>CM031244.1:403749733-405002779 GCA_018340775.1 Taxus wallichiana var. yunnanensis | reverse complement strand
CGGTCGATGTTCTACCAGTCCACCCTTTGAAAGAATGTTGCTTCTTCTAATACCACTTGACGGTGAAAAAGTGGACTCTACGGTACTTCTTGAGCTTGTCGTTTGCAAAGTAAACACAATGGAATAATTTACTTATAAAGCCTAGAATATATTATCATAAGCCTTACGGCATCTACAACGTCAAACCCTCATGGATAGTTACAGATTGATAGAGTTACATGGGTGATGGTTTCAAAGTCTTGGATGCTTACTCTCAACTCTCCAAAGCCCTTTTCCTCCTACTAATGTCCTCCCAAAAGTGCCCCAAAAGCCTTCAAAAGTCTACCCAAAAGTCTTTGTACTCCGGCCTTTGGGAAGATATTTATAGGTCTCTTTTCAAGCTTTATAGGAATTTTGAATTTCCTTCTAGAATCCTTCGTGATCCCGCTCAATCTCAAATTTGAACTGTTGTGCATTAATGGCGGCCAACTACCCCTGGTTTGGTAGTTGAGATATCCTAGCTGGAACTCCACGTCAATGTAGAGTTGGCATCCATCGTATACCA
The DNA here is from genome assembly GCA_018340775.1 of Taxus wallichiana var. yunnanensis. Lineage (NCBI taxonomy): Eukaryota > Viridiplantae > Streptophyta > Pinopsida > Cupressales > Taxaceae > Taxus > Taxus wallichiana. The sequence continues at coordinate 405,002,235 of CM031244.1, read as the reverse complement.
ACCGTTCTATTGTTTTCTGTCCTCAAGTAATTCCTCCGTGCACACTCTATTTTCCTTATTGAAAGTTCAGCGCGCCCTTTTGTTGCATCCGATGTTTCAAAACCTTGGGTTAAGATCTTCGCGCACCCCTGTGTAACTTTGTCGTGTCCTTCTTCAAAACTTTTGCGCACTGTCGTGCACTATTCTTTCGCGCCTCGGCTGCTTAGCTAACCTACTCCATTCCCTGCACACGCTACCCTTTTTAGCCAAAACTTCAAAATTCTTGCAGTTCTCTGATTGTCCTGTGATGCTCTTGCATCGCAACACCCATAGCATCAATTAGAAAATAAGGAATGGTTGCAGCTTTGAATCTGAAAAGATGGCCTACAACAGAAATGGAAAATAATGTGCAGCAGCTTATTCACTATTCTCGACCCTTCAGCACAAGGAAGAACCCCACTGCCATCAGAATAGCATGAGCATGTATCAAGAGGACTCCAACAAAAACTTTCCAATGACTGTTCTCAGAAGGAGGCATATTAACTCTATTCTCTATCTCCATCTCTATGATGGCAAGATGACCGATAGAAGACAGAATGTGGTGGCAAAGCTTCAAATTTATTATTTTTAGCAGCCTACAATGAACCTGATTTTGATTAATTCGTTGATCAGGCTCAGGTTTTCACAAATTGCTTTGGCCATCACCACAGACCAAGTGCTGTCTGTAATAACCACATCACTGAACAGACAAAGCTCTGGGTCCAGACAGTTTTGCTGCTCAGTTTTACCTGGAGTTACAGGACATCATTAAAAACAAATAGAGATAGTTGAGGAGTCCAGCTGCATAAAATGGATTGCCAGCTATATCACTACTTTTACGGTGACAGTCAAACAGTGTGAATGGGAGTTCAATTTCCTGTAGCTCAATCGTTTGTGTTAAGGAGAATCTCTTTCGCAATATTTATTCATCATTCTGTGTGAAGGATTAAATAGAATGTTGGTTGTGGACAAGATTCTCGCCCTTCTTCATGGCCTTTCAGCCAGCCCTTTAGGAGCCCACTAACACTCCACAAATTTTTAAACTGCTGATTATAATCTGTTGGTATTCCTAATTCATTTTCAATCACATCATGGACTTACCCAATATTCCCAAGGTCTTACAAAGAGTCTCAACTCTTGAATCAACAGGTCAATTCTGACAAGTCTTTGATCTTCCACACCTACAGAACACTTGGCAAACACGAAATCATCTGAATATTGGACTTGGTACGGTACCTTCTGTCTTGGTATCTTGGTTTTCCTCTGCAAACATTTCCCACCTCATCACTTACAAGAGAACTTCGATTGATAAGGTTATTTTTAAACTCCAATTCTAGACCAATAGATGGCTTACACTGGCATGTAGTATCCAACTTATCCAGACAGTTTATCAGGCTATGCAGTCTCTTGAATGACCATGTTGCCACAATCTTGACAAACAACATCCAATGCCATTATCCATGGCATAACATAGAGGAAAAATTAAAATTCCCTTTTGTTTCATGGAGCGTGGCCACTACAAAAAAAGGTCTCAACATAAAGAGCATACACCTATTCAACAAAGCTCCTGGATTGAGGTTGGCCTAGCACCTACATCAGCAGTGAATGCAACCAAAGGACCAGATTTTAGGATACAAATACATGGCAATCCTTGGAAGGAAAAACGTCTTCTTTTGTATCTGGGCCACCACTTACTAGTAATATGGAAATATCTACGATGAAAAATCATTGAAGGTCGTTAAACCAGTTTTCGTTAGGATACTTGGAAGAGTTTCTAAAAATTGAGCTCCATTCCCATTTTCAAGCTTCTAATGGATGCAATATGCGCCATTCAACTTTCTATTGTCAGTGGCTACTTTTCTCCTCATCTATCTCTTTTGCAGGCCCATTTGGGAGTCCCAAATTATTCCGAGTTTCCAAAGCCACTATATTATTGAAACATGATTGTTAGACAAGCTTTGTCTCCAGCAAATCCTGAGGGAACAAGAAGATCTGCTATATTGGGGCAAGGATTTAAGAGCGAAATCACAGCACATGCAGCATATCAAGCTTTGATACCCAAACAAGAGCATGACCACGTTTCATGAAGAAAGATTTGAAATCTAAAGACTTGGCCCAAAATTAAATATTTCATGGGCCTTGTGTTGCAAAGGAAAATCCCCAGGGACAAAGTTCTCCACAAGAAAGGATGGCATAGGCCCTCTCAACTCCCAACCGGTGTTAGATCAAATACAACTTTGAATTATCCTTTGCGTACACTGTAAATATGATGCATATGTTCAAATCTTTAAATGTTCATATGTTCCACTCACTTTCAAAACCTCTTTACAAACATATACTCATGTATCCTATAATTTTTACATTTCCTGACTTTTAATGCAGGGCTTGATCAAAAACCTTTTAAGCAGATACTCATCTTTCATACCTAATGTAAATATAATGAATAGAAAAATTAAAGGAAGCCATAATGCAAAAAAACATGTCCTAAAATTACGCAAGCCATGAGTTTTACACGAAGAATAATCAGATCAACATGTTCAGTTTCACACAAAAAGATACCACAGGATTTCCAATGAGATCTTGCCTTGATGGTAACATAAATTAGTACAGGAAGAAAATCATCAGCACCAGGAGGATTGTCATTTGTTGCCATGGAGACATTGAGCAACAAGTTATTTATGACTCGACAGCAGTTGAGAATGCAAACCAACTTATCTCGAGGAGCCTTATATGTGTTAATCTTCTGCAACTCCTTCTGTGCAAGCTGCATAACATCATTCATACACAAAGCATCAGTAAAACGCACTTCTTTTTAGATGTGACCATCTGTGCATAAGCATGCAAAACAACATGTGAAGTAATAGAAAACATCAGAATTTGTGTATTCAATAGAACAATTCTGACACAATTCTCAACTTGTGTGTTTATCCTTGAAGCATGAATGCAATAATAAAGGTAAGATGTTCTCAAACAAAAATTGTTTTATTTTTTTACTTGTTTTTTTCAGAGTAATCGTGTCATAAGTGTTTTTGTCCAATGACACAGATCTCACTAGTGGATTCATCTTTAGGTAAATGAAGACTGAAGCAAAAAGAATAAAACCATATTATTCAAAAATATAGGGTATAAAATTGCAGACTTGGAATTGTCTACTATTAACCATGGCAAGGAACTAGAAATGTAAAACAGAACCGCCACCTGATGTAAACTATGTATACACGAGATTTGTGAGATAGTGAATTCAGATTTTCCTATTTTTCCACTTCCTTTCCAAAGTAAAAAAGAAAGAAAGGAAAATAGAAAAAATTGCATCAAAGCCAGCCTTTTCTAAACTATGTAGAATCAATATAGTTTTTTTTGCTATATTGAGGAAAGCAAGTGTCAAACTTGGGCATAAACAGGGATATAATTTACATCAAAGCCAAGAATCAACGAGATTACTACATGCTTGTCATAGTAGCCATGTATATTAAATTACAAAATATGAGATTCAAGAAATGTGAAATACATTTGAGAAAAAAAAAAGGAAAAAGGAAAAAAGTACATAAAATCCTTTCCAAGCAAATATTCCAAAGCATGTAGAGCTGTCCTTCATATAGAAATTTTCAATATAGGGTGAAAAAGTGGGTCCAAGCTCTTTCTTATAGAAATTTTTAGTTTAGGGTGAAAGAGTGGGTCAAACATTGACCGACTCTATGAAAAAAATGAGGTTTTAATATGTACGGACAAGAACACATGGTTAATAGAAGAATGTTTCCAGAGAACCTGTGAGAAATTTGTAACATTGATATTTGAAAGCATGTTGAGCTTTCCTTTATATAGAAATGTTCAATTTAGGATCAATTAAGTTTACCAATAGGAAAAGAGTGGGTCCAACATTGACCTGCTCTATTGCAAAAAAACAAGGTTTTAAAATGTACGGACAAGAACGCAAGAAAATATGCTCCCACTATCTAGAAATCTATAAAGGAGGCCGAGGGGAGGCGGCTGTACTTTGTATAGTCAGTCGGCACTTCCTTGTTTCGGCCATTTATCCTCGATCTACAGCCGCATATAGGTGATCAAATTTCCAGAGTCCAGAGACAATCGTCCTATCATCTCATCACTCTCGAGATCTATCTATCACCTCCACCTCCATATAGAGGTGAGATAGGGGCCTCGGCTTCCCAGGCATAGCAATCAATATAGAGTCCCTAGGCCCGTCAGCGCTCTCCTCATCCCCGATCTGCATAAACTCTGATCCATATCTATCCCCATCTGATCCATATCTATAGAGATCTGGGCGCCGTCTAGATCCCCTGGGCTCCTCGTCTATTGAGAGAAACAAATCTATATGTCATGATGCGGCGCCCGATTCATGCAGAACAATATGATCTATATGCCAGCAGTGCCCAGAGATGCGGAACAATATGTTATGCCATATGTTTTCTCGCTATATAATATCTAGTAGGCCATCGGGAGAGGAGCTATATTCTATCCCCATATAGAGAGGGGGTGCCCAAGAATATTTCCAGAGAACCTGTGAAAGAAATTTTTAACATTGAAGCTCAGATCACACCACCTGATCCATCATCGTGAGGAAACATGGTTATTGTTTTCAATTTAGATTTTTTTGCTATTATGGTTGTGGTGATTTAAATTCCTTGAAATACATTTTGTAAGTAAGCAGTGGTTGTGCTGGCACCCACTGGTACAGGTCATTTATGATTTCACTTCTGGATGATGCTGCAGGTGAGAAGTAGCACTGCTTCCAATGCCATAGCTTTAATGAGCTAAGACATGTGCCAAAGTTGTTGTGGAGACAAACATTTGAGTGAGCCATGTGGTGCCTAGACTCTAAACCCTCTAGGTTGTGCGAGTTGTTTCTAGATCAACATATCAAGCTCTTTCAAATCATTAAGTGAAATGAAGGTTGGCAAACATTCCACATTTTTCTGTGAACATCTTGATCTTTCTGCATCTGTATCAATATGTCTCTAAGCTTCTGCGTTGAAAAGCTCTGGGTCATGCTAGTGGCTGCTGAACCCACATATCAAGCTCCTTTAAATCATTGAAAGAATCTATCTTCGTTAAATTCCATAATATTGTTCTGATCCTCATGAATCGTGTGCATTTGTATCGATAACTCTCTTAGTTGTCATTCCCCTAATTCTCTGTGCTCCACCACAAACTAAAATGGTGATGGTAAATGTCTTCAGAGAGTTTGAAAACTTTCAGTATTCTGCCAATAGTACCAAGGTCCTTTACAAAAGACAAGGCAAACAAGTCAGTGATGAGCTGGTAAATGGAGGGTCTTACAATCGGGTAGGAATGAGTCCGGTGACCTTGGATGATCCCTCGTGCATGTCTCCTTACAGTCTGAATATTGGCCTTCAAGTAAGGGCTGCCCCATGCATGGGACTCATCCACAACCAATATAAAGTTAGATACTTCCTTTTGTGCCAGCAGCATAGCAGTGGGCTTTAGTAGGCCTTTTAACATCTCCTCACAGACTAAGATTATGTGTCTTCCATATTCTGCAAGACATTGGCTAAGTAGTGCCTCAATTTCAGTGTGGAGGCTAAAGCCCTCAACTTCGCTTCTGTCTACTTCGTTGTTTCACTAGTAAATTGGAATTTTGGCTTCCTTGATTGTATGATTTCTCTTTTGGCACGGGAACAGTGGACTAAAATGGATTGCAGGATTGTATACAGAAGGCTAGGGCCAAACTCTATAGCTATGTAACTCATATTCCTCACTTGAGTTGAATAGAGATTGATTAATGCAATGGAGCATGTAGCTTGTCTTTCTAGAGGTCATTAGGTCGAGGGTATGAGATAATAGATTCTACATTAACTCATGTCCTCTCACCATTACAAATACAAAATTATATTTCAAGATTGGCTATCGATTATCCCACTCATTGACTTGACTGGATCTGTGTGCCATGACCAGATTTTCAATACACCTCCCTTCTCTTTAATGAATCATTAAGGTTATGCCTTTATAATATATAAATAGTTGTGACTTCCCTCTGATAATTAAGTCTACAATACCTGGGATTCTAGCTAGGTATGGGCCTACTAGTATGGCAGATGCTTTAGTCACTTCACTTGAATTCACTCCTATGATGGCCACCTATGTTTTGATGATGAACCCATTCCTATATCTAAAGACACCTCTAATTGCTGTAGAACCCAAGTTGTTCTTGCTTGCTCCAACAAAGTTGTGCTAGTGTTAATAAATGTGTCAAGGGGACCAACAGGGGAATGGTTTGATGCATAGCTTAGGGAAGGAGAAGCGGGCAGGGAAGTGCCACAAGAAGGGTTATCGCTGGAAAGAAATGGGGGTGTGGTGATCAGGACCGTGGAACTAATCAAAGCTTGTATGGGGGAAGAATGAGATTCAAGGTGGTGATTTTCTGTCGTAAAAATGTGTCAACTATGCCCTAGCTTGGTTTTCCAATCAACGAAGAAGAGGGTAAGTCGGTATGCATGGAGAAGAAGCAATGAGCAGAATTTAGTCTCTGGACATCAAATAAAAATGAATAGGAATTAGGATGTGGTGGATCTGTGTGAAACCAAAGTGGTCTCCTGTCACATACTCTTGGCGAATGAACATTCTTTGGATGAATGTTGGGTCCTCAGCATTGCTTGTAGAACTAGCTTTATTAGCAATACTCTTCCTACTAATGCAACCCATATTTTTGTCTAGGTTTCAAATTTCACTTGTACTTAGCTTCAAAGTTGTCCACAATGACAGCTCATGAGTTTTGGTACTAGGATGGAAAACTCAGTACTCTAACCAATGAATGTTTCTTTCTGGCAAGCATATTTTGAAAGAATGGTAGAGACTTGTCAAAATTTATTATTTTAATGTATTGTCCACAAATTGGAGGTAGGCATGAATATTCCCTGCCTTGTTGCTTTTAGCCTGTTAATGTGGTGTTGGGAATCGGCATATTGAAACATTCTTCTTAATCATTTTGACATGTAAATGAATAGATATGGTAAAATGACAGACCCCATATTTGAGTCCTTTGTTTATATGAATGTTGGCTCCTGTATGCCATTTATTAGGACTGTTTATATCATAGTTACCATGTTCGAAAAGTTCGGGTTGTTCGGACATGGAAAAAAGTTCGGAAGTTCGGAAATTTGCAAAAATTCGGTTTGGTTCGGTATGGTTCAAAAAAAAATTTCAAAAATATAAAATTATATAATCATAATATATCCATGAATGCACAACTATATAATGTTTAAAAACATTTAAATTCATCAAATAAACTTAAAAAATATGTTTATATAAAAAATATCATTGTATTCACTGTTAACAATGAATATATTACTATTATTGTCACGAATTATATTACTGGCACTGCTACTAATAAATTATAAATTATAACAGTAATATATAATAACAATAATATATTGTTATATAATATAACAGTAATATATAAATTATAATAGTAATATATAATATATAACATTGTTAATAATAAATATAGCATAGTTATTATATATACTATACTGTATACTATTATCATTTTACCTAATAGGCTAATACTGTTAATATATACAATTTTACCTAATACGATTTATCGTTAATCTATACAATGAAATATATTATATACTATACTCTTAATATATTCACAGTACAGTAAATATATGTGATACTGTTATTTTAAATATCTGTATTACCGTAAATTTATATCATATAGTATTAGGGTAAAAACTATACCGTAAGCGAATACGAATGCCACGAACTGGGTTGGGGCCACGACCTGGTAAACCGCCACGAATGCTTGGTGAAACCACCACGAATGCCCCGAAACCAGACACGAATGCCCTCGAATGGAGAAAATACGAGTCGCAGGAGCAAAACCGAGCCGAGCAAGAGAAAATACGAGTCGATTTAGGGTTTTTTTGCATTTAAAACCAAGTCACGAATTTACCTGCGATTTTCCACGATTTTTACAAAACGCACCAACCGAACAAGTTCGGTTTTCCTCAAAAATTCGCTGCGAACCGAATTTTGCCCATGTTCGGGCGAATATGGTAACTATGGTTTATATCGTCATTGAGATTAAATATGCATCCACTGAAGAGTATGTTCATTAATGCTGAACTTCCTCATTATGTCAATTATGTTCCAATTATTTTTGTCAAATCTTTTGATGTATAAAGCTTGACTAGTAGGTTGGGCAGCTTTCGTGTCTTTAGTTTACAATAAATATCCTCTGCAACAAACATTCCATTAAAGACATACCATCCTTCAAAAATCCTGTTTGTGAAGAGATAATGGATCCCTGTGTGAGTTATTTGTTAATGTGACTGAAAACACGGCCATTCAGATGCAAATGTGTATCCCTTGAAGAGTATATTCATTAGTGCTGAATTTCCTCATGATTGTCTAGTTTCAAACCTAGTACCCCAATAATATTAAATTCCCATAACCAAGGGTATGATACCAAATGCTCCAGAATGCAAAAAGAAAATCGAGCGAGCTCAAAAAAGATCCAAACTATATCAAAATCAGAAAAGGACTACTTGATCCTCCAAAATATGAAATAGATTGTGCCAAGAGTTATCCAATAGGTCCTTATCAATAGGAAGACAAAATAAATTATATTTTAGATATTGTGGACATTTACAATAGCAGAAAAGAGGATGAAATAGCCTACAAACTTCAACTACCACCTCATGCTAAAATGCACTCAATTTTCACATTATTCTCCTAACAAAAATCCTTATCAAGCTATAGCATTATCCTTCTTATGTGGATGTCAATGGAGTTGAACGACAAATTCATGCAAGATCTAGAAACAATGAGGAAATTAAGAAATACAGCTAATGTAATATCTAATAGAGTGGTCCAATAAATATTAAGAAGAGGCTGCTTAGGAATCACTATCCATTGCAGGAAAAAATAGGACCGATCAAGGGTAATGAGACTTTCCAAGGGGTTAATAGCTTTCCAATTCTTTATTCCCTTTTCCAAGCTAGGTCGTTTGGGAGACTTCTAAACCATTTCACTTCATGTTTTTCAGTCATTTTCGTGAGCATTTGCATTTTCTTTCATAGTTTCTCTCATAAGTCAAGTAGGTTGGGTTGAAGAGGAAAAGCCAAAGATAAAATTAAAAGCAATCATCATTATGAGGTCGGTCATGGGGAAAACTCCCTAATTGGTTTTGGCGCCACCAAAAGGGTATAAAAGGGGTTGCTTGGACTCATTTGTGGATCATCTCTTGTCATAAAATTATACTTTGCTTGGTTTTGGGTTGATTGCTCAAATTCCTTCCACTAAGGGGCGAAAATCCTTTGGTGTGGCTACACAAGGAGGACGAAACCCTTCCTTGTTGATTGAAGAACGAAAACTCTTCAATTGATTGTTCCTAGTGCTTCAAGAAGGTGGATATTGCAGATTTTCAGCTAGGGTTTGATCCTATAGTGATTTTCAGCCCCTCTCCTAGGGGAGCGACCCACCTTGAGGAAGTGTTGGGTGGTTTCTAGGGCACGGCAACACTCAACTCAACCATCATTGCATTCTTCATATTTTTGGCAGCTGGAATCTACATTGTACTTCATTTTTTGGGCTTGGAATCATTCATTTCCAGCCACTTTGTAAGGGTGTACTCTGCTGTCATTTATTTAATTTCCAGCTAGGGTTTAGAGGCTGATTTCTTGGTTATTGTTGGCTCTAAAATATTTCTAAGTGTCCCTACATATTTTGGATGGTGTTAATGGTGCAATTTTGATGAATTATTGCTTTTTCCTTGCTGTTCTAAAAATCAGACTGCTGTTCACTGTTATAATTTTCAGTTGGCTGTTATAAAATCAGATTACTTTCAGTTTGGGTTTGTGCTATTTCCTTGTTTTTCAGTTTCAGCCCTAAAAGGGAAATTACATGCAGAATAGTTTTCACTTTTGTCTCATGCCTAAATATAATATTATCTTTCGATGGATGTATCTCCACTAGTTGGGGGCAGTTTTACCCCACTTAAATTGATGTTTGTCTTTCATTATTATTTTTCTTGAAGCAGTTCCCCTTTTAAAGTGCTCCTCTTGGCTGTTATTTTTCATTCATGGACGTTTAACAATTCAATTTTAGTTTCTCTCCAGCAAGGACACAAACAGGAAAGCAATTATAAAGCCTACCATAGTTGGAGCCCCTCATTTTCTGAAATCATAACTTCAAAGCATTGACATCTGCAGATGATAGTTGATTTCAATCACCTCATATCTGTTGCACAACATGTCAATTTTCTCATTTTCAGAAAACATTGTATAATTTTTCAACATATCTGTCACTCTTCTTGGGCAATGAAAATGCATATCCACTAGAGATTCCCCATTTATATCCAAACTTGAGGACAAAATCCTTCTAAGTGGAGTAAGGATGGGTTGGTGGGCAAAGAAGTAGGTGGGGGTGATTGGGAGAGCAGCGGGTGGCAGGGGGTAAGATAAAAATAATATTTAATGAATTATTATTTGTCATTGTTACCAAGATCTCCAAGGGATCATGATGTTTCTAGTTAATTCCAATTTTTAGAAACATCCAAAAAAATTCCCTAAAAAATGTTTTTTCAAAAAAACAGTCAGTTGCTTTTATTCTTGTCATTTTTGCCAATTGTTTTTGGGGTCCTGCGGATAAATTGCCAATGAGGTATTTATAGCCATTTATTGGTCAGATTTTAAGGTTACGGTTATATATCATGATGATCATAAGTCAATCTCTTGGTGTTAGTCTCCAACATTTTACAACAGTAATCAAAGTCCCACTTCATGTTTAAATACTCATATTATAGAATCTTTTCCTCATCTGCTCACCAATTTACAGAGAACTCTGATAAAATCTATGAACCTCATTATAAATTCACTATCTACATGGATGTCCCTTGACACATGTACCCCTTAGATGTAAATATTGTAATCATCTCATCCATGTCCTCATTCTTGCATATCAGTACAAATATATATTTTCTATATAGTGGATCAAATGAAGAGTTTCATAAAGAAAAATAAATTTCATTTTCCTCATCCTGTTGTAGAGAATTCAGATCTCACTTAATATCCAAGCCATACAGGCCATATCATACACTCACATTCATGTACACTTGGTATAAGCACCTTTAGGACATGTAACTTGATTAGATTATTAATTTTTGTGGGATTTCACTCGTGTGTGTTTAAGTCATCTCAAGATGACCTCCATGAGTAGTCATTACATTAATGACATTCTTCCTAGAGTGTTTTTGGTAATAATCGCAATAAAAGGGGACCCAATTAGCACACAAGCACTATAGGCACTTGTTAGTAGGGGTAGGAATGGTGAATGTAATCTACTGCTTTGGGCTTCTACCCTCTAGCCTCTTTCCCCATTGGAAAAGCTTTTGGAGTATGTAATGCCTTATATGTCACCCTTGTCTCACAATTCTTACCAGTATGGGATTAACCCAATCATGTAAATTGATATTACCCAAGAGTAGTTGCAATTTTCTAATTGCCTATTGGTTGTGACCTTACTTACATCTCTCTTTTGAGTATTAGTTGCAATTTGCTTCATTGAGTAGGTGTATTCGTATTGGAATTGAAATTACAACAGGTGTGAATTGGAGATAGATTCAGTGGCAAACAGCCTTATGCAGGGCCCTAAATAAACCACGAGCTGCATGAATATCTGTGATGTGGCTCATAATCTCTCTGTGACTTCTTTGATTACTATCTCTAGCACCTCCTTCAAGACCAATAGGAACCCGGTGGATCATGGCAACAACTATGTTGCAGGAGCATCCGGGTTCACAAGCTATCTTGCATCACCAAACACACTTCACATAGCAATAACAAGCTTGCACCAGCCTTGCGTGCAACGATCATGTGGGAATAAGAAAAGGAATGCAAATATATGAGAATGTCTGAAAGCCCTGTGCAACCTTATGATCTTGAGTGATGAAGCTCTACAGGAAGGATCTTGCAGAAAGCATTGAAGGCTCATGCACAGCTCTATGTAACTATGATGCATATCTGTCGCCTGGAATTATGTGTTGCTAGCTCCGTTTTCTACATAAGGAGGATTGCTTGGAAATCCATAGCATTCTCATCCAACATTAACGCCTCCTTGAAGAATTACCTATTTAATGGTTCATCTCAATCAACATGAACTGCCAAGGGAATGGTATTTTTACAAAGGTATCTTTATTGAAAAGGGGTCTTTACTTTCACTTGTTGGTTTCTGTAAATATAAAGGAAGAAAGAAATTATATTAATGCCCACAGATGACCAAAAGTAGGTCAATGGGACTTGAGGATACAACAATTAACAATAGAAAGTTCTAGGAAGAGAGAATCCTAGAAGCAAAATAACAAAAAGTATATAAAACAAATACAATAATGCTCCACAAATACAAGTGGTAATAAAATCAATACAAATAGCAATGAAGGGCGAACAAGAGGCCCTAAAGCATGTGCTGATGAAGACTAGAAGAAAATATCATCGAGTATATCTGCTTGTGTCTGAAGTGGAGTTGTCGTCTAGGCCATCATCAATTGTTGTGGAAGATCTAGTAATGTTGGTCAGGGAGTATCCAAGGTCAGAGGGGCCAAGATGGAGACCCCAGGAGAAAGCAAAGCGCTTCCTCTAGAATCTCTCTTGATATCCAAGGTCATTGTAGCTCCCACAGCAGAAAAGAAGATCGTGATATGATTTTGTCCCGCATTGTCCTGCGCAACGGCATCCTAGGCCCCATGGTGTGGGTCAGCCTGAGTTTCCACTGACCATTAGCTTCATTGTATGAATTTAATTCACATGATTTTGTCTCCCGAGAAAAATGATATAAAATTTGGTTCATCATCCTCAATATCCACATTCTCCACACTCTGTCTTAGAAGTAATATAGGAGTCAAATAACCATGCTCAGTTTTTATATCTATATTAGGATCATACATAAGCATGCTCAGTTTTCATATTTATATTAGGATCATACATAAGCATGCTCAATTTTCATATCTATATTAGGATCGTACATAAAATAGCTGGAAGCTTGTAGAAGTACCATTGCAGGCGGTGTAGGGAACACAAACATATTGTTTTGGTGATTTTCCTTTGTATTCAGCATTTCTTATTCTTGCATGTGTTCACTGCGGTCCACTCCAACAAAAATATATGGTTTGCAAAAGACAATAGCTCTATCACAAATAAAATGTTTTGGTTCAAACAAGCAGAACTTTTCTTCCTTGAATAATAGCAAAGGTCTCATTCCATTTCCTAGTTTTGCACTCTGTACATAATTGTGTGTGCAGAACCGGGTACCAAAATTATCGTACATGCCGGAAGACTGCTAATTCAGTAGAGGAAGTTCTGCTATAATTGATCAAATCAAGAGTTTGACAAGGAGAGCATTGTTTTCTTATTTATGAATTTAGAGCTACCCATGAGAAAACTACAGATTAGAAATAACAAATAGAATAAAACACGGTACACTACGTCGATACTTCTATGAATGAAACAACGAAACCCTGAATAGTGATAATAGAAGTACTAAACTCGCAACAAACTGCATAAACCAGGAACTAAAAATTACAACATATGTTTTTATACAAGACAATAAAATTGCAATACTATTTTCAAAAGAACACAAATCATCTGAAACCCAATTCCATTCTTACACTTTATTAAAGACATCACATATACCAGCCAGGATGTTTCATTTTGAAAGTTTGGTAGTATATCCAAATGCTCTGGCCGGATGAACTGTTGCACCAAGCTAATTTTTCTTGAAGTTCTTGGTCATACTTCGCATCTTCAGGAACTGATGCAAAAGCACGATTGAACAATTTAGTCATAAGATACTTCTCTAAACCCTGCAAAAAGCATCAAACCATTAGCCATGGAAAAAAATTCAATTATTACAAAGAGAGAAGAGTGCCATTATATTATAAAGTGGGTACAGTTGCTAGAAATTAAAACTACATGGAATTCACATTATTTTCTTTAGCAGCCAAGAAACCAAACTCATCAGCATGCACTGAATATGATTCATCAGTGAAATCCATTTATAGTCCCTGAAAACCTAGAAAACAACAATGTGCATCACAAGTAACATTGACAAGATTTACTAAATGAAATACCGCAGAATTGAAGTAACCTTGATAAAATTTCATCATGGAGGCACGCAGTTTAGCTTGCACATAGAAACATACGTGTTCGGCATTAGTCAGAACTGGCCCTCCTTTCTATAGCTATTTATATGACATCATATATCATTAGTAATTAAGGGCAGTATGCATCGCATGGTACATGTTCACTAGCATGCCAAGGTTTTAAATGTGTGATAAGTTGTAATGAAGACAATATGTAATATGTGATTAGCAACGGCTCAGCATGGTAATGGACGCTTTGGCATTCACCTGAACTTGCATTGACTTATTTTATTTCAAAAATAGGTGAATCAGTGTGAATGATGAAGGGTGCTACCACCATCACAGGGCTTGTATTAGTTAATGTGTGTACTCAATCATGTTACGATGGTTATAATTTATAAGTCCAAACATATGGGTGGTTGAATTATATGATCTTTTTGAATTTCCATTCAATATCATTTCTGCAGTATTTAATGTTTTTTACGAACTCCTTGGCGAGGTGAAGCAACTTAGTAAGGATATGGATCAACATTGGTGACAACATAGTACTAACGTGGCAGCAAGGGAACTGGTAAACAAAGTTGAGCATGAGATAAGAAGAAGACATCAACTGCAGATGGTGAACCACAACTGACAATCTTTTGATGGACTTACAGATGCCATCCAGTATCCATCTACAACTCAGGGCCCAAGAAAGTGTAAACATAAGCTTCAGATTTTCTTTGAGTATCCCAGAAACCATTTTCAATTTCAGGATACACATGGAGCTTCGCATGATGGACACTAGAAAGGAACACTCTGAGCAGATCCAATCTATTTTGGTTGCTCGGGAGGAATTCCTTAAGGGGTCTCCTTCACTTGATGTTTCTTCAACAAATGATGGATAAGATTTCTCACCATTCAATCCATGAATCCAAGTGTTTTAGGAACTGGACTACCTCAAAAGGAAAGCTCCACTGTGCTAGAGAAAGAACTATCATTTCGCCATCTGTAAGGAGAATGCTTGGGATGAGAACTAGGATTATGAAAGAATAAGTTTTGTTTATGTTTTTTAATATAATAACCTAAATGACCGGTGTAAGATTACAGGGATCAGGTACAGCAGTTCACTGATTTTTGGTTTTTGCCCTAGGTATGGTACAGCTTGGGTACAGCCGTACAAAAAAATAAAAGATATAAAAATACTAGCCACATAAGCAAAAAAATTAGAATGCCTGGCTAGATATGGCTGTGAGAAAAGACGGTTAAGCTTTTAGGCATTTAGTCTCCATTCTTACTATGTGTCTTGAATCTAACTGATGCTTAAGTTACAGCCTACCTGATACATTACATATAATTACATTGTGGGCATCAATTTGCATCCTCCAAGGCTTCAAAACCTCAAGAATTTATGTTTGTGTACATTCCTTTGTTTAAGACTACATATGAAACCTGCAGACTAGCTGATAACAATGGATTAGACACTTGATTTCATCTTGTTTGGTCTCCTAAACTTATCTGATGACGATACACTTGTCACGTATTTCTCTAGCGGTAGATTGAGTTCTATTGTGTTCACTTTTGTTATTATTTGTTTCCTTTTTTCAACTGAAGAACTGTTTACAAGAAAATAGAAAATAAAAAATAAAAGAGTTATGGGCTTGTCCTGGTTCGCCCCAGGTTCAAATTGGATCGGGATCAAATCAGTGAGTCTGGGGCAAGAACCTAATAAATTAAATAATAACAGTACCTAGATGCGTTGTGACTAGTAAAAAACGGTTTTTATGGGTTATATGATCTTCAATATATATGCCATAATGGTTTTATTCATTCCACCAAAAAAAATTGTATAAACTAAATAACTGTCGAGATTGATTTGAACTACAGATGATAAAGTTGAACATCTCAACTTTTGATCATATGTTGCATATTTTGCTGTCACAACATATTAAAATACTCTTCTTACCAGCCAGAAATTTATAACAGCATGCTTGAAATTTGAATAATTAACCTTTGCCCCTCAAATATTTGTAAGATCTTAATGACAGCATAGCATAAAACATAATAACATCTACAGTAAATAAAAGTTATTCCTTACTTCTCCAGCACTATCAAGTTCATCTTCTGTGCTTTTGCCCACAAGGGATGGGCTTTGAAAGCTGCCTCCATCCTAGTAAGGAATTCTTGAACATTCTTACTGTCTCTTTCAGGATCGGGAGCGTTGCTTGAAAAAGATACAATAAAACTGCCATTCAAAGAAATTGACATCATGAAACTTATCACAATAGCCTAAAATTACTACACGGCGTAAACTCTTGATTATCACAACTTGAAATGCAATGGATTTATCAAGGCAAAATGCATCATAAGTGGAACGTTTATTTTTATAAATATAAACAGACTTAACAATATATATATATATATATATATATATATATTATATATATCTCTCTCTCTCTCTCTCTCTCTCTCTCTCTATATATATATATATATATAGATATATAGATATATATATATAGATATATGGATATATATATATATATATATATATATATATAAAAACGTGATTTTAACAAAAGTAGGGCATGGAACTTGGAAGTGACATGCTAATATCAATTCCCAACCAGAGTGAAGAAACGATCTTAGTTGGCAATTCTTTTGGAATGTTGCAACCATAATATTAAAATAACATATCTGGAAAATAGCTCTGTTCCACCAAGTCACCATTTGAGGGGGTAGTGAAATGCAAGAAAATGAAAAGGGGACGACAAAAAGCACTCCCAAAACCCTAGGAATGATATTAGAATAGAAAAATTGCATGGGGATGGGTATGGAAACAGGTACGAGGTACCAAGGGTGGGGATGTATCCCCATGGAACATAAGAAAATAATCACAGTATCACTTGATGGAAATTTGACAAAAAGAGTGGAGGAAGAATATTTATAAGAGCATGGAATTTTTGTTCAGATAAAATAAGTTTATAACAGATTAAAATTTTAAAATATTCATACATTATATACACTGAATAATCCAAGGCACACATATGATGTGTAGACATGACAACTACTTACATAAACAAGAGAACAAACCAAGAGTTATCTTGGCTCTTCCAAAGTCCCTCAATTCATTGAGCATTCACAATTAAAATTAAAATGTCAATCAACTTTAAGATAATAGTTTAAAATCCAGATTTAACTTTATTTCAATTTCATTTTTCTTAAGAGGATCAAAGTGTGTGTTGTCCACCTAGTGAATGGCAGTAAATGGGGTGCTGCTTCATGTCTTCTCACTAAAACAATGGTAAATTTGTCGATCAAGGGAAAATTAACAGGTTTGGTTGAATTTTTCCTCATTCGCCTAAACATACCTGCTGTGTTTAAACTGTATAATGAATGAAGCCCTGAAACCCTAAAATCACCCTAGAATAGGGGAGATATAGTGGCTCTTCTCTCTTCCGGTGATAGGTTGACTGCACTTGCTTTCAGTGATAAGTTTGATTGGAATTCAATCCTAGACGTAAAATATCTGGTGCATCTAGAAACTCATGCCACCATTGAACTCGTATTTTTCTGTGATTTAAAGCCGATGCATCTAACATTTCAGCTTAGGATACACAGATCTCTCCTTTTTCACTGCACAAATGCATATTAGTTTGGCCTTCTTATGCATTTTTGTGTTAGGTAATCAAAGGCTTCCACAAGCAATTTAATTAGATTCTTTTATTTATCGTGGGGTTTTGTTGTGTGTGTTTCAAGCTATCTCAAGATGCTCAATAAGTAGTCATTACCCTAATGACATTTTTCCTCATATATTTTTGGTAACTAGACTGCATGGAAACGCCAAGTACCCCCCGTACCAGGCCTGATACATACCAGGTACTGGTACTGGTACTGGTACGCTGTGGGTACTCTGTGGGGCACGCCCACAGCGTACCCACATGGTTTTTTTAATTTTTTAAGTGCAAAAAAATAAATAAAACTTGAGGGCTTTGACTGGAATTGAACCTTGGAAAGTTCGTAAGATTCAATATTGCCAATAGGCTCCGAAGGGTCAAGAGAGATGAAAATGACTTCATTTGGTGACTTACTATTTGGGTGCTTTCTTGTTGCTCCTCATGGGTCCTTTATTCTTCAGTCAATTTGGAAGGCATGGGAACAAGTGAAGCACTTGGTGGTTGGGCAGCCTATCTTCTCTTCCTTTGACACTAGGTGCCAAGCCTACAAATTGATTTTGTCGAATCTGAAATATAATGACAAGATCCTTGCCTTGACAAGAGGCTGCTCTGCCCTCCTTTGGTTTGAGAAAGGAATTAAAATATCTCATGACTTGTACAGATTTGGGAAGTGGATGGAATGGACAGACCTTAAAGCTTTCTATAAGCTTCCTCAATCTCAGTTCAGAATGTATACAATGCTCAGAAATGCTTTCACAGCTCCCTCTACTGGACTAATTATGGAGGATGAGAATGACTTTTGGGATACTATGAGGTGGCTCAAAGGGCCCCTTCTCCAAGAGGCTACCTCCAAACAACTCTATGAAAAGATTGCCTTCTCCCCAAACCTTTCCTTGGGCCTTAACAATAAGTGGAATGTTTGTGAGCCCATTAGTAGATGGACTCATAGATTTAATGTTTTGTGGTCTTCTTGTATTCAGTCAAAGAAATCTTGCTTTAGATGGCTTCCAATTCATAATAAGCTTGTTGTTGGCTTCTAATATTTTATAGGTTGTTGAGACTATAAGCTTGTTGTTTTCTTTAAATTTTTATATATATTTATATTTTTACTTTTTAAAAATATATTGTACCATACACAAGGCTTTTAAAAATTTGCCATTTTAGAGTACCGTACCCGTGCCCGAAACAGTCTAGTTTGGTAATACCACAAAGGCAAGGGAACCCCCTTTGCACACAACCACCTTAAAGCATTTCATAACAAGCAGAGGAATGGTGAATGCAATCCAACACTTTGGGCTTGTCACCCTCTAGCCTATTTCCCAATGGGCAAAGCTTTTGGAGCATGTAGTATCTCATAGGTCACCTCGTCTTACAATTCTTACATGTGTAGAACTAACCCAATTACAGCCCAATCATGCAATGTAATTAAAGGCTTCCACTGGCAATTTAATTAGATTATTTATGTTTTTGTCCATGCCTATTTTATGTCATCTCAATATGACCTCCATGAATAGTCATTACCTTAATGGCATTTTTCCTCACACATTTTGGGTAATAATCAAAAGGCAAGAGAACCCACTTAGCACACAAGCATCTTAAAGCATTTGTTGGTAGGGGAGGAACAGCAGTGAATGTAGTTTCTCTCACCTAGGGCTTGCACATGTCAATGCAGTTGAAATCTTGGGTGTGTAGGTGCCCCTATCTTTATTCAATTGGTGTAATCGTGCCCATTTGTGTACAAGCAAGTTATGGTATCAGAGCTTCAGTCAGTATTTGCATCTGTTGTGAAATTCGAGCCAAATGCGATTTTTTCTTCCATGTAAAATTGGCATGCCTTTCTAGCTCCTTGATTTAACTTTGCATGCAAACATTATCTTGGCTTTTCTTTACATTCAAACTTTTAACATTTTTTCCCTTTATATGCAAGTCTTTTCTGATTATTTTTCCTTCGAATGCATTATTTTCCCCATCTTTTCCCATTGCATGCAAGATTTTCTAGCTTTTCCTTCAGATGCATGATTTCCCCATCCATTTCGTGCAAGATTTCTAACATGAAGATCAGCATGAGCCAATCTCAGTTTGTGACAAGAAAGGAGGTTGTTGAAGCCATCACAAAGCATAAAGAAGAAATATGGCAAACTTTGAGTAAAATATGGGTGGACTCAAAACAAGACTTCTAATTTCAACAGCACATAGATGACAAATATTAAAATTATCACAACTGCAATGGGATAAGAATCTCCACCATGATCAATAGTAAGTTCAGCAGCAGATTTCCAAAAACTAGCATTAAAAACTGAGCCCCTAAGAATAACGACCTGACAAGCACATAAAATAGGTCATTAATGGTCACTTGGCATGATAAAGAGTAAAAATTGCAAGGAACTAGTATTCAAGTTGCAAGGGAGTTATATTATGTCACTTCTCGCTTTGGGAACTGTCAGGCAGAACCTGAGAACTTGGGATCCCCTGAAATTTAAACCTGGGACGGCAGTTGGGAACTCTGACTGAATTTCTACCAGACTACAGCCCAACCAACAAAAAATGGGTATGTTGGATATTTTTATGGATGGCACGAGCTCTTCTAAAATAAATATGATGTTCCCACGTAAAATCCAATGTGGATAGGTCTCCTAATTATTTTATTTAGTAAGATGGGTAGATATTAATGCGGAATGAAACTCAAGTTGCCATATTTTATTGAATCCTGTAATTTTAAGAACATCATCCCAAGGAAAGGAGACCAAAAAGCACACAAGCATTGTTCATACCCGAGAGAAAACTTGTCACTGGACAAATCTGATGATTTGAAAGTAGGATTCAGTATTAATCCCATGTGTGGTTAATCCAAATTTTAAATAGACCAGGATGTATCAAAAAGAAAGAATATGGGTGTGCCAATTCTGGATGTTGATAATTGTATCACATTAATTCAGTAATTTTTATTTTTCATACATTGGTACTAACTACAATCAAAATCCTATCAAAAGGGATGAGTTTAAGTGGTAAATCCTCCACACTTTAATTGTGGAGCCTTGGGTTCAAATCCCCAGAGACATGACAAGTGAAGAAAATAAGTGAAATACAGCATTCAACTCTACGGAATTTAACTCTAGTGAGCAGCAACTGAATTCAACAGAAGTGGTGTCGCTTAACTCTAATGAGCAACAATCAACTTCAACAGAACTGATAGCACTAAAATCCTATCAAAAGGGGTGAGCTTAAGTGGTAAATCCTCCACACTTTCATAGTAGAGCCTGGGGTTCAAATCCCCAAAGACATGACAAGTGTTGAAATTGGATAAAATACAGGGTTCAACTCTACAAGTTTAACTCTAAGGACGAGCGGTCAACTTCCACAGCAGCAATAACACTAAAATCCAATCAAAGGGGATGAGATTTAGTGGTAAATCCTCCACGCTTTCATTGTGAAGCTTCAGGTTTGAAACCCCAGAGACATAACATGTGATGAAATTGGGCAAAATACAGCATTCAACTCTGGAATTTGACTCTAATGACAGCAATCGACTTCGACAGAAGTGATATCGCTCAACTCTAATGAGCAGCATTCAACTTCAACAGAAGTGATATCGCTCACTCTGATGAACAGCAATCGGGTAAAACAAATGTGACATCGCCAGAATCCTATCAAAAGGGATGAGGTTAAGTGGTAAATCCTCGACGCTTTCATTATGAAGCCTCAGCTTCAAATTTCCCAGAGACATGACAAGTGTTGAAATAGGGTTAAATACAGCAGTCAACTCTATGGAATTTGACTCTTACGAGCAGCAATGAATTTCATTCAACAGAAGTGATATCAGTAGGCCCAGGGCCGCATAGAGCCGAAGGTTTTTGAAAAGGGGAGTTTAACAATAAAGAAAAACTTAAATCAAACAAACTGTAATGCCATAAAATTAAATAGTCCGCTTGGGCAATCCTAGAATTTGTTTTTGGCCTTAAAGCCCCACTTTATGCTACCGATTCTGTGTTGACAGTGGAGTCCTGAAAATTCATATATCCAGGTTTATTTCTATTTGCCAAATCCATCACAATAAGGTACCAATCTTAATGGGCTCTGTAAATGAGAATATTTAAATAAAATAAGATAAAACTGGGTAAAAACCTTTTGATAGCCCGAACAAGATCTGCTGCAGAGGGATGGCGCATACGTTCGAGGAAGTCATGGAAGGTTAGAGGAGCCGTGGCAGCATTGAACATGTCTACATTCTCCATTTCTGCCCTTCAATTCTAGGGCATCATCTAAATGAGGATCCCCGTGACTCCATTTTAGACTCGATTTTGCGTTCTTATGTTGTAATTTCTTGGAATTGGGATATTTTTAGGTACTTGTTTGTCTTCCTCGTTTCTGACACCAGAATTCTTCCGCATTGATTGTCTTTACCGGTGAATGTTTACAGTCCGTACTTTGTATTCGTCGATTGGGTGGATGTGCTTACGAGGAATCCAGATGTTTTTAACTTGTTAACAGGAGTCTCGAGAGCTTTTGTTACCATTCATGTGTTGATATTTTATTTTTTCAAATTTTTTTAAGAAGAAAATTTGAAGGGCCCTTGGTTTATTGGTGATGTTGTTAGGCTTTCAATGAGCCCACCAGGGATCAAGTCTTGTTGAGTGTAAGGCCTGGAGATACCCAACACGGAGAGTCAAAATGGTTGAGTGCAAGGCCTTGAGATACTCAACACGAAGAGTCAAAATGGTTGAGACTAGTTGTACGCTTATTCGTAATTGTACTTCCTTCGAAGAATGAGCAGAGATGTCGACAATCAATGTAACCTAGTGCCCAAATGAGTGCGCACTACGCATCAAAAAATAATAATATTTATTAATTAGAGAGCGTTTGTTATTATTAATGTGTCCATTGAATCCAAAATTTAAATGAGTTAGGTGTAGAGAAATTTTAGGCTTAATTGGATCATTTATCTATTTTTTTAAATTATTAAGAAATAATCGTACTCAAAATGTACGATGGAAACGTCGAAGGGGATATTTTAAAGGAGTAAAATTGAACTGAGAGAAACAGAGGGAGATGAAGGGGGTGAAAAAGAAGGGGTCATAGGGTGGAGAAGTGCGAGGGTAGGGAAAATGGAATGGGAAACAATGTGAAAAATAAATAAATAAAAAATAAGTAAGCCCATACATTGATTGGCCTTATGAGCGACAAGTAGAAAATATATGTGGATAGAGGTATAAAATTCTATGTTTTTTATTTGATGACATTAATTTTTAGAGAAACTTGATGAGGATATGAATGGAAAGTTGGAAATGAACATGTGGGAAGTAAATAATTGTGGATTGAACATGATAAAGAAAAGAAACAACATAAAATAACTTTAAACGACAACCATAAAATCAAGGTTAAGTGTATTTTACTTTCAAAGTGTCAATGGTTTGAATCGAAGTGTTTAATTTGTGAGACAAGGCAAAGACGTGAATTGAATTATGGAAATAAGATGGTGGGAACTAAGTACGTGAATGTCATACACTACTGACTTATAAAGTGCGTACTAAAATATATATATATATATATATATATATATATATCTTTAAACGATGTTGATCGAACCTTAACGGGGGGTTCTTGGGTCCCCTCCCTTAACAATGCCAACGTCCTCAGACAAGATATTACAATTAAGCCAACACAATCACAAACCGTGACCATTGAGCCCGCATCGACGATGTAATATTTTTCCGCCATCGTCATGTTTAGAGCCACCACTGCCTACCAACACCAATGCCGATGATGCAATTTATGTCACCATCAAGAAGAACCACCAACCGCAACCATCGGTGATGCAACATCCACCACCACCGATAAACCTCCGCAACCTACCGGTGATGCAACACCCGCCACCACCGATAAACCTAGATCTGGACACAACCGTTTGTACTAACTGATCCACCCAAACCCCATTGGTAGTTCATACCCAAATATTATTTATTATTTGTGTTTTGCTTTATTGTATCAATCTCGATCGCATTATTCACATGAGTTGCACGAATGAGACGATCATTGAGCTAGACCAACAGATTATCATGTGACGAAATGATCTTGGTCACACTTTGTATTTTTTATTTTGGCTTCAAGGATTTGAATTGGACGATATATAATTTGGTAGATAAAACTAGTATATAAATGGAAATTTGGACATGAAATGAAGGAATGTTCGAATGCAAAGAATATGTGTTATATGCACTCCACTTTATAGTGTGGCTCTCATTCACACTAATGACATGAGTGCAAGTACCAATTAGATTTTCTCTTCCAATCAAGCTTGTATTTTTTATTTTATGGCATTAAGGTTTTCGAAAGCGAGATAATTTATAATTTGATAAATAATATTAAGACATAAATGGAATGTTGGAAATCAAAAGGTGTGAATTAAATACTTACATGTCCCACACCCATTCCATGGATCATATTGTTCTTACCCAAATAATATATGTTATTTGTGCTCTATTTAAGCATTTCAATGTCACAAAGAGGACAAAAAAATGGGGAAACTTGAAAAAATATAGGGTTTGAAACGTAACTTGAATGCTTATGTCTTGTAGAAATTTATAGCCTCCTTATCGAGTTGTACTTTGCAAACATGTTTTTAAGTTTTAAGCTTGAGTAATTGCAAAACAACAAGCGGTCTGCAAGACATAATCGTTGATAATTGAGCCCCTCTGGGGAATGGACATATGAATAAAAGGAAGATTTTATTTGTCTATTGAAGTTTGCTATTTTTTATTTTACTTTTTTATGGTGTCATTTTTTTGGTTGCATCACATTTAATTTTCTAGATAAGGTGAAGACATGGACAAAAATTTGGAAATAAAAATGTGGGAATCTCGCTTACATTACTCACATGAGTGCAATTTCACACTTAAAGTGGACAATTTTTTTTTTTGCAAAAAAAAATTGAAGGTCGAAACCTACACTTTTTAATATAAAATTTAGTAATCTTAATTGGATAGATTGATTTTATTTAAATAAAAAGAAAAATTGAGGGGAGACAATTTTGGGAAGATATTTTGACATAAATGTAGGTCCTACAAAAATATATTTTGTATCTATGAGAAAATAAGGAGAGAATCTTTCAAGGATGGATATGATCCGATGACATGACAAGAAAGAATACCCAAAGTAAGGGAAAAAAATTATTTTCCTTGAAGCCTTTATGGTGTGTGATGGGTGTAATCAGTCCTCAAAATCCATTAGAAAATCAGAAAAAGGTGTAGTGGCGACATCTACGAAGTCCCCCATGTAGTCACAAAATCATGCACTTTAGACATTTATTTATCCCAATCTCATACTACTATTTAGAAGGTTCTTGAGGGAAGAAAGTACTAATTAACCCTTGTCCTTTGGTCACTTTATTTTATTTTATTTCATCATTATGAACCTCTTACACCCATATGCCCAGTCAGATTATATCATCTCACGTCATTTTAGCCTCGACTAGGCGCCCAGATTAGTACTGGGGCACTCATGGGTGCCCTGGTCCCATCGTAAGCACCCCAATCCTTCTAGAGCTTTCCCACCTCTTTTTGGGCTCTTTCTAGCCATTTGGAATCTTTATCTTTCTTATGGTCAGCCTTTTCGGGGTTAATTATGAAATTAGACCGAGAGAACCTTATAAATATAAAGTTATGAGATCATAATGAGGGACCTAGAATCACCTACTACTATCACTCCATCTAGAGTTGTATTCATATATTGTATTGGAGATCACTTGCATCCACATAGCTCCATCATCAAGGCACAAGGCTAGGACATTTGCATCACACTTCATAGGGGAGGGATTCTATTATATTCCATGCACACATTCTACTACATTTTCTACACATAGTTATTGCTCGCTACTTCACAAAGTGTGACTGACACAAGAGCAACCTAGGGCATGTTCACACACACTTACACATAAAACTACATTGGGTCTGAGATGTAGTGCAACGCTTAGTTAGTAAGTCCACCATTGTGGCAGTTGAGGTCATCGACCCCTTCATATGCATTTTCTTTTTAGGGTTTGATGTTTGTTTTGGGGTCTTGCAGGTCTTTCTTCCATCTTGAGTTATTGGCAACATCCAACACAAGACAACGAAATTGATGCGACAGACAACGAATATTTCATATCACCTTTTGGCCCTATGAAGATTAGATTCATAGATTTTGTGCAGACCAGGGAACCCATATTATAGACCAAAGCGCCGCAGTGCCCGATCCTCCTCCGGCGCCTCCACCCAACTAGATCCTCTAGCTCCATCCTTTTCGGCACTCCTGCGATCGTTGCCTCGCTTCGATTTTTCCAGTCTCCTCTGCGACACAGTCCCACCACTTCGTCGAATTAGTTGAGTTATTTCCTCTTTCTTCTTGCACATTAGGGTTTATATTTTCATTAGTTTTATTACTTATCTCATTTACATATTGTCTTAGTGCATTTATTTACTACGTTTATATGTCCTCCTAGATTAGATTAACTATCCTTTACTACACTAGTTAGTCAATTTTAGTTAATCATTTTAGTGAACCTGACCTCTTATCATGGCTCAAGATACTTCCCCAATCATTCTACAGTTTGATAGTTTTGGTCATGCCTTTGTTGACACTCCAACTGATTCCTTTGGTTATCAACCTTGCCCTTCGCTTATTCATTTTTCATCTTCTGACATAGATCACAAAGCTCTAGATGACGTTATTATTGCTTATATGTGTACCATCAATCCTCATACTTTAGTACGGATCCTAGAGGAGGCACAAGCTTCTCAACCTGATTATATAGCTACATCTCCTATCATTGTCAAACAACGAGACACTTCTCATTCACTTAATAGTCCTCCTACCTCATATATAGATGATTTTCTTGACACAATCTTTGTTCCTACATCTCCATCTTGTGTTATTGGGCCACAATCTATTGAAGCTCCACATAACTCCAAAACTACTATCTGTATGGTTGATGTTGTTCCTTCCACTTCATCATCATCCCCCACTTTTATGAATGCTATAATATTGTATACGAGATCCATTCTAGACTATTGTGTTGCTTCATCTAATCCTCCATCGTGTGTGCCTCATCCATTATCACTGCCTCCCTTCACCTGCACACTTTTTATAAATGATTCTTATTGGGAACACATACCACTTAACACTTTCTGCAATGCCACCACATGTTCATATGAAGGTCTTCTTTGGCTTGGTTTTGCTTTGAGGACCTCCATTCTCCCTTATACGATCCACATTTGTATCATGGATCTATTATTCTCACAGCTACATATGGACTTTGTGTTTTCCATCTTGTTGTTCACCTTGTGCGTTATCATACTTCTTCTCCACTTACTCTTGGCCGCTCTTGGCTAGATTATATTGGAGGCACACTTGACCCCGCTCATATTGATATAGCTTTTCCTATGCCATTTGGTATTGTGCATAATTTGCAATAGCTCCTTTCTTTGTTACTCACCTAATTTTACTATTTGGTATGCTCATGGATGTCCATTTCCTCCCTTTACTGATGAACAATATGCCATGGCAATGTATAACTTGTGTGTTCATGGTTATTTAAATGACCAACCAGAGATGATTGCTTATCAAGTTTCCCATGTTGTTCCATATGATTTTGATAATGACCATGATAATCTTCTTGATGAATTTACATGACCATATTACTCATCTTGTGTACACTCGAGGGTGTAACACTTCACACCCGCCCACCTCATTTTAGCATAACTACACCTATCATTTTCATATATTCATCAGACATACTCATCATACATTCTAGCATCATTACCCGATGACACACTCTTATGCTTCAGTTCACACTTGATTGTTGATGGCTTACTACACATAAACCCCACACAATGCACTATCGGCATTCCACATTACGTTTCATCATACATTACATGCCATAATTCCTACATTCTCTATTTAGTCTACAACTTTTGACATTCACGTATTTACACATCCTACATCATGATAGTCATCATCGTGCATGCACCATTGTATATGACTTTTACATCTTACACTACTTACATACTACATTCTTCATTTCTCTACATACCTTACATACCCTTCATTTCACACTTTGTGCCTTTTCACACATATTCTACATATTATACTAGTCTTCATCATATAGGAGTCTAGCATTACATTACTCTTCTATCTACATACATTACATGTCACTCTATGCATTACACCTTATACATTTTATGTGTATAACATTACAATCTACACTCTTTACGCTCTTAGGTGCACTACACCTATTACACTCTACATTATACATGACATTATTATACATCATGCATCGTCACACGTTCTACTCACCTTCCATTGTACGTACTTTATACATCTTGCATTGGAATATTTACACATTCCACTCATCACGTGGTCGACTATTACTATTACATATACTACATTGTCTTTTATGCGGTACACCTTCTACCCGATGACACATTTTAGTTCCTCGGTCCATACTCGACTGCCGAGGGTTTATAAATCAAATATACCTTACACATTTGTTATTCGACCTTTCACCATGTGACATTCCTAGGCTAGTGACATACGCTTTAGGCTAAATCATCACCTATTATATCATTTTGTAGTGGTATACACCTTAGGTTACATCACCACTCCCTTATTACTCATCTCATAGTGACATATGATTTAGGCTAAATCGTCACCTATTCTATCATTTTCAAGTGGTCTACACCTTAGGTTATATCACCACATCCTCCTTACATTTTGTCTTCATATACGCTTAGTGCTAAATCATCACTCATCCATTCATCTTATCATGATATGCGCTTAGGATAAATCATCACTCTTACATTCATTTGGTCGTGATATATGCTTTGGCTATAAGGTTCACACACACATTTCGCTAGGTCACATTTCATCACTACACTTACACATTCCTCACAGTGCATTAGACACAACACACACCACTCAACCATTTCCCGACGACACACTCTCGTTTACGGTTCATTTTTGACTACTGAGGGGGAAAACAAAATGAACCTCACTACATATATTTCCATTCACTGGGGGACGCGGCCCTGTCATTCCATCTTGCATTCCATTTCATCCATCCACAACATACTGCATATTATGGTTGCTTTTATTCTTACTTACTTTTGTTTGTTCATGGTCACTTTATTACACATGCTAGTTAGCTTACTTGTATGTCATTTATCTATATCATACACACATGTGCATTCATGCCTTTGTCTAGTTTTGATCACAAATGCAATTCTCTTACATGCATCACGATGCTCACCTTCTACGCTTTTTACACTAGTCACTGGGGGTATCCACATTCGTCTCTTCCATGTGTTATTGTTTCATTTTGTACTTAGCACTTTACATTACTTGTTTATACATGCTTTTGACATACTGGTTATCTTTCTAACATGCTAATAGGTGCTTCATGTGCAACATTTTTTATGCAGGATATTGGTTTCCATACTTGTTTGTTACATTGTCTATTATTGTTTGCTATTATTTGCGGGCCTTGCCCTATGTTTGGTGTGCACACTTATTTGTTGTTTGCGGCCATGATGGCCTTGTGTGTCTTATGACATCATGAGTGATGTCCCATGTTTACAACCCACTTTGTGTGGCTTACTTGTCTTCTTACGTGTTTACATTACTTTGTTTGGTAGCTTACACATTGTTTGCATAACTTATACATTGTTTTCTACATGCATGTGTGTTTACACTTGTCTTTGGCTAGCCTTCTTGTTTGTGTGTGCCTTGGTTTCTACCAAGCACTTTTCAAGGTTACAACATACATGCGGTTGGCCCTCTTTTGGGGCCACATTCTCCTATCTGCGACATCGCATGCACCCCCAAAGAGGGGGCATCATTTGGGGTTACATATTAACACAACACATTTACATCAGTTTAGTTCAGTGTACTTTTTGCCCTTAGCATTGTGGGTTACATACATTGAGTGGGTTCAAACTAGTCTACGAACCCCATACACAACTGATTTTACAGACATTGTGTCTATACACACCCAAAATTACATGTGCTACATTGTCAGAAAATGGTTACAAAAGTCCCCAATGATGATTCATGTCCTTTCAGAAGGTGTTCGAGTTCCTAAGCTCATTCGCAATGTATATTTGTAACCTAGACATCTTTACTTAGCTTTTCCACACTTTCTTCCAACTTCCCGCTCTTTTTGTGCATGTTTTGGCCTTAAGTGTCAAAACCACACCGCCCGCTTGGGTGGCGGTTTTGTGACCGCCGCCTGGGCTAGGCGATGGTCTGCGATCGTCGCCCTGTGTAGGCGAGGGTCTGAGCGATTTTTCTAGAACTCCTCATGCATGATTTTAACACATGACGCTTCACTTAACTTGACTTCCAAGGTGCGTTTATGAACCAAATTACCTAAAAATAGTCTTGATTGCATGGTATTCCTTCCCTCTTCTATTTTTAAATAAATTTAATTAGTTTGAACTACCTCTTCACCCAATGATTTGCCACTCCAAGGCTGCCTTGTGCATGAAGGCACATATCACCAATTCCTATATATTCAATGCTTGTATTCAAGAAAATGGCATGAGAATTTTGTGTATCTTGCATAGTATTGTTGCCACAATCCTACTGGAAATTACATAGCCAAGCTCTGTTCACTTGTGTTATCCCTCTTCCACTTGCATTCTGCAACCGACTTGCCTTTAAGATGTCATTACTCAATTTGCCTTCTCATATTGCTTCCTTTGCATTCCTAATTCCTTAGATTTAGGGATACTCTTGTATAATTTAAATTGTGTGAATATATGTGTAGCTCAAGTAGTAATAATATATAAGGTGAGTGATCTTATGTGAATGAGTCATGCATCTAAAATTACCTCGGGGTCTTGTATATCTAAACATATCTAAAAGGATTTCCCATAAATTCAATCCTAGGTTCCTTAAAACGTGCTTAAAACATAGGCTAACCTAAGAAAGTTTTTTAATGGAAAAATGACCATTTGGAAAAGGAGGAACATATTCATTGGCCGATTTAGTTCCTCTATGAAAAGTAATAGGGGAATATTAGAAGGAAAGAATGCAAGTCTATAGAGGTTTGACGAGTATCCTAGCAAAATTGGAAATGATCATGAGAGTTTCTAAGGGTAAATGGTGGCAATATATGTAATGCCCAATCCTCTTCGACACTTATCTTACTATTATTTTTTATTATTGTGGAATAGAGACATAGACATTATTTTTATATTTTGATTAGTAGACATTGGTAGATGGACATTATTGTTGCATTTTGATTAGCAGGGGATAAACTATATAGACATTTGGATTATCTATATGTTGTGATTCATATTTTAGATTATGATATGTTAGATGACACTGGTGATGATTTATACATGTTGATTTGCATTATTCAGATTTTATACTGACACATTATATTCGTGACACATTGCCTATGTTTGGATGTTCAAACTAGTCTTGTGATCTCATTGATGTTAGTAAAATGGTAGAATCAAAGTAATTAGAAAGTATATAGACAATTGATATAATTGTTTAATTTTGATGATGATTATTGATCGATATGTATGTGTTATTTCTCGATGTTATTGATGCGGCCTTGAGGCCAAAGAGGTATTGTTGTTTGTGATTGCAGAAAATGATATCACTATACACCGGAAGGGGCTAGGGGACCAACCCTAGAAGAATGTTGGGTGTTTGCAACAAGGCCAATTTGATAACTTGTGTTCTATGTGTGTGTTGTTTAATTGTTATGCTTGGTTAGGAGGTTTCCCATGGGGGTGACCTCATGTGTGTGGCCATGGGTTGTGATGTTTCCCTCTTTTAATTATGGGTATTTATTTTGTGGTGCATGTATCTCATTATTTGTAAAATCTATTCACTTTATTAGTACTTGTTGATATGCTTTTAATTAGTTAATTTAACTTAATTTGTAAACTAAAATGAAGATGTGAAAAAATGGGCATTTAATAGGATAGATGGTCATTGATATTTGTTTGATGATGAATAGATTTAATTCAATTTTGAAGTGTGTACTCTTCCTCCTTTCCCTATCTCGAATTTTGACTTAGTGGCCACTTTTTGAGACTTGTGGGACAAGTTAACCTTGTCCCTTGCCTCTCAAACTCACCCACCAACCATAATTATGAAGTATGGAGTCAATTTTAGCCTTCATAATGCATATGTTGGGTGAAAATGAGTAAATAAAGTCACTTTTTCAACTTACCTCATTTAATATGTCCTGGAAGTATGGAGTGCATATTGGAGTGTATACTTATGCATGTCATAGCCTTACTTACTCATTTATTAGCATTGGTCTTTGTGTGTTGACTTTTTGAGTTGGAATTGAGGAAAGATGAAGTGGCATCCTACATGGAGCCACCCCATCATCCTCACCTCCTTTTTCTATTTATTGAAGTTAATTTGGAGTATTTGGGGTTACTTGTTCTCATTCCTACTCTTGCATTTTTGGAATAATGGCTTTGGTTCTTGCTTGGAGATTTTAGGGAGTTGATTTTTTTGGGGAATTTGCTCTGGATTGAAGCTTGTGGTGTGAAGATTGGAATCTTGCAATGGAAAGGTAGGGTCTTACCCCTTTGATTTATTATTGTATATGTTTTGATTGAGAAATATGTGATTGTTTGAGTGTATGTTTTGTGTGTTGTGAATGTATTATGTTGGGATGGGTAGCTTTCCTTTAAGAGTGGTGTGGGAGAAGGAAATGAAGTTATTTTGTGGAGGAAAAAGGGAGTTAGTGAGGAAAATGTGGAGGGAGTGTGGGAGAGGTGCTCCACCTATGTGGAGGAAAAAGGTTTCTATGTTATTCTTGCATTTGAATAGGGAGAAATAAGGTGTTGTGTGTGATTTTGATAGTGCATTTGGAGGTATTGGGTGGACCCTCTTCCCACATGGGAGGCATAAGGAGAAGACTCCATATTCTTGTCTCCTTTTGGCTTACTATTAAGCCTTTGTGATTGTGAAGAAAATGTGAATCTTCCTATGTGCTTGTTTTGGAAAAGAATGCAAAATTTCTCTTTGTTGAACTTTCTTGAAAGATTTGATTGAGTGTTAAATATATTGCATGAGTGTTGAAAAGATGTATATGTGTGTTATTGTGGAAGCCATTATAATTGTGAAGTTGTCAAAGTGGCAAACATTTCCTTTGTTTTATGGTTGGGGCTTGGGGGCCAATAAGAAGGATGACTTCTCCTTATTGGAATAAAGGTTGGGCGAAGAGCATCGCCTACTCCCCTTCCTTGCATTGTGATTCAAAATTGAAGAGATGAAAGAGTGCAAAGTTGAAGCTTGGAGGATGATCTTGAAAATAAGACTTTTGTATTTGCGCCCAATGGAAGAATCCTTTTTTCATAAATTGATCATGTTGTTTCCACCTTTGAGTGGAAGGCTTGTATACAATTGTATTTTATGAGAGATTTTATTAAAAAAGATTTAGTTACCAAACTATGTAGTGTAATAGTTGGATGGAAGGACTTTGGAGTGCATTTTATTGTATTTGTAACTCATCTCAAATATGAAAATTAAATCAAAAGCTTGCATTGTGTTTTCATTTTGAAAGTGGTAGCTTGTATTGGAAATATGTGGTTGTCTCCTTCTTGAAGTAATCTTGTTAATCTTGGTAGTAAAAGAAAATAAATGAACTTATATTTGAATATGTTTATACTTTTACTCCTTTTTCAACTAAGTTGTAAATGATTTGCAAGTTGTATTTCATTTTCAATGTGAACTTGTCCTCTTAAAAATCTAGAATTTCCATAGAACTTGAATGTCACATTTGGGATGGTTGTAAAACTCTTTTGGCATTTGAAGATAAAGAAGTTTGTAAAAATTTGTCTTCTTTAATAACATTATCATATTCCTTCTACCTTGTTTTAAAATTTGAGAAAATCTTATTATTAGGTGCATCTTATTTCAAATTTTGTGAATGGAATAGTTTAGGCATTTAAAAGAAAAAAAAAAGAAAATATTACTCAACTAACTCCTTGGTTAAGAAGAAATTAGTCTCACCTCCATTAGTTAAACTCTAAAAAAACAATAAACCTATTAAACAATTAGACCCATGTAATTAGGCATACATACATACATACATACATACATACATACATACATATGTACATACATACATACATACATATATATATATATATATTGTAGTGCCCACTTTCCTTTGACACCTTTTGATACGATCGATCTGACATCGTTGATTACATTATGGGCATTATTATGGTTTTGATTTAGTACGATGTTAGATGTCGACCATGGATTATTATTAATCTTGATTTAGTTATGATGCATGATGATTATTAGAGACACTTCATATGTGGGTGATGATATACTATTTGACATGGATATATTATGAATGTTATTCGGACATGTGATTTTGGATATTGTGAGTAGACCTAGAAAATAGACATTAAATGATGATGATATAGTTGTTGATATAAATTGTAAGTGATATTGTTGATTGCCTTGATGTTGTTGTGATTCATATGTATAGATGATTTTGTGATTATATTTATATCATGTTGGATGTTCTGATATGGCCACGAGGCCGAAGGAGGTATTTTGTTTTTGCAAGTTAAACTATCACAACAAACATCGGGGGATTGGAGACCAACCACATTAGAATTCTAGATGAATTCAACAAGGTCACCATGGCAACATGTTTTGTGTGTGTGTGTGTGTTGTTTTTGTTAGGGATTCCCATGGGGGATTACCTTTGAATGTGACCAAGGGGTTATGTGTATTTTATTAATGTGGTTCCTTTTTATTATTGTTTGCATGTGTTTATTTTGTGATGCATTTACCCCTTTCATTATTCTTTTAATTGTGGAGAATTAATGTGAGTAATCATATTGTTAAAATAAATAAATTAATCAAATTTGGGATATAAGAAAGTAATTATAGAAGTTGTTGGCTCTTGTATTAAATGTGGTAAGTGATGTGTAAGTAATGTGTAAGAATGTGTAAGTGATGTGTAAGTATGTGTAAGAGTTGTGTAAGTCAGATTTTGGAGTATGAAACACTCCACCTCCTTGGAAATCCGAATTTGTCCTTGGAGGTTGATTTTGGAGGCTTATGGGACAAGTTAGACTTGTCCCATACCTCTTAAATTTGTATACCAACCTTACCTATGGTGGGAGGGTTGATTTTAGACCTTTTAATGCATTTTTATAAGTCAAGTTGCATGTTTTAATTGCACTTTCTTCATGTTTTAAATTTGCAGTCCTTATGGGGTGTGGGCTTGGTTGGAGTGTGTAAGTAATTTGTCATATTTTCACCCACCTATTTATTATGCTTGGGGGAATGAAGTTGAATTTTGGTGTTGGAGTTGAGGATGTGTGATGTGGCATCCTACATGGATCCACCTCATCCTCTTCTCTTCCCTCTTCCTTAAATTCGAATTTGCTTGGCTTGTTGTGGGTTACTTGGTTACTAGATTTTCATTTTGTGGTATACTTCATTTGGGGAGAATTTTCCTTGGCTGTTGGGAGCTCTTGTTGATTTTGGAGGAGATTGGAGAGCATTTCATACTTGGGCATTGTTGATTTTGGGACTGTATTTTGACATTGAAAGCTTGTTGTATTGGAACAAAATCTACCATGGAGAGGTAGGAGCTTAGCTCTTCATATATGCTTTTATTTCTTTTTATGTTTGTGTGAATGGTGAATGTTTTGTGTGTTTGTTGGCTGGTTGGGTTGATCGCCAGGAATGGTGTAGGAGAAGGCTATGGGGAATCATTTGGGGGCATAAGGGAATGATAATGGCATCAAATTTATTGTGGAGGGAGTTTGAGATTGGGATCCACCATGGAAAAGAAATAGTTTGCATTTCTTACTTTGTGGGGGGCATAAGGAGGGATTGTGGGGGCATAAAGATATGTGAGATGATTTATATTGGCGGTTTGTTCAGGTGGATACCCAATTCCCATTGGGAGGCATAAGTAGCTTCCCCATAGTTCCTTTCTCCTTTGGCTTGCTTGATGGAGCCTTAGTATTGTTTGTATGTTTTAATGTAGTTGTAAACTACATTCTATTTTGAACTGTGTTTAAAATGTGAAAATGTTGCATGTGTGTTTGTGGAAGCCTTTATTGCCATGGGTTGAATCACACCTTCTATTGCATTGTGGTTGGGGCTTGGGGGCCAATGAAGAAGGATGGCTTCTCCTCTTCATTGGATGTCTTGGTTGGGTGGAGAGTGTTGCCTTTCCCCTGCCTTTGTTGTGATCCAAAAGGAGAAATTTATGTTGTTGTTCTGGAGCAGAGGAGAAAGATAGTTTGACAGTTCCATGTGAAATGAAATCTCATTGTAACCCTTCCCACTTTGAAGTGGATGATCTGTATATTATTTGTAATGGAAAGATACTTTGTATTGAGCTATGGGAGTTGTAAATTTGAAATGTGAAAGATATATATACTCTGTTCTGTTCATTTGAAAGAAAGAAATTGAAATCTGTTATTTGCATTCAAGGAATTGAGAGATGTAAAGTTGTATTTGAAATCAATAAAGGATTGCAATACCTTTCTTCATTTGCATTGTTGCATTGAAATATGATCTTTAAATGTTATTGAAATCTCTGTTTGAAAGAAAGGAATACGTATGAAGGAATTGTATTACTTTGTTCTTTTGAAAATATGACAAAATTGGAAACCAGACTTTACATTTTAGCCATTAAATGGTTTGTTGAATCAACTAAATGGATTTGACTAGGATTAGAATGAACTTCCATACTTGGAAGATGAAAAAAAAGATAAATAGATCCTTTAGAAATTGACCTCCGTTTTGAATTTTAAAATGGCAAATACTTCCTCTAAAATGCACAGTTTGAACCTGCAAACAATAAATAAGATTGAAACATTGAAATCTAACACTTTATGATATAAATGAACTCAATTAGACTAAAACACTTAAGGAAAAATCCTTCAAACATTGCAAAATCGGGCCCAAACCTTTCACAGTTATTTTGTTGTCTGAAGTTGTAAAAATTTGAATTGGAAATCAATCAAGCAAAATTACCTTCCAAATGCATCCTAAATTCTTCTTAGAACAATCCTCCATGTCTATTTGACATGTTGAGAGAGGAGGAAGATAAAATTGAACAAAAGTTATAAGTTAAAATTTACCAGTTTGCTTTTAAAAAGCCTGCAGGCCGTTTTCTTAAAATTAACCCCTTAAAATTTATCAAAATCTAAAATTAATGATTTCTTATGCAAAGAGAGCGTCAAGATCTTTCCATAAAGTCCTCATTTTCCCAAAACCAAGCTTTCTAGCAAAATTTATGGCCTTCTCAAGTTTTCTTCACTCATGGGCTGCGGCCTAAATTTTTCCCTTGGGACTTAGGAATTTTTTTTGGAAAAATTTTCAAATTTTTCTCTGCCACCCCCCACCACCCCATGCCCAATTAGAGGCTGCCATGTGGCACCATGAGGTGTCAGCGGATGGGTAGATTCCCTTTTTAACTTAGTGCTTTAGGAAATTTTTTGGGAAAATTTTCCAACTTTTCCCCGTCTCTGTAGCCCAATTAGAAGCCACCACGTGGCCTCACGAGGCACACAGCGGGAGGCGCGACACCTTTTTAACCTTAGCACCTTTAAAAATTTTCTTGGGAAATTTTTCTTATTTTCCTCCGCCTTGCCGCCGACCGCGAGCCCAATCGTGTGTTTCCATGTGGCATCACCAAAGCACGATTGAGGAGCAGAGTTGTTTTTGACCTTGAAACTTTAAAACTCTTTTTGGTGAAAATTCTAACATTTCCCCACCACCCCACCACCCAAAACCAATGGTAGACTGACACATGGCTGCCTTAGGCTTTAGCGGAGGCGCAGAATGGGTTTTAACTTTGAACTTTTAAACCTTAAAATCTTAAAACCTAAAACCGCTCCGATGGCCCGACTTTCGCCATAGCTCTCTCAAGCCAACACATGTCCTCTTCGGGCTCGCAGGCATGCGGAGGTAAATTGTGCTTTTTCCCAAAGAGGGGAAAAGTGCTAAAACTCTTTCCCACTCCGCCGACCCGCGCAAGGGAAAATTTTCTCCCTAGGCCCGCAAGCCCGCTCTTGGGGAAAATTTTCACCCCAAGGTCCGCCGGCCCATAACTTGAGTTTTATGAGGAGTTAGGAGGACTTATTTATATCATTGGAAAGGTGAGGAAATTTCCTATCCAATGAGAGTGATTTAGGAAAATTTTGAATGTGCTAAGTATGAGAAAAATCAAGTTGAAACTTTAATCTTGTTAAGGAGTGGGTATTGTGAGGAATTACCCACGAACTTAATTGAAACTTCTAACCCTAAATTTTGGACCTTATGACCTCTAATAATTGTTAATAAAAGAAAAGTGTATTCTAGTGGATTAGAATTGTTCTGGAACTTGTTAGTGACAAATTGTTGCCTTGTAACCTGGTAGTAGACTCTTTTAATAAAAAAATTTATTCCATAATTTTCCTAACTAATCCTAGGTTGTTTTTGGGTCTTAAGTGGGTTGTTTTAGCTGCGTTACACACACACACACACACACACAAACACACACACACACACACACACACAAAATTTACCCAAACTTATATTTGGAAATTAAAACAAAAAAGGAAAATGTGAATAGTATATAAATATACATAACTATATAAATTATAATTATATGTTTTAAATGATATATATATATATATATATATATAATAAAATAATATGGAAAATCTATAATATTCAATTGGGTTACTTTTAAAGTAAAGTTTTTATTATAAAAGCAATGGTTTTTGTAATATTGGTAATGGTCATATAGACTCACACGGCCCCTTTAGGGGCGAATATAGTGGGCAAAGGTGGGGGCAACGCCCCACCCACATATATATATATATATATATATATATATATATATATATATATATATATATATATATATATATATATATATATACCATTAGAAACCACAACCACCATTTAATTGTCAGCGCCCGCCTTTTGCGGATGAACACTATATATATACACACCCACAAAACCCGCAATTATGTGTAGCTCAAATAAAATAAATAAAATGGGGCAAACAATGCCCATAACCCGAATAGGGTAAACTCTCCACAAAATACAAATAACAAATAATACCCTGGCAAACCCTAGGAGAGGGATGTAAAAGAATCATCACAAAAATATGTGTATCCATCTAAATAGACAACCTCCATGAGAGCTTCCCAAGCTTTCATGGCCTCCTTCCTCTCCTCCTTTCAAACTTGCAAGAACAAATGAAATGAAATTTAGGGCAAAATGTGAATAAAGAGATCCATAAGGATTTTTAGGGGAATCTTGATCCTAGGGCTCTAATAGATTTAATCCTAGGGTTGAAAATAAATCCTGTAACTTTTTAAGTTGGTGGCATTTTCATGAGAATGGGTTCTAAATAGAATGTATGGGTAATTAGTTAATGGGGCCACTTAATGGGTTAGAACAAGTTGTGTTCCTTTATTATGGACTAATAAATAAATGAGAAATATTTAGTTATATGTTAAATAATTAAGTTATTGTGCATGAGTCTTTAGATAAAGGAGTTTAAATAATGGAAGTAAGTGTATAGTTAATTAAACAAATGGGTCTTGGTTATTACGTATTTTAAGAAAATTGACTAAGGTCACCGAGGAAATGTCTTTTATTAAATCTAAAGGAAACTAAATGGATTAAACAATGGATTCAATTTGGAAAAATAGTTAAACAAAGTAAAGGAAATTAATGGAAGGATTTTTTAAAACCATAATGAATTTTGGGAAATAAATTAATAATATTTAATTATTAATTTGATTTCGATTACCTCATGAAGGCGTAGAAATTATTCATGAGAACTTAATGGTTCGCAACTAATGTTTATAACCTTTTAAACAAAAATAAATTGTAGTTTTTCTTGAGTAATTGTAGGGTTTTATCATGGTTTTGGTGCATCAATTTTGTGGGCATTACAATACAAGTGGTGTGGGATCGACTAAAACGTGATTTTTTTAAAAAAGATTCTAATGTATGTTAATGGTTAAAGTGTCCTAGAATGTGTCGATCGATGTTAAAAATACCTTGTGCCAAATTTAGGTGGCTACATATATATAGGGCATAACATTTTGTGTGATATATTGATTTTATCTTTCCTATATAGCCTAGGAAAATCATTCTCTATGTTATATTTATCATATATTTCATATATGGTGGCATGTTATCTATGTGCTATATTGCTTATATCTTGGCTATAAAAGGGAATTTTAATCCATGTTGTACTTCTTATCTCTCACAAAAATAAAGGCATCTTATTTGTGTGCTTATATTGATTTTATCATAGGCCAAATGTAGAGATTGATTCATAATATACATACTTCTAAGATTACATATTTCTATGTTAGATGTCACCAATTGTATTTAGAGATGGGTGATTTAGAGGTTCATAAAAATCCCAAAAGAGAGGCAAATATTCCACTCATGTTATATTAATCCAAACACTAAATTATCAAAATGGAACTTACTCCTATGAAAGAGAATTCATAATTCACTTGATTCCTTCAAGATCAT
This sequence comes from Taxus wallichiana var. yunnanensis, assembly GCA_018340775.1. NCBI lineage: Eukaryota > Viridiplantae > Streptophyta > Pinopsida > Cupressales > Taxaceae > Taxus > Taxus wallichiana. The sequence goes on along the minus strand of CM031244.1, from coordinate 404,961,903 downwards.
GCTTAGGATGTAACATGTAGTCCCACAAAGGACACAAATTTAAGATATATTTCTCAAATTTGTTTTAGATAGCACTCAAAATCTAGTTCAACTTTCACAGCTTATCAGTAGACACCCTAAAAATATATACCTATTTCTATCCATTCCTAATTATCCCTATCCTTTTCTTAATATGCCAAAATTGGTTTTGTAATTCATTCTAGATCACTATCCTCTTACATCCCACTGAAATCCACCCACATCCCTTTAGAACCAGTTTAATTAATTATAATCATGCTTAAACCATACTCTAATGTCCTTTGGCTAATTTAATTAAATATATAATTACCCACTCACATCCCTTAGCTAATTTAATTAGTTATTTAAATAGAAATAAATCTATTTATCTACTCACACTCCACTTCAATTATCCTAGTCACTCAAGTTAAACTACCTCACTCCACTCCACTTCTAGAATCCTACAAAGGTGGAAGCAATAATAATGCATGTACAACCACCTTCTCGAATGAAAACTTATTGCCAACCAAAAATTCATTTCCTCAATGGATATTCAATCCATTCAAACTACCATAACCAAATGCATTCATGATCTCATTAATAATCTTGATCCACTCCATATCCTCTCTTTCCATTATAAATAACAAGGTTATATCCTTCACAAACAATCCTTGGAAGATTTAAGAAATTGCAACAAACTTTTTCTCATTTTTCATTCGAATCTACATCCTCATGTTCAATCTTGCTCATACAATTTCTTTTTCATTTGGAGACCAATTTGGAGCATCCACATTTAAACAAATCCAAGAGATTCAACAAGTATATTTTCATTATTGACTTACTTATTCTTTTACTTGTAGTTTTCATTTCTTACATTTATCATTAAATATTATATCCAAAAAATGTATGCAAGATCTAGCACTATTTCAAGGCACTTTGATTTAAAAGCTTATAAATCATACATGTGTGTACTCACATTTCTAGGAAAACTAATTAGGTCATTTTCATAATTTCTTGTCTAGATTTTAATAGAGTGTTAATATTGGCAATTTCCCATTGCTTACCCATGTACAAATATTTTTACAGACCATTCAAGTATATTGTAATATGCTTCGAGATATCCATATAGATAGAATCTTATATCCATATCGTGTGTTCTTTTACTTTGGTATGCATGCATGCACACACATATAAGTGGGGGGAAGTAGACACGTGGAAATGGCCCCTATGCATTTATTAATTGTTAAATTACACGTATTTAGATAATTTACATACTTGTTGAATTTAGGTTTGAATTATGTTTTTATGGGAAAATTATCTTGACTTCTTTCAGTCACAAAAATTATGCATAATTTATCTCTTCACTACCCCCTTCATTTCCCAAAAATGTGAAGTGAATTTTCTTTTAAATGTTTCATTGGCCCCTTTTCTCCTTCAAATCGTCTAACCATTATTGTGTTTATTTCATCTTTTATGATTGTGGAAGGTAGGATTACATGACAATACAATCCTAATTTGAATTTCAATCATTTATGAATACAAAATCACCTAGGTAATTTAGGCATCTATGATCTACTAAATTTTTATTGAAGATCTATTTGGAAAAACATCTATATTTTTCAAGGGATTCAAGGAGTTAGATGATGCAATCATCAAGTATTTACAAGCTTTTAGCGAAGTCAAGCATTCATTGATACACTAAGATTCGTAGTCGAGACACAATGCATCGCACTAATTCTCATGGCTAAAAAAATATTACATATATTTTGTGTGTTGTCTATAATTACGTATCAAATGAAAGGGTTGATAAAAAACAAGCTAAGTGGAACATAGATTGCTGAAACAAACTCCATTTTCTTGTAAGTTGAGATACTTTGTCAAGATGATCAAGGATAGAAGAAAGAATACCTATTTCTTGGACCACCGATAAAAGTGAAGTTTTAAAAAAGGGGGAATCTATTTAAAATTCAAATTTTGTCTAGAATGTCATCTTCATGTGTAGAAAATCAACTTTCAGACACTATATTTTAGAATTACTATTATGTTTCACGCTTTATTTTTTTGGGTTCTCTATATCTACCTTAAAAATTCTAATTTCTATCATTCGATTCTAATGACTATCCTTCAATCACTCACATTAAAAAATAAGCCAAGATTATTTTCTTTTTATTATTATTATGATTTTAAAATATTTAATTACATATAAGTTATTGAAAATATTATGTTATAAGCGTGGTTAATGTAATTGCATGTATAATAGATAGTTGTGGGATGATCTTAACTATCATGCATATCCGACACTTGAATAAAGTCGATTTTCAACATATGTCTTTCCAAATGTCTATGCAACTTAGTCGGTGGGTTTAGTTAAATTTGGTGAAATAACATTTATAATGTTGAAAATTTTTCCCGACATAATTGGAAACATATGTGATGTTTACATTCAACACAACTTTGTCCTATATTAACATAAAACCATTTATTGTAATTACATTGTCGGCTTTTGTTTATAACATGCATAATGCATGAGTTCATAGTGCATTTTCATATAAAGACAATGTGGAGATTCGTCCTTTTTTCCTAAGGTTTTAGATATAAATATATTGGTTATTTAGTAGGCAAAAACATCTAACAAAACAATAGTTCACAATGCATTTGCAATAAGACAATGTGAAGAACCATCCTTTTCCCCTAAGGTTTAAGGTTTAAATTGGTAACTTAGTAGGCGAAAGCATCCTGTCGTCTAGAAATTACATTTGTCTTAGTTACTAAAGTCTAAGATGGATCCCGTAGTGAGATCGAAACATCGAAAATAAATTTTGTTACACGCTCAATCTAGAAATGATGGTGATCCTTATTCAAAGACACACAAAGTTAGTAGGGCCCATTTTGTGATTGACCCGGCAGCGTGGGCCCTACCAACTTTGTGCGTGATGATTATGGTCAATTGAAATGACCTATACATTTGATTTGTATGAAAACATGATATTCTATTCCGTCTATGTAATAACATGATAGAGATAGGTGTGGTATAATATATATAGCTATCCTCTAAATAAATTTATATATATATATATATATATATATATATATATATATATATGGTTTCGAATTTTAAAGTTGGTACATTCGACAACATTTAATGGATGGCTCTAACAATCACGAATACACAATTCAATCGAGAAATGCCCTATACATTTGTTTTATATAATGTTATTATATTCTCGGTATGTAATAACATGATAAATATAGGTGCGTTATAATTCATAGTAGGCGTCCACCTTTGAAGATGCTTTAGCTGGAAAGTGTCAAATTCCGACGGTCTTAATTTTGCAGGTTACCAGATTTTAGATATTTTTCTACAGTCCTAGATATTTACTATTTTAGATATCTACAGATTTTAGATATTTCCTATAATAATATCTAAGATTTGATTGTTCTACTTTAATTTTTTTTAGGCTACAATGTTTATCTACTTTTTGAAGTGTATATGTTTCCTATTCACCCTATTCACTTGTCTTAATGCCATTAAGATCTGTACATGTCTTTTGCTTTGTAGAATTTGAAGGCACAATCTTTGGTGAACCATCTCATATACTCTGCAACCATGAGTCTGGTATGTTTGACCTGTCAAAATGTAACAAGAACTCACTTCGATCTAAGGAGTTACTCATTTCACTCTCAAGATGAGGAGAAGTGGGGAAGATCTGAAGATGGTTGCAATTTGATGAGGCACCAATGCCATTTATGGTCTGCGGAAACATAAACGTGCAGATGGAACATTTCATCCACATGGAAGTTAGGGTTTGGGGGCTCAGGGTTACGGCCGTGGCCGTGGACAACCACGAAAGCACGGGTAGTGGTATCAAAATTAATGTTGAATCCCTCAAACATGGGAAGGGGAAAATTCTTCTTTGTAATGCGAGAGTGAGGGACGTGGCCAGAAGCACCTATAGCAGGATTCCACACTACTAAATCGTGGGGATACATGCATTGTAGCAAAGTAGGAGTCCCCTGCTCCAATTACGGCTGACAACGCTATCAGGAAGAATGATCTCCTGGATAATATTTTTCTTCTTTTGGTTAAATGATGGTGTTAACCCTCCTTGTATGGCTCATAGTGTGACATCTCCATCACCAAATTCGAATTCGTTATCTGTTTGATTTTCAAAGTAGATTAAAAACTAGGTTGGGTAGAGAGAACCTATTTACTCTTGTGAATCCCCACACCAATGCCGTCGGATTACTGATTGTGTTGCTCGGTTTCTACCCCATTACCGTTGCTCCACCTCTTCCCCTACCCCTTCTTCTTCTCTCACTTCAAAATGCATGCGTGCCCTTCTCAAAAAATTTAATGGATAAATTCATAATTGTAAGTGTCGTTACATAGATATGTTCCTATATAACCATTTTGCAATGTGTTGAGAAGTTTTTAGTCATTTTAGATATCAAAATAAAACCATTTTTGAAATATGAGTATCATGATTGTTAATATGAGTGTCAACTTTTGGAGTCGGCGAGAAATCCTAAAAGCCATGATGCCGATACCCCCAGATTACAAGATGTCATGCTATTCATAGAGACATTTTTGGAGTCTGAGAAATCCTAAAACCCAAGGTGTTGATATCCCCATATTAACAAGATGTCATGTTGTTCGTAGAGACATTTTCGATTATTGGCATTTTGAGGACTTTCTAGAGGGAAAAGGCTTTGCTTTCGACTTAGATTAGTAAATAAATGACCAATTTGGGTTATAAATATTAATTTATCGATCTCTGCTTCAATTTTCAAGTTTGACTCTAAATTTCCATACCTATATTATGGTATTTTGCATGTACATAAAATGTGTAAATGAACGAGGAACTTAAAATCTACCGAATTGTCCAACTGGGCATTCAATCTCCATAATTATATGGCTTTGTTATAACATCTAGATAATTATAAATTTATTAAAATTTATTATCGAAAGTATTGATTTCCTATTGGGTAGTGTATAGTAAATAACAAAAAACACAACCCAAAAAAAGAAAAACAAATATAAAAATTACACACCAGCTTCGGTAGCTATATACACAATGTATATATATCCACATGGAAACACTCTCAGATATACCTTTCCAGGAGCACGAGATAGAGAAAAATAGGGAAGAAATAATGGAGATCAATAGTGAAGCGAAGGTGGATCCACTACAGTGGTTGGCAGAGCAATTGCTCTAAGGATTCATTTTTGTACTTCTGTTTGAAAAATCTGGCAAACGCTTTCGATTGTTGTGTCACATTATTATCACAAATCCAAGTGGTTTTTAGCCCCGATTTTTGCATGGTTCCATCCAAGAAACCCTCAGGTTCATAATTGTGAGGAATTTTTTTTTATTTTTGGGAAATTTTGTTGTTTTAAGAGGTTCTTCAATTTTCTTGATACTTTATACATTGTAGAGGGAATTATAAGATTAAAAATTCTGGTTTATAGTTGTTTTAACATTATGTTTCATAAGCTCGATTATATGTACGTTTTTTTTAAAGCTCAATACAACAAACCGATTGCAATGATGCTTAATATGCACAAACCGGGTGTGTTGGAAAGGCCGTGGCACCTATTCAAAAAATGCAATTTATAGATGTACATGCATGAGACTCCACAACCTTTATCAAAGATCCTTCCAACTTCTACTAGAATGGGAGATTTAGAACATGTATCCTCTCTTTTATGAGTGTCGAATCAAAACAAACAGTGGGTTTGTGATTAGGAGTAGAGGTAGATGGGGAAATGTGGTTGAGGGTGAGACTTCACAAGAGAGGCTTATTTTGTAGTTTTCATAATCAAAATTTCAACGCTACCCATGTGAAAAGACTTTCTTCACCATGTGAAAGTGAGATGGGTTCTATGTATACTCATAAAGGATTTGAGAATGGATATAAAAGAGGGCTTTTGGTGGATGTAGTTATGGAGCAAGGGGTGGGGATTCTCGATCTAATTTTAATAGTAGTGATGCTTCCTATCAAAAGATGTTGCATGCTAATCCTAAAAATCCACTTCTCGAGGAATTATGCTACTTGTACCTTCATGAAGTACACACTTTCAAATGCCTAAGGCCTTTTTGATTTGGTCTGGATTGTTGAAATATTTCAGCTTCGCTCAATTTTATAAATTGGAAGGCTTTTTCTTCTCAACAACACATGTTATTTATTTTTATTTGAGAGGTTGTTAGCCAATAGCAAATACTATATACAGGGAACAACATTCCCATAGAATTGTGTGACTAAATTAGCTTATGCAAGAGGCAAGGTGTGTTAAAAGTGAGCTTGTACCATGGGGTATTTACTTGTAGTATCTACGCTAGGGTAATATGCAAATTATATAAAATCAAACCTATTGGGAAAGATGTCATCTCTATGGCCATTATTGATCCCTTCACCTAATATGCCAACATCAACGAAAATAACAATATAAAGTGAGAACTTCAATTTCAATTACCATTTTTCCAATATTAAATAGTTGATTTTTGAAATCCTTAGTGAATTAGTTTCCAATTCCAATTCAAGAATTGAGCATAAGGGCAACATTTAAATGTCAAAATGGGAGATTTAGTAGATAAAAGCTAGGTTTTCGATTAAATGATGAAATGTGATATATTTTTGGTAAATATCAAAATTACAACTTACAGAAAACACGGTCATCTTCAAGAGGCATTGTGATTGTTCTATCAAAATGAAACAAACGGATATTCAACATGATTAGATCACTTTTGCGCACATACTTGTGGAAATAAGAACTTTGCAACAACGTATGTTCGTATGTCAAGGCATGTGTAATGCCAAGTGGGGGCAATTGGCGCTGTCTCTTCCAACAACCTTTCAACCACTCAGTCCTTTTTTTTTTTAATGACCGGCTCTACTTCTTTGACTTCCTGATGCCTTTTTTTGCGGCGTCTTGGGGAAAGGAAACCCCTGTTTTGGGGAGCCTTTTGTCTAGTTTTAGTCTGGGTTTTTTTGTTCGAGCTTTCTTCCTGGCCGCGTGGGCTCCTCTGGAGTCTGGTTCTTCATGGAGGAGGGGCGTGGAGCTTCAGCGAGTAAGGAAGGCACGTTTCCTCCATTTTCTTGGGCGCTGCGGGGTGCGTTACGCCGGGATCCATAACACACCGCAACAACTCTTACCCCGATAGCAGAGCACGTTACGAAAACGAAGCCCTTTTGAGCGCCTCCAACAAACAGTCGCTCGACTATGTTGTTTTCTGTTCAGTTTAGAATGCATCCTCAATTCGGGATTTCTCCTTCAAGATATTTTCATCAAAATCGATTAAGTGACAGTGTGAGTGTTACCAGGAGACCCGATGAAATTTATTACAGAGATCCTCTACTGAGACCTTACTGTTTTACGATGTAGCTCATGGGAGAGGGTCTCTTGGAGGTGGATCTGTTTCAGATCAGAATATTCATGAAGCACGTTTGCTTTGCCATAGTAATGGCGCATGCTTTTTGTGTTGGTGACAGATCACACCCGTGGGCACAGGAGATCTATGCAATGTTGGAGAAAATGTCTTGGGAGAGGAAGGTAGCAGGATATTTTTTCAGACCCAGAGCAAACGAACTTTGAAGTGCATCCTGGGAGTTTGAATAAATTTGTTGGTAACCATAATGTAAGTTATCTCCATGTCAGTAGCTGTAACAGTTGTTTTTATGCAAAAAGGAAACTCGAAGACAGTTTTAGGGTTTTGAGTAATCTTTCAAAGCTGCACCGGATTTTTGAAATCACAAAAGGAACTAAACTTTCGAAGTTCAGTGGAAAGGATGTTGAATACTTTTCTCAGTGGTTGAGCAAGCAGTATGAGTTGTCTTTTTTTTTGTGCAGAGTTTATGTTTTGAGGTTTTCAACAAATTGGTTAATCAAACAAGAATGGAACTGTTTGAGTAAGGCCACTCTTCCATCATTATGCATAATCAAACTTGAAGGAGGTCCTCGATGTGCTCAAAGCCTTTTCAAAACACAAAAAAAAAGAACCAAGAAAGCAGAGGTCTGTATCAGTTATTCAAGAAACCAGGTAAAAGTTGAGTCTATAACAGCGTAAGGAAGATGTTAAAGCTCTGGAATCTTGCAGAATGGCAACATTATCTTCTTGAAGTTCGAATCACAGTCGGGTAGACACTAAAGACAGGTATATCTCAATAATGGGAAGCAAATGTTGTTCACGCTTCTAAATTCAAACTTGGGTCATTGTTAGAGAAGCTGATGAGTCTCTATTGAGCTCTAATCCCTCAAAAATGCTCCTAGCTCGATGAAGAAGTGCAAAAGACAGTTCTTGTCTTTTGACATTCCTGTCTCTTGAACTTGCTAGGAAAGGTGAACTGACCTTCTTGAGTTTTCAAGATTGAAAGGTCAACTTAGGAAGTTGAAGGGGTGGCTCGAGGTTCTTTTGAAGAGTGAGTTAGTGTTGTGTGGAATCATGAATAAATAGATAAGAAAGGTGTTTGAGAATTGGACTGAGAATTATAGAAAATACAAGAGTTGAGAGTGAATGTTTGCACCGAGAGTTTGATGCTGTCCTCAAACCTGATGGAGGAAAAGGTTATTTATCATTACGGTAAATGCCTTTCAGAGCCAGGAGCGTGTGGTAATCATTATGTCTTGTGTCCGAGCTTCAAATCATGGGGTTGGCTTTGTAGCTGTTTTTCACCGCGTGAATGTGGCGATAGCTCGAGCTCGCAAAGCACTTTGGGTTAAAGGCAAGCAACGGCATTGAAACAATCATATGCATATGGAGATGGCGTTTTAAACCAGGCATGTTAAATCTACTCCTTGTAATAGTTTTCTACCTTCTTTCAGTATCTTGAAATGAATTTTCTTTCCTACTGAATAGCGCCTAGACAAATGTTTTCGTGGTTGTTTATATCACTGCCTGATTGTGTTGGTTGTTCCTTTAAATCTCGATCCAATTTTGCTGGTTTTGCTTGGAATGTCCTTTCCTCCCTTATAGCTTACTCTATTTCATATTTGTCTAAATGGGTTTCTACAAATTTTGAGTGATGCAATCTAGTTCGTAGGGAAGGAAACATTATTGAGTTTTGTTTGCTTATATGACTCTCTTTTAAAAGAATTCTGTGATGGTAGTTATAATTGAAGGTTACTAAATGGAAGGTTAAGCCTTCATATCTCTGTTTGGTTGAATAAATACGTATTTCCTGTTTAGGGCCCTCCTGTTTTGCTAAAAGGTACATTAATAGTGACGTTGTGTTCTAAAACTTGTTTAAGCCTGTGGGCATTCCTTACTTTTTGTTTGATTAGAAAATGGCATTTGGGTTTTGCTTTAGAACTGTACATGGTTGACTGTTGTACCTAGTCTAGAGGAGGGATAACCTGGCATCTATTTTGGCCTCTACGTGTTGAGAGAATTACTATACCTACTTCTTGATGTAAACTCTTGTTTGATTAAAGCAAGGGGAAACATTGTAAGTTTAATTGAATGAAATCTCTACCATTTTTATTAAGGGTCGCAAGCAAGCTGTTACTAGCTGGACTGAAACAAAAGTTGTAGGTGAACCCATGGTATTGGACTCGCGAACTCGTTTCCTGTTAGATGACAGCTGATTTCAGTGATATTATCATAGGTGGCTGTTATATTTATCTGTTTGATATTTGCTAGACTTTTCCTCGATAAGCCCACATGGATCGGGTAAAATTTCCATCTTCTATACCTTTGGCAAGGAGTTCATAGAACTTCTAGGCCTGACTGCACTGCGTAACCTTCCTGATGGATATGTGCGTTGGTTCTTGTTTTGTGCTTGTACTCGTGGTAAGGTCTTTTGAGTCTGGGGCATCGTTGGTGTTTTACCCTCTGCGTATCGAATCCCTTTGTTTTCGAACTCGAATACCTTATACTTCAAACTTGGTTACTAAAAGGTCCCATTTTGTGGCCTTGTTAAGGAAATCAAATTTTATTTTAATGTTTATTGACATTGTCTGAATTATATAAAAATTACTAACGACTTTTGGGTTTAGTCTTCCCTTATATTATGTAGAGAAGTTGACGATTAGGATAGGGTTTGTTGGTAGAATAATGGCCCTTTCTGTGTCTCTTTTGTACGCTTTTGGAAAAGTGGATTTGTTTTGGTTAACTAGTGCTACGTTTAAGAAATCCTATAAGGAGGTAGTGGTAAACTCCTTGGTTAAAACCGAAACTATTGTTGTGTTCTTTTAAGGGCGTCGAACCCATATTACTATGAAGCCCCCCTGGGAGAATTGGATAACGTCGTTTTGCTTCGCGCCTACGATCATAATTAGTACGTTTTGTCTTATCTTGGACCCCTTTAGTTGGATGGAGTAAGTTTTGGATTCCAATCACGTAATCCATAGGATTACATGAAGGAGATATCAACACTCTTGACTTTCTTGTTCCTAACCCATAAGGTCTTGCCTTGTTTTATGTGATTTTGTTCTAACTGGTATTTTGACTTTCTCCTTGTTGGATGGTTTAGATTTCTTTCTCATGTGAATAATTTTAGAGTTGTGGGTTGTGTTTTAATCCATTTTTGAATTAGAACATTCCTTTCTTGATATTGTTAAATGTTAGCTTACTGTTGCAATGTGTAGCCTTAACATGCTCAGTTCTTGCGAACTGACTTTAGTTAATATTTGTGCAGATGGATTATGCGAGTAGACTAGAGGAAAAGAGTGTTAAAGGTTCATCTGTACAATTTTTGAAGTACCTTGTAAAAATGTCGAATGTATTGTAGAGTATTGTTGTTGTAACTGTTGAAACTTTGGTTTGTTTGGATAACATGTGAAAGATGAAATTTGATTACCGCTTGGTTATGGGATATTCTAGTGTATTTTTAAATCCTTAGAATAGTAGTGTGGCATGTTCCATGTTATTACTCTCTTGCTCCCTAGTCATGGTTCAATAGAGATAGTATGTCCCTTTGATTTGTGCATCATGTTGGAATGAATTGATATAACCTTGTTTTGTTTCCGTAAACGAGTACTGTTAAACTTTGCTCTTGAGTTAAAATGTCGAGTTGTAAATCCTCCTAAGGCTTAGTAGCAATGAGTTGTAAGCACTATAAAGTGAGCTGGATAATCCTGATAAAAGTTAAACTAAAAATTTATATATATGAATATATTATGTAGGTGTGATCTACTTGATAACCTTTGAGACCTGGAACAATCAAGAGGAAACTATCTTTTGTAACGAAATATGAACCCTAACTTATTATTATTTTTTTATTTGAGCCAAGCTAATAAACATTATCCTTTTATGGTGAAATCTTAAATGACCTCATGGTGAAAGCAATGGTTAGATTTTAGAAGATGATAGGATTTAATAAGTAGGAGGGAAATCGATTAATTAAACCTTAAATCTCTCTCTATCGTTTGGAATGTTCTCCTTTGTCAAACTTAATGAAGTAAAGTCTAGATGGAACATTTAACCAATCTTGATAAACTCTTAACCTCAATAAAAGACTGATAGTAAACAATGTGACCCTGAAGCTAAATTCTGTTGTCCTGTTCTGTTAACCCTTGCCTTGATTCATGGTGATATTTCTTAAGCAAGGTCAAAATTTAATCCTTAAACAAGAAGGCTATTGTTATGAACCCTAAGCGGTACTTTTCACTCAATCGGAGCTTATGCCTTCACCTGTGCAATAGAGTTGTGGAACATGTGTTAGTGGCTTGAGTAAGATTAATTAACCTTGTAAGAAATGGAAAATGTTCTAAAATCAAATGAATAAGGAAGATTTGGACATCAAATTGATGATCCCAGTTTAGAAAGCTTGGCCTTAAGCTATCTAGTCAACCGTTGAAAATAAAGAAGTTCTCCCTTGTGAAAAGAATTGTGTGAATCATTACATGAAATTTTATAAGAATGTAAGTTAAGAATTAAGAGACACTTTAGTAAACAAGAAAATTTAACAAGAAATTCCTCATGGGATGCCCTAGCTGTGAGTGTGTCATGTGGGTTGGACTTCCATGTTGTCTTGTCAAAAGAAGAGTACATTGTCCTTGATAGATGTGAACATTTTCCGTGCCGACCTTGTGGTCTCCCCCGTAACAAGTGGTTCCTAGTGTTGGTTGTAACCTTGTGACGACATGTTGTGTCGTGTTATGTCAAAGTAAGTCAAAAAAAAAAAATTTATCCCGTATTTCTTTGTGTTGTTCGTGTGTGTGATTTGTGGCTCGTTTCATGCTTTGCATTATACTAGATAGTCCCAACTCACTAAATATTTTAAGATAACATACATTTCATCGCAAATTACAAATCCAACAAACTAAAAATTGTTATACACTCTTACCTAAATTACAACTCATGTGCAATTGCTAGTATATATATCCTCTAAATAACTTTCATATTTATATATATAGTTTTGAATGTTAAAGCTGGTACATTCGACACCATTCAACGCGGTGCTTAAGCAAAGATCCATGCATTCTAGTATTGGGATTTAGAGAGAATTACAGTCCGCGGGCTTGAAAGACAGCGTGTTAAGACCATTGTCGTAAAGGATGTGGACGTTTTGCTGCTGTAGGTTGCCCAAGATCGAAATTCCCCCAGAGGAACCCAGGAAGGCCAGGCACAACAGATCGTCTATCTCAATGAAGAAATTCTCCGGTGGAACCTCATAATCCACGCCACCTTTGAAGTTGAAAGCAAAAGAGGGCAACTTCAGTACTTCACCGGGGGCCGAAGGCATCATCTTATAGCACAGATCCAGCCCGGTGGAAGAGCCGTCCGCGGGAGGAAGATCTACGGCGGATTGAACGGCTTTCTTAAGAGGAATGTAGGCGTCCTCGTTCAGAATTGTGACGGTCGTTCCGGAATCGATAACAATCCCTCCCCGCCGTCTGGTTTCAGATCAAATGTACCAGGAATAATATCAATGGCGGAGCCGTTCAGGGTGATTCCTGTAAGGGGAATGTACCAGAATGTGGGAATCAGGGCGTTCTTGATGAGAGTGACAGACTTGGCTCCAGTTAAGGGCACCGTCGCCGAAAAATAGAGGACTGGTTTTGGAAGGTGGATCAGAAATTGGCAAGAGACAGTAAGAGAATTTGTTATCTACTTCGGCGCCCATCTGTGAAATGAGCGAGAGGGGTCCTCTGCCCAATCCCACCACGCCCACTGCCTGAACCAGCGTCTGTCCTTGATTATCATGGCCACAACCAAAACCAAAGCCGGCGGTGTTAAAATTTCCAGTCCCAAACCCTAACGTCAATGTCTCGTAAGATAACACCCCGCTGGTAGAGGAACCGTCGGAATACTGATACTTGAACTTACAGTTAGGGTCACATCCCGCTTGCTGAAACTCCAATGCGCGGCACAGAGAATCGTTGCAGGGAACAGCTGAATATGTGGAGGATTTGGAGGGGTCGAAGATGGGCGTGGATTGTTTGTAGCAGTTCTGGCATGGCTTGCACTGTGTCCATACGAGATCGCTCCCTGTGTCTGCAATGGCTTCGAATGTTACGGCCGGGGTTCCCACTGCTATTTCCATTAGATATTCTCCGTCTCCCAAATGAATAGGCGTTTCCGGGTCTGATAATCTGGTTCTTGCGTTTTTCGCTGTTGCGCTTGCGTCTATTTTCTGGGATCGGCTCCTGCTTCGAGCCACTGCAGATTTCACTCGCTCGGTAAAGCTCGATTCTCCGGCGTCTGATCTGCGTTTCAATTCCGTTCTCAGGATTGCTCTGTCATACGAAGATGATGTCGCTGGAATATTGATAAACAGGATCAAGGCCATAAGAGCCAATACCCGGACCATATGCCATTCCATTTTCTTGAAGAGTACTCCATATGCTTTGTGATATATACATATATATAGTTCATGTTTATGTGTCTTTCAATGTTGTAAATTCAATACGTCGCACCGCAAATACGCAACCGGATTCCTTCTGAACTTGTTTCTTTCAACATATTCTCCATCTTGTCCCCTTCGCCGAGGAGTTTCTTATCCTGTATATGCGTCAAGAAATGGGATCCTGTAGAAGTACGTACACCTTTTATAACTTATCTTTCTAAGTTGTTCTTGAGTTTAATAAACATATTTCATCTTACCTATTCTTATGAATTTTCTCTTTAGTTATTGTGCCTTTTCTTCAATCTATAACTATTCCGCTTCCGATCAGCCTATCCATCACGCAGGTTCGCAGTCAACGCGACCCTGCACAAAATTTTGACCGGGGTGGTCCATCCTTGCACCCACCGGCCTAGAATCCACGATCGCCGTGTCTATTTCTCGTGCCCCAAGATTCGTTATGCACTCACGTTTGAAAGACTATGGTGCCGGTTCTTTTTATAAAAATGCAACTATTCCGTCAAAACTAATGGCGACGGGACAAAACTAACGGTGACGTGATGGAAAATATTTTTTGCCTTTGTGCGAACTTGCGTGAGAGATAGGCCTAGCCTTTAGCGTCTAAGACTAGTGTAAAATATTATTAATATTGAATGACTATTGACTCAATGGTGAAGATGTTTGACTCTTAAAGAGTCCACTAGGGTTCAATTCTAAATGCCATTTCTTTTATTTTTTCATTTCTGTTACTTATTGTTATTGAAACAAAAAACATTATAGTGGGTCCGAACAGTTTTGATTATACGCATAGGCACATGGTACACTAATACATAGTCGAGGAAAACCTCACTAAGCAATTTCTATATTATAATACTATAGATTTGAATTGAGAAATTAAACATAATCATTTAAAATAACAATTCTATATATGATCCTTCAATTTAATATTAATACTTTTTACATATATACATTATGTGTAATTTGATGGTAATGTTCAAGGACAATAGTGCAATACACATTTTTATTGTTGGCATAATCACAATTGGAAATTTCAGATTTAAGAAAAACATGATATAATTCATGACTTGAAATGCTTCTCCTTTCATGATGTTCATTTACATGTACCATGGTCCATGAAATCTTTTTCCTATAAATCCAGTTTCAAACCATCATATTGCTATTTGATTTATGATTTTTAATATTTTAAGAAATTATGATGACACTATAGTAAAAAAGTTCACCCCATTTGAATTTATATTTTGTTTGGCGTGGTGGTAATACAAGATCTATATCCCATTTAAATTTTACAACGGGTGTACTAATTTAATAAAACAGGGAAGCTCCAAACGATATTATATTTATCAGTAATATTTACAATATTTTACTTCATGCACACTACAGAAGTAACAAATGTTATCCAAGATGCTTGGAATTACCATAAGGAATCGAATACTTAACTACCCATTGCTTTCACAAAACAACTGTGTATATTCTTGTCAAAATTTTATTAACTAGCAATTGCATGTGTACAAAGCAATGTGAACGCCGAACGGTATATGTTATTTGTTTTAGAGGGATAGTTATTACTTTTTAGTTGATGTTGATAAGGGGTGTGATTGATTTTATAAGTGTAACAACAAGATTAAAAATCATGAAAAGTTGTGAAAATTCGAAACAAGATGAAATTTAACAAGGACGAAACGTATACAAGTTATTGTGCTAAGGAGCACTAGTCAAAAGCAATGTATTTGTAAAAGATAGAAAATTCGGTTCCCTCACCAAAATGCAACCATAATTCTTCAATATATGTCCCTAACATATAATTGAATTTGTGATCATCAGAGCTGGGAAGAATACTGAAACCGGCTAATTAAAAAACTGTGTACAAGTGTAAGCAATTTTACGAAGTACCTCATGAAGAACAAGGCACACAATGAAACAACCCATGCGGTAAAACTTCAAGGCCACCAAACAAAACAGACTCGAAACAAGATGAAATTTAACAAGGACGGAAGCTCTGCCAAGTTATTGTGCAAAGGAGTACCAGCGAAGAGAAATGTAATTTTAAAAGGTAACAAATTTAGTCCACTCAACAAATTGCAGCCGTAAGTCTTCAATCGATGTCCCTGACATAGAAATGAATTTCTGATCAGCATACCAGGCTAGAAAACTGAAACCGGCAAGTAAAAAAATATTGCACAAGCCGAAGCTAATATAAGAAGGAACTCATCAACAACAAGGTAGATCCATTCATATCATTCTAGTGGCACCACCGGCGTGTACGATGAATGAAAGCTCCAAGATACATGTTGTTCGTAGATGTATTCGCTGCATGTAGAGTGGGCGTCACCTGAAACATCCAGTTGAAGGTAAGAGAATAAGAGAAGCTGTTGAATGCAACGATGGAAGGCACTCAAACAAGAAAGAGGTCGCTATCTTGTGGAAAGATATAAAAAATTCCATTTAAAAGCGCTTACCAGCGACGGGCAAAAATATTTAGAATAAATAAAACATCTGCAACAACATAGTGCATTCCATTCTTTTTTCTTCTCCATTAGGCAACCTGCGAGCTTGATACATCATCAGCCCATCGGGTGCAGGCACCACTCGGAAAGGAAAAAAGAAAGAGACAAGTAAACAAGGCCAACCCAATAAGCAATGAAACGTAAGAAAAATAAATGACCTGTACAGATCTGTGACAACCATCCAGACACTAAAAATTTTCACCTTCAGTAGAAAACAACTAGAAAAACAATGGGGATTTTCATTGGTTTGTTGTGAGTTTCCTTCGTTGCTCTGTCAATGTTTTTCACTTATGAAAGTCTTGGAGGCCATTTTTTGGCACAGTGCGGATTTTAATGTAAAAAACTTATATTAAATATGTTTGAGGGCATTAAGTAGAAAACAGTTAGAAGAGCATTAAGTAGAAAACAGTTAGAAGAAAAACCGATGATTTGGAATGAACCCAAATGGTATATCAATGTGCATCCACAACAAAAACTAAGTTCAAATTCTTTAAAGGCACTTTAATTATGAAATCCAGTAACTTCTTCTATCCAATACTGGGTGAATCTGGCAGAATACCAAGTCCATTACAGATGCTTGGTTTTTAAGAGTTTCTACAAACACCAAGCATACGTGATGACCTTATACATAGCTTTATAAGAATCAACCAACAAACACGATATGACACATGTATAAATATATAATAGCACTATGACAAAATAAATATTTGTATTTTCCAAAGGAGTCTCGGCGTAAAGATCATTTTTCCAGCTATCAGTAGTGCAAAAGGTAAATAGATTGGAATTACCTACTAGTTTCACGAGTCAAAACATGTTACAGCTCATCCTCAATTACATGGACTGGTTTGGCCTAATGCCATGTATTTTGCAGTCATAAGGGTTTTACATGGTCCCCTGATAGAAGTTTCCCTAACGAAAAATATCTTCGGCTTTCATTCTCAATATAATCTCTTCACTTGACCGATACAAGTCATTTTCAGAATTCCACGTAGCTTATTTTTTACACAAACAACAATCACACAACTTAAAGAATACGTGTAGACATTGTTACTCTGAACAGGGTTTTAGCTTTTTTAAGATTCCAAATAAGTTTGTAGGTTCCATGCTCATAATCCCATATGGTATGTGTTTTTTCCACTTTTCCAGTTGACAGTCCATACTGACATGGGAAAAGAAATTTTTAACCTCATTATGAATCTTGCAACTAACAGGCTAAACATGAACATTTTATTTATAAACTGCCCATAGAACACAGGTCCAAGTTACAATGTTTCATGAATGTGAAGCATAAAAGAGATTTGTAAAAACAAGTGAACACCATCAAGACATTTACCCGATGTCAAATGACACAACAAAGAAACAATACACATTGACGAACTTTAGCATGTCTGAGCCATAAAAAGGGAGTTATCGTCCTTATCAATTACAAGAAGCCACAAGATCACATAATCATGTACATTGCCAGCTAAAGAGGTGGATGACAACTCAGACAGGAAGAAGATGACGCCATATAACCATCTATGGTGGTCAATACCCACCCATCTGTAATGTCAAGAGTCATCTCTGGGATTTTACAACCGAAAGTATAATGTCGACCCAGGACCATCAAGAAACTCAACTATACCAGATCAAACAAAAATGGGGACAACAAGGTTTGCATTCCAAATTTTATACTTGCACCCACAATGTACGCAGTGTGCACAAAGATGAGGGGCAGGGTTGATTCCATAGTGACCACCAATACATTAAGAAAAGAGAAAAGGAGCACAAATATAACTGTCCATCTCTCCACATTGAGCATTCTAAGTAAAATGACATCTTAAAGGAATAGGTAATCAATAGGCTAGATACCACCATAAAACAAATAAGAAATAGCACAGACTCTTAACCAAACACACTAAAATTAAGTGTTTGAACCACATAAATCCATTTCAGTATAAGAATGTATAAGAATGCTATATCCAGATTTGCTCTTCTGTTTATATGATCTCTTAAAAAATTGAGCATCTGAATGTGCAGTCACGTGAATTTTGAGAGAATGGGGATGAAAGTATGTCTGATTTTCTTGGGGCGGTGCTTTCAGAAGCAACTGCAGGTACAATGCCCTCAGGTAACTCTATCTCGGAATTTTCAGAGGAGTTATCTTAGGATGGTAGAGAAAACACTCAGAAGGTGGAAAGTGCAACACAATTGGAAGCAATTTCAGGAAGCATTGATGTGGCACAGGCTGCAGAACATGCAATTTCTGAATTTTCTCATAGGGATAAGGGAGAAAGAAATTCTACATCTGAACGGAAAGAAGACCGTTCAATAGAACTGCAAAAGGTATAGGCATGAAAGAACTTCTTGCAGGGTACAAAGAGGTGGTTGAAATCAGGCATATACTAAGCCCTAAGCATCACTTAATCAAACTCAAAACCATATGCAAACAACTCAGAAAATAAACAAATCCCAAATGAAAACATAGCAAACCCTCGCAGGCATCAAAAAATAGTTTACAACCTATTCAAACACCTTATAAAATAGGTGAAGGACAATATGCGAACAGAAAGAAAGCATGAAATCTGACCTTCTGAACTGTTTTCTGTAGTGACCGCAACAATCTTGCACATAACACAATATGGACCCGCCCAAAAAAAGTGGTTTAAAAGCCAAGCCATCTCCGGTCATGTCTATCACGGCAAACATTAAAAACCTTGTATATCTAACCGCCCCGCCACATCGTTCGAAATAAATGCAAAATCCAACCCACTAGCGTAACAATGGGATATGCACAGTGATTCCATTAATTAAAAATTCCACCGCAAGAGCACAACCCTAAAACCTAGTCAGGTTTATTTCGCGACTGTACATTTAATTTCTGTATTGATTCACTTTATAGACTGAGACGACCGAAGATACGACATTAAACATTTTAACAAGCCTAATTTTGTTTTCTCAAAAGTGACGGCCGTCAAATTTAACATCGTTGTAGAAACGTCCGTAAGGGCCTTTCCCATAGGGGGAACGCCTTCGGCGTAATAACCTAAGCATCAAGTGGAATAGTGCATAGTCCTCGAGCTTTATATGTCAAGACAATCTAGGTGCTAATGAAGAATGGATGAGTAACTCTCTATTAAAACAAAGCTATTTTGTTACAAATAGTATCGTATGATAAGGCTCGATTAAAATAATAATATACAATTAATTCTAAAAATATTTATTGAATAAAAAAATTGTAACGTCTACTTTTGTACACACACAAATACAATACATATAATAACAGGGTTTTTTTTTTTTTGTGGCTAACATTGTTTGATACATAACATTACATAGGATCACTTAAGATAATGTATAATATGTAATGCCCACCAAAACGATGTTTTAGGAACACATTAAATCTTATACACTTATTCGAAGGTTGCGGCAATTTTTTTGTTTTGTTTTAAGTTATAAGGTTGCGAGGGTGTCAACCCCTAGTGTACGTTAAATTAATTTTCACCAATAATCTCTACTTTACAAAGGATGGAATAGGTCCAAGTTAAATGATTAAATATTCTTAATTTATCTCTAGGGTCAATTAATTAGAGTCAACTAGGAAGGTGCCATAATTTAAATTGACTTGGTTAAATGTTTTTCTCCTCCTTAATTAACATTCAAACCCAAAATGATTAACCTTATACTTAGTTACATAAGTTCCATTATCCTAATAGCTTTAATGTTCATTTCATTAATTTTCTAAAACATATTAGGAACTTAAAAAAGGACTTTGCACACCAAGGTAATTAAATGGCCCCATTCACCCATCTACACATACCTTTAAATTTATTTTAAAACACCCATAATATTCATTCCTACCAAACAATTATAGGGTTGATCCTCAACCCTTGGATCAATTTATTTGTGGCCACTAGATCCTAGGGTTCCAAACTAACCCTAAATATCCTTATGAATTCTTATTAAATCCTTTTCTTTACCCTAGTCTCCTCATTTGGTCACTTTTCCTTTGTTTAATTTGCAGGTTGGAGAGATGGAAGCCATGGGAGCAAGAAGGAAGAACTATAGAGGAATTTACAAAAAAACAAGCTTAGTTTAGTCTAGGTTGTAGATTTATCATTGTAATTTCTTTCATTTGAAGATTGGAGGGATTTCCTTTCCAAATCTGGTGTTGTTACAAAATTGTTTTTAGTTTGAGTTCCTTATTTGGGCCAAACCCTACCTCCATTTATATGTATGAGATTGAGAACTTTTAATTATCCATTTGAAGATTTACTTGTTTTGAACAATGAAATTTTACCTTCATTTGCTTGCTGGAGGTTTCCTCTTAATTTTTACAAGCTTAAATTTTAGTTAGACCAAGTTAAAATTTACATAGGCACGGATTTACGTTTTTTCGCCATTAGTGATGAACCGCGCCAAGAGCAGTAGGCGGTCCAGGGACCACCGCCCTACCTAGGTGACAATTCATGAACCTTCGCCTTGCTGGAGCGGTGGTTTTGAGACCGCCGCCTTGCTTGAGTGGCGGTTACGAGACCATTGCTCTGCTCTAAGGCGGCAATCTTGTTCCTTAGAAACAGAACCTTCATTTCTAAGATTTTTCAAAAAACAAAATTCACTAGAGTGATTTAAAAGTCATCATGAACTTAAATTTATGTGCCTAAAGTTTCCAGTTGAAGGGTTTAATCCATCTATTCATTCCATAGTAAAATTACTCATTTTAAAGCATTTTCCTATTTCAATGATAACAACTACAAGATCATTTTCATTTTGTTCAACAAATTTTCTTTCAAGTCCAATAGTAAAAAAGGAACTAAATCTACTTCTAATGTTGTTTTTTCCTTACTACTAAATGCATTATTTTAACATAATAATTTACTTAAAATTTATTGCATCTTTCCATTTCCACTACAACCATTTATTCAAATAACTACTAATAACTTTATTCCAAATTCAAGTTTTCCATACATACACTATTAACATTTTACAACTTCTATGTTCCTTCTTTCTCATTTACAACCATACAACTTCAACAATGAAAGTAAACTTTTTTTTTTCTTGAGTATAGCTCATTCCTTTTATATGCAAAGAACTTACTTTCTCACAATGCGATCTACAACTAAACTTTTAAACATGACTTCCATTTTGATGCATTTCTTTACATAATACAATTTGAGGAGAAAGGAAATTATACAATTCCTCAATGAGCTTCCTTCAAAATAATAATACAACTTGGTAAATGAAACTTACAATGCAACATTTTTAAAAAAAAAAATACAATACTACAAGTCTTCCACCTCAAGTGGGAATAACAAGAAGGTTTTCTCACAAGGAAGGATTTCTTTTGGACATCAACAAATGCTCCAAGATTAACATCACCAACGAGAGTTCCACCATGTCTTCACTTGATCAACAACAAAAAAGGTGGGAGAGGCAACACTCTCCACCTAACCAATAATCTAATGAGGAGAAGAAGCTATCTTCCTTATTGGCCCCTGAGCCCCAACCACAATGCAATAAAAGGTGGATCCAACTCAGGGCAACAATACAAGCTTCCTAATCACAATACCAAGATTTCACAAACATACCAAAACACAATCAACACAAACTACAAACACAATAAAGAAACTAACAAAATGTACAAGGCTTCAAAATGAAAGCCAAAGGAGCAAGGATCTATGGGGAGGTCACTTATGCCTCCCAATGGGAAATAGGTGCCCACCTTAAAACCCTCCAATATACATCTCAAAACCCCTACACAACTCTTATGCCTCCCTACAATCTCTTATGTCTCCCTCATAAAAACCAAGTAAGAAATGCAAACATTTTCTTGTCCAAGGTGGGGCACCCAACCCAACTCCCTCCAAACATGAAATAAACTCTTATGCCTCCCTACATGTAAGATCCCCATAGTCCCCTCCTACACCACACTTAGGCCATCTACCCAAGCACCCAACAAGCATACCAAAACACTCAAAAACATACATAATATAAAAGAAAATATTTAACAAGAGTGTATCTCCTACCTTTCCATGGTAGAGCTTGATCCAAGAGTCACACACCAAGCTCCTTCA
Organism: Taxus wallichiana var. yunnanensis; assembly: GCA_018340775.1. Taxonomy (NCBI): domain Eukaryota; kingdom Viridiplantae; phylum Streptophyta; class Pinopsida; order Cupressales; family Taxaceae; genus Taxus; species Taxus wallichiana. The sequence goes on along the minus strand of CM031244.1, from coordinate 404,939,546 downwards.
AGCCCACTTCAACACCAACAAGATCCAAAGAAATCCACAAGCACTCCAAAATTCTCTAACTCCAAAATACAAGAACCCAAATCAAAATGAAGTAACCTCAAACAAACAAAAAAACACGTATAAATAGAAAAGGGAGAGAAGAGGGTGAGGTGGCAATACGTATGATGCCACATCACTTATCCTCAACTCCACCTTACAAGTCAAACCTCATCCCCAATGCACAATAAATTGGTGGTTGAGAGGAATGACAAACCTCTTCCGCACACAATCCAAACCCACACCTTCTAAGGACAAACATTAAAACCCATGTAAAAAAAGTGCAATAAATGCCACTTTTCTCTTACAAAACACATAATGGGATTTGGTTTTACCCCCAATCCATAGGTAGGGTTGGTATAATAATTTAAGAGGTGTGGCACAAGTTTAACTTATCCCACAAGCCTCCAAAATCGGCCCTTAAGGCCAAATCTGAATTTCAAGATGAGGTAGAGTGTCTGCACTCAAGATCACAAGAACTCAACTTACAATACATAACCTAAAGAGCCACTTAATCTAATAAATGAATTCTTTTGTCCCATCCATAATTATTTTAGTAACAAGATTAATTTACTAATCTAGACACAAATTAAATAATTTATAAATGGAAAATACATCACTATAAAATCTCATACTAAAATTAAATAAAGGAAAATATAAAAGAATAACACACAAGCCCCCTTGGTCGAATGGAGGTAATCCCCCCATGGGAAACCCCTAACAACAATTTAAACACACAACAATATAACACAAGTTTCCATGGTGACCATTGTTGAATTCATCTAGCATTCCAATGTGGTTGGTCTCAATCCCCATTGTTTGTTGTAATATGTTTACCTACAAAACACATAATACCTCCTTTGGCCTCGTGGCCACATCAAAACATCAAAGATAAAATATACAAATATAAATCCACAATCATCTACATGTGAATCAAATCATCATCTACGAAAGTAACATTATTATTTTCAATTTCTAACAACATCTCAATTCTACATCTCATCAATATCAATAGGATCACAAGATTAGTTCAACTGTTAAGGTCTATTCAATATTACAAAAACATCGCATGTCAGAAATATATAACTATGTCAACAACATATCATCATCAATATAAAATGTCTCTAATAATCTACACACATCATACTATGAATTGAAATCCAATAATAGTCTAAGTATCTTTATCGTATAATCATCATGCTAAGTCAAAATGATACAATAATATCCATGCATAACCAACTGTAATCAAAATCAAAAGTAATAAGTGTCGAAGGGAAGTGGGCACTACATCCCCTCCCTTTAGACTCGACTTCCTCCTAGAAGTCACTAGAATAGGTGTGGAAACTAGACTTGTAGTAATGTAACATCCTCCCATGTAGCAGTAGTATCATCATACATGTCCCACTGGACTTGAACTTGGTCAATCTCTCTTCCTCAAAGTTCCGTGGTCTTGCGCTCTAAAATACAGACAGGCTCCACCATCACCTGCCCCTGATCCTACACCTGCTATGAGTTTTAATCTAACACATGAGAAGGATCTGCAATATACCTCCTAAGTACAGAAACATGAAACACATCGTGGACGTGAGACAAGCTAGGTGGCAACGCTAAACAATAGGCCAAAGGACCGATACGCTTCAAGATCTCAAAGGGACCCACAAATCTAGGAGCAATCTTAGAGCCTTTTCCATAACGGATAGGGCTCTTATGTGGTCTGACACGAAGAAACACCTTTATGCCCACCTTGAAACTACGATCAGTCCTATGTTGGTTCGCATACTTTTTTTTACACATCTGCGTCTCCTACAACCTCTCGCCCGATCATAACAACCTTGCTCTATATCCCGTAATAAAGATGGCCTACAAGAAACCCTATCCACAATCCTGTCCCAACTAAGAGGTGTCTGCACTCTCGCCATATAGTGCCTAAAAAGGAGTCATGCCTATCAAACTTTGAAAACTATTATTATAGGAAAACTATGGGTAAGTGCACGAAGTTGGGGGGCCAAAAAGTGGGCAAAACCTAAAAAAGTAAACGCATACACGTTCTATTATAACGTGATCAAGTTTTAAATTCTCAATTTTGGGATTTACCAAGGCATAACGTGTACGTGTTATGCTTACTATAAAGAAAAAGAGGTCCAAGCCTCTAATAACGCATACACGTTATGCCTACTATAAAGAAAAAAGAGGCTCGAGCCTCTAATAACGCATACGCGCGTTATGCCTACTATAAAGAAAAAAAAAGGCTTGAGCCTCTATCATTTTATCTCCCTCAAACGTGAGTTTCAGAGCTTAACCGTGCCCTCGCGTTTTTGCATTCAGCTTGATCTCAAGCTCAAAGGATAGTTTCTGGATCGCCGGGAAGATCCGAATTGACAATGACACCAAGGAGAAGAGGTAAACACAATTTTTTTCTCAAAATTGCATTGAAATATGATAATTATAGATTAAAATTTGAATTGAATACATATTTTTATTATTACTGATTAGAGGTCGAGGGAATCAACCACAACCAAACCCCGTTATTCCTGTCATCCCTCCCGACACTCCCACTGATTGCTCAACATCTCCCTGGTAGTCAAGAAGATTTAAGAACCCACATAAATGAAAACAAAATTGAAATTGAGGATTTAATAAAAATAATGAGGGATTCAAAATCTAAAACCCCCACCGTACTCTCTCTTACAAACACATTGGAGGCATTATTTGTTCAAGTTGACGCTGTGAAACGAGGTAAATTGATCGTTGGACAACTTACAGAGAGGGTTGTAGGGTTTATTATTCCAACAAATTTTCATATGTGGATGTAAAGAAAAAGAAATTTCAAAAGACCTCATATGCGCCTTATTCACGGACCCCGCACTAATTTTCTTGTTCCATTGTCATGTAAACGGTTTCCCATCCATTGGTGTAATAATAATTTGATTAAAAATAATTTTTGGGACCGATGGTGGATGGTGTTTGATTTTCCACCTTGTAATAACAACAAGGTGCCACTATACTTTATGAGGAAACTCTATTGCAAGTTTATCCTCAACGAGATCCCAAATTATTTTGATTTTCAAGATTTCCAGGGCCGAGGAAAAGGATCTGCATAGGATCAACCAGGTGCACAATGTGCACCTATTCAACAGGGTAGATTCCCCACACAGAAGCCCCCTCACCCTGAGATTGTCCCTCAAGCAGTGAAGGAGACAGTAGAGATTGATACACTCCACGCGCTTCAGGGGCTATCTGTGACCCTTGTTCGACATACGAGGGAGATTTCTGAGTCAGATGCTCGCGGAGGCACATAAAGTATTCCCTCAGGGAGTACTAGCATGAGGCCACATCTTTTCTCCTCATGTGGTAGCATATGTTTCGGGGGCTAGAGGAGGACGATACTTTCATGTGTGCGATTTTGGTGCACCTAGTACTAGGGTACACACGATAATGTCACTATGTCGATGTCCTTTTGAGTGAGACATTTAGATTACATTCATCGGCGTCACATTCGCAAGCAAATTTTTTATGTTTTTATGTGTGTTACAAAAAGTTTGGAGTACTTGATTTACTTATATATGTTGAATTTTTGAAATAATTGTATTTGTACATGTATATGCATTGATATTACAGTGCGAGGGAGGCACATCTTCATCCCGAACACAAGGGACGAGCACCATGCGTACACATACATTCACAGAGGTAATTCGGAATGTTAATTATGTAAAATTTTCACATACATGTGTGTGTGTGTATATATATATATATATGCATGTATATATATATATATATATATATTAGTTTTGAAGTCAAATATATGTATGTTCTTATATGTCCATCTAACTCACCTGATATACATTTTTGATAAAGATGTTGACTTCACTAGACACTCCACCATCTCTACGACAAGTAGATAAAGGTATTGCCGCTACGATTTCATCTGTGCAGCAACTCACTGAGGTATTCAAACAACACGTAAATTTTGTTAAATTTCTCATGTAATTCATATTATGTTAAATTACATGTTAGTAATATCTTTCATTGTAGAATTATTAAATTATGTTAATAATGTACTTCATTGTGTATATGCAGGAGTTACCTCGCGACATGTAGTGGCCTTGTTCATTTGATTCACAAAGGCGTGGCGGGGTAAAAACGGTAGTTTTATATTGATAAAATTAGTTAAAATATTGTCATTATGTACATATTGTACTTAGTTCTATTTTCGCTAATTCTGATGTTAGATTTTATGATCTTATGTGTATGTAGGGAACTTCAACCCCCTCCATTTTGACTTCGAGGGCATGGAATCCTCCATCTCGTCATCTTTGTACCCCTGTTAAATCTGGCAGATCTCCCAATGACTCATCCGAGTGTGAAATGCACATTCAAAGCATGATCAACAACTTGTGGTAAGTTTGTGTATTTATGTAAATAATTTCATTCTAGCATGGTCTTAAATACATGTTGAAAACATATATAAATTAAGTTTTGACAAAAAAACATTGTTTGCATTTACAGGCTCATCTACAAGCGAGTATTCAGCAGAAGAGGACTCGAAGCATGGGCTCGAGATGATCCAAAGTCATCTCATAGATCTTCATCTTCATCTAAGGGAGAGCCTTCTTTGAGCAAGGCCAAGAGAGGGATAGATTTTGATGAGTAGGAAATATATACGTCTTACATGACATTGTTTTTGTATGCCTATGTGCATGGCATTGTATGTACACCTATATGGCATTTGAACTTGTTGGTATATGACCTATTTGGGAATTTTGTATTTATTATGCACATTAAAATACTATTTGGAACTTGATAATTTTGTATGAGACCTTACATTTCTGAGATTATTTTTGCATGAAACTAATATGATGTGCACTTGACAATATTTAAGACATTATGGATTATTTTTTCATTTATTGGTGATGTACATGTACTAGCATTTTCAATGTATAATATGCATCAAACTTTGAAAATCAATATTTATATAATGTATGTATATAAAGAGTTACCTAATCTAAGTAATTATTCATTCAATTTATCAATGTGTATGTGTATTTACCTTACTTGTGCTTCTTCTTGCTCATGGTCTCTTTGTACTAGTTCCTATCTTATCATGCACCTACTACATTCTTTAATGCTTCTTAGTCTTCTCCTGTTAAAACACTGAGAGTCGTCACAATTTGATGCCTTTCATCTATTGATGTTTTGAGAATGTCTCTCCATATGCATTACTCCAATGTTTGAGAATGTCTCCAGATGCATTGACATTCTGATTCGGACACTCAATGATTCTTGATTGTCTAATCTTGTCCAATTTATGTTATTACCTTTAAATCTGTAGGCATTTCAAGTTATTTGGAAATCACATCACACCCTTCACTAGGCTTGATGACTGCCCCTATCCTTTTCAAGGCGCTTTTGAAAGCATCCATGGTTTTATCATAGCATAAATTATAAATGAATGGAAGGTCACTAAGCCGTATGACAACTAACTCCCATCCGAACTAAATAAGAAATATTTACTAGGTGATTGATAACTCCCATGTGTTCTTAGACATACCCTTATCAAATTCATTCTTAAGCCAATCTAGTCATTCGGGGCTCTTAAGGGACTACGCCTGACAAGGTAACTGAAAGCACGGGTAGCGTAAGGAACCAAAACAAAGTCTCCACTAGCATTCACCTAACCACCTTGGTGTGTTGGCGTAGTTGGTTCGGTCCCACGAGCTTCCGTTTGCAAACTACGTCATCTGGGAACCCTACACCGACTGCATTGTAGTATTTCATGCGTTTGCAAACAATAAGACAACGAGATAACTAAATGGATATGGAGAAAACCGGGAGAGTATTTCATAGAGGGATTCAACATGGAGGTTTTGGATCTAATGAAACATCTCTAGGTGCCATGAAGTCCGAGAAATCACATGTCAAAAATATAACGTGTTTTCCTCTCATGGCTCTTAAGAGACTACGCCCAAACGAGGTAACCCGAAAGCACGAAGAGCATAGGGAACCAAAAAAAATCCTCCACTAGCATTCACCTGGCCACCCCCATGTGTTGGCGTAGTTGGTTCGGTCCCACAAGCTACCGTTTGTAAAATATAACATCTAGCAGTCTTACACTGACTCAGACTACACTATTTCATATGTTTGCCAACAATATGACAACGAGAGAACCAAATGGAGATGGATAAAACCATGATAATATTTCTTAGAGGGACCCAACATGGAGGTCTCAGATCTGACGAGACATCTCTAGGTGTCACGGAGTCTAAGAAATTACCCATCGAAGATATAATGTGTTTTGGCCTTAGGGCTCTTAAGGGACTACGCCGGACGAGGTAGCCCAAAAGTACGGGAAGTGTAGGGAACCAAAACAAATCCTCCACTAGCGTTCACCTGGCCACCCCGATGTGTTGGCGTAGTTGGTTCGGTCCCACGAGCTTTCGTTTGCAAACTATAGCATCGCGGCGTTACACTGACTTAGACTGTAGTATTTCACGCATTTGCAAACAATAGGACAGCAAGAGAACCGAATGGAGATGGAGAAAACCAGGAGAGGATTTCATAGAGGGATTTAACATGGAGGTTTCAGATCTGACGAGGCATCTCTAGGTGCCACAAAGTCTAAGAAATCACATGTCGAAGATATAACGTGTTTTGGTCTCAGGGATCTTAAGAGACTATGCCCGAATGAGGTAGCCGAAAGCACGGGGAGCATAGGGAACCAAAACAAATCCTCTAATAGAATTCACCTGGCCACCTCGATGTGTTGGTGTAGTTGGTTTGGTCCCACAAGCTACCGTTTGCAAAATACAACATCTAACAGCCTTACACTGACTCAAACTACACTATTTCGTGTGTTTGCAAACAATAGACAACGAGAGAACCGAATGGAGATGGATAAAACCGCAATAGTATTTCTTAGAGGGCCCCGACATGGAGGTCTCGGATCTAATGAGACATCTCTAGGTGCCACAAAGTCCGAGAAATCACCTGTCGAAGATATAGCGTGTATTGGCTTCGTGGCTCTTGGGGACTATGCCGGATGAGGTAGCCAAAAGCACGGGTAGCATAGAGAACCAAAACAAATCCTCCACTAGCATTCACCGGTCCATCCGGATGTATTGGCCTAGATGGTTCAGTCCCATAAGATATCATTTTCAAAATAGAACATGTAGCAACCTTACATTGACTCAAACTACACTATTTCGAGCGTTTACAAACAATATGACATCAAGAGAACCAAATGGAGATGGAGAAATCCACGAGAGGATTTCCTGAGGGATTCAACATGGAGGTTTCGGATCGATGAAATGTCTTTAGGTGCCACTTGAGTCCTGGGAAATCACCCATCGAAGATATAACATGTTTTGGCCTCAAGGCTCTTAAGGGACTACACCCAGACGAGGTAGCCCAAAAGCACGAAAGCGGTCAGCGGGGAACCAAAACAAAGCCTCCACTAGCGTTCACCGAGGCCATTTGGATGTGTTGGCCTAAATGATTCGAGTCCCATAAACTACCGTTGTAAAATACAACATCTAATAGCCTTACATTGACTCAAACTACACTATTTCACGCGTTTACAAACAATAGGACAATGAGAGAACCAAATGGAGATGGAGAAAATTGTGAGAGACTTTCGTAGAGGGCCCGACATGGAGGTCTTGGATCTGACGAGACGTCTCTAGGTGCCACGGAGTCCGAGAAATCACCGTCGAAGATATAGCGTGTTTTGGCCTCAGGGCTCTTAAGGGACTACGCCTGGACGAGGTAGCCCGAAAGCACAGGTGGAGGAAACCACCAATGTTCAATGATTTTGCCATAGGATGTAACTATGTAGACTATGAACTTAGTTTTGTTGGGGAGACCACCAATGTTCCAACTGTTCATTTTGAAAGAATGAATATCTTCAATCAAACAGAGAATGAAGATCCTAATTTTTTTTTGACATTACAAAAGGTTGTTTGTGCCCAAAAAGAAGCTGAAGGCCATATAAATTTTCAGTCTTCAACTTTAGATGAAAATGAACATTTTGAAGAAAAACAATTAGGTGAAGATGTCACTATGATTCAAGAAGAAATACCTCCTAAAAGTCATAAAGAGTCAATTTGATTACCCAAAAACATTTGGAAGAACTTAAAGAGAAGATACGAGTAGAAGAAAAGGAAAAATAGGAAGCATGGAAGGATCACAACTTAACTAGAATGGAAGATCTATGTGATGTTGTCGATAGAATCATGGATAATCTTAAGGACAACATGCCAAGTTGATTATTTTTATTAATCCCAGTTGTTTCAACTTCACAAATCAAACTAAGTAGTTCCAAAAGTAGCATACTAGCAAGAAAAACTGTAATGAAGTATTGATAATTGAGCCTAAAACTCGTTTAGAATTGTAATTTATTTTTTGATTGAGTATTCACCCATAGTTTCTTTTTTGAAGGAAGAAATTCATTTTATATGTGAGAAATAGAATGCCGATTTAGTCTATTACTCTGACTATTTAGGTTAGATTTATATAATCGTTCAATGAAAGTTTGAAGCTCTTCAATACTAACATGGAAACATTGTCAGGGCCCTACAAAATCCTCTTGCGGTTTTATCCATATCCATCTGGTTCTCTCATTGTCCTATTGTTTACAAATGCATGAAATAGTGCAGTCTAAGTCAATGTAAGGCTACCAGACGCTATATTTTGCAAATGGTAGCTCGTGGGACCAAACCGTCTGGGCCAACACGTCTAGATTTCTTGGTGAACGCTAGTGGAGTCTTCATTTTGGTTCCCTACACTCCCCATGCTTTCGGGCTACCTCGTCTGGGCGTAGTCTCTTAAGAGCCATGAGGCCCAAACACAGTATATCTTCGCCAGGCGATTTATCGGACTCGTGGCACCTAGAGATGTCTCATCGGATCAAAACCTCCATGTTGAATCCCTCTACAAAATCCTCTCGCGGTTTTTTCCATCTCCATTCGGTTCTATCGTTGTCCTATTATTTGCAAATGCTTAAAATCGTGAAACTGAGTCGGTGTAGGGATGTTAGATGCTATAGTTTGCAAACGAAAGCTCATGGCACCGAACCAACTACGCCAACATGTCGAGGTGGCCAAGTGAACACTTAGTGATGCTTTGTTTTGGTTCCTTACGCTTCTCGTGCTTTCAGGCTATCTCGTCCGGGCATAGTCCCTTAAGAGCCTTGAGGCCAAAACACGCTATATCTTTGACGGGTGATTTCTTGGACTCTATGGCACCTAGAGACATCTCATCATATCTAAGACCTCCATGTCGGGGCCCTCTACAAAATACTCTCATGGTTTTCTCCATGGGTAAGTGCACAAAGTCGGTGGACAATTCCTTGGACATAAAAACACGAAATTCAAGAACATGATCGTGGTTTTAAACGAGAATCACGGCTATTTTTAGCAGGTTTGGCAATAACCAAACCTAAAACCATGATTCCAGAAGTCTGAGACAAAAAAAAGAGTCACGTGAGTCCTCATTTTCCCCATTTTTCATTTCAAACCGCAAATTCTCCTAGATGTTTTTCACTGGAGCTTTGAATACCACCTCAAAATTGTTCATCAGACTTCTGGATCACGATAGATTCAACCATGCTGCAAAGACGAGGAGGTAAGCCCCCGATTTTAATCATTTTTTTCGCATTTTAGGTTTTTTTGCATTTTAGGTTTTTTTTTGCATTTTCATGGGTTTTTTGAAATGTTTGTTTATGTATACAATTTTCTTGTTTTGTCAGTTGGTCGGTAAGCTCAAAATCACGCAAATCAACAAAAGCGTTCCTCAAAATCATCTAAACATTCCTCAAAACCCTCCGAACATTCCTCAAAACCCTCCTCCAAACATAGATCTGCCTCCTGTGGCTCCTTCTGTCCCCACTGAACCAGCAGGAACACAAGATAATATCGTTGGAAGAATCCGAGAAAATAAAATTGTCATTGAGAACCTTATTCAGACTATAAGACAAAATCATGCCACAAATCCGTCCCGCATGACTTTAGCCAACACATTGCAAACATTGATTGGCGAAGTCGACTCTGCAACCAACCAAATACATAGATGGAATACCTTTAGAGGTGATTGTAGGCGGTGGTATGCGGATAAATTATCCCATGTGGCCGTAAAAGAAAAAAAATGGAAAAGACCTCATTTGTGCATTATTTACCAACCCAAGAACCAATGCCCCCCGTAACTACTTGCAAATGATTCCCAATCCATTGGTTCCGCGATGATTGAATCAAAAATAAATTTTGGGACCGATGGTGGATGGTTTTTTATTATCCACCATGCAACAACAATGAGGTTCCTCTCTATTTTTTGAAGAAATTATATTGCGAGTTCGTGCTTAATGAGGTCCCGAATTATTTTGACTTTTTATGACTTTTTTAGGTGAGGAGGTGGCTCTGCACAGAGTAGACCTGGTGCACGCGTAGGTCAACCAAGGATCCCCATGCCCCAAAACCCCCACTACCTTCAGTTATCCCTCCTACAGTGAAGGAGGTTATGGAGATTGACACACTGCATGCATTGAGGGAGCTCATTGACACTCTGACCCAACATAGTGACTAGATTACATCTGGTGATGTTGGTGGAGGTGTTAGTTCTAGCGCACCACACCATTATGGATCATGTGGTGTCGTATGCACTGTGGGTGAGACATCATTTGCTAGTTCACATGATTTCTTTTCTATAGATGAGATGCTAGGGGATGTTTTTGGAACTGGTGCCGCTGATATTGGTCTTTCACAGGTAAATTTTAAATAAATATAAAAATATATATATATATATATATATATATATATATATACAATAGTTTAATTCATGTTTGAGATTTTAATATATATGTATTTGATTGTACGTCATGTACATACATGTAAAAACTAATTTTTTATTTTATTTTAAATAGCAAGAGCTAGTGAAGGAAACATCCAATGTCGACATGCTAGCTACTGCAGCTGGGCGTGTCTCAAACGTAAGTTTCAAGTTGTACAAACTTACATTTTTAATTTCATTTGATTACACTCTTATTATTAAAATGTTTCACGTGTATGTTGTACATATTAATATGTTTGTCTTTTATACGGGGGCTTGACAGGTCATCATCTGCTCACGGGAACTAAGGCTACTTGGCATGCCTCACTTGAGTTTTATGCGAGTTAGTTTCTCTTTACACTTTGTTTCTAATTGTGGAAGTTCACATGGATTACATGCTTTAGACCTCTATTATGTGGTGCGAGTCATGTAGATTAATATTGATTTGTACATGTTTTTGTATAGGTTATGATTGCAGAGAGAATCCATATATGCAGACTATGGAGGTCTGCATAGATATTACCACAAAGATCTACAAATCCACTAATTGAGGTACAATTTTTCAAATTTGTTAAATTTTAGAGGTTCATTATTTCTTATTACTTAAATCTACAATATCAATTTTTTTATGTATGTGAAATATTTAATTTGAAAATTAATTATTTGTATGTAGCTTACCCCTCGTGAGTCTACTATTGTCCCTGCGATGCGTCAACGACAAATTGATAGGGATCATGACATTGCGGTAAGATTTCACATGCATTTTAACTAAATTGTACAAGTTTCTAAATTTTGAATGTATTTTAAAATTTTGGGTGTTAAAAACTTGTTGTTTATGAATGTGCAGGTTAGGTTGTAGACCTACTTAGAGACGCCTAGGACCACACAGATGAAATCCATAGTGGCATCTCCCTCCACTACATCCCCAGGTCGTGGACGTGCTACTTCTAGCAGGGCGAAGAGAGGGAAGATGTTTCATGATTAGATTCATAGTCCACCTAGATATACATACATATATATATATATATATATATACATATATACATATATATGTATATATGTGTGTACATATATACATACATACACACATATATATACATACATATATACATATATACATATATATATATGTATGTATGTATATATATATGGGCCATCTGGTCCTAGTGAACATGTTTCTTCATATAGTCCATTGTATATATATAGCCTTTTGCGACCGCATGTGGTCCTATATGTATGACACACTTAGTTCGAGATGTACACATGTTATGAACTTACATATTTTCAAAGATGTGCGTTTGGAGCACACTTTGTTTGATTCTTATATATCCATGTGTGTTGGTTTTCATAACGATATTACTTCTATATGTTTGATTCGATTTCATTGCATGTATGATATCCTTCTATGTATGTTTTCATAACCATTTATTAGTTCTAAATATGTATGTTTGATTTAAAATTAAAAAACCATGTCCCGAAGCACTACATGGTACAATTGTCAAGAAAACCTATTCCATTAAGCAAAACCATGCTAGGTGAACTACAAAAGGGCAATACGTAATTACTTTTTTCTTTTAAAGCTAACACTCATCTTGCATATCAACTAATGCTAACATTGATAGAAATAAACGAGGTAGAGTTCATCTTGAACTATATGAATATAACGTTACTTATGGTGCAACACGCATGGTACAATTGTTAAGAAATTAAAGGAAGCATTTACATTGTTTTAGAGAAATTAAGGGAATCAATATATGTACACACCTTATCTCTTTATAATTTGGTGTTATATGCCAATCAACTAAGAAGTCAAACATTCAATTTGATTATCGTTTAAAGTAGATTCACTTATCTCTTTCATTTTCATTGTTTGCCTCTTTCTTCTTGGACTTGCCATCCGCTCTTTCCTTTTATTTGCTTGTACATTCAAGACATCTTTCTTTCTCCTTCTTATTCTGCCATTGTTCACTCTTTTTCTCTTGACTTGTCTCTTGTTGCTTTGAATATCCTATCATAAATATCTCCTCAAGCCTTTGTATTTCCTCATGTACAACAGGTATTCACTCTCTCCTTCACTTTCTTGATTATTGATCACAGCCATTACATGCTTGCCTCAAAATGAAATTTGACCTTTTCGCCACTTTCCTCTTGTTTCCCATTTCATATTGAATGAGTACCTATTTATTCTCTAAGCATTTAAATTTGCACTTCCTTCCTCCTCCATTATTCTTCTTTCATGCTATGTTCTCCATTATGAGAATTATTTTCTCTTCTTCATGTTTCTCGTGCATGGAAACTATTTTCCTCTTATTCCTTCATAGGCTCTCACTTATTTGTTTCCTTCACTTCTTTTAGCATGCTTCATAAGTGACTTGATTGGCCACTTCACTTTCTTTTTGAAATTCCATCCTAATATGCAAACTTGAAGCTACTTGCCTTAGCATTTTATTGATAATATTATTCATATGTTCACATTCTCACCATACTATTAGAAACAATGAATAAATGCATTTCATTCCTTTAACATGACTTATCTTTACTCACCACTTTTCACTAGTCCTTCGCTTTTACTAAAGCAATAATGGCTCATTTAATTTCAACTCCATTTAATATTCTTGACCTATATTCAAATACTTAATCCACTATTAAAATAACAAGGGAATGCTTTATTCTTGTGAATCTTCAAAGCATGATAATTAGGGTATTAGATACCCATTAAGGGATGAAAAGTATGTAAAAAGTTTCAAGGTAGCCAAGAGCATGACCATATTACAATGCAAACATAATGAGCATGTAAGCACATAGCTGGGGCAGCAGAGGATGGAGAGAGATCACCACAACAACATAGCTCAAGAGAGCAAAGCAAGGACAGTGATGAAGCACCTAAGAGGACAAAGGTAAGTCCAAAGAGAACAAGAGAGATGGAAGGTAAACAAGTGACATTGAATGTTTTGAGTCTTAGGAAATGAACGGAGGTGAGGAGTGAGAATTCATGCCTCAGGACGTCGTGACACCGAACTGGCTACACCGACACATCTGGGTGGCCGGTGAATGCTAGAGGTGGCATTTTTTGGTGCATGACAAAGTTTTGCTTCCAGCTACTTCATTCGAGCGTAGTCCCTTAAGAGGCACGAGACCAAAATATCATTCAACTCAGACGGGTGACTACTCGGACTCCATGACAACTAGAGACATCTCGTCTAATCCAACACCTCAGTGTAGAGACCCTCTAAAATAGCCTCTCTCAGTTTTTTCCTTCTCAGGTTGGTGCTCTCGCTACCCTATTGTTTGTAAATGCGCGAAATAGTGCAGTTTGAGCTAGTGTAAGGTTGTTAAACGCTATATTTTGCAAACGGTGGGTCATGCCACCAAGCGACTACACCGACACATCTGGATGGCCAGGTGAATGCTAGAGGAGGTGTTGTTTCAGTGTGTAACAAGGTCATTGCTTCTAAGCTACTTCGTTCGGGCGTAGTCCCTTAAGAGCCCTGAGACCAAAATATCGTTCAACTTCGACGGGTGACTACTCGGACTCCATGGCACCTAGAGATGTCACATCTAATCTGAAACCTTAGCATAGGACCCTCTACAATAGCCTCTCGGCTTTTTTTTTCTTTCTCGATCGGTGCTCTTGTTGCCTATTGTTTTGCAAACACGTGAAAGCTTAAAGTGCAGTTTGAGCCAGTGTAAGGTTGTCAAACGCTATATTTTGTAAATGGTGGGTCATGTCACTTTGAAGCGACTATGCCAACACATTTGGGTGGCAAGGGAACACTAGAGGAGGAATTTTTTTGGTGCATGACAAGGTCATTGCTTAGGCCTACTTCGTTCGGGCGTAGTCCCGTAAGAGCCCCGAGACCAAAATATTGTTCGGCTTCGACGGTGATTACTTGGACTGTGGCACCTTGAGACATCTCATCTAATCTAAAACCTTGATGTAGGGACCCTCTACAATAACATCTCTCAGCTTTTTTCCTTCTTAGATCGGTGCTCTCACTACCCTATTGTTTGCAAATGCGCGAAATAGTGTAGTTTGAGCCAATGTAAGGCTGTCAAATGCTATATTTTGTAAATGGTAGGTCGTGTCACCGAACCGACTACGCCGACATGTCCGGGGTGGCTAGGTGAATGCTAGAGGAGGTGTTTTTTTGGTGTGTGACAAGGTTGTTGCTTCAGGGCTACTTCATTCGGGCATAGTCCCTTAAGAGCCCTGAGACCAAAATATCGTTCAACTTTGACGAGTGACTACTCGGACTTCGTGGCACCTAGAGACATCTCACCCGATCCGACGCCTCGGTGTAGGGACCCTCTAAAATAGCCTCTCTTGGTTTTTTTCCTTCTCGAGTTGGTGCTCTTGCTGCCTTATTGTTTGCAAATGCGTGAAATAGTGTAATTTGAGCAGTGTAAAGGTCACAAACACTATATTTTGCAAATAATGGTGGGTCGTGTCGCTAAACCGATCAATGCTGACATGTGCGGGTGGCCAGGTGAATGCTAGAGGAGGTGTTATTTTAGTACACGACAAGGTCATTGCTTAGGGCTATTTTGTTGGTGTAGTCCCTTAAGAGCCCTAAGACCAAAATATCGTTCAACTTCAACGGTGACTACTCGAGACTCCATGGCACCTAGAGATGTATCATCGATCCAAAACCTCAATGTAGGGACCCTATACAATAAAATCTCTTAGTTTTTTCCTTCTCGAGATAGGTGCTCTCACCGCTCTATTATTTGCAAACGCACGAAATAGTGTAGTTTGAGCTAGTGTAAGGCTGTCAAACGCTATATTTTGCAAACGGTGGGTCGTGTCACCGAACCGACCATTGTCTTTGAAACATCCGGGTGGCTAGGTGAACACTGGAGGAGACATTTTTCAAGTGTGCGACAAGGTCGTTGCTTCCGGCTACTTTGTTTGGGCGTAGTCCCTAAGAGCCCTAAGACCAAAATATCGTTCAACTTTGATGGGTGACTACTCGGACTCAAGTGGAACCTAGAGACATCTCGTCAAATCCCAAACCTCAGCGTAGGGACCCTCTACAATAATCTCTCTCAGTTTTTTCCTTCTCATATCGGTGCTCTTGCTACCCTATTGTTTGTAAACACGCGAAATAGTGCAGTTTGAGCTAATGTAAGGTTGTCAAACGCTATATTTTGCAAACGGTGGGTTGTCTGCCAAACCGATCTGCTATGTTGACAGTTCAGGTGGCCAGGTGAATGCTAGAGAAGGCACTATTTCGGTGCGCGATAAGGTCGTTGCTTCCGGGCTACTTCGTTCGGGCGTAGTCCCTTAAGAGCCCTGAGACCAAAATATCGTTCAACTTCGACGGGTGACTACTCGGACTCCGTGGCACCTAGAGACGTCTCGTGCCCGATCCGACACATTAGCATAGAGACTCTCTATAGGAGCATCTCTCGGCTTTTTTCCTTCTCATATTGGTGCTCTCATTGCACTATTATTTGTAAATGCGCGAAATAGTGCAGTTTGAGCCGAGTGTAAAGGTCACAAACACTATATTTTGTGAATGGTGGGTTGTGGCAAAGCAAACCAATTGTGCACACGCATAGGTATGGTATTGTAAACACTTGGGAGGAGTCTTTTTGGTTCTCTAAGCTCCAGTGCTTCTCGGGATACCTCCTCCGAAGAACCCCCTCCACGGGTACACAAATCATTATTAATTATTTCTCTTTTCTTCTAAAACAATGAAATCTTCACTTAGCTTTGAGAATTTAAAATTCTCTACTAACTTGATGCAACCACGTGAAGGTGGAAGATTTTCCGCACCACTAACTCGAACATAAAAATGTTAGTCAAAAAATTTAAGTTTCAAATCAAAACCATACTAGATATATACAAAATACACAAATTTAAAATAAAATATATGAACTTAAATCTATCTAACTAATAAATTTATATATATCAAAGAAATTATATTTACTCAGACATGAGCATTGTAAATTCATTCCAATGAACCATCAAGATTAGATCTACTTTGAATAGCGGACAAGATTGCTTTATGATCGACTGCATGAACATTCCAAAGAATCTTGTTATTAGGCCTTCCTCGATATCTATATAGCTGAATATTTATCACTAGAACTAGATGCGAATATAAGAGTATTTTCTGTGTGTCTCAAAGTCTTCAAACACCCAAACAAAGGAGTTTTTAATGGATACGGGTTGAAGCCAAGTTCCAGAACTACCACTGACCACCTGTAGGATACTCAATATCTTCGCCATTTATAATAGGAGAAGTCAACTTCTTTCTTTCCTCGATGCAAAGACATAAGAAATAATATTTTCCTTCTTCATTATCTTATGTCATAATAAGCATTAGCACATGTCCTACAAAAACAAAGGTTGAACAACTCAAATTTAAATTACATATTAAAATTTCAATGGACATAACTCAATACAAAAATTAAATAAATAACCATAAATACCTTGTCGCACCAAAATCAAAATTTCGTCAAAGTCCTTGGATGTTGCAACTTCATCTGTAGAAACAAGTCATAATTTTTATGGAGGTTGATAACTAGGAAATGGAGTTAGAGGCCTACAAATCTATCCATCCACCCATTCTTGTGAATCACACTCAAGCGAGAACAAATTTGATACAAGATGCACAAAAACATGTCAACTTTGTTGTCCATATGGCCCATGAAATAGCGTCTGAGCTACAAAATGAGTGCATATCACTGGACCCAGTGAGTGTCATACAATCCTCGTAGTTAGCAATTTATTGTTCCTCTATCAACCAAAAATATCTATGAACTGTGGAATTTTCTTGAGAACCTTGGGCCATGTTGTCAATACACCATTACACTATGCTCTTTTCATCTTTCAATTTAACACCATCTTTGTACTTCAACTCTTCTCTTGCAAGATCTATTTTCACACATGCTCCTGCACCATCATGCTCTCCTTTTCCATGTCCAGCCTCAATGAAACTCCAAATATGTTGCACACCCATCTTGACGTGCATTCTTCTCATCCAATAAAACATTCGTGCATTTTTAAACCGAGATGTGTAATTATCTGACCATATATAATGTTGTTTGAAGTGGATGTCCCTATCGGATAAGTTTCCATAAAATAACCGGAAACACCCTTGCATAAATTTAGAAGAATGAGTACGATCATGACTCTTTATAAAAGTGGTGCTCTCTTAAAAAAATTGATCATTCTTTTGATCATCAAAAGAATGTAGAAATGCTATATACACAAAAATGGTAACTTGTACTGAGTTGTAATATTGCGATTGAACCTCCATTTGTGGTTGTAATGTGTAATTCTTTGCAAAATCAACCACTAAAAAAATAGTACCAATTGGAAATGTGTCATTGCATGTCTTGAACTATTCATCCAACCATCGAGCTCTATGTGTATGTCTAGCATACTCATAAACAATTTCATTCTTAAATTTTCTCAAAAATTGAAAAACAGGCATTTGTTCTGTAACTAGCTCACACCGTTTAGACTATTTTCTATCTTTCAATTGGTATACAACTGATTTATATTTATCAAACTCAACTAAATTATGTCCTATTGCACCTTCAATTTACTCATGGATGTAACTTTCCAATTTAGGTAGTCCGCCGCATGTACTACAACTTCCATCTAAACAATCCTGACTATAAAAAAATTGTCTAACTTCTTTTTCACAAAATATAGTAGGAATGAAATCCCTAGAAGATATTGGTGGAACTTTAACACCACATTCGATAATATAGTTTTAAAATGAAAATTAGAACGAATACGTAAAAATTTAGCATAATGCATCGCAAATTCAACATGTTGCCTACAACAACAAGTGGTGCGAGCGTGGTTGATTTTCACATAGAATGGTTTCAACATTTCAAAAAAATGTTGACTAATTTTAATTTCTAGATTCTCTTGTTCAAACTTACGAAAAAATTGAGTTTGAGTCATATCTAAGAAATGCTTTGGATGTGGTTCATGATTAGTAGAACCAACTCTCCATTTTATAACATCTCTTGTATTAGGTGAAACTCTAGTGTTATCATGCCAAAATTGAATAACAACTTCTCTTATAGCATCAAAATTATTTTTGTCCTTATGCGGTGCTCTAGTAGAAAATGCCTAAAAATCAGCATTATTGAGTGATTGAAGGATATTACGTCTTTTAATTGCTTTCATTAGAGTTTTTCGATCAACTTGTAACATTCGACTTGTTTGTAATCAAACATTATTTTTTAATTAATTCACTTACAACAATAGTAGCAAGTACACGAAGCACAATATTACTATCCCTAGTGCGTCTCTTGACACCAACAGTGTGATATGCATTATGAAGGTTTTCAACAATTGTAGAGGTTTGACCACGTATATTAGATGTTGTTAATCATAAGGTGTTTAATGTAGGTCTCATTTTAATCAATTTCATCAAACTAACCAACAACTAACATTTTTGAGAATCATTTAAAATTTCAAAATGATTATCCCAAATTTCAGTGGCTTTTCTTTTGATTTGTCGTTTAGAAAGTTTGTCAGACATTGGTTTCAAAATGTTTTCATTAATTTCAATAAAAATTAGGTTTCTTACGTAAAATCCTAGGAAGTGTTTTGTCAAATTTTACTGTCTATAGTTTCAACATGAATTTCCTTATTCACATTTTCATTGTCTCCTTCAATTTTAACATTTGCTACATCATGAGTATTTAATTCTTCTTCAACATTGACAGTAAAAACATCTTCATCACAAGTATTTAATTCAACTTCAACATTGACAGTAAAAACATTACATAGTTCTTCATTGCTTATAATAGTTGGGGTTGAAGATGAACTTCTTCTTAATTCACAGAGATTCCGCATTCGCTCAGCATTTTGAATTTTGTTGGCCTCTAATTTGTTTGGTGTTTTTTTACTTAATGACTTCCTTTTTTGACTTTGTTTCTTGTCTCCCATGATGTTTCGCTTAGGTGATGAGAAAAACATGCGAGAAAAGATAGAATTTCACAAAGAATTCATACGTTAATGTCGAGAGTAAAAATCACATGGTAATTCATACATTGGTATGTGTGTAAATATGATTTAAGAACCGCGAGTGTGCTTTATAAACTGCGATCGTGGTTCATAAAGCGTGCTCGTGGTTTGTGTTATAAAAACTACGATCACGCTTTAGAAACCACGGTCATGGATCTATCTGCCGACCCTAAACCTCGGGAAATATTTGTTTTTCCCCAACCAAAGCTATGGAAGGTCATTATGGAGTGTAAAAGGTCAAAAAACTTCAAATTTGTTCTTCCAAAGACTTGAACCATGCTAAAAAAAATTAAAAACATTTCACAAAAATAGTGCCATCGCGTAGGAAAGACTGTTAGCTTCGTAGAAATATTGATTTTAAAGTGAATAGAATAAGATAAATATCATTTTATAATTTTTTTACTAACAATAGGTTTTTAAGACATATTTTCCCGTGAATGTTCATGTCTACGTTTAATATTGTAACTTTTGTTTCGCTTATCAAAATGTGATAAAAATTATACCATCCTAAGCGTGGACAAATTCTATACACGTTAAAAAAATTTATTTCGATGTTTTTGATATAGTTATGGTGGGCAAACAGAAAGCGCTATGTTTTCTAAATATTTTCAGACCACTTTCATGAGAAAAAATCATTAAAAAAATATTGCTCGAAAAAATACAAAATAAAATCTATCCCAAGATAGATAACTACATCTAACTTTTCACCAAATGAAAAAAATAACAAGATTTGGTCATCCAAATCGCGGGCAAACGGACTACAATCTTATAAGTTTTTTTTTTTAAAAACAAGTCATATAATTTTAAGTGTTTAATATAGCTAAACTTGTCCATTTTTTAAAAAAATAGTATTTTAGAAACTAGATTCCGGATGCTACGATTCATATTTATATATATTTTTCTAATTTTGAATGCGCGTATTGCTAATAATCCTTACAAGTTGAGATTTTGCTATTTTTTGCAATATGACGTCCACGAATGACCCCATTTTTTCCATCAACTTCGCACTTAACCCCCATCTCCATTCGGTTCTCTCGATGTCATATTGTTTGCAAATGCATGAAATCTTGCAGCCTCGAAAGTTAGTGTCACGGGTCATCGATGCTATAGTTTGCAAATGAAAGCTCGTGAGGACCGAACCATCTACGCCAACATGTCGGGGTGGCCGGTGAATGCTAGTGGAGGCTTTGTTTTGGTTCCCTACACTACCCATGATTTTGGGCTACCTCATATGGGCATAGTCCCTTAAGAGCCCTGAGGCCAAAACACGCTATATCTTCGATGGGTGATTTCTCAGACTTCATGGCACCTAGAGATGTATCATCGATCCGATACCTCCATGTTGGGGCCCTCTATGAAAGCCTCTCACGGTTTTCTCCATCTCCATTCGGTTCTCTCGCTGTCCTACTATTTGCAAACGCGTGAAATATTGCAGTCTAAGTCAATGTAAGGTTGTCCATTGCCAATCACCTAAATAATATAGGTGGTTCATACATTATAGGTGGTGAAATGAGAATTTAGGTTTGTTGTTCCTTTCTAATATTTAATTTCTCTTAGCTTCACTTAAATTCGAGAAGAATAAATTCTCTACTAACAGTGCAACCACGTGAAGATGGAAGCTTTTTTGGAACCACTAACATACATAAACATATTAGTAAGAAATTAAAAAGAATTTTAAATCATACATAATTTAAACAAAATAATTTAAGTAAATATTCAAATTAAATTCATGAAGAACATACCTTTGCAAATTCAATCCAATGAATCGCAAGGATAAACTCTATTCTTGACAGTAGCAAGAATTTCTTCATGATCTAATTCATGAACTTTCCCACGTAATCTTGTTTGATGGCCGACCTCGATATTTGATCAATTTAATATTTGTTGTAAGGACCAAATGTGAATAGTGAAGTATCTTCCGATTTACTTCATAGTCTTCAAACAACCAAATATTTGATTTTTTATAGGATATCATTGAAACCAAGTTCTAGTGACTACCACCGATCCAAAGTGGGATACTCAAGGCCTTCACCATAAATGACTGTGGAAGTCAATTTTTTTCCCTCTACACAACGAGACAAGAAGTAGTCTATTCCCTCTTCGTTAAATTCCATCGCAATAATCGTAAAACGTGCCCTATGTATCATAAATTAAAACTTTCTACCAATTTAAAAATACATTAAGAGTTGACCATTTAATAATTTATAAATCTAAAACATAGCATGTATATATATGTATGTACCTTGTTGCACTAAATCGAGACTTGGTCAAAGTCGGGTGATGTTGTCATTTGATCGAAGACCCCCGCAAGTTGTAATGCTCATGGAACTTGATGTGTGTCGAGTGGAATTAGAGGTCTACAAGTCCATTCATCCACCCACCGCCGTGACTCACATTCATTCCACACAAAATCAATGCATGATATACAAAAACATGTCACGCACCTACTATAAATAGTCTAAGCATTTGCATCCGAACTACGGAATGAGTGCATATCACTTGATCATGTAACTATCATACAATCTTCAAAGTTTGCCGATGTTGTTTGTCTATCAACCAAAAATATCTATGAACTGTTGATCTCTCTTGAGATTCATTGCCCATATTCTTGACACACAAATCAACAATGTTTTTACATCTGTAAATTTAGCACCATCCTTGAACTTTAACTCTTCTCTTGCAAGTTCTCTTTTCACACATGCTCCCACACCATCATGATCTCTTTTTCCATGCCCTACCTTAGTAAAACTCAAGATATGTTGTACATTTATTTCTTTGTGCATCCCGCTATGCCAATAAAACATCTGTGCATTCTTGAATTATGATGTGCACTTGTTTGACCAAATGTAATGTTGATCGAAATTAATGTTCCTCTCATTCAAGTTCGCATAAAACACCTCAAAACACCCTTGTACATATTCGTAGAAGAATGTGTACAATCATCATCATTGATGTAGAAATGATACTATGTTAATATTTTTTATCTTTCTCGGTGCTTTCGGTGAAAAGAGTATGCGAGAATCGAATCGGAAACGAGGCACCACGAAGTAGTTGCACTCCAACGGAATCATGATAGCTCCAGTGATAGCAAGGAAAAAATTGATCAATAATGGAAGAACTTGCTCAACAGAAACAAAGCTTGCATAGAGGAAAGACAACGGAGTGTCTTGGCATGCTCATAAATGAATAGAAAAGGGGGTACATATAGGGTCTTTGAGTAACCCTAGTGCATGACACATATGAAACCCTAAACCTAACCCTCCAATATGAGAGGAGGACACATAGGATAACTCACACTAACACCCCCCTTCATCGAAGCTGGGGTAGCGGTTGTGATGAGTCAGATGGAAGAGGAAGACACTCTTAAACAACTAAGAAAGATGTGTCGATGGGGCCCAACAACTAAAGGCCTGATAAGGTGCCCATATACAAACACAAATTTCCTAGAAGAAGAAGAAGAAAAGGACTAAATAGCCCTAAGAAGATGGACAACTACAGAAAACCTCACCCCAAGAAGAGACCGTAAGTGAAGAAACTTCATCTCAGTGAAAGGCTTGGTGAATAAGTCTGCAATCTGATCAGCTGTCTGAATGTACTGAATGTCGATGATACCATCATGAATAAGCTCCCGTATGAAGTGCATATGGATCTTAATGTGCTTCGTCACTGATGCTGAATTAGATTTCTGCAAATAGAGATAGTGCTCGTGTTATCACAGTAGATAATGGTAGGCCACCAAAAGTGGATGTCAAACTCTGTCAGAATACCCTATAGCCAAATAGCTTCTGTGGCAGCGTTGACTACTCGTATTCTGCCTCTGTAGATGATATTGCAATTACATTTTTCTTCTTGCTAGACCAACTAATAGGACCCAAACCAAGAGAGAAACTCGTAGCGTAAGTAGATTTCCGATGATCTAAGTCACCGCCCAATCGAAATCTGGTGAACCCAATCAAGTCAATATCAACCCCTCCATGATAGTGTATGCCATTAGCATAACGCGCACATGAACATAATGAAGGATCCATTTAGCTGCTTTCCAATGCAGCTCATGTGGCTCCTGTATGAATCTGGACATGATCCCAACAACATATGATAAATCTGGTCAAGTGTGAGTCAAGTAGATCAAGCTCCCAACTAACTGTCGGTAAAGAGTACCATCAACCAAGGGAGTAGAGCAATTTGAAACCAACTTAACCCTAGAAAGAAAAGGAGTAGGAGAAGACTTAGAATCGATGTATGAAACCGAGATAGCAAATAAAGAGCATACTTAGGTTGTGAAATCAAGATTCCCGAGTCGATTGTGAAATCTACGGATCTCAAGGAAGTAATGAAGCATACCTAAGTCAGTCATGGAAAACTTGTTGGCTAAGACAATCTTCACATAATCAATAATAGAGGAAGAGTTGCATGTGATCAACAAGTCATCAACATATAGAACAAGAATGAGTATGGAGTCATCTTGCCATAGAATATAAACATTTGGATCAGAGTGACACCTAGTAAACCCTGATGTAAGTAAGAAGGAGTACATCTTGGCATACCAAACTTGAGGGGCGTGTTTAAGGCCATAAAGAGACTTCTTTAACTTACAAACGAGAGAGGAATCTTGGACATAACCCGGAGGTTGTTCCATATAGATCTCTTCCTCTAGGTCACCATGAAGGAAGGCACTCTTAACGTCTATTTGAAGGAATTTCCATTTGTTTGCTGCTGCAATGGCTAGGGTTAGTCAAATAAAAGTCATCTTCGCAATCAAGCAAATGTTTATATATAATCAACCCCAACTATCTAGGAGAAACCCTTAGCTACTAATCGCGCTTTAAAATTTTCGACGTCTCCATCTACTCCATACTTTGTTCGGAACACCCACTTACACCGAATGATTTTTCTTCCTTTTGGAAGAGTGGTGAGATCCCAAGTATCGTTCTTCATGAGAGAGGAATACTCCTCATCCATGGCATAATCCCACTCAGGAATACCAGAAGCCTCTCGGAAAGACTGTGGATCAAAATCGAGGCGAAGAAAGAGTGAGGTCCAACAAAATTTGAACGAGTACGTCTCATATCCGAAGTATCTCCAACTAAATCTCCAACACTTTGCAAAGTTTTCCTAGCCCAAAGGGGACCAGGAGGATCAGGCTCAGAGTTGGAAGATTCTTCACTTGAGTGAGAAGGGACATAGTCCTTGTCATCACTACTGTCGAATCTAGAAGACTCAAAGATTTGATGGTCGGGAGGATCAGGAAGAGGAGCACGCTCAATAGTATCATCATCTAATGAGTCAAAATCTGAATCAACGAGCTGAAGAACCTCAATAGGTGGAGAAGTAGAAGTCGAAGAAGACTCATCAAACTTAACACTTCTCTCAATATATAGCTCATGAGAAGTAGAATTCATCAATCGATATCCCTTCATGCCATCAGGATACCCTACAAAGATACAAGGTTTGGATTGTGGTTCCAAGGCCTTGCATTTCTTCTTGGGAATCGAGCCATAGCCTTGGATCCGAAGACTCGAAAGTGCTCAACATCAGGCTTGTGTCCAAACCAGGCTTCAAAGGGTGTCATCCCTCTTACTGCCTTGTGTGGAACACGGTTCTGAATGTAATTTACACAATTCACTGCTTCGGCCCAATACTGCGGAGGAAGAGACTTCGAGTGAATCATACAAGTGGCCATCTCCTTAAGAGTACAATTATTTCTTTCTGCGACTCCATTCTGCGAAGGGCTATAAGCAACTATATGCAGCAGAGAGATCCCTTCGTAAGTACGAAATTCGTGAACCTATTGTTTACATATTCACCTCCATTGTCAGTTCGAAGAACCTTGATAGACATTTCTCTACTGTTTTCGTAAGAGCCTTAAAGTCCTGAAAATGTTCAAAGACTTCAGACTTAAGCTTAAGAAAATATACCCAAGTATATCGCGAATAGTCATCAATGAAGGTTAGCACATAAAGAGTTATAGTAAATGAAGGAGAAGGAAATGGACTAGAAACATCGCTGTGAACAAGATCCAAAGGATGAGTGGCTCTCCAAGCTTTTCCTTTGTCAAATTTATTTTCAGGATGCTTTCTAAGGGTACAACCCTCACAAAGACCCTTAGAAAACTTGACGCGAGGCAACCCGTTGACCATTTCATTTTGACTCAATTGTTCAAGGTAGCGATAGTTTAGATGTCCAAAATGCTCATGCCATAGCTTACTAACCTCATTTGCATGAGTGAGCAAGGTAGTGGGCATAGAATCAGAAGTAAAGTGGGAGAAGGTGTACAACCATGAACGGTGATATGTTTTCCCTCAGCCACTATAGTGTCATTGTTAAGCTCACGAATAATCACCGAGTTAGGACCAAATTCCACTCACATTCCTTCACCAAGGTGAGTAATTTGGTAAACTGATAGGAGATTGGTAGAGAGATCAGGAACACTCAACACTTGGTTAAATGTTCCCCCATCCATCTCTACCGATCCACTACGAAACCGACACTGTCGTGTCATTACCCATCGTGATTTGGGACATTCCACAAGGTTCGATGTTGGAAAACTCAACATGTGAA
Organism: Taxus wallichiana var. yunnanensis; assembly: GCA_018340775.1. Classification (NCBI taxonomy): domain Eukaryota; kingdom Viridiplantae; phylum Streptophyta; class Pinopsida; order Cupressales; family Taxaceae; genus Taxus; species Taxus wallichiana. Next base: position 404,913,136 of record CM031244.1, on the reverse strand, counting down.
GAACCCATGTGGTGCGAGGCACTGGAATCTATAATCCATGTCGATGAAGGAGTAACTTTGGCTACAAGGGCCTTTCCTTTCTTCTTATCATTTCTAGCACCTTTTGCAGTAGAAGACTCGGCCTTTGGAGCACTTTGTTTTATTGATTCAGGAACACTTATTTTATTTTTCTCAAGTAAATGAGATAAGTGATCAATATGTTTCTTAAAACAAGTGTTGCTCGTCGTGACCAATCTTCTTGCAATAGGAAAACAAATACTTACTTTTTTGCGCTCTAGGCTCAGAAGTCGAAGTGTTTGTGTCATTTTTAGGTTTGATCTTGGTTTATTTTTTCTTTTCAGTCTTCTTTCCCTGCTAGTACTTGCTACAAGGGCATGTGACTTGGACTTGAGAGATCCCATTTGAATGAGTTTGTCCTATTTTTGAATGAGTTGGGATGAAAACAGTCAAAGAAGGGCATCATCCAAGTATCGCCCAAAGCGCTTTTTTTTTTGTAGTGTACAAAGTAGACACGAAGATAGAATATTCGGGACCTAGCTTAAAGAGAATTGACAAGATCAGTTGAGAATCTTTCTTTTCTACTTGACATCCTTTTAACAATAATCTAATGTGGACAAATTTTGAGAAGAAGGCTTGTAGGTTTTCAAAGTCACTTAGATTTAACCCTAGTAGTTAGTTTTCCAACTCATGCGCTCTTATGTCATCTAGTTGTCCAAACATCACATCCAGCGTTTTCCACGCAGATGTAGGTGTTTTAGATGCCTCAATGTGGAAGAGCAAGTCAGGAGAAACGAACATGCAAAGAAGACCTAAAGCTTCATCACTACGGTTTAACCACTTAGATTTTTCAGGTTCGTCATCTAGTTCAGTCTCAGTTCCCATGGTGATGCGGTATAACCCTTTACCCCTTAGTTTCATTATTATTTTTGATCTCCATTCAAAAAATTTGAACGGTGTAAGCAAAGGAATTGAAAGTGCATCCATAGTGAGAGAGAGAAATAAATGCAGAAAAGAAACACCACCACCCAGGACAATAACAACCCCCTTGCTTTCGGCACTTTATAGTTTAGTGTGTTAATTACAATCGGGTTCATGCATGTGGTTTGAAACACTTGGTAACTCATCTTGCAATTAGCATAATAACGCGCAAGAGAGGAGACCACAACAGTGTTTCATGGAGCGCAAGAAAAGAGGAACACCGTAAACAAACACAAGCAAAAAATAGAAAGGAGGCAAAAGCCAACCCTGGTGGTGAAAAATCGTCTCACATCACATGAAAGAATCCCTTTGTCGTAAGACTGTGGCGGACATGCTCACAAGTCCACAAAAAAAAGGAATGGAACAAAGCTCAAAAGAATGAGCTGAATTAAGCAAAACAAAGACACCCCCCAGAATGCGACATTTTATAAAATTAGTGCGTTTACAAAGCTTATCATCTAGAGTGTGAAAAAACATGCAACTTTGACTAAAGAAGTGCTCAAAACCGAGCAACGAGTCAAAAGTTATAGCAAAAACCAATTCCCGCAATTTGATGAGAAAAAGCCAATAAGCCTGCAAACGGATTAAAAAAGTGCCCTAAACGCATGCAAAGGGTGTCGTATGTATGCTCATTGGAAATGGCATGGAATTTGAGATAGGGTTTGTTTGTATTGCGAGGGGGGATTAGCCACCTGCCAATCCCGGACCTCACCCTTCGTCTTCGACACTCGACGGAAGGTTAGAAATACAACAAGCCAACAGACCAAATTTTATAATGCCAAAGAAATATAGTTTAAATAAGGTGAAATTAAATTAGATCTAATGTAATTAAATCTAATGAATGTTGAAAAAAGGCTTTAATTAAACAAATCACTAAAAAAACACTTTTTTTGAATATTTTCTAAAACTTTCAAGTTTTAGAAAGAATGCGTTTTAAGAGAAGATTTTTAAATAAAGATTTTTAAATAAATAATGATGGAAGGCGTTTTAGAAAGTTTCTTTTAAATAAAGAAAGATTTGTTGATTTAAAACAAACTGTGTTGATTTAGAAAGTTTGATTTTTTTGTTTTAAAAGAAAAGCTTTTTTAAAAAAGGAAAACACAGGTTTTTTCTAAAAAACTGAGGATTTTAGAGAGAAAAAAGAAGGAAATTAACAAACTTACCAAAGGAAAAGGTGTATGGTTGAAACCTTACCAAAAAACAAGAAGAACAACCACGCTGGAGTGTAAAAACGCAGAGAAGGTTGCAGGTCGCGCGGGAGAGTTTCCAGGCCATTTTGGCATTAATGAGTTGTTTGCAGGTGTGTGGGCGCCAAGGGAAAGAGCCAGGCAGAAGCAAAAATGTGGCAGAGTTGTTTAACACGTACCAGGCCGCACAAGAGTGTTTACAATAGTGTTTTACCTTGCTCAGACCAAAAAAACGTGGCAGAGTTGTTTAAAAATGCCTAGGAAGCAAAAAATGCCAGAACAGTCCAAAAAATGCCTGTACCAGCGTTTTAGCTTGCCCACACCCAAAAAACGTGGCAGATGTGATTAAAAATGCCTGTGAAGCAAAAAAAGTGGCAGATGATTAAAAATGCCTGAATAATAAAAAAATGCCTAAACAATAAAAAAACCCTGAACAATCAAAAAAATGCCTGGAAGGTCCAAGAAAACGCTGAACAGTCCACAAAATGCTTGGAATGAAGAAAAAATGTAGGCCACGCGTGAATGAACAGTGATGGCAGTTTGAACAGTCCAAAAATGGTCAGAGGGACAACAGTTCGTTGATGAGCAACCACGACTGAAGAACTCAAGGATCCTGCAACCACAGACAACATGCACAAAAAAAAACACAAAAAAATTTCCAAGAAAGCTGCTTAGAGATATTAGCAAGATAATTTCCATAAAATAGTGATCAAAAGACTTGCATGCAGAGTAAAATAACGAAACCAAGTAAGAGTAATAGCAACAAAAAATAAATCGAGTGCACGTTTACCCAATCTCAGCTCTGATACCATGAAAAGAGTTTACGAGAATCGAATTAGAAACGAGGCACCACGAAGTAGTTGCACTCCAACGGAATCGTGAAAGCTCCAATGATAGCAAGGAAAAAATTGATCAGTAATGGAAGAACTTGCTCAACAGAAACAAAGCTTGCATAGAGGAAAGACAACGGAGTGTCTTGGCATGCTCATAAATGAATAGAAAAGGGGTACATATAGGGTGTTGAGTAACCCTAGTGCATGACACATATGAAACCCTAAACCTAACCCATGTGAGATGACCCTCCAACATGAGAGGACACATATGATAACTCACACTAACATTCGGGAGAGTGCATGAATGTTATATGCACGAAAATAGAAACTTACACCGAATTATAATATTGAGACCGAACCTCTATTTTGTCAGGTAATGCGTAATTTCTCATGAAGTAAACTACGAAATAATAGTACCAAGTGGGAATGTGTCATTGCTTAACTTGAATTGTTCATCCAACCATTGAGCTCTATGTGTGTGCCTTGCATAATCATAAAAAAATCCTCTCTAAATTTGACCATATATTCGACACAAGTAATTATTTTCTAACAAGCTCACACCTCTTAGATTATTTTCCATCTTTTAATTGATATGCCACCGATTTATATTTGGTGAAATCAACAACTTTTCAGATTTGGCAAGTCAATGCATACATTGCACATTCCATCCAAACATGTTTTGTCATAAAAAATTATCTTGTTGATTTTTCACAAAATATTGTCGGAATAAATTCCCTTGAAGATTTTGGTGGGACATTTAATCCACACTCTTGCAACATGATGTTAGCATGCAAAACATGACGTATTTGAAAAAAACATCATAATGCATTGAAAATGCAACATGATGCCTGCAACAACAAGTGGTACGTGAGTGATTGATTTTCACATAAAAGGGTTTGCTCATTTCAAAGAATCTTTGGCTAATGTTAATTTGTGGATTTTCATTCTTAAACTTAGAGAACAATTCTATTTGAGTCATATCTAAGAAATATTTTGCACATGATTCACGATTATGAGAACCTATTCTTCTTTTTACTGTATCTCTTCTATTCGATGACACCCTTGTGTTCTCATTCTAAAATTTTACAATTAATTCTTTTAGAATATCAAATGTATTCTTGTCTTTTCGTGGAAGTCTACTAGAGAAATCCCAATAGTTAGTGTTATTGACTGACTCAAGACGTTTACGTCTCTCTATTGCTTTCATTAGTGTTTTTTGTTTAGCTTCAAAACACTGCTTGTTTTTCTAATCAAGCGTTTATTAACTGTTTTATCACTTACTATACAATTAGTAAGTGCACGATGTGTAGCATTACTATCTTTGGTGTGTCTTTTGCCACCTACAGTTTGGTATGCTTTATGTATGTTTTCAACAATTTACAATATTAGATGTTCTTAACCCCAGGGTCTTCATTATAGGTCTCATCTTAATTAATTTCATCAATGTAATAAATAATTGACATCTTTGTGTGCCATTTAAATTCTCAAAGTAATTATCCCAAATTCCACTAGCTTTTCTTCTCGCATTGGTTTTATAATGTTTTCATCAATTTTAATTAAGTGAATTGGTTTTCTTCGCAAAATGGAAGGAGGTGTTCTTAGAGGTGAAGATTCGTTTATAAGGTTACTTTCTTCATTCAATGTTTTCGTACAAATTTCGGGGTTAACATTTAGATTCTCATGTAAGGCTTCAATAATTAGATTCATATCAATTTCTTCATCCATACCAACATTATCATTCAATTTAATATCATTATTCATTGCAAAATCATTATTCTTTACATTTTCATTATGTATTTAATCCCCATTTTCTAATACATTAACTACATTTAATATAATGGATGTACCTTGCCCTACTTGAAGTTTTTACATTCTCTTCAATTTATTTATTCTCTTCTCTTCCAATTGCTCCGGTGTCTTGTTCTTGACTTTCCTCTTGTCCTTAGCTCAATGTTTATCGCCCATGATTAGAAAAAATTAACTAGTGGGGTAGGGGACAAAATGAACTACTAAAAAATTGTGCAAGAATGTAGAGAAAATTGTAGACAAAACAGAATGTTTGCAAAATTCTCGTGAAAGAGATGAAAGGGACGTTGGGGGGCCACAATATATAAACAAAGAAAAATGCGTACGCGTTTTGTATTTTTGTTTTTCCAAGCCATGCTTCTAGGCTTGGGATCTGGTTTAGATCCCCAAGCCTGAGGCATGGACCTGCATAAACACAACAAACAACATGTTTTTGTAAGAAAATGTAAAAATGTCACTTCCTCTATGATAAATCAAAATAAAACAATCGATCCATTTTAATAATTATACCATGACGTAGTGCGAGTTTCTTCTTTCTAAAAATATAATTTTTAAAAATTTCGACTAATATAAGGTTTACATATTATTTATTTTCTAACCGTGCCTTCTTATAACTATTTTTTGTAGTGTAAATATGTCTATCTTTCATGGTGTATCTTTTTTTTTGGGTGATCAAAATTTAAAAAAACTTATACTAGCCCAAACTAGGCATAATTCTATACATATTCAAAAAAAAAAAAAAATCTAATTTTCGATATTTTTGAGGTGGTCATGGGGGCACAACCAAAGCTCCATTATTTTTCAAAACATAAAATTTATGTACTAGAAAAATCATAAATAAAAAAATATTGGCTATAAAAATTTATTAAAAAATGGAGCCCAAACATGATGCTCCTAGCTATCTTTCTACTAAAGGGTTTTCAAAAATATTAAATGGTGCTAAAAAAATGGTGGGGGAACGAAAATCACTCTATTATGTTTTTTAACAAAAATAGGAGCATTTTTTGGTATTTTAGTTGTTTTACCCACTTAAACTTATCTATTTTCAATAAAATTTAGTAGCTTTGAAACTAGACTCAAAATGCTACAATTCATTATTCTACAACATCTTCTAATTTTGAGTAACTATTTTGAAAAACTCGTACAAGTTGAAGTTTTTTTAGAAAAATACGTCCACTTAAGACCCCCTTTTGGCCCCCAACTTAGTGCACTTACCCCTATACCAAGTACAAATACTCCTCCCATCTCGACTCATAGTCTATGACGTACATCCTAAGCATGTCCTCTAAGATCTGATTCACCCACTTAGTCTGTCCATCTGTCTCAAGGTGATAGGTGTGCTGAAATTGATCTTCATCCCGAGAGCATACTGCATGGTAGTCCAAAAGTGGGAAGTGTACAAAGGATCGCGGTCGCAAATGATCTTCTACGGAATCCCATGTAATCTGACAATCTCATCAAGATATACTTATGCCACTACACTAGCTATGTAGGTGGTCTTCATCGGAGAAAAATGAGCCACTTTCGTCAATTTATCCACCATGACCATGATGGCATCATGGTGGTATCTCGACGTCGGTAACCCAACTATGAAATCCATGGAAATGGTGTCCCATTTCCACTCTAGTATGGCGTGAGGGAAGAGAAGGCCAGCTGGATGTTGATGCTCGGCCTTCACCTTCTAACACTCTAAACAACGTGACACAAACTGAGCCACGTCTCTCCGAAGTCCCCTCCAATGGTATAAGTTGTCTCAAAGTGGCATGCATCTTCTTCACCCTAGGATGGGCTAAATAAGGTGCACGATGAGCCTCTGTCAAAATGTCCTGTCTCAAGCCTCCATCTCTAGGAACATATATCCAAACCTATGTTCTGAGAAGGCCATCTGTCTCTAATGAAAATCCATCAAATTCCCTCAAGGGGTCTCGAGACTCAATCTCTTCTCTGGATGCAAGGTAGAAATTGTTGTGAGGAAGTTCTTTGAAAAATCCTACTTTGCAAATTGTACCCACTAAAGTAGCCATAGCCACATGTCTCCATCTACTCAGGGCATCTACAACCACGTTCTCCTTCCCCTTCACATGCTCTATCTCCATATCGTACTCACAAAGAAACTCCATCCAACGCCGCTGATGAGTGTTGAGATTGGGTTGCGTGAAGAGGTGGCAAAGACTCAAGTGATCAGTCCTGAGTGTAAATCTTCGGCCAAGAAGGAAGTGTCTCCACCACACCAAGGTGTGCAAAACTACTGCAAGCTCAAGATCATGAGTCGATAATTGATCTCATAATCCTTGAGTTTGTGAGACTCAAACACAACTACTCTTCCCTCCGCATCAACACACCTCCAAGTCCTGCCAAAGAAGCATCTGTGTGCAAATGAAGAACTCACCCTGAGGGTCTAGTACTGCAAGAATAGGCACTTTTCATGAGGCATTCCTTTAGTGTCTAAAGGCCTACTCACATCTATCTTACCATACAAACTTCTTCCCTTTTCGCTAAAGGGAAGTGATGGGGTGCGTAACCCGAGAAAATTCCTATACAAATCTCCTGTAGTATCCTGCCAAACCCATGAAGCTGCACACCTCAGTCACACTAGTGGGTGTTGGCCAATCCATAATAGCTCAAATCTTAGAAGGATTGACTATGATACCTTCCCATAAATGATGTGGCCCAAATATTGCACCTCTATCTGAAAGAACACACACTTCTCCAAGTTCCCATAAAGTTGCCTACTCACGAAGACTTTGAAGAATGGTGAAGGTGGCCCATGCTCCTCATGTGTATGTGAGTATATCAGAATTTCATCAAGGAAAATGAGCATAAAGTGATCCAAAAATTTCTTGAATACCCCATTCATCAAGCTCATGAACACTACGGGGCATTCGTCAGACCAAAAGGCACTACTTGTGAACTCGTAGTGGCCATATCTCGTATGGAAGGCGATCTTATGAATATCTCGCCTCCGTGATCCTCACTGATGATATCCCGACTTAAGATCTATCTTGGAGAATATTGTTTCCCCCTTCATTTGATCAAATAAATCATCAATACGTGGAAGGGGGTAATGATTCTTGATTGTTACTTTGTTTACTGATGATAATCAATACACAAACACAGAGATCCATCCTTCTTCTTTACAAAAATCACCTGGTGCACCCCAAGGGGATACACTAGGATGGATTAGGCCTTTCTCAGAAGGCCCTCAAGCTGTAACTTGAGCTCACAGAGCTCAAGGGTAGTCATCCGATAAGGTTCTCATGAGATAGGCTCTACACCCAAAACCAGATCTATGTGAAAATCTATCTCACGTGGGGAGGTAACCCCAGTAGCTCCCCCTAGAAAACATCAACAAACTCTCTCAAGATGTGATGGTCATCAAGAGATGGTCCACTAGACTCATCCTTAGATCTATCACTAACCGTAATAACATACATCTGACAACCTCATCGCACACACCGCTTAAGTTGCATATAGAGAGATGGTGTGGATGGAAACAGGCCTCCTAACTCCTGCTATCATCGACTCAACTCCTAGATCATCGTATATGAAATAGTCTTATGGTAATAATCCACTCTAGCTCTGTGTGCAGACAACCAATCCATGCCCAAGATGACTCCATATGAACCCAAATGGAAGGATACGAAGATCCGAGGTAGTGGTGAAGGGTCCCAAATCCACTACACACTCCTTAACTAAGGAGTCTACATAAATTTTGGCTCTCAAGAAGCCATTTCAATGTCCCAACTAAGACCCTTCCTAACTACCACCAACCATGTAACTCTACTAAGGATGGTGTAATAAAATAATTAGATGAACCAGAATCAAACAATATAGAGGTAGGAATACCACCAATGCTACTATAGTCTCTATCATGGTACTGGTGCTCATCCTGCGGTTCTCGACCACTACATAGATCCGATGGCTACGTCCCATGTCACCAACCATAGGCTCTAAAATCTATGTCTTACCCTTGTTACTAGGGTTATGTGGGCACTCTCTAATGATGTCCAATAACACCACAACCATATAACTACCTCTGGTCCTCTCTAGTGAGATGCAGCTCCAACCAGTACTCTAGAGGTCTATGTTGTGGATCATGATGATCCGGCTATGGACTGTTGAGGTCTTTGCTAATGATCTCCCTTGACTGAGCTCTCGGTGCACCCTGTGTCCTAATGGGACCCCTAGGAGGAGGCCCCATACTCTATCCCCCGTGCATCAAATCTCTCGAGGAGGTCTATAATGGTGGCAGTCTAGGCTACTACTACTACTGTTGAGGTGGCTGTTGTGGTGGCTGAATGAAGACTATATAGAACCATGTCCACCATGAGGAGGAGGAGATGACCCCCTCGACCTATTATCCTACATTACTGGATGTGGCTAAACTCTGTCCTGGCCTCTCGTGTCTTCCCTATGTCTCCTCTATAATATAGGCCTTCTCCATGGCCTCTGCTAAGGTTTGTGGGAAGTGAATGCACACCACACCACCCAAATCCAAATTTAGGCCCCTGATGAACCTGTGAATCTTGACCTACTCATCCTGCGCATATAGACATGACATAGGAGTAGGTCTAGAAATCAACTCTCATACTCAACTACAGTCATAGATTCCTGATAAAGGTTGTGGAACTCATCTATCCTCTGCTGAATAAACCTCTTGGATAAATACATGTTCCTGAACCACTCCTCAAAGATCTCCTAGGTAACTATCTCTGAGTCAACATGGAGCTTCTGCTCCTCGGTCCTCCACAGACACCTGCTCCATCCCTCAAAAGATGGATCACAACATGAGCTTTCATGTTGCTAGTACAAGGGAAAGCTTGAAGCATCCGCTCAAGCTCACCAACCAGGCCTCTACCTGAAAACCACTGTATCTCTAGAATAGTGAGATGGCATAGCTTCAAGGATCTCCCTGATATGGTCTGCAGCTGATGACTGATGACCCCTAGGTCTCTCTGCATGCTCCTCCTCTCGCCTAGGGCTCGAGATCTATCCCTATGTCCTAAAATCTGTCTCCATGTCCCCTCTGTGGTGACTCTACCCTAGCTGACTCCACGTGGGAGTTCTCTACCCTATGCTCCTCGCTGTGTGAGGAGATGCATGAGCCTCAATTGATGGCTCCTATCTATCTAGCAAGTCTTCCTCCTAAGGACCCTCCATGTATAAGTGACATTGACGTCCTGAAGCATCTATAAAATATGAGGTAGAATGGCCGCTACCACCTGATCTAGAAGGTGGAAAGTCTAGATCTATGTGAAAGAACCCCTCATCTGGTCCGCGCCTCCTGCACAGACCAAGGAGAGTTAGTTCATCATTCTAGGTTTTGTTTCAGTTTTCTAGGTTTTCTATATTATACAATTATTAGACAATGTGTGTTTTCTAGGTTTAAAAAAATAAATTTATATATAGGTTAAATGTTCATGTCTTGTGTTTTCTAGTGTGCCCAAGGGTCTAAAATTTGAACCCACAAGCTTTGATACCAAGTGTAACGCCCACAAAAATGACGTTCTAGGAACACATTAAAATCTTAAACACTTATCCCAAAGTTGTGGCAATTTTTTGTTTTAAGTTAAAGGTTACAAGGGTGTCAACCCCTAGTGTACGTTAAATTAATTTTCACCAATAATCTCTACTTTACAAAGGATGGACTAGGTCTAAGTTAAATGATTAAATATTCTTAATTTATCTCTAAGGTCAATTAATTAACATTCAACTAGGAAGGTGCCATAATTTAATTTACTTGGTTAAATGTTTTCTCCTCCTTAATTAACATTCAAACCCAAAAGATTAACCTTATACTTAGTTATTTTAGTTTCATTATCCTAATAGCTTTAATGTCCATTTCATTAATTTTCTAAAACATACTAGGAACTAAATTAATGACTTTTCACACACCAAGGTATTTAAATGGCCCCATTCACCCATCTACACATACCTTTAAATTTATTTAAAACACCTATAAAATTCATTCCTACCAAAAAATTGTAGGGTTGATCCTCAACCCTTGGATCAATTCAATTGTGGCCACTAGATCCTAGGGTTCCAAACTAACCCTAAATATCCTTATGAATTCTTATTAAATCCTTTTCTTTACCCTAGTCTCCTCATTTGGTCACTTTTCCTTTGTTTAATTTGTAGGTTGGAGAAATGGAAGCCATGGGAGCAAGGAAGGAAGAAACTATGGAGGAATTTACAAAAATCAAGCTTAGTTTAGTCTAGGTTGTAGATTTATCATTGTAATTTCTTTCATTCCAAGATTGAAGGATTTCCACTCCAAATCTGGAGTTATTACAAATTTATTTTATTTTGAGTTCTCTATTTGGGAAAACCCTACCTCCATTAATATATATGAGATTGAGCACTTTTAATTATCCATTTGAAGATTTACTTGCTTTTGAACAATGAAATTTTAACCTTCATTTGCTTTGCTGGAGGTTTCCTCTTAATTTTTACAAGCTTAAATTTTAGTTAGACCAAGTTAAAATTTACACAAGTGTGGATTTACGTTTTTCCACCATTAGTGACAGTACACATGGCCGCCAGATAGAATTACCACCCCAGAGGTCGGAGGTCTCTGGGACCGCCACCCTACCTGGGTGACAATTCACAAACCACCGCCTTTCCTGAGTGGTGGTTCTGAGAACCACCGCCTTGCCTTTCCTGAGTGGTGGTTATGAGACCACCGCTCTGCACAGGTGGCGGTCCTATTCCTTAGAAACAGAACCTTCAAATCCAAGATTTTTCAAAAAAAAAAAATCACTAGAGTGTTTTAAAAGTCATCCTGAACTTAAATTTATGTGCCTAAAGTTTCCAGTTGAAGGGTTTAATCCATCTATTCATTCCATAGTAAAATTACTCATTTTAAAGCATTTCCTATTTCAATAGTAATAACAACTACAAGATCATTTTCATTTTTGTTCAACAAATTTTCTTTCAAGTCCAAAGTAAAAAAGAAACTAAATCTACTTCTAATGTTGTTTTTTTCCTTACTACAAAATGCATTATTTCAACATAATAATTTACTTAAAATTTATTGCATCTTTCCATTTCCACTACAACCATTTATTCAAATAACTACTAACAACTTTATTCCACATTCAAGTTTTCCATACATACACTATTAGCATTTTACAACTTCTATGTTCCTTCTTTCTCATTTACAATAATACAACTTCAACAATGATAAAAGTAAAATTTCTTTTTTTTCTTGAGCATAGCTCATTTCATTTTAATGCAAAGAACTTACTTTCTCACAATACAAATTATAACTAAACTTTTAAACATGATTTCCATTTTGATTCATTTCTTTACATACTACAATTTGAGGAGAAAGGAAATTATACAATTCCTCAATGAGCTTCCTTCAAAATAATAATACAACTTGGTAAATGAAACTTACAATGCAACATTTCTTTTTAAAAATACAATACTACAAGTCTTCCACCTCAAGTGGGAATAACAAGAAGGTTTTCTCACAAGGAAGGATTTCTTTTGGACATCAACAAATGCTCCAAGTTTCACATCACCAACAAGAGCTCCACCATGTCTTCACTTGATCAACAAAAAAAGGGGGAGAGGCAACACTCTCCACCCAACCAATAATCCAATGAGGAGAAGAAGTTATCCTCCTCATTGGCCCCCGAGCCCCAACCACAATGCAATAAAAGATGGATCCAACTCATGGAAACAATACAAGCTTCCACATCACAATACAAAGATTTCACAACCATACCAAAACACAATCAACACAAACTACAATCACAAGAAGGAAACTAACAAAATATACAAGGCTTCAAAATGTAAAGCCAAAGGAGCAAGGATCTATGGGGAGGTCACTTATGCCTCCCAATGGGAAATAGGTGCCCACCTTAAAACCCTCAATATAACATCTCAAAACCCCTACACAACTCTTATGCCTCCCTCAAGATCCTCTTATGCCTCCCACATTCTCTTATGCCTCCCTACTATCTCTTATGTCTCCCTCATAAAAAAAAAACCAAGTAAGAAATGCAAGCATTTCTTGTCCAAGGTGGGGCACCCAACCCAACTCCCTCCAAAACATGAAATAAACTCTTATGCCTCCCTACATGTAAGATCCCCATAGTCCCCTCCTACACCACACTTAGGAAATCTACCCAAGCACCCAAAAAGCATACCAAAACACTCAAAAACATACACATATACACAATATAAAAGAAAACATTTAACAAGAGTGTAGCTCCTACCTTTCCATGGTAGAGCTTGATCCAAGAGTCACACACCAAGCTCCTTCAAGCCCACTCCAACACCAACAAGCTCCAAAAAATCCACAAGCACTCCAAAATCCTCCAACTCCAAAATACAAGAGCACAAAAAAAATGAAGTAACCCCAAACAAACAAAAGAACTTGAATAAATAGAAAAGGGAGAGAGGAGGGTGAGGTGGCTCCATGTAGGATGCCACATCACTCATCCTCAACTCCACCTCACAAGTCAAACCTCAACCCCAATGCACAATAAATTGGTGGGTGAGAGGAATGACAAACCTCTTACACACACAATCCAAACCCACACCCCTAAGGAAAACTTTAAAACCCATGTAAGAAAAGTGCAATAAATGTCACTTTTTGTCTTACAAAACACATAATGGGGTCTATTTTTGACCCCCAATCCATAGGTAGGGTTGGTATAGTAATTTAAGAGGTGGGACAAGTTTAACTTGTCCCACAAGCCTCCAAAATTGGCCCTTAAGGCCAAATCCGAATTTCCATGAAGAGGTAGAGTGTACAACACTCAAGATCACAAGCACTCAACTTACAACACATAACCCAAAGAGCCATCTAATCTAATAAATGAATTCTTTTGTCCCATCCATAATTAGTTTAGTAACATGATTAATTTACTAATCTAAACAAATTAAATAATTAATAAAAGGAAAATACATCACTATAAAATCACATACTAAAATTAAATAAAGGAAAATATAAAAGAATAACACACAAACCCCTTGGTCACAATTGGAGGTAATCCCCCATGGGAAAACCCCTAACAACAATTCAAACACACACACAACAAATAACACAAGTTTCCATGGTGACCATTGTTGAATTCATCTAGCATTCCAATGTGGTTGGTCTCCAATCCCCCATTGTTTGTTGTGATATGTTTACCTAAAAACACATAATACCTCCTTCGGCCTCGTGGCCACATCAAAACATCCAAGATAAAATATACAATATAAATCCACAATCATCTACATGTGAATCAAATCATCATCTAGGAAAGTAACGTTATTATTTTCAATTTCTAACAACATCTCAATTCTACATTTCATCAATATCAATAGGATCACAAGATTAGTTCAATTGTTAAGGTCTACTCAATATGACAAAAATATCGCATGTCAGAAATATATAACTATGTCAACAACATATCATCATCAATATAAAATGTCTCTAATAATCCACACACATCATACTATGAATCAAAATCCAACAATAGTCCAAGTATCTCTATCATCTAATCATCATGCTAAGTCAAAATGATGTCCAAAAATGACAAGGTACAACAATGACCCATTACAATATACACTTACTCACAGGAACTTCCCACAACACATCATTGTTTATTCATGGTGAAATATTTATTACAATCCTATTTTTATTAGTTGACTATAATTGTCTAAAGAACACATAACATGGGACCCTTCATTTCCTTTACAACTAGGTTGCATGTTTTTGTTTAACATTTCACCTATAGTGGTTCCTTTAGAAATTTGTTTCTCTTGTGGAAATAACTTTATATAGCATGATTGTGATTAGGAACGTATATACACACATGCATCTTCTAATATTTGACTTAAGGATTTGTTTGAAAGAGTCGTGTTTACTTGGTTTGGAAAAATACTCTCGTTATAAGGAGGAAAATTCACAAGAAGAAAAAGAAGGTTACTAGATCAAGAAAACCTATCCCGAGTTCATTTCATAGCATTGTTTAATACTAACAATACACTCTTTTAATCTTCAAGTTATTACAACCAACTATGTAGGTTAACTAATTAAGTTGTATCATTCTTGATTCACAATCCATTGCTCAATTAGGAATTCATATTTTCACAATCATATTGCACATGGAAGGGTACATTACACCATGTTCCCATTATAGAGATTTTTTCTTTGAATTTAAGTGACAAATTTCACATTTCAAACTACTTTTGTTTCATCATCTTAAGGATTTACTCTAATAAAGAACGGGTTAATTACATGTTTTGACCATAAATTCTACTTTCTGAGTGATCCTAGGTTTAATATATTCCTATCTATGCCTAAGGGTTCTACTAACTTTTACAAGTCAACTAGAGTGCAATTCCTTAACTCACAAGACCTTGGCTATAGTTGAAGGTATCCCATTCTCAAGGCTACATTTTATTATTTCATTAGCATCATTGTTTAATCCACATTTATGCAAAAACAAAGCATGTGATCATGCATCATATTTGTTTTTTTTTTGATTTATTAGGTTGTTGTATTAGTCGTGGAGCTCTACTTTATTACATTCATTTTATGATCACATTTGACATTTTAGTTGGTTTTGACATCGCTCAATGGTGTACCATTTTTTTCATATTACGGGTCATTCCTTAGTTTCTTTTATTTACCCTTTTACTAACTACATTTACGTGGTTACTTTGGTCTATGTTAACATCATTTTGGAACAAATTAATTCCTATAACACTTACGTAACACCTAGGGATTTAATACTACAAGATTTGAGACTATGACCTCACACACAAGACAACTCATTTCATTGCTCTTAGACATGCAAGTATTAAGTGTATATTAAAGAGAGATATCCCAAATAATCTTATGCATTACAAAATCCTCCTAAGGACCTATTTCAATTGTTGGGTAAATACGCAAGTAATTGAAACGTAGTCTCCACTCACATAATTTAGATCTCACAAGAGATCAATCATAGGTACAACCACCAACTATCTTATAAGGCTTTGGCCACCCACTAGGGTACCAAGGGAAATTACGCACAAGGGGGTTAACTTATTCATGATATGGTCATACCTACAACACCTAGACATGATCACCTCACTCATCCCAATATGATAGGTTTCACAACATATATGCACCACATCATAAAATATCAAGGAAATGGTCCTTAATAAGACGTCTTAGGTGTGAAAGCATGAAGATGATTAATGAGATCAGAGTATTTTATTAACATGATCAATGTTTTATACCCTAGAAAAAGACTCAAATGGGGGAGGAAGTACAATAGGCATTATAACTCGTTCTTTTATTTTTGTTAGTTTTGATGAGATGAGATTCTACCTAGCATTGTGGGTGTTAAGGAAATAAACCAATAATTAACATAAAAAGATTAGTTTAATATCTTTATAACATAGGTACAACATTGAGTACAACTTCACATCAATTCGACACTATAAAATATAGCCACATTGGTATTCCTTTTCAAAATATACAAAGAACAATTCTTAAAAAACAATACATATCATTATTCTATGGTAATACATGTATTGCAAGATGAATATAACTTTACAATGACAACTCATTAATTACAACATATCACATCCAAAAAATTCCTCTTGTTCAAAGTACTGCAACCAAATGTTGCATCAGTCCTAGGACTGAGTATGGAAATCCCCTACACTCAAGCATAAATTCCATGCATCCATCATTTCAAACAATCGGAACAAACAGAGAGAGATAGAGAGAGAGAGAGAGAGAGAGAGAGAGAGAGAGAGAGAGAGATTTCCATAATTTTTTTTTAGTAAGAGTAAGGAAAGGAGGGAGAAAATATAGGATTCATTTTCTTTTCAAATCACCATAACATCTTGTATCCAATTTTCATTTCATTTCAAATCATATACATTTTGACCCATTTACATTTTCAAAACCCAATCAATATTTTCATAATTATCTCTAGAGAGAGAAAGGGGAAGAGAGAGAAATTATGGATTTCATTTTCCTTTCTATTCATCATATCATAATCACATACATTATCAAATTTTCATTTCATTTCCAACCCATGAACATTTATAACTCATTTACATTTTTAGAACCAATCAAAATATCATAGTTACTTCTAGAAAGAGAAAAGGGAAGAGAGAGAAACATCATAATTTCCCAAAAAAATCATTCATACAATAATTTGATCAATTCATACTCTATAAAGTGTGGAAATGATATGTACAAGGTTCCATGGTTAGTTAGGAGTCAACAAAACCCTTAAAGTGTGTTTAGCTAAAGTTGCAATTTTGGTGCAAGCTAGCCAAAACATCTAAAGTGCTCACAAATTGGGCCTTGAAAACACTCATTTTAAGTTTGAACACAATTTTTGATGATTCTTGCATACTCTCCCATATACATAGAATTCATCGTGTTTGATGGAAGTTTATTATGAAGAGCAGAGCTCAAGTTTCTGAGGAAACTCGGGGCGAGGTTATTATCATAATTATGACAACAACTCTTGTCACTCAGTGATCAGTGGGCCCCAAAACCCACTCACAAAACTAGTCTCAAAGGCATTTTCATTGAAATGCAGATGGGTTACGATTCTCTTGTTGGTGGTCTAGGGATAGGTGGAAATGGTTTTCATTTTCACTCGAACTAAGCGGTAACCATAGGTTAAAACCGATCGTGTTTTACTAAAAAGAGCACGTCACTACAAGTGACTGATAAGCTAAGTGGGCTTAGAAATTGACATGCAAGGGTTAATTAATTTCAAACAACTTGGTTAAGTTTCCCATAGTGTCTCATGTTACCAGGGGTCATGCAAGGAGTTTTAGGTTTGTGGTATATTTTGGTGTGGCGCTCCATGCGCATAACTTTTGGGGTCATAATTTTTTTTTAATTTTTTGATAGTTCCAAATGAAGTAAGGTTTTATCATTGGTTGGAGTTACATTTCCTAATAATTAACATTTAATTTCCAAATGCAAGAAATGATGAAAGAAAATTTAGTACAAGAAAAAAGGGAAAGTCCATACCATTTTTCATGCAAAACTCGTGATCCCCACATTTGAGAGATTGCACATGACTTTCATGCATGAAAAACAATTTTTTTTTCATCCTTTTTTAAAATCCACTTTTATGCATTTCCACCAACATGCACATTCGATTCCATGAAAACATCTCTAAGGCATTTCGATCAAATGGTTTTAGAGCATTCTTCTTTTCCTAATATCAAAAATTCCTTAGACCCATAAAATTGACCCATCATTTCGTAAGGTTCCCAAAGGCATTTGAACTTGACTTTGAACATACGCTTCAACATACCATATCATTTTAAAATTTATACTCCTTGATCCTCCAAACCCCATACCCATACCTTCCATGGCCAAATCTCAAGAGCAACTTTTTCTAAAAAAATTCAATGTATTATAGAGCAATTTCAGATGAAATTAGTAAATGACACCTAGTGATTTGCAAAATTATTCCTCCATTTGGCACTTATTTTAAAAATTTCAATGCATTTTTAACATGCCCAAAAATGGTCCATACAACAATTTTTTGCAAAAAAATTTTAATTTTGAAATATGACAAAACATTTTAACCTTTTAAATTTACTTGAAAATTTTTTTCATGAAAGCTTTACCCACTTACTTTTTCACCAAGCCCATATATTCCTTATCTCAATGGAATTCACCATCCCATGTAATTTTCAATTCAACTTAACCATTGCACATTTTAGAGTAAAAAATTTTCTCAAAAATGTCACACAAACCTCAGAGGATCTTGAAAACAACATGAGATAAAATGGAGACATATTTATAAAATAATCAATTGAAAGAACTTAATTCATAATCATGGAATGAAACACCATTAGTCAACACATGATAATTTAATCAACACATTTCCTTTGGGGCATAAGTTGTATAAATCAAACAGTTCACATTATGAATAGTCAAGTGCATCATCACATTTATCATATCCATGTCAACAAAGAACTTCACAATTATAAAGGATCCTCAAAAACCCACTTTTCATTTTCAAGATGGAAAAATACCCTATTTTCAATGGTCATCACAAAAGTGAAAAGACTCAAAAAAAGCCCAAAAACATACAAGAGAATCATGGAATAACATGAAAGGCAACTTTAAAACCTAAATCTCTACAAATCAACTAAAACAAAAAAAATAAAAATATAGAAGACAAAGTGGAATAAAATGAAATGTACACATTAAAGCATAACATTAATGTACTCGACATAGTGCAAGAGAAAGCATATTTTCAATCAAAAGAAAAAAAAAATAAAAACAAACATGTTGAATAGCAAACTGAAACAATTTAATCCTCTTTTTCTTTTTCTAATGCAATAAAAAAAAAACAAAAGGTAAAGTTTTTTCTCTTCAAAGAGACATTAAAGAAACTTGTCTACATACATATAAAGATAGATTAATCAATCAATTTTTAAATATAGTAAAAATGAGGAGGTTTTTTGGATATAAATTTTTTCATCTCCCATGACCAAAGGATTGATAGAACCCCAATGGATTAATCTTTAGATGAACTATAATGGGAGAGATCCATTCATATTTTCCATAGTAGTTTTTTTATTTAACTAGGCAACACATCATCATTTATTTAGATAAGATGTTGATATTTATCCATTCGCTAAATGAATCACATATCCAATTATTGCTAATTTAAAACATTTAGGCTTCCTTATTTCATTGGTTAAAGCTAGGAAAATCTCAAATAAAGTTCAAATTTTATATTTTTCTACAGGAAAATGACATTTAAAAAAGAAATTTAGATATTTTGTAAATTTCTCCATATATTTATCAAAAATCAATGTTTAAGCACAGATTTCTTCAAAAATACCTTTCCACAACATCAAATATCAAATTGTTCTCTGCCACATACAACAATAATGATCAATTTTTAAAAAATTATTTTTTCAATTTGGCAATTGGGGATCACATGGGCATCTATCTCTCTCCCCTTATAAGAGCATCATCCTCCTTGATGACATAAACATAACCAAAAAAAAAGGATAATAAAGAAAAAAAAAAAAAATCATCACAAGTTCCATCTAGGGATAATGGGATCTCTTATAGTACAACATGACCACAATGAAGCCAAGAAATTTTGACAATATCTTAAATTTTAATGTTATGTGAAGATTGGTAGTTAGTTATCTTTTACTTTATTACTCAATTTAGTATTTTCCTTTACAATATTTCTTAATCTCAAACTCTTAGTATTCATTGTTTAGAATTTCAATTGTCTTATGTTCGTGGGTGTCCAAAATAGTAATTGGCCTCAAGATGTCACACAAAACTCAACACAACACAAATGACCCATGAGACATCTTGCTACATACTTTCATGATTGTATCACATCACAAGATCTTAATTCCACCATGGAATGACAAACAAGTAGTCCACATAAAAATAATTTCCAACAATTATGTCACAGGCATAGATCCAACACACACACAATGTGACTAAAAAAATGAATCATGATGCTGATACAAATGCAACTGGTATCACATGACCCAAAAAAAACCATGAATGTACAACATAGTGCCAAGACAATATCAATAGTCCATACCAACCAAGAGGAGCGTCAAGCCTCAATCATAACAATGTGTAACAAGACTCACAAGAGTACACATAACTCATAACACCAACTCCACACATCACAAAAAACATCATGAAACAATCTCCATATATCTCCCAAAGCATCAAAACAACTCCATATACCTCCCAAAGCATCACCAAACAACTCCATATACCTCCCAAAGAGAAAGAATCATAGTGCCAAAACCAAGCCGGGTCACTCAACCATAGAGCCCCATCAAGAATATCATTGGGTCAACTCACCATAGAGAGTCACCAACCATAGACCATCGAATATCAGGTCACTCAACCATAGAGTCCATCAAAATATCGGGTCACTCAACCATAGAGCCCCATCAAGAATATCGGGTCACTCAACCATAGAGCCCCATCTCCTTTCTCCATTTAATGAGGTCGGGTCACCCTATGGCCCTGGGCACATAGAGCCCCATCACCCCACCCAAGTGACATAATAACTCATGGTTCAACAACCCGCTAGTTATTGTAACTCCTTGGGGTGTACCCCCATACAACGAAGTGGGTCCATAGGTTCCACCACTCCATGGTGAATCCCATGACCCTATTCCAACACATTACGACATTAGAACCAACATAACAATCCATTCTCAAATGCCAAGTGGAAAAAATCCCAAGCCTTGGGCAAGGCTATAAAAATTTTAAACATGAAAAGAAAGTTTAAAACTAAGAAAAACAAATGGCTAATTAGCCATAGTTAGTGTAAAAATCCACATGTTAGTGCAACAACCAAATAAAAATGCCCAAAATATAAGAACACATCAATCAAGAAAATTGTTCTTTCATAAGAAAAGAGATAATGATCAATTTATGAATAAAATACGTATTGAGAAATAACACATTACAATCACTATGTGGCCTTATATGGCCACCAAAGGGGTACTCATCGAGTTTTTGACACTCGGATATCGAGCCTCATCTCGTCAAAAAATATACATGTAACTAGAAATGAGTATATCAAATAATATAACTGTCATCATCTCTTCTTGAATCATCCCTCCATACTCCCACAAGGCTCAACATAGTCAAAATCACATAGGATTGTTTGATGGACAACCCAATAGGAAAGAGCAAGGGATGCTAGTTTGCATAAGTTGAGCCTAAGGTGGTGCACATCCACAATATATTGAGCAAGCTCAAAGTATACTAAACAAATAGAAGTGGGTTTTTAGTCTATATAAGACTCCACTTCCTCACTCATACTCGGCTCAAGATTATGAAAACCTGGTCCACGCCTCCTCTCTCCACACATACACTCTTGACAATTTCTTCCCTTAGGGTTGTCTAGTGTAAGGTTCACAACATAACACATAACTACATCACTAACACAATGGTGATTCACACACATTAACCATAACATCTTACACATGGTATATATACAAGGTATAACAAAATCATTACTTTCACGGGTTATGATACATCACTTTTCCACATAATGCACCTAAGGTGCAAGTACTACACAATAGGGGTCATACGATCACCATATGCCCCTAATTCATGACATGAACCATCACATATTACATGAATTATACGTATGATGAAAACAATGACTAACATTACAACATATAGTCAATTGCAATACAACATGGTGACACACACATGATTCATCACAACATGGTGGTGACATCACGATAAAATCCAATTCACTATACACCAATTTTTTCATGCAACACATCAACACACCTTCATATCACATAATAACAAAACACTCCAACACTCTGTAATCCACAATAACATTCTTTTTTCACACACAACAAGGTGGCACATCACACGTGAATCCTCATTGAGTCCACAAAAAGAGAGAGAAAATACTCTCATCACAACACATCAACATGATAACAAATACACACTAAGTGACATGCAACACATGCATTCATAATATCACAATTACAACATTGGTCACATCACAACATATATCACATTACTCTTCCCATCTCCACCACCACCATGCAAATCATCACAACTCCAATCTATCCCAGAGGTTCGAGAGCATGAACCTCGCTCTGATACCATATGTAATGCCCACATTTTCAACACACAAATACAACACACATAATAATAAGATAATAATTTTTTTGGCTTACATTGCTTGATACATAACATCACATAGGATCACTTAGGATAATGTATAACACATGAGACATTTTGTGTAACCATGGACCCACATATATATAACATGAAACACATGATGCACATCAAAGCCACATATCCAAAAATGAAAAGGTACAACAACAACATTTACCCATACAATATACACTTACTCACATGAAACACTTCCCACAACACATCATTGTTCATGGTGAAATATTTATTACAATCCTATTTTTATTAGTTGACTATAATTTCTAAAAGAACACATAACATGGGATCCTTCGTTCCTTTACAACTAGGCTGCATGTTTTTGTTTAACATTTCACCTATAGTGGTTCCTTTAGAATTTTCTTGTTTCTCTTATGGAAATAACTTTATATAGCATGATTGTGATTAGGAACATATATACACACATGCATCTTCTAATATTTGACTTAAGGATTTGTTTGAAAGATTCGTGTTTACTTGGTTTGGAAAAATACTCTCATTACAAGGAGGAAAATTCACAAGAAGAAAAAGGAAGGTTACTAGATCAATAGAAAACCTATCCCGAGTTCATTTCATAACATTGTTTAATACTAACAATACACTATTTTAATCTTCAAGTTATTACAACCAACTATGTAGGTTAACTAATTAAGTTGTATCATTCTTGATTCACAATCTGTTGCTCCAATTAGGAATTCATATTTTCACAATCATATTGCACATGGAAGGGTACATTACACCTATGTTCCCATTATAGAGATTTTTCTTTGAATTTAAGTGACGAATTTCACATTTCAAACTACTTTGTTTCATCATCTTAAGGATTTACTCTCAATATAAAAATGGGTTAATTACATGTTTTGACCATAAATTCTACTTCTTGAGTGATCCTAGGTTTAATATATTCCTATCTACGCCAAGGGTTCTACTAACTTTTACAAGTCCAACTAGAGTGCAATTTCCTTAACTCACAAGACCTTGGCTATAGTTGAAGTTATCCCATTCTCAAGGCTACATTTTATTATTTCATTAGCATCATTGTTTAATCCACATTTATGCAAACAAAGCATGTGATCATGCATCATATTTCATTTTTTTTTTTATTTATTAGGTTGTTGTATTAGTCATGGACCTCTACTTTATTACATTCATTTTATGATCACATTTGACATTTTAGTTGGTTTTGACATCGCTCAAAGGTGTACACCATTTTTCATAGTGGTCATTCCTTAGTTTAATCTTATTTACCCTTTTTTACTAACTACATTTACATGGTTACTTTGGTCTTTATTTATTAACATCATTTTGGAACAAATTAATTCCTATAACACTTACATAACACTTAGGGATTTAAGACTACAAGGAGTATGACCTCACACAAGACAACTCATTTCATTGCTCTTAGACATGGAAGATTAAGTGTATATTGAAAGAGAGATATCCCAAATAATCTTATGCATTACAAAAGCCTCCTAAGGACCTATTTCAATTGTTGGGTAAATATGCAAGTAATTGACACGTAGTCTCCACTCACATAATTTAGATCTCACAAGAGATCAATCGTAGGTACAACCACCAACTATCTTGCAAGGCTTTGGCCACCCACTAGGGTACCAAGGAAATTATGCACAAGAGGGTTAACTTATTCATGATATGGTCATACCTACAACACCTAGACATGATCACCTCACTCATCCCAATATGATAGGTTTCACAACATATATGCACCACATCATAAAATATCAAGGAAATGGTCCTTAATAAGATGTCTTAGGTGTAAAGCATGAAGATGATTAATGAGATTAGAGTATTTTATTAACATGATCAATGTTTTATACCCTGGAAAAAGACTCAAATGGGGGAGGAAGTACAATAGGCATTATAACTCATTCTTTTTTTTTTTGTTAGTTTTGATGAGATGAGATTCTACCTAGCATTGTGGGTGTTAAGGAAATAAACCAATAATTAACATAACAAAAGATTAGTTTAATATCTTTATAACATAGGTACAACATTGAGTACAACTTCACATCCAATTTGACACTATAAAATATAGCCACATTGGTATTCCCTTTTCAAAATATACAAAGAAAAATTCTTGAAAAACAATACATATCATTATTCTATGGTAATACATGTATTGCAAGATGAATATAACTTTACAATGATAACTCATTAATTACAACATATCACATCTAGAAAATTCCTCTTGTTGGAGTACTGCAATAACAATGTTGCGTCAATCCTAGGAATGAGTATGGAAATCCCCTACACTCAAGCATAAATTCCATGCATCCATCATTTCAAACAATCGGAACAAACAATAGAGAGATAAAGATAGAGAGAGAGAGAGAGAGAAGAGTAAGGGAAGGAGGAAGAAAATCTAGGATTCATTTTCTTTTCAAATCACCGTAACATCCTATATCCAATTTTCATTTCATTTCAAACTCATATACATTTTGACCCATTTACATTTTCAAAACCCAATCAATATTTTCATAATTATCTCTAGAGAGAAAGGGGAAGAGAGAGAAATTATGGATTTCATTTTCCTTTCTATTCATCATATCATAATCACATACATTATCAAATTTTCATTTCATTTCCAACCCATGAACATTTATAACTCATTTACATTTTTAGAACCAGTCAAAATATCATAGTTACTTCTAGAAAGAGAAAAGGGAAGAGAGAGAAACATCATAATTTCCCAAAAAGCATTCATACAATAATTTGATCAATTCATACTCTATAAAGTGTGGAAACGATATGTACAAGGTTCCACGGTTAGTTAGGAGTCAACAGAACCCTTAGAAGGTGTGTTTAGCTAAAGTTGCAATTTTGGTGCAAGTTGGTAAAACATCTAAAGTGCTCACAAATTGGGCCTTGAAAACACTCATTTTAAGTTTGAACACAAAGTTTGATGATTCTTGTGTACTCTCCCATATACATAGAATTCATTGTGTTTGATGGAATTTTATTACGAAGAGTAGAGCTCAAGTTACAAGGAAACCTCGGGGCTAGTTATCATAATTGCGACAACAACTCTTGTCACTCAGTGACTAGTGGGCCCCAAAACCCACTCACAAAACTAGTCTCAAAGGAATTTTCATTGAAATATAGATGGGTTATGATTCTCTTATTAGTGGTCTAGGGATAGGTGGAAATGGTTTTCATTTTCTTGAACTAAACTAAGCAATAACCGTAGGCCGAAACCGATCATGTTTTACTAAAAAGAGCATGTCACTACAAGTGACTGATAAGCTAAATGGGCTTAGAAATTGACATGCAAGGGTGTTAATTAAGTTCAAACAACTTAGTTAAGTTTTCCCATAGTGTCTCATGTTACTAGGGGTCATGCAAGGAGTTTCAGGTTTGTGATATATTTTGGTGTGGTGCTCCATGTGCATAACTTTTGGGGTCATATTTTTTTGATGTTTGATAGTTCCAAATGAAGTAAGGTTTTATCATTGGTTGGAGTTACATTTCTAATAATTAACATTTAATTTCCAAATGCAAGAAATTATGAAAGTGGAATTTAGTACAACATTTCTAAAAATTCAACGTATTATAGAGCTACATTAGTAAGATGACACCTTTGATAAAGTTCATGTTTGGCACTAACTTTTAAACATGTCAATGGAATTTTCTTACACACCCAAGAGGTCCTTTCAACGAATCATTTTGTGCATACTTAGAACCATGACACACCAAGAGTTAACATCTGGCTGAGGCATTTCTTTGAAGAGCTTTTGAGCCTCATCATGAACATTATTCTGTGCATATCCACCATCCCATGTAATCTGTGAAAACCTCTCTCTACATAGAGCTACGAATGGAAAAAAGAAGGGTAGCACATAGAGGATGAGTGAAAGAGACAAATCTTATGGAGACATATGCAAAATAATAGGAAAGGCACTTAAGTCTGATCATAAACACCATTATCAACACATCAAGTAATCAACACATTTCTTTGGGGCACTCTATCAAACAGTTCACATGCAATGTGCATGCTCCCACATTTTGCATCCATGTCAACCAAAGAACTTGCAATTATAACATCTGACAAAAACCCACTTTTCATTATGTTGAGGATGGAAAAAAAAACATAGGGTATCACACAGAGGAAGAGTGAAAGAGACAAACATTGCAAAGACATAAGTGGGATATATTCCTATTAGTGCTCATAGGTTTGCATAATATATATGTGAGAATATATTATAATAATGTGGTTGAGTAAATTGTTATTAGTGTTATAACAATTTACGTAATTAGTGAGTGGTTGAGAGAATATAGGTATGCATTGTTAGAGTTATACCTATCTCAAAGCATATATATATGGCTAATATATTGTGAATGGACATCTGGATGAATTGAATAATAATAAGATTATTATTCGGTGTTATTTGATTTAATATTGTGTTAGACTATTTGGTTTTCTAGATTTGGTATCAGAGTGGTGTCTAATACATGTGATGGAGGTCTAATGATTTTATAGGAGCAACTATATTGATCATTGGAATTGACCTGAGGAATGATTTCTTGTTTTATGAAATAGATTAACATGTGCAGTAGCCATCACCGTGTATTGTTGAAATTGTTATTCATTAGGTGGAGTGGAATTACAGATATTATCAGTTGCATTCAGAGTGGTATCAAAGATCCAGGACAATCAGGTATCTCTATCATTGTAGAATTTTCCTACCTCGTACTTGACGTCCTCAGTACTAATTTTATATTGCTTAAAATTTCTGTTTGAGTAAAACTAGCATAACTTTCTCATTTCTCAACGAAATTGAGAATTTCAAAATGTTCCAAAAAGCTTGAAATGAAGGGAATAAAACCCAGAAATTGTTTTGGAAAATTCATTTTTGGGTGTGAGCAGTCAATTTCAGAAATATGACATTTTTTAAAGAGCATTCAACATACTGGTTCGGATTTGTTCTCTGTTGGCATAAGATCAGATTTGTCCTCCTACGTATTGATCAGAAGACCCATGTTGTTGTTCATCTTTCGAAGCTCGTAGGCACCCTTCCATCTTGCAGATTTGCTTTCCTCCACGATGGACCGAGATCTCTATCGGAATCATCACTTCATATATGACATTACATTGGACTTGGCACTTGTGCACCCGCCATCGACTCCAGTTTGCATGTTGCATTCGGTACATTATATCTTCACTACATTTGCATTGGAATTCATTTGAGTTCAAGTAAAAACTCAACCTTCTGGATCGATAGTTCATTCCACCATCCACGGGTAAGATCAAGTCTGAATCACATTGGGCAACGAGCTAAGTTGGGTATTGCATTGGCATTGCGTTGCATAGCTGTAATCAACACAACCTACTTGACATTCACATACAAGTCAAAGTTTTATTTTAAGTCTCTTAATTCGTGTTTTATGTCATTTTAAAGTTGTATGTTTAACTTTATATGGCATAAGTTTGTCATTTTTAAGATTTATTTGTGAGTCAAGTATGGTATGCCTTTTGTCCACGAGAAGTCTCATAGTTAGAGTTAAAAGTGAAAGTCATCTTGAGTCCGTCTTAAGTTTGTATGTCATCAAATAAAATAAGTATTATAATTTTTAATTAATAGCCTTCGGCTATATTAAAAATTAAATTTTGTTTTATCAATTTTATGTCTAATGACGTGTTTTGAGTCTAGTATATAGTTGGTCATAATTAAATATTTCGTTCGTCAGTCTATTTGTTGAGTCAAGTGTCACAAGTTGTTGTATTATGTCGTCAAGTCAAAAGTAATTGTGTCATTTTTTCAAAAGTGAGTCATTTTTGAGTCATTGTAAGTCAAATCCAAAGTGTCGTATTTGTGTAGTCGTAGTCACCGTCATAAAGTCAAAAAAATGAAATTTAGAGTTGTAAGGGATGCATTATCGCTAGAACACGATGTCATAGAAATACAAAAACAAGAAAAAGAATCAGAGATAATATTGCAACAAGATATGAGGCAGACAATGAACCTGAAAACACCTATCCCCGTAAACATTGACGATTAACGACACATGAATATAGAAAGCATTTGCAGCTTGTTGTGAAAACCTAAATCATCATATCAGAGGATGGAGGCAATGGAGGAAGGAGGATAACCGGAATCCTCTTGTTAGTCATCAACGACGGGGCCGTGCAATAGATTTGGTGATGTGTGTGTGTTTGTTTTTTTAGCATTTCCAGTGTGTTGATTCATTTCAAAGTTCTTGTTTTACAGTTTTGTAGAATAATGGAAATTTCACATTATGGGGGGGAATATAACACAATATTCCATTTCCATTCTGTGTGAAATATATTCCAGTATGAGCTATTTCCTATATACTTCCCTGATGTACAAGCATAGTGGCGAATAGAAGCACCAGAGTAAGTTAGTTCATGGATCTTGAAAAGGTTTGTGGGAGATCTAGAAAACCACATGAGGTGGACAGTTGATGGGTTCCTGTTCATGTCAAGGTTTGTGGTAAACCTGTTTAAAACCATGGAAGGAGAGAGCCTTTCTTTTGGATCAAGGTCATGAGTCACAGAGATGGACATGCCACAGGGGTGAGCATACTGCAGAGAAGTGTGTGAATGTTTTTTCTACCATGTTCGCACTAAGGGGGAATGTTAGGAATAATCCTATTAGTGCTCATAGGGGTTTGCATAATATATATGTGAGAATATATTATGATAATGTGGTTGAGTAAATTGTTATTAGTGTTATAACAATTTACGTAATTAGTGAGTGGTTGAGAGAATATAGGTATGCATTGTTAGAGTTGTTATGCCTATCTAAAAGCCTATATATATGGCTAATATATTGTGAATGGACATCCTGGATGAATTGAATAATAATAAGATTATTATTCTAGTGTTATTTGATTTAATCTTGTGTTAGACTATTTGGTTTTCTAGAGATAGCAGGGAAAGACACGTTCAATACCTTAAGTGATGCAAAAACTACTCAAAAACAAAGATAAAGAGCAGGAAATGAAGTGGTGCAGAATAGTTATAGTCCATGTAGCACATTTACTTAGAAGTAGAAGTAAAATCAATACACCTAAACATTACACATGAGAGAAACACCTCATAAATTTCAATCTTTTTCCTTTGCACGCATACAACACCAAAAAAACAACCGAGAAGAATTTTTGTTTCTTATCAAAGGAAAAAGAACCACTTCAGACACAAATACAAATCTAGATCAATCCTTTTGTATATAGAAAAAATGAGGAGGTATTTTTTTACAGGTTCATCTCCATCTAAAGGATTGATTGAACCCACAATGGAACATATTTTAGGACGTCTTATGGGAGAGATCCATTTCTCATAGTTCCCTTACACGTTATGTTTATTTAGAGATGATATTTATCCACTCACTGCAAGTATCCAATTGCTAATAAATTACCAATGTTAACCTGGGTTTCCTAGTGGTTAAGGCCTCAAGATCTCAACATAAAGTTCTGTATTATTCTATAAGGAAATGACAAGTCAAAAAATCATTTAAGACGAGTCACTATCCACCTGTTGGACATGGCACCCCTTACCCTACCACAAGCTTATCATATTCCTGATAAAGGTGGCTCCATACACATTGTTCTCTACCACACGTAATATTGTAAGTTTTTTATAAAATGATTTTGGTTATTTCTTTTGGTTTTGGGTTGGGCACTACAAAAATTAATCATGTATTAGTTAGTTAGTTTGGTCCATGTTAATATTTATATCCTAATATATCACGTGATACTTATGTCAATAAGGGTGACACAACAGTTACAATGGCTCTCTTACAAACATAATGGTTTATGATGATAAAAATACTCATTGAATCAAACAATTAATCCCCTGTTGATTGGTTGAAGTGATCAATGCTTACATATAAACCCTAATATATCATAATCCTTATGCCAATATTGGTGATAACACAATAGAATTATCCCTCTTAGTAACATAATGGTTTGGAACAAGATTGGTTACGGGATGAGTATTTTTGCTAATCACAAATTCTCTTTCATTTGTTATAGATTTATACTTTAAAACCATATAAAATTGCCTCTAATTGTATGTCCTACTAAGCGATTATGCTAAAATGTAAAAATAATAGCCTAATCTAGATTTTTTATTAAAGGTAAAAGGTTTTGGAGGGACCTTACCCAAAAGTACAACCAAAGGCTCAGGAGCCAAGATAAACAGAGTATAACAATGTGGTTTTTTGATCCGTGGGGGCTACACCCCAACCAAAATAATACAAGAAACATGAAAAAGCTAAGGTAGGGGCCATATTCCTACAAAGAGCCCTACTACGAATAGACAACAACAACAAAACAACTACACCAAGAACATGGAGACTACAACACTAACCAATGATTTGTTAAATTTTTTAAAAGCAACTCGAGGGCCTGATGGAGTTTTAGAGAAATAACAATAATGGGGTCCTAGTTTGAAGCTTTAAATTTTTGGTAATATTTTTTTCTTCCATGCAAAGGTCGGAATGCCATTGGAGTCACAAATCTGGTGTATGTGGACTTGCATGAGATCCAGAATAACACTATGCATGGCCATATAGTTGTTGTGTTTTTCCTCAAGGTCTTTAAGCTTAGATTCTAGAGTGAAAATTTCCTCTTTGAGGCCGGGGATAGGATCAAGAGCTTGTTCCTTAACAACATACTTAAGAAGAAAGTCCACATTGTCCTCAAGGGTTTTCACAACCTCAACTTGCATGATGAATTATTTTTCAAGAACAAAGGAGATGTCTTGTTCCATGACAAGAAGAATAGTGGGGGGATATCCTCCACAAAAATTTCTTTACCCTTTTGGCCAATGTCAAGAATTTCCTTATCTTTCCTACTACTACGAAGGATCCTTTTAGGAGGTGGCTCAGAGGAAAAGTCACAATACATGGGTTTTTGGAGCGAATGTGGGGTTGTTGGGGAAGAGGAGAGACCAAAGTGGGGCAAGGGTCGTGGGCCACAACATCTAAAAAGTATTGATTGATGAGGTAAATGACACCCTGGTGAAGAGGAACAATCCTCTTGTGACTTTGAACTTCCAAAATAGACTTTTCCATAGAGTGCAAAATATAGTGGGATAAACTCACCTTCACCTTGTGCGTGAAATGATTTAGCAGGACCAAGTGATGCAGTGGAATGGTGGAGAATCTTCCCTCAAGTGTGACATAATGAACCATCATTTGGGAAACCTCATCCAATGAAGGAAACTAAAATGCCTTCCTTCTTGATATCAATCCTTTCTCCTTCATCTAGAAAGACCTTTTCCTCTGCTTCCTTATCAAATTTATTCCTGAAGAATTTGTTTCCATCCATGCTTAAGCTAGTGATAAACGAGATGAACTCCTTAGTGATATTAAAATCTCTTCCTCTAAAAGTGATGGTTTGGTCTTTCCAATTCTCCACGAATTGTAATGAGATGTACTTGGTCATGCCCTTTAATTTGTTGGATGAAATCTATGAAACCCCTAATGTTGAGGGTTTCCCATAGCTCAATCTGATCCTACCACTATGGGTCAAAGATGGGTTCTACTCTGCATGGGGCTCCTCCCATTGTGATTACCACCTATGATTGTGAAGGGTTGATTTGAGAGTAATAGCATGTAGTCCTTCCAACAACCCTTTGACATCCTGTATTCCTATGAATTACAGAGATAAAACCCATTTCCTTCTCCCACACTTGTTCAATATGAAAAAATTATTCAATTTTCAAAGTTAGGGGGGAATAAATTTGGGTGTACACGATCTGCCTTAGAGATATAGATAGTGGATTACGCACATGTAGGATCCGTCACTAAGAAGTACTGATGAGAGTGTTCACTTCATTTGTGATGATGTG
Organism: Taxus wallichiana var. yunnanensis; assembly: GCA_018340775.1. Lineage (NCBI taxonomy): Eukaryota > Viridiplantae > Streptophyta > Pinopsida > Cupressales > Taxaceae > Taxus > Taxus wallichiana. The sequence continues at coordinate 404,880,808 of CM031244.1, read as the reverse complement.
TCTAACTTCGAGAGGGTGTGTCATGGAAATCATGCCATTCCTTGTAATCATTAATACAAACCCCCATATTTGCTAGCGAATCTGTTGAATTGTTCCCTCCCTATAAACATGTTGGAAAATGATGTTTAGACCATTGCATAAGGTATGGGCTTCATTGATGAAATCTCTAATGGTCTAACTAGGTGTTAGGGACTTGGAAAGATTATTGACAATGTTCATTGAGTCACCTTCGACAATGATATTACCCATGTTGAGGTTCCTAGCAAGTCTGATTCCCAGAGAGCAGCTTCAGCCTCATAATACTAATTAGTTTGCTTACCCATGGGACCAACATACACTGTAATTAGATGACCCTTGTGGTTTTGATTAGACCACCACCACCAGCTAGACCAGGTTATAATATCTAGCCTAATCTAGATGTTATAAAGAAAGTGGTAAATAATTAAATAATGAAATGATGAAATACAAAAATAGTACCCAAACAACTAACCAATAAAAATATGAAACCATAATGTGCAAAGAGGGTTAGAAGAGCCTTAGTTAATTTGAAGAGGTGGCAGGACTATGTTGTATTGGAGGTGATTAAACATGAGTGGAGAACCATCACACGTAAGCCTGGAAAGTTTTAGATCTAGTAGATTTATTTGGGCTAGGGAACTTGGGGAAGGATAAGGGTGCTGCGGAACTCGGGTCTAAGTATTGGGCACCCTGGTTTGTACAGATGCTTGGAAACCCAAATTTTTAGGGTTGCAAGGTGTCTACACTTATTCACCTTTTGTTGCGTGTATGTCGTTGAACTTCACTAGATGTTGTTGTAATCCCGCAATGAAGGAATCACACCAGAAACCCCAAGAAAAGCATAAAACCCTAAAAAATAAAGATGCATATGAAGGGGGTTGGGACTGCCTTTACCGCCATTGGATGGACTTATCATGAGCACTACACTACATATTAGACCCAATGTAGTTCTACATGTGTGTGTATGAAATTGTGCCCTAGGTTGCTCTTGTGTGTTCACACTTGAAGTAACAAGCAATTAGCTAGATGTATAATGTAAATAATGTGTTCACAGAATAGAATAAACTCCCCTCCTATGAAGTGTGATGCAGAGGAACCAACCTTTTTCACTTTTGATGGAGATAGATGGATGCAAATGGAGCTATATATTCCTCGATGGATGCAACCTTAGGTGGTGATAGTAATGCTTCATGCTTGGTCCTTTATTATGGTCACAAATTCATATTTATATGATTCCTTTTCTTTTAATTTCACAATTAACCCGAAAAGGCCATCTACCAAAAGAGAATATGTTCAAACAGACTAGAAAGGACCCAAAAGATAAGAGTAAAGTGAAAAGGGGATAGGAGCACCCATAGGGGACAAGGGCGCTAAGCGCTAGCATCCTGGTGGGTGCTTTGGTGTTCAAGTTACAAATGTTGAAGGGTCAAAGTACAAACCGAACTATGTCATGAAACTTACATCATTATTATTATTTTTCATTTCCATGGAATTATAAAATCAATTACGGTGTTAAACAATGTAAAAATTGACCAATCTTGGTAGAAATTTGAAGGATTTGGTGTTTGTATCCCACGTATAAAATACTTGAAATAGATCAACAAATGTTAACATTGATCTTGATCTTACATTCCCAAATAAAAATATATAAAAAAACATAACAATATTCCATGTCACACATCTCATCTTCTAACCTTTCTCAATGGGTAAATGTAAATTACAAAACCAAAATTTCCCAATTTTCAATATTGTCAAGATCACTAAATTATGCACAAAAGTAACCTTCCTCATGATAATAGCAGCTTGAAGGATATCTTGAGTTTACATAAGTCAAAATTTAAATATCAAGAATATAAATATTGACTATAGTGCCACAAAAAAATAATGGTCATCGAGTGTAACCTTGGTTATGATACCAAATGTTGGGTAATCATGTCTTTTAATCTCATAATGAGAGAATACACTTTCATAACCAAAGAATGTCCTAAAATTATGAATGTAGAGAAGAGGAGATGGTAAGGAAGAGAAATAGAGCATATTCATCCTTTAACAAGTCAATTATTGTGTTAGTTAAAGGGCCATGCCCATTTGGGCATCACACCTATTAGCATAGGGATCGAGGTTCATATATTAATGTGGACTAATCCAACCAACTAATATGAGATTATTTATATTTTACTAATTGAGGATTCTTAAAGGCATGGAAATATAACTTAAGTTAGTGTAGACACAGAATCACGCACTTTGGGTAACTATTTAGTCCTAGTTACATACTACTATTCATATGATTCCTATGTCAGAAAAGTACTGATTAACCCATGTCTTTAGCCAATTTTCTTTCCTTTCATTTCTTGCATTTCTACTATCTTGGATTATTGGCGACATCTAGCATGGGACAATGAATATGATGTGATAGACATCGAGGGTTTTGGACCATCCGCCGAACTAGTGAAGATCGGTTTGAGCTTTTGTATAGACAAGGAACCCATATTTCATACCATAGCGCTCGTAGGAACTCTCATCCCTCTCTAGGTGCTCCCGTCCAGCCTAGATCCTCTAGAACCATCCTATTTGTGACTTCTACACAGTCATTGCTACTCCTGCATTTTCTAATCATCCCTATGACATTTTCCTGTGAGCATCTATTTTATTTGAGTTCTTTCCTCTTCTCTCTTACACGTTAGGTTAGCATTTCATTTTGCATAGTTGTTTAGATCATTAACATAATTTCCTTACTGCCTTTATTTAATTTATTACAGTTGTTCATAGTTTATATTAACTATCCCCATGCTACATAGTTAATTTTAGTTAGTCAAAAATATTGATGAAGCAAGAATTGGATAAGTTGATCAAAGATAACATTATTTTCCCTATCAAACACTCATCATGGGTGGCTAATTTGGTTCCCACAAGGAAAAATAATGGAGAGATATGGTTATGCGTGGATTTTAGAGATTTAAATAGAGCTTCTTTAAAATATCATTACCCACTATGTCAATGGAGAAAATTTTGTAAAGGGTAAGTGGTTCAGAGCGTTTCTCATTACTTGATGGTTATTCTAGTTACAATCATATTTTGGTATAGGAATCAGATCAGTTTAAAACAATGTTCACTACGAAATGGGGCACATATGTATATAGAAAAATGCCATTTGGACTATCAAACATAGGAGCTATGTTTCAACGTGCTTATGGACTTGGTGTTTCAAGGGTTAATTAATACTTGTGTTCTTTTTTATTTGGATGACATAACAATATTTTCAAATCATGTTGTAGATCATATGGTTCATCTCAAACATGTTTTTGAGAGATGTAGACAATATTGCATTCCATTAAATCCAAAGAAGTTTTTTTTCAATGCATGAAAGTAAATTGTTAGGTCACATTGTGTCAAAAAAGGGTCTTGCTATTTATCCAAAGAGGGTAAGTGCAATATTATCATTGTCTTTACCAAATCACAAGAAGGAATGGCAAATTTTTCTGGGTAGAATTAATTTTATCAGAATATTTATTCCATATTTTGTAAATTTAGTAAGGCCACTAACTTCAATGTTAAAAATAACATGGTTTTTAGTTGGAAAATAGAAGGAAAGAATGCCTTTGAAGAAATTAAACACGTTATCTCACAAGATCCAACACTTTTCAATCCATATTTTAACAGAGATTTTATTTTATATGCTTTTAGAGCAATTGATACAATCTCATCTATGTTGGTGCAACAGAATGATGACAAATTGGAGCAGCCAATTACTTTTTTCAGTCAAGGGTTACAATACTACAAGGTGAAGTATTTTTTTGTTGAGAAACAAGTTCTTTCAATCATTAGAAGCCTCAAGAAATTCAAACATTTGATTTCTAATAACAAAATTCATTTAATGGTTTCCCATCCAAGTGTTAAAGAGTTTCTTTTAAGAAAGGATTTGAATGAGAAAAGAGCAAGGTTGGATCACAAAAGTGATGGAATATGATGTTGATATTAAATTCACTAAGTTGGTTAGAGGAAGAGGATTATGTGAATAACTAGCTTCAAATTTGCATGATGATAAAATCCATATTTTAGTGCTTCAAGATGGTCCAAACACAGTTGCTCCTTCATTACCTCAAAGTTGGACCCAAGATATGATCCATTTTCTTCAGACTAGACAATGCCCATAGGGTTTGGACAAAGCAAAAAGGAGGTATTTCAGATTATAGTCCATTCCTTATTTTTTTTTGTAACATGTTGTTTAGAAAATATGTGAATGGATTTATTTTAAGATGCATTGATTCAGATCAGATTGAACATGTTTTGGAAGAATTCCATGGAGGTATATCCGAAGTGGCCATTTTGCACCAAGAGATATAGCCTTGAAGGTTATGAGAGTTGGTTATTATTGGCCAAACTTATTCAAATATGTTCATGCATGGGTAAGGAAGTGTGCAAAGTGTGTCATTTTTGTAGAGAAACAAAAGTTAACAGCTCTTCCTCTTCAACCCATTTAGGTAAATCAACCTTTCATGTAATGGGGATTATATTTTATTGGCATGATTAATCCACCTTCTAGTATAGGTCATAAATGGATTCTCACAGCTATATATTACTTCACAAGACAGATGGAAGCGATTGATTTGAAAGAGGCAAACAAGACTTCAGTTTTAGACTTTTATGAAAGTCTAGTCACAAGATTTGGTGTCCCCACAACAATTATCTCAGAAAACGCATTATCTTTCCTTGGAACAAATATTAGCACATGGGCAATCAAGCTTGGAATTCATATCTCAATTTCTTCTAATTATTACCCTCAAGGGAATGGATTGGTTGAGTCAACCAACAAGAATATTCTTAGAATCATCAAGAGAACTATGGCAAAAAATTAGAGATCATGGCATACAAAGTTGAAATCAGCTTTATGGGCTAATAGGATTACTCCTAAAATATCAATTAGCAATTCTCCTTTCATGTTTTTCTATGGTAGAGAAGCAAGGTTTATTTCTAATGAGTTATCACTCTAGACCTCATTAAATAAATGGAGATGATGGAAGAAGATTTGATGGAAATCATATTTATAGAGTTAATGGAGTTAGAAGAAATCGAAACAAGGCAATGACAACAATGGAACTTCATCAAGTGCAAGTAAAGAGGTATTTTGATCAAAAATATGTTGCAATAACATTCAAAGAAGGAGACATTGTGCTCAAGTGGGATGAAGAAAGAACTAAGCCTAGAAGACACAAATTTTGATTCTTTTGGAGTGGACCATATTTGATTACAAGTTATAAGAAACACAATGATTTTCAGCTCTCCAAGTTAAATGGTGATGAGCTACTTATCCCAGATTAATGGGATATACCTCAAACTTTTCTATTGAGGTCATGTTTCACCCTTGTACATATTAGGTTTTTATGTTTACTTTCCTCCAAGTGTTTCATGCACATTGTTGTTTTAGTATCCCTGGCATGTTTGTTTTCTAATAAGTGATCTATCACATTTTTTTGTTTCCGGAAGGTATTTTTGGTGCACAATTACTGTTTCCAAGAAGTTACACCCGTTGATACATGACTCAATGCCCAATGAATGTTTCAAGGCTACTGGATTTTTGCATCTAACATGTAGATGTCCTTGAAATTCACCAAATTTCCATCTAAATAATCCTCCATGTTTATTTATACAACTTATTCAAGTTTCAAACTTAGATAGATTTGGATGGTAGTTCCAAAAACTCAAAAATTAGAAATTTCAGTGTCTCAAGGACTTGGAGTATGAAGGAATTTTTACAAAGTTTTCAAAACTAGAAAAATAGGGTATAGGAGTAAATAAAAAGGTTACCATGCATGGAAAAGTAGGTGTGCTAGTCCACAAAGCTAAGGAGGAAATTTTAGGAAAATACAAAGGAACTATTGTTATGGGGAAATCTACAATACAAAGGAACCAATGTTATGGGGAAATCTGCAATACAAAGGAACTAGTGTTATGGAGAAAGCCACAATACAAAGGAACCAATTTTATGGGTAAAGCCACAATAGAAAGGAACCGGTGTTATGAGGAAATCTATGCGATATAGGAAAATAAAAGTCATCATAAAAAGTGGTGCAACAAAGGAATTTCCTTCTTTCCTCTCTCTCAGATTTTCTATAAAACTCTAGAATGTATTGTAAAAAATTATCTTGGCCTCTTCATTCATGTTTTGGAGTAATTTAGTATTCTGGGTGAGAAAGAAAGGGTCATGAGTGATTATTTGTGCTTATTCCACCTCTTGGAGTAATAAAGGAGCTATTTTTACCTTTCTACAAAGTCTGTGTTTAGTGCATATTTTGTTTTAAACTGAGTTTATCTTCATGATACATGTTTATCCTTAGTTTAATAGTTTAATCTTCATGTCTTCATACAATTTTGTGTCAATTTGTAGGTCATAGATTGTGTTTAACAAGTTGTATGTAGTATTTTATTATGGATCCATTTGCTGCCCCTTTTTTATCTTGTCACAACTCAACTTTAAACCCTTCTATGAAACACTTTTGCTTTGATATAGTCACTTATAGTTAGTGTATGGTGTGCATAGCTCCCATGGTCCATATGTGTGATTTCAATAAGTTTGAGATCCTAAAAATTTTGGTGTATCACCATCTTTTTCAATTTTCTCTTCATTCCTTCTCCCTTTTCCTTATTGGTTTTGGTATAATAGAGTAGTATTAGAAATATAATAGTTTAGGTGTTGCACTAGGGAACCATCCCTCTCTAGAGACTCACTCCAACATACAGGTCACCCACAACCTAGAAGTGTTTCCATTTTGTCATTTGAAAGGAGATTTGTCACACCATGCTCTAAAGGGTGCATTTCAAAGTGACAAAATTGACCATGTCTTATCAAAGGGTGATAGTTGACCTATTGAATCTATTTTTAGTTGTATTTAGATAACTATAGTTGTATTATGAGTTGTATAATTCATTTTATTCTTTCACTTTTCATGCATAATCATGTGAGTGCAATTGTAATGTCTAGTATAGCATTGATTGTTCATTAATTGAAGGTACACCTATGAGGCACTTTTTTTCTTGTGGAAACACTTTATGTGTTGCATTATTCTATGATTTTATCAAAAGTGTTCAAAAAATAAGACAATAAAGCTTAATATTATTATTAAGAGGTTACTCAATGCATTTTTTCATCAATCATACATACAAGTACATTATCTTAATAATAAGTTATTATGGGTAGATTGAAGGATCACTAGTTTCTTTTTCAAGGAATTTGAAGTCTGATTTGAACTCTTCCATATCAAAAACCTTCACCAAAAGTTTGGGATGAAGATATGTGTTTTCTATCATTGGTTTTTCTCTTTTCACAACTTATAAGTTAATACAAAAAGTTCATTCTTCATCGGGTGATTCTCTCAACTTGATTAATCATCAAACTAGTTCTCTTTATAAACACTAAAAAAGTGCCCACCTCCTGAAAAATGTGGGACCAAACTCTTGAATATTATCTAAAGGATTTGTATTCCTACTTGTCCTTCTTGCTTACTATGTTTTTGAATGAGATCTGCCAAGTCCATAGCCTTGCAATGATTTAAGAGAGACCTACAAAGCAAAACATTATATTAACGTTGTAAATATGGTCCCCAAAGAAAATATAATAATTTAATTTTAAAATAGCTCCAAATACATCAAAATTAAAGCTCGTATTAATTTTTACACATTAAACCTTTCAATTTTAACTTTAAAAATAGAAGAAAATATAGTGGCCAAGTTTATAATATTGGGTTCCCATTTGTGAAAGGAAAGAGGGTGTGTTGAGTAAAAGAACCTATACTATGCATTTAATGACCACACTTTCCAAGAGGTGGAATGTGAACACTTATAATTTTGGCACCTAATAAAGGAGATGACTATCACATTGGAAAATGTGTGGCATATTTTATGAATCCCTATAGTTTGTGATATTATTGAGGTATCATCATCGAGGGCTCAACAAATCTAAGGAGAGACCACATATGCTGACAAGGTAGTCATGAGGAGGTAGGGTTCGATTTATTGTATTTATTAATGATATTATTAGATTAGGTGTTCCACAATTTAAAAAAATGTATTTGTTTCATACTTGAATCTTTTAATATTATGGATGGTAGATTCATTTCTATTTCATATAAGATGTATGACATAATACATGAAATTGAGGAGTGTGTTATACCTTATGCATGGGGGTAGTGTATAATTTCCTATTTATATTTATATTTGTATATATATGTCCTAAAGGACCATGTCAATGAGATTATATGTGCCACCTTAATACATGTATGGGAATATGATCATAGTGGTGATTCATCTAATTTTTGGCTTCATGATGGTTGAGAACATCCTTAGTTATTTGTAGAGTGGGTATTACCTCGTTGTAGGGAACTTGGTACTATGGAGTACTAGGTTATTCTCGATAAATGGAATTTGGGTGGGATCATCTGGATGGCATAAAAAAATTTTAGATGGTTCAAATATGGTACAAAGTTGTGTCACATTCATGTGATGATGTGCATAGAGGAAAATTTTCTAAAATTAATTCAATTCTTCCAATATGAGCATGTGATTCTATAATTTAGGGTTAGGAATTATATTCCCTTATATCCATATCCTTTGAGGTGTTTGGTATGGTCAAAGCATGATGGGATGGTGACATAATAAGGCCTATTGTATCCTATTTGCTTCTTATACCTGTAGATGAGGTCAATCTTATGATAATGGCGATGATTGAGGATGATACAGGTACACCACTACTTATACGTAATGGTGGATTGTAGTGACATGGGTCATTTTATTTCCAAAGTGATATTGGATGTTTTTGGGGTAATACGCACAAAAGGGTTATGGAGGATGCATGCCCCCACTACTTCATAGATACATAGGTAGATAAAAGGCACATCCATGGGGTGATCCTCTAATAGCATATGTAAATTCTATTATTACTCAATGTACATATTTTTATTGATATTTGATTTGATAGTTCATGTGATTATTAATGTTGTATATTTTGTTAACTTTATTGTGATGTCACATTATGTGTTGTACAAGACCAATATTGTTGAGTGATTATAGATACATTCATTCACACTTTGAAAAAAAACATACCTTTTGACATAGTGGTTGCAGGATTATTAGAGTGGATTTGTGATATTGTAAGCGAGCATGTACCCCTCTTTTATATATTTGTTATAGCGGATTTAACATTTACTATAGTGGTTGGCTAGAGGGATAGCCTTTAAGTTGAGTTATATACACAACTTGTTCCACCTATGGGGATGGACCTTGTGAAGGAAATTCTTCACAAATATACTACTATGTAGTAAGAGCATGTGCAATCTATAGTAAATTTAGCCTAGTTATATGAGAAGGTTTGATGTTAAAGGTCACCTTAGCACCTATAGTTAGGGAAATATTTAGGTGAGGTCTTGACATCATGCGCAAGTATAGAGATTTATAATTTAGATAATTCATATGATATATAGTAGTTGTATACATATTGATGTATCCTTTAAAAAGGTATGATCCCTTATCGAGTTTTTCATTGTATGTTTATGAGTAAATAACCCTCCTTGTATTTTGATTGGCACTATAATGATGATAGAGATTTATTATATATATGCGAGTATGTTTATTCGAGTATTATGTTATTTTTTACTTGATAAGTAATTTAAATGTGAATGTGATATCCAAATTTATTAGATTAGCATAAATTTTAATACGTTTAATTTGCATCTTACCATTAACTTGCACTATAATAATAATTTACTTAATGGTGTAGTTAGGAAATATAATTTCAATGTAGTTATTTGAAACATCTTAATTTTCTTGTGCTATGTTATGTGAACCAACTCTTGGATTGATATAGATATTTTCAAATGATTCATTACTTTCGTATTTATTTCAAGTTTAGGTTGCTTAGATTTTAGTACCCATATGCACTTTATAGATTCAAAATTCTAAGAATTGTTTACATTAGGCCTCATAGGATGTATGTTAGAATAATATCTTCTCCGAGACACGTCACTCGTATAAGGCTAATGGAATATTGGTTCTCATGAAGGGACATCATGGGATGTCTCAACGTATATAGAGTGGTGTGTCGAGAACAAGATTAAGATTTATAAAATGTAGTGGTGACTATTTCAAATGAATTAATTCCCTTATTATCAAGTTGTTTTATATTTTTTTATAAAGTGTAACAATATTTATCATGTTTCAATTGATTTCATGACAATTACAAAGGATTGTCCTTTTATCATTCCAATCGATGAGGAGGAGGATAGTAATTAACTAGAAATTTTATTAACCATTTATCTAGTAACATGTCCAAGATGTCACATGGGTAATCATTAAACTTATTGAATCGAAATGGTGTACTTTAAGGTGGTTTCATTAATAATCAATATCAATGAATTTTACAAGGAATAATTTTTCTTCTATGTAGGAATTTTGCTTGGCTTGAGGTTTTGAGATATGTCTCTTATTTTATCTCTATCACTTTTCCTTTCTTGTGAACTTGTTGAAGAAATATGTGCAAACTCATACAATTTCTCCATTGAAGGAGAAAGTTTGTTTTCTAGTGTATTGTTTGTTTTTAAAGGGAGTGAAAAAGATCAAATGTAATTTATAGTAGCTTCTCTTAAAGAGGGAATTTGAGACCTCGATAAAAAGTGTATTATATCTCTAAATCATATGGTCAATATATTAATTAGTGTATACATGTCCTAACTCGTAGAATATATTCACATATAGATTCGTATTGTTCTTAATGTAATTCTTGTAAGGTCTTATATGTAATTTTTAAACTCTTATTATGAATACATTGGATTATAAATGTTTTTTATCTATAAGAATGAACTCAAAGATCCATTAGGGGGATGATGAAACCAATGTAGATCATTGTCGGTAAAATTCTTGGAAAATGCTTTTAGAAAAAAGAGGTCATTACTATGTGCCTCCATTAAAGATAGAAAATGATTAAGGTGTAAATGTTGGTAACCACTTCCATAAAATAATTTTTAAGCATGGTAAAATGTGTAGGAAATGATGAATTAAGAATACTATAAAAATTGGGTTCCCGTATGTGTCATTAGAGTTGATCCATGTATGTTAAGCTTTATTTTTTAGGGAAAATGTGAGTACTTTGTGTTATAAAGCACCAAAAACATGCAAAAGGGCTATGACCTCTTCTACAAGAAAAATAGGAGTGTTGAAAGAGTTCTTAAGAGGTTGTATTATGGTATTGGTTATTTCCTCTAGAACACTATTTCATTTATGGGAAGATAATGCAAAGCACTCGGGTTTATATACCCTTCATTATAGTTCATATATCAAGATATTGATAGTAGAATTATCACTTATCAAGTCATATCCTATTGATTTATGGTTTCATATGCATAGTAGGTCATCCTTGGTTCCTTACATAGCATAGTATGCTATATATATGAGTTAGAGAGTAGTAGATTATGATCATGTTGAGCACTTCGAGTCTTATCGTCGGTTTGGACGTTCCCCTTTGAAGTGGCTAAGTCATTATATTTGTACATTATAATCATTTATCTATATCTTGGTGTTCTTTGGTGTTATATAACTATTGATATTCATATCTATTTAAGTATTTCATTATAATGGTATTAGAGCTTTGATTCTAGCCTAAATCAGACGCACCCCCCTAATTTAGGAACTCGCCTATATCTCACTATTAATTATGATTTTTTTAGTAATGATTTTAATGTATTCACAACATTTAAGGATACATCTTCCCTCCAAATTTCAGATGATTTGGATTCATTTTGTGGAAGTTATTACAATATTAGTGTTTTCTAAAAAAATTCTCCCTAGACTAGAAATTATAGAATTTATTTAAAATTCTCACATTTTTGGAAATATTTCTGAAATTTAATCATGGTTTATTCATTAAGTTTTTTATATCTATTTGGAACCATCTGCAAAACATAAACCCTAATCCCCATAATGGGGAGATCAACTAGAGGCCAAGGAAAAAATTTTACTACTCTAGGGAAAACTCCCAACAAGTAGAAAGTCAAATCATAGTTGGAAATGGGTGGAAATTCTAATGTCGTTTATTCCTTTTTGAATGAAAACTCTAAACAAGGAGGAATTTGAATCATATTTGGAAATGGATGGAAATTTTGATGTCATTTATTCCTTTTGAATGAAAAAATCCAACCTCTTGTAGAGAGCATAAAAACTTGAATCGAAATATGGAAGTGATGGATCATAACATACATGGATAAGTGGAGAAAAAGAAAGGAGATATGCATAGGATATATAAAAATATTGAGTTGTTTTTAGCCTCTCACACAACTCAAGGTGGATTGAATATAAGTACAAATCATTATTCACATACTACATCGCATTCATATGGAGCGAGCTTTAATTCGGGGCCACAAAACCCTTTGGTGGACATGCATGAGGTTGATGGCAAGGAATCACTCAACTAGATCACATAAATGGAGAATTTATTTGATCTACATTAGACACAAAGTGGGGAAAAGTTTTCTATGGCATCATTTATCTAGAACTAGAACAATTCACTTAGTATCGTTAGTCATGTGCTCAAAATATGAAGGCTCTCAATGTCACTTAGTCAGTTTTTATGAAAGAGATAAAAATGAATTATAGTAGTGTGTGGTCGAGAACTTTTTCAACCAATTAGAAAACTTATGGAAAATAGGATAAGGATTATATCCAGTAGTTCCATGTCCTATCATTGCATGTGGATGTCATTACAGATGATAAGATGAATTATCTATTCTTGGGAGGTCTTAAGGATCACATCTGAGATGAGATACAAATTTTTCTCCATCCAATGTTTCTAATTCTATTATCATGGCATGTAGGGAAGAGGAAAAATTCATTTCCATAAAGAGGAATTCCTTCACTAACATTAGATATCATAGCACCTCAAGTACCAACATTCCCTCAACCTAACTAGTTGAATCTTCAAAAAATCAATGATAAAAAGAGCTATGTTTCAGTTGTGATAGAAAATGGAGAAAAGGACATAAATGTGTTGAGAAGAAATTATTCTACATTAAAGAGCCTAATGAGGAAGAAGAAGAGGATGAAGCTTCAGGTTAAGAGGAAGATGTTTATAATATCTAGGCTAAAGAATCTATATTGGTGTGAGGTATATTTTTTCTACCTTTTGTTTATTAGGTGTTTTCCCACCTCACACATGGTGATTCATCTCACTTAGGTGAGCCATAGGTCTTTTAGGTATTTATATGACATATGAAAATGTTTGTTATAGAATCTATCATACTGTCATTGTCATATGGGAGTTACATATTATTCCTAGTATTATAACTCCTTAATCCATCATGGGAGTATGACATTAACATGCATGGGAGTTACACAATATTGTCTTATGTAGTTCTCTTTTTGATCTATGAGTATGAGTAGACTTATTCTTTATGCGTGATTAATTTTGTCTTATTGTTAATTTCTTGTTGATTACATGGAGAAATTTATCATTTCCATTGGAGTGCAATGATCTTGATGTTCATGGGCTCCATTAGATCCTCATGGTTCACTCTCACATGGTATAAGAGCTACATTGTTTTGGTAAATGTGTACGTGTTATTGGTTGTTGCTAATTACTTCTAGTTTTGAAATTTTATTTACTTCTTGTGCAAGTTTCATTAATCATTTATTGGTTTGTGCTAATCCAGGTTAATCTCTTTTTTGGAGTTTGTTGTTTGTGTATTAAATTTGGAGCTTGTGAAGTTAGGAGTTTTCTTGCTAATTCGGCTACTTACATCTATCTTTGGTGAGAAGCTTATTTTAGAGGTATATATGCACTTCACATGACCATCTTGTGAAAGAGACACTTCATGTAGAGCATATACATTGATCTTCCCCATTTAAGTGCAAAGTTATAATGAGAATTTTACAGACATCGTAGAACCCTACCATCTGACAAGACCCTTATAGCAGTAATTGCAAGGATTATGAAAAAATATCCACATAGTACTTTATCAAATAAAATTTAAGCTTTAACAACAGCATCTTAGATCTTTACTAGACCCCATATCCATTTATTGCTTCAGACAACATGCCTAAGCATTCAAACATCCTTCACACACCATGACTGCACATTCTTCTAGCGATAGAAAGGAGATATGCATCTTTAATTCAAATTTTCTTCACATACATTATTTTAATAACATCATAAGCTATCTATAACACTAAAAATATCTTCATGAAGTACCCAACATACACTTGTACTTGCAAATTTCCTTAAAACCTATCATTTTTTGTATGGTATAGTCAGTCTTGTAGATGCACAAGTGGTTTTTCATGACCCCTGGAGAGTCATTTTCCTGTCTAAGACCTTAGATGAGCTTTTCCAATGCATTTTTGTCCAAAATTTGCATATTTCTTCTATCTCAAGGAGAGAGTTATGGAGGCCTTCAAACTAGCTTAGAAGAATGGTTAGAACTTTTTCATTTCACCATATTTTGACCTTAGACATTTTGCATTATATTTTTATCCCAATTTCCTCCAAACAATTCTCTTATGAGTTATCTGAAGAGTCCTTTTCAATTCAGCACAATTGCTAAGAAGCTGAAGTGTTCATTTTTCCTTCTCAAAACCCGGTCTTGGAGAATTTGTCTCTACAACCTTGATTTTCACTTTTTGACCTTGAATTTTTGCAGCCACCATCAAGACTCAATCCTCTTACATCTCTCATGGTTTTTTTTTATGACGCCCTTTGATTTTTCTTGGTCCATCTCATTTTCCTATGACTACTAGACATGTTCTCAGGACTTCATTTGCTCTAACTCTCCTTCAAGCTCCAAAACACCGTATGTTGGAATTTGACACCTAAAAATGACTTATATAATCCTATCATACATATCACCACCTCTGAGTACCTTCAGAAGACCTATAAAAACATTTATTACTATGACCTACACAGGAATAGGCCTTTATACTAGACCTATTTTAGCTTGTTTTCCACTTTGAACACCAAAAGTGACCTGATGAGCTCTGATTGACCACTCTCACACCTCTAAGACACCTTAAATGAAACTTTGGACACATTTTTCCTCCATACCAAACTCCAAGTAGTTTTACCACTCACTCTTCCGAGGAACTTGAGACACATCTAAGCAATGTAACAAGCAAACTCCTAAACCAAACACTACTTGACCCTTAGAGACACCTAAAGAGCAATGAGACACACATTTCTAACTTCAAGATCATGATAGACACTGATATAGACACAAGGAAAACTTAATGACCATGTTTGACTCCTTGAGACACGCACTATGAACTCATGACTCCATGTTAGGACCTTGAACCGGTGATAAGACCTTGAAATAAAGTGAGACCACTACAATGTAAGACACAAGACTATAACAACAATGAAGAGTGACATACCTTCTCATGCCCGTGCTCAAGATTGTTTGACATAAACGATAAATTTTTCAACAAACTTCAACCTATGTTAGTTACAACTTGTGTAAAAGTAGTGCACATGTGAGAGCCTCTTAAAAAAATCCCCTTATTAGGAGGGAGGATACTATACATTCTAAGTATTGAGAGTCACTCATCGAGAAGAGTTATACTAAGAGACCATGAGAGTCATCGAGAGACTTACAAGATGAGATCCAATGCCTAAAGGAACATGTGGGTAAAAGGGAATGCATAAAGAATGTAGAGCTTCATTGAATGATGTAGATGATTTGAAGGAGGTTTGTAGGATGTTGTGGTAAGAGAACATTATCCCATTACTAGGATAATTGTTGTGCAAAAAGCTACCATGCATTGGAGTTGAATGAGAGCATCAGATCCTTTATGTGAATTTACCACCTCATGACCACGAGTATGACAAGGAAATTACACTAGATGCGGTGATAGATGGTTGGCTAGTGAGTAATATTTTGATTGACATAGGTGCAATGTTCTCACTTTAGATTCCTAGAATCAAATGGAAAGACCACAATTATAGCCATCTTCTAATGTGTTATATATGAAAAAAAAAACAAGGGCCATGCCCATTGGTGTACTCAAGGATGCTACAATCACTATTCAAGGAGAAAAATTCACATGAGATTTTAAAGTATCGATGTCATTGAGGCGAATAATTTTCTAGGACTACTTGGGTACACTTGGTGTTATACGAACAATGCAGACCTACACTTAATACATACATACATACATACATACATACATACATACATACATACATACATATATATATATGTATGTATGTATGTATGTATGTATGTATGTATATAAAGTTTTGAGAACAATTAGGAGTGTTTTTTCATACCCCTAGATGATGTGAGGGCTACGCCTTATATTGAGTATGTGAGTGAAGAGGAACTTAATATAATTTATGCACAAACAGTGTGTAACCCTGAGAATGTAGAACCATCTAAGGAAGGCATACTTCAGTGGGAAGATGTGTCATCTTTCAATGACACTACTAGTGTTTCTTGTGAAAATTGGGCCCATGACATATATGAAATGGTCGGACGTGAAGTCAAGGGAAGATTCACTCGGATGATTAGGTCACACATGATTAGGGGTTTGGGAAAAACTCAATTACCCAAGTATACCGAGAGGAAAATATGACTCTTTCTTCAAAGCGTCGGGGAGGACTAGTGGAAGAATGAGGGAGATATATTAAATATGATGGTCTATACATTGTGTAAGCACGACAATGCATTGGTGGGAAATGCACAGAGATAATCTATTGGGCTAGCGCGAGGTGAGAGTAATCTTCTTAACAATGATTATTAAGAGCAACGTTCCCTCTCGTATGCATGATTATGACAGAAAGACTTTCGCTCTAGTGCATATACATAGTTTTGAGAGAGAATGGGCATAAGGGAAAGAGGTTATACCACCATCCCTTTAGATACATAAGTTCCACTCTACTCTATGTGGATGTGCGCAAGCTTGGTTTTACATGTCAAGTTGAAATAAGAAACCGCAAGTTGGCGCGACATGACAAAAGGTATTGCTCACACTTTTGACTATTTTTATAATAAGCCACTAGTACATGAGGCCTTACAAATAATGAAGCACATCACGCTGGGAGATAGCGCTAAAGCAAGATAACTCATGGTTTAGTTGTTAGAGAACCCAAGAATGAGGCATGCGAGGATTTGGAGACCGAAGAGATGTTATTGAGTCGCACATGGAAAGAGAAGGAAAAAGGGAATATGGTATACCTCATTGATGATGAAGTAAAAATTAGATATTATCCATACAGAGGGTACATGTGAAGTGATGGAATCTGAAAATGAAAATTCACACACATACCATGTTCTTATGAAGACTAAGAAGGTTAATATTAGGAATAAAGATGTGCCTAAGGAGGCTATCATTAGAGACTATTGGTTAGAATCATAGGTTGCAAAGATCATTGATTTATTGCACAACTTCCCTAACCTATTCCCGAGAGGCCATCATGAGCTAAAGGCATACATCTCTCATTGGGAGAGACGAAGATTAAGCTAAAAGATGGTGTGTATCTAGTTTGGAAGAGGCCTTATAGGATGAACTTGAACCGACGCGTGAAGTTTAAGGAAGAGATTAACAAAATACTTAAGTCAGAATCTTCGAATCCATTGAGGAATCTAAGTGGTAAGCCCTATGGTGATCAACATCAAGAAGGATGGCCGATCGATTTGTGTTGATTACAGTTACTCAATGCTTCATGTGTCGATCATTTTCCTATGCCATTTACGGAAGAAATCTTCGGGCGGGTAAAGATGGCGTAAAATATATTTGTTCACTAACGGGTTCTCAGGGTACCATCACGTATGCATTATGTGTTAGGATTAGGATAATACCACGTTCGCAATAGAATGGGGAATTTTTTCATATACTATAATGCCCTTTGTGGTTGTACAATGTGCCAAAAATGTTCTCATGCATAGTTGTGTATCCATTTCATGACTTCATTCATAAGTTTTTGTATTTATATTACGATGATTGGACCATTTATGGATTGGTGAAAGATCATTGTGATAATCTAAAGCTCACGTTTGAAAGAGACATGAAGCTAAGCATCTCTCTCAACATTAAAAAGTGCATATTTGTCACACCCTTTGGCACTCTACTTGGGCATATCATTAACAAAGATAAATTGTTGGTCGACCCCGCTAAGATTGTAATGATTTTGGGGCTTGAAGAACCTACCAATCAGAGTGAAGTGTGTAGTTTCTTGGGGAATATTGTTTATTATAAGAATTTGATCAAGGGTTATGCAAATATTTTTGCGCCCCTGGAGGAATTATTCAAAGCTAAAGGAAGTTTTTATTGGGGTGACTCTCAAAAGCATGTGCTTGAGACCTTGAAGGATAATCTTACCACCACACTAATCTTGTGCTTCCCTTCATGGAAAAAACCTTTCCATGTACATGTAGATTCCTCTGGCATGGTAATTGGCACAGTCTTAGAAAAACTAGGAGAAGGAAATGTTGATCACCACATTTGTTTTGTAAGTAAAAAGTTGACACCGGTGGAGCAGTAACTATATAACTACAGAGTGTGAGGTGTTATCTGTGATCTACATGCTCCATAAGTTTAGATGGTACTTATTGGCCACACAGTACATATTTTACATAGATCATATGGCAGTTAAGTACTTAGTCAACAAACATGTCTTGTAAGGGTAGATCTACCAGTGGATACTCCTTTTTCGTGAATTTTATTTTACAATTATAGTAAATCCAGAAAGAGAAATTTAGGAACTCACCACTTGTCAAGGATCAATTCTAGTGAGGATGTGTAGAGCATCAAGAAACTATACTAAACCACGTGCAACAACTGATTTGGAAGATATTACAGTATTTTTGCAAGCACTGGACTTACACCAAAAGGAATGAAGACCTTTGAAAAGAAGAAACTTGTAATTCGTGTTGTGTTATATCAAGTCATTGGATAATACCTATATAAAATGGGTATAGATGAGGCCTTGCACATATGTGTTCTGGAGCATAAGCGAGAAGCCATTATGGAGGAAGCACATGGAGGCATCGCAGGAGGACACTATGTAGTGGAAGCGATCACACGCAATATCATTTTAACTAGTCTATAGTGGGAGACATTATACAAAGACAACAAGGATTTTTTCAAAGCATGTGATCACTGTCAAAGAATTGAAAAGCATAGAAATAAAGATGAAATTTCATTAAGGCCTATAGCGATCGGGAAGCCTTTTGAAAATTGTACCATCAATTTTTAGGACTTATTTCCCCACCCGCATAAAGGACGGTGGCATGCTACATCGTCACATATACCGACTACTTGACAAGGTGTGAAAAGGTTGCACCTACAAAAGATCGTGCATAGCGAAAACAATAACGAGGTTCCTTTGGGAAAACATTATCGCAGATATGGATGCCCATCGAGCCTAATGAGTGATAAAGGAAATCATTTCTTAAATGAGACTATTAGAATTTTATTGGATGATTTTATGGTGGCATGCTATAACACTACCTCTTATCACCCCGTGCTAATGGCACTATGAAGCTTTTAACAAGATCTTGGGATAGACACTAACAAATATATGTAATGTTGTAAGAAAGGATTGGGATGATAAGGTATCAACCTTCCTTAGGGAATATCGAACAACCTATAAATGGTTGAACAAGGCCACACCCTTTCAGTTGGTGTTTGGCATGGAGGCTATATTACTTGTGGAATTTATGTTACCATCCCTACATATGCACAGGTGGATTGGATGATGAACATGTTTTGGATGAGCAAGTTGAAAATTTGATACATTGGATGAGCGGTGCACCATTGTACATTAGAGTCAAAAGACAAAAAGAAACGATAGAAGGCTTGGCATGATAGGAACATCAAGAACAAGTCTTTACAGTTGGAAAAATGGTACTTCTGTATGAATCCAAGTTTTCTCGCTATCCAAGGAAGTTAAAATTCCATTGGTTAGGACCCTTTCAGTAGTGACCGAGATACTAAGTCAAGCGTATGCCAATTACAAGTGTTGGATGGCACCATATTTCTGGTTACTTTAATCGAGTAGGTTAAAGCCCTACTATAAATAAGCTTCTTTTATGTTTGTAATAAGGTAGTATTCAACCTTAGATTAGATTTCCCTTTCATGTTTTTTTCTTGTTTTGTTGTAATAAGTGCATTCACACATAGGATCTTATTACAACTTATTGATTTGATGCATAGAGGATCATGCATGCTTCTAGTGTGGGGTGAAAAAAGGTATGAATGAGTGCAAAAGATACTTGTGATTATGGTATTTGTATGAGGGGTGGTCTAGAGGTGTGTGTGACAATATGGAAGAATATGCTTATTGGATATAAATTGGGTATGCGCAAAATTAAAAGGAAAGTGTCAAAGGTGTTTAGGAATGATGGTGCTCAAAAATATTTGTTCATGTGATGAATACCATGCAAAGGCCATGCAAAGATAACACAAACAAGGTAACATCAAGATAGGTTATTTGGTGTGTGGCATGATGAAGATGGTTTATGTCGTAGGTAAGTATGTGCAAATATGATTGTAGCCTAGAAAGCAAAGAACATGCTAGAGGGTTACGACTACCACACATGGAAGAAAGAAGGAAAAATCATGAAAAAATCAAAAAGTGCATTTAATGCTTGGAGTAAAGTGGTAGGTGAAGAGCAATTAATGCGATAAAATTTAGAAAATATATATAAGGAGCATGGGGATTTCATTATTACCTCGTCTTGTGAAGATTTTGAGCTATGATGAGTGACAAAACCCGAATTTGTGTCTAAGTGCGAAGAGATTCAATGAAACTAGAAAATACATACGAGAAAAGATAAATTTGAGTGCAAAGTGGACTCCATTGGTGGACGTAGATGCGTAGGGAAAAGGTGTTCAACAAATATATTTGGAAATGAGGGTTTGAGCTAGGGTTTACAGAAGTATAATTGCATAGATTTAAAATTAAAGCACGGTGTCATAAAGAGAAAAGTCGGGAACATAATCGACTAGTTTGGAGCAAGGTTTGGAGAAAGTGTGAAGGAGGGTTGATGAATTAAATGCTCAGCATGAAGACATAAGAGATTGAGTAAGTTATTCAAACACTGGGGGGCACATAATTCTTACGAGAATTTAAATTTTGAAGAAAGTGTGAAGTTAACAACACCAAAGAAAGCACCCACCATATCACCTAAGGGTAAGGGAAAGAAAAAGAATACTACAAGTAGAAGACGTTCTAGAAGAAAAAAATTTGGAGTTATAATAGCCTAGTGAATTAATTATAGGGTAGTCATAGGAGTTGACTTAACTAAGTGTAAGATAAGTGATTATAATCATCGCTCGAGGCACATGAAGGTGAAATAAACAAGGATGTGCTGAGAAAGATGGACCAGAGGACTACAGAAGGGAAGCTAGTATATGATGATATAGTGAAGAATGATTTAGAGAGTGTTGGAGTCCTTCAATTATAAGAATTACCTTTCTTTGGAAAAATAGATCGATCGTATCAATGGTCGATGTCGTGCTTCCGTGAGCACTTTTGTACTTTTTGGCAAAAGAATGTGTTGGTACCCAAATTTGTTCTCCTTTTCAGATCCGAGTAGATCAAAGATATGGCATGAAGCTTGAAAACAGATGGATCATGGTGTGTGTCGTTTTGTAGCCGGGGATATGATCTAACCTGCACTCATTTATGGAGAGATGGATAAGACTCAAATAGGACTTGATCTTGTCCTAACTGCTTTAGGTTGTGCCTTTTAACCAAGGTAAGAGAACCTATTTTGAACCCTAAAATGGTGAAGGAGATGAAGACATCCCTCAATTTGTATAAATAGCATGAAGGGGCTTGGGAAAATATGATCAACACTCCAAACCCGACTTTCACAAGTTTTCACTTCCAAATTATGAAGATACTTTCAATGCAAGGCAAGGGTTATCAAGACATTTTGAAATCATGATCTGTTTTGCATACTTTAGAAAATGGATTTTGATCTTCTATGGGTATACAGGTCAAAACAGGGGTAAAATAGGGTAGGATTAGCTGTTTTGAATGATTTTTTGGGTGGGAGTTCAACAAGATAGATTGGACTTTTCCAGATCCTCGAGGAGATTCACAATAATGGAGAGCTTCAATAAATGAAAGCTTTAAAATAGTTACAACATTCCTTCAACTGAAGGTGTGCATCAATGGAGGCCCATATTTGCACCTTTTCACACAATCTTTGAGATTCTAGCATGAAGGCTCAAGTTAGAAAACCCAATAAAACATCAAAATCTAAGATAAATCACGCCTAATGTACACCCAAAAGCTTACAAACAATCTTTGTCAACAGATGAAAGAAAAGTGATTTTAAATCATTTATTTCATTCCCAGATAAAAGATATTTTGGAAAATGAAATTGTAGATGCCACTAAACTATCAAAAGGATTGAGACTGTGTGATTCGGGATAGATTTTGATACAAGATTGCAATAGGAACTAGAACAACTACTTGCAGACATTCTCAAATGAGTTTGACATGTGTCCTAAAGTGGGCCCCATTGGAATCGCGGACCGATTCTACACATTTCCACCTTTTTTGGAAAAAGGAATTTTTTCCAAAATATCCACATCATCTCGCCCTTCCACCCTTTGCTTTGATATGGGTCCTAGCGGACTTGCACTCCAAAATTTCATTTTATACCTATTTTTCCAAAAAGGCAAAATTTCCATATTTTCCCCTTGGGCCCGCATTGCGCCTTTGACCTTGCCATGTGTTCATCTGTGATTTTTTACAGTGGTTTTGGCTCATTCCTAGATTTTCATATCTTTTGCCAAAAAAGACAAAAAATATGTAAGTCTTCCGCCATTTGCATCCCCCTCCTTTCGATGCAAACATGACACGTGTCCACTTGTGATTCACTACGGGCTTCAGACTCTCATTTCATACCTTAACTCCTTTTCACCAAAGGAAATTTTTCCATCATGCCTCTACAGCTCTACCCCTCCACTATTTTGACTTTTCTAACTGCCACGTGTCACCCTTTGATTGGCTGAGGGCTTGCGGACTTGCGGGAATAATTTAGACCTTTTGCCAAAAACACAAAAAATGCTAAGTTGCTCAAGCAGACCCGCTAAACCTTGTCCAATCTCAAATGACCACGTAGGAGAAGATTTTTGAGCTAAACTATGACGGGCAAAGGACACCCGTATGACCGTCAAAAAACACAGAAATTGTCAGCGACGCCCAAAATCAATTTTTCCTTCGTGGGTGAAGAAATTTTCGATCAAAGGATAGTTTGAAAGTGATTCAAAGTAATTTATGACCATAGAAAGGGATTTTTGAGGGAAAATAAGTATAAATCGAACAATTTTGAGCTCCAAAGGCCGGGAAAAAATGGTAAAGGCATTTGAATGGGAAAAATTAGGGCAAAACGCAGGGCAAACTTAGAGATTCCTTAAAATGGTGAAAGAATGGAGAAAAAATGAACAAATCAAAGCATTTAAACACATATACAAGTTTTTTTCATCAAATTCGAAGGATGGGAAGATCCAAAGCCATTTTTTTCTTAGAAACAGGGAAAAACACATTTCTCCTTAGCAAAGCATGGCATGTGCAACATTGGGCACCAACATTGGCTCCAGCTCGGGGATGGGCACTCCCAGTGAGTGCCACAAGAACAAAAGTAGACCAAGTGCCAAAATAATCCATTGGGAAAACGGAGTCATGAGCCAAAGCCACTAAAAAACCAACTGAGAAACCGACAAAAATGGTTGCCACACACCAAGGCAAACCACAAATTGACAAAACACCAAAAACAGAGCAAAAGCCAAACACTATACACTGTACAAGTTGGTAAGCAAACCTTGATTCAAAGAAAACAAATCAAGGGGAAACCCCAAATGTCCTCCATGTTGGATATGACCATGCCAAGAGGTTCTGATATGTTTTTAAAGAACAGAAATATACCTATTTTTCTTCTATGTTTAATTTGTAAACCATCTAGTTTCTTTAAAGCTCCTCCATTGTGTTCAGGTCAAACATTTTAACATTTTTCAAGGCTGAATCAAGGACCAAATTTCCAGAAAAAAACAACATACTTAGGAGATATGTTTTCAACAACTTCATACTCCCTGAAATCCACAAAACTCACAAAGTGATCGATTTTAGAATCGCGCTCGCAAAACTTCATAAGATGCATTGTTTGGGTCTTCAATAAGGTACAACATCTTTTTCTCTCCATATAACTTTACTAAGTTTCCTTCAATGGGGATAGTGGCATAAGACATGTCCATTTGGACACTCCCACCAACACTTGCAGCCCATTTCCTTGATAATAACATACCCCATTTGGCAGGGCAACACAACATCCAATTTTAAATTCCTCCCACGATAAGATGTAAGTTACACCACTAGATCTTTGACACACCCAACAACTGACACTTCCCTGGAATCCATAACAATACACTTGCCATACACTATTTTCACTTTGATTCCCAATTCATTCATGACCTCCAAAGGCATGACATTGCATGATGCCCTAGAGTCAAACATACAGTTATGTAACAACTTGTCTTTGATAACCAAGGTAATGAAAAACGGATCCACGTTCAGCCTAAGATTTAACCAAAGAAGTTCCTAAGTAAACCTCGTGTGGTTCCCCCAACTCTTCCAACACTTGTGGTCGCTCCATTCCGCAATGGCAACAGAATCCCAACCTTGTTTCCAACTCTACCTTGGGTAATCTCTTCCTCTCTCGAATCCTAAATATTCGAAATCCCTCTTCTTGTGCTCAGAATCCTAAACAACTCAAAGAGTTGGGACAGAATCTTGATCTGACTTAAGACTTGGGCAATATCATATGGAGCATTCTTGGGTAAAGTAGCACTAGGGGAAAGATTGGAAAATTCATCAGATGGTATGGAAGTCTTTTCAGTTTGGGCATGGGGAGGATCACAAGTTTTTCTTGGGGGAATAGGGCCTTTACCGATGTATTTTTCTTTGGAGTTTCTTTAGTAAGCAATGGAAATTTTGACTTGGCTTGTTGCCCCTGGCAGCCTTTACTTCTGGTATTGTGCTCCTTCTCTTGGGAAACTTCAGCATTCATAAGCAGCTACCTATCCTCCTCTGAAGGAACCCCTCCATCATACTTCTCAATCATCAACGCCCTCAAGTATTCAAAATCATTTTTGGGCAGCTTAAAGGCTTATACATTATCAATTTCTAAAACATGAGAAAGAGGAAGAAGATGTACCCGTTGGATACAATCCCAAAAAATAGTAGAAGTCCTAGCACTTATGACATCCGTTCAAGTTGCTCCCCTTTGTGAACTTGCAGAGATCTCCATCATGCAAGCATCATCATCAATTTCATCATCAACTTTAGCTTCACCATCTTGTTGGTCCACTTCACATGGAGGATGGGGTAGAAAAAACCTATCACACCAATCAATATTAGTAACCTCCTCAAAGCAACAACCTTAGTAGTTAGGGGATCGTGTAACACTCTTCCTTCACATGCTTGAGGATTTCTATTTGCAGCACCCCATGGGTCCTTTCCCTATATTATCTTCCCTTTTATCACCCCTAGGATGATTGGAAAATCTATCATGGTTTTGTGCTTTTGCTTTGACCTTGTGAAGTCCGCCCAATTCCCTCTCTCGCCTACCTAGCTTGTATGAGATTTCTTTGACAGCCCCCGCCAAATTTTTCAAACCTCCTACAAATCAAAGCACCCTGCTAGCTTGAGGTTTTTCAGTGGTTGATCAACTTTACACCATCTCTCTTGATAGGTTTCCCAATTTCTTTGATATTGTTCTCAATCTGCAGAGTGTCATGGTGAAGGTCTCGCCTCAAATTAGTAGCATTTTTGTCTCTCAAGTAAGAGGCTACCTTCTTATCAAATGCATATGCATATTTGATTAAATAAGATTCATCACAAGGCCTCGACAATGCAGTCTTCTCAATGTTTTGTTAAATATTTTGTTAAATTTATGCACCGATTCATGGGGTTCTTCTTGATATTTTTAAATTCAAACAAGAGAAATCTAGGATCAGTCTTGTCACCATATTGCAACCCGAATGCATTTTATATTTCAGTCCAAGAGTCAATAGAATTATCAGGCAGAGCCTTGTACCAATCCCTTGCATTATCTTCTAGTGTATGAATGAACAATTTAACATACACATCTTCATGCTCAATCTCAAAGTCCTCCATCATGTTAACAAAAAGTTTTAGGTGCTGATCACCAGTTATTGCATTGTTACCTTGGAATTTTGGCAATCTATTTCTGACATCTTAAGGGACATCATTTGGATAACCATTCATTCCTCTAAAGTTTATAGGACCAAAGGTGTTAACAACAAATGGAGGTCTAGGCTGAGCCATATTGTTTTGAGGTGGTGATCTTGGAGGAGAAACAAAATGATGAGGAGTGAGAGGTCTTTGGGAATAGAAATGTAATTTTCAAAATGGATATCCCCTATAGGATCAGCTTCTTGATAAACTCTAGCAGATTTGGAAAAAATAGGGGCAAAATGAGGAGCAAGATTTTCAAAGACAAATGAAGGTCCCTCTCTAGATGGAGAATGCAAATTTTCAAGAGGACTATCTGATTCAGATTTACCTGAAGAAGAACTGCAGTCCTCAATGACAGGCTGATCAATCTCAAGTTCAATGAAGGGAACTTCCTTCCTTGAGCTCTGCTCTCCAACCACCTTCCAAACTCTTCTCCCTTCTAACTCTGAGTTCCTTGAATCTGAAAAAAATTTAGTAGAGTCTCTAATGAAGAGAGATCTTCTTCCTTCCATTTTTTTAGAGATTAGCAACACCAAAAAACAAATGACAGCAAGTTATGACACTGGTATTTATCAAGATCAAAACAACATGGAGTTACCATTAAGGACTTTCACCCTAGTTGTGTAAATGCACTAAAATACTGTCAAATACCTATCAAAGACCGAAAATATTGCCAAAATTTATAGACCAGATCTTCCTTTTCTTGAATCTATTAACCACAAATGCAAATGAAGTGCAACCATTGTTGAAACTAATTAAATTGTAGACAAAGTTTGAAACCTTTGCATACATCTTGTAAATATGAGTATAGAATGATGCTTTAACAATATATTTGCAGAAAGAAGTCGTAAAAGACATTACCAGTGGTTTTATACGCATTCAAATATTTCAAATATGTATGATCATGGATCAAATTGAACTAAGAATGTCCCCGAACGGCGCCCGCGTTGGTGTTGGTACCCAAATTTGTTCTCCTTTTCAGTTTGAGCAGCATCAAAGATATGGCATGAAGCTTGAATACAGATGGATCATGGTGTGTGTCGTTTTGTAGCCTGGGGATATGATCTAACTGACACTCAGCTTTGTGGAGAGATGGATAGCACTCAAATAGGACTTGATCTTGTCCTAACTATTTTAGGTTGTGCCTTCAACCAAGGTAAGAGAACCTATTTTGTAACCCTCAAATGGTGAAGGAGATGAAGATATCCCTCAATATGTACAAATAGCATGAAGGGGCCTTGGAAAAATATGATCAACACTCCAAATCTGACTTTCACAAGTTGTCACTTCCAGATTATGGAGATAATTTCAATGCAAGGTAAGGGTTACTGAAGACATTTTGAAATCCTGATATGTTCTGCATACTTTAGCAAATGGATTTTGATCTTCTGTGGGTATACAGGTCAAAACAAGGGTAAAACAGGTAGGATTAGTTGTTTTGAATGATTTTTTGGGTGGGAGTTCAACAAGATAGATTGGACTTTGCAGATCCTTGAGGAGCTTCACAACAATGGAGAACTTCAATAACAGAAAGCTTTAAAATAGTTAAAACATTCCTTCAACCAGAAGGTGTGCATCAATGGAGGCCCATATTTGCACCTTTTCACACAATCTTTGAGATTCTAGCATGAAGGCTCGAGTTAGAAAACCCAATAAAACATCAAAATCTAAGATAAATCATGCCTAAGGTACACCCAAAAGCTTACAAACAATCTCTGTCAATAGATGAAAGAAAAGTGATTTTAAATCATTTATTTCATTCCCAGATGAAATCTCTTCTGGAAAATGAAATTGTAGATGCCACTAAACTATCACAAGGATTGAGACCTATGTGATTTAGATAGATTTTGATACAAGATTGCAATAGGAACTAGAACAACTACTTGCAGACATTCTGAAATGAAATAAACACAAAATTGCCAGAGATTTAACACAAATTAACTCAAAGTTTATCAGATTCATCAATAGGGGAGATTTATTTAAACAATCTCAGAGCTTGTTGATGGCTATACACTTGTAACCAACTCAACATGAATGAAAATCTGACACAGAGGAAGTTAACATGGTTTCTTAGAAGATGAGATTTTCTCAAAATTTTCTCGTGAAAATGAACTCCCGACCTTTTGCATGTCTCAAAACATGTATTATATATCTCTATTACATTCAAGCCTTCTCTCCCAAGAAAATAATATGCCAAGCATCAAGTTTGTTACAAAAATTCCTCATGATTTGCAGACAGGTACGTTTAACAAAACACGTCCAAAAAGTTTCGTTGTCTCAAAAAGAGATGAATCATTGCAAAATTCACATCATTATCCATTGTGGAGGCATGTTTTTCATCTTCAAAGCATGCAAACCCACTTCCTTTCATTATTTCATCCTTATCCCTCCAAAATTTGACTTTGTAACTTTTGGATCCTATATTTCATGTTTTTGCTCGAGCCGAACAAAATTTCATTGCACCTCAAATCTGCAAATTGAATTTTCAAATTGATCCCATTGATCCTTGAAGGTAAAACGACATGAATTCACCAAAAATTTGGTGAAAATTGATGCAAAAATCACATCTCCAAGCTTCCTAGAGCTCAAATGGCGGCCAAACTGAAAAAATGCACAGTTACCATTGATCTTCCTTTATCCTTTAATTTGAGCCCTCCACGTGTCATAATGTGATTAGAAATGGGCTTGGGATCACTTTTTGACATTTTAACACTTTTGGAAAAATGTAAAAATTTGACATTTTTCTCCGCCCCTCTCGCCCTTTGAAAATGAGCTTGACACGTGTCCCAAAGTGGGCCCCATTGGAATCACGGACCGATTCTACACATTTCCACCTTTTTTGGAAAAAGGAATTTTTCCAAAATATCCCCGCATCTCCGCCCTTCCGCCCTTTGCTTCTGATATGGGTCCTAGCGGACCTACGCTCCAAAATTTCATTTTATACCTATTTTGCCAAAAAGGCAAAATTTCCATATTTTCCCCGGCCCGCAGTTGCACCTCTGACCTTGCCACGTGTTCATCTGTGATTCATTGTGGGGTTTTGGCTCATTCCTACATTTTCATATCTTTTTGCCAAAAAGACAAAAACTCTAAGTCTTCCGCCAATCCGCATCCCCCTCCTTTGATGCAAACGTGACACGTGTCCACCTGTGATTCGCTGAGGGCCTGCACTCTCATTTCATACTTTAACTCCTTTTCACCAAAGGAAATTTTTCCACCGTGCCTCGCAGCTTCGCCCCTCCACTGTTTTGACTTTTCTAACTGCCATATGTCACCCTCTGATTGGCTGAGGGCCTACAGACTTGCGGGGACAATTTAGACCTTTTGCCAAAAACACAAAAATGCTAAGTTGCTCGAGCAGACCCGCCAAACCTTGTCCAATCACAAACAACCATGTAGGAGAATATTTTTGAGCTAAAATTTGACGGGCAAAGGATGCCCATATGACCGTCAAAAATGCGAAATTACCAGTGATGCCCAAAATCGATTTTTCCTTCGTGGGTGAAGAAATTTTCTATCAAAGGACAAATGGAAAGTGATTCAAAGCAATTTACAACCATGGCAAGGGATTTTTGAGGGAAAATAAGTATAAATCAAAAAAATTGAGCTGCAAAGGTCGGGAAAAAATGGAAAAAATGGCAAAGGCATTTGAACGGGAAAAATTAGGGCAAAACGCAGGGCAAACTTAGAGATTCCTCAAAATGGTGCAAGAATGGAGAAAAAACGAACTCAAAGAATTTAAACATAGATATAAGTTGTTTTTCATCAAATTTGAAGGATGGGAAGATCTAAAGCCATTTTTTTCTCAGAAATAGGGAAAAAACGCACTTCTCCTTAAAGCAAAGCATGGCATGTGCAACATTAGGCACCAATGAATGCACATCACCACGCAACTAATGGATGAGTGAAGTTTTCGCTGCATCAAGCATTAAAATCGAGAAATACTTGGATGATGATGATGATGGGGTAGAATCCACAACTAACTAATTCAACTATCAACGGGAATCACATAGTGAATGTCGCAACCATTAATGATTCGGGTACACAAGTTGTAACATTTATATTGAGTTGTAAGTTAGGCGCACGAGAGATGTGGTCCCAAATAAACAGGAAGTGGTTACACATAGAACAAAAGATGGTGCGCAGAAGGTTATGTATAATATCTCTGGATTCATTATCAAGGAATAGTGGAGGATTCATGCATCCAGTGAGAAAAGGTGAGAAAATAACTTGGGGTGTCATACTACTCTTGATTGTATTTTGGAAGATAGGGGTTCTAGATGGACCAAAGGATAAAGTGTGGGTATACGCGATAGAAAAAATCCCCACACAAAGGTTCACAAAATATACCGTGATGAAGCTATAAACAATGTATATCAGCTTCAGGTGGATAAGTGATATAGACGAATGCACAAAGCATTCAAGAATGAGTGGCACATGCCGAGGGAGTTATACTTGATACTAGAAGGAAATGAAGTATTTACAAAGTGCATCATCACTTCAATCTAGGAAGGTTTTACATTAACAATGGGGAAAAGGTCCCATGGTGTAAATTACCCTTCGCCTTCAATGCCAAGTACTTCCAGGCATCGGTGAACATGATTAAGGATGCACAAAAGTTGGTTTTTTTATGATGACAAGGTATTGCCACACTTTGTGCGCCACTTACGTATACCCCTCTAATTCAGAATATGTGGAGGTAATGGAATATGATAATATGGACATCACTCTTGTAACTCTTGTGGTGGGGAAGGACAGAACAAGATTTTACATACATCTAAGGCCCGTAATGAAAAACATGAAGTACATTGATGGAATAGATCTTAACCTCCCAAAACCACCTAAGAAGAAATAAAGGTACAAAAAGAGCGTGTGAGGAAACCCTCATTAGGAAGAAGAATAAGAAGAAAAGGAAAAGGAGGAGGAAGAGGCAAAAAAAGAGGAAGATGCCGCACTAGACCATAGCCACAAGATGAAGCTACAAAATCGGTGCACAAGGAAAGCATAGGGTGTAAGGACTTTAGAGGTGATAAAGAAGTCACCTAAAGTCACCCTAACTAATCCAATCCCAGAAATAAGAAGAAAAAGAGGTGATGATTTGTCAATGTTACAAATAGAGATGAAGAGAATTTAGTGGAAGAGGTTGAGCGCAATGAAGAGCCGACTCAAGACGAGGAGGAAGCAACGAAGGGTGAGAATGTGCAAGAGATGAGGAGGAGATACACACCACTCATGAAGAAGGCCCCAAAGGAGATGAAGAAGAAAAATAAGGGAATGATGAGGAGTAGCCTACTAGAGAAGGCCTAGGAGTTTCAGTTGGAGTTGGAAGCAACACACAACTAAATGTTAAGAAATAAGTTCCTAAGGGAAGGCATAGTGGTTGAAGGAAGAAAAATGATGGTATCATGTGACCGCCACAAATGAGCTATATTGATGATCATTCGAAGGTGTTGCGGGAAAGGTTTCAAAGCATAGTGCTAACCAAGGAACTATTTGGCTAGAAGATAATTGATCCAGAGGGTGCAAAGATGCACATGAGAAATATGTTGTTGTGGATTATGTAGACACATCCGGAGGAGACCGAGTTTGAGATTAACAATGAAGCATATTCCGGGAGGAAAATGAATAAGGATCTAGGCAAATTTCTTATTACAATCAACTTCACAAAGTCGATAGATGAGCAGACCAACAATGTGATGAATAAAATGACGGCTGAATTTGTGCACTATAACTGGACAAGGGGGCACATTAATATTTTTCTAAAGGACAATAATGATAAGGAGGAGGAATTCTAACGGCTCACCGAAGAACTAGAAGAAGCGAAGGATCATACAAAGTATGCCTATAATAAGGCCGAACAGATAATAAATGTCATCACAATTGCGTGCCCCGACTTGGTAGATAAATCCCAAGATGAGTACCCATCTAAAATGCACTACTTATAAAACTTGGTATGTATGTTATTACATGAGAAAAATTGTGTGTCATGGCATTTGAAGGAAGAGTTTATAGCACATAAAGAAAATAATAAGGAAGCAATACATGGAAGATAGTGGAATATGAGGTGTTGAGCACCATGATCAAAGAAGCTATGAAGAAGGTAGGGTGCGTGTTTGATAACTATCAAGACTTGGATCCCATCCTAAAGGTGCATATTATTCAAGAATAATTTTAACTTAAGCAAGTGTATGTAGCCAAGAAAGACAACAAGGTTGGGCATGATAAAATCATGGCCGAAGTTGCATGGAAGTGTGATTTTCTTCAAGTCGTGAGAGATACCTTTGAGATAAGACTCAAAGAACCCGGCTCTTTGGTTTTACATAAGATGTATACCTCGGAGATAATGGCATCGAGGCCTTATTGAATTCATTAGGGAATTAAAGGAAAATGAGGAAGAAATGACCCATGAGCAGTGTCGAACATTTCAGATTGGTGCCCAATGTAGCTACCAAGGAGCTTACAAGGTGGGAAGAGTTGGAGAATATCCTAAATACAAAGTTCCCATAACTACTCTATCCTCCCTAGGGAAAAATTTGAGTGCGCACCTGGGGATTGATATTCATTGATTCGTTATGCCCCACCATTCTTTGATCTTCCAATTCTTTATTCTTTAATTCTTTGGAGAGCATTCTTTTGATATAAGTATTTCCGAGGACGAACAATATCCCTAGTGTGGGGTAATGTTGGTCTGAGAAAATGGCTAAGTATTATCCATGCCTAGGAGTTAGAATGGTGCATAGAAGCATGCACATAAGAGGAAAAATTGAGAGCAGAGTAGTGTGCGGAGGTCCACACACCATGAAGGAACAAGATGCACACATGCATGTGAAGATCAAGGACTTAACCAATTTTCCATATAAGGATAAAAATAAAAAAAGGAGATGGAGTTCCACTCAAGAAAATTCCATAAATAGAAAAAAGTTAGATGACTTAGTGGCCAAACAAAGGATAAGAAAACACGTGCGAGAGAAAGGTAAAGGACAACACATGGAATGAGATAATAATAGGATTAAAGCATGTTGTATATTTAGCTTAGTCTATTATTAGCATAAATTGTAAAAACATGCAAGCTATTGTAAGCATGCATATTATTAGGAAGGTGCATGTAGATAATGAAGGGAAAGTCCCCACCCTATAAATATAGGTAGTGCATCCTTGTTCTCAGGATAGAGTGTGAATAGAGACCGGATGATGTATGGATTTGAGTGTTCTTGTTATAAACTGGTTCGAGTCTGTATGGGAGCACGTAGGTCCATCACAATGGTGTAATGGGATGTATTGTATTCATCTATTATGTTAATTTATAAATTATTCTTGTGATGGGAAATTTTGGATGGATAGTAAAGATTTTTATGTCTGAACATGGGTTAATTGGTATTTAGATCTTAATATTCATTACTTGTGAATGATTTCCTTATTACATGTGTTTATGAATTGACATGGTATGGTGTATCTTATTATATGAATGATTTTTATGGTTATTTAATATGCGTGCTAACATCTTGTTGAGAAGAAAATGAACGAGAAATTGGTGGTTGTGCACACTTCGAGTGAGCTTTTAGAATTGTCTGGATAAAGTGCCGGTGCACATAGTTGTTGTTGGGTAATAAAAGAGATTACATTTTGTGTTATATTACTGCTGATATTTATATATATCTAAGGAATTTCATTACACATTTTGAGGTAATGTAATTATAATTACATTACTAGTAAGCAATAGGAAGGCATTCATGATGATTATACATAGTCATATGATCAACATCTAATGGCATATCATTGTATGTAGATTATATAGAAACATTCTCACAAACACCACATAAATCATGTTAATCAATATAAGGGTTGGAAGATGTCATCACACTCATCCGCATAATTTCCTAATTCAAAATATGAAAAAGGAGCCTTGTTGTCATTTGTATCATTTTCCAATTTAAGAGAATAAGAGAAAGGTAATGCAACCATTTGTATCATTTTCCATTTTATGAGAGGAAGATAGAGATATTACAATCATTCATAAATTTTTCTATTGTCAGAAGAGAATAATATATAGATTTATTACATTCAATTGTATCATTTTCCATTTCAAAAGAGGAAGAGATACATCACAATTATTTGTATCATTTTCCATTTTCGAGAGATAAGAGAGAGAAGTTATAAGTACGTATATCCTTTATTATTTCAATAGATGAAAGAGTAACATCACAATCATTTGTAACCTTATTAAGCTCTAGAAAATATTTGCTACTATGATTCAAATTTATTTTAGGATTTAGAGAAGGTTGTAGACACTCGTTTTAGTAAGTTATCCTTTGGCAATGACAAAGTTGACTTTGTTCCCATGCTAAGATAAATGCTCACATTCTAAGCCCAATCAAGTACATTTACCTATTTTTCTCTTTTCTAGCTTGTTCATCTTTGCATGATGCCTTTTTTCACTCAAATAATATTAATTGATCAAGCAATATTCAACCCCAAGAATCATTCTGAACTTTATCTTTTACATCACTAATTACATGTGTAGAACCATACAATTTAGGTCCATAGTTGAGTATGGTGTTGATCGCTTATAGATTCTTGCACATTCCCATCTAATAAATATTTTTCCAATTTAAATATCTTATGTGTGTTGTTTCATCTTCCTAGGTCATCCTTAATGTGAATTTTTAGCCTATGGAAGCATATATAAGCAATTCAATTATAATTCATAAACTCGCCTAGAATTCTTACGAGATCTCATTACAAATATCAACACTATAACATTCACAATTCTCTAAAATCTCTCTAAAGAAGTTGAACAACAATTATAGTAGCAACTATATAGGTATGAAACACTCAATTCGGGATCAAGCATCTAACTTCCTCCATTTCCAAGCACTCAAAGGTCCTAAAGCCATGTCTTAGCAAGAGTAAGTCATTTTATGTATTTTCAAAGGTCTTAAAGGGACAAAAAAGGATAGTTTAAGCATCTAAATCACACCACATCACATTTTTACTATGTGCTACATTCTCTACTCTATAGTTATCCTAATATATTTGTGTCAAGAAATGTAAGGGCGCCACTAAAGGGTTAGTTTAGATATTCATGCACACCGACATCTAGACTAGGAAAACTACATGAGGCTTTCTCTCACTCTAGGGAATGCAATTCAATGTTTGGATTCATTCAACAATGGTTGACTATTAAGGGTGGTCCAACCTTACCCACACATTGATTTGTATTTTTATTATATAATTCTTACTTAATTTTTTTGTAAGTATATAGGGTTTATACATGTTGCAGGATATTATAGGTGATGTCAAAGTTATGTGATCCCTAATGACAAAAAAATGAGACTAATTTCTAGGCAAGAAAATTGTAGGTGAAGTTTCAAAACTCTATTATACACAGGTCCAAGACTATACGAAGAAGTTAGAACCGCATTAAATCAATCAAGACTATATAGTAGTTAGATGAGTCCTAAACCAGAGAAGTTTCTAGTTCCAAAATCAGAGACAACATTCCTAGATCCAAAACATTTGTTTTCCTTAGTTTGCACACCCACATCATCCTTATACTACTATGCATAACTAGGTTTTTACCCCTTTGTGTGTTTTGATTAATCATCATATTTTTTATAGCATAGTTGTAAGTACTAATGTTATTAATTAGTTTAGAAAGAATCATCATATAACATTTTTTAATTTGTTCCTAATTCACTACTTCGTATCCAACTAATCAAGAAATAGTTACAACATTTGGTGAACTCGAATGGTGATCTAATCATATGCCTTATTCCAAACCCTAGTTTCCCTAGTGTTTCATCTCCACTTTTTGTATTCAACTTTAATTTGTATTCCCATCTATTGGATGCCTTACATCTAGTTTTTTTTTAAAATCCCTAGGGTTTTATGTGTGTTCCTTCCCTTTGGGCCTCTTTCTAGGGTTTTTATTGGTCAAAACACCTTTTGTCACATATCTCAAGCATAAATAATCTATTTTCAAATCCCTTGGTTTTTTTCTTTATTTGTAAAAATTAATTGAAACCTCTATTTGTTTGGCATAATTTTTGGCACAATTTTCAAAATTTTAAAAAAGTTATTTGTATTAATACAAGCATAGTAAAAATATTTTTTTATATAAATTCCATCGAGGTTTTTGTTCCTCGTATTTAGATCATAAAATACCTCTCTTAGTTTCATCAAATTAATTTTTATTTTTATGAAGGGTTGTTGGACCCCTAAAAGTAACTAAGTACCTAAGGTGCGAAGCCTTGTGGCACGCAGAAATAGGGCACGAAGGCACACACAAAAGTAATTATCGAGAGAGGTGTGAAGGCTCATGCTAGGGTAGAATGGAGTCGGGACTTAGTAAGTTTTAGACAACAGGAAAATATGCGCATAGGGAGTGAACAAAAAAGTGACCAGATACAGATGTGGATAAGCTATGGAGACTTATGAATCAAGGAAAGGATATTCTAGGGCATCAATACGGTTATCATGAAAGGATAAGGAGTTGCAAGGTTGTTAAGGATTAGTTGGCACATGCATTCTAGAAGGCACTCAATTGAGGGAAATGCATGGCAACACCTGGCATATTCCTAGGTAGTGGTAGAGAAATGATGAAAGGATTCCATCAGGCCTTCACATGTGATGATGAGTGGTTAAGATGGAAGGAGAATTATTATTCTATGAGTATGACAAGATTTGCAAGGGAAAAAATAGAGATAAGTAAGGTTAGATAGGGAGTAGGAGAGTGTGTGAAAAATATGTAATGATGAGATCTATGATGAAAAGTAAGCTTTGCTAGTGTGAACATTTCCACAAATGAGACTCTCTTGATGTAATCTTGGCTACCATATTTTAGCTTATGAATATAATGAAGTGATTCTGAAACACTCATGTGATGGATCTTGATCTGTGTATTTTTCCTTTATGTTCATGTGTGTGTTACGAGTTTTATTGATGATGCTCATGGGATTATTCTACTTTCTTTACTTGATCATGTTAATTTATGTTTGGAATGCATTAGGTTAGGAGTTAGTGCTTACATCTTAAATTCCATGAATGAATGCACTTGTTTTCTGGTTATATTACATCCTCATTTTAAGAAGGAACGTTCTCGTGAAGCTCACATAAAGGAGGAACTTGGCACCTACATGTGCCTCAAGTAAGCTTCCAGACTAAACTGGATGATATGCCGGTACATTTGGATTGGTTGTTGAAATAGGTGGTGATAATAGAGACTACATTTTGGTTCTATTATCGGTACCCCTTTTCAAAGCTGTTGTGAGAATGGTGCATGATGACAGAGCATTTGACCTTGGACAGTGTGGAAGCATGGCTTAAAAGCACAGAGGATGAGTTCATCCAGATATTTAATACTGGACCTAAGTTTGATGCACGTAAATGGGTAGAAGAACATCTGTATCATGATCTATATGAGACCTTATTTTGTTGTTTTCTAGTGGATTTGTATGAATGGCTTTCGGCATATGCATCTAGATCAAGTTGTACTATAAACCTAGCGTATGGACTCAAGATGAGTATAAGAGGTTGCATGATGTTGATCTGACTTGGACATGTGTTGTCGATCATTGGTGGAGTAGACTATTAACGAGTTACACCTGGAGTACGTGATTTCTATTTATTCCTATCTAGAGATTGTTGAGTTTGAGTTTTTGAGGGAGCCAAGAAGATCGTTCTTTCATGATATCCCTTTAGCTATAAAGATCCTGATCATTACATTGAGTTTGGAAGCATTTCCCATGGTCGATTAAGCTTCTTCTAAGCACTAGGCGAGGAAGCTAGGGTGGAGGAAGATGGCAGACCTTATGGCTGAAAAGGAGAGGGAAGAGAGATGGATAAAGTATAATGAAGCTCATGAGAGGGAGTTATATAGACAACGCAAAGTTGCAGGAGTGATGGATTTATGGAGGCATACGTTGTGGGAAGGAATTGAGGTTCACATGAAGGACGTGAATCCTGAGAAGTCTGTGTTACCCCATCGTGGCAAGCGCAGAAGAGAAACCCCAGGCGTCCGGAGAAGGCTCATCATATGAAGAAAGGAGAGGAGTCATTGGCACACATCTAAATCCACTTGGTGACCAACCCCGGTGCTTAGTTTTCCAAATCCAGAGATAAGTATTACTAACCCAGTTGGTATTGGTGGAAGTGATTGATCAACACCTATGAGGTATAAATTTTCATTTGGCACATTTATGGCTACACAATAATTTCTTGTGTTTAGAGGTATATTGTCTAGAAACGACATTGAGGAAAAGTATGGGTACTCAAAGCTTAGGTATTACGTCTAGAAGTGACGTGGGACACACATCTGGTAGTGGTACAATATAATAGACTATTGGCACGTAGTTCAACACGACATTAGGGACACAAGGTGTGACCACTTTAGGACCCTTACCAACTACACGAGGTGGAATAGGAACTAGTGGACCTAGTGGACCTGGCGGGTCTGGAGGATCTAGTGGGTCAGGAGGAATAGGCATTGGTGGATCTAGTGGATATGGTGGTAGAGACAACACCGAAGGGAATCAATATTCTAGATCAGGTGGACAAGGGCCTCAACCACCTCAACAAGTATTTTTTAAATTTCTTTGCATCTACCGATTAAAAAGGTGTTGAGGATGATGTAGAGCATGTACACAAATGTGAGATACTATGGCGCGCAAAGGGGATCACTACCTTGGAATAGAAGGTAATTCGGTTTGCAAACAATGTTGCAAGGACACACACATAGTTGGTACCAGAAGTATGACCCCACCGCAGCGGTGATAGATTACACCACGTTGTGTAATGCCTTCTTAGTTGAATTTCATATTCCTGAGTTTAAATAGAGAGCATTAGCACACTAAAAGAGATTCAACAAGGTATGGTAGAGAGTGTGCGGGAATATGATGTGCGATTTAAAACTTTTTTGTTAAAATTGTCATATAATATTTATCCTTCTCAAAGATGTTCAATGGTTTGTTGAGGGTTGATAACACCATTTAGGACAACACTTTCACACAAGACTTTCACAAACCCACGTGAGGCCTTGGAGGCTACCCTACACGCCGAGGTGTAGGAAGTGTAGATATCTATGTTAGCCCTTTTCTTGAATCTCAAATTGCTGCAATGGCAAAGCAGCTAGAGAAGCTATCTACAAACTCAACGCATGAGACTTGTAGTGGCATATGGTACATGGATTGTGAGGTAGAGGGGCATACGAAGGATAGTTTCCCTCAGAGATTGGTACGTGCCATGATGGTAGACTATGAAATTTTCCACATAGATCATGATGCAAGTAGGTGTCTGCTAATGCAATGTGTGATCCGTAAGAATGTGTCTTGTTATTGCAATATTTACACCTCCACTACTCATGACACCAAGGATTGTAGATTGATTGACTAGATACATGATGTCATTGATATTGGTGTGTAGACTAGCATTGTAAATAATTCCAAGGATGATGGTCATCACTATGAAGGGCACACGGATGGAGGATCTCACATAATAGGCTTCCATGGAGGATTTTGAGGTTGAGGCAACCACAGAGGTGGAAGAAGTGAGTTCCCACATGGAACTTGTTACAACTGTGGGTCTACAGAGCACTATAAGCACGAATGCCCTGATCTATTATAATGCTCTTGGTGTGGAAAGAAGCACAAGTATGAGGAGTTCCCAAAGTTATTTGAACACATGAGCTAGCAACATGAGTTATGGAAGGATAAGTGTGAAGAATGTCAACTCCCAATGGATGCCAAGGGTGGCACGTGAGTCAGAGTTAGAACTTATCTGTACTGGTGACAACGCAAGCTGAGGCTGCACGTGTCGGGAGATACCAAAGAAAAGGCCGTTGGTTACTAGAGAAGAGGTGGTGCATGGAAAGTACCTAGACCCTACTCATCAAAAAGAGGTTTATCAGGAGACCATGGATGTAATTCAAAGCCTACAAGGAGAGATCTAATGCCTAAAGGAGTAGTCATGATAGTTAGAGCAAAGGGAGATCACTAAGGCTCCATGAAGGATTTGGATGAATTTAAGGAGGTATGAAAAATGTTGAGGCAAGAAAATATCATCCCTTTGCTAGGGGAATGGTTATGTCAAAAGTATCACACGCCCGAGGAGAGCGCGAGTGACAGGTCTTGCACGCTAACCTTCCCCTCACACCATTGATTATGATAAGGAGATTACCTTGAATGCAGTAGTCGATGGATAACTCCTAAGAAATATTTTGATAGATACGGGTGTGGAGGTTAATGTTCTCACTTTAGATGTCTGGAATCAAATGGGAAGGCCCCCATTACATCTATCTTCAAATGTCTTATATATGGATAAAAAGACAAAGGTGATGCCCATTGGTGTCTTGAAGGACATGTTATCACTATCCAAGGGGAAAAATTCACTAGAGACTTTGAGGTCTTGGTACTAGTTGAGGTGGACAACTTTCTAGCATTACTTGGGTGCCCGTGGTGTTATAAGAACAATGTTAACCTACGGTTCAATAAGGGGTACATAAGTTTTAGAACAAGGAAGAATGGGTTATTATCCCTTTAACTGATGGGAATTCAAAGCATCCTATACTAAGCCTTTGGGAGAGGAATTCCTCGATAGAATCTATGTGCGCACTATCAGGGACCCTGAGGTGATTAATCCTATGAAAGGAGTTATTCAGTTCAAAGACGCTCAATCTATGAGTGATACCACTAGTGTAACATGTGACAATTGGGTGCATGGGACTTATGAGTTAATTGGGTGGAAATTAAGAGGCTACATTATAAGAGTGAAAAAGCACGCCCACTTAAGCACCTGAGGGGGAAGCAGTTACCAAGCTACACTGGGGACAACAACCTTGATGTTTTCCTATGAGCCATGGAAGCTCAATGGAGATGTGAGATATAAAAAAGGAGCATATTTTTCTTTCTACACTTATCACAAAACTGCAACACATTGGTGGACGGTGCATCAAGATAATCTTCTAGGGTGGCACGAGGTGAGGATTTCACTCTTTATTAGATTCTTCAGGAGCAACATGCCAACTAAACATTGTTTCTATGATGGGAAATGATCCACCTCAGATCATGTCTAGTGGTGTGAGAGGATTTGGATGGAAGATGCAGAGGCCTTACCTCCTTCCCTTTGGGTGCACAATTTCTATAACACACTTCAAGGTCAGACGTGCACATGGTAATTCATTTAGAATTATGTTGTCGTGACAGGAACTGGCAGGAGTTAACAGATGACTTGGTTTAAACCTTTTAATATCAAAGTGCTAAGCCATTAGTGAATGAGGAGTTGCGGGTTGTTAAGTTCCTAAATATGGGAGACAGTGCCATGGCAGAGGATAGAATACTGGAATTATTAAGTGAACCTATCTTAGAAGTGCACTCTAATGAGGAAGAAATAGAGGAGATGCAGATTGAGTGCATTTGCATGGAGAAAGAGAAGGGAAAGTTAGTCTATGTGATAGATGGCAAGGAAGTGGAGAACTTGGATGTTAACCATACTATGGGTACATGCGAGGTAATAGATAGTGTTGATGAGCAAGCGCACGCCTACCATGAACCTCTCAAAATAAAGAAGGTTAACATTGGCTCATAAACAAAACCTAAAGAGGCTACTATTGGGGATTATTGGTCAGAAAAGGAGGTTTCAAAGATCATTGATCTATTGCATGAGTTTTAGGATTTATTTCCATGCAGGTACCATGAGCTTAAGGGAGTTCACCACTCTTTAGGAGAGATGTGGATCAAACTAAAGGAGGGAGCATGCCTAATTCGGAAGAGACCTTACCAAATGAATCCAAATTTGTGCATCCAGGTCAAGGAAGAGATAGAAAAGATGATCGCTTTAGGTATCATTGAAGTTGTTGAGGAATCAAAATGGATAAGCCCAATGGTCATTAGCATTAAAAAGGATGGGAGGATAAGGATCTGTGTTGATTACAGAGATTTGAATGTGGTATGTGTCATTGATCCCTTTCCAACC
Source organism: Taxus wallichiana var. yunnanensis (assembly GCA_018340775.1). Lineage (NCBI taxonomy): Eukaryota > Viridiplantae > Streptophyta > Pinopsida > Cupressales > Taxaceae > Taxus > Taxus wallichiana. The sequence continues at coordinate 404,838,582 of CM031244.1, read as the reverse complement.
CCTTTCACCGAGGAGATCCTAGAGGGAGTAGTTGGGCATGAGATCTATTCCTTCATGGATGGCTTCTTAGGATATCATCAAGTTAGGATTGTAAAGGAGGACCAAGAAAAGATAACTTTTTCCACTGAATGGGGAAGCTTTGCCTACACAATCATGCCTTTTGGATCAAGAACATTCCTATTATGTTTTTGCACATGGTGGTCTAGGAATTTTAAGATTTTATCCATAAGTTCCTTCAGTCTACCTTGATGATTGGACAATGTATGGACTAGTGAAGGACCATTGAGTCAATTTCTCGGTTGATGTTTGAGAGATGTCGGCAATTGTGCATATCCCTCAACATCAAGAAATGTTTTTTTACTCTATTTGGAACCCTGTTGGGGTATATTATATATAAGGAAGGTTTCTTTGGTGGATCCTATCAAAGTTGTCATTATTGTGGGATTGGTGGAGCCTACTCGCCGTGAGCACAATGCGTGGATTCTTTGGGCATACGTGGTATTACTGAAATTTTATAAGGGGTTATACCAAAATCGCGTGTGCATGGAAGGATTATTCAAGCACGGATGTACATTCCATAGGGGAGAGGCTAATAGAAAGAATTTTACACATTAAAGAATAAGATTATCATCGAGCCCATATTACGCTTTCCTTTTTGGGATAAGCTATTCCATGTAAACGTTGATGCTTCAAGGATGACGATTGGGGCAATCTTAACACAACCTAGAGAAGGAATTGTTGACCACCCTTGTGTTTTTCTATTAGGAAGTTGACACTAGTAGAGCAGAACTATACTACTACTAAGCGTGAAGCATTATCAATGATCTACATGCCGCATCAATTTAGCAAGATCTCTGTTGGCAACACCCTTCATATTCTACATGAGACCACATGGCATTGAAGTACTTGGTAAACAAGCCCATTTTACAAGGGCACATATGTCAGTGGGTCTTTTTATTTCAAGAGTTTGATTTTATAGTTGTTGTGAAACCAAGAAAGAGTAACTTAGGACCTAACCATTTATCCAAGATTGACTTAGGAGAGGATGCACAGAGCATTGAGGACACAATGTCGAATGTGTAACTATTTAGATTACAGCACACACCCTATAACTTGGAAGATATTATTGTGTTTCTCAAAAAGGGTGTGGCATTGAAGGGAATGAAGACCTGGAAAGGAAGCAATTAGCCATATGCGTCACACCCTACATAATAATTAGTGGAGACTTATAAAAGCTAGGCCACGATGAGGTTTTGTGCCATTATGTGTTAGAACATGAGCACATTGCAATCATGGAGGAAGCACACGTTGGGATTGCAATAGGATACTACGTAGATAATACCACCGCACGGAAGATCCTTCGGTGGGGCTTTGGTGGGAAAGAATCTACCAGGATTGTATTGAGTTTTAAAAGGCTTGTGACCTTTGCCAGTGCATGGAAAACTAGGAAGAAGAGATGAGATGCCCTTGAGACCGATAACTGGTGCAAAACCATTTGAGAAGTGGGTGATTAATTTTGTAGGACTGATTTCACCTACCACACGAAGGATTGGTTCACATTATATCATTACTTGTATTGATTACTTAACAAGGTGGGTGGAGGTAGCACCTATGAATAATTGCACAACAACCACAACAACAAGATTCCTGTGGGAAAACATAATCAACAGGTATGGATTTCCTTTAATCTTGACTAGTGACAAAGGCACACACTTTTTGAATGAGACGGTAAGGATTTTACTAGCACATTTCAAGGTGACCCATCAAAAGACCACCCCTTATTACCCCCAAGTCAATGGAACCGAGGCATTTATTAAGATCTTGAGTCACATGTCGACCAAAATTTGTGATGTGGGAAGGCAGATTGGGATGACTTAGCCATACTATGGGCATATAGGATGACCTATAAGAGATTGAACAAGTCCACACCATTTCAATTAGTGTTTGGATCATGTTGGGTTTCAAATTTGCACTTGGAATGAAACCACAGTTAGGGGACAAGCAAGTCCCTCCTCTTTAATGGGAGAGGTTACCTTATTAAAAGCAGGGGCAAAACCTATGTACAAATACACAATCTTTCATTCAATGGTGGTTTCCCGATATCTTGAAATGTTTTTTATTCTTGGAAAGTTATCAATACATGAGGATAGAAAAATTGAAGAGAGGAGAGAGGAGAAGAAGACAATACTTTCAGGGAAAAGAGATGGCAGAGAAAACCCTTATATGTATTGAGAAAATGAGATATATAATAGAACCATTCACGTTTATAACGGGCACAATCCGCAGACTCAAATTTCTTGAGATTGTATAAACTAGAACACAAATTTTCTAAGCATGCAAGGATTAAATGATTCACGAGATCAGAGCAAGAAGGAAAAGAAAGCAGAGGAAAAAGGGGAAAACCTTTGTATTGATTTCTTCCAATTCGAAATTACAGTTTCAGAATATCAAAATTCCCAACCCTGTACAATGGATTTGAAAGCCCTTTAAATAGCTTGTAAGAGATGGTTACAACTTCCTCGAGTAAGCCATAAATAGTTACAACTTATTCCAATCATTCGCGCCCTTTCGAATTCTTGATTCACAAAGAAACATTAATGGCAGAAAAACTAGTTTTTTAAATATACGACCATTACATTATTTTTACAGTTAAAACATGGGCCATTTGATTTGCTTTTACAACTTTAATTTTGGGCTGCCCACATGGAAGAAATTGATTCAAGCGGGCCTACGAGACGCCTTTTGCATTTTTTACCTTTGAAGTTGCGCCAGGCTGACACATGGAGAGCTTTGTTGGTTCCTTTATACTTAGCCAATTCAGGCCTATTTCCTGCTTGACTTATGTTGACCCCTAGACACGTGGAGAGATGACACTCATTTGAGTTTCCATTTTGGAAATGCCTCTTAAAATTACACCGAGTTGACGTGTGTCTCCTTCCACCGGTCTTGGAATTTTCAATGGCCAACTCTATCTCTCCATTGAATTTCACCATGTGGCGAGATGGCACTCATTTGAAGATTGACCCTTTGATTTCACTTCCAAAATTGCATTGTTAAGGCATGTGGAGACTTCCACCAACCTACCCATACTTAGTCAATTTTAATGATCGACTCTTTCTCTTTTTGGACTGGGACATGTGGAGGACTGGCACAAGTTTGAGAACCACCCTTGACTTTGACTCTTGAAGTTGCACCGATGAGGCATGTGGTGCCATCCGCTAAACCTTCCATACTTAGTCGATTTGAGCTTGTTCTGCCTTCATTTTGAACCTGGGACATGTGGAAAGCCTGCACTTATTTGAGGATTGTCCCTTGGGTCCTACCCTTGGAGTTGCACCATTTGGATGCGTGGAGGATTCTGCTATCACTTGAAACATGACCAAACCACATCCAATCAGAGATGCCCACGTACTACCCATGGATTTTAGGGCAAAAATTAACAAGGAAGATACGCCTATCATTCCCGACTGTGGGAAGAAAATAAAAAGAAGGGAAGAAACTTCACCATTACACCCGACTTTCAAATTGTTCTCCATGAATGGGAAAACTACAAACAATGCCAGGCTCGATGTGATCCAATACTCCAAGGTACAGACTCAAAATTTTTAAAACTTGACTTCAAAAGAGGGGAATTTTGAGGATGAAAACAATTGGCTCTTTCTGGGGATGACTTGGCTTGGAACAAAGACACAAGGCAAGATCAAGAACTGCAGATAACTCGAGAAAGAGGACCAGTGCCTTATCCATTGGGAAAAGGAGTCAAAACAAAACCAATACAAGGAAACACACATAAGATAGGAAAAGAAACAAAACAAACCAAAAGGGAAGACCCAAAACAAAACACACCACAAAGAAAGAACAAGAAAGGGACACAAGCCAAAAACCAAAAACCAAATGCAATGTACAAAAGGACTTCCTAGCCACCTAGGACTTCAAAAAATTTAGGTATTGCCCACTATAAGGAAGTGGGAGAGGAGAACCATCCATGTAATCCAAATAAAAAGAGTTCTCTCCAACAAAATGTCTGATTCTAAAAGGACCAAGCCAAAGAGAATCAAACTTACCATGGCTTCCTCATGGCTCATGTCTTTTGTCCCAAAGTAGCACAATGTCTCCCACTTGGAAAACTCTGGGTTTGGATTTCTTATCAAACAAAGCCTTCACTTTCAACTGATGAGTTGTTATCCTATCAACCACTTGCAATCTGTCCTCATCAAGCTTCTAAAGGTACAAAATTCTCTTGTCCAAAGAGCTACTGAAACTTGAATCTTCAATGGTTTTCATCAGATGTAAGGTTGGAAATTCCACCGTGACTGGCAATTGAGCTTCCACACCATACACCACTTGGAAAGGAGACATTCCAATTTCTCTCTTGGGTGTAATTCTATCATCCCAAAGTGCATCATATAGCTTCTTATGCCAATTCCTTTGAGAATCATTTACAAGCTTTCTAATTATGTTCACCAAGTTCTTGTTTGTTGATTCTACCTATCCATTCCCTTGGGGGTAGTAATCTGAAGAATGAGAAAGTGAGATCCCATACCCATAGTAGAAGTCCATCATCTCAGCAGAAGAAAATTTGGAAGCATCATCGATCCACAATTTTGTTTGGGGTCCCAAACCCGATCAATATGTTCTCCTTAATGAAGTTGCAAACTACCTCGAAATACCGATCTTGACGGGATGGCTTCCACCCACTTGGTGAAGTAATCTGTGGTAGTCAACACATGGGTATGTCCAACACTAGAAGGTGGGTCAAGAGTTCTAATGAAATCCAATCCCCACTATTGAAAGGGCTCATCAATCACTAATGGCTTTAGTGGCAAAGCAGCCAACTTAGGTCTTCCAACAAATGTTTGGCATGCTTCACATTTACCAACCCATTTTGATGCATCTCTGAACAGAGTGGGACAATAATAACCAAGCATGAAGTATTTTATGAATCACATAAGAGGAGAAATGACCTCCACAAGCTTTGGTCATAAAAGTAGATAACAACTTTATTTTGCTCCTTGTCTACACACTTCAAAAACCTTCCATCTATGCCTTGTTTGAACAAAGCATTCTCCCATAGCACATATTGTGTAAACCTTAGTTTGATGGCTCTCTTCTCTTTGGCACTCAAGTGAGATGGACACTCTCCATAGGTTAGAAAGTGAGCAATATCAACATACCATACATCTATCGAGTTGAGGAACAGAACAACAGGGACATCAACTCCATCTTTGGACAACTCCTTAGCAGCTCCTCAGCAATGAGTTCACATAGGCCCTTACCCCGAACCAACTTTGTTGGCCTGATGTCAAGATCATACTCTTGCACCTTTTCTACCAAATTACCTCTTTTGGTTCCAAACTCTTGCTGAATAAGAATGGATTTGATTGTTGTATAGGCACCAAAGACCACGAATGAGAATTAAGGATGTAAAACCTAAATTGCTTGAAAAATTTGATGACTATACAAGCATGTTTCTCCATCATGGTGTACTTCATATCATGATTTTTCAAGACATAAATCATGAATGCAATTGGGGCTCATGATCTTCAACATTCTTCCTGGGCTAACACAACAACTAGGGTATTTTAAGTGGCATAACAATAGATAATGAAATCTTTATTAAAGTCGGGCAAGCCAATATTGGAGTCTTTGCAATAGCTTGTTTAATGTCCTTAAATGATTTCTTCCCTTTAGAGGACCAACCAAAATTTTGCTTCCCTTGCATCATGTGAGCAATGCTCATAGTAAGTTCTGCAAAATCGGGGATAAATCTCCTAAGGAAATTGATCTTACCAAAGAAAGAATGGATACCTTTATTACTTGATGGAAGAGAAATTTTTGGATGTCCTTAAGTCTAGCCTAGTCAATCTTGATCCCTTCCTTTGAAATAATGTGTCCCAATAGCTTTCCTTCTTCGTGACAAAAACATAGACTTCTTAGGGTTTAAAGAAATTCTATGCTCTCTACACTTCTACAATATTGTTTCACGGTATTGGAAGTGATCTTTTCTTGCTTTAGAAAACACTGTCAAGTCATCCAAATACACAACAATGCATTTCCCTTTCAAACTACCAAAAGCCAATTTCATGGCCCTCCTGGAAAGTAGCACAAAAATTAATGAGACCAAATGGCATCCTCTTTTATGTAAAGGTGCCCCAAGGAGTAGTAAAGGCATTATTATGTTGATCTACGGTAGTCACCTCTACTTGATTGTACCCCGAGAATCCATCTAACATAAATAGCATCTTTGAGCTCGTGACAACTTTTAATACTTGGTCCATCATGGGGAGATGGTAGTAGTCCTTCTAAGAACCATGATTTAGATTTATGAAGTCCACACATATCCGTATCTCACTATTCTTCTTCCGACATGCACTATATTAGCAATCCATGTTGAATGGTGGATGGGAAGATGATCCTAGCCTTCTTGAAGCTTTTGTATTTCTTGGAAAAATGTATCAGCTATCTTTGGATTATATTGCCTTTGTTTCTGTTTGAAGGGTTTGATCCCAGGCTTAAGAGGAATGAAATGTTGCATTTCTTTAGGCTGAAAAGCCTTAAGATCATCATAAGAGTACGCTAGAACATCAACATACCTCTTCAATGATTCACCACCTTCTTTTTCTCTTCCTAAGTGTAGCATTTTCCAATGTTGACCATTTTGGGATCATCAAGACTCCCAATATTCACTTTCTCAGTCTTAGCAGATTTTCGGGCTCCTTGGGAAAATTTAGACTTCATATATCTATCATGTTTATCAAAAATATCCTCCAAACTCACCAACCCTTTAGGAATTTTGTTGCCTTTTAGTTTGATGCATCCATCTTGATCCATCTCTTCTTTAACACCCTCTTCATTTGATGACACACACTCTCTAGGAAGATTGTCACTTCCTTCAAAGTACAACTGATCAAAGTTGTCTCTGAGCTCCAAGAAAGAAAGAAAATGTTGGTCATCATTGAAAACTTGCCAATTATTTACATTGTCAGGAACACTGGGTCTATGGATCAGCTCAATGGTGAATTTCTCTTGAGGGAAATCAAGGTGAGGAATCAACAAGGACCCTGAAACAACTAGAGAGTTAGCCCTAGTGTTCCTTTCCCTTGACACAACTTTAATGGAAAAGGCATCAAGGAATTTAATGGAATCCCAGACTAGATTCCTATAATGTTTCAACCTTCTGTTCTTTACCTAATAAAGGTCTCTAACTTGTTTTACAATTAGCTCGGCATCTCCACGAGCAAGAAGGTTCTTCACTCCCATTTCCTTCACCATGCTCAACCCAAGAATAAGGGCCTCATACTTGGCAAGATTGTACATATTTTCAAACTGAAATTTGGAGGAGAAAGGATGAACCACACCCCAGGAGAAATGAGCACTACACTAGCTACAAAACTAGTGAAGAGTAGCTTCCATCAAATTCTAAAGTCCACACACCAATGGATCAAGCGGCGCTCCCTTTGGAAGACTTATCTCTGTTGTGACATGATCATGTAGTTCCCATGCCCAATGTCCTCATACATTATTTATGCTTTAGGATCATCTGTCTTTTGCAAAATATACTCGCTTGTTTCTCAGCAAGGTAGCTTCTTCATCTTCCCATTGTTAGGGATCAAGGCATGTGACCGATCCATTTAGATCTCACCTCCAACATCCTTGTAAAAGTTCCTACTTAGCAAAATGCCATAGAAAGAAAGAGGGATATCAGCAACAAGGATGGTAGCCAAGACCTTCTTCTCTGGTAAAGTAGAAAAATCTACTTATGCATCCTTGATTCTCCCAACCAAAGGCACTTCTCTACTTTCAATGGAATAACAAGAGCCATAAGTGTGGGTTAGGGTTAGACCCACAACATGAGCCACTTTTGCAGGCATTACATTATCAAATGCACTGAATAATGACACAATTGCTAAGCTTGTGGCCCATGCTATGAGGAGAGTCACATGAAGGGTTTGATCTTATCATTGGGTGAAGTGACTACAACTAAAAGGTTGGGTTGAGGTAGAGAAGGAGTGGGCAAAAGGCCTTTAGAAGAATGGGCTGGGGTTTTAGATTTAGAATTTTAAAATTTAACCATTTTGCAAAGGCTTTAGGATGGTTTTGATATAACTCTACCTCAGAAATCTGAATCTTGGTTTTTTTAGATGGTCTATAATGTCAAAAGATCCAAATGTGGATGGGGAATCACTACTAGGAGTAGGAGGAGCTTTTGATCTATCAGCTTTATCATTTGTTGGACAGAATTCTCAGAAGAAGAAGTAGAGGGAGAAGGACTAGCAGAGCTTACCTTTTGGGTGGAAGTAGTAGGAATAGGAGCTCTCTCTCTCGCAATCAAGGATGGTAATGGGGTACTCCTTGGATCTTTTTGCAGTTGCACCACTTTTTCTTTTTGTTGGTATGCTCCCGGGTCATAACAAACATATGACTCACCATGTATCTAAGCCACTACATCATCATAGTCATCTTCATCATCCACACCCTCAGTGGTGAGGAAATGAACTCAAGAACCACTAGGCTCCTCCAGTTCTTCATCAGCTTCCTCTTCTTGTTCATCATAGAGCCCATTTTCTTCCTCATCATCAGGCTCGAGAACCTCATAAGTAGCATTGACAGTCACCTTGAGGGGTGGACCTTTAATGGCTAATATGGTTTGAGAAGAGGGCAAGTGGTTCCTAGGATGAAAGTTCTTCCTTGGAACATCTTGATATGGAGCATGTTGAGCCAATTACTTCTTGATGACAATGATGTCATAGCCAACTTTTACACCAACTAATCTACATTACCTGCAGGAGGAGAGGAAGAAGAGGATGCTTTGGATTTGAAAAACTCCCTTTTCAAACTTGCTGACATGATCAAGTCATCTTCCACACCGACACCAATCTCGATCAAAGCATCCAAAGTTGTAATATTTGCTCTCCTCGGGGCATAACTTACTTAGGAAATTGATCATTCAAGAAGAAACACTTCTGAATCTAATCAATGTGTCTAGTATCTAGTGGAATCTTGTTAAAAACTTGTTGAACTTGGTCACAAATTCTCCCATAGGCTCATGTGGCTCCTTCTTGATTTGATAAATCTAAGCTAGTAAAGCATGCACATCTTCAATGAGTTCGAAATGTTGCTCAAATTCAATATTTATAGTAGTCCAATCGATGATGGTCCTAGTAGGAAGATGGTAAAACCAATTTGCAGCATTGTCTTGTAAGGTTTCCACAAACAACCTAACAGAGACATCCTCATGTTCAACTCCAAGGACCCCACATGCAACAATGAAGGCTGCAATGTGTTCATCAGGGTGTACTTTTCCATCACCTCTAAATTTGGGAAAAATCTTCCTGTTACCCCTAGGTAACTCATGCAATGGTTGAGGAAGAGCCAGAGGCCCAACTCTTTGTCCCCAAGGCCGAGGTGCTGCCATTCTTGGAAATATTTCTTGAAGTGGAACTGAAACACCAACAAGAATTAGGGCATAGAGATTAGGGCTAAGTTATGCTTGAGGAATGCTACTACCAGAAGCTTTGTCTTCAATAGGAGGTGTGCTTGTGGAATGAGATCTTCTATTTCTTCTTGACGGAGGAAGTTGAAAACCTTGTTGATCCAAGAGTTGAAATTGGGGATATTCAATTCCAAGAGCCCTTCTACCATGAGTGTATCTTAGAGTCGCAGATCAAAGAAATGATCAAATTAGTTGTTCTTTTTAAGAAAGGAAATTTGTTAAACAAATTCCCCAGTGGAGTCACCAAAAACTATTGGGTTTCAGATTTTCACTTGGAATGAAACCACAGTCAGGGGACAAGCAAGTCCCTCCTCTTTAATGGGAGAGGTTCCCTTATTGAAAGTAGGGGAAAACCTATGTACAAATACACAATCTTTCATTCAATGGTGGTTTCTCGATATCTTGAAATGTGTTTTATGCCGGAAATTTATTAATACATGAGGATAGAAGACTTGAAGAGAGGAGGGAGGCAGAAGAAGACAATACTTTCAGGGAAAAGAGATGGCAGAGAAAACCCTTATATGTATTGAGCAAATGAGATATATAATAGAACCATTCACGTTTATAATGGCCATAATCCACAGACTCAAAGTTCTCGAGATTGTATAAACTAGAACACAAAGTTTCTAAGCATGCAAGGATTAAATGATTCACAGATCAGAGCAAGAAGGAAAAAGAAAGCAGAGGAAAAGGGGAAAACCTTTGTATTGATTTCTTCCAATTCAAAATTACAGTTTCAGAATATCAAAATTCCCAACCCTATACAATGGCTTTGAAATCCCTTGAAATAGCTCACAAGAGACGGTTACAACTTCCTCAAGCAAGCAAGAAATAGTTACAACTTATTCCAATCATTCACGCCCTTTCGAATTCTTGATTCACAAAGAAATGTTAATGGCGAAAAAAGCTTTTTTAAATATACGACCATTACATTATTTCACCAGTTAAAATATGGGCCATTCAATTTTCTTTTACAACTTTAAATTTGGGCGCCCACGTGGAAGAAATTGATTGGAGCGGGCATACGGATGCCTTTTACATTTTTTTCCTTTGAATTTGTGCCAAGCTGACACGTGGAGAGCTCCACCGGTTCCTTTATACTTAGCCGATTCGGGCCTATTTCCTGCTTGACTTATGTTGACCCCTAGACACATGGAGAGCTAGTGCTCATTTGAGTTTCCATTTTAGAAACGCCTTTGTTAAAATTGTGCTGAGAAATGACACATGTCTCCTTCCACCAAGATTGGACTTGTTTCACAATGGCCAACTCTGTCTCTCCATTAACTTTCACCATGTGGTGAGCTAGCACTCATTTGAAGATTGACCCTTTGATTTCACTTTTGAAATTGTGCCGTTAAGGCACGTGGAGACTTCCGCCAACCCGCCCATACTTAGTCAATTTTAACGATCGGCTCTTTCTCTTTTTGGACCTGGGACACGTGGAGGACTAGCGCAAGTTTGAGAACTACCCCTAGCTTTGACTCTTGAAGTTGCGTCGTCCACTGAACCTTCCATACTTAGTCGATTTGAGCTTGTTTTGCCTTCATTTTGAACCTAGGACACGCGGAAATCCTGCACTTATTTGAGGATTGTCCCTTGGGCCCTGCCCCTAGAGTTGTGCTATTTGGATACACGGAGGCTTATGTTGTCATTTGAACATGACCAAACCACATCCAATAAGAGATGCCCACATACTACCCATGGATTTTGGGGCAAAAATTAATGGGGAAGATACGCCTGTCATTCCCGACTGTAGGAAGAAAATAAAAAGAAGGGAAGAAACTTCACCATTACGCCCGACTTTCAAATTGTTCTCCATGAATGGGAAAATTGCAAACAATGCCAGGCTCAACACGATCCAATACTCCAAGGCACATAATCAAAATTTTCAAAACTTGACTTCAAAAGAGGGAAATTTTGAGGACAACAACAGAGTGGAAGTTGTTTTACCATTAGAGTTTATGCTACTGTCTCTGCGTATTGCACACACAAGAGAATTAGCCAACGAGAAATAACTACAAGAACACATGGAGAAGTTAATGCAGTTAGACAGAAGGCGATCACTTGCTAGGTGGATTCAAAAGACTGAGAAGGCATGACAAAAAGCATGGCATGATCATCATATTAAAAACAAACAATTCGAGGTTGGGCTAGATGGTCTTGCTTTATGACTCTAAATTTTTGTGCCATCTTGGGAAACTGAAAGTCCATTGGTTAGGACCATACATCATCTCATACATCCTTGATTCAGGTGTGTGCCAATTACAAGCATTGGATGAGATGAGGTTACCAAATTACTTCAATGGGAGTAGGTTGAAGCCCTACTATAAATAAGGCTTTTGTGTAGTAAAAATAAGGTAGTTTTGCCAATTAGTTTAGATTTCTTTTGGTCCTTTTGGTTGTGTCCTTTGTCATCATTTTCGGTTTGGTTTTGCGCATTGGTGTGTGGTAGCTAATTACATTGTAAGAGGTTCTATGCACGGGGACCGCACATACATTTTTGTGTGGGGTGAGGTAGCAGATATATTGAACACGGTGGACAACAACTTCAACAGGGACTGTTGGAAAAATTAACGTGAAGACAGAAGAACGAGCAACGTAATGGCTAAGATGTGTAAATTTGTGCGGTTATGAAGGTGGGTTGAAAGAAGTTGAAGACCACAAGAAGGGAAGGATCGCACGGTATGACATAAGGTAGGCAACATTATAGGGAACTACTTAGTAGACAATGTAGAGGTTATGTACTTTGGCATGAAGATGTGCGTGAAGGAGGTTTGTGGCAGTTTAAGTGGTATTGGAGCACCTAAAGGTTATAGTCTGCAAAGCCCAAGGGAAGTTGCATAAGTTGAATTAAGTGAAATAAAGTGTTTTATTAAAAAGTGACATCGAACACGTGGTCGGAGGAACTCTAAGGCATCAATAAAGTATAAATAAGAGATAAGAATAGTCATTTCGACTACTTTTCCTTAGAGAATTTATTTTTGCTCCCGAGCTCGAAGTGCGACGAAGGTTTTTCGAAGAAGAGTGACATGAAGTACTATCACGAACCAGTGGACTTGTGCAAAGTTGTAGTAAAATATGTGACATAGCATGGAGGGAAGAAGACAACAAAGTAGGAAGGAGGTGGTGTGAAAGAGAAGCGGGAAGTTGTCGAGTTAGGGTAGTCAAAAGAGAGGAACATAACACCTAGGGCATGAACAAAAAAGGAGAGGGAGATGACACCAAAGAAGGATCGAACAAAGAAACTAGTGGTGGAAAAGGAGGATCCCATGGAGATATACTCGGAGATGTAGTACCCTCTTGGAGTTATTAAGGCCAAAAAGTGGAGCTCAAAGCTATATAAATGTAAGATCAGTGAATACAACCACAGAACATCCAATAATGAAAATTTGATGTGGGAGGACCTAGTGTCGAACACTTTGATGGTGGACAAGCTCAGAAACCCTAAGGTTGATAACTCAGTACAACAAGCGCTACAAAAGACTGGAGTTTTATAGTTATGGGAGCTGCCCTTCTTTGCCAAACCCACCCCTATTTTCAAGTGGTTAATGTCATGGGTGCACGAAGATTTCTTCTACTTCGTGGGGATAAAAATGAAGATCACAGCCAATTGATTCGAGACAATTACGGGCCGTCGGAACACTAGAGAGGTGTTGGGTTTTGAAATGATACTTTAGCAAACCACAGTCAAGGGACAACAAGTCCCTCCTCTTTAATGGGAGATGTTCCCTTATTGAAAGCAAAAAGCAAAACTTATATACAAATGTACAACTTTCAAATTGTGGATTCCTAATATTTTGAAGTGTTTTATGCCCAAAATATTATCAATACAAAATAATAGAAGAACTAAGGAGATGAGAGAGGAAGAACATAACAATACTTTCAGGTAATATAGATAGCAGTATAACCTTATGCATATTGAGAAAAGGATATGCAAAATGGAATCACTCACGGTTATATGAGATATAATTTCATAGGTACAAAGTTCCGAAATCATATTAATGAGAACACAAAGTTTCTCAAAGCATGCAAAGATGGATGATTCGCAAATTTGAACAAGGAAAGAAGGAATAGTAGAGGAAGAAAGGGAAAAACTTTTGTATTGATTACTTTTGAATCTATTACATCTACAGAGTACCAAGATCCAACCCCAAAAATTGACATGGAGAAGCCATTAAATAATCCTAAAAACGGTTACATTCGATTTCTTGGTTCTTGTAGAAGCATTAATGGTGGCAAAAAATGATGCTCTGTAATGCAGCCATTAAACCTGTTTTGTAACTTCAAATATGAGTCGTCCACATGGAAAAGATCTAAACTGAAGCGGGCCTGAGGGTGCCTTTTGTATTTTGTGACTTTGTAGAGATTTTGCATTTTTTACATTTTGGCCCACCCATCCGCTTTTGATACGGGCTTGACACATGGCTTTACTTGAGTGGGGACGAAGTTGCGGCTCACTTTTACAATTTTAACTCTTTTCAAAGAAAAGCTCAAAAACTCAAAGTTCTCCACCGACCCACCTCCGCTTTGAATTTTCAACGCAGCTCAAGACCCCAATGGAGTCATGGATCATTTTATAAATTTTAACTCTCTTTTTGGAAATAAAACTAAAATTCCCAAATTACTCGATGGCCCACCTTCCCACTTTGACTTTTCAACGTGGGAATCAATGCGTGGCTTTACTTGAGTGCAACAGGTTGCACTTCACTTTATAACTTTATGCCCTTTTGGAAACAAAGGTAAAATTCCTAAAGTGTCCCAACAACCCGCCTCTCCACTTTTGACTTTTAAAATGGCCATGTGTCCCTTTGCAGGCCTTAGGCATTCTTTTTACATTTTATGCCTTTCGCCATAATGCCTCAAAACACAAAAAGGACCCGCCTTTCCGCCTTTGACCTTTCAAAGCATCAAAACACAAAAAGGGCCTACCTTTCTGCCACCACTTGTTTCAGCCAATCAGATCCTTCGAGGCCACGGGGCCAATTTGACACTTTTGCAAAAAATAACAAAAGTGACAAGTTTAAAAGATAAACCCACCATGCCGCATCCAATCAGAGATGTCCACGTATCCGCGGATGTCGGGACAAAATTTGACGCCTGTCATTCACGACTGTGGAAAAATAAAAATGAAAGGGAAAACCCCACCGTTTATGCCCGAATTTCAAATTATTCTCCATGGACAGAAAAACTGCAAACAATACCATGCTCGACGTGATCCATAGCCAAAGAGAAGGATTGACAATGACATTCGAATGAAGGAAAACAAAATTCAAGCATCTAGCTAGGGAAATAGAAAATACTTCAAACTGCGAAGATTGGAGAATTTTAAATGAAAAGGGCGAGATTAAAACCAAGCACCCACAACTTCAAAACATGAATTTCTCTAAGGAACCAACTCAAAATTAAAAAAACTTGACTTCAAAAAGAGGGGGGTTTTGAGGGCGACAACAAGAGGCTATGAAACTTGATTTATGTGCCACTATCAAGATTCAGGAGTTGGCAAAAAAGTTGAACTACAAGAAGGGGGTAGGGCACAGGTAATTGTAGATCTCCCAGACCCAACATTGAGATTCACCTCCGAATCATTAGTTGTAAATTGGATGCATTAGAAAGGTGGACGGACATTAACCAGAGGTTCCTATATGTGACCTACAAGGTATCAAAGAGGGCACACTATAATTTTTCCCAATTCATTGCAATGGCATTATCGAGGAGGTGAAAGTATAGAATGAGGCAGGAGAAAATATCACTTAGGATCCATCCTATTATTGATCATGTTCTAGGAGATTGGTGTCCTTCAGATGACCAGATGAGAACATTTGGGTTCACCCACCGCACACGCGTCCCTTACAGTCTAATTCACAAAGTTCACCTGTGATGGGACCATCTCAAGCACTTACAAGGCTTAGATGAATAAATGGTTTGATCATTTGTGTGGGGCTTTTGAGAATGAGTGGTGCATCCCCCACGAGTTACCACAAGTTGTTAGAGACAAGGTAAAATTTGTTATTACCCAACATTTTTGTCTAGCGAATTTTATGATGGCCAAGGAGAGATGGGGCCATGGTGTAAACTCCCTTCACATTCACATCCAAATATATGAAGTGTTCACCCAACTTGGATCAATGACATGTAGAAGTTGATTTTTTATGTAGAAAAGGTGGATGTTAATGTCTACACATTATGTGCTACATATAAGTATGGCGCTCGACCTACCTACGTCAAAGTTTTAGAACCAGATTTTCTGTACTTACACCCATAAGTCAACGTTACCATCAAAGGGTATGTTCATTAGGTGTTCATGTAGCTACGCCCCAAGACACGAGGAGGGATTGAAGTGGAGGTTACAGACTCTCCCTTTCCAAATCCACGGGAGACACCAATCCTACCCATGAAAGCAATGTAAGAGGAAGAGGAAGAGGAAGAAGAAGAAGATGAAGGAAGGTTAGATACCTCAAAAAGAGGAAGTACTACACGTGACAGAATGGTAGCAAGGGCACCAACACTTCGGTATGGGGTGGCACCGAGGCTTCATTTCCATGGTGCGAGGAGGAGGAAGAGAAGGAAGATCTTGAAGAAAAGAGACAAAAGATGCCCGACACATCAAGCCCCCAGCAATGACTCAAAGGAAAAAAAGGAAAAAGACCCCACCACTTTCAAAGTGGAATTGGAAGAAGAACTGGAGGGTTAGGAGGCTGAGGTAGAAACCATGGATGCAGGCAAAGTGCGGGAGAAGAAGAAGAAAACTATATAGGGGCCGAGAAGAGTCTAGCGCATGGGGCCGTTACACCATGTAGAACACCAGCCCAATGGAAGATGAAGGTGACTCATTTACTCTGAAAGAGGATAAGGGATTCACCCCTGGGGTGAAGAAGCAAATAACCAAGTGCAAGGCTACAAGGAAGAAGTGGACACCCATGTCCCCACACATGGACTTTGTGGATGACCCCATAAAGGTCTTGTGTGTAATATTCTAGGCCACCCTCCCACCAAAAAAGTTACATGGTTGGGATTTAATGGATCAAGACGGGGTGTGCCTAAGACCAGGAAGATGTTCAGTTGGAGCATGCACTACCATGCCAAGGAACCTGAGTTTGAGGTCAATGATCATGCGATCGAGACCGTTCACTTGAAGAAGAAGGGAGGAGATACATACAAAGTGGTGGATCCTAACCACCTAACAGACGAGTAGGCATGTAATTCTCTGTAAAATATGTCTTCAGAGGTAATTCGGTGCAATCTGGATACAGGGGCCACTATTTGGACCTTGATCACAGAGAGGAAGAGCAAGGAGAAGGAAATAGATAGGTTGTACTAGGGGTTAAGGGGAGAGCAGGTGTGGATGAAGGAGGCATATGACCGAGCTAGCGTCCTCTGAAAAACATTCTGGGAAAATGTCCGGCATTGGTGAGCTAGGCCAAGACTAATTATGGGGATGAGATGGAGTACCTTGAGGAACTTGTGGGGATGTTACTTGTTAACATCAAGGATGGTGTGGGCCCCACAACTGCATAGCTTGCAAAGAAGAAATAAGAAAACAAGGTCGCAATTGAAGCCCGAATCATGGAGTTGGAAGATTTTCTCTCCCAAATCAAGGAGGTGAATATACTGGCAGATAAGGGCTTCAAAAGATGTAGAAAAATCAAGCCAATTATCGACGCGTAGTGAAAGAGGAAGAGGAATCCCTCAAAGTGTTACAGAGACCATCCCCACCAATAAGGCGAAGCATGCATAATTGGTTGTTAACACCACGGCCCAGAAGGAGAAAATCAAGACAAAGCGTGAAAAGATGGATTTTAGAATCGGTGAGCTCGAGACTCCATCAATGAATGGATGGATGAGTTCGAGGGTGTCTGTGCAAAGCTTGGGGTGGTTATTAACACGTTGAGAGGGAAGGTGGAAGAAATCACCCCAGAACAGGTACCAAGTTTCATAGGTGAAGCGTCAGGTAAGGCCTTATTAGAGTTGAAGGCCTAGGAAAAATTAAAGGACGAGATAGATACGGAGTTCCCCAAACTTCTCCAACTGTTTGCATAGCATCCCCCATTCCTCGATTCTTTATTCATATTCTCTCCCAACCTCTATTCTTTATTCTTTTCAAAAGTATTAGGTTGACAAAAATTTTGTTCGGGAAGCACGAAGGTTTGTCAAAACCGTAGACACTGTAGTTTGATCAATAGACTATTATTTATAATGGTGCACTAACACTTCTTCCCTTTGCAAATTGACGACACACAGCCAATCAGATGTATCTAACTCCCTCCTTATGGCACCTTGTTGGTTGTTTTTCCTCTTATAAACCATTTAAACAGGTTGGTATAACCTTGTTCTAACTACATTATCTTCTTATTCTCTTCTAGCTTGCTTCTATTAGCTCCTTGGAAGATCAATCCACTTCGTTAGATTGATTAAACCCTTGAGTAACCTTTCCAGAACCCTAATTACTCTCTAGGAGAGATTAATTAATCTAACCTAGGTTAATTACCTTAAACATAGTCAATTCACACTTTGACTTGCTAAAAGTGCTTTTTGGACTTTAGCCTTTGTCCCACATGCACCCAAATCTCCCATTTCTTCCAAACCAAAAACTATAAATAGGGTTATACCCCCTCCCTCATTTCCCAAGAATTATCTCTTCTTCCTAGCATAGATTATAGCAATTTGTTTAGGCTTTAGTTTATGTTTCATCTTCTTCCATTTGAGCTAAAAGCATTTAATCTTGTATTTCATAGCATTAACATGGAGTAAAAGGGAAGATCCATTGGCCTTGAAGCCATTAATGGGGAGATCTCTTTCTCTTAACACATAAACTGAATGCTTAGATCCTCTTAGGTTCATTATTTCAAGCTTTCAAAGAATATAGATTAACTTCATTTGCTTAGTTTGCATGTTTATTTCAAATTATTGTATGCAAAAAAGAGAACCTTGCTAATTTCTTATCACATGGTCCATTGATCATATTGTTAAAAGCCTTTGGGGTTTCTTTAGAGATTCTTACCCCAAATCCATGGCTTTTACAACTTTTCATTGAACACGGGGATGGCAACTAGTTTAGTGTGGGGTGATGTTGGACCCTAAAAGTAACTAAGTGCCTAAGGTGTGAAGCCTTGTGGCACACATAAATAGGGTGTGAAGCCACACACATAAGTAATTATCAGAGAGGCACGAAGGCTCGTGCTAGGGAAAATGGAGTCGAGACTTAGTAAGTTTTGGATAACAGGAAAAGATGCACATAGGTAACGAACGAAAAAGTGACCAGATATAGATGTGGATAACTTATGAAGACTTGTGAGTCAAGGAAAGCATATTCCAGGGTATCAATATGGTTATCATGAAAGGATAAGGAGTCAAGGTTGTTAAGGATTAGCTAGCACATGCATTCTAGAAGGCACTCGATTAAGGAAAATGTATGATGACACTTCGCATATTCTTGGGTAGTGGTAGAGAAATGATGAAAGGATTCCATCAGGCCTTCGTAGGTGATGATGAGTGTTAAGATGGAAGGAGAATGATTATTCTATGAGTATGATGGTCTTCGCAAGGGAAAAACAGAGATAAGTAAGGTTAGATAGGGAGTAGGAGAGTGTGTGAAAAATATGTAATGATGAGCTCTATGATGTAAAGTAAGCTCTGCTAGTGTGAACATTTCCACAAATGGGACTCTCTTGATGTAATCTTGGCTACCATATTTTGGCTTATGAATATAATGAAGTGATTCTGAAACACTCATGTGATGGATCTTGATCTATGTATTTTTCCTTTATGTTCATGTGTTTGTGTTACGGGTTTTCTTGATGATGCTCACGGGATTATTCTACTTTCCTTTAATTGATCATGTTAATTTATGTTTGGAATGCACTAGGGTAGGAGTTAGTGCTGACATCTTAAATTCCATGAATGAATGCACTTGTTTTCTAGTTATATTACATCCTCGTGTTAAGAAGGAACGTTCTCATGAAGCTCAAATAAAGGAGGGACTCGGCACCTGCGCACACCTCAGGTGAGCTTCCATGCCAACTAGATGATATGCCGGTGCGCTTGGGATTGGTTGTTAAAACATGCGGTGATAATAGAGACTACAATGGCCATTTTATTAATTTTACAATGATCACTTTTTGCTAAAAAAACACATTTGGGCCTATCTTTATTTCTCACTTTGGGATCACTCTTATCTATCTACAAGAATCCAATTTTGGATCTCTTTTCTATGTTATATGTCATATTTCTAGTCAACCTTTCTTTATTTCTCATGGCTACATCGTGTGTAAATCTATTAGTTAAGGACAATGATTCAAATGACCCATTTTTTCCACCTCCTCTAGGTCCTTCATCAATATATACTAACAATGACATATTTCATAAGGCCATATTAGAGTCTACTAAAATATTACATCATGATTTTAATTTGAAAAATCAAGCTATGAATATCGACATCAAATATCTCAAGGATGAGATAACACACCTAAAGAATCCCTACAAACTCATGTCAATTATGTATTTATGCATCATGATTAATCTACATCTTAGGTTCAAGGAAATTAATTTGATAATGATATACACAATATGCACATTATTTTAATTTGTGTGAAATTCCTACAAAGAGGTAAAAATTCATATGCTCTAAGAAATCAATTTCAAATATTAATGCACCCACATCAAAAATACATCTTTGGTTTGACAAGAATGATATACTACATAATATTATAAATAAGCTACTTGATAATTGATTAATCAATTTATTACCTAATTGTTATTATCCCCTTCACAGCTTGACAAGATCAAAGGAAAAAAATTCCAATTATCTTGGAATAAATGGGCATCATGATAAGTATTGTTACACTTACTTACATCGGAAGATATAATAAGTTAAGCATAATGGAATTATTTCTTTTGATACATGATATTATAATAGATATTCTTCACCTTCTTTGAGGGATCCCTTTTTGGATTTTTGATCACCAGGATGGGCCCCCATCAGACATACTAGTTTCTCAACCTATTATGAGTGATTTCTCTTGGAGTGGGGCCTCTCATATTTAGTCATCTCAAATCCATAAATTCAAATGGGTAGCTAAATTTAATACATATATATCAAAAATAATAATGCAATACGAAATTATATAACTTCATCTTAAATCCAAGATCCATCTAATCATAAAGTGGATATGAAATCAAAACATCCTTCAAAATATTTAATCTTGGTGTAAAAATTACATAATATTAGTGTGTAAATGAAAAATGAATCAATCCAACAAGAACAAGAGAAAAGTTCTAGGAAATAATATAAATGGATTATGAACACTTATACATGGTTTCGAGATCAATTAGAGGATGTCCAAGCACCTATATCGGGGGCAACATAGGGACAATTTATGAGGATATTATTGATTTACCATTATTCATCAATTTATAGCAACAAGATGGACTAAATACATATTCTTATGGTACTAATGATGAGCAATCTAAAATGCCAAATGGGCCTTTCTATGAAGTGGCCCTCAATCCCATTTATATTTGGTTATTCTTGGATTATCTCTATGTGCCTCGAGAACTTATCGATTGATTCTAAATCCAAATCCTCTCTCACCCCTAGAAGTCGGGATACTACCCATTTTACCCATGTCATATATTACTCAATACAAAATATTTTTTTGTGAAGCACCCACTTCACAAGGAGCACTAACCCCTACAACTTTAGTGAGGCACCAACCCCACAAGGAGCACTAACCCCTATTTAGTAGAGAACCCACTCTACAAGGAGGATACAACCTCCCAAGATGACTAAGAACCCACCTAGCCACCTGAATATGAAGATCACCTGATGTCCTTGTTTCTCAAACAATTTATTATGATCAATTTTTTAGCTCCTTCCACTAATACACCTCTCAAACCATGCCTTCTCCTTCTTCGCTCATATATGCACCTACATGTGTTGATTAGGTCGTATGACCTTAAAGCCTTGCTCCTATTCTCTTCTCAACCTCTCATGCATCTTCTTTTCCATACTCTAGAGCCCTCTAACCTCTTGAGATACCTCCTCTTACTCACTCAATTTTCCATATTATAAACACTCTAAAATGAGCTTTACACTTTTCCTTAAATATAGGACACTTGCCTTAAACCACTCTAGGTTGGCCAAGACCATTATACCATGAAATTTTGGTCATAAAAAACATTATAAGACACATAAAAAACATAAAAAACCTACATAAGAGGACCATATAGGTTGGCATAAGCATTACAAAACAAACTTCCACAACTAGGCCTAAAACACTAGTCAAAGCTCCAATGGTCACAATTGGAATTTCTAAGGCACAAGGCAGCCCCATCATGACTCCACAAGATCTGAACATGTCATCAAAAAATTCTCAACACCATCAAAAATCCCAAGAAACTATGGATCCTTCATCTTCATCATGACACACTTCATTTGGCAAGCATCTCCTATTAGGTCTCAGGCACCTAATTATTAGTCTTCAATAGCGAGTTGGTTCACTCCACATATCATGTTGTCAAGGCACATCACTAGAAATATATCATCCTTATTAAATTGAAATAACTCATGGAAACATTCAATTCGGGGCACAAGACCTCAAAAGCTTCCTTCACTAAAACGGCTCAAACTGCATATAAGACTCAAGAACTAGTCTTGATCTATTTGACTTCCAACACCTCAAAATCCACTTCTAAACACTTCCATCACTTGAGCGCTTTACCAAGGACCCGACACTCCTCCTCAAGAACACATATGCATATGTCACATGAATAAATCCACACTTACATGCATGATCCACAAGCCTTCTTGACGGACATAATAGAGTTGATTAGGCCATCAAGGCTTAAGTTAAAATGCATCACTTTTGATAAAAAAATCACTAAAACGCATCATAAAAACTTCTACAATCTATCCAAGCTCGAATATCACTACTACACCATGTAAATCATCACAAACCTTCTCAAACCTCCATGATTAGTTTTTTCCTCTTTAGGCCATTAATGTAGGTCAACTTGGAAGAGATATTTCATCCCATGCTTGGTTTTTGCCTCGTTAGGTCAAGAGGAAATAATTTTTGCTAGAGGAAACAATTATTTTCATTTCATGAACCTTACAACACATGTATGTACCTGTATTCACAAAATAGGGGCTTTTTTGTATCTTCCCATCACACCTAGAACATGAAAATGCCACCAAACTGGGCTCTAGAGAGTTCTCTACATCCTTGAACCTTTGTACCAATATTAGAAGTCATTTCATGGCAAAACACTTCATATATTTGCTAACACTCTAAAACTACGGTTTTAGAGAGGGTTTGTACCTACTTGGCTTCTTAACAATCATTCATAAATGATAGGGAATCATTTTACCTCATTCCAAGTGTAAAATGCTCTTAACTCCATGCCTCAACACGATGAATGGATCAAGTCCCCATGTAGATATTTCACGTGAGAGTGAGCACTTGAAAGTTGGCTTTCGAGATAGGAATGATTATTTTGAGAGATAAGTAGAGCTATAAACAAATTTTCATGCATTTTCATCAAAACCCTAATCTTGTACACCTATTATGAAATGTCACAACACTCTTCACATGCTCAAATAGACATGTTCTACTTCATACCTCATGCTTTACCATATCATCTTATTGCGCTAGTTCTAGGACTAGGCCTATAATGACATGGTTAAACCACATGTCTCATGTAGATTGACCTTGATATCACATTTTGAACACTCACACACCTCGACACATCTCTCTTAACAAGTTATACACCATACCTAACTTTGGAGATCACTCACTATAACTTGCTTGCTTGAACCATGCATCAACCCATGTTATATGTGATTTAATTTAAATTTAATTAAATCTTAATTTCAGAGTAACTATTGTAGCTAATGATATACAAGTGATAAACTACAGTAAGATGTAAGCAATAAGCATATACAATATGAAACCCTAAGAAATAGAGAGAGAGGGGGTGACTTGGCTGATTTCTAAGTGATCTAGAAGTGATCTAAGTTGAGAATCTGTTGGAATATATTAGGAAGAGTTTCATTAAGGCTCACTAAGGGTTCTGAGACTCAGAACTACATAGGATAGAAGCACCAATGGGAGAACAGGAGCACTAAGGCACTTGTGAATAATCAAGGTTCTAGTGTTAAATCAATTGCTCGAGTTCTAATTCTTTGTGGGATGGAAGAGATTTGATGTTGATCTTCTTTTATCACTCGATTTCAACCCGAGTTTCATCGATCGTGCATGTAACCTTTAAAATAGATAACTAGTTACACATGCCCACAAACCACATCAAACATTATAAAGAAGATGAAAATGGGGAGTTAGAATGACCCCAACTATCACCTGAAGAGTTATCTTACGACTGAGGGTTGCACTACATCTCAAAATCCGTGTAGTTGTATGTGAATGTGTGTGTAGTGACGCCCTAAGTTACCCTTGTGCAATTTGCACTATGATAGTGGGCTAGATCTAGAATGCTTCAAGTATGAAAATGTGTGAGATGGAATAAAATGAACTTCCCCTCCTATGTTGTGTATGTAGAGTGATGCAACCCTTGTCCCTTGTGTGGATGTGCTAGATGGATTCCTTTGAAATTCTCTTGTGCCTTTGATGCAAGCTTAGGTGATGGTAGATAATGCTTAGTGTTGGGCCCTCTATTTGAGAGCAATAACTAAGTATATATATGATTCCCTTGTTTGAATTTCATAATTGACAACCTGAAAGGTTGAACCAGAGTACTAAAAGGTGCCCAAGAAGTAAAAGAGACCCAAAAGAGTAAGAAAACGATAGAGAGGGTCAAGAGTGCCTAGGTGATAGTGTCTGAGGCCATAAAAGATAAATAATTCAAGTTCTGACAATGTTGTAGGATATGTAAAGCCAATAAGAATGCAAAATATAAAGAAAAGGGCCCAAAAGGAGTTGTCAACCACTAGTTTTCTTGCTTAGTAATCTTGTATACATTAGTATGCTTTAAGACCTAGAAATGTACCTAAGTGTATAGATTTTGTGTTTATATTTCCCCCACTTTATGATGTTGAGTGAATACTCGATAGCATAAAGTAGATAGAAGATGTGTACCTTGTAATCCTATAGAGAAGAGTGTTTCCAATAGCGCACCAGTGCACAAGTGAAGTGTGAAGTGATCGTAATGTGAAACGTGAAGACTAGGAAAGGGAAGTAGACCCTAGGGGTGAAGTGTATGCGTAGTAGCATGTTGTTAAAGCTTGTGTTTTCTAATGTTAGTTGTTTATTGTTGTGTATTAAGGATGGACATGCAAAAGAAGAGTAAGAAAATAGTAAAAGTTTTGTATATGAAAAAAAATAATGTATGTATAAGTAAGTAAAAGTGTGTATAAAAAGGAAAGTGTGCACTTGGTGTATGAGAGAGTAAAGGATAGAAAGTTGTCATATTGTGCTTTTAGAGATGTTCTTGGATTTATTGCCGAAGGGTGAGGTTTTTGGGTGATCTCATGCCAAGATCAAGTTTTTGGGTGATCTCAAGCCAAGAGTGATTTTTTTGGGTGATCTCATGCTAAGAGAATAATGTTGGGGAGAGAGGTCTATTTTTTCTTTCCTTCCATGACACTTCCCAATAAGCACCACTATGCAAATGGCACATCCTTGATTTATAACTTCTTGTTCATGTTGTTCTTGTTTATCATGTTGCAAGTGATCAGTAATCGATAGTAATTGATTAAATGTATTTTTGTAACTAGAGGCAAGTTCTGTTAGTGGAAAATTATATAGTAAACTGTTGGAGATTGTGTTGAATTGAGAAATTGACTATTTTTTCCCTCGTGACACAAGCACTTAGGGGGTGGACACAAGCACCCACCGCTGCTATATGATACTCAAAGTGTTAGTTTATTCTATGTATTTGTGACCCAAGTCTATTTACGGGTCACTATGTGATTATGTGTCATGTGTCGATTATGCAATGTGTTGATTTGTTCTAGAGATTTGATATATTGTAAGGGTGATTTGTTCACCCAATAGATGTCCCCGCTCATTTGGGGTACATGCGATGAATGTAGGAGAATGCATCCCAAATGAGAGGAATTGATATTGATCGAAGTGGATACTTACAGGGGTAAGAGATATGCATAGTAGAAGCCAAGGCACATGCAAACAAGTTAGGCTAGTAACAAGTGTTAGTGAAAATGAGTTAGCATGCAATAAAAGATAGAATGTAGCAAGCAACTTAGGAAAACAATAGGTGCCACAAAAAGTAGGTTGCATACATGGGACACCGCCCATAATGTCACAACATAATCAAGGTTGAAGTGGCCATAAGAAAATAATAGTCAAGAAAGACATATGGCATATCCCAAAAATAATAAGTAAACAATATCAAAAAGAGTGACAGATAACCATGGTTTTATTGATCATGTAAGGAAAATGTTACACATGAAGCACCCATTAGTATGTTATAAAGATAAGTAGTATGTCAAAGCATGTATATATCAGTGAAAAGTAAGTGATAGTAACAAGAATAAGTAAATGATGTAACAATAGAACATGTGATGTGTAGAGTATGAGAGTAAAGCAAAGGTAGATGCCACTAGGAGCCTTGATGGGACTGGTAAAGAGTAGTGTCGAGCACTATGCATCGTGTATGAATTTTGAAAGGTCGTCCATTCACCTCAATATTCCAAGTGAACATGCATGTGTATATAGAAAAAGATAATGACATACTAAGTATTTGACTAGCATAGGAAACAAAAGTGTAACATGTAAGTAAAATAAGCTAACAAGAGTAAATGCAACCAAGATATGTAAATGTTGTGTGAGTGTGATGGTGTGTTGCGATGTGTAATATGTGAAGAGAGAAGGATCCAAATTTCCCCCTAATGGGTGTGCGTGGGATGAGGTTCATTTAGAAATTATCCCTCAATAGTCAAGAATGAACCATAAAACAAGAGTGTGTCATCGGGAAATGAATGTATTGTGTGTGATTGAGAGTAGATGCTAGGAAAGATGTATCATGAAGCACTAAGCATGAAATGTAGATGATGTGAGGTTCATTTAATAATTGGACCCTCAATAGTCAAGTATGAACTGTGGAACTAGAGTGTGTCATCGGGTAATGAGGATAAAGTATGCAAACCAACAATGTGGTGATGCTAAAAAAGATGGTTATGAAACACACACAGAGAGAGAGAGAGAGAGAGTAGTAGATGCTAGGAAAGATGTATCGTGAAGCATTGAGCATGAAATGTAGCAAGAGTAGATGATGTGAGGTTCATTGATGAAGTGCACCCTCAATAGTCAAGTGTGAACCATAACACTAGAGTGCATCATTAGGTAATGAGGATAAAGTATGCAAACCAATGATGTGGTGATGCTCAAAAAAGATAGTCATGAAGCGTGGAGTGAGAGAGAGTAGTAGATTTTAGGAAAGATGTATAAGCGTGAAGTGTAGAAAGAGTAGATGATGTGAGGTTCATTGATGAAGTGTGCCCTCAATAGTCAAGTGTGAATTGTAGCACTAGAGTACGACATCGAGTAATGAAGATAAAGTATATGAACCAATGATGTGGTGATGCTCGGAAAGATAGTCATGAAGCGTGGAGTGAGAGAGTAGTAGATGCTAGGAAAGATGTATGATTGTGAAGTATAGAAAGAGTAGATGATGTAAGGCTCATTGATGAAGTGTGCCCTCAATATTCAAGTGTGAACCATAGCACTAGAGTGCATCTTGATTAATGTGTTGTGCCCCCAAATGTGGATGCCAAGATGATCTATGCAATGAGAGTAGTAGGCAAGGGCCCATGATATGCTAAAGAAGATGAACATATGTCGTGTGAAAGTGCATGTATCATAGCATGTGGAGTAGGATTGTGCCATGCATGTGGCGAAACTAGAATAGGTAGAACATTGGTAAACATAAGAGCTACCAAATAATAATGTCAACATGGTGAGGGGAAAACCCTATAGAGTCCAAGATCCCAACTGGATGAATAGGAAGTGTATAAGCAATAAGAATGTACCCATTAGGAGAAAATAGAATAGGTGTAGCATTATGCATGTTGGAAATAGTGGAAAAAGTAAGTGCAAACATAAGGATCAGTATGTGAGTCAAAATATGTGTAACATATGTAATTCTAGGAGGCTCATCAATATGAATGTCAAGCAATGGAGGTAGAGAAACAAGACTCATCAGAAGCAATAGGTGCAATTTAATAAAGGGAAGATCATATGACCATAAAAGGCGGGAAGAGGGGAATTGATTTCCCCCATGGATGTAACAAGATAATGTGAAACCATAGTAAATGAATTATGCATAGGATCTTGGAAGTGTGAGGATTAGGAATCATTGTAAAACCAACATACAATGCTCTAACTTGTGATGAGGAAGGTACGAGAGAGATGTAACATTGGAAGCACTAAGCATATGATTAATAGAAGTGTATCGAGAGTGAGACACAATGGGAGGAGTATCATGGGTACCAATAGAGAATTGATCATGTAAATCAGTAGCACTAGGGTGCACCCCAAGAGGAGAAGGATGTGTAATGTAGGTAATTTCATTAGCATCATGTATGAGGGGAATATCATTAGGAGTAGTGATATGAGGTGTGGAATCTACTATAGCAGTATCCATGGAAGAAGGTGTAGCAAGGGCATTGTGTGCTATGGCAGGGGTAGAAAGAAGTGTATGCATAATATGTAACCAAAGATGGCCTAGAAGGATAGTATAAGGAACATCATGAGGCATAACGTGACATAAAACATTAAGAGTGTAAGATCCCATAGTAAGGGGAAGAGAGATTGTGCCCAATACTTGTTTAGGTGTAGCATCAAAGCCACGGATACAAAGAGTAGATGGATTGAGATGAGTAGCTAGAAAGTCCTATTTGATGGAGAAAGGATAAAGTGCATATGTTAAGACCATATCTAGGATCAACTAGGACATGTTTAACAAGGATATTATGAAGTTGAACTTGGATATACAATGGGGAAGCATTGGAATCAAAGGGATGGGAAGCCATGAAAGATCCGATAATGGGCATGTAAGGAATGGGTTCACTAAATGATTTAATTTAAATTGAATTAAATATTAATTTTAGAGTAACTACTATAACTAATGATATACAAGTAATAAACTACAATAAGACACAAACAATAAGCATATATAATATGAAACCCTAAGCAATAGAGAGAGAAGGTGACTTAGTTTATTTCTAAGTGATCTAGAAGTGATCGATTTGAGAATCTACTTTGAAACAAAATGGGAAGAGTGTCGTTAAGGCTCACTTTGAGGGTTATGGGACTCAAAACTATGGATGACAAAAGCACTCATGGGAGGACATGAGCACCTGGGCGCTAGTGACTAATCTAGGTGCTAGTGTCCACTCGTTTCTCAAGTTTTTGGTTCTTTCTAAGTGGAAGAGCTTTGATGTTGACCCTCTTTTTTCACTCTAATTTTATCCCAATGTCATTGGTTGTGCTGTAACCTTCAAAATAGATAACTACTAGCTTGCACATGCCCATAAATCACATAAAACCTAATAAAGAAGATGCAGAATGGGGAGTTGGACTAACCTCTACGATCACTCGAAGAGTGATCTTATGACTGAGTGTTGCACTATATCTCATAATACATGTAGTTATGTGTGTTTAATGATGCCCTAGGTTGACCTTATGCAAGTTTCACTATGATAGCGGGCTAGATCTAGAATGCTCTAAGTATACAAATGTGTGAGATGGAATAAAATGAACTTCCCCTCCTATGTTGTGTATGCAGAGTGATGTAGCCCTTGTCCCTTGTGTGGATGTGCTAGATGGATGCCTTTGAAATGCTCTTGTGCCTTTGATGCAAGCTTAGGTGATAGTAGATAATTCTTAGTGCTTGGCCCTTTATTTGGGAGCAATAACTAAGTATATATATGATTCCCTTGTTTGAATTTCATAATTAACAACTGAAAGGTTGACCCAAAGTACTAAAAGGTGCCCAAGAAGTAAAAGAGACCCAAAAGAGTAAGAAAATGATAGAGAGGGTCGGGAATGCCCGGGAGGTACAAGAGCTCTGAGTGCTTCTTTCCTAATTTGGGCACTAGTGTATGAGGCCATAAAAGATAAATAAGTCAAGTTTCGGCAAAGTTGTAGGATGTGTAAAGCCAATAAGAATGCAAAAGATAAAGCAAAAGGCCCAAAAGGAGTTATCAACCACTAGTTTTCTTGCTTAGGAATCATGTATACATTAGTATGCTTTATGACCTAGAAATATACCCAAGTGTATAGATTTTATGTCTACAATATGCCCTAAGACACCATGCCACTTCACCAATGCAATATATCATGACACCAAACTATGACACTACCAATCAACCGTCATCCTTCTTGATGATTGACACCTCGTGTTGTCTCCTATGCTCACTAAGACACCCTTTGACATCAATGTTACTTAACATCAATGACAACAAAAATGACACATGTAAAAAAACTTAGTGGTCGCTAGCCTTATGTAGCTTAGAAAAATTGGAATCCAAAAATAGTGAAATTAGAATCCAAAAATAGTGAAATTGGAATCCAAAAATAGTGAAATTGGAACTCCATTACATCTAATAACAACAATATTGGAATCCAATAGTACTACTAATGGAATCCAATAATAGTAATAATGGAATCCAATAGTAACAAAAACAAAATCCATTATACACAAAAAAAAGTGATAAATTTCTACCAAAATTTGTAATATTGGAGTCTAGATTCATTGGAATATGTCTAAATTTACTGAAATAATTATTAAGTTATTACTATTACCTTAGATAGTTTAGTTAATTTGTTATACGATTTTAAACCATATGTATTTGTATTTTTTCATGTAGGTTATAATGTTGTTATATTATTGTTTGTAAATCTTATTGATTATGCTTCTGAATGTATTTGAAAGTTGTTGTAACTAAGTTGGTTAGTTATCAATGTATATAAACATTGCATCCCCTACTACTCTATAAATATTTTCCATATAAGTAAAACCTACCAGGATTTTGTCCCTATTTACAATTGACATTGGTATCGGAAGCGGGTTCTGAGCTGGTTTGGAGAGGTTATAAAATAGTTTAGAGGACTTGGAAAAGTTTGAGTAGTGAAGAGGATCCATTGTATCCCTTTGTCTCCTCCTATCCTCATTCTCACCTCTCACACTCATGCAAACAATTGTACTAGGTCTCGAATCAATTTTCAAGTTCATCTTACCATTGGGAAAGGAGGAGTTACACAAGCACTACCTCTTGCACTTGGCTTCATTTTGAAAAAATATGCATTAAAAATATAAAAACAATAAGGGTTTTATCTCTAAATTTAGAGACGAGTTTAGCACTAGCTAAATATAGTTGAATTGCTAAATTTGGCATATTGATTAGAGGGTTCACTTCAAAGAAAAGTTGAGTTGGGTTGGTTAATAGGTGAGTTGAGCCTACATCCTAGGTGATCTAAGCTAATATAAGGTGAGTTGTCAAATGGGTGAGCTATCTTCCTTATTCCATTGTCGAGACAATCAAAGCATTCCCAAATCTAAGAATGGCGAGTCATTTCATCCCTAGCCAAGTAAAGTTCGAGCCACACATGTAAAGCCTAAGCGAGCATCATTGCAAATGTGAATGGTGAGCTAGCATTTGTCCTTAGGTGAGATAAGTTTTGAATTGTTGAGTTCTATTTGGAGGACGAGCTAGCTAATGGGTGGACAAGTTGTGCAAGACACAAATCACATTTAGCAGCTCCGGATATATGCATTGGTGAGTTTATCGGTGACCTGAAGTTTCCAAACTTGCATACATAGATCAATCTCCTCTCTAAATGCACTACCCTACATTCAAAAGCAAATAGCCATAAGCGCAAGCAAGTATACATGTGTGGGCTAGCTGATCCAAATCGACATATAATCCACTAGTGGCCAAAGAAAAACATAAGTGAAAAGTTACTTAAGAGTGAAGAGCTAAAAAATTGGTCAAACCATAATTCACCTCCACCTCAACAAGCTTGATCGAGCTATGTGTTAACAAGTAGGCATTATTCTTTATCGAAAGCCATTCGGTATTTATATTAAAAAGATGCCATTAAATATTATAAGCGCTTAGAGCACTATGGTGGATAGAAAACTTTTGATAAGATGTTGTAAAATAAGAGGGTAAGGGGTCAAACCCTCCTCCCCCATTCATATTTTTAGCAAGCCTTCCAAATCTTTAGTGAAAGTTCCAAATCTAGACTCTATTAAATTGTACTTAGCTATAACTAGCTAAATTAGAGGAGAAACACCCTATCTAAGGGTAAAAACAAAATTCTCCCATTTTTCTCGTAAAGAGATATATTTCCACTTTTGTAAAGGAAAAGTGTTTGTGATTTCTCTATTTTCCTTTTGTTGTGAGAACTTATTTGTTGTAAGTTGTCAAGTGTATAAAGGTCGAAAGGGCCCAAAAACAAAGAAATGTTTACTGCCATACAATTTTTTGCAAGGGGGATGAATTGATTTATTTAGTGTATTTTAATTATTTCAAATTGTACTAACATGTTATTTAGTAAAGAAACTTGTAATCTCCCATAATGGCTAACAATGCTCCCAATTTTTTTCTGCTTGACTCGTAACTCCTCCGTAACAACAATTATATCATGTGGAAGACAAAAATTTGCACCCACCTTGAATTTAAATATATTTGTTACTGTGGTGGATGGTTTCAGTAACTAGATTGGACTCAAATACAACCAAACAATGTTAGTTTGATAGAGCCAATCAAAAGGTGAAACTCATCATTTTTTTGGTGTGTCCAACGAAGTGCAACCACACATTCAAGACACCAAAACAACCAAAGAAGCATGGAATAAACTCAACACTATGTATGAGGCCAAGAATAAGAATACCATTTTGATTTGTAGAGTCATCTACACACTGAAATTTAATCCAAATGAAAAATTCAAGGATTTTTGACGAGAGCTGCAACATTGATGGGATCACTCTTAGCATTGGGAGTAGATATCTCGGATGATGTTCTCATTCCTATTTTTTTGAGATCACTTTCTCCTCTTATAGAATATTTTTTTACGACAATCAATTTATCTATTCAAACCATTAATTTTGAAAAGTTGGTGAACATGTTACAGTAAGAAGATTCCATGTTCAACAAAGATGAAGAAGAAGAGAAAACACTCGCTTCTCATCAAAAAGGGAAGAAACAAGTCCAATCTTCCAATAAGTCCCAAAAGCAAAATAATCAAAGCAAGGGACAAGCAGTAGAAAAAAATATTTTATGTGTGGTAGAAAAGGCCATGATTTGAAATATTGTTAGTACAACACATTCAAAAAGGGTTTGTCAGCGATTTGAAGCTCTATGATCAACAATCTCAATAAGGACAACAAAACAATAAGCAAGGGTAGAAGAAGGGAACTAGTGGAAGAAACCCCATCGTAAGGAAATTTTGTTGACCATGAAGATAGCTTGAATGATAGAGACTTCCTATATGGTACCCAATCCAGTGAAGCAACCACGTCTACAAGTGCAATATAGTACATTGATTTGGGTGTTACTCGACACATGATCGGATGTAAGGATTGGTTCTACACAATGTGAGACACACCCTCTAGGAATCATGTTTCATTGGGTGATGATTCATCATATGGTTGCGAAGGTATTGGCAAGCATTTCCTTACCTCTTGGTGCACATAATTGTAGATTATCATATGTATTATGTGTCCCTGGATTGATGATTTTTTTATTATCTTCCAATT
Organism: Taxus wallichiana var. yunnanensis; assembly: GCA_018340775.1. NCBI lineage: Eukaryota > Viridiplantae > Streptophyta > Pinopsida > Cupressales > Taxaceae > Taxus > Taxus wallichiana. The sequence continues at coordinate 404,805,353 of CM031244.1, read as the reverse complement.
AGCTTCTAAATTAGAATTTGAAAATCGATTTTATATGCAAAGTTGGTAAGAAGATGTGTTTAATTAGAGATAAATCTAGAAGCTCGAAAATTGTTACAATATCTTTCAATGTGGGACGTATGTTCCAACTTGATTTTATCCGAGAGAGATGAAGTGCACTTGTGGCGAAAGACACCTTAACACAATTATGGCATTAAATACTTGGCCACATCAGTTGAGGATATCTTGACACACTCTGTCGGTATCACATGTTGAGAGGATTGTCACCTCTTGAGAAGGATGCGAGATAAGTGCCAAAATAGCCTAGTAGGTAAAAAACATCAAACACCATTCCATATAAATACATTTCGGGCTCTAGATAATCTTGATTTGGTGCATGCCAATCTTTGTGGACCCATGAGACATAGTCATTCTGGATTTTAGTATTTCATGCTCTTTGTTGATGATTTTCACATAAAATGTGGATTTATTATCTTCATACTAAAGATGAAGCTTTTGAGTATTTCAAGAAATTCAAAATTGTAGTTGAAACAAATTCTAGTAAAAAAATCAAAACTCTTCACTTAGATCAAAGGGGAATACACCAACAATGAGTTCAAATCCTTCTTGGAAGATCATGGAATTCATTGATAAATTCCTTCTCCACATACACAACAACACAATGGTGTTGTTGAGAGAATTAATTGTACTATCATGGAGATGGTGTATTGTATGATCGATGATTCAGGACTTGCAAAGACATTTCGAGTCAAGCAGTCAAAATAGCATTATATATGCTAAAAAAGTTTGCACTATTGTTCTTTACAAAGTAACACCACATGAATCATGGTCAAGATGGAAACCATCTATTGCACATATTAGAGTATTTGGATGCAAAGTGAGCATGCACATTCCTAAGAATAAGAGAACGAATCTTGACATGAAAGCTAAGAAATACATATTCATAGGGTATAGTGAATAAGGTCTTAAGTATATACTAATGGATCATAAGACCAAAAAGATATACACAAACAGGGATGTTGATTTTTTTGAGAATAAAAAAGTTGAGGTTCCTTCCAAAAACTTACAAAATATTCAAATTAACCTTTTTTTGAAGACAAAAATGATGTTCCCACTGATGATGGGGATGATGGTGATGATTTGTCAAGACCACAACCCATGAGAACAACTTAGTGTATGCCTAAATGGTATGCTAATATGATTCGAGATTGCAAAATTAATGGTCCTCCGGACACATCAACTCTGGAATACGAACTCATAGAAAATCTTGTGATGAGGTAAATTTTACCTTAATGAGTAAATTTTTGAATCTATTGATCCTTCTACAATTCATAAATCCCTACACTATAAAGCTTGGAAAGATTCCATGGATGTTGAGTATCATTCAATGATGAAAAATAACACATGGCAAACTTGTCAATCTTCCACCAAGGAAGAAACCCATTAGATGCAAATGGATTTTCAAAATAAAGTACAAAGTATATGGTACCATTGACAAGTACAAGGCAAGACTAGTAGCAAAGGGGTATTCTCGGAATGAAGGTATTAACTACGAGGATACTTTTTCTCCCACAACTAAGATCAAGATGATCAGGATGATATTTTCTATAGATGCATAGTTCGAGATGGACATGAAAAGTGTCTTTCTCAATGGATACTTGTAGGAAGAGGTCTACATGACTCAACTAGAAGGTTTTATCGAGTTTTTTCATACTTGGAAAATAAGAAAAGTTATGTAGACTTATCAAATCATTATATGGTCTAAAGCAAGCCCTCGAACTTGTATATCAAAATAGATGAGCATCTCATTCAAAGCATGAATTCCAAAGGAATCCCTATGATCTCAATATCTACCTCAAAAGAGATGGGGAGATTGTAATTGTTAGTCTATGTTGACGATCTAGTCATCATTGGAATCCCAATGACGATGATCGATATAATGAAGAAAGATCTTAATAAATCCTTTGACATGACAAATCTATGGTTGATACAATATTTTCTTAGTTTGGAAGTATGGTAAAAAGTTAATCACATCTTTGTTTCTTAGTTAAAATATGACAAGGTCATGCTTGAGAAATTTTGGATGATGGATTATATTCTTATTGTCATACCTATATAGACAAGACTTTTGTTGTCTTGTATAAATCCATCTCCAAAGGTAAATGCAACTCTCTATCGACAGTTGATCGAGAGTCTCATTTACCTAACTTATACTAGGCCACATGTCAACTTTCTCAAGTTAACTCTCTTTAATGGTTCATGCAGAACCCAAAGTTTTTCTTGAAAGTAGCAAGGTTGATCTTGAGATACATCAAGGGTATTATAGATTTTGGCCTAGAGTACAAGAAAATGATCAATTCTTCTTGACAAGATATTTGGACTCAAATCATGTAGGTAACATTGATGAAAAAAATCCACTTATGGATTTGTTTCTTTTAGGATCTAGTCCAATATCATGGGGAAGTAAGAAACACAATTTTATTTCTCAATCTTCCATAAAATTTGAATATCACGTTGTAGGTGGAGTTATCTGTGAAGCGATATGGCTACGTCACATACTTGAGGGACTTGGACTACCATAGGAGAAACCTACCATCTTGTATGTTGATAACAAAGGTGTTCTAAAACTTGTTTGCAATCTAGTGTTTCATGAGAGGATAAATAAAATCAAGGTACATGTAAATTTCATCCACGAGCATGTTTTACGACACAACATTTAACTTCAGTTTTACCCAACATCTGAACAACGTGCAGATATTTTCACTAAGTCACTTGTACGTGAAAAATTTGAGATGTTCAGAGAATTCCTCTCCGTTCACTTGAGATGATACAAAATTAAGAGGGGATGTTAGGTAAAACTATGGGTAATAGTAATTTTGCATGGTAAATAAGTTATTACTATTACCTTAGGTAGTTTAGTTAATTTCTTATATAGTTGAAACCATATTTGTTTGTATTATTTTCATGTAGGTTATATTGTTGTTATATTACTATTTATAACTATTATTTGTTATGCTTCCCAAATGTATTTGGAAGCTTTTGTAACTAAGTTGGAAACATTGCATCCCCTATAGCTCTATAATGATTTTTCAAATCAATAAAACATACCGAGCTTTTTCCCTGTTTATAATTGACATCCGACATGGGTGAGGAGAAATAAAAGTAGCTAAATCATTATCAAAATCAAATAAATCATTAAGTGTTGTATAAAGTAATTTGAATTGTAGTTATATAGTACTCTTTTTGATAACTAGCAATAGGCATAATAGCATGTGGCCTTTGTTGTATGTTGGGAGAATGCATCAATGTATCTTGTGGGTCATGCTTAGAAGGTGGCTATAAGGATAGTGCACATCACACTAGACTAAAGTACAAAGGTTGAGATTGATTAATAGATTTTGGAAAAGGTTGATCTTGAATAGTCGGTATTGATTAATATCATGTAATTGGTCTTGGGATTAAATCAACCATAAGTCGAGTTGAGGTTGAATAGGTGAAAAAGGTTACACTTATGAAGTTGGAAATATATGTTGGCATGGATTTGTAGATTTTCCATTATTATTTTCTAACTAGTATGACTCTTATTGACCATGTTATATATGACCCGACATTTTAAAGGCTCCCAATATTGCTTTATAATAGGATTTGTATGGTTTTGGTATTTACAATACAAATAGTTTCATTTTAATTGAATCCTACCTCTTTACATGTTATATCTTTTGGAAGTATTTTGTTGTTCAAGATTACAAGGATTTGAATTTGTGACAACCATAACTTCATATGTGTACAAGTGCCTTTTCCTTCAATATTATGTAAAGGACCATTTGACATTGAATTTGTAATAATTGTGTTTGAGTTAGTGGTCTCTTTAATCTGTCGGATGTATATTGTGGTTGAAAAAATCTATCTTTGTGAGATTTTCTTTAGGTAATTCTAGGATAGATGTTTCTTTGGTGATATGTTAAATAAATGATGAATGTGAAAGGAATCCAAATCAACTCAATATTCTTTGAGTTAAACCGGTGTATAATTGGGTTTAGCTAAAATATTATTAGTCTCATCCTTTATGTATTCTCGCATTATTATAGTTATAATTAATAACATCATCCTCTTGATTCTTTATGGTTTGTTCTTCTCGCACAATATGATTACTTTATGCTATTATTCGGTGCATTATATTCGTTAATCTTGTATATTCCTAACTCCTACATTAGAATATTTATTTTTGGTTATATAATTGATGATTACGGAATAATATTCTATGGTATGAAATTATCATTTGGTTAAACTACCACATATTCCTTTTATAGACCATTAATTGTAAGACATCTATAAACATATCCTACTTGTACGTATTTGAGACAATCTATGTAATATAGAGGGAATTTATTTAATTGTATGAATCCAAGGTCTCTCAAGTAATAAATTATAATTCAAATTGTCTGGTGTTACTTGAAATTTTGTTTGAAGCATATTTGTTCTTATAATTATGTCCAAAGAGATCATTCCCAAAGCTTGTCTTGAAACATTATCAAACCCTTTAATTTTCGTATAAGAATCCTTAAGAGTGTTATGCCAATACATATTTTTGGTGAAATTTATGTTACATATGTTCAATCCCAATCCATGATCCAAAAGAACACACTTGACTCCTTTATTAAAAGTATGTAATTGAATGTGCAAGGGTAAGTCTAGATAAATTATATGTCATGCATGAAAAATCTTCTTTCTAAATTTATATTTGATGTTCACTTTCCTTTACATAATTAATGATGGATGTCAAGTATGTGGGATCATAATTATTTAATATATTTGTATTACACAATACTTGATAAATGATATCCTTGTATACAATAGTTCATTTAAGTAACTCTAGGATAGAAATTTCAGCATGGGTATTTATGAGTTGCTCCATAAGGTCATAATCTTTTATTTTTGGTTCAATAATCCTAGGTAATTGGGATAGAATAGTATTGTTACTTTAGTTTGTGCCACATTTTAACCCTTAATGGGAGTTAGATTAGCTAAATTTATACTACATCGGGTTGTGATCGTAGCCGATTCTTGTGCTTTTTTAATCATAAAGTGTGATTATAGGGCCAATATGGTCATTGGCCTTTACTTTAGAAAAAGGAGGGATGAGGGGTCGACGAAGCTCTCGAGCTTGCTCCCTCTAATAGATCGCTAGAAGCATTCCATATGTGTTATGTGCACCATAAGCATAGGGAATTGACAATCCAAACCAATACCTATCACGTGAGTTCATATAGGGTTTTTAATATTAGTGAAAATGGATCCAATATATTACCCCATATAAAGGGGTATAAGGGATTAAAGTATAAAGGTTTTTACATATATTGGGGGTAGGGTATATGGAGTGATAAGGAGGATGGAGGAGTATTTATGGGGCAAATAAAGAAGCCCTAAATTCATATCGTTTTTATTGAGTGTTTTTTCAAAGTAGTGACATGTTTTTAAGAGAAATAACATGTATTTCAAGAGTAATGACACTACATAACTCTCAATAGCTAAGACATCCTTCATAATATCATTGCTTAAGGTATATTTTTGTCATTTAATTCAATTTTTTAAGGAGAATGGATGTCAAAGATTAATAAATATAATTAACAAGAATACAACCACATATGAACCTTCACATTACTATACAAACTATGATAAGTATATGACAAATGGAGATAAACAAGAAAGGAAAGAGATCAAATTACATATAATTACTTGTTTTGTACTTTTCAAGTCTAATATTAATTTCATCAAGGTGTTAAGTGGAAATATAATTATTTTTGTGAAAATGTAAGACATTGAATCCAACACTAAAGAGGTGGAAATAAAAAGGGGTATTAAAAATGTCAAAGGGAAAATGGGTAGTTTGGATATATGGTAAAATAAGGGGTATTTTATAATTGAAATTTTATCTTTGGGAAGGGGTATTAATAATAGAAGAATGATAAATAGATTTGGAAATAGGCATATTATTTAGTATCCTACGAATGCATGTGATAGGACATACATTTACATAGTGAATCACCCACGACCATAAATAACTTGAGGTATATTAGTAACAAGTGAATTATCCATGAAAGCATATTAATCAACATCATATATACCAATTAACCACTAAATGTTTCTTAATGGTGTATTATGATTCTTTTTTATTGAAGGAAGGGGTTTGAATGAAAACCATAGGTTGTGAAATTTCATAAAATAATGGGTTTCATCAAAATGTTTTAATTAAATTAGATCAACACATAATCTAACTAAAATGGAAATGATAATCGAAGACGAATAAAAATACAATCCTAAAAGCAGTCTCAAATTATGCTAATTATTGATTGATTTTTTTATATGTTATCTTTGCTCAAAAGTTGAGTATGTGGTTAGGGTTCGGGAATGTTATGAACTCAATAAATTATGTAGAAAAAGTGTAATATAATGTGCTCAAATGATGTGCAAAATTAGAAAATACGGTCGTCAAGGTACTGAAAAACGAGGATATGCAATTATGTTATCAATGGGTTCATAGTAGTCCGGAGAAATCTATTCCTATTTGCACTTTTTGTACAAGTTCATTTGTGTTTGTACATCTTTTTTCGAGTCTAGAATATTGTGATATCAAATCTTGTCTCTTTTTAAAACCTTTATTTTTTTACCTTGACCTAAAAAGGGTTTAGCATGACTAGATCATACTCACCTTACCACACCCCCATGGTGAGTGAGCACTACACTACATATTACTACTCAAAAAAGGATCATATCTCATGTAGTTATCCTAAAAATATGATTAAATGCAATAAAAATGAATATGTAATAAATAATAAGCCCTTGATTTAACCCTTTACCCTTGGGAACATGCACTTTGGACCATATACTTCATAATTAAGCTCAATGTATGATTAAGGTCTATGCTTAGATGATTGTAGATGTATAGTTTGGTGCTTTGATAATATACTCCAAGGAATGTAATATGTTTTAATTATTTATAGGTCCTTCCTAGATGCCCCTAATAGGTTATGGTGTGTCCATATTTACAAATGAACTTTCATTAGTTTTCCTACTTAACCGATTTTAGAATCTCACTTAGGCCGACTAATTCAAGTTAACTATTATGGGAGATGACCAAGTTCAAGACTAAACTTATACATAGCCCACAAATATATTCATGGATGAAAGAAATAAGAAGTGAAATGTGGAGGTATCTAGACATATATTTAATGATAAACTTCTAGTAGTTCTAATAATTTATGAAGTGGAGAAGGGAAATCAACTAGTGAATTAGAAAGTGTAAGACAAATGAAAAGATGAGTGAAATTGGTCAAATATGTGTAAATGGGATATACACCAAAATAAGTACAAAAGTGACAAGTACAAGTGCTCAGACCAAATTTAGGGCACTACAACAAGGTGTAGGTTATTTCTCTTTTAAAAATTACTGGAAAATAACTCCGCATCATTAGATATCAATCTCAAGGCCCTTATCTTAGATTTTTTGCATACTATATTAACTAGTGACTTCCTTACCTTTTCCACAAATTTTCCATTGATTGGTGACAAGTGATGTCAAACCATTTACCCCGCATTTTCAATTGACTTCTCCAAGTAAAATGAATTTTGTAAGCAATCGTCAAATGGTCAAATTTAAGGTTGAAATTTCCTTGCGATGATCAATTGGACCTCAAATTTCAAGTTATAAATTAATCGTTAACAATTCACAAATATTACAGTCCACCACGACTACCTCGACCGCCATTATAGACTATTTGTTGATGTTATTAGTGAGATAAATATTTTTGTACTCTTATTCTTAAGAGTTAAAGTGAGTGTGATAAGGATGCCCATAACACTTCAATTTTTTATAGGTAAATAAGGGTTGTGTGGGTCCCTTTACCTAATATTAATAATTCAAAAAGTACACAATTGGTATGATATATGATTAGAGCTTGGATCAAGCATTGTTATCCATCATATGCATTATAAGCCTAACTTTCAAAGTCTTATCATACAAAAAGCCCTTTATGGGAATACTATGATCTATAATCCTTACTGTATATTGAAATTCATGCATGTGGAGCAGAAGACCTCATGCGGATTCACTTTTCCCCCACAACCCATGTCAAAACCTTACTTTCTATCCTACCTCAAAAGTATTTTGTGGGCCTTCCTAGCCACTTCCAAATGGGAATTGATTTTTTTCTTCCTTTAGGGATATAGGATCTTCCAAGGCTTCTAGATTAGGCATCGACAAAGAAATGAAGACATCCAAAGTGCTCCATTGCTTAACAATCTTATTAACAAAGTTCAAAAGGGAGAAGAAATGATTTTCCAAGTCTATAAAAACTACAAAAGTGACAACCCCATTACAAAGTGCCCTAGACAAAGATAACAGGAGGACCCCTTCCCACCCAAGTTCAAACCCTCCAACAAAGCATCTAAGTCGACCCAATGCTCTAATTTTACATTTATAACACACATTGCCAATGTAGCCATCTTATCCGATTCACTTTCAACATGTTATCGATGAAAACAAAAATAATTTCCAAGTTCACCCATAGGTGGCAACTTAGTTCTATGTAGTTCGATCCCAAGATTGCCTTAGTAACATCCCAAATTTCCAATGAATGGGGCTTGAAAACAATCTTTAATCTGCGACTTCATAATGGTGTTTTCAAAAGCCATCTCCATGTGATGGTCACACATATATACCTTGGATACAAATATCCCAAGGTAATGGCGAGAATATATTTGAAGGAAACAACTAAAAACAACTAGCTTGATTGGGAAAATCCAAAAGACACGTGATACACATGGAAAAAATGCCTCAACCTCCACATCCGATGAAAGAAAGGATTTGGCGGTCATGATGGTTTTTGAGTGAGGGGGATGGCATTGCCAAGCTCAAAGCATCTTTGAAATAAATGGCCACAATGATTAAATCGAATGGGAGATTATGTTGACGTTAGATCATTGGACAAGAGGGGGCTAAGGCAAGGCCAAGTGTCTACAACATTACCCACCTTAGAAATGGTATTTTGATCTACCTTAGCATTTTCCAAGTAATTTGTGACCCTAATAACTTGCAATAGTAGTAACGTATTCCCCAACATCCAAATTGTGATAAGAGATGCCTTGTTAGGCATAAATTATTATCATTTTCTAGGTCTTAAAATTTCCATCCTTCATTGCTTGAAGAATGATATGAGAATCCCTTTCATGAGCAAGTTATTTCTTCCCCATTGTTTTGCGATTTGGATTTCCTATAATAAGATCAAAGCTTCAACTTCATTGTTACTCCTAGATGATAGGAAAAGGAGAAACATGAATGAGGGAGCTCAAACAATCCCATATTATGCAACCAATACTCGAAATTCCTATATTACTACGCAAGGCACGATCGGTATTAAACTTTAAAATTCTTGGATCAGGTGGGATCCACCTAGAGTTTACTCTGCAGATGTCCTTCCCAATAGGAAGAGTTACGCCCGACCCATTAATGGGGACAACACTTCAATATTATTAAGCTAACAAATCACTATTATTTGTAATTTGCCGCACTATTATGAAGTAAAAACAATTTACGATTAACTAAAGGTCTTACGGGATGATTTTTATAATATATGCAATTTCCATCGGTAAAACTTTTATTAAAGCAAACAAATTACACTTTGAACAAGAACATCGATGTTTCCAAGTACTATCGCAACAAAAATAGCAATGTAAGGGCTGGTAGAATGTTGAAAAAAGTGTACCAATCGAGATGGACACCTATCACTTGTATTTGGTGAAACAATATCAATGTCTCATGAGGAAACTCATGTGTTGGCTCATGGTCGCATTGCACAAAATATTTTGAAAAAGTGCTAAGAAAATCTATAAAAGCGCCCAAAACTTGCATGTTGTCAAGCTACTTACCCAAAACTTGTATTTATCACAAGAAGACAAGAATTGAGATTGTATCCATTCTTATCACTACAACAAAGTAATTTCAGTTGCCATGCGTTCAATTCAACAACTTTAGGCTCCTTCAAATATAGCCACCCCGCCTCATTCTGCTTGATTTGTCATCATTTAACATTCCAACAACTGCATCCAGATAAAGATTGGAAAGGATAGTTTTCAAGGCTCTTGTTCCTGTGCACCACCATTTTCTAGAGGTTTGTGTATCAGTTTAGTGCTAGTTGGGTTGTTGTTACAACATTGAAGGAATTGAGAAAGAGGAAGGGAATAACATGGCTCGAATAGTACTAATAACAAAATATACGAGTAAAGCATAGACATATAAATAATAACATTAGCCCTAGTATCACACATGGGAAGTTGTACATTGGATAAAGAATGAAAGATATACAAGGAAATGTTAATAGTTGTGATATGTACAACAAATTGTTACTTGTTAGATCATATGAAACATGCCATATCGACACCCCTTCCCTATCTTAAATTTGGGCCTCCAATTCTCAAATAAATTCCACCCACCCCTCCGAAATTGGTCAAAGAACAAAGGACAAATTTAAGAAATGGCAATAAGCTAAGGCGCCCCCATGTGATTGACCAGTGTGGCTCCTTGCACCTCCGGAACCCTTCATTAGATGGCAATTTAGGCAAATAATGCGCAGATTCGAAATTACCGCTAGAAGAAATCCATAACTAATTTAGACAAAACTATATAAAGTTCTCAAAGCATGGGAAACTACTGAAATCTAGAGTTAATCATTTAGCTCTTTGGGGTCAATGGTTACATTCTACTATTCCACTTCAAACTTATTCTAGAGATGAACAATCGCAACAGTGGAATTAAGTGGTGTGATGCTCAAGTCATCGGTTATTTTAAAGCTTGCAGTTATTTCAATATAGCATTGTTGTGTCGTGGATTCAGACGTCCCATCAACAAAATTCACGTCACTGATGATTTTACTGTTGCAACGACATTCCACACCACAATGGTTGATTATTGTGTGCACGGAATTGCGAATGTTATAGATGTTACTGCAAATATAATATTGTGAAGGTTCAATGTTGAGCGTCTTACTGGTGTAGTTTGATGCCACTGTCGGCTGTAAGAGTTCCACTTTACCAGCTTAGATGAGTGACCCAGACATGTTCTCGTTGGAGACTTGTGGTGCAATGGTGAGTTTGGTAAATTTAGATGCTTTCATGCCACATAACTCCACGACAGAGTTACAAAGGTGAGGGCCTTTTCTGCGGCAAATCTTTGAACTCAGTGCACACTTGAAACAAAAACAATGGTAGGAGGAGCTTTGAGAAGTAATTCATTTCGTGCGAGTTGTTGCAGCTAGAACCGTTGACCTCCGGGGTGTTCACGAATAGACTTGCATTCAGCTTTACATCGGAATACAAGTTAAGATTGAGGAAGTGCAGTGCACGCCAGACGTGACAACAAGCCAACTATATAGCGAGAACTAATAAATTGTAATAATTATTATGACATCATCTTTTTCTCAAAATTGTTGAAGGCTCCAATAACATCTCAATTTGTAGACCAATCAAATTGTAGATAAATGAAAATTTGTAATTATTTTGTTAAAAAATGTGCAAGTTCATTAGTATTTATTATTAATGTGAGAAGTATTTAGTTGTTTATGAAATTAATAAAAATTTGTAATTGGTTGAAAAGCACAATATTAATAACTAGTTGTTGATAGGTTTCTTAGAGACAACTTTCTTTGTAACTGAATTTTTTTGGTAGTCGTCCTTTATTTAAAAAAATAAAAAACCATGTTGTCATAATCAAAAATTTAAAATCCACCATGGTTGGCATTTTGCTATAATAAAAGAAAAGTAACTACCCATGTTGCATGCTAATCAATTTTTAGTAATTAATCATTATTATTCTTTTTCTAATTGCCATTCTCATCGTCATAGTCGTCATAAAATATTTTCTTTATAACTGTCATCGACGTCTTCGTCTTAATTCTAAAATAATAATAATAATTTTCTTAATCGTCAATAAAGTAATTTTATGTGGAAGAGGAGGTGATGAGGCGACGTTGGCAATTAATACACAACCATTTGGTTCATATAATACACGAACATCCTCCTCTCCCTCCAGCATCTGAACAGTCATCCCCATAGAAGGCATGCGTTACACTTTTTCTTGAATGCACAAAAATCCAATATTCAGGACCCTCATAGCTTGTTTCCAGTCGAGCGGCGCCACCCTCTGATCATTCATTCCCAGATTGATCACTTATGTCTCCTCTCTTTGCATAACTTGGAGATCGCCTAGCGGGAAAGTAGAAGTGATCTGAATCCAACATATACATGTTGCAGTTCTTACGACTGCCTATTATCTCCAGAAGCACATTTGAAGAGCCACTAATGGTGGTCATCACATGACTACCTTTTTGCTTATCAAGGTCGCCATCTTGAAATCAATGACTTTGGCTACAAAATTCTCGTCCTAGAAGGATGTTCTAGGCTTCACTTCAAAGTGAACTATTTTATACCTGCACTAATCCTCGTGGAGATACGCCAAACCCCTCATAGTACCCAATATGACGCTGAATCTGATGGGCCATGTCCGTTGTTTTTCTGTTCTTGAAAAGCCACTGATATTAAAGTATATTAAGGTAGATCTAATGGAGTTTCGATGCCTTCCGTGGAAGGATTGCCTGCTGGAATGGAAAGCACAACTCATCTTCCAACCCATCTAATGCCTCTTTTCCACATGGCACTTGCGAGATTGGAGAATTTACTGGAACACATTTCACCAGATTTAGTAGTTTTTGACTTAGTAGAATCATGGGTTTTGAAGTGGCTCGTAAGCATCATATCCCTGGAATAGTATTTTCAATGGTCGGAGCAGTATTCTTGAGCTATCCCTTTTGTCATGCCAGGATGTTTGAAGAAGATTTAGATTTAACCACACCGCCTCCTCATTATCCCTCCACCAAAATTTGATATCGACCCTTCGAAACAAAGTCTATTATTGTTTTCTACACCAACAGGAAGAGGAGTTCTCATGGTTGGTTTACTAATTGCTCTGCAATTCTTATTAAATCCTGCAATGAGTTAGAGGGAAATTTTATAGACTATTGTCAGAAGGTTATGCGAAGACCAGTGGGACATGTGGGTCTTCTTCTACCTCGCCGATATCTTATCAAACCAGGACTGGATGGAAATAAAAATGATTGTATATAATGGTTGGAGAAGTAAGAGCTTTCAATTGTCGTTTGGATCTAAATATTTTCTTTCAAATGAACAAATAGAGGAGATATCTCTGGGTTTAGAGGCCAGCCAACTACCATTTTTGTGGGTACTACACTTTCCAAGTTATTCTGACGCAAGTAAAAGGTAATGGTGATCTTGTACACGTTCCAATTTTTTAGAATCTATAGCTTTCAAATATTGGATATAAAAACACTTATGTATTGATATTCTCTTTTTGATTTGTAATGATTTATAATCTTCTGATTGTGTATAATAACAGGTAAATACCACTCTTTCTTTCATAATATTTTTATTTTGTATCAAAACAGACAAATATCAACATTGTTTCCAAATGGATTTGAAACTCGAATAAGAAACAGAGGATTGGTGTTGAGTAATTGGCCACCTCAAGGGGATTCTATGCTAACCTTCAAATGGGTCCTTTCTAACCCATTGTGGTGGAGCTCTTTGTTAGAGGGAATGGTTGCACAATTGCAATGATTGCTTTTCCCATGCGGTTGTACGAGGATTAAATGCTCCACTTTGGCGGTGGAGGAATTGCAGTTGTTATAGAAATTGAGAGAGGAAATTATGGTTTTGTTAGTAGAGAAAATGTTTGCAAAGTTGTGAGAATGTTAATGGTCGAGGAACATGGCAAATATGTGAAATCCATGGTTCGTAAATGAGAGATTTATTCAAGACCAAACTATTGGATGATGAAAGAAGCCAAGGATCTGAAAAGCAATATGTAGAGACAAATTTTTGGCATAGTCGTCCTCCATTTATTTTATTTTTAATAAAAATTAATGCCAACCCACCATTGTCTACATGATTTCACCCGCCTTTTACACGCTTGAGTTAGAAACTTTTCTATTGAATAAAGAAAATCTAAACGTTCCCAAATGAGGCATAAAGTTGTTTGAATGGGGTCGATATGAAAGATGTTTAGTCTAATTTATTTACAAAAACATGGTCATAACAAAAAATTAAATAGAGTGTTTGGGAAACCCTAAAAGCAAATTTCACTCTCATTTTAAAAAAATCAAACAACACATTTACCTCTCATCGCACATTTGCTCTCTCACCTTTATTTCTTCAATTGCTTAGGGCTAACATTTCCTCATTTTGTTGTTGCATGTGGTTCTAATGAACCATTTGATGATGTTGATGAAGACATTGAAGTGGAATATGAATAAAATGAATATGTTGATTTGTCTTGATTTTTGACATTTGTGTATACATTGTGACATTTGCACTATGTACTTGCTCTAAGACTAAGCTAAGTTTGACCACTAAATATCATGACATTTGGCATTGAATTATCACTATTTTTGTGGTTATTCAACTTATTTTCAAATATTTTGTTCACTACATGCATAATATGTGGTTAATTTTTACTTATTTGGCTATATATATATATTTGTGTGTGTGTGTGTGTGTGTGTACAAATGTGTAGCCAAAACATGTCCGGGGACTGAAAAATTTGTCATAGTGATGCATCCTGTCAAAAAACCTTTATCCTTAATAAAGAATTAATTTCTCATGGATTGTTGTCTCTTAAAAGTTTACCGATATATGACAAATTGGAAACTCTTCACAAAGGGATAATCATCCATCACACTATATTTCTTTAACATTGTGAAGTTGCAAGTACCGTGTTAGGTGTGCATGGAAAATGTGAAAACCTCTAAATACGAGGAATTTAAAAGCAATATTTATTCTCCATTAAATACTTCACAATTCTTTGTTTTTGTAAAATCAAGCAAATCCTTGTTTCTTATTAACTACCTTTAAATCCACTTTTATGGCATAATCTTACTTTCTAGCATTCAAATTGTCAAGAACACTACTATTATTATTAACATATTTCCAATCGCAATTGAGCTTCAAAACCTCCAACGGCTACCTGAATCTTGCAAGGCTGCCAAATCTTGCATGGTTTACATCATACTTCCATAAACTTTCCATTTTCTTACTAATATACTACTTTCAAATACTCCTCATATATGCCTATCGGCCTCTCACAAGCACCTTTGGATGCTTTTGCTAGTTAATCTTGAAGTTGAAGACTATAATTTGGCAAAGATACTTAATAATTAATAAAATTTACGTATACCTTCAATTCAATTCTATATTTTAAAAACTTTTATTTTATATTTTATTAAATCAAAATTTGAAAATTAGAAGATTAAAATAATATTTGGTACGGCGAACAAATATCACAAAATTTAAACCAAGTTAATCACTCGAATAGTTATAAAATGAGACTATTAATGAAGAAAACCACTATGTTTTAAATCAAACGGAGAAAAAGGTTTAAAGGATATCAATATAAATATAAAATTAAATATTTATATGAATTACGAAAAAGAAAAGACATTGAGTATAAAAGCTATGTAAGCACAGCTACTCAAGATCCGCACTTGTAAGTATTGGCTTTTCCCTGGGATGCCGCATCTTTCCATGATTTATGATTTGCTAGCAATAATTCCTCGACAGATATCAACATATGGATTGCAACTCATCAACACTTCCGCATCCTGTGATTTACTGATGTCTATATTGTTGCACAACAACGGCTATGTAAACGCTGCATAGCTTTCTCACATGTAACATTTTGTACTCCGTTGTGATTCACAGCACCCATATGAATATCTGATCTAGTCCGATCAATGCTATTGATGTATCACACACCACTAATGATGACATGGTGATCAAATGGAAGACAAAGATGCTCATTAGCTCGATCGATGACTGGTTTATTCTAGGTCAAATGTGAAACAGTATTATGCACAACCAGCTTATCCCAGCTCAAGTGTAAACAAAGAGGTTACAAAGAGAGGTTACATATATTTGGTACAGCAAGGGTAGTGAAGATAAAGAGGCAGGTCATCATGGAATGCTCGGCTTATAGTGATATCCGAGCCAGATATCCCTACACTTTAGGGGATGACTTTCTGTATTTCTATAAAAATAACTCCAAAATAGAACTAAAAGGTGAATTTATGATCAAAATGAATAGAAAGAAAAAGTCTATAAAAGCTTAGGTGACCAGGGTGTTAGGTGAGGCGCTTACAATTGGTTGATTTATTGTAGCCTCTAAGTGAAGGTTTTGAGTTTGGTTGGTATAGAATGTGTCATTTGTGGAATGTGAACATGGATCAATTTAGATGTACCACGACATTGTACCCTGACATGCCCACAACTTAGAGGTTGTCTCTCTATCAAAACTTTTAGAACAAACCAGAATAGGAAAAGGAGGGGAAATTGTAACCACAGTCGGTAGTAGAAGAACCGCTCTCAAGAAAAAGTTGGTAAGTTCTTATCTTGTTCAATTTTTTTTATACATAGTTAAACACAACACAAAGCACAAAATTATAGGAAATATCTCAAAAGAAGAGAAAGAGAAAACATACCGTACACACTAAAGTCAATTTGAGGTTTGGGTAAAATACTACAGTAGTTGGGAGAGTCTTTTCTTGATGCCGATTTTAGAACAGGTGAACCAGAAACAGAAATAAACCCTCGTTACCCGGTGAAAACCTGTTTTTTCACCGCTTCTTTAAAAGAAGAAGGATTATAGAATGAGGGCTTTTCTAAAACAAATTCCCCTCCATGCCACCCAGAGACTCGCTTATACTTAGAAACTCTTATTGACAATAAGAAGAGGCTGATGAATGTGAGTAAAAATAGGGAAAGGCAAGACCCTGCTTGCATGGCCTTCATAAAAAATGGAGAAATGTAAAACACCAGTGACCCAAATCACAACAAAATCCCTTAGACCGCAACCCGCTTCCTAACCCCTTAAATGGTCCTATTCCTAAGCTCAAAAGCCACTGCATGCGGATATATAAATACACCTAAAAATGAAAACTCAAAGAAAAATTACATACCAATGGTCGAAGTATACAGAAATGTTGGGCCAAAACTGAAAGAATCCACTAAGGAATTTGATTAATCTACAATAAATACATATCAAAACTATATAGAGCGGCCTCCATCTCACAGCGTGTAGAAAGATGTAACAACATGGATACCTCCACTCTAATTATGCACACCATACAACCTTACAAGACATATAGAAGCAATGAATTTATTGCTTACTCTTCTAGCTATCCATCATTTTCTACAACACTGTAATCCAATAACAGATGTCCTCAGAAGAGAAAATGATAGCTACCAAGCTCAAAGAATTGCATGTATAGCCATCAAGAAAACAACAGGAGTAGCAGCAACGCTCGTTATTGCCATCTTTTGACTGGCTTTGATATAATTCCAATCTGTATAAATGCTTGCCTTGAGAAAGAGGTTTTTACATGAAACTGGACAGACAATCATCCAGTTACAACCAAGGAACAATAGAAATGAAGGCAAATTATGCAACACAAATATCTTCAAAACTCATTCCCGGTTCCAATTAATAGTATAATGTTGAAAATGTGGGCTTCTATTCTTTCATTTCTTTAAGAATTACCTGATTGTAATCCTCTGTAATGGGCTACTTATTGGCACCGTTTATGGGTTCAAGCTTACATTTTCCCCCAGTAGAAGGCAACTGTCTTCCAGTTCGACCTTGTGATTGCCCGTTCCCATTCAACATCTTACGGTAATTCTTGACTGCTGGAGGAAGGTTTTGTGCTTGGCTTGGACTTCTGCAGAATAGTTCAGATATTTTAAGAATCATTTTAAATTTAAGAGAAATGATTTGCAGGAAACTAAAAGCTAAACTTGAATTGTAGGAAACAAATTGTATTAGAGGTCACAAATATGATTCAATTCACTATGCCCTCCGAAACCTAGTGTGCTTTCTCTAGGTCACTGCAACAACATACCACTATTTGAAAATTTAAATGCATGTATAGCATAATTATGCATGTCTTCCTTCGAAGTTGAAGTCCAGAAACAAAATCAACAAAATGAACAAAAGAGTCCAGTGATATTTAAGTTACCTCCCCTCAGGAGTCTTTGTTATACTATGTTGTGGCTTCTTAAGTCGTGAGACATGTTCAACTGGTGTCACGGCAGGAACATTTGGTACATTGAATTGCCACAGAAGATCTGCTTCTGAGGAATCAGTGGTCTGATAATCATCCTTGCTTCTTGTCTCAAGTTCAACCTCTGACTCATCAGTTTCAAGAGGAGTTTTTTGCCCTTCGTATTCACATTTCCCTTTCGCATCAGGTCTTCCGCTTCTGATTCCCCCATGCATCTCA
The DNA here is from genome assembly GCA_018340775.1 of Taxus wallichiana var. yunnanensis. Classification (NCBI taxonomy): domain Eukaryota; kingdom Viridiplantae; phylum Streptophyta; class Pinopsida; order Cupressales; family Taxaceae; genus Taxus; species Taxus wallichiana. The sequence goes on along the minus strand of CM031244.1, from coordinate 404,786,958 downwards.
TAAATTTGCTGTGGTGAAAATTTCTCTTCTTCACAATTTGGATAGACCTTTCTCAGATTGGAGGGGCATCTTTGGTAATAGAACTCTGGAAGGATGTCTTGCTTTTCCTGTCTGAGAGCTTCCCAAGATCCATACACATCATCTTGTGAAGGTAAACCACGCATAGGTATATGTTTGTTCACCATTACTTTTTCTGCCAATTTCGACATCCTGTTCTTCAAACATGTCATGCTTAATTTTATTCTTGGTGTGACTGTCGCGGTCAAACATTGCTAATTGTATGTCTGGAGATGATAGACTGGGTGATAGTAAACCAGGAGAAGGTAGTCCGGGAGATGGTAATCGTACTAGTTTCCTCGCATCACATAAATCCTCCCTGCATAGAGGACTATCATCAATTATCTCCACTGGTTGAGTGTCCCGACTATAAATAGGCCTCTTTTGTCTCCCAGTGCAATCGCTCCGAACCTAAGAAAATGTATCCACCATTCATCCAACATCCATCTTTTCTAGTTAAATAAATTCAGAAAAGGATTCCTAGGTGAGATAATTTAATGAGAATCAAAAGATAGTAGCATGAGATAAAAAAATCTTCACCAAATACCTCTATTTTTACAACATCTTCCATAGGCTGCCTGAGTTTTACCTGTGTTTGGACATCTCCTAAGCTCTGCCTCCGCAAAGGTAATGGGGAGACACAACTCCTCATTCTCTGCATCTCTGGACTAATCCTTGAATCTGTTGTTATTTGCACCTGATCAGCTTCTGCTTCCTTCTTTGCCAGTGCATTCTTTAAATTCGCAATCTGCGATGTTCAAGAAAGATCAAGAAAAATATTCTCGGTTTCCTTGACAAAAGAAGTATACCAATTTCTAGCTACTCTGAGATCCTTGAGACACAAAAAACACCATTATTTGAAGCCAATCCTGTTAATGAAAAGTGATAAGCATTATTCCTAGGCACATACAAACCTGCTCTTTTAGCTCCCGAATCTCGCCACTCTCTTTGTTGGATTTTGCAGCTCCAAGTTCAACAGTGGCAACTTGCTCTGCAAACTTGAGTGTGCTCATTGTCTCCCCATATGCGTCTACTTCAGGACTTATGTGCACAAACATGAGAGTTTTTGCCTGTCCGCCTGAAGAATGAATTCGACAATTATTACTGGCTTAGACTGAAGAAAAGCAATGGGTTTCTTCTATACACAAAGAATGATTTTTTTACCTAGTGAATCCTGAAGCAACTGTGTGAGCTTGCTATTTCGGCAAGGAACGTGTGAGTTCTTTTGTGCAAGAGCAGCAATCACGTACCCTAAAGCTGACAAAGATTTATTGATATGTTTCTTTAATTTGTCCCCTGTGGCCTCAGATTTATCAACCCTCTCACTTCCGGCAAGGTCCACCAGATGAAGACATCCCCGAAGAATCATTCCAGAGGTAAGATCTTTGCCTTGGACATGGACAGTTAACACACTGCAAACAAAATAATATTTCAATTTTTAAGTAATGACCTCATGGCAACAAATAATTTGGAATCATAAAGTTGTTTGGGTATCAGATTTGCATCTGGAACATTGAGTCCTTTCTGCTGGGAATTATTGCGGATTTCCAATGTGCTAGGAGTGAAGGACTGTCAACTGTTGAAGAAACTAAAATCCAAAATAAAATAAGATAAAAAAGCTTCATAAATAGAAAAAATGATATCTCTTATTCAAACCATCAGAAACAAGAAGATCTCGGACTTGTTCATTGTATATTTCAATCATTTGAACAACAACATCATATGTGAATACATCCTTTCTTTGCTCTGAAATTTGGAATAAGTCATTCAATGCTCGATAGTTCACACCCCAATTCTCCTCCGTAATCACCTTAGGACCAGCCTGCACAAATGAAGCATTAATTTACAGATAAATTATTCACAATTTATCAATGTCGTATTGCTGTCTTTTGAAATTATTCACAATTTAGAATATTATTGTGATTACCATTGTGTATGTCTTTCCAGAACCCATTTGTCCATATGCAAAAATGCAAACATTGTATCCATCTAGAACAGATCTAATCAATGGCTGGGTATCCAGAAACACTTGCTCTGAAATTCAACATGGATTACAACTTAACATATGCCATCTTACAACATTTTAAGTAACCAAAACATATTTCAAGAAACCAAATAGGGATGATATAAGGATCCAACCTTGAGTTGCAGCTGATTTAAATACTTTGTTGAATGCAAATGTTCTACGTGCATCCTTCCCTTGCTTTGCAGGATTTACAATGGTGAGATTGCCATCCTCTCCAATGTAATCCACTGTACTTTGACCGTGGGCTTGGCCAGGCAAGAATGGTCTCACTCGGCAATATACCCTTATGCTTACTAAACAGTTTAAAACAAGCTATCAACAGGGCTGGAATATTTTGCGGGAAGCTTTATGTAGAACAATAACGGTCCATTTATATTCCTATCACAAACTGTATTTACATTGCTTCAGATAATCTTGTTGAAACTATTTTTTCCTATCACAAACTGTATTTACATTGCTTCAGATGAGCTTGTTAAAAGTACTTTTCCCTATCACAAACTGTATATAGATTGCTTCAGATAAGCTTGTTGAAAATACTTTATTGTACTGCATTAGGGACAAAGGCGCAAAATATCTATGATAGTCAAAAAACTTTCCGGTGTCTAATTTGTGAAATTCTCAGCTTCTTCTGTCACCTCCCAAAACTGTCAAAAAAAATATTACACAAAATGGAAAACATACCTTTTAGATCCTGCACTTGATTGTATAGCTGTCGATTTTCCTCTAGCACTTTGTCGTATCCTGATGCAGCCTTTGGTAGTCCCCTTGTATACTTTTCTGTAGAAAGGAAATCAAGTTACCCAAAACATGAAGAATGCAGAAAATACATTTGACTTGTATACACTTTGACAAAGCTTACCTATATTGTACATTTCATCATTCCATTCCATTTGCATCATCTGAAATCCTTCCCTTGTGTTACGTAGCATATATTTCAGTTCCTGTCAGATTTTGCAGAAAAAATGAGAATAATTCTTCTATTTGATTAACAATCACATACAATTGAAAGTTTCAGACTTTACTTCGATTTCCTTCTGCTGAAGGCGGATGTGCATCTACAAATTGGGGACAACATTTCCATAATCATCTACATCATTTGAGCTGTCAGAGAAGCATTTCTCATTCTGCCCATTTCGATCAACATAAGATTGTTTTTCTCCCCATCTTCGCTAGCATTCACCTTTTGGTTGAAATGTCAGTCTTGACAGTGCCCAAACAAGATTTCTATTTTTAAAAAGGTATTTAATGGTGACTATGATAAAGTTACAGATCATAAACAATCTATACAATTATAATATTTAAATCAACATCAGTTAATTTTTATAATCATAAACATTTCAAATGTTTGATTTTCATTTCTATTTAACATATTCGCAGAATTATGCTCAAATATTCATAACAGAGAACTTACCATATGCTCCCCTGAAACTGTTTCTAGTGCTTGCAAAACCTTTGCCTTTGGAAAAGACTTCTTATCTTCACTTGTAATAAGGTCCTTTAGAGCCATTGTAAACTGTAGACCACAATACTTAGAGTTGATAAGAATGCAGTGTTTAGCAATGCATTTGCCACAATGTGTTCTAAAAGAAGCTTTAGCAATGTGTTTTAAAAAGATATTTTGTATTGAAACCTAATAGTAGGTTTAGCTTGGCAATTGTCAGTTTTTCTTAGTTAAAAAATATATTTCGTATTGAAGTTTGGCAGTAGGTTTAGCTTCGCTACAAAGCTGTCTGCTGCTGCTCTTCCTCTGCATCATTTGAAGTGGGTTTTCCGTCTTCCTTTGGCTCCTCCCCTGCACCATTAGAGGTGGGTTTCTTCTCTTTTTAAGACACGGGTTTTGAAATGGCGGAAGCACCTCTCTTCTTGGGAGCCATTGGAATCTCTTTGCAAGTCTAAATTGAACATATCCTGCAATCATGGCATTCCATGCATTTTGTCAAATAGTTCACGTACATTGTTAATGCTTCCACATTTTGCATACATTTCTACAGGGCACTTGCAACTACATCATGTGACAAAACTCCATTCTCTGTTATGCTTTAGCGGATGTCCATACCCTGTTTCCAAGCTCCTCTTTTTGCACAGGCAGGGAGTGTCTCCGAGATGATGGTGTGACCCGAAACAACATAAATGGCATGTTCATTAATGGTGAGGAGGTCTCCAACTGTACAAACTTTTAACAGTTTTATTTTACCTTCTCCCTGAAGAACCTGATCTTTTGTAGGTATCGCCCAACTGAAAACATCGCTGTTTAGTTTTGATAGCCTGGGAAATATAAAGCATACCGCCTGCTATTTGTGATTATTAGTATTTTAATATATAGAAAACTGTATAAGACTGGTTCCTCGCTTTGAATATCTCAGCACAAGGTGTTGTTTTTAGATGCCATTCTAAGCCTATTTTTCCTTTCAGTTGGGGGGAAAAAAGAAAAACAAAGCAAAAGAAGAACAGATGAAAATGGCTTCATAGCATTGGATGTGGTATTTTGGCCTCATATATGTGGCTACAGGTTACCGCAAGTTGGGAAAGTTGAAGACTATTTGTTTTCCACAAAACAAGCATTGATCGTGGTCAATCGTAGGTGAAGGGCAAGTTTTATGCAAGAAAACTACAACGAACTAACCACCTGGTTTCATGCCCACCAAACTCAACACAAAAAAACGGCAGGCTGTTATAGGTTGCCTGCATGTACTACCAATCTGCATTCAACAAATTTATGTACAGAATCCAAATGAGAATAAATGGTCTCTGTGAAATGGATGTGGGTTGTCAACTCTTTGCCAACTTTCCCCCCCTCAAACTGGGCAATTCGAAGCCTGTCTTCCAAGAAAACCCTTTCACTCATGAAGATTCTGTAAAAGGTAACCCCTCTGTTCAGCTTCAGCTTGGAGCTGGGTTCTCAACTCCTCCAATGCTGTGGCGATTTCTGACTTTAACTTTTCAGGTCAAAATTGTGCCCTAAACAATGCTTTCGAAAGAAACCAGAGAGAAGAACCTGGAAGTGTTACCTGGGAGGAGCGGAGAAGACCTAAATGTATATGCAATCAACGACTGACAGAAACCACCTCACCCGACGATTTACGGGTTTCCTGTAGCTTGTCGATCCTAAAATCTTCCCCAAATTGAACGAAATTTTTAAAAAACGAACATGCTTCAGGCAGGTTGGAAGAAGGGGTGACAGAGGAAAGTAGAGGGCACAAAAAAGAAGAAGAAGCCGAACAGGGTGAAGCAGGAGCAGGGTAACACGCGGCGGAACAAACCAGATCAAGGTGTCGAGAGGTGGCGTATAAACGGTGACAAGCAGGTCGAAACTGGTCACAGGCAGGTGGAAGCTGCTGAAGCAGCAGAGCGTCGTCCGAAAACATACACGCAGATCACCAAAAACCAACACGTCGGCACTCCTCGACAGGCAGGTCAAGCAAGAGGATCGGATGACAAGCAGCAGGAAGCTGCACACCGTCGTCGTTGGAGACCGAGTGCACTATAGCCACGCCTCCGGCGTAATTAAATATTTATATGAATACATTTGTCATACATAAAAGCACTTACACATTTGTTTGTATATATGAGTACTGCACATTTGTTTGCATATATAAACGGCTACATTTGTTTCTTGGTGGAATTTTGATGGATGAATTTGTTATTATGATTATTTTGTAGTTATATGTGTTTGGAGCAATATTTGTATTTGTGTTTTGTACTATTACATTTTGTTTTGTATTTTTAATGTTGGATTGTATATTTTTTTAATGTTGGATTGTATATTTTTATGTTATTTTGCACATGTGAATATTTATTATTGTTTCTAGTAATATTTGTATGTGTGTTTTGTATTATTATATTTTGTTTTTGTTTTTTTAAATGTTGGATTGTATATTTTTATACTATTTTGTATATGTGAACATTTCACATTTTATGGAAGGATTCTTTGAGATTAGTAAGCGCACATGAATTGTAAGTTACCTTATAAATTATATTAAGTTGAAGTTAGTTTGTAATTTTATTTCTATGTTAATAAAATAAATGAAAGCAATGTATTATGTGAGACTATAAGTGTTTGAGTCATTTTATTGAACTCTTTGTGCTTTGTGTATGTTAATAAATTTTATATACATGTCTACATGAGTATTAACAACTATGACATTCGATAAAAATATATTTTCCATTATATTTTGATTGATGTCCATACCCTATTCTAAAGCTACCATTTTGGGATGGGTTGGTAGACGATAATAAACTTTATGGAGTGCGGGTTTCTGACTTCCAAATGCATTTGCTTGAAAGAATCAAAAGCTTATTTAGCGAAACCATTTTGTGCATATCTTGCATTCTTTGCAATCCACAAGACCACATCTCATCGATGCATTTTGTCAAATAGTTCACAACTAAAAAAATGGCTTTCCATCATACTTTGATGGATGTCCTTGTGCATATCTCTGTCATTCATTGCAGTCCACAAGATCACATCTCTCTTGGCAGAGGCTTAGATTCACAAATTAATCTTTCGTAGTTCCCATTCAATAAACAATTATCTATATATACATGAGTTCTCTCCTAATAAATAGGAGAGCTATAATTGCTCCCGCAACAACTAACCTACTAGATTAGTGTGAGTTATTTAAACAACTCATAACTACTAACCACACCAACAACCCAATAATGTACACACTAACAAATATATTTTCCTAACATTCCCCCTTAGTGCGAACATGGGAAGAAAGCACATATGAAAACTGGTAACATAATTATATGCCTCTGCATACTGTTGGCTTGGATCTTGTTGCACATGACCAATCTGCTTCACCACAATGAATCCCATACCGGGTGATCACACTTCCGTTGATTTACCTACATACATGAACTCAACAGTTCTCGCTTTCACTTCTAGTGAACACTAGATTTCACTAGGCGATTGATGTTAGAAATCTGACAGTCGAAGAATCTCTGCTGATCAAAGGATCACTCCAGTCAATTTGCCCTATACTGACTATTCACATAATCCAAAATGCACATCCTCCACATTTCAAACATTATTAGGGAATGAATATCATGTTTTATTTCTGCACACGCCACTCAAAGCAAACAACTGAAATAATATAAACAGGTGTCACCAGTGTTGTATGTGACCCCATCGTTGGTAAGCGACGAGAGGCATTGATCGCCCTCATCCTCCGTTGCCTCCAGGCCTCTAATTTGTCTGCTGCTAGATCAATTGAATATTGCATTGAGGCTCATTTCAACTCGGACGTTGGATTCCACCAGAAAATGCATTCGGATTTTTTATTTGGTATAGCTGGAATGGTTTGCATGTAGCCAAGTAGCTTTACTCTTAGTGCAAACCAGATGGCGATGTGAATCTTCTATCTTTACCCGAAACAAACGCTATGCATGATTAGGTGTTGACACGAGGTTGGAAGGAGAGGACTGCAGACGGTGATAGAGAATACAATTTTCGATGCAAGTAGTATAACTTGTAGTGAATGAATTTTGAGCAGGTGGGAGTTGTTGTTACACCAAGTTGATGTAGTAGTAATAATAAAAAAATTGTTCAAAGATCAAATTCCAAAGTGTTTAACGCCTTCAGATCTGTAGCTACCATTAAAATGGCCCTCACAATTCCATTACCCAGTTGCACCCTTTAATCTATTGTCTAAGGTTTTTTCCCATGCGGAGATGGTGACTAAAACTTGAGTGCGAGATCCATGCCTTGGGATCAAAGAGGAGTTAACAACACGTGATTTTTGTATGGAATATTGCTCGCATGATAAGGGCTTGTACACATGTGTTGTGAGATAGTAGTCAAAATGTCATGGACTTTGATGAAGTTGATCCTCCAATCAACCCCTCAGATCTTAGACCTCTCCATGCTAGTGATTGCAAATACATTTCAACTATCAACACACCAATGTGATAGAATCCCCGCTTGAAAGATAAAGTCACGTAATACCTTGGAGATAATGGTGATGTGCATAGGAATTATTTGATCTGTGCAAGTCTGTAGATATTTGTCTAGTCGTAGAGAGGAAGAGACAACAGAACAAAACTAAATGCAATCCTTAGATATACGTATTTCTTCACAAACAAAATTTCTCCTACACACAATCAAGATCTATCACACTAATTTAATCTAAAACAAAATTTTTTTTTTTTTTTGAAGAACTTCCATAATCGGGGCAATGAAAAACTTTAAATTTGCCCCAAAGCTTTATTTCATTCCTCCATGTTCCCTGCTCTAATACCAAATATTGGCAGAGGCTTAAATTCACAAATTAATCTTTCATAGTTCCCATTCAATAAACAATTATCTATATATACATGAGTTCTCTCCTAATAAATAGGAGAGCTATATTTGCTCCCGTAATAACTAACCTACTAGATTAGTATGAGTTGTTTAAACAACTCGTAACTACTAACCACACCAACAACCCAATAATGTATGCACTAACAAATATATTTTCCTAACAATCTCATCACATGACGTTTTATCAAGAAGTTTATGCATCTTGTGTATACTTGCTCCATACATGTCTTTTGTGACACGTGTAACAACGTTTAACAAAAAAACATGTTTCCATCACGATTCAACAAATGTCCATGCCCTGATCCAAAGCTCCCATTTTGACACAGGGTGGAAGGATGTTCACAAATATTATGATTGTATTTGCTATTTATAGCTTTATGCGCCTTTTCAACTAACCCATTATGTGTAAATCCTACAATCATTGCACTCCATCGAACAATTTACATGTCATGCACATGCTCACACTTTTGTATATATACCTACCATGTCACTCACAAACAACATGTGACAAAAATCCCTTCTCGATTATGTTTTGGTGAGTGTAGATAACATGCTTAGCATAGGTTGGGAGCAAGCCGAGAGTATGCTCTTTATAGATGACAAGCGAGAAGGATTTATATCGTTAGTTGTAACCCTATATAGCCACACATCCCATATCAATCTTTGAGATGTAATGGATTGTAGACAAAAATGGGTAAAGAATCCTTTTTCGAGATATATTATCATCTCCCAAGCATTGTTGATGTAAAATTATACAATGTTAGATAAGCGAGGCAAAAAATAAAGTGAATTTGTTCGAGGCATTTTATCAAACAATTCACATGCCTTTTGTATGATTCCATGGTTTGCATACATTTTATACGGGCACTTACAATTATAACAAACAAAAAACAACTTCCCATTATGTTATGATAAACATGCCTTGTTTAAAGCTCTCATCATGACAAAAGGTAGAAGGATTATGGAAAACATTGTGAAGTTTGGATTTGCATTGCAATTGCGATTTTTAAAAATATTCTAGAGTCTTGTCAACAACCCATTTTGTCCATATCTTGCAATCATTGTAATCCATGAGACCATATTTCTTTCATGCATTTTATTCTACTGACTCACATGCCTTGTTAATGTTTCCATATTTTGCGTACATATCTACTAGGGCACTTTGACTACAACATCTAATAATAGTTCACGTGTCTTGGTGGATGTCCATACCTTGTTTTAATGATCTTATTTTGGTAGAGATTGGGAATATGCTAGGAAAGGTGAACCGATAACGTTGGATAATTGATGGTTGCATTTGGTGAAACAATATCAATGCTTCATGAGGATGCACATATCTTTTGTAAGTTGTAAAAATTGCATAATAAGTGTTTACCTTAGGGGAGGAGCTTTGGGAGGAGTGCACATGCTTGGTGCATGTCATGATTGTTTTTCATACACATTTATAATGGATTTTACACTAGGGGAGGATGTTTGGAAGATGACATGTGTTTATGCTTTGAAAGATGACCATAATTTTAATGGAGGTTAGGAGGGTGTAAGTGATTTATGAAAATAAGAAAAATATTAAATGATCTCGGTGATTTGATACCTACTAAATGCATTCACTTACAAAGGTGAACTAATTGGTTGGGCCATCTATTTGTTCCATTTGGTGAAGGCCTTGTCACCACATTTTACATACATATCCAACAGGGCACCTGCAACTACAATATCTGCCAAAAACACTTCCTATTATGCCTCGATGGATGTTAACACGTTGTTTTGAATATCTTATTTTTCCATGAGGCGTGAATGTTACGGAAAAGGTGCGGCTGATTGGGTTGAATAATTGTTTGTTGCATTTGGTGAAACACTCTCAAGGGCTCCTATTAGGCATTTAGTCAAACCATTTGCATGACCGCAAGAGGGCAACCCATGACCTTTGGCAACAATGGCTTGGGTTAGGCACTGATTTGATAGAGTGGCCAGCTCATGGTTGCCAACAATTTTTTCACTAATTTGACATAGTGGGAAATGCTAGAAAATATTTGGTTCTTAATCTCGATTTTTACAAAGGTTGAGAGAATGTTAGAAAAGGTTTTGGACTTTGGGTTTACACTTGGGAATTACATTTGCATGAAATTTTCTAAAGTTTCTTCACAAACCCATTTTTGCACATCTCGCAATCATTGCAATCCACGAGACCACATATCTCTCAAAAATTTTGTCAAGCGAGTTCACATGCTTCCACATTTTGTAGACATATATGCCACGGAACTTGCAACTAAAACATACGTCAAACGTGCTTTCTTCATTATGCTTTATCAAATGTCCACACCTTGTTTCAAAGCTCATATTTTTGGACATGTTGGTAACATGATAACAAAGGTGAACTGGTCATATTGAACTGCTTTGTAAGGATGCTCATGTCCTCTATAAATTGTACACAACACCAATAGGAGGGAGAAAATAAAGGTAACACAATGTTGAAAGCGTAATCGCCCTATTCCAAACCATGCTCCTTACTGCCGCTGCTTGTCACAGTCAGTGAGGGCCAAATGAATACTCCGGTTTATTTTGCATAAGGCGAGCTCCTCCAAAGCTTGTTGTCAACCACATTGGAGGTCTTCTTCCAACATTCTCACCACGATGCAAAATATGAGCTGAAATGTTGTTCTTCGTTTGGCACAAAGCACAAGGTAAGGGAGGTGCATAATGTCCACACCCTATTTCAAAGATTCTATTTTTGCATAAAATTTGGTGGCATGCAACAAATGCAAATTGATCAGATTGGAAACTTGTTGGTTGCATTTGGTGAAATGACATCAATGCTCCATGAGGAAGGCCATATCGGATAACTAGTTGCTAATTGCATTTGCTTGAAAGTTTTTGAGGTCTTTTCAACAAACCCATTTTTGCATATCCTACAATCATTACAACCCATGAGACTATATATCTTTCAAGCATTTTGTCGAACAATTCACATGTTTCCACACTTTGTAGAGATATCAATCTCAAGGCCTTATTTCAAAGCTCCTACGCTAACACAAGTGGAAGTATGCTAGAAAGGGTGAATTGATCAAAGGGAATATTTGTTGGTTGCATTTGGTGAAACAACATCAAAGCTCTGTGAGGATGCCTATGTTAGCTTGCCAAAGGTAAAGCATTGCTAGAAAGCGGTTCTTTGGGAAAGCATGCCAGAAACACGAATGCTTCTTGACAAATGACTCCTCACTTTGTTGGTCACCTCAATGCAATTATAAGTATTTGTTTATAAGTAAACAACATTTATATTGTTAGGCGTTCTACGATAAAAACCAAGGTATTGAAGGATTGTAATATCCGAGTTGTTAACAATTAATTTTTGACATTAAATTTGACTTGATTGTAACTATAAATGGCGATTTGTGAATGCCCCCTCACCCCTAGTGCGTAATTTCAACCTTAAATTTGACATTTGTTTGACTATCACTTAAAAGTTATTTCTTTTTGCTTTGAGAAGTCAATCGAGAAATCATAATATCTTGGCTACATAGTAGAGTTTAAAGTCCCTCTTATCCCTTGATTTTTTTTTCTAGTCCAACATTGTGGTGTAATTATATTATGACAACAATCACGGTATGTGAGACATTCATTGATAAGATAATGAAGTTATTGATCAATTCCAAAATAAAGGCCTTGAGATTGATATCTCTACGTACTTTTCATATCATGTATTTAAGATACATTTACTGGTTATATCAATAAGCATAATCTATAATGATAGCCAAAGGAGGTAGAGGCGATGAATATAATATTATGAAATGTGAATAAAAATGGCCCAAACTAAATTTAACATTCATTTAATCGTCAAAAAGTGTTTTTTTAAAATTCTTAAAGAAAACCAAGTAATGATTAACACTATCGAATTATTTATCACTATGACACCCTCCCATAAACAAAACCAGTAATAACTCAAAACTTTTGTGGATTTTAGCAATTACCAGACGTATGCTTTCTATTTCAAGATACTGCAGGTTTGATTAACACTATAAAAACAACATCCACCTTGATAGATATTTACGCAAACCCAGCCTAACTTGGTAAATAAAACAAATCTTCGACAAACACATCGGGCCAATCAATCCACGCCCAGACTAACGAATTCATACACGGTATTCTCTTCCTCATTCTCCGCGCAGGAACTGTGTGTTCCTCCCTCCCACCAGAAATCACTCTGCCCAATAACAACTTCTCTCCCACATCAATACCCTGCAACTCCAGATCTCCAATTTCAAATACCCACATTGAAATTCATGACACCCACATATATTTCTGCAGCGTAATGGCCTTCACCCACAAAACCACATAACAAAATCCATTTTCCCTCACGGATCAGGCGACAACAATGGCATCACCATCCAGGGTATTCACTATAGGCCTGGTAGGAGCATGGTACAGCTCAAATATAGGTGTTTTGCTGCTAAACAAATACCTGCTCAGCAACTATGGCTTCAAGTACCCCATATTCTTAACCATGTGCCATATGACTGCCTGTGCACTGCTCAGCTATGTGGGGATCAGCTGGTTCAAGATGGTCCCCATGCAGACCATTCGATCCAGACGGCAATTGATGAAGATCACTGCTCTCAGTACCATTTTCTGTGGTTCTGTTGTTGGGGGCAACATTTCTCTGCGCTATTTGCCTGTTTCATTCAATCAGGCTGTTGGGGCCACCACCCCTTTTTACTGCAGTGTTTGCTTATATCATGACTGTGAAAAGGAGGCCTGGCTGACTTATGCTACGCTTGTTCCTGTTGTCGCAGGAGTCATCATTGCTAGCGGGGTACTACTTCTCATCCATCTTTTGTTTAACTCATTTTTTTTTGACAATCATTCTGAGATTGTAACATTAGTTTATAGTGTCAATTTTCTTGATCTTGCTTTCCAAGCGTTGGTTTTTTGTTTTTATGTTGGCAATCGGCAGTTTTGTATAATGCAGTTTTATTCCTTATCATACAAAGTGGTGTTAGTCTGTATCATTTTAGGTCTAATCTGAAAATTTGAGGTTGGATGTTATGAATCCATCCAATCTTGAATATCCTGAACATCGTAGTTAGAACTTAGAAACCCTCAGGATAGCCAGAACCTGACTAGTAGTTACCGAATCCACTTGGGCTCGGATCGAACAGTGGAACATGGTAGTTAGAACTTAGAAACACTGAGGGTTAGTAATCATAGGAGCCAGACTCAGACTGGTAGTAGCCAAACCCAATTGGGCTCGGATCGGATAGCATGCCACAACTTGGCAAAATACCTTGAAGTGCAGGAGATTTCCCAGAAATTAAAGTTTTGCTCTTGCTCATTGGTGGAATTCTAAAAACCGACCAAATTGATATCTGTTACTGAAAACTTTCATCGGTAGAAAAGAAATCTAAAACCAACTACCACTGTAATTTGCTCATAAGTTTTTTATTCACGGTGAAAAGTTTTCTGACATGGCACCAACACATACTGAAACACGCTCAAATAGAATAATTATAAAATATAGGATTTTTCAGAAAATTTAAGTTTATTGGTGAAAACCTAAAAAGTGCGGAAACTGAAATCTGCATCTGAAAATGGCTTCCTGCTGGTGCAATTTGTTGACAAGTTTTTCATTCATAGTGAAAATCAGTTTTATTCATCTCAAAACCTTTGTTTTCTGTCTAATTATTTATGTGTTTTCTTTTCATTTTAAATGTTGGTTGAGATAAACCAAGTCTAGACAAGTTGTATATGTGGACTTGTTTCGGATCATTTGGGAGTCAGACTTGCAGATCTTTCAAGGATTTGGCAAGTCTTGCTACCATGAGTCATAATATTGAAAGAGATGTGGGGCCAAATCTGTTAAGAGCACTTTGAAGTACTGTAGTTGGTTTTAGTATTTTTGTGGAGAGTACCCTTCTCAAATTGCGTAGCAAGAGTACTTTATGTTTGTCCACTGTCTTCACCAATCACAGAATCATTATGCTAGTGTTGACATTGTATATTTGAATCTCATCAAATTGCCCGGATTGTAATTTCAAGATGACTCTTTTAGACATTCTGTAGTTGAATATTCTTGTCTGTCATCACAACATTGGGTGGAATATTTTAAAACTGAAGTTCAATCGGTCAAATACTTGATGCAATACTAAAAGGAATGCTGACTGAAGTAGAGTGGGACTCAATGGGAATTAAAGAATATATACTAATACTGTTTGATGTTGTGTTGAAGATGAGTTGAGACTATAATGTTCTATTTCTATCTATGATTCCTCAAATCAAAATTTCAACCATTTTTTCACAGTGCTGATGGAAAGTGATGCAGTGGGAAGAACAAAATACTTAACCTATACAAATTAGATTCATAATCAGATACCAAATTTTGCAAATTTTACTCAATTCACCATGCAATGCTAGAAAACAATAGTTTTTCTAGTTCACAACATATACTTTTTCCTTATTCTTCATAGTCACTGTTACATCTCTGCCCTGATATAGAGAGCATCTTAACCTCTAGACCGACATATGCACTCAAGTTAGAATCTTAAAATCCACACCATGCAATTTCATTTCAAGGTCACAATGCAATTTCATTTCAAGGTCACAATGCAAGTTTCTTGATTACATAGCTCACTTGTATTTTGAGCGAGATGTTTTATTGGTGCTATACCTTTCATCACTCCATCTATGTTCACTTCTTGCCTCACTCTTCCTCTGCCCTGCATTCACCTACAACCAAACTCACGACAATGTATATTTATCAGTCTTTCCTTAAACTGTCCTGTTTTGGACCAAGGCACAATACTACCGCCATAATCCTCTTTCTCACTCCTTTGGCTAAGCTTACTCTTCCAAGGTCTAGACACCTTTCTAACCTCTGTAAACACTCACACAATTCACTAAACACCAATATGAGAAAGCAAGAATCATTTGTTTGATTAAGTCTCTTCAACCTTCATGAAGCTCTACTAGCACTGTAATCACATAAACCTTATTGTTGGGAATCACTGGTGATGACTCAAGAGGAACCAAACACATATTTTAGTACCCTTTATGGGATTCTTGCTCTCCCTTAAATTTTAGATCCTAACATCAAATGCAACCCTGTCAATTTCACTATTCCTTTTCTCAATTAGGTCTACCATCTTAGTTTTCTGAGGGTAAAAACTTATAGGTTCATCTTCTTTATAAGCTCTTGTGATTTTTGAGTACCCATTTGGCTAAACTAACTGCTAGCAAAAGATCTTAGATGGTTTCTTTGAAAAATTTGCACAGTTCCTTCTTTGTTAGACTTGCAACTAGGTTTCTTAGGTTCAGAATAGGGTTATCAACACTGTCAGCTGGTACAACGTCCGTACACCTTCCTTTAAGACCAAATCTTGAAAATAAGTTTAAGAACCCCTCACAGTCTTCATCTACCAAGTTTGAACATCTTTCATTGGGTGCAAAGTGAAATATGAACAAATCTCTATCTAAACCCTAAGTTAGGGTTCTACCTGGCCCAAATAGAAAAAGAATTCATATCCTTCTTAAATAAGAGTTCCAAGACCAAAGATCAACTTCCTACACTCTGTGGGAGCGTTTCACATCTTTCTCCTTCATACTGTAACCCCCATAGTGCTTAAATCATTGAAGACCATATTGTTTGTGTTCAAGATACATTCAAGAACTCTGTTTTCCTTTGATAGTCTCAAGTTTTGACCTTAGTTTGATTTCTAAACCCTTCTCAATGGCTTCTCACTTTCTATAGACCTTATCTCTCCTTTTCTTAGTGTCATTAAGTATTATTCAATCGATTTTATTCAGAACTCTTGAAAAAGCTGGATTTTCATACCTTCATAACTATGCTTGTTTGAGTTCTTTGGTTTAGAGGCATTTAACAAATGAAACATTAATAAGACCAACACTGTAACTTTAAAACATGCCTTTAGACTCCTTGAGCCATGCATACACCTATCTACAAGATTCTCAATCTTTGACAGTCCCTTATGACAGTTTTCTCCATCTTCAAACATGAATCAAGAAGAAATCCTCATACAGTCTTCTTACCTCTTCAAGAAGGAACTAGCTTAGGTTCTCCTTAAGCTTTTCTAGCTTCATAGTAATCTTCACCTGTTAATATGGCTTATTGTAATCTTTCAATAATCTGTACATTTCATTGCCAAGCATTAAAAACAAAGTATTCTCATAAATATGACAGTCTACTTTATATGTTCCTTAATCTCATTCAGAAGGATCAAACCTGTCTTGCTATCAACATTATCATACCAAAGTACTCCTGGTCTATCATTGTCAAGGCATAGATATCAGAAGAAGCCTGAGAATACAACTATTCCTTCTTACCCCATTCACACACATATTCAAGATTTTCAAAGCTTTATTCAAGAATAATCTGTAACACAGCCCCTACAGATTACTGAGCC
This sequence comes from Taxus wallichiana var. yunnanensis, assembly GCA_018340775.1. NCBI lineage: Eukaryota > Viridiplantae > Streptophyta > Pinopsida > Cupressales > Taxaceae > Taxus > Taxus wallichiana. Next base: position 404,770,163 of record CM031244.1, on the reverse strand, counting down.
TTTCTTGGCTCATCCCCACCTATTTTCCAACTCTATCCTCCTCTCCACCATCCCCCTTCCATTTGAATATTTTGTTTCTTAAGCCAAAATTAGAGGTAGTTACACAAGCTTATAAAACCCTAACCATCATAAAGGTGACCATACCCAAACCTAACCTTCTTGGTTAGGTGAGAACATTCTTCTCACATCATATGAACCTTTCACACCTTTTTACATCAATATATATGTTCTTACTTGACAATAGACCTCCTAATTTCAACTTACAAATTCAAATATTTAAAAAGATGCATTTTGGAGGGAAAACTCAAAATAACCCTTTAACCCATGGAGGAACCTAAGAAGGTGGGAAAGCTTGCAAAAACACTCAAGATGCCTACCTAGACCTTATTCAACCCAAAATTGCTTTAAACCCAAAAATTGCTATTTATATAATGATGCTCCTGCATCAGATTGAAAAGTATTTATTAAAAGAAGAAAAGAACAGTTGTGTATTGCAGAAAAGCACTCATAATAGACCTTTGTTTGTGATTTTGGAACAAAAGTTTATCGCTGGTAGCATGTAGGGTATGGCATCAAACTGGTAAAACCATCAGAGGTAACTGTTTGCCAAAAGGTCACTTTCTTGCATCAACTTTAAGAAATCAAATCTGCCAATGGATATCTTTTCTGAACAGTGTCATGTATATACATTAGAGAATGCCAAGTTGATGAGGTAGGAATCTTATTAAATCTCCTTGAACCCAAAACCTGCCTTCTTGGCTTGATCTAGGCTGTTTGTTAGCCTAACTTTAACATTGCGCTATTAGGACCCTAGGCCAACACAAGTGCAGTCGGGTTTAAGCAGAGCGAGCAGGGTAGACAACACATCTGTCTTCACCCTAGATTCACAATGAATTCAATATGGGATCCTCGTGGGTAGATAGCTGCAGAAAAGTTAAATAACATGGTAAACTCATACATCACACATCATAGATGCTCATATGCACAAGATTTGATCACCATCATATTAGCATTAGGTTGAATACATTGGTTATAATAAGAGGTTGTATCTCTCTCTTTCTCTATCTGCCTCAAATGCCTACATATGTGGTATATATAGACCTAGCCTTCTTTGTCAACTATGTGGTGAGTTATGTTTACCCACCCCACCCATCTAATTACAAAATAGGGCACAAAACTACTCAGGGCTCCTTTTTATAAACATGGCCCAAAATTCATATTAATGCCAATGTCTTTACAATATTAAGTTAGGTAGTGTCGGTTACTTTGCATTAATCAAAATATTGAGACCATACAAAATTGTGTGGGACAACACATTCCCACGACTATTACAAGCTTCGTCCCGAAGCTGAAGTGAAGACCGAAAGGTGCAAGCTAGTTAGTGTAGGTGCTACTTTCAGGACATCTACTAGGAACTTGTGCCATTGTGTGAAAACCTATAGGAGCTGGTGCCGGAGATGATTCATGAACATTGCATATAGGACGGCGCAACTAGTTTCATGAGTTTAGGCTGCAATTGAAATTGAGTCACTAGATGCAAGTACTTGACAAGTTCCGTGCTTTGCCCTCTACAAAAACTTGCGCTCAGTGCACCTACAAAGATACAAAGGTCGCAGCTCAGTTGAAAGAGATGTGCGTTGTGCATCAAGTTGCTCCTGAAGTGCAGCCACTGCCTCTTCCAACTTAGCTGCCTGCTTCGTGAAGATCTATATTTGAAGCTTGCTCCACAAACTAAGAAATTTGGTTTGTCAAATTGTACAGTTGAGAGTCGATCTCGTCTCTCCATGATGCAAGAGATTACACCACAGAGCTCATAGTGTCTTGCGTGTAATTATATTCCTTCATCAACAGGTGACAGTTTATATTCATATATGTGGCCACAAAATGTTATGTTCGGTCGTGCCTTCATCAGAGTGATTCGTCACTACAACTGGTAGTGGTACAAAGAGTGCTTGTGAGATTAGAGTGTCCAAGTTAGAAAGCTGTGTTGTAGTATCTAAAGGAAAGGTGCACTTCATAGCACCTTGGCGCAAGTCGGGCCTGGCGGTGAGGATAGATGGCTGCAGGGAGAGTAATTCTATTTACAAGGCCTACTCCTAGCCAAAAATGTGCTCTGCTCCACCATCCATTGCTTCGTCTTTGGTTGTAGGGTCTACAAGGCCTGCTTATGCCTAAATGCTGCAGCCTGCACTACATTTTTACCTTTGAGCACTTTCAAAAGTTGCGCTGTGCATGCATCCTACAATGCCTTGCGTGATCCGCAAATGTGTCAGTAGACTGTTTGAACCAACCGTGCAAAGAATAGGACCACATCTTGGTTGGATAATCTAGTAGGTTCCAAAAGAGCTATTGTTGCATTGCTAACACCCTCCCCACCATGATTCTTGGGGACCCGGCAATAGTAGCTGTGTAATCTCGTCCTAGTAAGGGGTAACTAGGGTAGTTTTGAAAAACCAATTGAACAAGTTCTCCTAGCACGCAGCCGTGCGGTGCCTTTCCCTTTCGGGAGTTGTGCATAAGTCTTTGAACACTACATAACCTAGCTTGCATATCGGTGCCGTCCAAGGAGAGTGGTTCATCATTAGGTAGCTCAATAGTTGGAGGTTGTTTTGGGGGATTCCACAAGGGTCAAACTGCTGTGGTTTGTACAAATCCGAGGGTGCGGCCGACATTATTGGTCAGTTGTCTAGTAGGGGGAACTCAAAGAGCATCTGCTCTAGAAATTGCATTTGTATCTTGTTGGGGGATTGGAGTTCATGAATGGAGAGGGGTTGGGCACCATTAGTCTTTGAACATTGCATGGCCCAACCTAAATATTGGTGCCATCCAAGGAGGGTGGTGAATCATTGGACAACTTAATTGTTAGAGGTCGTTTTGGGGGATGCCTTTGTGGTCAAACTGTCATGGTTTGTAGTGAATGCGAGGTGCGGTCATCGCTGTTGGTTCGTTGTATGGTAGGGGACTCAAAGAGCATCTTCTCTAGAAATTACATTTATATCTTGTTGGCGGATTGGACTTCTTGGGACAAACAGGGTTGAGTGTTACAAACTCAATCTCATGTAGGAAGTGATGAACTTCGTTGCGAACCAACCTCCTTGATTACTTGTGCATTTCAACCTCATTCTTTGACAACATGCTTACCCTCACCAATTTTGTGGCCACTTACTTATCTTCATCATTTAGGGGCATAACTTCCTGTGAGTCAAATTTGTGTCATTTGGATTGGTAGTAGAGTAGGTGGGAGGGCCTCCCTTGTGCACTACCCCTAGACTTCCACTATAGCCCACTACATAGTCAATGTGTAAAGGAGCTTGTGAGGTGAATAGGTTGGATTAGTGTGTGAACCCACATTTATGTCTTGTGGCTAAAAAATGAACTTGACCTCATCACTGATAAGCACACCAAATGGACTCGAGAATTCGTGGCACATTTGTTGATTTGCCGGCCTAGGTATCCATCATCTCTCGCATACATATCTCATCCTTCTTGGTTGTGCAAATTAGCAATTACAAATGCGAAAACCTATACATGGACTCTTTAATAATATTCCTAACTTCCTCTCCACATAAGAAGCTATGATAGGCAAGCATGTATAAAATGATGAGAGAAACCTAACAAAATTCTCTCCGTCTTCCATAGAATCGTAAGAGTTTTCAACCATGTTGTTGGCGATAAATTGCAGAAGTCATAACAAGCCCCCTTGGTGCCGATCTTATAGTATCCTACCGAGCCTTGTGAAAATAGCCTACAAGCCATCCTAACTTTGACATCAACATGTTATCAATGCCGACACCTCTCCCTCCTCACTAGCTTTGTACCAAATTCTCAATTTGCTCCTTCCATTTGTCTCCAACACAACCATGAGATCGGCAATTTTGGGACACCCTTAATGGAAACCATATTATAGTTGAGCCCAATGAGGGGATGGGTGGTGATGGGGTTGAACGGTATTGTTTTCTCATCCAAATAGATGACCACATGATGAAATCTACTCATAAGGAACCGAACCAACCTTTGTGCCTTTTTGAAATATGGCTAATCTAGCAGTTCTGACACTCCATTTTCCTTTAGTTGGTTGTGATTGTATGGAATAGCCATGGTTGTGTCGTGAAGAATGACAAAGGGTTTCTTTGACAAAGGTTGGCAAATACTTGTTTGAACGTAACTGTCATATGATTGCATTCATCAATATTAAACTCCTCGAGCTCTCCTCTTAGATTGCCATTAACAATACAATTGTAAGGGAAATTCATGAGGTTGACGATGACAAGCTTGGATCGCCAAAGTATCATCTTGAATGAGGGCCTCCTTTTTGTGGTGTCGGCTAGGGCCATATGACCGCAATTTCTTCTCAATGAACTCACCGTCGGATCGATCAATTTTACGCTTCATTACCACTTTCTTGGCGCCATTCCAATCTCTAAGCCAAATATCCTCGTACACGTGGCTGCAATGAATGTATAAGCACGGTGCGGTCAAAAATTCCGGTTTATCACTATCGCAATACTCACAATACGATTGTGTGAGGTGTGGACACAATATTTTGTTAAATAGAGTATGCCAAAGCTCTTTGTTCAACGAGTCACCGCACGTCTGTCAAACATCCAATTAATTGCCCAATCAAGTACATGCTTTATAACATGCACATGCGATTGGTATCTAGCACGACACGTGCACCGACATATGATACATTATCCCACCACATGGATATCACTTTTTCCATAGTCCCAACATTTTAGTAGTCCCACAAGCTTTTAATTACCCTCCACAATGTGTGCACACAATATATGGGGCATCTTTACTGTTATCCAAATTCACCCCTCAAGGTAAATTTGATAACATGCTTCAAATTCTTTAGTCCCAAGCAAGTAGATCGATTCAAGGCCCAAAATCATGTTTTTCGAGGTCCCCTCGGCCTTTTTCTAACTCTCCCATCCAAGAAGAAATCCCAACGAGTTAGAAAGAATGGAAAAAATGCAAAAATATGGTTGCAGGACTGTTTTGAGGCATTTCGGGTCTGAAGGGCTCGGGTCATACCAGTTCGGGTTGAACTGAGGTTCGTCGTACCAAACTTGAGGCCGAAAAAATGAAGAAAATCGGCTAAGTCCTAGTCCAGGCGGTCTGCGGGATAGTTGGGACATCGGGACGCGTGGGACGCGAAAAGCCGAATCGGCCGAAAGAGGAAAAAATTGCCTAAGTCTTGTTTTGTGATGCAGGACATCGGCCAAAAATACGAGTGGGACGCGGATCGGCCGGTTTGGCAAGTCGAGTCCATTTCGGGCGGTTCGGAGATATTTGTCCCGGGTAGTCCGGGACAGTTGGGACAAAAGTACGCGGAAGATGCGAAAAGCCGAAAGAGCCGAGGGCGAATGGAATCTCGCCACGTGTCTTCACCGCAAACAGGAACAAGGGAGCCCGAATCGGCCGAAGCAGGAGATTTTCGTCCGGGACATCCGGGCAAAGGTACGCGAGAGACGCGCGGGACGCGAAAAGGTGAAATGGCCGAAAAGAGACAAGGAGGCCCGCGGACGAATCAGAACGTGCCACGTGTCAGAAGGTTGAAAAGTTGCTAAGTGTTTGGCTCAAGGTAAAAATGCGCCCCTCAGGCCCGAACCAATAAAATAGTGCCACGTGTCCAAGTTTAAAGGCACGAAAGGAATTTTCAGAGGATGAACCCGCAAACGAATCGAGAGCTTGGCGCGTGTCATCCAGTGGCAGAGCGAAAAAAATTCAAATATTTTCCCGCGGATCTGTTTTGGCTTTTTTTCCCTAAATCTTGGATCGCCATAACTTTCGATCCAGAGCTCGGATTTTCGCGTTCTTTATATCAATGGAAAGCTGGTGAAATTCTCTACATGATTAGGTCAATCTTGCATTTTGGTTCAGTTTGGAGAGAGAAAATCGAAAAACGCCTCTGGCACGTGATAATGGCCAGAAATGACGTTTCAACAACCAGCTTAAATGCAAAATACAGCTCGCCGCTTTTGCTAGGGTTCTCACCTACCGCCATAATGAGATGAATTAAATGCAACCTAGAAGTGGTTGGGGTAGATCTGGATTTCCTCTCTCTTCCCTCTCTCATTCTTCCTATAAATTGTAAGGAGGGGCTTCTTTCTAAAGGTCGAACATTCCTGTTTTGCCCCTCCCTCCTCTTCGGCAGGTGAATTTGTGGAGTTCAAACCTCCCATTAAAAAACTGTAATGCAACCTTGCCTCTTGGCATTTTGTAGTGTATTGTATCGATCCTTGGAGCAAGTAATGCATGTCTGTGGATGATTCTCAACCCTCTCTGTGTTCATTTGCATCCTCCCGATCTTTCACTTTGCAAATTTTGTTATCTCGTGCATGATCTTGCATCACATTTGAATGGTTTGTGTTTATTGGCAAGATAGGTGTTCTTCATTCCTCGGTGCATCCTCTGTTAGCTTAGGTTTATTTTTATGCATCTTCTTACCCTGTCTCCTTGGCAAGTTAGATTAGGTTTTGAGTAAACCCTCTGCATTTTTTTTGTGTGCATACGGGACGGAGGAATAGGAACCGGCGTTCTTTGGAGATTCCTTTCTCATTTTTGCAAGTCCTACACTTGGAGAAAGGATTCCATGTTGTGCAATCACACTTTGGATGCTAGTATGATCAAACTAGAAATCGATCAACATCCGGGGGTCTTTGTGATTCGACACTAACACTACCTTCACACTCGATGTCTCCTTTCGGCATTCCATCCTACCATTCTTTGGTGCACATTGTGTCGCTTTGTTTAGCCTCGCCATTGGATAGAACTCTCGGCCCCGCCTTGTCGAAGGGGTGAACATGTTTCCTCATTTGCTTAGCGGTGCAATACTTTATGCCATCCCAATTTGAAGATGCCACCTGAGAGAGCCATTATGTACGAGAATGAGAACTGTAATTCTTGGATTCAAGAAGGGCCATCTATCTCTTATCGAGAATCATGTAGGGAGATAGTTCACCTCATCCACTCGGATACTCAAGCATACGGTGTGAGATCCACGAGGGTTCTACTCGAATTGCTCAACTTGACCTTATAAGATATTAACACCCACTCCACCCACAATTTGCTCTGATAAGACAATTTTCAATCCTCGTGCAATTTTGAGAGAGTTTTATGACATAAACATAAATCTAAGCTAAACCTAGCTATGTGATATTTAAAAGACCTCATTTCTTTTTGAAAGTAGAGAAATTAGATTACATAAGGAAGTATATGGCTTGAGTCAACTTCCATTCACAAATTCTAGTATTAGGGTACCATCCGAACAATTGAACTTGATTACGCTATTGCCAATAACCTCATGGATGACGAAAGGTCCTAGCCAACTAACTTATGACTTGCTAGGGTGCTTTTTATATGAAGAGTTGTACATAAGTACATGATTGCTAACACGGAATATATTACTCTTTGTGTGGTGTTCATCCATGCCTTAAAGCTGCCTCTTCTCAATAATTTGGCTCCCTTGCACAAGAAATCTTTTCTCCTCCAGTAGTGATATGTCATTGAGCCTATGTTGAAGAGAATCACCATCATTCAAACACAATGTAATAACAATGTGCAATCTAGGGACTAGGAATTCCATGGGCATCAACGCCTCGTGTCCATATACTATCTGAAAGGGGATGCATTTAATGAGCCGTTTATGTATAGTTTAATAAGCTCATAGGATCACCAATACTTTATCATCCCGTCCTTGCGGCCTATGTTGCAAACCTTGATCGGGATGTTCTCCAAAATTTTGTTGAAAGATTCCACAAGACTTAGTGGCTTGTGAATGGTAGGGAGAATTATGATGCTGCACCAAAAACTCGGAAAGTAGGACTTGCGTGGTTTTGGCCACATATTGTGTTCCTTGATTACAATGATGCTTAGTGGACAACCAAACCTAGTCATGATGTTCTCATAAATGAACCACAATGTTGTCCTTACGGTCACGATCACTTGTTTTGGCTATTTCCACCCACCAAGTCAAATAATCTGTGGCTGTAATTATATCTTTGTGGTCCACTTTGTCACATAGGTGGTTTGATAGGGCGATAAAATCGATGGCCCACTTCTCAAAAAGGTTTGCATGCGTCATTGGGATTGGAGGCATCTGTCACACCAATTAGGCTTACCAATATGCTTACAAATGTCAAAGGCACACACACACGTTTGTGCACATCCGCGTGAAGGGTTGGTCACCGGAGGCTAGATTGCAATACCTTTAAAGTGGTGACCTTGCTTGCATAGTGCCCTCATGACACCTTCATGATACTAGCTAAAAATGGTGGAGCGCTTACACTCAGGGGCGTAGCAATGAAGTTCGGCATCCATTCCTAGTTTATACTGATTTGCCCCTGAATGAGTTGAAAGGGTGTCGCATGAGCGATCAATTTGCTTCTTGATGCGTGGTGATTTGTGAAAAAGTTAAAGTTGTTACCTTGTGGTGTAATGTGCTAGTGCCTACCCAACCGTCAGGATTGCTGCAATCTCCCTGAGTTTTTTGATTCGGTCTCAATGTAGAATAGATGTGCATCTAGAAGATCATCCTTGATGCCCTTGTTAGCTGTTTCCCTTGAATTGATCTTGGAGAGGTGGTTGGGTCCTACATGACGATTTATTGGTTTGACTACTACCTTGAACTCAAATTGTTAGAACAAAATTAGCCATCTATAGAGCCATACATGCAAGACTGACTTATTCACATGATACTTTAACGCTTGGTGATTTGTGAAGAAAGTGAAAGGTGTTGTGAGTAGATATTGGAGAAAATTTTTAAGTGCATACACCATTACAATACCTTCATGCTTCGTGGTGGTATTATTACCCTTAGTTGAAGATAACTTCCTGCTGCTCTCAAAGTAAATTGGGTGATCCAGTTACCCTCTCTCACAGTTGCATGCAAGCATTTCACCAATAGCCGTGGCCTAGGCATCTACATGCACATGAAATGGCTTGCTCCGATCAAGAAATTGGAGAACAAGGGCAAAAGTCAACTGATCCTTAAGAATATCAAACAAGAGACTGTTGCTCCTCTCCCTAGTAAAACAACTCATCTTTGTGCAACAATGTTCCCGAGAGGTGCCACGATATGCTCATAGCTTTTGATGAATTGTAATTTTGGCGGGATCTCGATCATGCTTGCCTTACAAATAACATGTCAAGGGAGGGTACCACATGGAGTCATGAAAAAGCACTTCTTTAGGTTTAAGGCAATTTGCGTTTGCCAACAACATTCAAACACGGGCCTCATTGTCTCCACATGGTCGCATAACAAGCCATATACCATCTAGTTGTTCAAGTATAGCTGGAGGAAATCATGGATGAATTACTTTAAAGCTTTTATCCGATTTTGGAGAATATTGGAGATGCGCTTTTAGACCGAATGGCATCACATTATATGGAAATGAATCCCACTTGGTAGAAAATTTGCTCTTGGCCTTATTGTCATCCTCAATTTGGACTTGGTGGTATTTTGAGAAGCAATCAATGAAACTATAAACCTTAGGCCCAACCATGCCTTCCAAAATTTCTTCGATAAATGGTGTAGGGAATGGGTTAGTAATGCATGTTGCTTTAAGCCCTCTGCGATCCACACAGATGTGGATCCGACCATCCTTTTTAATTGATATATCCCTTTGGGCTAACTCACTTGTACCCATCCAACGAGAAAGATCACTCTAGCCTTGAGCACCTTGTCTATTTCCTCCTAGACCTTTGCACAAAAATTGGGGTTTAGATGTAAGGCTGCCTCTTGGTGGGTTTCCGCCGGGCTTCAATTGAATTTGAATATTTCCGAGTGAGGTTTGCAAACTTTTCACCTCATGGTATTCTAACGGATATTCCTTTAACAACCCCACCATCTTTATAACCTCGACATCATACCAATAGTCCTCCAAAATGGCAATGTGCAGCTCCTCCTTTGTCCCAACGTTCACCTCTTTAGGTTGTAGGGGCTTCTTTAGATAGTCTTCTAGATTTCAATCCCAATGTTCTTTTATGCGACATTCACCTTTGCTGATCTTGAGATCAAGTTCGCGCGGGGCTTTTTTAAGTAGTCCTCAAGATTCCCATCTCGATGTTCTTGTTCATGACATTCACCTTTGCCAATATGGAGATCAAGATTGCGCGGATTTCCCTCCTCGTTGTCAATATGGAGAACCTTGTGGCTGTTGTTGTTTGTTGCAAAATATTGCATTGCAAAACATGACCACCCTCTTGGCTCGAAGGTGCCAACTCGGCGTCACAACCTTCCCCATGATTTAAAGCCACTCTCCTTTCGTTTTTGGAAACAAAGGTTCAAGGCCAAACTCATCATCTTTGTACATGGACCACTGACCTATCCTCCAACTTCCTTTCAAGTGCAAACATAACCTTTTTGATACACTTCATACCACATCTGATTGGGACGATAGTGTCATAGAAATTAAATACCTCATAGAACTCCACCTTCACTCGCTCCTGATCGGCAGTCTCATGCCATATTTCTTGCTGCATATACCCTTTGCGTGATGAACTCTCAAGTGTATTGTAGTAGATATGGACCAGAAGGTAGGATCCACGATCTAGATTGTCGTGCCCCATATGTCCTTATAGAGTGCAATGTGCTCATTAGGTGTTCCTATCATGGCGTATAGTGGGAGTTTCCCACGACTATTATCAACATGGAAGTGCATGAGCATTGCATTCTTCACTTGCTTCCATGTGCTCAAGTTGCTCTTGTGGGTCGCTCACTAATGGGCAAATATAGCTTTGAGAAGGTATGCGAGGCAATTCATGTGCTCCTCTTCCTTGGATATTGATCCTTAAAGCTGCACGCAGAACATTGGGGTGTCACCGAGTCCTTCAAAGTTAGGCAACTTGATCATTCCCCCTTTATTGATGTGGAACATTTGACATTTTTTCTTCTTTCCTATATACTATTTCTAGCCTTTCAATAATTGTCCTTGTGTAATATAGGGTAAGTGAGGAGTCTTCAACGATTGTTTCGTCTTTGGATCTAGAGGTACCTATGCCTTTGAATTGTAGAGGGCTGTTTTAATGTGTGGAAGCGTAACCTGCATTTGCTTTGCCATATCCATCTTATAATCATTAATGCTGTGCAACCATTGGGTTTTTCCTAGTGCAAGATAGTGTAGCAACGAGAAGATAGCTCGTGGTCGCTGGCAACCAACACTTCCATTCGACCTTTGTATCAAAACCATTAGAGCTTTTCTGATCTACCGCTCCTTTGTGATAAAGTTCCATGTCGGTTAGACACTTATAGTGATTCGGTAGATATCATCTATGCCCTCACAGTAATAAATCGACTAATTCTACATATGCTGGACTCTTGGAAGAATCAACTGTTATGATGACCTTATTGGTGTCATTCTCAAAACTCAAGATTCATTACTTAAATCAGACATTTGCTTTAGCTTCAAAATAGAAAGGCTGACCCAATAGTGCGCGCTTGTTGTCTAGCTTTGCCATCTTCAACACTTGAAGTCCATGCGAAATGTTAATCTTGTGATGCCAATTTCAACGTTTTGCAAAATTCCCAAAGGTTGCTTTCGGATCTTATTGGTCATGGATAAGACATGTGGGGATTGTTTGAGGAGGACTTTCCATTGCCATCCAAGAATCCTAAGTAATACATTCACTCGAATCTTGTATCAATCACTTTGCATCCCTAACTTTGTATCCATTCATAGATACATCAACCATCAATTATGCATTATACCTACTTGTATTGGTTTTGAGGAGTTGTTGAGATTGCAAGATGCTAGAAGGTGGCACAGTCTTGATTATGGTGTCAACCAACGCTTGAGTCTAAACAACTTCCTTTCTTGTTGTAGGGATTTTAGAATTGTATAGGCTATCTTGGGGTCATTCCTTACTTCCTTTGACTCCGCACTTGCTCATGCAACCAACTTAGCTTGATTATCATGCAAAAGTTGTGTGGCCGTATGATATATCTTCATGTTAGGATGTTCTAAGCTTGTTTCGCGTCGCTGTTGGGCTTGCTGATATCATGCTCGGATTAGGTGGACTTGTTAGAAGCCTAGTATGAGTCTTGCTTTTCATGAAGACTTGAATTGACTGTTGTGTGTGTTGCTTCCTTTCTAGACCTAAATCATGCTCATGTTTTATTGTTCGTTCTAGTTTTCATGAGGTCATGGGCAATCTTCAGTTGTATGATTGCTATCACAATGGTCGCATCGGGGGAACCTAGGACCTTTGCCACTGATATGTTCCGCCTCTCCATAGCTTTAGCATCTTATTGGACCTTGTGCAGGAAAGCCCCATATCCTCTTCCGAAACCACCTCAACCATCATGACCATTGCCTTGGTGTTGGAACCCTCTTGATCTTGTGCAATTTCTGTAGAATATGTTTCCCCCTTTCTCTTGCAATGCATCAACCACACGACACTCGGTTATGTCGTGTGTGGAGGATTGAAAAACCTCACACTAGTAAGTAATTATGACACCTTTTAGTTTTTTTATAGCGAGCAGCACGAAGAAGTGTAATGTCATTCATGGCAAATTTTATAGTGGGGGATGGCGGTGGGCCCTTGATAAGATATAGCTGCAACAAAACAAGCTCTATGCACGAGACAATTTGTTCTTGTATGCTTGACCACCGACATTCGGTGCATCATGGTCCAACCTTGTGCTCTATTTGGGCCGCATTGGTTAGCTTCTCCAACTTTGTGGCTGCCATGACATTTGTGCCTTAAGACAAGATGCTATCCCTTGTGGGTCACCTTGATATCCCACCGCTTCGAGCCTCCATGCGACCTCTAAAGTTTCCTTTTATATATTGAATGTCCTCTGTACCACATTGACAGCAGAGAGATAGTTGGTGAGGCCTATGATAAACCACTTTGATGCAACGATGCATCCAAATTCTTTAATAACTTAGTGACGAGGTTCTTAAATCATTTGATCATAGGCCCTTAACGACTCACCCGATCTTTGTTGAATCTTCTATATAGCTCTTTATGTTTTTGCGCGCCAATTCATGGTAATCAAACTTGTTCAAGAACCTTGCTTGACTTCATCAAGGTTCGTATGCACCTAGGTTGGGTCAAAGTGTGCATATGAGTCCTGGGCGTGACCACTCAATGTCGCCACGAACAACTAGATCTTTTGGATGGGGTCTCAAACGTTTTTATCTTCTAGGGGATTTCATAGGTTTGCTAGTGACATGTCACATCCTCCACCCCAAAAAATGTTCTTGTTGAGAGTTGGGAGGGTGCATAGATTACTGTTGTGATGGAGTCACGTAGGCCACCACCGCTTTTTCCTCCACCGGTGCCACCATTTGTTCCATCAAAAGCTCCTAAGACGCCATGTATACTATTGGAACCCCTTGATCCTCTTGGTTTGCTAGATTCTCTGTTGGTACCACTAGAACCATCACCAGTTCTACCATTTCCTCCACCAAGAGGGGGAGGGGCACCACCTCCATTAGAGTCTCGCCTCGTGTGTTTGCATCCATTGTACCAACCACAACGCCACCCCCTCTAGTTGGAGGAATGCCGAATCCTTCGGTGGTAGTGCTACCCATGGTGTTGGACTGCTCGACAGGGGAAGCCGCAATTGCATTCATCCCTTCAATTACTTCTAACAAAAGGGTCTCGAGGTTTGGTTTTGACTTGTCGCGAAGCTTGAAAATTGCTCCAGTTGTCTCTCTCGCATGTCCACCAAGTCTTCTATACTAACTTGTATACTACTGCTTTCTACTACGTCACCCTCTATTCTACCTTCCCATGACTCTAACTCAGTCAAGTTAATCAACAAATGCCTTATTTGTCCAAACCCCGTGAGGTTCTAGCTCAGGTAGAGTGTTGTGTTCCCCTTCTTTAGACCTTGTGTCTTTAATGTCCTCCAACCTTGAAGGTAGGCCCCACATTGCCTCGCCACTATTGTTGTAGCCAACAACTGGTCACTCCTATTTTTCGCCATTGTTTCCCTCCATGGTTGGTGTCACCTCGTTCTCCTCCCATGGATGCACTTCTGTGCATGTGACTATCTAGGGTCCTTTCTCCCCTTAATTTGGTGGCCAATTCCTGTTCGTGACGGCCCACCCACCACCTTTCATGGCATAGTATTCTCAGATCCACTTCCTCCTTCTTCTAGAATTGCTTTGGTCGCATATGTTACATAGCCCTTACCTTGCTTGAACCTTGTGGTGCGGGTAGGTAACTATCTGCGGCTAAGCTGTCTTATTGATGAGCAATATCTTGATCCACATGGCTAAACTCTTGATGATGATCACTATGCCAACAGGGTATGGTGAAAAAGTTCATGAGAGCCTCCTTTGTGCACTAGTGTGTATCTCTCGATGGCTCCCCTCACAAATATATCCACTGCCTGTGTCCCCGTAGTATTTTGCTTTCATAAAATCTCAAGGTTCTTAAAAGTTCACTCAATTTCCAGATTATGCATCCCCTTCCTGCGCTTCAGATATGCGGAAATCTACTCTTAACACTTAGTTGGGGCGTTCAGAACAAAACACCGCGCAGAGACAATCATACAGATTAGTATCACGCCATACCGCTGGATAAATTTCAGCTGGTGCCTTTTACACGCAAATTCAAAGGCCTGCACATTTATCTATAAGTCAATCTTCTCATGGGTCGGTCTCCACAATATTCTTGAGCCAGGCCACTCATCAAGGATCCCGGCAATGCAACCAAAATATTAGCCTAACTTTAACGCTGTGGCATTAGGACCCTAGGCCACAGCACATTTGTCTTCACCCATGATGTGCAATGGGTTCACTATGGGATACTTGCAAGATAGATAGTTGCAAAAGTTAAATAACATAGTAAACACATACATCACACATCATAAACATGCATCTGCACAAGAAAAGATTGCTACCATATTAGCATTAGGCTGAATACATTGGTTACAATAGGAGGCTGTATCCCGCTCCTTATTTGCCTCAAACATCTGCATATGAGGTGTATATAGAGCTTGCTTTCTCTATCAACTATGAGGTTAGGTATGGTGACCTACCCCACTCATCTAATTACAAGATAAGGCTCAAAACTACAGTCACTTCTTTCCTGGACTGCACCGAAATGTCCCAGGCCCTCCTGTACCAGGCATGAAACGTACCTGGTATGGAGTG
The DNA here is from genome assembly GCA_018340775.1 of Taxus wallichiana var. yunnanensis. NCBI lineage: Eukaryota > Viridiplantae > Streptophyta > Pinopsida > Cupressales > Taxaceae > Taxus > Taxus wallichiana. Next base: position 404,755,047 of record CM031244.1, on the reverse strand, counting down.
GGTACGAAAATGCTGTGGGTACACTTTTGGTACGTACCCACAGGTCCCGGGTATGGTCTGGGTACAGATTTCTGTACCTAGGACATACCCGGGGCCTGTGGGTGCGTACCCACAGGGAAAAACTCAAAGTGAAGCAAACAAAAACTCAGGCATATAATATTTATCTTTCGCAGTTTCATAATTAAAATTGGATTCATGTCAAATGGTAAACCCCACATTCTGACATTAATCGGTTAGTACCCAGTTATATTCACCCCAGATGTCATTTCACCCCAAATACTTTATTTCCTCGACCCATTGAGATCAACTTTTGTATTGGCAAAGTAAACATAAGATTAGATATGATTCTGGAATATTTAAGCTCCGATTTGATCTTATATGACTTGGGAAAAGGAAGGAAAATAAATATTATGCCAGATTTGATTTTAGAAAAGTGAAAGATCAAAGAAAAGATATGATCAGATTTGAAAAGTCAAAGTCGATCAAATCTGATATGATTTGGAAAACTCAAAATAAACTAAAAAGGGGTGTTTCAGAAGGTCACGTGCCTTCATTTTGTCATTTTGTTGTATTCAGTATTTTAAACACCTACTAGCAGCAGACTTAGTTTCTGCATAGCATATATTTTGTTAAAAAAATCAATATTAATATAACTGATAAGAAGTATACATAAAATCTCAAACCACTTTCTGAATAAGAACACCTCTAATCTATCTTTCAAATTTCCCAGCTAATGGATACGTAAGAATAATTGACCAGGCAGGCAAGATAACTACACCTAATTAACAGACTTGGCTGATTATGCAAACAAGAATTTCAGGTGTGTATATGCGTTTGTGGTATACATGCACAGGTGGGAGTGTGTGCAGTGTGCGAAGAAGCCACCTAAATCAAGATATGCTCAAAAATCTCAAATGTGTAAGCATAATGCCTAGGAAACTGAAAGTGAAGCAAGTTGAGAACTTGAATGTATTATGTTATTAACTATTATGTTTTGAACATTATGAATCAATACAAACTCAAGTCTCAATTCTCAAAGTATTGGAAATTTGTTTTCATGTTCTATGAATGATTGTAATTTGTATGAGTATTAAATTTCAATAAGTATGCAAATGCTTCTTTAAATTTATACATACATACATACATACATTATATATACATACATACATATACATATACATATATATATGTGTGTGTGTGTGTGTATGTATATATAATGTATGTATGTATTTATGTATAAATTTAAAGAAGCATTTGCATACTTATTGAAATTTATATACATATACATACATATATACATATACATACATACATATATATATATATATATAAACGTACCCAACAATGTACCGTACCCAAAGTTTTTAAAAATTTGCCGTATCAGCGTACTGTACCATACCTGTACCCGAACCAAAACAGTCTAGCTTCTTTCTATAGATGTGGTCCAACACACAAATTAATGCTAGTGCCTTTACAATATTATGTTAGGTAGTGCTAATTATTATGCATTATCACCACGTATAGACTACACGAAATTTCATGGTCTGACACTGTTTAGAACCCAACAATGTTAACATTAACTGCCATAAGTCTGCCATTCAGTAATAATTGCAACCTTGGCCTTGTCAGCTCATCATCTCAACTCACCATCATAATAGCCATCCAATTATGCAAGAAGTGATGCTAACTTGTATGTTGCGTGTACATTGAAATATTCATTCTTTGTATCCATTTGTGCATTAAACATTCATTAATGAAAGAAAAAGTTGTTTGTCGGTGTAGCAGAACATGGAAAATACTTGTGTATTATAATATAAATGAATGTATGTACTGAACTACCGAGAAATTAGTGATCCAGGGTTGAAAAAGAGTAGCCATGTAAATTGTGTGAGCCGTGTTCCTCTCAGAAGTCCATTCCAAGGATTATCACCATGAACAAAGGTTCGAGAGAAGCAAAAAAATAAAATATTCCTAGAACCCGAAGCATTGTTTTTTGTTTCAAGGTAATTTGTAAACTGTTTCTTTACCCTTATCTGTTTCTGGGTTTCAGACATCTCAAATAGTTTGGACCAAAGCATTGTATAAATAAAAGCCTTCGCCAGTGAAAGAAACACATGCATTGTAATTAGCTGTAATAGTGGTTTGATTCATATGACAAAAGTCACAGTGACTGTTTGGAAGAACTTTGTTCATTTAAGGTCATTTGCAATTTCCATGTCCAAATGGTTATTTCTAGCAACATATCTATGTGCTACTTAAAATTGTTTTTCTACGCATGATGATAGTTAGGCGCTGTCATATTAAGCTGCTCAAATGGGATAACTATTGAATTATCTAAGCCCCGCTGCTATAGCAGCCTAGCAGCAATTTGAGTCATTTAAAGTAGGCCTTGAATAATATTCTATAGGCTACTTTCCCTTGGTATCCAGCAATTGCATGACAACATGCAGATCACCATTATTTCTATTCGGGCAGGTTTGGTCGTAAGTTGTAACATCTTTCTCTGCCTGGCTGCGATCAGCTCCTAAGCAGTGGCTCGACTATGCACCCCTTCGTCTTAGTAGAGGGCTATCTTAGGGAGTAAAATCTTATCACTACTGCTTTTGTGGAGAATAGTTACTTTTATCCTGTTAAGATTTGTTTTCTAAATGTTCGTAAACATCTACTCTCTGCATATTGAAGAATAGTACCCCCAAGCAGCCTAATGTCACACTTGCCCTAATTTTTTTGCTTCACATATGACCTTTTCTAATATTATCCGGGGTTTTGTTGCTGGTTTCTGTAGGGAGAACCCAGCTTCCATCTCTATGGTTTCATAATGTGCATTTTAGCGACTGCTGCAAGAGCTCTAAAGACTGTTCTGCAAGGGATCTTGCTTTCTTCTGAAGGGTATGTAAAACGTCATTTTTTCATATGAAAGCATGATTTTGTTGTATGTTTTGTAGTTTTTGACATCAAAGTATAATGGTTCGGAACATTTAGATCAATGTGTTATTTATTTCTTGAATGGTAGGGAAGCTAAACTCTTATGAATTTTCTTTTCTACATGGCTCCCATTGCATGATTTCTATTTATGTTTTGTAGTCGTTGAGATCAAAGACTAATGATTCAAGACATTTGGATTAACTCATTATTTATTTCTTGAATGGCAGGGAGAAGCTAAATTCTATGAATCTTCTTTTATACATGGCTCCCATAGCAGTTGTGCTACTGCTTCCGGCAACTTTAATTTTAGAACCTAATGTGCTTGGTGCAACTGTAGCACTTGCAAGGCAGGATATGAGGATTTTGTATTACCTTCTTTTCAATTCAACACTGGCATATGGCGTGAATTTGACCAACTTTTTGGTCACTAAGCACACCAGTGCCTTGACTCTTCAGGTATGTATGTAGTTTCATTTCTTTCTATTAGGGGTTGTTTTGTTTAATTTCTTGTGTGTAAAAAACTATTTTGTTTTTATGTAACAAGCAGCCTTTGTACTGTAGTAAGTTTTGGAGATGAGTAAACATGTTGAAGCAAGCTTGTTTCATTCACTTGGGAAATAAGCTTCCTCATAATCCGTAATGGTTCATCAGCTGATCCTCTAGTCCTTGCTATTTTTTACTAAATGCCAAGTGCTGTATCCAAATCACTAGCTGTGTGTGTTGTTCCTACTTCTGAGGAATCAAGGAAAGTATCATCTTTGTATATTTGTAAATAAATGTGCATGCAAAGAATAAAATAAAAATGAGCTAGAAAATTGCATTTATTAATCTGCTGAACCACAGTACAATAGGAGCAAATAACAACTTCGGCTGGCTCAAAGGATGAGCTTTTTATGATGGGATGATTTACCTCATATGCCAGAAATAACATAAATATGATAATACCGGTGTGCAACTACTATGATATTAATTATAGTGTATAAAATGTATTGATATTCTACCACAGTTATTAGGAGATACGTACGGGTACAAGAAAATGAGGACGACAAAAGATAAATATATAATTTGACATATTTCTCTACACATATATGTAAATTTTAATTAAACAGCCTAAGAAAAACATGTATAACTTTCTAAAGTAAAGGTATTAGATGTTGACAAAATACGAGTAATTATATTGATATTTATTTTTTATATATTATCATATCTAAGGTCAAGAGTACAAAATATTTTAAAATACACTGAAATGCAAGTCTCCAAGATAAGTACATGGGTATCAGTTTCAAGATGTGTCTCTGGTGGCAGAAGATGAGTTGTCATGCAACACTGTGCTCTAATCTTTCCAAGAATGGTATCAGAATAATCATTATATGCAAGGTTATTTGGGTGCGCAGCTTCGGGGGTACACAAGATGTGGGTACATAGCACCCAATGCATATACAATATGGGAAACACACCTGGTGCGTTGGGGTGTGTTAGTTTTCCTGGGGTTTTTCATTGGTGGATTTCGGTGCAGGTACATTTCCAGTACAAGGCATTTTGGTGCAGCCCAAATATGATTGGGTGTGAGCACCAGGACGTAATTACCAATTTGAGCTAGATCTACACAAAATCCAGCTGGATCCGTGTTAGAATATGTGGAGAGAGAAAGAATGAAGAAAGAATAGAATGTACAAAGATGGAATGAAGAGAAACCGGAATGCACACATTATTCATTGTGTGTCCATCCTTTTATTATGTGAAAGATGGTTACAAAGTGGTTGAAGTAGTTTCAACCATTTATTAGTTAACACTTAACTAATATTAATATAACATTAATACATAAGCCTTATATTTTAATACCCCCTCTTAAGGCTTACTCTATAGAACATACTGACAGAAGATTAAAATAACATAACCAACCAAGACCACATATTCTTCAAAAGCTTTCCCCTTTGAAAACAATGTTTTGACCAGGTAGAACTCCATCAAGTTGCCTCCCTGACCCTCGTAAAGGTGTAGTTTCGAGCTAAATTCCCGAGTTCCCAGATTCCACCTCCCGAACTCCCGAATTACAAAATCTCCCGAATTGTTGGACAACCATCCATATTGAGCCATCCACAAGCTCCATCAAGTTGTCTCATGACCCTTGTAAGGGTAAATTCCCGAGATCCACAGACTCCTGAACTATCTAGACAACCATCCATACCGAGTTTCACATACACTGGATTCCTTCATGTCTTCAAAGTGTTGTGATTCTTTTAAAATACACAATCTCTATCAGTGAGTTCATCAATGTCAGCATCCGGTGGATTTTCAACACTATTTGATTGGTCTTTGTCTTGGAATTTTCCCTTCATCTTTTTCTTTACGATCTTATCCGTCTCTTGAAAAATATTTTGCTCAATAACTTGATAATATAAACTTTCTTCACAATTATTTATCATTTGCTCCAAGAGTAACACAGTCCATTCATGGCCAACTAAAAAGCCCTAGTTCGTGATTTGCAACAGCAAATAGGATTTCCGTGCATGCCCTAGATGACTGTATATGTATTTTTCCCTTGTTTCAACTTATCACAATCTGAAACTCTATTTTTGCTCTAGATTTTGTATTATTTAAATCAGTTGTTTATTCTCCTGATTCGCGACTGAACTCCATTTTAAAAATATTTATTTAGTCTGGAAAAATATGTGAATATAGATAAGAATGAATACCCGAATAGTGCCCTAGGCCACTTCGAATGTTTTCAAATTCTGAAACAATGAAACCCTTCCACGACTGAAAAACTTGTGAAAATAATTTGAAGTTCGTCCTGTGCCCTAGCAAGAAAGATTCACGACTGGCATTTTTCCTTCACGACTATGATTTCTCCTTGCTTCCACACATGCCCTCGCTGGTATGGTATTATCTTCAGATCGCAACTGTATTTTATGCCTTTTCGAACCCTCGCGACTTTCATTTTTCGTGCCCTTTTTCGAACTGTAATACGACTGTGTCAGGATTTGTGCTTCTTCCTCATGCGACGACTGTTAATAATGATGGCAATGTCGATTGTGTTGTTCTCCTGAACACGACTGGTAATCTGTGAGATTCATGGTGGAAATGGAGTTGTTGGCTGTATTTTCGTCCAAAAACTGCGTGACAGGCTTTCGAAAGTTCGCTGTAAATCATTAAATACTCTCGTGATTTGCAGGACCTCAATTTTGACTGTCTTTGCCCGCGACTTTGCCCTCAATGTCCCTCAAAATTTTCCTTCAAGTTCCTTGCACGACTACAATGTCTTGAATTTCCTTCGATTCAAACTTCGTGCCCTAACGGGACTGTCACAAAAATATCTTTATTCCTCTCTTTTTTCTTGCCCCGCGCTCTGATACCAATGTTAGAATATGCGGAGAGAGAAAGAATGAAGAAAGAATAGAATGTACAAAGATGGAATGAAGAGAAACCAGAATGCACACATTATTCATTGTGTGTCTGTCCTTTTATTATGTGAAAGATGGTTACAAAGTGGTTGAAGTAGTTTCAACCATTTATTAGTTAACACTTAACTAATATTAATATAACATTAATACATAAGCCTTATATTTTAATAATCCGGATATTTCAGTAGGCCCGGATAAGTTCGTTTGGGTTGGCCCTGTTTTTTTCAATATATATATATATATATATATTTTTCGTGAAAAAGACACCCACAACCTTACATATTATTTAGTATTAAATATATTAACATTTTATACTATGATATTAATGTTTTTCGTTTTATTTGCCAATTCTTGCATATTTATAAAAATATGCTCATATATATATTGCACCAGGATTTTCCAATCATTTTCAAGAAATTTTGATTTTGTGGATTTTTTTGCCCTCATGAGTGGATTCGGATTTCCGTACTTGGTAGCTATGACCCAAACAACCTTTGATTATATGCCATATTCTCCCTTGAGTTTCCTGCAACTTAAACTTTTTTTTCTCTGAGACTTGTTTTCTAAGCAGTCTCACTGGGTTCAGTTTTCTTCTCTGTAATTTTAGTAATCATTGCTTTTAATTAATGTTTGATAGGTTGCCAGGAAATGGGTAATGGGTTGAAACGCATAAAAATGTCAATTTTTAAAAACCCTTGGGTACGAAATAACTTGGAAACGCGTTCAAACGTCCATACAAACACACACACATATATGTATATATAATTAATGCATAATACTCATTTTTGTCCTTAAAAGATAAAATACTTTGTATTCATGAAAGTTTAAGACATTCAACATGCTTAAATTTTCATATGTATATAGATGATTGTAATACCACTGAAACAGAAACAGAAGTATCTAAATTTAAATATAGATGATTGTAATCTAGATTCTAAAATATATCATCTATATTTTCCTCGAATATCACTGAAACAGAAGCATCTAGTGTTTTTATTTATATTTTTGGAGTTTAAAAAACAGAAGCACTGCTCAAATGGTACAGAAACGTTCTGGGTACAGCTCAAGCACTGCTTAAACAATAGAGAAATGTCCTGGGTATGGCAGAGCCATATCTGGTACTATTTTGGAGTTTTGGAAATGTTTCAGTCAAGTACCAGGACCAGGACCAGTACCAGTACCTGGTATGTCAGTACGCAAGTATGCTGCCCTAGTTGGCATTTCCGGGTATCCGAGCATGATGTTTGCAAACCATCTATGACAACCTCATGGTCCTTTTCCCTATAAATGGTCTTATTCCAGTTAGTTGGGCAGAATTTGACTGTCCACCAGAGTTCACTATTTACTTGGGCCAAGTTTCATGCTTACCATCAAGGTTCCATCATAGTTTAAGGTCTTCCCCACCTGAATGGCATTTAAAGGAAAGGGACAACGTGATGTGAAATACCTAGATGATTTTGGCAGAATGGGCCCCACACACCTGCTATCCAAGCTGAAAAGAACCCTGTGTTGTATGGCACAGATCCTTATGGGCAAGTTTTAAGAGTCTACCAAAAAGGTTTTTCATTTGCTGTCAATTCTTTTTGCAAGTCAAGGGCAAACCATTTTTTTCTCGGAAATATTATTCCTTTGCTAAACTATTCTCCAAATTCACGGATGTTTTTCCTGTATTGCCATTTTTGTCTGCAAATTGAGAATTGAGAAATAGAAATGCACCCAGATGCCAAAAATGAAAATAAAAATTACAAAACAAAAGAGCACTAAAAATATACAATATAACATTACATATGATAATAATATTTAAACTGCACAATAGTTAATCTATTAATTTTTGTATCTTGGTTATTATGGTTAAGAGTAACCCAGCCAAAAAAAAATACTGAGACCGGGTCACCACATGGCAAAATTAATCAAAGCTAGAAATATATATTAATTACTTATCTTCATCTTTTGTCATCTTTCCATAACTAATGGCAGGGCTACAACAGGAGAACATTAGATGTTTCATTTGATGTGACAAAAGAGCCTGGCTGCTGACTATACTACACCTATTGTCTGGCTGAAGCACAAAGTGCCAGTTATTGGCCTTGGTTGTTTATATATATATATTAGTAGAAGTATACAATAACATATAATGCACGTGTCTCCATATGCAAGTTGACTATTGCTTTATGTTTTTGCAAAAATATTGGCAATTGAAAATGAGAATTTGTGTCAATTTCTACAAAAATGTTCTGATATATAAGTTTTCCAACATTTGTATGAAACATAAAAACAGTCACCTTGATATGTGGACAGTGGAGGTACAAGGACGAGGATGCCCTTCAAATCAAGGTACAAGACTAATTGAGTAAGGGTGCGGCTATATTATATATAAATATAGTCATACATTTTCCAACATATGTATGAGACAAAAAAAGTAATCTCGATATGTTGGGAGTACGGGTACTAGGGCGCCCTTCAAATCAAGACACGCGACTAAATGAATAAGGGTATGGCTATATATCTATAAATATAGTCACAAGAAGATGTGGGTATGGGACTGGGATGTGGTGGTTGTTCATATACTGAAGTTTCCTGGTAACTATGATAAAATAAATTTTTAAGAAACACTGAAATGCATCTCGTAGGTAAGTTCCAACGAGTAAGAGTTTCCGAGATGAGGACTAGTCAATGAGATGCAATTTTGTGGTGGAAGATGAGTCTCCGTGCAACACTGATTGTTATCAATGTGGGACTATTATGCATACAACGGGGAGGGGGTATCTTGTGGAATGAAAGTCCAGCATATGGATTTGCCATGTGTAGATCCACAATTTGCAATGAAGAAAGCATCATGATGATTGTGCAGGTCAATGGGACCCATAAAGTGCAAAAGTCACCTCTATATGTTTATACTGAAGAAAAGGTGGTCACTAGCACAAAATTTGGGGACTTGCACTCCGAATTGTTTCTAGATTGGCAAAGCATATGGTATGTGGATTCTGCAGCAACAGAATGCCAGGGTATTAGTTAAGTAGAAAACTGCAAAGGGTGAAGGCAGAAGACTGACCCAAGGTTATGTCTGACGAGCCAGTGAGATAAAGAATGCTGTTGAAAATATAATGAGAACCACCCATGCATGTGCCACCGCTAGCTGGGTGAGCACTGAAGCTAGATTGAATGGGTTCCAGAAGTAACATGAATTATGAGGAGGCTGATTGCTTTCTGGTTTTTGCCAGTGTTACGCGGGGATGCGTCCCCTAGATTTTGGTGACGTCCCGGACGTCCCAAACGTTGGGGACTTGGGGACTTGGAGGGGACGTCTCCTATTTTTAAAAATCTTTAAAAAAACTTCTAATGTTTTTACTTTTAAAAGTTGTTATTTTTACAAAGAACATTAAATTATAATCTTGAAAGTACCTGAATAGAGTTTAAATCCCTAAATTTCATTGAATAAAGTTAAAATATTCAAATATTTATATTTTATATATTATTTTAATAGCCGTCCCCTTTCCGTCCCCAAAATTTGGGAATTTTTCCCATCTTGGAAACTTTGTCCCTCTCTCTCCCTGTCCCCCCGTCCCCGAGACTTAGGTAACTATGGTTTTGCAAAGTCCATCATATGGATTTGCCATGTGTAGATCCACAATTTGCAATGAAGAAAGCATCATGATGATTGCGCAGGTCAAGGGGACCCATAAAGTGCAAAAGTCACATTTATATGTTTGTGCTTTGTGCTAAAGAAATGGTGGTCACTAGCATGAAATCTGGTGACTTGCACTCTGAGACTTGTTTCTAGATTGGAAAAGCATATGGGATGTCGATTCTGCAGCAATAGAATGCCAGAGGCATTAGTTAAGTAGAAAATTGCAAAGGGTGAAGGCAGAAGACTGACCTTAGGTTATGTCTGATGAGCCAGTGAGATAAAGAATGCCGTTGAAAATATTAGGAAAACCACCCGTCCATGGGCCACATTTAACTGAATGAGCATGGAAGGTTAATTTGAATGGGTTGCAGAAGTACCATGACCTATGAGGAGGCTGATTGCTTTCTGGTTTTTGCAATTCCAAAAATGTAACCATCTCGGCAGTTCCAAGGTTCAACAGGATCTTACATTGACTGAACTGAAGTTACCAATTGAATTGTGTTAGTTATTAGTTGGATCCAAACTATGGTTGGTGGCATTCTCTGGAGAAGATCACTTGTGACGGAAATGAAACCCTTGCAATTGTTTCTTGAGATCGACAGTTGCCTCTGTAATATGTTATGTACTCAGAAGAATCTGTAAGGAGATAAGTAGGACAACAGGATATTTCTAACGATCTCTTGAGGGATATAAATTGTGAATTATGCACTATCATGTTTGATGTTTTGTCCTTTGCTGTACCTGTTGTTCTAAGTCTTGTAGGACATTTGTAATTGCCTCTGTTGGGCTATGAACTGTGAATCAGTATAATGATCTGTGATTGTGCTCTGAGGTGTTGTCCATTGCTGTATCTGTTGTTCTAATGCATGTCTGTATGAATATGCATTACCAAGCTCCATGGATTTGAACATTGCCCCATTCCATGCACCATAATGAACTTCTGGTTTCAGGGGTTGCATGTGTGAGATGTGCACTACACTTGAACGTTTTCTCATAGTTGTAGTCTTGTAGATGCATATTCTTTTCCTACATTTTCACTTTTTATTGCATTCCAATATAGGTTTTCTTTATGTTATTGACAATTGAAGCATAATGGATTATACATAATATATATCAATGATCCGTGTAAGTTGTATTCACCAAGTATGTGTGGAAGTTCATGAATTCTCTTTAACATCTGTGCCGTCTTTTCAAATTTTAGGTTCTCGGGAATGCAAAAGGAGCAGTGGCGGTGGTTGTTTCTATCTTTCTTTTTAGGAACCCTGTCTCTGTTACAGGGATGCTTGGATATACCCTCACGGTATGTGGGGTGCTTCTTTATAGTGAAGCCAAAAGGCGCTTCAAGTAATCTTTTAATAGGGGTACGGGATTCATGCCCTTGTTGAAAATGCTGCATGTAAGGAGTCACTGGATCAACATTAAAATGGATATCTGATGACCTATGTGCCGCTGTCAATCCGACCTCAAATTGTTCATGATATGTAGTTTCTTATTTCTTGTAGGCAGATAAGGTTAGTCTTGTAACAGGAAAACAGTAAACACCGTAAGTTAAAAGGTGAGCTGCTTCTTATTCTATATTCATTGACATATGTCACATGTTTCTGTATGAAGATGTCTTTTCTTTGATTAAAATTCTTTCCAGAACTAGCCAGTTTAATTTGGCTTTCATGTTGTTCATTGTTCCATCCATCAAGGATGCACTATTGAGATTTATTCTAACATTACAGGTCCTTTATTAGAAAGGCACTTTCTATGAATATGGAAAATGACCGCTTAATTTGAGCATTACATCTCTTGGGTACAATTTGACTACGTGCATGTCAGAAGAACTTAACACCATACTGGGTTCTACTATTGTTTTCTTCATGTGTTCTACTTAGGTTTTCTATGGGACCCACAATACGATTTAAACTTGTAAGTGCTATATGCACAGTCCTTGTATTTTGTTTTTCATTTATGGTGGAAGGGAGTAATGTATGACATCCCATTTAATATACATATAAGGTTTCTGTAAAGGGAGTGTGCTTGACATCCTATTATATTTTCTTGCAGGCTTGGAATTGTTTTCCTGTAGTGTACTAATTTAAGGAAAACAGTAGGACTTTGCCCATGTATTTTTGTTTGCTATCACTTTGATTTTCACCTGACTGAAAAGTATGTGTTCATTGTTCTTACGACTCTGTTTCCCATCTATTTTTGCATCTGCATTCTGAATACATTCACCAGTTTCTAAAAATTGTCTTCTATTTGGTGAGCTTCAGCTACGCACAGGTTTTTATGCATATACTTTTTGCATACATAGCCCCTTTTTTAGTGATGATACTCAGAACATGGTGAGTTTAAGCTGACATAACATAAAATCACGAACCATTGAAGCATAACTACAAACGCCAAGTCAAGTATGGGTCCCTTGGTTTGCTGGAAGCACGAGAAGCAGATCCATTGGAAGGCATTTTTGTGGTGGAAATCGTAGAGCTATACTAAATATTTTTATTAGAACACACTGTATATTAATCAATTAAACATAAAAAAATACAGTATGGTTACAATAAAGGGTGGCCGTTTGGTATTCATGGCTAAAAACCAAAAACATGTTGTCAGAGGTGACAGGGTTCAAATAATACTTCAAAACACAAACAACATGAAAACTACACACATGCAGTAGTGACACTAGGGGGAAGCGGAAAATCATCAGTTGGAGGAAGGGTACTCCAAGCGAAGGGCTCTCTTGACAAAGGCTTCTAGGCAACCCACCCATTTTGAGTGTGTATTGCCCCAAAGAGTTAGATGCAGCATGATTCCCCACCCTGGTGGTGGAGACCCAATCATAGTAATCATTGCCTACATGTATGACAGTTGAGAAGGCCTACTGATAGATTTGCTGCAAGGTGGTGGGCTCATATCCCTCCATTAAGGAGTGGAGGCTCAACCATGGACATGTAAAGAGAATCAATTGCGATAGTGGCTTTGGCAGCGGCAAGAGGAGATCCCAATAACAACGGAGTGGATGGAACTCATTGTGCATGGGACACTCCTTTAATGATCGAGCAACTCTTGCAAGTGTTGGAATTCAAGACTCACTTTCTCGGCTTGTGCCAGGTGTGAAGACAAACAAAAGATATAACTTTTACATTAACTAAAAACTATTGAGAAATATAATCATTATTGAAAATAACATTTTTTTAATTGAAATCTGGCAGGTCCGCGGACCGCCTTCCCCCATGGTGAAGTGGGTAGATTTCTTAGGCTAAGTGGCCAAGGACTGAGGGGTATCCATTCCGTCAAATTCACAGGGCATGATCCCGGCCTCATCCCTTATTACAGTGCATCTCCTGACTTCGCTTGCAGTGAGAATTGAACCTTGGTGGGCTCTTTAAGAGTTAACTTTTTTAGCTTTCTAGAGTTAACATAAAATAATAGTTGTGAAAAATTTCACTAAAAATTACATATGTTGGCCATTGAGAGGTATCCCTCACTGTCAAATTCACTCGGGGCACGATCCCGACCTCATCCCTTATTACATTGCATCTCTTGACTTTGCTTGCAGCAAGAATTGAACTCGTGGGCTCTTTAAGAGTTAACATTTTTAGTTTTCTAGAGTTAACATAAAATAATAGTTGTGAAAAAATTTCACTAAAAATTACATGTTGGCCATTGAGAGGAATTCCTAGACAACCTTTCTCCACTTGTATTGGCTTTGGGTGGAGTGGTTCCAATCCCAAGGAATCTTTAGAGCATGGAGACAAGTCCAAAAAGGATGTTTAAAAATTCAGGATGAGCACAAGCAAGGCACTTAGGATTAGGGACTATGATATTCTTAAGCCGTGTTCAACCAAATAAAGTGGGCGACTTTGGGTTCAACCTTATAATATCAAGCTTGATTGAGGAGTTTAAGCCGTGTTATGGGAGAAAATTCAAGCTTCATTGAATAATGAGTTTATTGGGAGTTGAGGGGAAAGGATTTGTTATTTGATAAAGTGATCAAGGTCAGTAATTCTTGAACGTAGTGTCAAAATTGTACTCCTAGTCCCACTACCAAGCAATGGGAGGTTGCAACCCAAAGCTCATGTAACATAACATATGGCAAAAGTTCTTGAATCCTTAGAGGGGAAGGAAGATCAAAGACAATTAACTTGAATATCCGTTGAATATCAAGCCATCATATCTAGTCTCGATTGGAGATAGTGTTTCTAGTAGTGGCGTAACGTTTCCTAAAGTATTAAATGGCTTTGATGCCAGGAGTTTCAACCAAAAGAATACAACTATCGGACATGATAGGAGACCACTAGACATTGTGGTCGGTGAAGGACAAACTAATCATCTTTATCTTGATGAAGGCAAAAACACCCCATGCAACTATGAAAGCACTTGGCCTACTTAGTGTTGGCCCAAAGAAATTATCTAAGAAGGTCTAGAAGTTTGTCATAAGATGCCGTGGAAGAGCCCAACATGAGTAGTAGCAAGAATTTTGATGCATCCCCAAATTTTCCCAACTAAAGAGAGAGGTCTAGTGATCAAAAATGCCATTTTCTTTTCAACTCTTTCACAACCTTATTTTCATAATTCATAGGGTTTAATATCAAAAGCAAAAACAATGCCAAGGAATTTGAACCACCCCATGTTGAATCTATTTCCAAGAGTAATCTTTTTAGCCAATACGATAAGGGCATCATACTTTCCCTGAAGCGTTCGGTCTTCCAACTGCACACCGGATCCCAACAATTTTTCAAAAAGTTCAAACTTCAAAGAGCTTCATTAATGGATGCTTCATTCTCGACGGGCATGAGAAAATAATCGTTTGCAAAGTGGCCATTGATAAGTTGAGATGTTTGACTCGGGAGCATTATTCCCGAATCAATCCTCCCTCAACTATATGAGCAAGAAGATACACAAATGTTTCGCCAAGAACATATAACATAGGAGCAAGAGGGCAACCTTGTTAGATAGAAAAAAAGAGACCAAAGCTTTCGAGTTATGGCTATTGATGGTTAAGCAAGTTGAAGCCTCAACTTTAGGAAGATAGTGCATTGTTGAGAAGCATGGGCCCATTCCATTCCTTCTCAAACAATAATAATGTTAGTAAGAAAATAGTACCCTTTAATAAAACATATTTACTTTGCTCGATAATTGTAGGAAGATTATGGTGAGGCCGAAGCACGAGAACCTTGGCTATGGTTTTATAGGAGACATTCAACAAAGTGATCCACGAATGTTGAAGAGATTTTAGGCATTACTGATAAGCCAAATGCGTATGGTCTGAATAACTTGAAATTGCTCCTTTGCTTGCTTAGCCCATAGAGATTTGGGAAAGTCTTTGGAAGATGCATCTTTGACCTTAAGCTAATATAGATGAGCACAAATTTGAGCACCCTTGGCAACATGGCTTTCCACTAGCTTGAGCATGTGTTTAAGTTTGGCCACCATGGATTACAATTAAGGATCAAAAGGGACGCATTCAAGCTAGGAAGAAACTCTTTGAAATTCTTTGTGCAACACACAAATGGTCTCGCTTGTAAACTTGTGCTACTTTTTTGCTGAAGTGACAAAAGAAGACAACATTGCGGTTGATCTCGCCATTCCACCACTCAATCCAACTAGCAACATATGATAGGTTTGACATTCATTTTCAAACCTTCGAAATGAGTTGACGGTTCCCTTGTGTTCTAGAAGAGATGTAACAATGAAGTGTTAAAATCTCATGTTATTGAAATTTATTGGACCTAGACGTAGTCGTATGACTTGTTTACATGACACTTTTAACCGACCACCTTCCTATTCTAGTTGGAAAGTGATGGGCGTGGTTAGAAAGCACAATGTCTTAACAAACAAATGACAACTTGTTCTTCAGAAATGTGAAAAGTGAACTCGTGTTGCTTCGAAAGCATTGCATGATTGAGTCTTTTGAGAACCCGAGTAGTTTCAACCCGAAAATTGGAATAAACCAAGGTTGAGGAGTAAATTTCTGTCGGAAGGGGTTTGACAACCCCAACGCTTTTAAAAATAAAACTATGCTTCATGTTCTACCGTACACCATCATATCAATAATGCACTCCCTTTGTCCTCGGGGTATCAATCATATGAAACTCTCGTTGCAATCGAGCCAATATGCCAACGATAAATGATCAACCGACCACCACCATAATACCATCTTTTAGGGTCATCACTAGGGACATAAACATTAATGAGGCCAAAAGGTTTCCATTAGCATCGAAAATGACCCAAATAGCACGATGCAACAAATCTTTGCTCGATGTAATAACCAAGGACAAATTTTGAGGAAATTGAAATACTTGCATCGCCACGACCATCCACACAAGAAGTGTAGACGCATGTAAATACACTTCAAGCCCGTGACAAAAGCCCCGAAACCTTAACTTCATGCAAACAAACAAAATCTACAGCTCTTAGTCGCCAACAAGTAGAGTGAACAAAGAATTTTCATGAGGACTCTATGCAACTTCTTCAATTCTAGGATATAAAATTCATGAGGAAAACTCCTCTATGTGTAGTTCCCCTTATCAATATTTGAATCCCGTGTTAGTGTTCAATGCAACAAATTGTTAGTTAAAAGAGGATGTTAGTTTGACAAAATATAATCTTCGAAAGAAATGGAGCGATATTTGGCCCCATTGTCTACTTGAAGTGACTCACTTGATGGGATGTGTAAGCACAAAGAGGGTTGAGCAACCGTCAAAGAATTCCCAACATAGAAACAATCATTTGCATTGAGCTATTTTGAGAAACTTAGCTATGAGGGACTAAGAAGATTGTTCTCAACGAGTCTAAATTTAGGTTCGGTATTAAATGAATTTCCTAACTTAAGAAAATAATAAATATTAATTAGAGTTGCATGGATATGTATGTGGCTTATTTGTTAGACTCTTTGACTTATATATTAGATTAAAATTATAAGTAAACCACACACTCCCAACTCTCGGTTGTGCTTACAAGAAAGGTAAGAAGTTGTGTATTTTTTTGTAGGTTGTGCAATCTAAGGAAAATAGATGAAATGAAAGAAACAAAGCAAAGTAGGCCAAAGGAAACAAAGCAAAGTAGGCCAAAGGAAACAAATCAAATAAAATCATAGTATGTTGACTAGAGCCAATGTGAAGTTTTGAAGTAATGGAACAAATCCATGTCCTTAACTATTGTTGCTAATATACATTTTTAAAGGTCGTGATTTGCATATGGTTTTTTAATTATCTTTTTAACCCTTTGAAGGGACTTTTCTTTCAAATTGTTTTAAACTTCTAAATTAGAAACAACTTGGTTATGGGTTTGTATCTAAATATGGCCACTGAGATATTGGGGATGTATACAAGACATGTTGTATGCATATCCATATCCAACAAATAAAAACTTGGCCCTAGTAGTAAAGGTGCTATATCTTGGAACCCCGGTATAAAGTATTATCCTACAATGATATTGGTATTGGGAAAATGATCCTTAGTCAATGTGGAGGGACATTATCTACTTGATTCTCGGTGTGGGTCTTATGGTACTAGAAGAACAACTAGGAATGCCCTTTAAATCAAACTTATTTTTGTATTTCTAATGGAAGGTCATCCCATTATCCTCCTACATGATCAAAGAGTTTTGGCTTAGTTAAAAATGAGCCTCTAAAGGTAGTTGAGCTCAATTGATATTACATCAAATTAAATTAAGACAATATCAACTTAATTAATTTTTGTATTAATTTTTTAAATATAAGAAGAATGATATGAGATGAATTCAACTCTTTTCAAATTCTAAAATGTAAATGGCTCAAAAGTATTTATTACTTGTTAATTAGTACGATGATAGGATACTTGCCTATTTGTTGATTATTGGTATAAATTAGGTGTCATTAACATATAATTTGTTGACTGTTGGTCGTCCCCTTTCACTTACTTGACTTCTTGCACTCTACAAACCTTTATGTTTGGGGCCATGTGTTACAAATGTTTTTAGTATTCCTTTTGGTCTTGACATGTTCAAAGTGCACTCGCTCCCTCTATCTTTTGTTTTACACTTTCATCCATGTTCAATGTTAGCTTGCATACCAATATGGTCTTAATTTGAATTCAATGGTCTATAAATATACAAGCATTATTTATTTACAAACGGATATTACAAATGATATTGTTAGTATTATATTGTGCACTCATATATTCTAGTGATATTAGGGAATCATTAGACTATTATTGTCTAGAGCTAGTATTTATCACGGGGTATTATTGGTGCACAACTTTGGGTTTTATTTATATTTGCACTAATTTCATTTATGTAATTTACATTCTTTCATATATTTTTATTGAGTGGTTTCCTTTATACAGGGCTCTTATAATTAGATAATGTTTATTGAGCCTTGTTAACCTTAAAGCTCACTTTGTTTTCCTTACGTTTTAGATATTGTTGTCATTGAAAATTTATTTTGTAGATTAAGATGTTGTAAAGCGTAAATGAGAGAAAGAGAACAAAACATCATGATTAGATGAACATAATTGTCAATTTACTTTTGGCCATATCTACCCCTTTTTAAAAAGAGTTCGAAAGCTTCACATAATCGTCAAAAGTATCCCAATGTTACATAAACTCAATCTTAATCAAATATAGACTTCTAGATGAGATTTTTGTCACTTTTGAATGCACGTCTCAAGATTAAATTTAAATAATTGTCATCAAATTTTATATTATTAAAAATTAATTATTGAAACTCTACATAAAAGTTGTACTTTTAGATTTAAAATAAATTATATATTTACATTGTTTATTCTTTAATTAATTGTATCTTAGATTTTAAAGATATGCAAAATCAACTAGTTCAAGATTTGGGTTTAATCCACCCTTTTGATGTCAAGAGAGACATGGTATGATTGTTTTTGACTAGTTGGAGTTTTAAAACTTTTTTGGGTTGATCAATTTGAAACCCACAAAGCTCACATACATGTGTTAATATTTGTTAGTATGTTATTAAAAATCTACGGTTTGGGTTTCCATTCCAACATGTTTTCGCCATTGCTTTATTGGTAACGGAAAATCTAAGATTAATCATTAGGAGTCAAGATAAAATACACAAAAGTTTTGCCATTTACAAAAGAGGGTGAAAATCACAAAACAATATATTTTATTAAAAATATTTAAAGAGGTGAGGGTGGATTTAGGGGTTTGCTTTAATTATATTATCATGGAGAATAAGTTTTAAAAATAACATACAATGTAATTTGATCGGTAGTTCAATGCAATGTAATTGTCTCAAATTTTATTATTTGTATATATACAAGAAGTAAATGTTTTATGCTCTTCTTTAAATGTTTGAATCTTTTATTTGGCATGAGAATATTTCTAATATAAACATCCTTTGCTTTTACAACTTCAATAAATTTATTTGTGATATTTGATTGTCTTTTAATGCACTAGTATATCTATATATTTACAAACTTATTGAATCCAAATTAGGGCCTTATTGACATGTATGTTTATATGCAACGAATGGGAAAAAATTTCAAAAAGGTGAAAAAACTATATAAGACCCAAAACAAGGGTCAAAGGGTCCACATAAATGCCACAATAACCATATTTAAGGTTTTAGAAGACTAGAATCATACTAGTACGATTATTATAAACAAACACTATGTGTCTATAGTTTTGACAGACCAAAAAAGTAATGAAATAATGTTTTTAACATTTCGGGAGCAATAAGAGCCATATTGGAGGAAACATATCACTTGGCGGGGAGAGGAACCAACCAATCAAATAGTCATCACCTTGTGATATCAACTTATCAATCCCTTCATAGAGTCCATTGAAGTGGCCCATCCATCAACATTTTCAAGATCTTGTCTATCTAGTCATCAATCCAAACCCACAATCACACAATTTTTTTTTATGGTCCGATGAACCCCATCTTGTCTTTAGTTGTTACATTACATCCCGCCTCTTGCTTGACAACTCAAAAAGGGACAAAATATAAGCAACTTTGAAAAACACATAAAATCTTGTCTCTAAAAAAAAGTTTTGTTAATAAAATACAAAACACTATGAAGTATAAAAATACCATAAAATAATACAAATCACAAAATATTATCAAAATAATAAAAAACAATAAAACATATATCTAAGGTAGTCAAACTCCCATAAGCATTAATCAAGCACACCTAATTACTCAACCACAAACAATAAATGCCCCGCCATTTATCTATGCACTAAGGGCCAAGGATCACTCACCTACCTCTATCCTTCAAACCTATAAAAGAAGACACGTAGTCCCTCTTTGTACCTCTCTTGATCTCTAGACTCGATCACTTGTAGCCAATCGGGTATAATAATCACTTTCAATTGCTTTTCTTGATTCCTTTATCATAATCTTATCGAATTCTTATCATGTCAATTTAATTCTACATTAAAAGATCGGGGATTTGACCAAGGAATATCTTCTAACCAATAAAATTAATTAATCCATTTTCTGGTGTTTGTGTGTAGATTCGGGAAGTCAAAAGGATTAATTTGCATTTGTTGAGAAGAATCAAGGTATTGTTGTCCCGTAACTCATTTCAAAGTATCCAAACCTTTAGCATAATCATTTTGTTTTCATTCAAACATGAGTATACTATGTTTAATCTCTAACTCTCGACTCATTTCAAGTGTAACCACCTAGAAATCTCTCATACAATTATTTAATCAGCTCTACGGTGTCACGTACATCATACGTGACAACCCTAGTTAAATTTGCAAATCAATTTCTCATATAGTAGAGATCATTTATGAGTGGAACAAGTCTTGATTAGGGTCTTCATTTCCGAAGACATTCGCAATATACACCTTGCACACATACATCACTGTTGGAGCATACAATGTTTTTGGGAGTACACACATATGTGGCCCTATAGATACACATGAATCCATAGAAAAATTAAGTCTACATATTAAATTTAGGCTTATATTAAATAATAACTGATTCAATTAGTTGTACGGGGTGAAACGATACTACCATTCACGATTATAACCAATCACCCATTGTAAATTTACCTTCCTATGCGAGGGAAAGACCATGGGAACAACTATTATTCTTGTTTATTTTGTATTGAAGATGTGAGAAGGAGATACATTGTTATGGGTTATTGATGTTTCTAATTTTCGGACAAAATCATTAAGTTCCCCCATTCAATAAAATTGGATAGTGCATTTTGATCCTAGTTTTTTTTTTTTTACTTGTAAAGGTTTTCCCCATGTAAATATGTGTGTTGTGAGTTATTTTCTTAGTGTATATACTATTTATTACTTATTTTAATTTATGTACAATTTAATTCCTTGTAAATTAATTAGATAAAAATTATTTATTCATTCATACAAATCTCGACATGGCATCATAGCCATTTTGTGTTATCTAACAATTTTTTAAGATATAATTTCAATAGAAATCACCTGCAAGTTGCTTTAGATATTTGAGTCTATTTTAAGGAAGTTTAGGAAGATCACGGGCACATGAGATTCACTATGTAAACTTATGATTGGATGCGAAAAGTAAAAACCCTCAATATGTGTAATTTTATATCTCTCTTCCTTTATTTTCTATTTACATTTGTCACACTAATCAAACTTTGTATAGTAATGTGAAGGGTCATATGTGGTTGTATTATTGTTAGTTAAATTTATTAATCTTCATGATACGAACAACAAAAATATATGCTTTAGTAATGATACTATGAAGGATATCCCAACTATTGAGAGTTATGTAGTGCCATTACTTTGGAAATACATGTTGCTTCTCTAAAAAACATGCCACTACTTTGAAAAATCAAACAATAAAAATGATCGAATTTAGGGCTTCTTCATCTACCCCACAACTATTCCTCCTCCCTCCTCCCTATCACTCCACATACCCTACCCCCAATATATTTTTAAAAACCTTTATACTTTAACCCATTATACCCCTTTATATGGGGAAATATATTGAGTTCATTAAGATCAATATTTAAAAGCCCTATATGAACTCATGTGATAGGTAATTCTTTGGATTGTGAATCCACCGTGATTAAGGGAGACTGCTCTAGTCGCACATAGTCCCCGATTATCTAAAAACTTCATATTCGAAATTTGAAACACAAAATTACAAAAGAAAATTCTTACATTGAAGTGCAAAAAAATTGCAATTAAAAAAATTACAAAAATTACATCAAAAATAAGTTCTCGCAAACGTGGGCCCCATATAACTTGGAGAACTCCTTCTTAACCATCTCAATGAGGTATTCTTATGAAACTTGGTCTTTATGAGCACATAGGAGATCATATTCCTTGTGAGCTCGAATAGCTCAACTACAACCCGATATTCTCAAAGAGATCATCCCAAATACCTAGCCATTTCATACCCTCAATGAATAGCTTGATGTGTTCGTTACTAACTTTTGAGTTATTCAAACTTTGAATCCTTGTAGAATTGACTTGGTTAGAATTGAATTATCCTTGCCTTGTCGAATACAAATCAACATTCGACTCGACTCTTATATCCTTGCACCGAACAAGCTATGAGATTGATTGAGATTAAGCTCGAGCATGCACTCTCTTCCAAACTCTAACTTGGCTCTTACTCGCTTTTACAAATACCTCAACATGTGACAAAGAGGTGTTAAACTTCCCTACATAAGTTTGTTAACCTTAAATCAACTTCAAACTCCAAATTCAACTTCATCCCTTTCCCAAACAATGAAGGCATAACTCCCTCTTAACAACAACATAACTTTGTATTCTCAAAGAAAACAACCAAAAATCAAATGGAGCGAGTTTAGACAAAGATAATTCGGTAACCCTAAAACGAAGGTGAAAGAATCACCACCATTAACTATCAAGAAACCCTAAGTTGAATCATTTCACTTAACACACGGGAATAAAGTGACAAATCCAATTGGCCATCTCACTCACCCCTCACCTAACACTCGATAAGATGTGCTAGATTTCAAATGCAATTTGACACCGATAAGCCCTTTAATAGAATCCTTGACACATATATGTTTGCCCAAGTGATGAGCGTGACCGACAATCCTTTATTTTACTAAAATTTTCAATAGTGAAGAGGTTAGGGGTTCAAACCCCAAGCCCATCTTTTTGTTGAAGAAATTTTTGAAAGATATATATATTTTTAAAGATATTTCTTATAAACATAAGCACATGGGTGTGTGTGTGTGTGTGTGTGCGCACACACACACACAAACGGAAACATACTTTGAGGATAGGAATTATTCTTCTTAAAATTTTAGAAACATATTTTTTGATCTTAGTAGTTATTTTAATCTTCAAAAAGTACTATTAAAGTCCTAAAAAGTTATTTTGATCTCTTTAAAAATTTATTTTAGTTCCTAATTTTATTAAGGTCATGAAAATTCTATTTAAATTTAAAAACAAAATAATTTGGGCCCTAAATGATTTTCTTTGAGTCAAAAAAATATTCAAGCTTATAATACATTTTTTAGATCCTGATTTTTTTATGTCCTAAGAAAACTATTTTAAATTCTCGAAAAATTATATTTCTAAGTCCTAATCGTTTTTTAATCCTTTGATTTTTTTTTTTATATCCCGATTTTTTTTCATCAAGGAAATTTCTTAAAGGTCCTAGAAATTTTTAAAAGCTATTAAAACTAGTTTTGAATGTTTGAAAATTTATTTTAAGCCTAGAAAACATAGCTTCTTAAAACTTTAGCATGGAAAAATCCTAGGTGCTTAATGACTCAAACTACAACATATAGAAAAGTAGACTTACAACTAAGCTTATGGCTAAAACACTATGGGTTATTATAAATAGAAGGCGAGAAAACTCCTTTTGGTTGATGCTTATCATCAAAACTCTCAGGAGACCATGTTTATCATCCTTAGAAGTATTAAGGATAAATTCTTCCTCCATATAGGAAATCAAAAAACCCCAAGTGAAAAATGGAAATAGTTAGAATCCATGTATGAAGGAACTAGACTGTTAAAAACATCAAATTCATCCTAGAAATAATGAGCACTCTTATGAAGGGAGATGAAAAAGTCATAAACTATTTTGCTAAAATTAAAAACATAAGATCTCGGTTGGATGTTTTTAACCAATTCCTAATTAGATAAATATAAAGTGGGAATTAAAAAAGTTAAAAAATGTTACATTTTGATTATTCCAAATTAATTACTAAGAATTAACCACATAAATCTAGAATAAAACTTTAAATAC
This sequence comes from Taxus wallichiana var. yunnanensis, assembly GCA_018340775.1. NCBI lineage: Eukaryota > Viridiplantae > Streptophyta > Pinopsida > Cupressales > Taxaceae > Taxus > Taxus wallichiana. Next base: position 404,730,911 of record CM031244.1, on the reverse strand, counting down.
TTGTAGATATGATAAAATAATACAACAATTGCTCAAAAACACAAAGGGATAAGTACTTAGCTATGTAGAGTGGTATAGAGTTGATTTGGGTGTGTAAACTAGATGAAATAGATACTCGAAACTATGAATGATTTATTTTGGATATGGAACTGGAAGATACTCATGTGTAAGATTGTACAACTCAATTTGGGGGCATAATATAATTTGACACGATTTGTATGGTCTTTGACATGTGCAGAGTGGGTTTTTAATTCCACCCACCTATAAATGAGTGTCACTATTTATCGTTAGGGCTCAAGTAACTTTGACACCATTTATAGTGATATGTAACAAATAAAAAACCCTAGAAACATGTAACAAAATTCATAAAAAAAAATAAAAAAGGAGAAATTAGTGTGTGGGCGAGGCTAGACTACCCTCGGTGGTCAACCCTTGCCGAACCAATCTAAGTGCTACACTACATCCCCTCAAGTAGGAACAAGCTTCATGTAGTTCACCTAGTGTTTGTGCAAGTAGTGTATGCAATCTAAGCCAACCGCTATGTATACCCTCATGATTCTTGACTTAAAGATAACAAGATAACTATAGATTAAAAAATGTACCCAACATGGTAGTATTGTGATGTGGTGTGTTTCAAATGTTTAGACTAATCCCTTTTATCCTTTGAAGACCTATGGAAATGCGTGGAGTGACTTACTCTTGTTAAGACATGGATTTTAGACATTTAGATGCTTGGAAATAAAGGAAGCTAGAATGTTGAACCTAGTTTGAGTGATTCAAACATGTGTGGGTGCTGCTCTAACTAATGTGCAAATGCTTTATGAAGATTTAGGAGAGCCTTAAGTGTTCTAGTGATGATATTTACAATAACTTGAGTTCATGAGAGTGCCAAGTGACTTATAATGTCCAAATAAATTACTTATGATAGATTCCAAAGGTTAGATATTTGTATTATGGTTGACCCAAGGAAGATGAACTAATTCACATAAGGTTTTCAATTTAGAAAAAGAGTTGTTAGATAAGAGGGTTTGGGACCTTATTGGTTAGCCATGTATGACAAAAACCTATGTTGTACGATCCTGGGTAGGAAATTAGTGAGGAAAGAGTCAAAGTCTAGGATAATGCCTATAGATGGATTATTTTCCTTTGGATAATTAATATTTCTTGGATGAACGATAAATCCATATGTTGATATGAGCAATTCAAGATATGGAGAGAAAGATGTATTAATTGGGATAAGAGTGTGAGAATTTATCTTAGCATAGGAACAAAGCCAAAATTATCATTTCCAAAGGACAAGTTGTTATATTTGGTTCATATCTTATTAGAGCTCAACACAAGAATATTGAAATAACATAATAACAAAAATAATCTATAATCTCCATATACCATATGGGATCACCTTAAATATAAATATGCCTATAATAGTCCATAAAATAAGGATTCAAATAATAACGAAATTCCTACCATGTCTATGCCAAACCCATAATACAAAGTTAGTTCAACAACTAAATACTCTCATACCGTGACTTAATATTTCACAAACTAACTTCTAACCATACAACCCCAATTAATCATGTGAGAACTAATAAATGATTTCCTAACATTTCCCCCTTTAGTGCGAACATGGGGCAAGGAGCGCTGAAAACAAAATCATATGCCACCATATAATTTTATGTTTGCATACCTTGCTATTTAGATCTTATTGCACATGATCACCTACATATGAGAACTTATCTAGCTTTCACTTCCAGTTGAACATATTCACCGGCCTACCATCTTCCAACGAAGTACGATAGTTAAAGGATCTCTATAGTTAGAGGATCACGCATTAGCTGCCCTCCTATACACCTATTTTTTAAGTTCGGACCTTCCATACCGTATCATAACACATTAAGGAAAAATTCATGAATTACACTCTTGCGAATGGGAAATAGCTTTGTTCTTATTCACACACGCAATTGAAAATAAGAAAAGTGCAACTACTGCAAATGTGCAGCCCCATCATTAGCGGATGATGAGGCATCGTTGAATGACCTCCTTCCTCCGTTCCCTTTGTCCTTCGATTGACGTGTTGCTAACTCAATGAATAACACTTTGAAGATCAATGGTTTCGACATTGTATTTATTATAACTCCCCCTCTCCCCCAATCTGAAACACTTTATTTTTCATAAGATGTTGGATTCCACCGAAAATGCGTCTAAATGCATGCGCAATTTTTTTAATTTTCTGATTTTTGTGACTCTTTTTACAATAACTCATAAAAAACTATTTGATATTTTGATAATAAAAATATGTAATCCAACTAAATATTAGATTAATAATATCGGGCCAAAATAATCCTCCCCTTACATTATCCCCTCTTCTTTTCATTTACAAGAATTTTACACTAAGAAATATTTAGCCCATTTTCAAAATCACCACCCTCAATAGTTGTAAAAGAAATTCGACAAAAAGATGATTTGGAGGTGTTGACTTTGATCAGTTTTTAACACCTCCACATAGTGGGTACGTGTTTGATCAAGATGTCGCTTGTGGGCTGGAAATCAATACTCCAATTGCGATGCCATGTGGAGGAGGATTGAAAATAAATTTAAATGCTCAACCTGCATTAAGTTGAAAAACATGCATCTTACATGGACTGCTTCCTCCTTTCCTTTTGAATAGATCCCATCCAACGTCCTCCTCAACCTCATGACTTCTATAAATTTCATACGTTCCTGTTGAAATCTGATGGAGATGATATGAGCTACACAGATCTTGTATTGACGGGATCCATAGTCAGTCTTGAAGACTTATTTAATCTGAGGTCAAGCAGCAGTTGTAGCTGAATAAATTGATAATCGTAATTGTAAAGACGAGAGTTCAGTTCAATACAACAAATACGTTGAGGTACAAAGCCAAAAAAATGCAAACTGATTTTTGAATGCAACGCAATAAAATGAAGCAAATCTAGGCTAGGTTTTCGAAGCATTCTGATGCAATGTTGAAAATTTCATCAGTATTTTATGCACCCAAGAGAAATTTGAGTTTAATGTGTCGAAGCCGAGGAAAATTGGCCATGCAAATAACAAGATGCCTATAAAAGCTGGTCGAGGCTAGACATTCCCAACCAAAACTCTAAAAACAAATTACAATAGAGCTCAACGCAAGAATATTGAAATAACATAATACCAAAAACAATCTATAATCTCCATATACCATATGAGACCACCTTACATATAAATAGGCCTATAATACTCCGTAAAATAAGGAGTCGAGCAATAACCAAATTCTTACTATATTTATGCCAAACCCATAATAAAGAGTTGGTTAACAACTTAATACTTTTCTACATTGACTTAATATTTCACAAATTAACTTCTAACCATATAAATCTAGCTAATTATGTGAGAACTAATAAATGATTTCCTAACACTTGAGTTACCAAATTTGAGTGTCTACATTTACCCCCCTTTAAGTATGGAATTGAAAATTACACATCTTTAGGCAAAACATACCTAAGTTTGCACACACACTTTATCTTCACTCTATTGCTGTTGTCTTTTACGGCGGTGCTGACACGTTCCATGGTGAAACATATAACACAAAGTGTAGTCAAAGTCTATAGAAGAAACTGGATTGTAACTCAAATGTACGTAATGCTGTTAACTTTGAAAATTAAAATGGCGTTTAGTAAAAGTAAAGAGACACACAACATGGAAGGAATACAACTATTTATTTTGCGAAGGGAGGAACTCCCATTCTTGTTGTGCTTTGAGAATTTGACTTGCGTTGAGATGCCAAAAGATTGAGGGTAATTAGTCCCTAATTTTTTGAAGGAGAGGCTAGAGTAAGAGATGAATTTGAGTATGTATGACCTAACACCAAAGAGTAAAGGTACCAAAGAACCTTGTTAAGAGAGAAGAACAATGTACAAAGTAGCTAACCACCTTGATATCTCCCAACATAAATAGAAGGAGAAAAGGAAGAACAACGTAAAAGTTTTTAGCCACTTCAATATCTTCCAACCCCTTAGACCACACACAGATGGATATAGACCCAATATTGTAAATATAGTACACGATTGAAAATGAATGGATGCCCCATGCTCCACCATGTGTTGTTGTATATACGAGTATGATTATGCAAATGCCGAGTAATACAAAAGATAAGAAGGGTCATACTCCCAAACCATGTATCTCGTTATTATATATAAGTAGTGCTATGGAGAAAGAACATAGTAATCACGACCCTTGTATTTTGTTATGATCTATATCATCGTATCTCAATCTATACTAGAAGTTTGTAAATTTCCGTAAGAATTTGAGAATGTTGGATTTTTTTTGAGAATTTTCCCATAGGATGGAAGCGTCTAGTAAGGGACCATACCATACCTTTGTATTCTTGTCTCTAGAGATGGTTCTAGACCAATGTGAATTCTATCACTTTTATGCATTTTCTCCTATTTTTGAGGATATACAACTTGTATAAATATGTATGTGTTTCCAATAATTTTCTTGTACCAATTGTAGATGTATAATATATCCCAATGAATGCCCCCTCTTTTGACGTGCATGGGACAAAAATTTTGAGCTTGTGAATATAAAAAAATGATGCATACCCATGTTGGATAAATATGATAATCTACATTGGATCAAAAAGAAGGTTGTGGTGGCAGCTTGCTAAGATCCCATTCCTACAAAAGGGGTGCACATGGTGGCGACCATCACACACAAATAAAGCAACATGGAACAATCAACATGCAATAATATCAATAGAAATGTGTATAGAATATAATAAGTGCATAAGAAAAGCAATATTCAATCAAGATAATATAAAACACTTATTTCACTAAATTGGGACTTATTCCAGTCCCAACAGCTAAAAAATATACTCAATATCGGAATCCAATATTGCTATTTTTGGATTCCAAAATGTCAAATATTGGAATTATCTGCACTCCAAAATCACACATATCGGATTCCAAAATCGCACATATTGGATTCCAAAATCACATATATTGGAATCTAGAATCACATATATTAGAATCCAAAATCACCTATATTGGAATTAATCTGTACTCCAAAATCACATATATTGGAATCCAAAATAAAAATATTGGAATCCGTTAATAGCCTAGCAAAGTCCAATATATTTGGTCACGATTTAAATTTATGAATATGTGAAAAATGTTTAATGATTTCAGGGAATCCAACATTGATATGAGAAATAATGACTAGTAATCGCTAGCTCGTATATAATGAGATACATGTGCATTTTATAAGGTCTAGTGGCAACTAGACTTAATGATTTCTTTGGTGTTCTATAAGGTCTAGTGGTTCATTAGGCTTGATGATTTCTTTGGAATAATGCTCTTATCAATTTTAAGATGTTTTTAAGATTAAACTATGCAAATTTGAATATTTCAAATGCCATTGAGCAAGCGGCCGCTAGGCTAATGACATTCATGAGATGTGAGAATTTTCCAAATTCAATTACTATGGTTCGATTGAACCTTGGGGAAACCAAAGAATAACCGAAGATGTTATGAAGAAAATTAAAGAGGGTGACAATTCAATTTAGGAGAATGTAATTAACTGTAAAACCATTCCAGATATATTTTCATATTTAAAGTTAGATCTCATATTTACTTCATTTATTATGGTGTGATTGAACCTCAGTGCAACCAGAGAATTTCTAAAGATGTTATGAAGAAATTAGCAGAGGGTGACGATCCAGTGTAGGAGAATGTAATTAATTGTAAAACCATACCAGATATATTTTCATATTTAAATTTAGATATAAAATCAACTGTAAGAGACATGACATAAAATTTTTCATATTCAAATATGGATATGAACTTATTTAAAATTAACTCTAAAACTATCCCATATATATTTTAGTATTTAAATATAGCTAAGAAATAAATTGAAATTCCTTTTTACTAAAGGTTGATAGAATTATAGTAAAACATTTGATGAATAATTTGAATTTATAATGTAACACTATTCACAAAGACGGGCTTCCAAATCAACAATACAAAGCATAATAAAGCTCCAATAAAAATCTCCCTATAATTGTTTTTGTGATCTAATATAATCCCGAACATCTCGACATCCTTCAATGTTCAGAATAAATGCCACAACACATCTAACAAGTATGTGTCTTCTGACTTAGAATCTATGTTAAATGTTTCAACAATTATGTAGTTCGCAACATCATTGAACTTGTTTTTCTCTAAAGAGTCATTTACAAGAACTATATTTTTATAATTGTACGATGCATTAAACCGTGACCAAACAAAGTTAAGATTTTGAGGCATAAATTAGGATTCCCGAACCGTCATAATCGGAGCGTTTGGTCTCAATGAAATCTTCATGTGTAAATATGAACTCGAATCTTGCAACCTCCAAGCTGATGTTTTGAAGGAATGAAGGCATCATGTCATCAACATTTGAATTTCTCGCTGATGTCCATATTGCTATGTTGAAATGTTTTTTGCATTGTTGCACGAAATCTTTCGCATTAGGTTTGAGAAAATGATTTTTTTGAGCTCGATACCGCCAAAGGTTTTAAACTGTTTAAATGCCGACGATGCCTTGTGGAGGTGTGTGCCAAAACACCATTTATATCAAATATGATCAGTTTTATGTTGCATGTGTTTATATCTGCAAAAAAAAAAAATCAAAAGGTTGAGGGCGGTGAATCAATTAAAAATAAAAACAAGTCCCTTTCGATATTGTTATATAAAAAATCAAATGGTTGTAGGTGGTGACAAAGGTAAAATCTAAGGGCATTCCTCATTTCTTATTGTTATACTAGAATTTTTTTGTGAAGAATTTATTTGAATAGGATGTAATGTTTTAGCGCGACGAGTCTTTACATACCGTATTGTAGTTATTTCATTGCATTGGAAAGTGCTATACGTTTTCTAATATCGAAGCAAAAACTAGTATTTAAGCATGCTCATAATTAATTTAGGAATACATATTTCATTAATAAAAAATGCTCAAAGATTTGTTACATTAAAGATTTTCTGTTAATTCACATTTGCAACTTATACACTCACTCTGAACTTATAATCAGGGAAGATTTAAATTATCCCAATGTATAATTGTACAACCGTAATTTAAATATTTACAAAGGGTGAGTGCACGAGTAAGTCAAAAAAAAGGGGTCATAAGTGGACGTATATTACAAATAACAACATAATATCAACTTGTAGGGATTATTTGCAACGCATACACTCAAAATTAGAAAAAATATATTAATATGAATCGTAGCATCTGGAATCTAGTTTCTAAACTACTATTTTTTTAAAAATGGACAAGTTTAGCTATATTAAACACTCAAAATTCAATGACTTGGTATTTTTTTTTTTTTAAAACGCCTATAAGATTGTAGTCTGTTTGCCCGCGATTTGGATGACCAAAAATTGATATATATATTTTTCCTTTAGTGAGAAGTTAGATGCCGCTATCTATCTTGGGATAGATTTTATTTTATATTTTTTGAGCAATATTTTATTTTTTTATGATTTTTTCCGTGAAAGTGGTCTAAAAACATAAAGAAAACAGAGCACCTTCCGTTTACCCGCCATATCTTTATCAAAAATATTGAAATCAAATAATTTTTTTGAACATGTATATAATTTCACCACGGTTGGGATGGTATAAGTTTTATCACATTCTGACAAGTGAAACAAAATTTGTAGTCTTAAACGTAGACATAAACATTCACGGGAAAAAGTGTCTTAAAGACCTACTATTAGTAAAAAATTATAAAATGATATTTATCCTATTATATTCACTTTAAAATCAATATTTCTACACATGTAACAATCTCCCCTACGCGATGGTACCATTTTTATGACACATTTATGAATTTTCGGCATGGTTCAAGTCCGTGGAAGACTAAATTTGATGTTTTGCTTTTTTGATGTAACATTCAGGATTTGATATCCACTTAATTGTCCCGAAACTTGCTGCACTTATCCAAAGAACCATCACTAAAACATATGAGTGTATTTTATTTACAATGTTAAGTTGTATCATCACAATAAAGTTTTGAAATGCTAACTTTTTATTTAGCATTTACTCACTCCAAATATTTGATGCCCTCTACCACAATCAATCCCTTTGACACTATTAGTGATAAGTCTTTGTGCAAATCGATCATCAACCACATATCTTTTGAGAAATTTTCTCCTCTGCTTTTCATCCCAACCATAAAATTTTCTAGAGGGTTTCCTTTGCACCTAATGTAATACACATTGTGTCTTTAGAATTGTAGGGGACATCGTTTCTACTCCAAACCTTTTCTAGATATTTTATTGTAATTCCATCGACCATTTTGCAATGTTATTTTCCCTAGGTGATTAATGTATTCAAGTCAGTTCATAATTTTTTATTGAAGGCCTTTGTTAGATTTTCAACATCAATTGAAGAGGGTTTTTCTTACCAGAATCTCATTTCTAAGTTCATTGATAACAACTTTATAAACTCTTTTAGGACACCTCACACTTTGATTCTCTCCTTGCGAAACTTAAATGTAATGTCACGAGAGGGCGATTGGATTTTATCATGCAGAAAACCCTCCAAATCTAAAATAAACAAGTAATTCTTGTGGCTGACTACAAGGAAGCAAATATATATTTTTAATCAGTCTCATATCAATTCTAACCATTGGAAAAAATTAACATTTTAGCTTACGGCTACCACTTATCGGTGGGCCTTCGTGTAGGATCGCATCTTCTTTACCCTCAAATAGATCCTTTGTGGAAAGATATGTTTCAAACAATATTAATATTATTAATATAGCTATTGCTATGGAAAATGAAAGCGTATTTGGAAAAAACATACTGAAGTACGTGGTAAAATGGTAAATTCAATATTAACACTTTTAGGTAGCTATCATGCATCGATGAACTTCCACTTGGCACTGAGACCTTACTAGCTATTTGATTTTTTGATGTAATATGTGTTACAAAAAATAGTAATCAATTCAAAATCAATTTCATGCTATCGCAAATGAAAGCATAATTGAAAAGCATATTGGTCTCCATGGTAATATGGTAAGTACAAATCAAAATGTTCTATGTCTTCTGAATGAATTATAGCACCCGCTAGGGTTGTTTATATCCGTTGAACCACCCATTGGTGGACAACACTTTTGAGATATTGATGTGGATTAGCGATCACTAGGCTATGCCATCATTGGCTAGAATAAGCATAGATTCTAATGTCTATATCATTATGTCGATACTAATGGTTTATGCAAACAACCAACAACTTGAAACTACAAACTATGTAGCATTGGATGCCACCATGAACTTTTGAAATAGGTTATTTGATAATTCCTTCTTTGAAAATGATTTTGCTTCTAGAATTAGCTGAAATATTTTTCTATAACTATGTGAGCCTTAGAAATGGTTATGTTTAAAAATACGCATGGCTAACATACCTGGTTTTGTCTCGTATATTCATCCGGCTACCACCGCGCACTCCACTGTTACTTTCTCTGGGTGTTGTTGGTCTGCATAAACAATTAATTTGTTTATAAATTTGTGGGGCTTGGTAACTATTCTTATTTTTAAATGCACATGACTAACATACTAGGATTTACTTGCATATTCGTGGATGATGTGGCAAAGTTATCCTCATATATGGTCGAGTGGTGAGCATAGAGTATTGCCAAAAGAACAAGAACAATGGCAATTGAAAACAAAGCTAATTAAACATATTTATAAAGTGATTGAAGGACAATCACCATGATGAATTGGTTTTGTAGTGTCAAGTTGAGAGGTTTGTACATCGATTCCTATTGTTGTCAAATATTAATCTACAAAAATAAATTCTTGGGTTGTTTGCGTAAATAAGAAATGTGTAAGTAGCTTTTTTGGTTGAAAGAATTTTAACATAATCACATGTTCAAGTTGTATTCGTGACAAACCTTTATTCATATGAGAATAGTAATGTTTTGAAAGCACCCTAAACTTTACAAAGAAAATTGCATGACTAAGGAAGGCTAACACCATTGCCACCTCTAGTCAAGGTTCTAAGTCTAGGAATGTAACATTAAGATAGAAGCTTAAAGGAATGCTTAACTAACATGAATATAATTCAAAATCTAACTAAACATGCCTACTAATATGTTCAATTACCTAACATGGGCCTAAATAGACCTAAGAGGGCAATCAAATTGGGATGGTTGCTACTCCAAACAATGGTGAAATGGCCTCTCCAAATGACTACATGGTCATTTTGGATATCCATCTACTAACCTTGTTGAAGGCTTTAGGAAAGGATTGAGCTTGGCTATAAATCATATTTATTATATGAGATGCAAATCAAAGCATGATGTAAAGTATGAAGGAATGAGGTGCACCCTTTTTATAGTTTTATTTTTGGGAGAAACTTGTATTTTGGTACATGTAGGACTAAAAGCCCCAAATTAGATTAGAATTGCTAATCATGATTAGGCCTTGCTAATCACAATTAGTGAATTACCAAGTGATTAAAAGGTATGGATCCTTAATCAAATTATTAGGGTCAACTAGAAGCCTATGATAAGCTTTTGAAGCTTTTTGAGACGTTGTGGAGGTGAATGTGGTGATTTTGAGTGGTTAAAAGAGGGTTTTGAGTCAATATTAGGGCATATTGACCAAATCAAGGGTAAAACAGGCTTAATTAGCTTATAATCGCTAATTATCTATTTTGAAGAGGATTTTGACTTACGATTCATCATAAAGTGGCATCCTAAATGTGAAAGGGGTTACACAATCAACAACGTGGTGTTAATTGGCTAATTTGGTAAGGAACATTAGTTAATTAGCAAAAACCACTAATTATAATGGATTAGGAAAGAATGAGAGTGATTTGTGTGCATTTGGCAATAAGATTACAAAAGTGGAATTTAGGTGTCTACATTTGCCCCTGTTTGAGGTGAAGTAAGTGACTTCACTTCAAATATAGTAGACAAGCATAAAAAGTAAATTTTTGAAGAAAAATTAGCAAGATGAAGGATGCCCCCTCGAGTGTCGATGAGGTGATAGGAGAAGTCAATCGATAATATGATTTGAAGTGGGTAGAAGAAAATGGGTCAAAACGAACACAAAACCCTTAGGTATTGAGAATGAATAAGGATAGGGATAAATATGGTTGTTTATTGTCTTAGGTGAGTTTTTAGAAGAAAAATTAGTAATGGTAATAAATGATAATGGATAAGAAATGATTAATGGATAAACATAGGACATGCCCAATCTTTGCATCCAAACTTTCCATAATCAACCTGTTTATATCATTTTGCCCTAGATCTACATCATCGACCTTTATTGAAAATAAACAAAAGTGTAAGATAACATGAAAAGCTAAATTACTAACAATTGTTTACTATAAAAATACGTAACTCCATGCAACATACATTATGCAATGCAATATGAGAAAGGAAAATGATATTTAGCTCCATGCAACATAAAAATGCAATGCAATACGAGAAAGTAAACTAACTAACCTAATGAGAGAAACCAATACAATCACACACGGTCAAACAAACAACGTTTAAGGCAGTTGCACCAATTTTTTTGTTATCAAGCTATAATTCGAAATGTTCATATTATAACGACAAGGGTTGAAAATGGTGCCCCAAGCAATGACACATTTAAGGGGAATAACGGAGGACACAAGTAGTCCTATGGAAAAGCTTTTGTGTACTATGACACAACCCCGACAACTCACTATGTGGGAGGACCGAGATAGCATGTAGCGTAGCTTTTGTTAATGGAGGTAGATCACGATGATCCACAAGTCGTTTGAGACTAGAACAAGCAAGAATCGTAGAAAGATGCTTTTATAAGATGTATTTTGATGTTTGAGGACAATGCAATTGACACGGTGGTTTATTGCGTATATGTTGTTTACCATTTTTTGATATTTTTTGATTTTTAATGATTTTATTAAATTTTTTGATTGTTTTATTTTTTTGATTTTTATGGAAGAAAATATTATTAGAAGAGATAACGAAGTTGTGAGACAACGCTAAAAGTGACCGTAAGGAAAAATATGCCCCAAGTAGTAGAAAAGGCCATTGGGAAGCAAAAACATGCCCCAACGTACCAAAACGGGCACAAAAATAGTTATTTATTAAAAATAATCATTGCGACAAGTGTTAGAAGATTTTTAGAAGAAATACGACGGTTTCAGGGCACTTCAGGGGTGAGAAACATGTCGTGGGAGGAAAAAGGAGATCATGCGGGAGAAAAGGAGCTCATGTGCAACTGGTAGAAGAAATGCAAGGGCACCTGAGCACCTATGTTGGTAGGTATTTTTGCATTTTTTGAATTTTTGACTGCAACATGGGCACTTGAGAGCCTTTGTTGGGCAAGTGTTTTCTTTTTTTGAATTTTGACTGTAGCATGGGCGTTTAAGCGCCGGTGTTGGTAGTGTTTTTCTCTTTTTAAATTTTTGACTGCAGATGGACGCCTGGGCACCTATGTGCAACTATAAGGGCACTTGTGCAACACTGAGTGCACTACCTATCTTCCGAATGCCATAACTTTTACTCCCGACCTCAAACGACTCCATTTTTTTGTTGGGAAGGTATTAAAGTGAACTATGCAATGGTAAGTTAAATTTGATTTGTTTAGATTTTGTTAAAGTGGGACCAATCAATGTCAATCATGTGATAAGGAGCTCACATGAGAGAAAAGATTCTTACACGGGAGAAAAGGAGCTCACGCACAACGGGTAGAAGAGATGCAAGGGTGTCGAGTGCCTATGTTGGTAGACATTTTTGCATTTTTGAATTTTTGGCACGCCCGGTGGGAGCATACCCCATTGCATTCATTTTTCAAGCTTTTAAACTTAGTTTCAAAGTTTTTTATTTCAAATTTTTAGATTACTTTCAAAATTTTTTAGATTACTTTCAAGCTTTCTAGATTACTTTCAAGCTTTTATAGATTAGTTTCTCAAGATTTTTAGATTAATTTCAAGTTTTTAGAGTAATTTTCAAAGTTTTGTAGATCAATTTCCATTTTGATAGTTGTTTCAACTATATTAGTGGTAGAAGTTGTGTTTTCATGTTCTTTGCAGGATATAAGGAGGCGAAGTGTTGTTGAAATTCATTTAGATATGTTAGAAAATGACTAGTTTTCTAAAAATGAATACCCTAAATTCTTTGTAACTATAAAACCTAAATTTATGTTTCCATTGCATAGTTAAATTTAATACCTTTCCAATGCAAAAATGGAGTCATTTTGATGCCGGGAGAAAAGTTTATGGCCTCTGGAAGATAGTTTGAGCGCCTGTGCATCCAGAGGAGCACATGTGCATGACCTGTGAGTTCCTATGCATGAATGTGAGTGCCCTTGCTACTAAATTTTTGGTTATTAGTGAAAAAATCCCTATTCATGCAGAAAAGCACCCGTGCCTCACCTGGAAGTGCCCATGCATCATTGAATGTGTGAAAATGACAGAGGGGCATTTGTGCATGATCTGCGAGTTCCTCGTGCATGACTACGAGTTCTGTGCACTAAGAAGGGTGCCCATGCATCAAAGTAAAATTTTCTCAAATTCTAGAATTTCAATTTTATGATTCCTATCAGTTTTTAAGGGTTTTTAGATGTTGTTTTTGTCAATTTATTGATTTTAGAGCAATATTCCTAACAAAATTTCCTAGGGTTTGATAAAGGATTTTTGAGTAAATTGGGTTAGGGTTTGATGAGTGATTATGTTTTCATACTTTGATTGAGTTTGGAATAGAGTTGTGTATGCTCTTCTCTTGCACCTAGTGTGATCTTGAGAACCAAAAGCACCTCTAAACCACTCTTTTGCTTCTTGGGAGTAAGTATTGACACTTATCATTCATTTTGTGCTTAAGATAATAAACCTTCATTTTTGTATATGCTTGATCTTTTAGTTTAAGATATTTTTCACTTGATAACAAAATCAAGGCTAAATTTTTGTATGCTCTTCCTTGCACCTAGTGTGACCTTGGGAATTAAAAGCAATTTTAGTCTTTTCATTAAGAAGCACTTGGATTAATTGGAAATAAACCTTGTTTTTGTAAAGTTTGATGATAGTTAGTCGATTTACAAGCATTTTCATGGCCATATTTCTATGATATTGTGAATCGATTTGAACTACTAACCATTTGTGTGAAAGACCTAAAAGACTTTTCAAAAAAAGAAGGGATCTCTTCAAACCAAAATCTAACATTCAGTTGTGTTGTAGGTTACCATTTGTGGTCTAAACCAAATTAATTAATCCAAAAGATAAAAAATACACCAACACACCATTCAAAACAACATATTGCAGGGTTTCGGTTAAGAACTACGACTAATCTACTCAACTAGGACATAACCCCTTTGGCATAAGCCTTAAGATAAAAATGGGGTTGGTCCTAGGAACCCTAAAGTAGTTCACACAAGAAGGAACCTTGTGAACGAAACAGGAAAGTGCTCCACACTACCAACTTGACCAGTACACCTTGGTGAGAATTAGAGTCAAAGATATCCATATCACAACCCCGGTGAAAGTATAACTGGATGCATTTCGGTGCTCATTATACTAAAGGGGGTAAAGTAAAACTGAGATAATCCTTGGGAAACCTTGGTAAATCGAGCTCGCTCTAGATATCTTGTGACACCTAGAGAGAGAACCACCTAGGAAGCTTCTTTGGCTTGGAACCATTGTTTTTGTCTTAGTTGTTATACTTGAGAGCTCTCACAAAGTGAAAAATTTGTTAGATTGAAAATCTTGTTTTTCAAACAATGGAAAAAATCTCTTAAAGTTGTAACCATGTGATTTTCATCATGAAATCTAGTTAGTGTCATTTTTCCTAGTTTTTCACTTGTCCTAAGACAAGGTGAAAATCGCCAAAATAACACCAAGTTTATTTCACCACCACTTGGTATACACCCTTGTTTTCTTGTTGCCCATTTTTTTGGACAAAAGGAAATGACATATATGGATATTGCTAGATGTCGGTGTCCACCACTTTTGTATTCTACTTGCGCGACTAGGTTGTAATGCCGGAGCACAAGTGTTGAAAGTGTGCATGGTACATACTCATGATCTAATAGGCCCCCTTGTCTCAAAACCCATATTTGAGACTTATTATCATCGTAGTTAGGTGATTTCATCCTTGTCTTATTTTGAGTTGTTACACTACCCACATTGTAGCCATATAATTGAGATATTTACGTCTTGTTTCCATTGTGAAATTAGGCCTAAATCTCTATATTGTAGGGTTACGTTGCTCACACGCATAACAATTTATTGATATACTTAGACGTAGTTTTTACACCCTAGCTTTGTCTTGAGTTTTGTGAGTGTTGAGGTTACTTTGTTAGCATCACTATAGTGCCATTTTGATACTAAAATCTTTCTTTCTCGTAAAGTTTGATTACGTGTCTAAATAGCATTGTTACGTTGCTCGCATTTGTATCATCCATTTTACAAAGCTTAGACTTTGTTAGTGTTTAGAAACTGGCTTTTAGTATATCTTGTTAGAAGATTGCGTCAACATTCTCTTATCATTTAGGCCTTGTTTGTTGCAAACTTGACCTAATTGGTGATATTGTGTTACCACTATTTGGTTACAAACCTATCTAGATGAAATCTTAGAGAATAAACTATTTGGTGTAACTAAATTTTGAGCGTCGTATGTCATTGCATTATTCTAAGGAAAACTTGTGTCATGTATTACCTTGTTAGGGTAGCTTGTTCGTTGTTCTTTAGTTCACACGTTTGCTTTGATCGATTAATTTTGTGGCTATTCTATAGTCACCTTGTTTTGGCAAATTAGCATCATTACGTTGCAAAAATTTGACTAAGGTCCCTTTTTAGTAAACCTTAGTGGAAATTCTTTGTGTCATATTTTATATCTCGAGTATGCCTACTACAAGGATGGGATCCTGAAAATTAGGAACCAATATATTTGGAGGTGATAATCCTCTCTTAGAGGATAATCTCATGGTTGACCATATTAATGTAGTGGTGGAGAGGAAGATTTTCCTCATATGAATATAGAGCTTCCTCCCATGAATTTTGACAATTACATTTTAAAAAAAAAACATGAGGTTCTTATGCATATTATGGAACTAGGAGATAAGTTACCTCCCATAGTGGACCCTTCTCTCATTGCCGCAATGGTTCAAGGGGAAGAGGAAGTGGAATGTCCTCATCACCATATAGATGACATATTAAACCCGAGTCATTCCTCTACTTTTGCATGAAAAAAATGAGGATGTACCTTTCGAAAATGACAGAGACTATTGTTTACCTCCTATTAAAATTCGTTGCGAAGACCATAAAGAACATATTCATCATGCACGACCTCCCCTAACAAAGATCATAATGAAATACCCGTTCAAAAGGTTACATTAGAATAACAGTCCAAACCCTCACTTGCTAATTGGAAAGTTTGGATTTGCATATAAAAAGGAATAACCAAAACTTGTGAAACAAGCCATACCAAAGGCAACAACTAAATCTTCGTTTCATGAGTTCCCAATAAATACTCCTCAATGAGAGACATGAAAGGATCCTTATGAGGAATTTTTCACCAAGAATCGAGGTGCACATACACGTAGGCTTAACCCTTTGTATAGACCTATGCCTCCACCCACACAAGACCAACTCTTCCACCAAGAATGGTCTACTATGGATAACACCCTTCAAGCATTACAAGAGGGCCAAACCTGTAGCAATAACAAGAAGTACTGGTTTGATGAGTTATGTCCCTACCCATTTGACAAAGCCATGCTACAAGTGCATTTCTCAAGACACTTTGATTTTCCAAAATTTTAAAAATATAAGAGAAAATGTGACCCTCATGACCATATTAAATATTTTTATATGGTATGTCAAGAGGTAACATTCAACAACAATTATCTTATGTGCCTCTTTCCACAAAGTTTGGGAGAAATGATGCTAGAATGGTTTGTACACATCCCTAAGGGATCCATATCAACATGGTCAGAACTAGCATAAAGTTTTTGCATTCGACACTTCTCTTTTAATATAGAGAATGACGTCACCATGTTGGATCTCTGCAATGCCAAACAAAGAAACAATGAAAAATTCGCTGCATTTTTACAATGATGGAGAGGATTAGCTAGCTTCTTCCTTGCTCCATACCTGAAAAGTAGTTAATCAATATATTTATTCCCAACCTCCATCCAGACATTACATTCCACTTGCAAATGCATTGTGGCAACACATTTGAAGAGGTCATTGAAAAAGGGAGTCAAATTGAAAAAGCATTGTTAGCCAAGGACTCTAAAACCTTTCTCCTACGATCATAATGATTCTAAATCTAATGAAAAACAAAGTTTTTCCCTAATAGGAACAAAAATGTTTTTAGTGATGGGATAGTAGATTCTAAATGAGTACAAGCCGTTCAAAACAACACTCCTTTGAAGCTTGCAAAGGGAGCTCCGCCTATGGAGTATAAGCGTCGTACTTTCACTCCTCTATTTGAATCAATGTCATCAATACTAAAACAACTAGAGGTGGTTAATATGGTTAGATATCCTGAAACTACGCCTTATGAGGATGACGCTCCTAAACCATCATGGTTTAGAGATAATGAATATTTCCAATTCCTCCACGTTAAATGTCACAAAAAGATAAGTGTTTGAAGTTGCGGCATTACATCCAAGAATTAATAAAAGTGGTGATGTGGAGATGGATTCATCCACTCCTAACAAATCCCCCAATACGAAGACTTTTCCTAAACATAATCAGGACAAGAATGCTAAATATGTGTCTAATGAAGAGAATCATTTTGATGCTCTCATTGGTTGTGTAGATACACCTATTGAACATGTCAACACAATAACCCTGTGATATCCCCTAGAATATCCATGTCTCAGGCATGTGCCAAAAAATACTAATGATAACGCAGTTTCACATACTTATGATGGTAAGGAACCTAGGTTTCAGCATTCCCATCAAAGGATGCCTATCACAACTATACCTCGTTTGATTCTTCATACTAAAGAACCTCGTTCACTTACCTCTTCCCCCATCTTTAACTCATGGTAAGTGGTATGATTCTAATTCTTCCAAAGATTCCAATCCCAATGATTCTAAGTCTTCTGATTCTTCTAAAGATTCCAATCTGAATTATTCCTCTAATACGACTCCTAAGTCACGGTCCTCCTGTCTTCGCAGGACCCCATTTCTCAGTCACCTCAATGACCCCTTCTTCCATTGAAGATATCTCTAACTCAAAGTCCTTCTAATCAATCATCCAAGTTGAATCCCATGTCGCATTCATCCAATCAACCTCTTGTGGTAGAAAAACTACCCACATCGATTGATTCATTTCAGAATGAAGAAGCCATTAGAGAATTTATGAGGGTACATGAAGACATTCCTCTAGAAGTTTCATGAGCAAGAAACCTCTTTAGACCTCGATATGTTGAAATATTGGGAGGAATATATTAATTCCTTTTATCATAAAATAGATGAATACCCTAAGATCATCGAGTATGATCCTCTCGCTTATTCTTCCATCTTCACATTATTCATTGGGAGATGAAATGTATGGGTCTAGCATTGATTCACAACCTATCTTCTCATTACCTAATTATTATTTATCTAACAAGATTCCTCCATTATAATCTTACCTTGGGTCACCACCGGTATCACATTGTCTTCTTCTATATGTGGGCCACCTCCAGTAGCCCCACATCATCTATATGTGGCTCACCTCCTGGCAGCCCATCTTCATCTATACCGGGCATGCCAAAATTTTAAATTACTCGATGCTATCATAAAGTCTGTAACATCCATCTAGAATTGATTCTTCACTGTCTTTAACCTTTTCCATGTATTTTTTCTGTTTCTCTCAACATTTTTGAATATTTAATTGGTATGAGAACAATAATAATACATTCTTGTGCACTCATTGCAATAACTGTTAGTAGCTCCATTATTTCTTCAGAACAAATATCGCTAGACAAATTACAAAAATTAGTGATAACACATTCTGTATTAAAAGGATTGGTGCAAGAATAAGCTGATAGAGTTGAAAAAAGATGGAACGGGTATGCACATTGATAAGTAAATTATTTTGTGTCCTCCATCCTTTCAGTATATTGTCTTCCATTGACACCACATAGTTTTCTAATAGTTTTCTTCCACCACTGGTCCTTTTTTCATTTAGATTTTTCCCCTATGTGGGAATCAAATTTTCTCTTTCCTTTCCTCTCTTCACCCAATAGTACAAACAATTGGTGGTAGTGTGATTCATGTAATTTAACTTTTTCAATTACGGGATGTCAATAGATCAATAGATCAATATCGGTTGTTTTTGTTTAAACTATTGTAGAAATTTTACTCTCATTTTTTGTCTCCTTTATTCTTTGGCAGTAGGAATCAAATGTCTTTGCTATTATGCCTTCCTAAACAAGGAAAATTAACTAGACATCCCCTTATTGTAATTTATCTACCAAGTATTGATAGTTCTTTCATCGTTCATTCTCTAACAACCCTAAATGAATGGATGTGAATCTTCCAATGAAATATTCCTAAAGTTATCTTGATTATCTTTAATAGGTGAAAAAAAGGCCATCGGATCTAAACAACTCAAATTTTATAGTCCATTTATTCCATATATCATCCGACAATAATAGAAAAGTCCATTTGTCATATAGATTGATGGTTGAGTCCATTTTGAAAATCAAAAGGAATTGAATCTCAAATTTTTGCATTCAAAGGACAATTATATGTTTTTTCTTTTTTATATAAGGAAGAAAAAGTTAATAAAAATGCAATAAAATTAAAATACATTACCCTCCACTCCTCTGTTTTGTTTTTTGTCAATCCAGGACATTGAGGACATCCAAGTGATTTCCAAACCGATCTAGCTTTGTACAAAAAATCAATAAACTTGGTTTCTATCCAAGTTTTGTTCACTTCATTCTATTGTTTTCAAATATTAGTAATGGATTCGTTAGTTGTATTTGCAGAAAGAATGTGAGCCCTTCAAAATTGTAGCCTCGGATGTAAAGACTTGTAAGTATCTGAGCCCAAAATCTTTTTTTGTGCACATATTGTATGTTGGCCATCAAGTATATAAAATTTAACGTCATCCCTTTCCAAGTATTTCAGATCTTTGAGCACCACAACCTTATTCGTAGACTCTAAGAAGGGAAGAATAATTGCGTCCCTCTATGTAGGAATAACATTTATCAACATGGAGTGCAAAAGAAGGTCAAAATTCTCATCATCAACATGATGATATTGATACTTTAGAGGTGCTACATGGCACCTGGAAACATCAACTAAAAATAATTTCCCATCGTGAAAAAAAGTAATCAAACCGCTTCTTAGTTGAAGGTTTTGTGTTCTTGAATATAATGGTTGCTTTCATTAGCAATGCAACGATTTAGTATTATTTTCAATCCATGGAACTTTGATATGGATGGATCGAGATCCAATTTAGCCAAATATGTTCTCCTTAGCATAGTAAACAACTTGGCATGTTTAGGAGGTGAAAGTGAACCTTTCTATTCAAAAATGACAAATGGAAGAGGTTTTATCACCTCTATATAATTTTCTAAGTACTATAAGCATGCCAACATGAATTTCTTCTGCATTTGAACAACCAATTTTGTATTCATCTACTAACAACCCCAAATCCCATCCATGTGTTGAACATGAAATTTTTTCTGTCTTCAAAGGCTTGCATTTCCCGTTTCCTAAATAAAGAAACATCCAACTCCATATCCACAATAAGACACTTATTATTTTCATAGTCAATGCATTTGACCTGAACACGCAATGTTCTTGAATCAATGACTACAGAGGATATAACCATTCCGACTTCCTCATGTCCATCATCTATAAAAAAACCACATGTCATTGTAGTAGTTTTTAGGGCCATGGAATTCAACAAACCATTCATCATCTCTATTCTTCCAGCTCTCAATGCCTTCAATGAATGGAATTGCCAAGAATGGATTGTGACCAATGGAAGACATTGTATCTGCAATTGGAGTAGAATATATTAAAATTACTTGACATATGGATTAATTTTTATTCTCACCATATGTTAATGAATGCAAGTATTAGCCTTTGCGATCACCAATCTCTATAATACATTACTTTTTATCATTGGTGAGAAATCAAAGTAAATGTTAGCTATTGTTAGGCTTCGACCAAACATGACATCTAACCTTTTTTGATAAATATTCCTAGGAGAAGGCCCTAGACTCAAAAATTTCCTATTACAGTCCATGATTAATCTACAAATCACTAGACTTAACAGGAGAGTAAAATGCACTTTATCGTGCTATAAAAACAAAAAAACTACTTCCTATAAAACAATATATATATCACTTTCCGTACATTCCTATATTATAAACAAAAAGAGTGATAACCACTCCATATTGAATGAGATCAAATAAGAGAACCCCAAATTCAATCTTAAATGGACAGAGCCCAAAGGATTAAGATCGCCATAATCTCCACCTCCGAGTCAAAAGAAAGACGAAGGAGACAAAGAGGAGCTAATTTACAACAATATAAAAATCAAATTTGGCCTTCTCTAGGAGGTAGAGTCCACTAAGTTTTACGCCACGCCACCAAGCCTCGAGAGAGAGATTTCACTCCACAAGTCGGGTATGATATGTAATTATATCGACCACCCTTGCTTCTAGGTCCTTCATCTCCTTATGGAGGAGAAATTTAGCTCGCTAAATTAGAGATAATGTCACCCACACTCAATCCTGCGCCACATAAAACACATTCCTTCAACCCACATAACTTGAATAGGGTCCAACATTAACCTCTCAATTTATCACAGTAATAACCACTTCTTCTTCCATCTTCAATGCTCTCTACCACTGACCAAACTCCGCTCCAACCACCCTCATAAAAACATTATTAATTCTCCCATCGAGCCACTCGAAATGGAATCACCCAAATTAGGACCAATCTAAGCATGACACCACTTCCTCCTAGAGGCACCCGCAGAGTCTCCACCGGATACCATGATATAAGAAGAAGAAATATATCGACGAACTTCTATTTACTGACCAATTTGAAGGTAAACCAACTAAAATGTGGAAGAAGGAAGAGTGAAAAGATAGCCCAAAGATAACCAAAATTCAACTTAAAATCCAAACAACTTCCCCAAAGCCAATGAATGCTAGGTATGTGCCACACTTCAAATCCAAAACCAAATCCTTCCCTAAAAAAACCATCATTTCCAAGAGGGGCAAAACAAGGGGTACAACTTTAGAGATTTAAAGTCCCTCTACACAAACCAAACATGCATCATTAACCAAAAGGGATTGAATGACGTTGGGGAAAAGTGTCTCCCATGATTGAGAATAGTCACACCGACCCTTATTCCAAAATATGACACCAATATTAGTTAAACCATGTGCCACCTTATTACCTTCTCAAAAATACGAGAAAAAATCACCTCCTCAAAATGAGAGGAAAAATGCTTGAATGTTATCACAAATGGATTGTAATTACCATGCACGAGAAGAGTTTCCTTGGCACTACCATAATGATAGCCAAAGAGTTGCATTCAACTCAAATTCTAGACCATTTCGTGCTTATCTTCATCCTTTCATTCCCGCCATAAGGAGATGCCTTCTGTAAAATTATTGGAAGCTACACCACAATTAAAATCCATAACAAGGACTACATGACAATCAATATTACAAAAACACACACTCCAACCAAAGGCTCAACAAGGTTTCCTTTAAGGCACCATCAAAATTTAGTTTGATCCAATGCTAAAGAAGGAATCTAATGTGTCAACCTCTTATCCTTACTCCACTTATCGGGAGGACATGGCATCTAACCTTCAATAGTTTCAAGTTATCATTGTAAATCAATTTTTTTGGATCACAACATTAATACATATTTAGAAACTATGCAAAATTGTTCTTGAAAATTAACACGTAACTTATTTTGAAAGGATTATCCATTGTCGACAACCATCCACTTTAAGACTACATGAAGGAAACATTTGAAAACATAGATGTTATCGAGAGAGAAGATTTAAATATGAATGAACAATTTTTAATATTACTTGTTGGTAATTTACACCAATTGAATGGACTAGCTTAAAGGCTATTAAAATTTAATCTCCATAACTAGTAGAAAATAATAACGATGATTCCTATTACTTTGTAGGAGGCTCAAGAATGTATTTATTTGAAAATAGCTATATAATAACAAACAATTTGGTCAAGCTTAGTGGCCACTAAGAACCTCTCGATTATCAATTGTCATTGTAAGCACTACACGTTCATGCGTGGTGATATTGTTTTTCAGTGATAGTAATTATATCGTATTAGATGGAATTCGCATGTCGGACAAACAATTGAATAAACACTACATTTCAACAAGATGGATAAAGACTTATGTTTTTCACCTAAAATATATCTTTATAAATTATAATCCATATTCGTTTGATCAAAGAAAAATTTCAAAATAACTATTGAATAACAAATCATGGTCTATCTTTAAGGTCAATTCCATGATACTTTCATTACCTATAGTTGTAGAAATCACTAGAAGTACAACTTTAGAATGATTGTTATTTTCAATGACTATAAAAAGTATCAAATTAACCACACGTTACTATTAGGTGGTGTCAAATTCCACACTAATTTCCATCAAGAGGCATCAAAATTTTCTTCGTATCAAAGGAATAATGTTGTGGCGATAGGTGCAACAATTTCTATATTTGAGAATAGATATATAATAACAAACAATGGTCAAGCTTAGTGGACATTGAGGCTCCTATCATTACCATTTTCCATCAGTAATCACTATCTGTTCAAATTTGGATGGTTAATGCTTTTCATTGATGTAAGTGTCACATATTGGGTAGAATTCACATGGTTGACCCAATTACTACACTATATTCCGTCAAGAGGCATCAAGTATTATTTATTTCTCATAAGATATATATTTAAAATTGTAATCCATATTTGTTAGTATTAGAGAAAAAGGGTATCAACTTGTTAATCTCAAGAATTTCTTAATTTCAAAATAGTGGTTGAATAAAAAATCATGGAATAGCTTAGAAGCCAATTCTTGCAATGCTTTCCATCAAGAGGGATCAAGACTTTCTATTCTTATCAAAGAAAATGCTTAGCGACCACCAACCTTCATTACTCATTGAAAGGAATAACGAATGCCACTAGGCTCAACAATTTTGATTTTGAGAAGATTAAAGACTTATTTATTTCTCCTAAGATATATCTTTGTAAATTATAATCCATATTCGTTCATATCAAGGAAAAATCCTAGTGGGTGCTAGGCTTAAAATTTCTCAATTTCCAAGTAGTTATTGATTAACAACTCATGATATAGCTTAGAGGCCACCATGATCCTTTCATTTTTTCTTGTTGTAGTA
The DNA here is from genome assembly GCA_018340775.1 of Taxus wallichiana var. yunnanensis. NCBI lineage: Eukaryota > Viridiplantae > Streptophyta > Pinopsida > Cupressales > Taxaceae > Taxus > Taxus wallichiana. The sequence continues at coordinate 404,706,532 of CM031244.1, read as the reverse complement.
GTCACTATCTTTACATCTTTAGATCTTTGATTGTAATTTTCAATGATTATAATTGTTTCAAAATAAGGCTACACATTACGTGGTGGAGCTTTTTTTCGCACTCACGATTTTTGTCGAGAGGGATCAACACTTTCGGTTTGATCAAAGATTTTTTTGAAAACCACTAAGTTTGATTACTAGTTGAAAGGAATAACGTAGCATGACCGCTAGGATCAACAATTTCTATTTGTGAATAGCTATATTATAACAAACAATGGTATAGCTTAGTGGCCCCTAGGCTCCTATCATTATTTTTGTCATTGTAATATATATCATTTTGAGGCAGACTTTACATGGCAACCATAATTGCTGCATTACATATTTATCTCGTACAAGATATATCTTTTTAAATTAGAATCCATATATACCCACGAGAGCAAGTGATATTTTTGTAGTTTTGATAAGATAAATCATTGCAACAATTACTTAATTTGGAAATAGCGATAGAATAACAAATCATGATATAGCCTATAATACCTGCTAGATATATACCAATACCTCTTGTCATTATAAACACAATTATCTTTACAACTTTGAGGCACTAGAGCTTTTTGTTGTTTTAATGCAAAAAAACCTTATGGGATTTGAATTTTCATACCACGTGTCATTTTTCATCGCGTTTTAATGGTAGCTATTTATATTATAATATCACGGTTTCATATAGTTTCAAAATATTTTATTATTCGTTTCTTTACATTTAAATTTTGTAATAAATGTGTCAATTATAATGTTTTCTAACTATTAGGTTCAAAACATGCCATGTGGCACAATATAATTGGATAATTATTTTTCATTTGCACACTACATCTAACATTGTATAGGTCGATTTTGATAAAAATTAAAAAAAATGTGCCTATACATTCATACACTTTATTTCATTTGTTTTATTACAATATTATATTTTTTTATTACGTTTCAACTATTTTAAGCTATAGCCACGTGTCACCATTTTACTGGTTGTTATTTATATTATAATATTGTGGTTTCATATTATACTAGTTTCTTTACATTTTAATTTCATAATAAATGTGTAAATTATAATGTTTTCTAACTATCAGGTTCAATCTTAACATGTGGCACAAAGTAATTGGAGAATTACATTTCATTAGCACACTACATCTAACATTATCTAGGTGATTTTTGATTAAAAATAAAAAAATGTGCCTATAAATTGATATAATTTATTTCTATTGTTTTATTATAATATTATAAGTTTTATTACGTTTCAACTATTTTAAGCTATAGCCAATAACAAAAGGTGTTGTTTTCAATATTGTTTATTTTTTCGATATCCCGCACCTTTTCTCAATGAGTGGAAAATTCAAAATTTGAATTGTGAATTCCCCACATTTTTGAGAATTTGAAATTTCAATATTAACACAATTTCCCCGCTCATCATATTTTAAAATTTCCATATCCCATTTTTTATATTTTCAAAATTTCTAACGTGGACTATGCTAGAAAAAAATATTAAATACCCGAGAACTAGTTTTTAGGGTTTTTTTTTTTCTGTCTTTAGTAACAACAACTTGTGAAATCATAGAACAATATAAGCAAGCCGAAGATTGCAAGGCCAAATGCAAGAATCCCGATCATTTTGGCTAGGGAAAAATCAAGAAGTAATTATAATCTCATTTGTGGATTAACAAAAAGGGAATAATCAAGTAGTAACAAAAAGGGTGCTCACACACTGGGGAAGCAAAAGGGGTTATAGAAAAATAACACAGATAGTTAGCTCGATGCAAAATCGGTGGTTTGAACGACATCACCAAACACGAAAAATATCAGATCTAAATAAGGTATTTATCAAAAATGTATACTATACTAAATGTGCACCTTTTTGATTGCGGACTTATATAGTCATTCTATCTTCGACTAGATCCTATCTTTTTAACCTCATTCCATCCCTTCTTTTCCCTAAAAACGCACTTCACAAGTCAGCCCAACTCTGCTTACTGATTACTTATGGTTGTTTTGTCAAACCACCTTGTGAATAGTTCTATCTTTTTCACACCATTTTAGCCTGCTTTTCCCTACGAAAACGTGATTTGTGGCCCTAGCTCGCATTTTACACGGTTCCTTCGATCATTTTGTCACACCACCTTGTGAATACTAGTTCTTATCTTTTTCACGTTAGTCAACCCTGCTTTGCCCTATGAAAACATGATCCCAGCCTGGCCCTAACTCTTTTGCTTATCGATTTCTTTTGATTGTTTTGTCACACCATCCTTGTGAATACTAGTTCTATCTTTTCACACACACTAGTCCAACCCTACTTTTCCCTATAAAAACGTGATTCATGGCCCTATATTTTCTTCTTTGGTTCCTTTTGATCATTTTTTCACACCGCCTTGTTCTTAAAGAAAATAAGGAATCTATTGGGCCCAACTGAAGAAAATTTAATCCCTTTTCATCTCTGGTTTTTATTTCATTTGAACGCTTTCAAGTTTCCACCGATCTTGTCCCCCTCTGGATTGTTTTTCCCGATAATGATGGCCAATCACCTAAACACTAGTTTTTAAAAATTTTAATGTTTAACGAGACTCAAAATATTGTTTTGGTATTCGTTACGTCTACTTTTTTTTTCCTTTTATTATGATGATAGAAACAACTCTGAGGTAAATATTTCATTGTACATTGTTTATATGGTTACCGTGTTGACTTTGTGAGAAGATATTCGAGGTTAACAAAATGGTCTAAATCTATAAAATCATATTAGGTTTTCAATTGTGAGATAATTTTTTGTGCAATGGAAGGTTAAACATATTATATATACACCTAAATTTTATCTATAAAATATTATAATCACTATGCATTAAAATTTATATATTAAATATTTCAATCACAATGTATTTATGTATGTTAGTCATGACAATAAAATTCTATTAAAACAATATTATTAGTAGGCCACATATTATTGGTGGAAGATAGAGTGTATATATATATTAATTCATTAGGGTTTTTGTGGAAGGCCACAATATTATTAGTCTATCTGGAAGGACACAAACTAATAGTATTTGGATATTAGTTGTCCCTAGGATTTTACAAAAACAAGAAAACTATTGAAAGCTTATGCGTCGCTAGGTATAACTTAATACCATATTTGAAGCTTAGTGATCGGTACTCAATAATGCATATCATGAAGTCATACGCCACTAAGACACTGCCACATCGTAATATTTGGAACATAGTTGTCGTTAGGATTTAACAAAATAAAGAAAGATATTATGAGTCTAGCGTCCACTAGGTATTGCCACAACATATTATTTGGAGCTTAGAGGACCGCTAGGGTTTCACAAAATAAAGAAATATATTGTAAGTCTAGCGTCCACTAGGTATTGCTGAAAAATATATGCTTGAAAATATTTTTGAGCTTAGAGATCGGTACTTCAAGAATGGATATCATGAAGTTATATGCCACCAAGACACTGGAACAACATATTATTTGGAGCGTAGTGGTCACTAGGATTTATCAAAATAAAGAAAGGTATTGTGAGTTCTAGAGTCCGCTAGGTATTTCCACAACATATTATTTGTACCTTAGCAAGTCACTAGTATTTCACAAATTAAATTAAGGTAGTATGAAATTAGTAGCCTCATCCACGCATTGGAACAACATAATATTTTAAAAAATCTTTCTACAAGATTTACCATTTTAAATGAAATTGATTTGAGCTTAGTGACCACTAGCCTTTACAATGATGTAACAATTTAAGCTTTTACATTCATTAGGATTTAACACATAATATTTGGGTCATAGAGATCATAAGAATTTAACACATTAACATGAGATTCTAGGAGGATAGCATCTCTAGAATATGCGTACTCATAATGCTTGCAAGTTTTTCGGTGGTATGCTTTAACAAATCAAATTAACAAATTTTGAGCTACATGGCATCTAGTTGCTTCCACAATAGAATATTTTGAGCTTGGATGTCTCGAGCATTTAACAAGATGAAGTATGAAATTTTTAGCTTGACGTCCACTATCTTATGATGCAACATATTATTTGAAGATATGTTGTCACTAGGATTCAAGTAAAAACATGTTAGATATTGCAAGCTTAGCGACCGCTGGGTTATGCCTTAAAAACATTTTTGAGCTTAGAGATCGGTACTCAAGAATGGATATCATGAAGTTATATGCCACTAAGACACTACAACAACATATTATTTGGAGCTTAGCAGCCGCTAATATTTATCAAAATAAAGAAAGGTATTTGCAAGTCTAGCGTCCACTAGGTATTGCCACAACATATTATTTGTACCTTAGTGGTCACTAGTATTTCACAAATTAAATTAAGGTAGTATGAAATTAGCAGCCTCTATGCACTAGAACAACATAATATTTAAAAAAATCTTTCTACAGGATTTACCATTTTAAATGAAATTGATTTGAGCTTAGTGGCCACTAGCCTTTACAACGATGTAACAATTTAAGCTTTGTGTTCAGTTAGGATTTAACACATAAGATTTGGGTCATAGAGGATGCAAGAATTTAACACATTAACATGAGATTCTAGGAGGCTAGCATCCACTAGAATATGCATACTCATAATGTTTGCAAGTTTGGTGGTATGCTTTAACAAATCAAATTAACAAATTTTGAGCTACATGGCATCTAGTTGCTTCCACAATAGAATATTTTGAGCTTGGATGTCTCGAGAATTTAACAAGATGAAGTATGGAATTTTTAGCTTGATGTACGCTATCTTATGATGTAACATATTATTTGAAGATATATGTCGTTAGGATTCAAGTAAAAACATGTTAGATATTACAAGCTTAATGACCGTTAGGTTATGCCTCGATTTTTTTTTTTTGAGCTTAGAGATCGGTACTCAAGAATGGATATCATGAAGCTATACGCGCCAAGACACTACAACAACATATTATTTGGAGCTTAGTGGCCGCTAAGATTTCTCAAAATAAAGAAAGGTATTACGAGTCTAGAATCCGCTAGGTATTGCACAACATATTATTTGTACCTTAGCGGTCACTAGTATTTCAAAAATTAAATTAAGGTAGTATGAAATTAGTGGCCTCTACGCACTAGAACAACATAATATTTAAAAAATATTTCTACAGGATTTACCATTTTAAATGAAATTGATTTGAGCTTAGCATCCAATAGCCTTTACAACATGATGTAACAATTTAAGCTTTTCCTTCATTAGGATTTAACACATAGTATTCCAGGAGGCTAGCGTCCGCTAGAATATGTGTACTCATAATGATTGCAAGTTTTCGATGGTATGCTTTAACAAATCAAATTAACAAGTTTTGAGCTACATGACATCTAGTTGCTTCCATAATAGAATATTTCGAGCTTAGATGTCTCGAGCATTTAACAAGATGAAGTATGGAAATTTTTAGCTTGACATATGTTTCTATCTTATGATGCAACATATTATTTGAATATATATGTCGTTAGGATTCAATTAAAAAATATGTCGATATATTGCAAGCTTATCATGCATTTGGGTTATGCCTCGAAAACATTTTTTGAGCTTAGAGATCGGTACTCAAGAATGAATATCATGAAGTTGTATGCTATTAAAAATTGCCACAACATATTATTTGGAGCTTAGTGGCTGCTAGGATTTCTCAAAATAAAGAAAGATATTGGAAGGCTAGTATCACTAGGTATTTCCATAACATATTATTTGTACCTTAATAGTCTTTAGGATTTAAAAATTAATTTAAAGTAGTATGAAATTAGTGGCCTTTGTGTATTGCAACAACATAATATTTAAAAAAATCTTTCTACAAGATTTACCATTTTAAATGAAATTGATTTGAGCTTAGCGGTCACTAGCCTTTACAATGATGTAATAATTTAGGCTTAGTGTTTTTAGGATTTAACACATAATATTCTAGGAGGCTAGCATCCGCTAGAATATGCATACTCATAATGTTTGCAAGTTTTGGTGGTATGCTTTAACAAATTAAATTAACAAGTTTTGAGCTACATGTTTTTATCTTAGCATCCACAATTAGAGTCCACTAGGTATTGTGGAAAAATATTATTTGGATCTTAATGGTTACTAGGATTTCATTCATTTAATTAAGGTAGTATGAAATTAGTGGCCTCTACGTATTGCCTCAACGTAAAAATTTACGCTTAACATTTGTTAGTATTTAACGCATAATTCAAAGCATAGTGGTGAAAGGATTAAACACATTACATTAAGATTCTAGGTGGCTAGAGTTTTGAGTGCTTCCACAATAGAATATTTCATTCTTAGATGTCTCAAACATTTAACAAGACAAAGCATCAAATTTTAAGCTTGGCATCCGCAAGATTATTTTGCAACATATTATTTGAAGATAACGTCATCGAGGATTTAACAAAATAGAGAAAGATATTTCAAGTCTACTGTGCACTAGGTATTACAAGTGCCATATTATTTGTAGTTTATGCCACAATGAAAAATTTGGAGCATTTGTCTCGAACATTTATTAAAACAACAAATGCATGTTTAGATAAGTATAACATTTGGAATATATACACGATCATTGTATCAATTATAAATATTCATCTATTAACATGTCATACATATCACAATGTTTTCTCGCCTATCTCACATACTACAATTTATGATTCATTGTGGTTCTTCCTTAACTATGATTTGATGATTGAGACCATGGGCACGGTTGCTTCCTTAGCTATGGGTTGTTGTTGAACCGAGCCCATGGGTATAATTGCTTCTAGGTTTTTGCTCTCTCGCTCAGACCTATTTTATCATCAAAATATTTTTTACAAATCTTAGAATCTCTTTTATCTTTTCCATATCCAGAATCATGCTTCTATATAGCACAATAGACTTGTCAAGCAAATCCTTTTGACTACCACATGCTTTTTTGGAAATTTCCTTTAGAGTCTCTATTTTTGTATTTTTCCCTTGTTTTGGAAACAATCTCAATGACATGTGAAGTTTCTCCTCATTCTCCTTAGCTATTCTCCTTTGAAAATTAACCATGAATTTTAAAGGGATGTCACGAACTCTTCATCAGAAACCAATGCATGGTTTCCTTTAAATATTTCCATGACCAAAGCTTCTATGAAAACATGATTTCCTCTAGAAATAATGTCATCAAACTACAAATAAATTTCTCTTACTTGTTCATTCCATTCCCTTAGACTTTCTTTGTATAATTAGCATATGTCTAGCATATACCAATATCATCCATGGTCATAATTGTAGGGTCTTTACAAATGCCTTTTTCAATGACTCCCCATTTGTGTTAATTTTTTCTACAATGATGCCACTCCTGTAATGAGTTTTTCATTTTTTCCAAGCCCTCTTCTTCCTACTTCTTTGCATGGATGTAATTATTTATATTATTGTACAAGCCATGCAATGCCTCTTCTACATTAGAAACTATGTCGAGAGGAACTGTGGCCTTTAACTAAGTTTCAAGCTCTATATTTTTAGCACGTACTCCCCTCACTACTTCTATGCTTGCTTTATGGCCCTTATAAAGGATTCTGGATCTTCCTGATATTGCACCACTTGGGATCCTTTGGCTTTCCTTTTCTTTGTAAGAGTGAAGAGGTATTATGAAGTTTCATGCCAAACAATGGCTTGTTGTGTTGACACCTTATTTTTGGTTACCCTTTTCAAGGTTCTCATCCTTGGATTGAATTCAATGTTCACTAAGGGATCTTCTTGTGCCTCCCAATCTAGATGTTCTTTGTAGGAAATTATGAATTACTCTACCTAATCATTTCTCACTTGTTGTGAAGTGGAGGGAGAATATTGAGAGGGTTACATTGGGGCTTCACTGGCTGGAGCTTTATTTGGTTTGAACAAGACTTCTCAAAACTTAGATCTAGATTCATTTGGTGGAGATAAGGGAGCACATGGTTGTTGTGAATGTTCTGAATACAAATCTTGCTTTCTCTTCATAGCCTCCTTTTTAATAATTTCTCTTAGAGGTGGAACCCCCTGACTCCTTCATATTCTACTGAACAAGGCTATCTTGTGTTTGGGTAATCCATACCTAGTCATTATCATCATGCACGTGAGCATACAATATATTTAACTATCCTTTAAGAGAATTAAGGTGTTGGGAAACCCTATTCCATTTTGTCATATTGCCTTAAAGGGTGTTTAGGAGATGAAATGAATTTCTATGGGCGAGGAAACCTTCAAATTGGGCCACCTTTTAAACATTCTGCATCCCATAAAGACTGGGAAGGAGGGATGTGTTTTAAGCTTCTTCTCCTTACACTTTAAAGAAATACCATTGCAAATATGATATGCAACCTCTTGTACTACCAATTTTTCTGGCACATAATATGGAAATTGAAAAGGAGGTGTAAGGAGCCCCTCGATCATGATAACTATATATTCTGGATAGAAGAATGTGACTCCCATATTCCTTATGGAAGTGAGGATGGCATCAAATATTCTCGGTGTTACTATTTCATGTAATTTTTGGTAGAGAGAAGGATACAAATAAGTGCATATATCTTGAATATGTGATATCTAAAATGATGGGCATACAAGTCTGAATATTGCTCATTTACCCTCAAAGGGCTCAAAGGAGACCAGATTTGATAGAAATCTAGACATTTGAGAACACCAATGACAACATCGAGAAGATAGGAAGCCATGTAAAATGGTTTCCCATGGTCGATGAAATTATTTCTTTGTGTCACTAAATTGAGACAGAGCACCTGACCTAAGGAGGGAATCTTGTCTTCATCAATAATAAAATAAAGTAATGGGATCTAGGAAACATCCACCTTAGAGATTGATGAATTTCCATATAGCCTATTCATGAGTGCCATGCCAATGCAAAATCCTAGTCTAAACCTTTTAATAAGGATTTCAAGATAACTTAGAATCATCCATATTATCTATCGAGTCTTTTTCCCAACTCTGCAAAACATATCTCTTACTCTCATTTTGAGTCATCTAGACTTGAATGTGTTTGAGTTGTACAAGTAGTCCGGCTCTGGAAGTTTATAATAACTTTTGTATGCATTCCTAAAAAAAAAACCTATTCTCTTTTTCCTTGATTTAGAAAATAATGAAAATCCTTGGACTTGGCATGAAATAGATAGGAAGTGTACAAATCAAGAAATGGAAGCACCTCTAGTTTAGCAACAATTAAATGGAGGCCAAATATTTTTATCACCCTTACATCTTAGAACCGTAGCACTTTTCTTCTAGATATACCCGTTATGTCTATGACATCAACATCAACACTTTCATTCTGAACTATGGAATATAGAGCTGAGTAATGCTGAAATTCATCATCTAAGGTTGCTGGATCAAACATGGTATCTCTTATTACTTTTTTTGTTGTCGTTGGAATATAAATAAGTATCTACCATCACCATTTCCCGCTCTCTAGCCATGTTGAAAAATTTAAGGGCCACAAACGCTGCATACATCATTAACGAAACAAATTCTGAGACAAATGACGTAATTGATTTTACGAAAACATTCATATGTCCCTTACTATGAATATTAGGTAAGCTTAGAAAATAATTTCCACATAAAAGATAGAAACTGTTGATCCTAATGGTTGTTAGGGTCATCAATTTCTAAATATCTAGAGCTTAGTGCAGTCACTAGGGATTATTCACATACTTACTATTAATGGAATGAGAAAAGCATGAGCTGTACATGCACCATTAAGGGTCAAGGTATACATATTTTTAACCATGGCATTCATTATTCGTCACTCCAGTAAATAAAATTAATGCAATGATCTAAGTTTGTCAATACAAGCACTCTTGAGGCTTCAAGACTTACGTAGTTTAGATCCTAGCTAATTGCTAAGTTAAAAACTATGCAAAATTGTTCATGAAAATTAACATGTAACATATTTTGGAAGGATTATCCATTGTCTGAAAACCATCCACATTGCATACATAACATCGAAAAAAAGTTTGAAAACATAGATGTTAGCGAGAGAGAGTATTTATGTCGACATATGAATGGACAATTTTAACATTACTTGTTGGTAATTAACACCAATTGAATGGACTAGCGTAATGGCCATTAAGATTTAATTTTTCAAATTTTGAAAGGAGTGTGTGAGAAAAAAACACAATAATGGGTCTATGTCGCTAATCAAAATTTGTTAAAAAAAAATGTTTAGTTGTCCCATAACACATTTTGCAAAGAATAACATAGGACCCCCAAATACCTAACTAGTTTTATTTGAAATCAAGCATTGGAGTATGCCATAATTCACATCCATTCATATCAAATAAAACACTTTGACCATGAAAATCCATTACTAATTGAAAGGAATGACTTAAAGACCACTAGGATTTTCTAGTTCTTAATTTAAAAAGAGGGATACTTTCATTACCTCTTGTCATAGCAATCATTGGCTATACAAATTTAGAACGATTATAATTATCAATGACTATAATTGTATCAAGTTAGCCACATGTTACCTAGTGGAGCCAATTATTGCACTACTTTCCATCGAGAGGGATCAAGACTTTCTCTTTGTATCAAAGAAAATGCTTATGACCACTAAGCTCCATTACTAGTCTAGCTTAGCGGCCATTGGGCTCCTATCATTAACATTTTCCATTGTAATCACTATCTATTCAACTGTGGATCGCTAAGTTTAGAAACTATGAAAAATTATTCTTGACAATTCACACGCAACATATTTTGGAAGGATTATCCGTTGTATGACAACCATCCACATTTCGTAGATCTAAGTCTGATCTAAGTTTGTCAATAGAAGCAATCTTGAGGCTTCAGGACTTACGTAGTTCAAATCCTAGTGATGGCTATGTTCAGCCACAACAAAATATTTAGAGATTGGTCGTATCTATGTATTATCCACTGGACAACTATTATTAGAATGAGAAAAATTTCTCCAATCTTTGAACTGGTGGGGTGTCAAGATATACATAGTGTTGATCTTAGTAGTTGCTATGTTCAAAGCCATAATGAATTATTTAGAGATTCACCATATCTAGGCTTATTTCAAAGCCAATAGTGATGAACAATAGAATGCCAATCCTTGCACTACTGAGGGGTACAGACACAAGTATTTATGATCCTAGCGATCACTAGGGTTAACCACAACATATTTTTAGAGCTTAACGATTTATAAGAATCATTAACAAATAAATACATACTTCTTATCGTAGTTGTTACTATGATCAACCACAATGATATACCTATAGCTTAGCAGTCACTAGGCATCATTAATAGGAAAACTACTAATGCATTAACAAGAAAATATATAAATCTTAACGGTCAATAACATCCACCTCGAAAAAATATTTAGAGATTAGGGTTAACATAACACCATTCAATGGACATCTATCATTGACTTAAGAAAATTGTTCTATTACATGTATATGTAAGAGATCAAAATTTAATGGAATGACTTACTATTAATGGAATGACCGAAGAACTGTTGTATAAGCACCACAGAGGAGTCAAGATATACATTTTTTTTAACCATGGCGTTTGCTAGGTGTCACTCTAGTAAAAATATTAATGCAATGAGAAAGTTCTATCAATACAAGCACTCTTGAGGCTTCAAGTCTTACGTAGTTCAGATCCTAGCGGTCGTTAAGTTAATCAACAATGAAATATTTAAAATATTTTCCGTATCTAGGATTTTATTCACAGGACAACTATTATTAGAATGAGAAAAATTTCTACATTCTTTGAACTAGTGGGGGTCAAGATATACGTAGTGTTGATCTTAGCGGTTGCTATGTTCACCATAACAATGACCTATTAAAACCTTCTCCGTATCTAGGCTTATTTCAAAGCACAACAATTATTAATGAAAAAAATGCCAATCCGATCACTACTGAGGGGTACAAAATAAGTATTTCTTATCCCAAGTAGTCGCTAGGGTCAGCCACAACACATATTTTTGGAGCTTAACGGTGTATAGGAATCATTAAAAAATAAATACATGCTTCTTATCCTTCCTTGTTACTACTGATCAGCCCAAGGATATACCTATAGCTTAGCGGTTGCTAGGCATCATTAATAGGAAAAATACTAATGCATTAACAAGAAACTATATAAATCTTAGGGGTCAATAACATCCTCTTGGATAAAATATTTTGAACTTAGTGTTAGAAAAACACCATTCAATGGATGTCTCTTTAATTAATTATAATTGTATAATCTCCTAGGTCATTAAATATCACAATGAGTAGTCAACACATACAAAATTATGTTCCTAGCGGTCTCTAAGGTCAGTCACAACAAAATATTTACAAGCTTAGTGGTCATTATGATTAGCATCGACAAATTATTTTGATCTTAGTGTTCATAAGGCATCATTCACTAGACATCTATTATTGAACTGAGAAAAGAGTTGCATTACATGTTTTCTTCAGGGGTCACACATTGCTTATCTCTCATTAGTTTGTTCCACGATTTTTTTGAGCCAAGTGTTACACTAGATACCCTCGTGAGGGATCAAGCCTTAACTAGTTCTCATACTATTTACTATAAGTTATTGAAAAGAAGATAAAATTCCACATTTTAATTATAAATGAAATCTTATAATTTTTAGTGTTGATATATCATTAGCTAATTTAACTAAAATAAGTAGATAATGTAATTTGGATCCCTAAATGTCGTATGTCTTTCTAGAACTATCAATTAAGTGAAACATTATTTAGAATTTTGTTTAGCCTAACTTCTCAAATAGTAGGTTTTATAATTCCCCATTTTACTCATTTTTAAAGAGGAACCTACATAGATGGATCTCTTTGCATTTTTTCTTTGGCAGTCACATATATGTTTAAAAAAAAATTATTTCCAACAATTTCCTTAAGTAATCAAACAATTATTGTAAACAAGCAAACAATTATTTGTGTTACTATTACTATTTCATCTTCTAGAAGTTACTATCATTATTTCATTACTACAATTTAATTTAAAACGAAATGTCTATAGAAACCAGCCACAAACAATCCAAAATCCCTAAATGATTAACAACCCTAACTGAGAAAAATCTATTTTCCTCAGCCTTTTCATAACACCCATTTTTTTCACTTCAGTCATCATTGATGTCCATCTCAATTATTTTACGAATCATTTCTCAGTCCTCTTGTGAAAAAAATACCCATAACATGTTTTACATTACTCACAAGTGGGGTACACACATATTTAGCAAATCATTTAGGGATCGAGAAAAAAGAATGAAAAAACGATGTCAAACCCTATCAGTTGAGAAGTGTTTGTCAAAGAGCGTTAAAGAATAGAAAAATTCACTACTGAAAGTAGAGAAAATAGGGTTTCATTGAAAAGGCTACATAATATTCTACATACATAGAATTTCAAAATTTTGGAAGGAGCAAAGGTGAGAATGCATACCGATTTTTGACACCTTCACGAAAACAAACCATGCTTAGAATTTTGGCAATTGAACCGTGATATGATTTTCCAATGAATTATTACACTTACATTTTTTTTCCTAACGCCACTATTCTCACACAAAGCTTCACAAATTTAAGTGTCCTTGAAATATACTAATGAATGAAAATCTATAATTATATGGAACAAACACTTCCAACCACCACTTTCTTCGGCACATGATTTACAAAAGACATGTGACTGCCATATATTTAATGGATAATTAATGGCTATCAAATGGTACACATATTTTGAATATCACACAAAATTTACTTTGTTCGGTTAATGGCCAATTAATTTTAGGGAACCACTATATTAACCATATATGCCACATGCAAAAATTATCAATATTAACAACAATATCATCAAAAGAACAACATGCTCAATGTCAATTTTATCATCTTTAAATTACATAGTGAGTATATCATCTTTAAATCCCCATAAGAGTTTATTTTTCTCTTCACATATTTTCTCTAAATTCCATTTTTATTCAAAGGGGTTTCTATCTTTGCTCCTTCCAAATTTTCAATGTTGATAGAAGGGATTTTTGATTGCCCTCTCGTGTATTTTTTAGAAGTAGAAGTGGTTGTATTAACCCTCTCTTTTCCATTAAAACCAATAACCTTGTATGTTTTCTATGTAATGCGATCTATATCTTCATAGAAATTCCATGTTGATTGTGTTTCCAGTGTTGTGTTTTCCAATTGTTTCTCCTTCTTGAAGGTTTTCTTCAACTTGTTCATCTTGTATTTGCATTGCTTCCCCAGTGAATGTTTTTCCACAAACTTCATTCAAAGCATCTGCTATATTATCCCAATGTTTCTTTCCAATATATCCATGGTTTAAATATTCATACACCTCTTCATATTTTGTAATAAATGTTTTCACATCGATTCGACCACAAGTCTTCTTTGTATTCTTTCATTAGCTCCTCTTTATTTCTATCTCTTTCATATGCATGGATTATTGAAAATGTTTTTCTAATTTTGAATCATCAACATCATCAACAATATATGGAGAATTTAAATCTATTTGTGAATGTGGAATGCAAGGACCCAATTTCTATATGCCACTTGTATTCTATTGTAAATTTGAGACACTATTTCCCTCTAAGTTTTGCACATAGAAGTCTTTACATGACAATTGCTTAGTTGTGTTGGAAAAAAAAATTGTCTACATAGTTGTGTTGGAAAAAATATTGTCTACATAGTTTCTTTGAAAATTTGTGATTCAAATGTAAAAACAAGGAAAATGGTGATATTTCCATGTCTGCAAATTTATCGTTACTATAAACAATCACAAATGAAACAATTTACGTACTCCATCTTTTATCTAAACTTAATTTCATTTTCCATTTTCTAAAAATAAATATACAAGGGTCCTGCGCTTTGTAAAATCACATAATCAAAACATGTGGAGAACCATTGAAAATTGGTTAATTACCTACTAACAAATGCAATATTTATAATCACTGTGAAATGGGTGTATAAACTGAAATTATTCAAAATAAAATAACAATGCTTTACCTCTTTTAATTTTCTGTAACTCTATTCTTCCCCCATTTGTGTATGTGCTCCTTGTTTTGGTGTGGTCGCCTTCGAAAAGAGTATACAATTTTCCATTTTATCGCATTAAATACAGACGTTAGCAGAGTTTGTGTGGATTAAAATTTAATATTGTACCACTTAATATTAAATGTAGTACAAAAAAATAAAAACACTCTAAAGTGGCAGATTTTACATTACATGGTTTAATGGCCATTTAATGTTTAGGGAAGCAAAATATTAATTATGTAACATTTGACCTTCCAAAAAGTGTAATTGTTATTGTATTATAAAATATTAATCTTTCCCCTACACTATGAGGTTTATGGATAAAATTATACACACGGAAGCGTGATCTAAAATTAAGGTAACATTTTTATAACATAATTTTTAATGTATGAAAACTACAATTCGACATTGGTTGAGACTTAATTTCAAAATTTAATTAAAATTAAGTCTTCAATATTGAGAATTATTAATAAAAACTACGTAGCATGTGTTACTTCTACTCAATATTATATACAATTATTAACAACAAAGATATAAAAAGCTTAGAAACAATTAATACACATAATTGAATCAAAGCATATACCACCATCATTAATCAAATAAAGTCTAAATTATTAAAAGTAAACTTATATTGTTAAAAGATTACATAGGATATAAAAAGCTTAGAAACAATTAATACACATAATTGAATCAAAGCATATACCACCATTGTTAATAAAATAAAGACTAAAACTTGAACTCTATACCATAAAATAAGCATAGCTATACAATTAGAGAATTAAATACATGAACGATTTACTTTGACACAATATTAATGGCCCTAAATTTAAGTCTAAGAGACCGCTAGGCTATAGACAATTTTGACTAGAATGATAGGTGAAAATATGCCCTTCGATATGCGAGTGATCCCTATTCCAAGTGAAAATCCACACTTCGTCTTGAAAATGCATGTAATTTGTCATGCGAGGGATTAATTTTTGACGTGCAATGGATCACGAGATCAACATGTGAGGGAGATCGCACTTCACCGCATGAGGTATCACACTTCACCATGCGAGGAATCGAACTTGGTAAAGATGTATGAGGCCATGACTCTCTTGCTCTACGATCAACTATCACTGTCACGTCCATGTGTGAGTTTTGAACTTGGAATTTTGCTGCTCACAAATTGAAGTGCAATCGCCAACTTCTGGCCTCCCATTCTAGTCAATATTTTAATTTCAGTGTGTAAAAATAATAATTACATCACAATGGCCGCTAGGCTATAGAAGTATTGAAATCCATAGGGGAAAAAGCCAATGACTGTGAGTGGTAATGTGTAGGATAGTACCACTAGTTGTAAAAATTGAAGTCAAAATTTATAACTTGTATACTAAGAATTTAGAAAAAAGGTAGCCAATAAGACGAGTAAAATCAAGTCACATGTACAAAGCAACCAATAAAAAGGTGACACATCAGCTATCCCGAAAAGGTGATTTCATTCACAAGCAAGGGCCAATATTAATTTTCTTTGTACTAAAAAGTACCTATTTTTAATCCCTTAGAAATACTTTTTCAACAAAATTTAAATGCACAAAAGAAAATGTGTGCATTATAAAAATATTAATCTTTCCCCTACACTATGTGGTTTATGGATAAAATTATACACACAACAATGAGATCTAAAGGGTGTAAAACAATTTGTTATATGTTTAAAGATTTGGATTAAATGAGGTTTTAAAGATGTTCATATAAGATGTATATTTTTATTTTCTCATTGTGATTTCAATTCTCCATACTAATGTTAAAGATTTAAGTGTGATTTGTACTAACTTTATCTATTTATTTTTGGATACAGTTGAAAATGAACTCTATTTTTGAAGAAGTAGCACATGTGGATTTACTATCCAAAGGTGTGAAAGTTGCGGAGGGACTATATTATCCATCCAAAGATACACTCCATTGTAGAGACACGAGGTCTAGCTTATTCATTGTCAAAATAAGTATATTATTCAATGGCAAAGTGAGACTACCATACACAATTAATGATTGTGAAACCTTGGCAGAAATTGAAAACAAGGGATACTTTATCCCATGGGAAAGGAAGCAAATGATTAAGCATGTGATTTCAAATGTTTCACATGTGGGGGGTGATGGAATTCAAAACATCATGAGCAATGACTCAGAGGATACATTTAATGAGGATGAGGGTTTGAATTCTACAGTGATAGCCATTGTTTCACAACTCCTAAAGACAAGGATGAATTTGCTACAACCTACATGGTGCTAAAACATAAGTGTCCTCATAAAGAAGGTGACATAGCTGAAGGGTTTATATCCTGGTATAAGAACAACATGTGATTTCGGGAGTGGTGTTGGGACCCACACACTTTGGTGTTTTTGTGGAGAATATTATAACTACATGCAATGATTGCTATCCAAGTCTACAATGCAAAAATGAAGTTGCCTGCCAATCAAAAAATTAGTTTATCTAGAAACAAGAACTACACTTCATGTGAATGGAAATTTTGAACTCCAAGAAACAACCGCCACATCAAACAATGACTTCAATTTGAAGTTCAAGGGGGTTAATGCAAGTTGATACATTTTTGTTCAAAATAACACAAATTTGTTGCAGAAGCAACAATTACAAATGTCTGTGAAGGAGACATGGTGCACTTTAAAAAATTAGATGGCAATACATTTGGGGTGCATGTTGATAAATTAATTACGCCTTTTTGCAAGGGTTGCTCCATATCAGAAGGATCTCTCATCCAATGGCCACCATCTAGTTGGCCCATCAAGATGGTTCTGTTATGGAAGTAAGGCTAAAATAAATTCCTAGAAGAGTTGTTGATAGAAATGTGGAGTGCATTTGAAGATCCATTTCCTCAATTGGTATACCCAAATTCATATGAATCCTCCATATGTAGTAGTAATGAAAACTTGATAAAAAGACCTTACAATGCCTGCAAACGCCAAAAGGTAAATTCTACTCCATCTAGTACATCAAAGGAAATGGAAAATGATGAAAAATCAAGAGAAGAATTTTTGTCTAAAGTTGAGAAAAAACCTTGTTGCAAGGAAGGATGTCTCTCCAATCTATCTCTAAGTGCTTTCAATCACAGTTGGAATTTAACTCTAGATATGAATGAACCTGCCATCAAAAACTTTGTACTTAATACATTCACCGCAAATGCTATCAGTTGTGATCAAGGTCAAACTTCAGAACATAGTATAGATAAATTGAAGTTATGTGGAAGGGATGTATGTCTAGAATGCATGGTACAGATGTCATGGAATCACGAAAAGCACCTATTACAGATACAAAAATCTTGGATTAATGGCAAGAGGAGGGCAAGTAAATGGAAATACAGGAAAACAAAAAAATGCCAAACACTATTGCAACTATTGCATTGATATCCAAAATGGTGGAGAAGAATTTTGATATATCCCCACACATGTCTCGTTTAGTGGGACAAGATGGTACTAAAGTAACAATGAGACTGCTGCCTACATGTTATAGTTTTTCTTACATACTACAAAAGTGTAATGAGGGCCTTTCACTATTGGGCCTTCCTCAAACGTCACAGTCAAATCTCAACAAAATATGGCAAGAACATTTCTCCCATGTTTCAATCACAAGAACAACTTCTTCGCCAAATGTGACGAGTGCATAGAGCTTAAGAACAAATGTGCATCGACCTCATGTCCAGAAACATTGGCACAAATATATCAACACCAGAAATGGCACAATGATTACATTCAAAGTTGTCATGTAACTTACTATGCATGTAGAGTGCAATCAAAACAAAATCATAATAGCTATTAGAGCATTGTGCATGAAAAAATTGACAAGATGAAGACTAAAATACCAAGGAAGGACAAAAAAAAAAAAATGAATTATTAATCTCCCCGTCACCTTGGTCGGTATATCGACACATGAGCAAAAACAAGGGGTTTTAGACACTTTGGTCTCCCTTTTGTTGAGCGAGGAGCAAACTTCACAATAACATCATTGGCACTATGTATTTGGAAGCTAGAAGAACCACTTACAAATCAATATGGTGATTTGTTATATAGTAGTGGGACGTCAAAACACCCATTACATGATGCACTATTGTAAAATGATGCATATGAAAAGTGCAAGGAATACAAGCAAAAAAATGAGGGTGCTCATACAACTAATACTGTAAGTAGTTGTTCAAGTTCATTTAGAAAACAACCACCAACTCTCTACTTGCAACTAGATAATGTTGCAAGTGACAACAAAAATCACACATTGTTTGCGTTTGCATCCATGTTGATAGCTAGAAGGGTTTTCAACACAATGTATGTGAGTTTCCTTCTAGTGGGTCACACACATGAAGACATAGATGGGACATTCGGCTGATTATCAACAACATTGTGCAAATTGGATACATTCTCTTTGCCACAAATAATGGACACTTATAGAACATGCCAAGAGGAGTCCAACACATTCACTCCATACCTTATCGAGGAAGTCTATGAATTTAAGGCCTTTGTGGAACCACACTTGCTAGATGGTAACCACAAGATCATGGGTATCAGTAAACCAAATATGTTTAAATTCTATGTCAAAGACAACAAGCCCGTCATGGAGTTCAAAGCATAAATCTTGGAGTCCGTATGGTCACACTTAATTGAGATCTGGAAAACAAAGTGGATGGGAAACCTTTCTTTCTTGAAGGGGATCCTCCATTGGAACCCTTCAAAGAACCCAAAGAGATGGCAGACATGCAGAGAGGCATTCAGGCATACATCACACATTGGGAAAAGAGTTCAACAAATGGTGGATAAGCATACTATGTTTTGAAGATTACATATTGGAAAAATGTTCTACATTCCCTAGAGAATACATTTTTCAATTGTAACATGATGAGAAGAGATTGTTTTGGCCAAAAACAATTCAAGATAACACAATGTATGATCAGATAGTGGGTGCACCACATCTTGACATGGATAACTACTATTGTCAAAATTTCCTTTCAAATAAGGATATATATGTTGGACCTATTTGTGATAGACCTTGAGAGGAATTCAACCTAGTAGTGGATGTGAATGTTGGGAAGATGATACTAGTAAGACCGGATGATGATAATGTACCTATATGGATGGGAAAGGCAGAACTAAAACTAATACAAGATGTTCACACAAACACTCAAAAGATAAGGGTACACTGGTGGGAACCCACAGGAAAATGAAATACAAAAAAATAAAGGTACGAGGAATGCTTGTTGAAAAATCAATGGTGGAAAAAATCAAGGGACACATCAGATATTGATATAGATAGTGTCATCTGGGCATGGATTCCAAGCAATACATGGAAAGGAGTTCAAATTAAAATACTGAGTCAGGGTCACGAAGCTATCCAACAATACCTCGAAAAATTCAATAACAATGATTAATACCCTTGCGAGGGATCAATGTGTATGTAATTTTCTCAAAGGATTGATTGCCTATGGAAATAAATTTTCAAATCGATTTCCCAAAACAACTTGTTTAATGTAATTCTTAACTCTTTGTTGTTCTTTATGATTTCTGAGAATGGAAAAGCATACACATAGTTGAATTTATCACAAGAAACTTTCATATTTACAATATCTCGGTCTTTTTTATATAGATTTATATAAAAATTATATCAATATATAATATATATAATATATAAAATAAATATAAATTTGAAGTATTTCAATAACTACTATTTTGTACTTTTTAAAGGGAAATATTGTAAAATTACCGTCATCATCTATTTTTTTTTGATGGTATAAAAGGCTATCAAATTTAACCCCTGGGCTGATGTAACTTTATGGCGCCTAGGCTTATGTAACTTAGCGTCTGCTAATTTTATGTACCTTAGTTGTTGGTGGGCTTATGAAACTTGTTACTAGTAGGCTGGTGTAAATTTCTAGCCACTAGGATTATTTCACCTAGATGAATCTACTCTTGTGTAAATTAGCAGCCACTAGGCTTATGTAAGTTAACAACCTATACGCTTATGTAAGACAATGACCACTAGGCTTATGTAAATTAACATCCTATACACTTATGTGAGATAGCGGCCACTAGGCTTATCGTGGTATTATGTAAACTATTGTAGAACTTTTACTCTCATTATTCTATCTCATTTTATTCTCTGAAGTAGGAATCAAATGTCTCTGCTATTATGCCTTCCTGAACAAGGAAAATTAACTAGACATCCTTGATTATAATTTATCTACTAGTATCTTGATAGTTCTTCATCGTTCATTCTTCTAACAACCCTAAATGAATGGTTGTGAATCTTGCCAATGAAATATGCCTAAAGTTATCCCGATTATCTTTAATAGGTGAAAAAACAAGGCCATCGGATCTAAACAACTCAAATTTTATAGTCCATTTGTTCCGTATATCATCGACAATAATAGAAAATTCCATTTGTAGTATAGATTGATGGTTGAGTCCGTTTTGAAAATCAAAAGGCATTGAATCTCAAATTTCTGCATTCAAAGGACAATTATATGTTTTTTCATTTTTATATAAGGAAGAAAAAGTTAATAAAAATGCAATAAAATTAAAATACATTACCCTCCACTCCTCTGTTTTGTTTTTTGCCAATCCAGGACGTTGATGACAACATCTAAGTGATTTCCAAACTGATCTAGCTTTGTACATAAAATCAATAAAATTGGTTTCTATCCAAGTTCTGTTCACTTAATTCTATTGTTTGCAAATATTAGTAATGGATTCGTTGGTTGTATTTGTAGAAAGAATGCGAGCCCTTCGAAACTGTAGCCTCGGATGTAAAGACTTGTAAGTATCTGAGCCCAAAATCTTTTTGTGCACATATTGTATGTTGGCCGTAAAGTATATAAAATTTAACGTCATCCATTTCCAAGTATTTCAGATCTTTGAGCACCACAACCTTATTCGTAGACTCCAAGAAGGGAAGAATAATTGCGTCCCTCTATGTAGGAATAACATTTATAAACATGGAGTGCACAAGAAGGTCAAAATTCTCATCATCAACATGATGATACTGATACTTTAGAGGTGCTACATGGCACTGGAAACATCAATTGAAAATAATTTCCCATCGAACAAAAAGTAATCAAACCACTTTTTAGTTGAAGGTTCTGTGTTCTTGAATACAGTGGTTGCTTTCATTAGCAATGCAACTGATTTAGTATTATTTTCAATCCATGGAACTTTGATATGGATGCATCGAGATCCAATTTAGCCAAATATGTTCTCCTTAGCATAGTAAACAACTTGGCATGTTTAGGCGGTGAAAGCGAACCCTTTCTATTCAAAAAATGACAAATGGAAGAGGTTTTATCACCTCTATACAATTTTCTAAAATCTTGTAAGCATGCCAACATGAATTTATTTTGCATTTGAACAACCGATTTTGTATTCATCTACTTAAAACCCCAAATACCATCCATGTTTTTAACAAGAACATTTTTTTCTATTTTCAAGGGCTTGCATTTCCCGTTTCTGAATAAAGAAACATCCAACTCCATATCCACAATAAGACACTTATTATTTTCATAGTCAATGCATTTGACCTGAACACGTAGTGTTCTCAAATCAATGACTGCAGAGGATATAACCATTATGACTTCCTCATGTCCATCATCTATAAAAAACAACCACATGTCATTGTAGTAGTTGTCAGGGCCATGGAATTCAACAAACCATTCGTCATCTCTGTTCTTCCAACTCTCAGCACCTTTAATGAATGGAATTGCCAAGAATGGATTGTGACCAATGGAAGACATTGTATCTGCAATTGGAGTAGAATATATTAAAATTACTTGACATATGGATTAATTTTTATTCTCACCATATGTTAATGAATACAAGTATTGGTATTGCGATCACCAATCTCTATAATACATTACTTTTTATCATTGGTGAGAAATCAAAGTAAATGTTAGCTATTGTTAGGCTTCGATTGAACATGACATCTAACCTTTTTGATAAATATTCCTAGGAGAAGGCCCTAGACTCAAAAAAATTTCTGTTACAATCCATGATTAATCTACAAATCACTGGACTTAATAGGGAGAGTAAAATGCACTTTATCGTGCTACAAAAACCAAAAAACTACTTCCTATACAACAATATATATATATATATATATATATATATATATATATATATATATCATTGAACTGTACATTCCTAGATTGTAAGACAAAAAGAGTGATAACCACTCCATACCGAATGAGATCAAATAAGAGACCCAAAATTAAATCTTCAATGATAGAGCCCAGAGGATTTTCCACCAGAATCTCCACCTCTGAGTCACTTGAAGATAAAGGAGACAAAGAAGAGCTAACACAACAATCCAACAAATCAAATTTGGCCTTCTCTCGGGAGGTAGAGTCCCTGGTTTATCACCACTGCCACCAAGCCTTGAGAGAGAGATTTCACTCCACAAGTCAGGGTATGACTATGAAATTGTAAATTGACCACCCTCACTTCTAGATAGTTCATCTCCTTATGGAGGAGAAACTGGCCTGCTAAATTAGAGATAATGTCAGCCACACTCAATCCCTGCGCCACATAAAACACATTCCTTCAACCACAGATTGAATAGGGTCCAACATTAACCTCCTCAATTTATCACAGACAACCACTTCTTCTATATCATCTTCAATGCTCTCGGCCACTGACCAAACCTGCTCCAACTAACCTCTCATGGAAACATTCTTAATTCTCCCATCGAGCCACTCGAAAAGGAATCACCCAAATTAGGACCAGTCTAAGCATCACACCGCTTCCTCCTAGACCCACCCGCAGAGTCTCCATCGGATACCATGAGATAAGAAGAAGAAATATATCGACGAACTTCTATTTAATGAGACTCCAACCTGAAGGCAAACCAACTAAAATGTGGAAGGAGCTGAAAAGATAGCCCAAAGATAACCAAAATGCAGCTTAAAATCCAAACACCTTCCCCAAAGCCAATGAATGCTAGGTACGTGCCACACTTCAAATCCAAAACCAAATCCTTCCCTTAAAAAACCATCATTTCCAAGAGGGGGAAAACAAGGGGTACAACTTTAGAGATTAAAAGTCCCCTCTACACAAACCAAACATGCATCATTAACCAAAAGGGCTTGAATGTCGTTGGGGAAAAGTGTCTCCCATGATTGAGCTATCACCGACCCTTATTCCAAAATATGACACCAATATTAGTTAAACCATGTGCCACCTTATTACCTTTTCAAAAATACGAGAAAAATTCACCTCCTCAAAATTAGGAAAAATGCTTGAATGTTATCACAAATGGATTGTAATTACCATGCACGAGAAGAGTTTCCTTGCACTACCATAATGATAGCTAAAGAGTTGCATTCAACCCAAATTATAGACCATTTCCTGTGCTTATCTTCATCCAGACCCGACCACAAGGTGATTCCTTCTGTAAAATTATTGGAAGCTACACCACAATTAAAAGCCATAACAAAGACATGTTGAAAATCAATATTACAAAACACACACCTGTAACCAAAGGCTCCAAGGTTTCCTTTAGAGGCACCATCAAAATTTAGTTTGATACAACTGGTAAAGGAGGAATCTAATGTGTCAACCTCTTATCCTTACCCCTTATCGGGAGGACATGGCATCTAACCTTTCAACTGGTTACTATAAATCAAATTTTTTGGATCACAACATTAATACCAAAAAATATGCAAAATTGTTCTTGAAAATTAACACGTAACTTATTTTGAAAGGATTATCCATTGTCGACAACCATCCACTTTGTGTAGACTGCATGAAAGTAAACGTTTGAAAACATAGATGTTATCGAGAGAAAATATTTAAGTATGAATGGACAGCTTTTAATATTACTTGTTGGTAATTTACACCAATTGAATGGGCTAGCTTAAAGGATATTAAGATTTAATATTCTAGTAGAAAAGAATAACGTATAGTAATTTGGTAGGCTCAAGAATGTATTTATTTGCAAATAGAAATATAATAACAAACAATTTGGTCAAGCTTAGTGGCCACTAAGCTCCTCTGATTATCGATTGTCATTGTAAGCACTATATGTTCAACTGTGGACTGATATTGTTTTTCAATGATAGTAATTATATCATATTGGTTGGACTTCACATGTCGAACCCAATTGCAACACTAAATTTCAACAAGATGGATAAAGACTTATGTTTTTCACCTAAAATATATCTTTATAAATTATAATCCATATTCGTTCAGTATCAAAGAAAAATTTCAAAATAACTATTGAATAACAAATCATGGTCTAGCTTAGTGGCCGCTACGATACTTTCATTACCTCTAGTCATAGAAATCACTAGAAGTAAAACTTTAGAATGATTGTTATTGTCAATGACTATAATTGTATAAAATTAACCACACGTTACGGGAGGTGTCAACTTCCGCACTAATTTCCATCGAGAGGGATCAAGACTTTATCTTCGTATCAAAGGAATAACGTTGTGGCTGATAGGTGCAACAATTTCTAAATTTGAGAATATATATATAATAACAAACAATGGTCAAGCTTAGGCCGTTGGGCTCCTATCATTACCATTTTCCATTGTAATCACTATCTGTTCAAATTTGGATGGTTAGTGCTTTTCATTGATTGTAAGTGTCACATATTGGGTAGACTTCACATGGTGGACCCAATTACTACACTACATTCCGTCAAGAGGCATCTAGTATTATTTATTTCTCCTAAGATATATCTTTGAAAATTGTAATCCATATTTGTTAGTATTAGAGAAAAAGGGTATCAATTGCTAAGCTCAAGAATTTATTAATTTCAAAATAGCCGTTGAATAATAAATCATGGAATATCTGAGAAGCCAATTCTTACAATGCTTTCCATCAAGAGGGATCAAGACTTTCTATTCTTATCAAATAAAATGCTTAGCAACCACCAATCTTCATTACTCGTTGAAAGGAATAACATAGCGCCACTAGGCTAGGCTGGCCAACAATTTTGATTTTGAGAGGATTAAAGACTTATTTATTTCTCCTAAGATATATCTTTATAAATTATAATCCATATTCGTTCGTATCAAAGAAATATCCTAGTGGCTGCTAGGCTTAACAATTTCTCAATTTCCAAGTAGTTATGGATTAACAACTCATGATATAGCTTAGAGAACTTTAGGATCCTTTCATTACCCCTTGTCGTGGTAATCACTATCTTTACATTTTTAGATTGATTGTAATTTTCAATGATTATAATTGTTTCAATAGGCTACACGTTACTCGGTGGAGCTAGTTTCGCACCACGTTCCGTCAAGAGGGATCGACACTTTCGGTTTATATCAAAGAAATTTTTAGCGACCACTAAGTTTGATTACTAGTTGAAAGGAATAACGTAGCGGCCGCTAGTATCAACAATTTCTACTTTGTGAATAGCTATATTATAACAAACAATGGTATAGCTTAGCGGCCCCTAGGCTCTATGATTATCACCTATCACTTGTAATTATATCATTTTGGGCAAACTTTACATGACAACCATAATTTCTGCACTACATATTTATCTTGTACAAGATATATCTTTTTAAATTAGAATCCATATATACCCCTGAGAGCAAGTGATATTTTTTGTAGTTTTGATAAGATAAATCATTGCACAACAATTACTTAATTTGGAAATAGTGATAGAATAACAAATCATGATATAGCCTAGCGCCTGCTAGATATATACCAATACCTCTTGTCATTGTAAACAATATCTTTACAAATTTGAGGCACTAGAGCTTTTCGTTGTTTTAATGCAAAAAAACCTTATGGGATTTCGAATTTTCATACCACGTGTCATCGTTTTAATGGTAGGTATTTATATTATAATATCGCGGTTTCATATAGTTTCAAAATATTTTATTATTCGTTTCTTTACATTTAAATTTCGTAATAAATGTGTCAATTATAATGTTTTCTAACTATTAGGTTCAAAACATGCCACGTGGCACAAAGTATAATTGGATAATTATTTTTCATTTGCACACTACATCTAGCATTGTATAGGTCGATTTTGATAAAAACTAAAAAAATGTGCCTATACATTCACACACTTTATTTCATTTGTTTTATTGCAATATTATATTTTTTTATTGCGTTTCAACTATTTTAAGCTATAGCCACGTGTCACCATTTTACTGGTTGCTATTTATATTATAATATCGTGGTTTCATGTTATACTAGTTTCTTTACATTTTAATTTCATAATAAATGTGTAAATTATAATGTTTTCTAACTATCAGGTTCAATCTTAACATGTGGCACAAAGTAATTGGAGAATCACATTTCATTAGCGCACTACATCTAACATTATCTAGGAGTTTTTTGATTAAAAATAAAAAAATTTTGCCTATAAATTGATATAATTTATTTCTATTGTTTTATTATAATATTATAAGTTTTATTACGTTTCAACTATTTTAAGCTATAGCCAATAACAAAAGGTGTTGTTTTCAATATTGTTTATTTTTTCGATATCCCGCACCTTTTCTCAATGAGTGGAAAATTCAAAATTTGAATTGTGAATTCCCCGCATTTTTGAGAATTTGAAATTTCAATATTAACACAATTTCCCCGCTCATATTTTAAAATTTCCATATCCCGCATTTTTTATATTTTCAAAATTTCTAACGTGGACTATGCTGGAAAAAATATTAAATACCCCAGAGAACTAGTTTTTAGGGTTTTTTTTTTTTTCGGTCTTATAGAACAACAACTTGTGAAATCATAGAACAATACAAGCAAGCCGAAGATTGTAGGGACAAATGCAAGAATCCCGGTCATTTTGGCTAGGGAAAAATTAGGCAATAATTATAATCTCATTTTTGGATTAACAAAAATGGAACAATCAAGTAGTAACAAAAAGGGTACTCACACCATTGGGGAAGCAAAAGGGTTACTGAGAAAAATAGCGTAGATAGTTAGCTCGATGCAAAGAATCGGTGGTTTGAACGACATCAACAAACACGAAAAATATTAGATCTAAATAAAGTATTTATAAAAAATGTATACTATACTAAATGTGCAGCTTTTTGATTGTGGACTTAGATGGCCATTCTCTTGGACCAGATCTGTCTTTCTTAAGTGCAGTCCATCCCTTCTTTTCCCTACAAAAACGTGCTTCGTGGCCTAGCTCGCTTAATGATTACTTCTGGTCATTTTGTCAAATTGCCTTGTGAATACCAGTTCCTATCTTTTTCACATTTTAGCCTTGCTTTTCCCTATGAAAATGCAATCCGTGGCCCTAGCTCTACTTACCGGTCCCTTCTAATCATTTTGTCACACCGCCTTGTGAATACTATTTCTTATCTTTTTCATGTTAGTCGAGCCTTGCTTTGCCCTACGAAAACGTGATCCGCAGCCCTAGCTCTGCTTGCAGTTCCTTTTGATTGTTTTGTCACACCGCCTTGTGAATACTAGTTCTATCTTTTCACGCCGGTCAACCCTACTTTTCCCTACAAAAATGTGATTCACGGCCCAATATTTTCTTATTGGTTCCTTTCCGATCACTTTTTCACACCGCCTTGTTCTTAAAGAAAATAAGGAATATGTTGGGCCCCAAATGAAGAAAATTTAATCCCTTTTCATCTTTGGTTTTTATTAACGCTTTCAAGTTTCCATTGATCTGTCCCCCTCGGTTGTTTTTCCCGATAATGATGGCCAATCACCTAAACACTAGTTTTTAAAATTTTAATGTTTAACGAGACTCAAAATATTGTTTTAGTATTCGTTACGTCTACTTTTTCCCTTTTATTATGATGATAGAAATAACCTATGGTAAATATTTCATTGTACATTGTTTATATGTTTACCGTGTTGACTTTGTGAGAATATATTCGAGGTTAGCAAAATGCTCTAAATCTATAAAATCATATTAGGTTTTCAATTGTGAGATATTTTTTTGTGCAATGGAAGGTTAAACATATTATATATATGCCTAAATTTTATCTATAAAATATTATAATCACTATGCATTAAAATTTATATATTAAATATTTCAATCACAATGTATTTATGTATGTTAGTCATGACAATAAAATTCTATTAAAACAATATTATTAGTAGGCCACATATTATTGGTGGAATATAGAGTGTCGGCATATATATTAATTCATTAGGGTTGTTGGAAGGCCACAATATTATTAGTCTATCTGGAAGGACACAAACTAATAGTATTTGGATATTAGTTTTCCTAGGATTTTACAAAAACAAGAAAACTATTGAAAGCTTAGCGGTCGCTAGGGTATAACTTAATACCATATTTGAAGCTTAGTAATCAGTACTCAATAATGCATATCATGAAGTCATACACCACTAAGACACTGCCACATCGTAATATTTGGAACATAGTTGTCACTAGGATTTAACAAAATAAAGAAAGATATTACGAGTCTAGCGTCCATTAGGTATTTCCACAACATATTATTTGGAGCTTAGCGGCTGCTAGGGTTTCACAAAATAAAGAAATATATTGTAAGTCTAGCATCTGCTAGGTATTGCTGAAAAATATATGCTTGAAAACATTTTTTGAGCTTAGAGATCGGTACCCAAGAATGGATATCATGAAGTTATACACCGCCAAGACACCACCACAACATATTATTTAGAACGTAGCGGTCACTAGGATTTATCAAAATAAAGAAAGGTATTGTGAGTCTAGTGTCCGCTAGGTATTTCCGCAACATATTATTTGTACCTTAGTGGTCACTAGTATTTCACAAATTAAATTAAGGTAGTATGAAATTAGTAGCCTCTATGCACTGGAACAACATAATATTAAAAAAATCTTTCTACAAGATTTACCATTTTAAATGAAATTGATTTGAGCTTAGTGACCACTAGCCTTTACAATGATGTAACAATTTAAGCTTTGCATTCATTAGGATTTAACACATAATATTTGGGTCATAGAGGTCACAAGAATTTAACACATTAACATAAGATTCCAAGAGGCTAACATCATCCGCTAGAATATGTGTACTCATAATGTTTGCAAGTTGTCGGTGGTATGCTTTAACAAATCAAATTAACAAATTTTGAGCTACATGGCATCTAGTTGCTTCCACAATAGAATATTTCGAGCTTGGATGTCTCGAGAATTTAACAAGATGAAGTATGAAATTTTTAGCTTAGCGTCCACTATCTTATGATGCAACATATTATTTGAAGATATATGTCACTAGGATTCAAGTAAAAACATGTAAGATATTACAAGCTTAACGGCTACTGGGTTATGCCTTAAAAACATTTTTGAGCTTAGAGATTGGTACTCAAGAATGGATATCATGAAGCTATACACTGCTAAGACACTATAACAACATATTATTTGGAGCTTAGCAGCCGCTAATATTTCTCAAAATAAAGAAAGGTATTGTGAGTCTAGCATCCACTAGGTATTGCCACAACATATTATTTGTACCTTAGTGGTCACTAGTATTTCACAAATTAAATTAAGGTAGTATGAAATTAGTAGCCTCTACGCACTAGAACAACATAATATTAAAAAAATATTTCTACAGGATTTACCATTTTAAATGAAATTGATTTGATCTTAGTGGCCGCTAGCCTTTACAATGATGTAACAATTTAAGCTTTGTGTTCGTTAGGATTTAACATATAAGATTTGGGTCATAGAGGATGCAAGAATTTAACACATTAACATGAGATTCCAGGATGCTAGCATCCGCTAGAATATGCATACTCATAATGCTTGCAAGTTATTGGTGGTATGCTTTAACAAATCAAGTTAACAAACTTTGAGCTACATGGCATATAGTTGCTTCCAGAATAGAATATTTCGAGCTTGGATGTTTCGAGAATTTAACAAAATGGAGTATGAAATTCTTAGCTTGACGTACACTATCTTATGATGCAACACATTATTTGAAGATATGTTGTCACTAGGATTCAAGTAAAAACATGTAAGATATTGCAAGCTTAGCTTATTTCTTTGGGTTATACCTCGAAACATTTTTGATCTTAGAGATTGGTACTCAAGAATGGATATCATGAAGCTATACACTGCCAAGACACTGCAGCAACATATTATTTGGAGCTTAGCAACCGCTAAGATTTCTAAAAATAAAGAAAGGTATTGCGAGTCTAGCATTCGCTAGGTATTGCCGCAACATATTATTTGTACCTTAGCAGTTTGCTAGTATTTCACAAATTAAATTAAGGTAGTATGAAATTAGTGGCCTCTGTGTACTGCAACAACATAATATTTAAAAAATATTTCTACAGGATTTACCATTTTAAATGAAATTGATTTGAGCTTAGCGGCCACTAGCCTTTACAATGATGTAACAATTTAAGTTTTTCCTTTGTTAGGATTTAACACATAGTATTCCAGGAGGCTAGCGTCCACTAGAATATGTGTACTCATAATGATTGCAAGTTGTCGGCGGTATGATTTAACAAATCAAATTAACAATTTTGAGCTACATGACATCTAGTTGCTTCCATAATAGAATATTTCAAGCTTGGATGTCTTGATCATTTAATAAGATGAAGTATGGAAGTTTTAGCTTGATGTATGCTATCTTATGATGCAACATATTATTTGAAGATACTATGTCGTTAGGATTCAATTAAAAATATGTCATATATTGCAAGATTAGCGGCCGTTGGGTTATGCCTCGAAATATTTTTTTGAGCTTAGATATCGGTACTCAAGAATGAATATCATGAAGTTGTATGCCGTTAAGACACCGCCAAAACATATTATTTTGAAGCTTAGTGGCCAATAGGATTTCAAAAACGAAAGATATTGGGAGGCTAGTATCCGCTAGGTATTACCGCAACATATTATTTGTACCTTAACAGTCTTTAGGATTTACAAAAATAATTTAAAGTAGTATGAAATTAGTGGCCTTTGTGTACTTTGCAACATCATAATATTAAAAAAATCTTTCTACAAGATTTACCATTTCAAATGAAATTTATTTGAGCTTAGCGGCGCTTAGCCTTTACAACGATGTAATAATTTAGGCATAGTGTTTTAAAGGATTTAACACATAATATTCTAGGAGGCTAGCATCATCGCTAAAATATTTGTACTCATAATGTTTGCAAGTTGTCGGTGGTATGCTTTAAGAAATTAAATTAAAAAGTTTTGAGCTAGAAAGTTTTTATCTTAGCATCCACAATTAGAGTCCACTAGGTATTGTGGAAAAATATTATTTGGATCTTAGCGGTCGCTAGGATTTCACTCATTTAATTAAGGTAGTATGAAATTAGTGGCTTTATGTACCGCCTCAACGTAAAAATTTTATGCTTAACATTCGTTAGTATTTAACGCATAATTCAGAGCATAGTGGTCGAAAGGATTAAACACATTACATTAAGATTCTAGGTGGCTAGATTTTTGAGTGCTTCCACAATAGAATATTTCATTCTTAGATGTCTCAAACATTTAACAAGACAAAGAGTGAAATTTTAAGCTTGGCATCCATAAGCTTATTTTGCAACATATTATTTGAAGATAGTAGTATCGGGATTTAAAAAATAGAGAGATATTTCAAGTCTACTGTGCGCTAGGTATTGCAGCACCATATTATTTGTAGTTTATGCCACAACAAAAAATTTGGAGCATTTGTCTCGAACATTTATTAAAACAACAAATGCATGTTTAGATAAGTATAAAATTTGGAATATATACACAATCATTGTATCAATTATAAATATTCATCTATTAACATGTCATACATATCACAATGTTTTCTCACCTATCTCACATACTACAATTTATGATTCACTGTGGTTCTTCCTTAACTATAGGGTGTCTTTGTTGAACCGATCCACAGTGCTGATTGCTTCCTAGGTTTGTTGCTCTCATTCAGGACCTATTTTATCATCAAAATATTTTTTGAAAATCTTAGAATCTCTTTTAAATCTTCCATATCCATAATCATGCTTCTATATAACACAATAGACTTGTCAACAAATCTTTTTGACTACCACATGTTTTTTTGGAAATTTCCTTTAGAGTCTCTATTTTTTGTATTTTTTCCTTGTTTTGGAAACAATCTCAATGACATGTGAAGTTTCTCCCTCATTTTCCTCAGCTATTCTCCTTTGAAAATTAACCATGAATTGAAGGGATGTCACGAACTCTTCATCAGAAACCAATGCATGGTTTCCTTTAAATATTTCCATGACCGAAGCTTCTATGAAAACATGATTTCCTCTAGAAATAATGTCATCAAACTAAAAATAAATTTCTCTTACTGTTCATTCCATTCCCTTAGACTTCTCTTTGTATAATTAACATATGTCTAGCATATACCAATATCATCCATGGTCATAATTGTAGGGTCTTTACAAATGCCTTTTTCAATGAGCTTCCCCATTTTTATTAATTTTTTCGTAACGATGCCTCTCCTATCTTGAGTTTTTCATTTTTTCCAAGCCCTCTTCTACCTCCTTCTTTGCATGGATTAACTTATTTATATTATTGTACAAGCCATGCAATGTGTCTTCTACATCGAAATTATGTCAAGAGGGCTGTGGCCTTTAAATAAGTTTTAAGCTCTATATTTTTGGCACGTACTCCCCTCACTACTTCTATAGATGCTTCTACTATGGCCCTTATAAAGGATTCTGGATCTCACGATATTGCACAAATTGGGATCCTTTGGCTTTCCTTTTCTTTGTAAGAGTGAAGAGGTATAATGGTATTACAAGTTTCATGCCAAACAATGGCTTGTCGTGTTGACACCTTCTTTTTGGTTACCCTTTTCAAGGTTCTCATCATTGGATTGAATTCAATGTTCACTAAGGGATATTATTGTGCCTCCCAATATAGATGTTCTTTGTAGGCAATCAGGATTACTCTTCCTAATCATTTCTCACTTGTTGTGAAGTGGAGGGAGAAGATTCAGAGGGTTACACTGGGGCTTTTCTGGCTGGAGCTTTATTTGGTTCGAATAAGACTTATCAAAACTTAGATCTAGATTCATTTGGTGGAGATAAGGGGGCACATGGTTGATGTGAATGTTATGAATAAAAGTATTTCTTTCTCTTCATGTCCTCCTTTTTAATAATTGCTCTCGGAGGTGGAACCGCCCATGACTCCTTCATATTATGTTGAACAAGGCTATCTTGTGTTTGGGTAATCCATACCCAGTCATTATCATCATGCAAGTGAGCATACAATATATCTAACTGTCATTTAATTGAATTAAGGTGTTGGGAAACCCTATTCATTTTGTCATATTTCCTTAAAGGGTGTTCGGGAGATGAAATTAATTTCTATGGGCCAAGGAAGCCTTCAAATCAGGCCACCTTTTAAACATTCTGTGTCCCACAAAGACTGGGAAGGAGGGATGTGTTTTAATATTCTTATCCTTACACTTTAAAGAAATATCATTGTAAATATGATATGCAACCTCTTGTACTACCAATTTTTCTGGCACATAATATGGAAACTGAAAGGAGGTGTAAGGAGCCCCTTGATCATGATAACTATATAGTTTGGATCGAAGAATGTGACTCCCATATTCCTTATGGAAGTGAGGATGACATAAGATATTCTCGACGTTTCTGTTTCATGTAATTTTTAGTAGAGAGAAGGATACAAATAAGTGCATATATCTTGAATATGCAATCTAAAATGATGAGCACACAATTCTGAATATTGCCCATTTACCCTCAAATGGCTCAAAGAAGACCAGATTTGATAGAAATCTAGACATTTGAGAACACAAATGATAGCAACGAAAAGATAGGAAGCCATGTAAAATGGTTTCCCATGGTCGATGAAATTATTTCTTTGTGTCACTAAATTGAGACATAACACATGACCTAAGGAGGGAATCTTGTCTTCATCAATAATATCAAAGACAATTAACTTGAATATCCATTGAATATCCTTTGAATAACACATGACCTAAGATTATTAGAGGGGAAGGAAGATCAAAGACAATTAACTTGAATATCCTTTGAATATCAAGCTATCATATCTAGTCTCATTTGGAGATAGTGTTTCTAGTAGTGGCGGAAAGTTTCCTAAAGTATTAAAGGGATTTTATGCCAGGAGTTTCAACCAAAAGAATACAACTATCGGACATGATAGGAGACCACTAGACATTGTGGTCGGTGAAGGACAAACTAATCATCTTTATCTTGATGAAGGCAAAAACATCCCATGCAACTATGAAAGAACTTGGCTTGCCTAGTGTTGGCCCAAAGAAATTATCTAAGAAGGTCTAGAAGTTTGTCATAAGATGCAAGTGGAAGAGCCCAACATG
The DNA here is from genome assembly GCA_018340775.1 of Taxus wallichiana var. yunnanensis. Lineage (NCBI taxonomy): Eukaryota > Viridiplantae > Streptophyta > Pinopsida > Cupressales > Taxaceae > Taxus > Taxus wallichiana. Next base: position 404,671,307 of record CM031244.1, on the reverse strand, counting down.
AGTAGTAGCAAGAATTTTAATGCATCCCCAAAGTTTCCCAACTAAAGAGAGAGGTCTAGTGATCAAAATGCCATTTTCTTTTCAACTCTTTCACGGCCTTATTTTCATAATTCATAGGGTCTAATATCAAAAGCAAAAAAAATGCCAAGGAATTTGAACCACCCCATGTTGAATCTATTTCCAAGAGTAATATTTTTAGCCAATACGATAAGGGCATCATACTTTCCCGAAGCGTTGAGTCTTTGCCAACCGCACACCGGATCCCAACAATTTTTCAAAAAAGTTCAAACTTCAAAGAGCTTTATTAGTGGATGCCTCATTCTCGACGGGCATGAGAAAACAATCATTTGCAAAGTGGCCATTGATAAGTTGAGATGTTTGACTCGGGAGCATTATTCACTAAATCAATCCTCCCTCAACTATATGAGCAAGAAGATACAAAAATGTTTCCGCCTCAAGAACATATAACATAGGAGCAAGAGGGCAACCTTGTTAGATAGAAAAAAAGAGACCAAATCTTTCAGTTATGGCTATTGATGGTTAAGCAAGTTGAAGCCTCAACTTGAGGAAGATAGTGCATTGTTGAGAAGCATGGGCCCATTCCATTCCTTCTCAAACAATAATAATGTTATTAAGAATATAGTACCCTTTAATAAAATATGTTTTCTTTGCTCTCGATAATTGTAGGAAGATTATGGTAAGGCCGAAGCACGAGAACCTTGACTATGGTTTTATAGGAGACATTCAACAAAGTGATCCACGGATGCCAAAGAGATTTTAGGCATTCTTGATAAGCCAAATGCGTATGGTCCGAATAACTTGAAATTGCTCCTTTGCTTGCTTAGCCCATAGAGATTTGGGAAAGTCTTTGGAAGATTCATCCTTGACCTTGACTAATATAGATGAGCACGAATTTGAGCACCCTTGGCAACATGGCTTTCCATTAGCTTGAGCATGTGTTTAAGTTTGGCCACCATGGATTACAATTAAGGATCAAAGGGGACGCATTCAAGCTAGGAAGAAACTCTTTGAAATTCTTTTGTGCAACACACAAATGGTGCGCTTATAAACTTGTGCTACTTTTTTTTGAAGTGACAAAAGAAGACAACATTACAGATTGATCTCGCCATTCCACCACTCAATCCAACTAGCAACATATGATAGGTTTGACATTCATTTTCAAACCTTCGAAATGAGTTAGACGGTTCCCTTGTGTTCCAAAAGATATGTAATAATGAAGTGTTAAAATCTCATGTAATTGAAATTTATTGGACCTAGATGTAGTTGTATGACTTGTTTACATGACACTTTTAATTGACCACCTTCCTATTCCAGTTGGAAAGTGATGGAACTGTGGTTAGAAAGCATAATGTCTTAACAAACAAATGACAACTTGTTCTTCATAAATATGAAAAGTGAACTCGTGTTGCTTGAAAGCATCGCATGATTGATTATTTTGAGAAAGCGAGTAGTTTCAACCCGAAAATTGGAATAAACCAAGGTTGAGGAGTAAATTTTTGTCGAAGGGTTTGACAACCCCAACGGTTTTAAAAATAAAACTATAATTCATGTTCTACCGCACACCATCGTATCAATAATGCACTCCCTTTGCCCTCGGGGCTATCAATCATATGAAACTCGTTGCGGTCGAGCCAATATGCTAACGATAAATGATCAACTCGACCACCACCATAATGCCATATTTTAGGGTCATCACTAGGGACATAAACATTAATGAGGCCAAAAGAGTTTCCATTAGTGTCGAAAATGACCCAAATAGAACGATGCAACAAATCTTTGCTTGATGTAATAACCAAGGACACAAATTTTGAGGAAATTGAAATACTTGCATCGACATGACCATCCACACAAGAAGTGTAGATGCACGTAAATACACTTCAAGCCTGCGACAAAATCCCTAAAACCTTAACTTCATGCAAACAAACAAAATCTACAGCTCCTAGTCGCCAACAAGTAGAGTGCACAAAGAATTTTCATGAGGACTCTATGCAACTTCTTCAAGTCTAGGATATAAAATTCATGAGGAAAACTCCTCCATGTGTAGTTCCCCTTATCAATATTTGAATCCCGTGTTAGTGTTCAATGCAACAAAATTTTTAGTTAAAAGAGGATGCTAGTTTGACAAAATATAATCTTCGAAAGAAATGGAGTGACATTTGGCCCCATTGTCTACTTGAAGTGACTCACCTGATGGGATGTGTAAGAAAAAGAGGGTGGAGCAACCGTCAAATAATTCCCAACATTAGAAACAATCATTTGCATTGAGCTATTTTGAGAAACTTAGCTATGAGGGACTAAGAAGATTGTTCTCAACGGTTCTAAATTTAGGTTTGGTATTAAATGAATTTCCTAACTTAGGAAAATAATAAATATTAATTAGAGTTGCATGGATATGTATGTGGCTTATTTGTTAGAATCTTTGACTTATATATTAGATTAAAATTATAAGTAAACCACACACTCCCAACTCTCGGTCATGCTTACGAGAAAGGTAAGAAGTCGTGTATTTTTTTGTAGGTTGTGCAATCTAAGGAAAATAGATGAAATGAAAGAAACAAATCAAAGTAGGCCAAAGGAAACAAAGCAAAGTAGGCCAAAGGAAACAAATCAAACAAAATCATAGTATGTTGAGTAGAGCCAATGTGAAGTTTTGAAGTAATGGAACAAATCCATGTCCTTAACTGTTGTTGTTAATATACATTTTTAAAGGTTGTGAATCACATATGGTTTTTTAATTATCTTTTTAACCCTTTGAAGGGAATTTTCTTTCAAATTGTTTTAAACTTTTAAATTAGAAACAACTTGGTTATGGGTCCGTATCTAAATATGGCCACTGAGATATTATGGATGTATACAAGACATGTTGTATGCATATCCATATCCAACAAATAAAAACTTGGCCCTCGTAGTAAAGGTGCTATATCTCGGAACCTTGGTATAAATTATTATCCTACAATGATGTTGGTATTGGGAAAATGATCCTTAGTCAATGTGGAGAGACATTATCTACGTGATTCTCAGTGTGGGTCTTATGGTACCAGAAGAACAACTAGGAATGCCCTTCAAATCAAACTTTTTTTTTGTATTTCTAATGGAAGGTCATCCCAATATCCTCCTACATGATCAAAGAGTTTTGGCTTAGTTAAAAATGATCCTCTAAAGGTAGTTGAGCTCAATCGAGATTACATCAAATTAAATCAAGACAATATCAACTTAATTAATTTTTGTATTAATTTTTTAAATATAAGAAGAATGATATGAGATGAATTCAACTCTTTTCAAATTCTAAAATGTAAATGGCTCAAAAGTATGTATTACTTGTTAATTAGTACGATGATAGGATACCGCCTATTTGTTGATTATTGGTATAAATTAGGTGTCATTAACATATAATTTGTTGGATTGGTGGGTCCCCTTTCACTTACTTGACTTCTTGCACTCTACAAACCTTTATGTTTGGGGCCATGTGTTACAAACGGTTTTTAGTATTCTGTTTGGTCCCGACATGTTCAAAGTACACACTCGCTCCCTCTGTCTTTTGTTTTACACTTTCATCCATGTTCAATGTTAGCTTGCATACCAATATGGTCTTAATTTTAATTCAATGGTCTATAAATATACACGCATTATTTATTTACAAACAAATATTACAAATGATATTGTTAGTATTATATTGTGCACTCATATATTCTAGTGAGATTAGGGAATCATTAGAGACTATTATTGTCTAGAGCTAGTATTTATCATGGGGTATTATTGGTGCACAACTTTGGGCTTTATTTATATTTGCACTAATTTCATTTATGTAATTTACATTCATTGATATATTTTTATTGAGTGGTTTCCATTATACGGGGATCTTATAATTAGATAATGTTTATTGAGCCTTGTTAACCTTAAAGCTCACTTTGTTTAACTTACGTTTTAGATATTTTTGTCATTGAAAATTTATTTTGTAGATTAAGGTATTGTAAAGCGTAAATAAGAGAAAGAGAACAAAACATCACGATTAGATGAACATAATTGCCATTTTACTTTTGGCCCTATCTACCCCTTTTTAAAAAGAGTTTGAAAGCTTCACATGATCGTCAAAAGTATCCCAATGTTAGATAAACTCAATCTTAATCAAATATAGACTTCTAGATAAGATTTTTGTCATTGTTGAATGCACGTTTCAAGATTAAATTTAAATAATTGTCATCAAATTTTATATTATTAAAAATTAATTATTGAAACTCTACATAAATGTTGTAATTTTAGATTTAAAATAAATTATATATTTACATTGTTTGTTACCGCAATTAATTGTATCTTAGATTTTAAAGATATGCAAAATCAACTAGTTCAAGATTTGGGTTTAATCCACCCTTTTGATGTCAAGAGAGACATGGTATGATTGTTTTTGACTAGTTGGAGTTTTAAATTTTTTTTTGGTTGATCAATTTGAAACCCACAAAGCTCACATACATGTGTTAATATTTGTTAGTATGTTATTAAAAATCTACGGTTTGGGTTTCCATTCCAACATGTTTTCGCCATTGTTTTATTGGTAATGGAAAATCTAAGATTAATCATAAGGGAGTCGAGATAAAATACACAAAAGCTTTGCCATTTACAAAAGAGGGTGAAAATCACAAAACAATATATTTTATTAAAAATATTTAAAGAGGTGAGGGTGGATTTAGGGTTTTCTTTAATTATATTATCATGGAGAATAAGTTTTAAAAATAATATACAATGTAATTTGATCGGTAGTTCAATGCAATGTATTTGTCTCAAATTTTATTGTTTGTATATATAAAAGAAGTAAATGTTTTATGCTCTTCTTTAAATGTTTGAATCTTTTATTTGGTATGAGAATATTTCTAATATAAACACTCTTTGCTTTTACAACTTTAATAAATTTATTTGTGATATTTGATTGTCTTTTAATGCACTAGTATATCTATCTATTTACAGACTTATTGAATCCAAATTAGGGTCTTACCGACATGTATGTTTATATGCAACGAATGGGAAAAAATGTCAAAAAGGTAAAAACTATATTAGACCCAAAACAAGGGTCAAAGGGTCCACATAAATGGCACAATAACCATATTTAAGGTTTTAGAAGACTAGTATCATACTAGTAGGATTATTATAAACAAACATTGTGTCTACATAGTTTTGTGAGACCAAAAAAGTAATGAAATAATGTTTTTAACATTTCAGGAGCAATAAGAGTCATATTGGGGGAAAAATATCACTGGGGGAGGGGGGAATTCAACGAACTCCTTCACTTGTCAATCCTATGGCAACCAATAAATCAATCAAATAGTCATCACCTTGTGATATCAACTTATCAATCCCTTCATAGAGTCCATTGAAGTGGCCCATCCATCAACATTTTCAAGATCTTGTCTATCTATTCATCAATCCAAACCCACAATCACACAATTTTTTTGTTATGGTCCGATGAAACCCATCTTGTCTTTAGTTGTTACATCGCATCCCGCCTCCCGCATGACAACTCAAAAAGGGACAAAATGTAGGCACTTTGAAAAATTCATCATGGCACATAAAGTCTTGTCTCTAAAAAGTTTTTTTGTTAATAAAATACAAAACACTATGAAGTATAAAAATACCATAAAATAATAAAACAAATTAAAAATAATACAAATCACAAAATATTATCAAAATAATAAAAACAATAAAACATATATCTAATGTAGTCAAACTCCCATAAGCATTAATCAAGCACAACCACAAACAATAAATGCCCTCCTATTTATCTATGCACTAAGGGCCCAAGGATCACTCACCTACTTCTATCCTCCAAACCTATAAAAGAAGACACATAGTCCCTCTTTGTACCTCTCTTGATCTCTAGACTTGATCACTTGTAGCCATCTTTCTCGTGCATGTATTATCATAGTACTCTCAAAATTGAAAGTGAAGTGCATGCAATAGTTATAGGTCTATGATAGTAAAATTTTGAAGAAAGTCCGCACTTGGGAGCCTAAATCATCTCTTGAAATTCCTCTATGATTTTCCTAACTCGATGATATAGAAAATCTAGTTTCCCATGTGACCTACATACTGATTCAATAATGACAATTATAGTCCAATAACCTTCGATAAGGAAAAAGGATAGTTCGAGAGGAGCAATAACTAGCCCCATTCACCCAAGTGACCCCCACTTTCCTAAGTGACCCGTGTACAAATATATGCAATCTAATATCCACATCATTCATTGCGACATTGTTTTCGTGTCCCGATGGGCTTCAATCAGTATAATAATCACTTTCAATTGCTTTTCTTGATTCCTTTATCATAATCTTATCGAATTCTTATCATTTCAATTTAATTCTACATTAAAAGATTAGGGATTTGACCAAGGAATATCTTCTAACCAATAAAATTAATTAATCCATTTTCACGGTGTTTGTGTGTAGATTCGGGAAGTCGAAGGATTAATTTGCATTTGTTGAGAAGAATCAAGGTATTGTTGTCCGTAACTCATTTCAAAGTATCCAAACCTTTAGCATAATCATTTTTTTTTCATTCAAATATGAGTATATTATGTTTAATCTCTAACTCTTGACTCATTTTAGTGTAACCACCTAGGAGATAAAAACAAATCATCCAATTTATATATCAATTTCTCGGACATATTTAATCAGCTCTACGATATGTACGTACATCATACGTGACAACCCTAGTTTAATTTGCAAATCGATTTCTCATACAATAGAGATCATTTATGAGTAGAACAAGTCTTGATTAGGGTCTTCATTTCCGAACACACATTGCAATATACACCTTGCACACATACATCACTTTGTTGGAGCATACTGATGTTTTTGGGAGTACACACATATTGTGGCCCTATATATACACATGAATCCATAGAAAAATTAAGTCTACATATTAAATTTAGGCTTATATTAAATAATAACTGATTCAATTAGTTGTATAGGGTGAAATGATACTATCATTCACGATTATAACCAATCACCTTTGTAAATTTACCTTCCTACGTGAGGGAAAGACCATGGGAACAACTATTATTCTTGTTTATTTTGTATTGAAGATGTTAGAAGGAGATACATTGTTATGGGTTATTGAGGTTTTTAATTTTCGACAAAATCATTAAGTTCCCCCATTCAATAAAATTGGATAGTGCATTTTGATCCTAGTTTCTTTTTTACTTGTAAAGGTTTTCCCCATGTAAATATGTGTGTTGTGAGTTGTTTTCTTAGTGTATATACTATTTATTACTTATTTTAATTTATGTACAATTTAATTCCTTGTAAATTAATTAGATAAAAATTATTTATTCATTCATGCAGATCTCGACATGGCATCATAGCCATTTTGTGTTATCTAACAATTTTTAAGATATAATTTCAATAGAAATCACTTTGTAAGTTGCTTTAGATATTTGGTCTATTTTAAGGAAGTTTAGGAAGATTAAGGGCACATGAGATTCACTATGTAAACTTATGTCTCTGTCATGTGCGTTTGTGGGATACTAAATAATACCCCACTTCTATATCTAAATCTCAATATTCTATGATTAACAGACCCCTCCCAATAAAAAGTTTAATTTGTAAAATACCCTTATTTTTCCATATATCCAAACTACCCCTTTTCCGTTTTACATTTTCAGACCCCTTTTTATCTCCATCTCTTTGGTGTTAAGTTCAAGGTCTTACAATTTCACAACATTTAATTATATTTCAACTTAAAATCTTGATGAAATTTATTATGGATGCGAAAAGTAAAAACCCTCAATATGTGTAATTGTATATCTCTCTTCCTTTCTTTTCTATTTTCATTTGTTACACTAATCAAACTTTGCATAGTAATGTGAAGGGTCACATGCGATTGTATTATTGTTAGTTGAATTTATTAATCTTCATGATACTGACGAAAAAAAAATGCTTTGGTAATGATACTACGAAGGATATCCCAACTATTGATAGTTATGAAGTGGCTTTACTTTGGAAATACATGTTGCTTCTCTAAAAAACATGCCACTACTTTGGAAAATCAAACAATAAAAATGATCTAAATTTAGGGCTTCTTCATCTACCCCACATGACTATTCATCCTCCCTCCTCCCTATCACTCCACATAACCTACTCCCAATCTATTTTTAAAAACCTTTATACTTTAACCCATTATACCCCTTTATATGGGGAAATATATTGAGTTCATTAAGATCAATATTTAAAACCCTTATATGAACTCATGTGATAGGTAATGCTTTGGATTGTGAATCCACCGTGATTAAGAGAGACTGCTCTAGTATCGCACATAGTCCCCGATTATCTAAAAAACTTCATATTCGAAATTTGAAACACAAAATTACAAAAGAAAATTCTTACATTGAAGTGCGAAAAAAATTGCAATTAAAAAAATTACACTACAAAATTACATCAAAAATAAGTTTTGCAAAGGTGGGCCCCATAAAACTTGGAGAACTCCTTCCTAACCATCTCAACGAGGTATTCTTATGAAACTTGGTCTTTATGAGCTCATAGGAGATCATATTCCTTGTGATTCATCCCTTGTGAGCTCAACTAGCTCAACTACATCCCGATATTCTCAAAGAGATCATCCCAAATATCTAGCCATCTCATACCCTCAATGAATAGCTTGATTTGTTCATTACTAACTTTGAGTTATTCAAACACTTTGAATCCTTGTAGAATTGACTTGGTTAGAATTGAATTATCCTTGCCTTGTCGAATACAAATCAACATCCAACTCGACTCTTATATCCTTGCACCGAACAAGCTATGAGATCGATTGAGATTGAGCTCGAGCATGTACTCTCTTCTAAACTCTAACTTGGCTCATACTCACTTTTTACAAATACCTCAGCATGTGACAAAGAAGTGTTAAACTTCCCCGCCTAAGTTTTTAACCTAAAATCAACTTCAAACTCCAAATTCAACTTCATCCCTTTCCCAAACAATGAAGGCATAACTCCCTCTTAACAACAACATAAATTTGTATTCTCAAAGGAAACAACAAAAAAATCAAATGGAGTGAGTTTAGACAAAGATAATTCGGTAACCCTAAAATGAAGGTGAAAGAATCACCACCATTAACTATCAAGAAACCCTAAGTTGAATCATTTCACTTAACACGGGAATAAAGTGACAAATCAATTGGCCATCTCACTCGCCTCCTCACCTAACTAGCTTGATAAGATGTGCTAGATTTCAAATGCAATTTGACACCGATAAACCCTTTAATAGAATCCTTGACACATATATGTTTGGCCAAGTGATGAGCGTGACCGACAATCCTTTATTTTACTAAAATTTTCAATAGTGAAGAGGTTAGGGGTTCAAACCCCAAACCCATCTTTTTGTTGAAGAAATTTTTGAAAGATATATATTTTTAAAGATATTTCTTATAAACATAAAGCTGTGGTGTGTGTGCGCGCACACACACACATGAAAATATTCTTTGAGGATAGGAATTATTCTTCTTAAAATTTTAGAAACATATTTTTGATCTTAGTAGTTATTTTAATCTTCAAAAAGTACTATTAAAGTCCTAAAAAGTTATTTTGATCTCTTTAAAAATTTATTTTAGTTCCTAATTTTATTAAGGTCATGAAAATTCTATTTAAATTTTTGAAAAAAATAATTTGGGCCCTAAATGATTTTGCCGAGTCAAAAAATTCAAGCTTAGAATACATTTTTAGATCCCTGATTTTTTTATGTCCTAAGAAAACTATTTTAAATTCTCGAAAAATTATATTTCTAAGTCCTAATTGTTTTTAATCCTTTGATTTTTTTATATCCCTATTTTTTTGAGCAAGGAAATTTCTTAAAGGTCCTAGAAAATTTTAAAAGCTATGAAAACTAGTTTTGAATGTTTGAAAATTTATTTTAAGCCTAGAAAACATGGCTTCTCAAAACTTTAGCATGGAAAAATCCTAGGTGCTTAATGACTCAAACTACAACATTTAGAAAAGTAGGCTTACAACTAAGCTTATGGCTAAAAACTATGGGTTATTATAAATAGAGGCGAGAAAACTCCTTTTGGTTGATGCTTATCATCAAAACTCTCGGGAGGCCATGTTTATCATCCTTAGAAGTATTAATGACAAATTCTTCCTCCATATAGGAAATCAAAAAACCTCAAGTGAAAAATGGAAATAGTTAGAATCCATGTATGAAGGAACTAGAGTGTTAAAAACATCAAATTCATCCTAGAAATAATGAGCACTCTTATGAAGGGAGATGAAAAAGTCATAAACTATTTTGCTAAAATTAAAAACATAAGATCTCGGTTGGATGTTTTTTAACCAATTCCTAATTAGATAAATATAAAGTGGGAATTAAAAAAGTTAAAAAATGTTACATTTTGATTATTCCAAATTAATTACTAAGCATTAACCACATAAGTCTAGAATAAAACTTTAAATACTCGTAGATATGATAAAATAATACAACAATTGCTCAAAAAACACAAAGGAATAAGTACTTAGCTATGTAGAGTGGTATAGAGTTGATTTGGGTGTGTAAACTAGATGAAATAAATACTCGAAATTATAAATGATTTATTTTTGGATATGGAACAGGAAGCTACTCATGTGTAAGATTATCAACTCAATTTGGGGGCATAATATAATTTGACACAATTTGTATAGTCTTGGACATGTGTAGAGTGGATTTTATAACTCCACTCACCTATAAATGAGTGTCACTATTTATCGTTAGGGCTAAAGTAAATTTGACACCATTTATAGTGATATGTAACAAATAAAAAACCCTAGAAACATGTAAGAAAATTCACAAAAAAAAAAATTAAAAGGAGAAATCCGTGTGTGGGTGAGGCTAGACTACCTCGGCGGTCAACCCTTGCTGAACCAATCTAAGTGCTACACTACATCCTCTCAAGTAAAAACAAGCTTCATGTAGTTCTCCTAGTGTTGGTGCAAGTAGTGTATGCAATCTAAGCCAATGGCTATGTATAACCTCATGGTTCTTGACTTAAAGATAAAAAGATAACTATAGATTAAAAAATGTACCCAACATGGCGGTATTGTGATGTGGTTTGTTTCAAATGTTCGAGACTAATCCCTTTTATCCTTTGAAGACCTATGGAAATGCGTGGAGTGACTTACTCTTGTTAAGACATGGATTTTAGACATTTAGATGCTTGAAATAAAGGAAGCTAGAATGTTGAACCTAGTTTGAGTGATTCAAACATGTGTGGTTGTTGCTCTAACTAATGTGCAATTGCTTTATGAAGATTTACGAGAGCCTTAAGTGTTCTAGTGATGATATTTACAATAAGAGTTCATGAGAGTGCCAAGTGAGTTATAATGTCCAAATAAATTACTTATGATAGATTCCAAAGGTTAGATATTTGTATTATGGTTGACCCAAGGAAGATGAATTGATTCACATAAGGTTTTCAATTTAGAAAAAGAGTTGTTAGATAAGAGGGTTTGGGACTTTATTGGTTAGCCATGTATGACAAATACCTATGTTGTACGATCTGGGTAGGAAATTAGTGAGGAAAGAGTCAAAGTCTAGGATAATGCCTATAGATGGATTATTTTCCTTTGGATAATTAATATTTCTTGGATGAACAATAAATCCATATGTTGATATGAGCAATTCAAGATATAGAGAGAAAGATGTATTGATTGGGATAAGAGTGTGAGAATTTATCTTAGCATAGGAACAAAGCCAAAATTATCATTTCCAAAGGACAAGTAGTTATATTTGGTTCATATCTTATTAGAGCTCAACACAAGAGTATTGAAATAACATAATAACAAAAATAATCTATAATCTCCATATACCATATGGGATCACCTTACATATAAATATGCCTATAATAGTCCATAAAATAAGGATTCAAATAATAACGAAATTCCTACCATGTTTATGCCAAACCCATAATACAAAGTTGGTTCAACAACTTAATACTCTCATATCTGAGTGACTTAATATTTCACAAACTAACTTCTAACCATATAACCCAAATTAACCATGTGAGAACTAATAAATGATTTCCTAACATTGCCCCCTTTAGTGCGAACACAGGCAAGAAGCGCTGAAAACAAAATCATATGCCACCACATAATTTTATGTTTTGCATCTGCTATTTAGATCTTACTGCACATGATCACCTACATATGAGAACTTATCTAAATTTCACTTCCAGTTGAACATAGTCACTTTGGCCTACCATCTTCCAAGGAAGTACGATAGTTAAAGGATCTCTATAGTTAGAGGATCACCGCGAGTTAGCTGCCCTCCTATACACCTATTTTTTAAGTTCTGGACCTTCCATACCATATCATAACACATTAAGAAAAAAATCATGAATTACACTCATGCGAATAGGAAATAGCTTCCGTTCTTATTCACACACGCAATTGAAAATAAGAAAAGTGCAACTCTTTGCAGATGTGCAACCCCGTCATTAGCGAATAATGAGACATCATTTGAATGACCTCCTTCCTCCGTTGCCTTTGTCCTCCGGTTGACGTGTTGCTAACTCTTTGAATAACACTTTGAAGATCAGTGGTTTCCACATTGTATTTATTATAACTCTTATAACTCCCCCTCCAATCTGAAACACTTTATTTTTCATAAGATGTTGGATTCCATCGAAAATACGTACGTAACACAATTTTTTTTTAATTTTCCGATTTTTGTGACTCTTTTACAATAACTCATAAAAAACTATTTGATATTTTGATAATGAAAAATATGTAATCCAACTAAATATTAGATTAATAATATCGGGCCAAAATAATCCTCCCCTTACATTATCCCCTCTTCTTTTCATTTACAGGAATTTTACACTAAGAAATATTTAGCCCATTTTCAAAATCACCACCCTCAATAGTTGTAAAAGAAATTCGACAAAAAGATGATTTGGAGGTGTTGACTTTGATCAGTTTTTAACACCTCCACATAGTGGGTACGTGTTTGATCAAGATGTCGCTTGTGGGCTGGAAATCAATACTCCAATTGCGATGCCATGTGGAGGAGGATTGAAAATAAAGTTAAATGCTCAACCTGCATTAAGTTGAAAAACATGCATCTTACATGGACTGCTTCCTCCTTTCCTTTTGAATAGATCCCATCCAACGTCCTCTTCAACCTCATGACTTCTATAAATTTCATACGTTCCTGTTGAAATCTGATGGAGATGATACGAGCTACACAGATCTTGTATTGACGGGATCCATAGTCAGTCTTGAAGACTTATTTAATCTGAGGTCAAGCAGCAGTTGCAGCTGAATAAATTGATAATCTTAATTGTAAAGACGAGAGTTCAGTTCAATACAACAAATACGTTGAGGTACAAAGCCAAAAAAATGCAAACTGATTTTTGAATGCAGCGCAATCAAATGAAGCAATCTGATGCAATGTTGAAAATTTCATCAGTATTACATGCACCCAAGAGAAATTTGAGTTTGATGTGTCGAAGCCGAGGAAAATTGGCCCTGCAAATAACAAGATGCCTATAAAAGTTGGTCGAGGCTAGACATTCCCAACCAAAACTGAAAAAAACAAATTACAATAGAGCTCAACACAAGAATATTGAAATAACATAATACCAAAAACAATCTATAATCTCTATATACCATATGATACCACCTTACATATAAATAGGCCTATAATACTCCGTAAAATAAGGAGTCGAGCAATAACCAAATTCTTACTATATTTATCCAAACCCATAATAAAGAGTTGGTTAAATACTTAATACTTTTCTACATTGACTTAATATTTCACAAATTAACTTCTAACCATATAAACTTAGCTAATTATGTGAGAATTAATAAATGATTTCCTAACACTTGAGTTACCAAATTTGAGTGTCTATATTTACCCCCTTTAAGTATCGAATTGAAAATTACACATCTTAAGGAAAAACATACCTAAGTTTGCACACACACTTTATCTTCACTCTATTGTTGTTGTCCTTTACGGCGTTCTTTGACACGTTCCATGGTAAATCATATAACACAAAGTGTAGTCAAAGTCTATAGAAGAAAGCTGGATTGTAACTCAAATGTACGTAATGTCGTTAACTATGAAAATTAAAATGATGTTTAGTAAAAGTAAAGAGACACACAACATGGAAGGAATACAACTATTTATTTTGCGAAGGAGGAACTCCCATTCTTGTTGTGCTTTGAGATTTTGACTTGCGTTGAGATGCCAAAAGATTGAGGGTAATTAGTCCCTAATTTTTTTAAAGGAGAGGCTAGAGTAAGAGATGAATTTGAGTACGCACATGACCTAACACCAAAGAGTAAAGGTACCAAAGAAACCTGTTAAGAGAAAAGAACAATGTACAAAGTAGCTAACCACCTTAATATCTCCCAACATAAATAGAAGGAGAAAAGGAAGAACAACTTACAAATTTTTAGCCACTTCAATATCTTTCCCCTTAGACCACATTGCTACGAGATGGATATAGACCCAATATTGTAAATAAAGTACATGATTGAAAATGAATGGATGCCCCATGCTCCACCATGTGTTGTTGTATATACGAGTATGATTATGCAAATGCCGAGTAATACAAAAGATAAGAAGGGTCATGCTCCCAAACCATGTATCTCTGTTATTATATATAAGTAGTGCGATGGAGAAAGATCATAGTAATCACGACCCTTGTATTTTGTTATGATCTATATCATTTGTATCTCAATCTATACTAGAAGTACGTAAATTCTTTGTAAGAATTTGAGAATGTTGGATTTTTTTGAGAATTTTCTCATAGGATGAAAGCGTCTAGTAAGGGACCATACAATCTTGTATTCTTGTCTCTAGGGATGGTTCTAAACCAATGTGAATTCTATCACTTTTATGTATTTTCTCCTATTTTTTAGGATATGTAACTTGTATAAATATGTATGTGTTTCCAATAATTTTCTTGTACCAATTGTAGATGTATAATATATCCCAATGAATGCCCCCTCTTTTGATGTGCATGGGACAAATTTTTGAGCGTGTGAATATAAAAAAATGATGTATACCCATGTTGGATAAATATGATAATCTACATTAGATCAAAAAGAAGGTTGTGGTGGCAATTGCTAAGATCCCATTCCTACAAAAGGGGTGCACATGGTGGCAACCGTCACACACAAATAAAGCAACATGGAACAATCAACATGTAATAATATCTATAAAAATGTGTATAAAATATAATAAGTGCATAAGAAAAGCAATATTCAATCAAGCTAATATAAAACACTTATTTTACTAAATTGGAACTTATTCCAGTTCAAATGACTAAAAAAATACTCAATATCGGAATCCACTATTGCTATTTTTGGATTCCAAAATGTCAAATATTGGAATTATCTGCACTCCAAAATCACACATATCGGATTCCAAAATCGCACATATTGGATTCCAAAATCACATATATTAGAATCTAGAATCACATATATTAGAATCCAAAATTACCTATATTGGAATTAACTGTACTCCAAAATCACATATATTGGAATCCAAAAATAAAAATATTGGAATCCGTTAATAGCCTAGCAAAGTCCAATATATTTGGTCACGATTTAAATTTATGAATATGTGAAAAAATGTTTAATGATTTTAGGGAATCCAACATTGATATGAGAAATAATGACTAGTAGCTGCTAGCTCGTATATAACGAGATACATGTTATGTTTTATAAGGTCTAGTGGCAGCTAGGCTTAATGATTGCTTTGGTGTTCTATAAGGTCTAGTGGCTGCTAGGCTTAATGATTTCTTTGGAATAATGCTCTTATCAATTTTAAGATGTTTTTAAGATTAAACTATGCAAATTTGAATATTTCAAATGCCATTGAGCAAGCGGCCACTAGGCTAATGACATTCACGAGATGTGAGAATTTTCCAAATTCAATTACTATGGTTCGATTGAACCTTAGGGAAACCAGAGAATAACCGAAGATGTTATGAAGAAAATTAAAAAGAGGGTGAGTTCAATTTAGGAGAATGTAATTAAGCTTGTAAAACCATTCAGATATATTTTCATATTTAAAGTTAGATCTCATATTTACTTCATTTAATATGGTGTGATTCAACCTCAGTGCAACCAGAGAATTTCTGAAGATGTTATGAAGAAATTAACAGAGGGTGACGATCTAGTGTAGGAGAATGTAATTAATTGTAAAACCATACTAGATATATTTTCATATTTAAATTTAGATATAAAATCAGTGTAAGAGACATGACATAAAATTTTTCATATTCAAATATGGATATGGACTTATTTAAAATTAAGTGTAAAACTATCCCATATATATTTTAGTATTTAAATATAGCTAAGAAATAAATTGAAATTCCTTTGCTAAAGGTAGGTAGAATTATAGTAAAACATTTGATGAATAATTTGAATTTATAATGTAACACTATTCACAAAGACGGGCTTCCAAATCAACAATAAAAAGCATAGTAAAGCTCTAATAAAAAATCTCCCTATAATTGTTTTGTGATCTAATATAATCCCGAACATCTTCGACGTCCTTCAATGGTTGCAACAAAGGCCACAACACATCTAACAAGTATGTGTCTTTTGACTTAGAATCTATGTTAAATGTTTCAACAATTATGTAGTTTGCAACATCATTGAATTTGTTTTTCTCTAAAGAGTCATTTACAATTTCGTATTTTTATAATTGTACGATGCATTAAACCGCGACCAAAACGAAATTAATATTTTTGAGATATAAATTGGGATTCCCAGAACTTTCATAATCGGAGCGTTTGGTCTCAATGCAATCTTCCTGTGTAAATATGAACTCGAATCTTGCAACCTCCAAGCTGATGTTTTCAAGGAATGAAGGCATCATGTCATCAACATTTGACTTTCTCGTTGATGTCCATATTGCTATGTTGAAATGTTTTTTGCATTGTTGCATGAAATCTTTCACATTAGGTTTGAGAAAATGATTTTTTTAGCTCGATACCGTCAAAATTTTTAAACTGTTTAAATGCCGAAGATGCCTTGTGGAGGGTGTGTGCCAAAACACCATTTATATCAAATATGATTAGTTTCATGTTGCATGTGTTTATATCTGCAAATGAAAAAAATCAAATGGTTGAGGGTGGTGAATCAATTAAAAAATTAAAAAAAAGTCCCTTTCGATATTGTTATATAAAAAATCAAATGGTCGTAGGTGGTGACAAAGGTAAAATCTAAGGGCGTTCCTCATTTCTTATTGTTATACTAGGAATATTTTTTTGTGAAGAATTTATTTGAATAGAATGTAATGTTTCAAAGTGTGACGAGTCTTTACATACCGTATTGTAGTTATTTCATTGCATTGGAAAGTGGTATACGTTTTCTAATATCGAAGCAAAAACTAGTATTTAAGCATGCTTGCAATTAATTTAGGAATACATATTTCATTAATAAAAAATGCTCAAAGATTTGTTACATTAAATATTTTCTGTTAATTCACATTTGCAACTTATACACTCACACTCTGAACTTATAATCAGGGAAGATTTAAATTCTCCCAATGTATAATTGTACAACCGTAATTTAAATAGTTCAAAGGGGTGAGTGCAACAAGTTGGGGGACAAAAAAGGGGTCATAAGTGGACGTCATATTGCAAATAACAACATAATATCAACTTGTAGGGATTATTAGCAATGCATACACTCAAAATTAGAAAAAAATATATTAATATGAATCATAGCATCCGGAATCTAGTTTCTAAACTACTATTTTTTTAAAAAATGGACAAGTTTAGCTATATTAAACACTCAAAATTCAATGACTTGGTATTTTTTTTTAAAACGCCTATAAGATTGTAGTCTGTTTGCCCGCGATTTGGATGACCAAAAATTGATATATATTTTTTTCCTTTAGTGAGAAGTTAGATGCCGCTATCTATCTTGGGATAGATTTTATTTTATATTTTTTGAGCAATATTTTATTTTTTTATGATTTTTTCCATGAAAGTGGTCTAAAAACATAAAGAAAACAAAGCACTTTCCGTTTGCCGCCATAACTTCATCAAAAATATTGAAATCAAATAATTTTTTTTTGAACATGTATATAATTTCACCACGGTTGGGATGGTATAAGTTTTATCACATTCTGACAAGTGAAACAAAATTTGTAGTCTTAAACGTAGACATAAACATTCACGGGAAAAAGTGTCTTAAAGACCTACTATTAGTAAAAAATTATAAAATGATATTTATCCTATTCTATTCACTTTAAAATCAATATTTCTACAAAGGTAACAATCTCCCCTATGCGATGGAAAAATTTTTATGACACATTTTTGACTTTTCGGCATGGTTCAAGTCCGTGGAAGACTAAATTTGATGTTTTGCTGTTTTTGATGTAAAATTAAGGATTTGATATCCACTTAATTGTCCCCAAATGAAATGCCGCAAAAAAAAGACGGATGACGCTCGATGAAGAACTTCACTTTGTCACAAATATACAACCCGAAAATGTGACTAATAATTTTTTTTTTTTGGAAGGGTGTGCCCGTATACGGGATTGAAACTACAAAAGTCCCGATAATGCTTCTAGGTCAAAGATATTTAAATTTATCTCATTCGACGTTTCACTAAAGTTAAGAAGGGTCGTCTTTCGAGTTGATTAGTCTAATGTTGGACTAGTTATTACACAAACCGATAACTTCCTATATAAATGTTAGTGCTTTGATATTATGCATGGACCAGCTAGGAATCAAACACAAGGCCTCGTATTTTCATGTTAGGGTTCTTTACTACTAAGCTATCAAACTTTTTTTTTTTTTTGACCTTTTTTGACTAACATTTTTTTTGACTCTTTATAGTTAGCTCCAAGTTCTAAGTTTAGCCCTGGTACTACATTATTTTGCAAGGATGTATTATAGGTATAAGTAAATAAAACTATATAAATTTAAAACAATAACAAGTTGAGAGAAATATGATTTTGCAATACAAAATTCTTTTAAAAGAGGCTTTTCAAAATTAGTGGTCAATTATTAGAAAGATAATAGATGACTATTGGGTTGAAAAGTTATACTATATGTTTATATAAGGATGATTGATAGAAGTCAGCGAAATTCATGAGATTTCAACTAACTCTCCATTGAACCGCATTATACATTCTCAACCAAGCCACTATAATTGTGGCATTCCACATGGGCACCAAGCCAACTTAGCGGGCATTTTATATACCACCACCACCCAATCCCTTACCACTCGACATCTTAATCAGCTTGACATGGCACGAGCAAATGCGGGGCATATATTCAACGATGGGAAAAAAATCATTAATGCGTGGCCTGACCATTGTCCAAAAATTAAAACTCTTCTCCTTGCGTGCAAGCAACACATCCTAGTCACAACTTTAATTTAATCACTTAGATTTTGAAAATCAATGACTTCAGGGTGGGCTGCTTTTAAGCTATCCACGGCCACATGAGATAAATGTGGTGGTTAGAGGTGAAGCTATAGACCATGTAGCGGTGAAAATCTTTTTAATTCACCTTAGATTGGGGAAAGGGTGAGGTGGTTCTGATTGAAGCTATAGAATAATGGAACAGCCGGATAACTTGTTTCAATGCCCCGTTATGTCACAAAGGAAGAAGAAGGTGTAAGTTACGAGGCACATGGGACGCCGCAGCGAAGAAGGGAAAAACCTGCTGGGTGCTTAGAACAAGCGGTTTGCCCAACTATGTTGTTATACTTCAAGATCGAATGCATCTTAAAATTTGGGTTCGCCTTCAAGATATATTCTTATCAAATCGATTAAGGGACGGTGAGAGTGGTAGGCGACTGAAACAAGATATATTACAACGAATTTCTAAAACGTGCTCGGATTATGGCGTAGCCGTGGGAAAGAATCTCATAGAGGTGGATCTTTCCCAAACAGAATATTCATGAAGCACGTGCTGTTTTGCAAATATATGAGCATTTCGAGTGTATTATAGGTGGTCTTAAAACACGATGATTATACGAGAGACTGTCATTATTTTAATTGTTTTATATTACATGAATGTGAGATTTTATAAGTATTTTAGCTTATTTCTCTTTGCAATTCTATGGACGCCTCCTACGTAGAGGTGGGACTGTTTCATGAGAATATTCATGGAGCACGGCTTGCTTTACAAAATATGTGGATGCCTCCTACGTAGGTTTAATTATATGCTTACTATTGTTTCTTAGTGGCGGTTTGTATTAGTATACTTAGTTAATACAAATAGATATTAATGGTATATTGTTATAACTAGAATCTAAAAATAGTAAATACATTAGTTGTAATATTACATAGATATGAATTATATTGAAAACATTAATTTCCTTATTATGTATTAAGGAGTATTGGGTGATGAATCTTACTAAGTTTAAAGTCTTTGCACTAAACTTCATTTCTACACAATTTAATAAACATTGTATGGGATTTCAATTAGGTTTGATAACATTTTCCCGTTTTTTTTTTGCAATAAGATTTACAATAAATTCTTAAATGAAGCAAAGCATAATAGAGCTAGAGCATAGATTTCTTTATTGACATATTTAAAACTATTAAAAGACTTAAGTCTTTTTATCAACAAAACAAGAATGGTAATGTTCTAGTATTCCAACTTTGCAATACATCTCCTTTAAAGTAACAAAATGGTGAAATTATATATATATATATATATATATATATATATATAAATAATTTTTTTTTAAATTCCCAACTTTCCTCAAGAGGTGTTCAAAAATATTTCCATTAAGTTTTAAAGCAAGAACTACTAGCATTTCAATAAGATCAACTTATTCATAAGAGGTTCCAAGCCAAGTAAGAAGGAGAATAAATAGATTGTCTTCCTTTCAACTTTTGATTCCATCTACATTACAACCTTACTAATGAAGTTCAAAACAACTTTCCTTCAACATCTTGTTACAACACTTTCTACTTCATGTGGAAACAAATTTACAATATTGGAAGCTAAAATACAAAGCAATATTACATTTTTCCTCCACTCAAGGTGGGTAAAATACATGGTGGTTTCACATTGTCATCAACAAGGTTCCAATGCTCCAAATATCAACAAGGTGGCTCCTCCATAGTTTTCTTGATTCACAACAAAATAAGGGGAGAGGCAACGCTCTCCTCCCAACCAAAATACCCAATGGAGAAGAGAAGCCATCCTCTCCATTAGCCCCCGAGCCCCAACCACATCACAATGGGAGAAAAAATCCAACTCATGGCAACTACTAGCTTCCACATAACTCAACATAAAATTTCACATTCATTCCATAATCCTTCAAAACAAAATCAACAACACAACAAGAGGGAAAACAATCACAACAACAAGTCACAAGGCTTACCAAGAAAGCCACAAGAGTAAGACATATGGGGAGGCCACTTATGCCTCCCAATGGGAATGGGTGCCACCTAAAAGCCTCCAATGCAAAACACAATACCCCTAACAACTCTTATGCCTCCCTCAAGTACCCCTTATCCCTCCATTCACTCTTATGCCTCCCTCAACTCTTATGGCTCCCTCAAAGTAAAACAAGAAGAAAATGCAAGCATTTCTCTTACAAGGTGGGCACCCAACCCAAACTCCTCCTCAAGAACATGATCTCTTATGCCTCCCTCAATTAAACTCCCCATAGTCTCCTCCCACTCCCAACTTAGGCATTCTACCCATTCCCAACAAGCATTTCAAACAACAACATTCAACACAACATAAAAATACATTCATATAACAAAAAGAAACATAATGCAAACAAAGGTGAAGCTCCTACCTTTCCATGGTAGAGCTTGCTCCAAGTATGAAGTCTCAATCCCTCCAAAGATCAAGCAATCATCCACAAGCTCCAACAAAATTCTCACAAGTATCCACAAGCTCCAAAATCCACAACTCCTTCAAAAATCCTCTCCTCTCCAAAATACAAAGGACTAAAAATGAAAACTCCAACCCCCAAAACAAACAAGAGGATCAAATAAATAGAGAAAAGAGAGGGAGGGATGATGTGGCTCCAAGTAGGATGCCACCTCCTTTTCCCTCCACTCCACATCATTTGGTCAACATCAAATTCCAATGCACCATTAATAAGTGGTTGAAAGAAAGGCAAGCACCTTACACACTCCAACTAAGCCCACTCCCCCAAAGGACAAAATTAAATTTTGAAAGAAAGTGCAATTAATATTTTTACCCTTTTATCCCCCCAAAACACCTAAAAGACCCTAAATTTGGCCTTCCAACCCATAGGTAGGGTTGGCATGGGGTTTTAAGAGGTGTGGGACAAGTTTGACTTGTCCCACAAGCTTTGAAATTTGGCCTCCAAGGCTAAATTCGAGTTTCCCATGTGGGGTAGAGTGTGCTACACTCAAAACTCAAACACACATCAATCCACACAAAATCCCAAGTAAATCAAATCCTAATAAATGAACTCTCTTTGGTCACATCTTTTAATTAGTTTAGGAAAATTTCAAATTAAATTAATTAACCCACTACAACCCATGGCTAACAAAGGGGTAAACTCCAATCCAAAGAATATGAATAATAACACAAGTAAAATTTCACTTACTAAGAGCAACACATACTAACATAATAAAAGGGAAAAATTAAAACAAAACAACACATGATCCCTAGGTCACAATTTTCCCTTTACCAGATAATTCTACCACACACACAATTACTTGTTGCCATGGTGACCTTAGCTGGATTCTTCTCAAATTCCGATGTGGTTGGTCTCCACTCCCCAATTTGTTGTGAATATAATATACCTGCAGAACAGAAGAATACCTCCTTCGGCCTGTTGGCCGCATTAAAACATTCATGCCAAATATACAATATAATCTAAAATAAACAACACATGATTTACTATCATCTATGCAAGTACGATATCACTTACACTTTCTAGCACATTTCTATTCCACATTTCATTTATGTCAAAACGATCATCACATTAGTCAAATTATCAAGTTCTACTCAATATGATTAAATATATCACATGTCATAATTAAGATAAATAACCCTGTCAAAAGTATACAAATATCGTCATCAAATGTCCACCAGTAAACCATATGCATCATATAAAGATCAAATCAATAACAGTCCAATGTCTATGATATCTACTAGCATGCTAAATCAAGAAGCCATAATAAATCCATAGTGAAGTAATTAGTCTCGAAAAAAACAAAACAAAGTGAGGTAGAAGGGAAGTGGGCACTACATCCCCCTCCCCTTAGACTCGATTTACTCCTGGAAGTCACTGGAAAAGGTGTGGAAACTATCCTCGTAGCAAAGTAGCATCCTCCCAAGTAGCTGTAGTCTCATCATACCTGTCCCATTGGACCCGAACCTGATCAATCTCTCTGCCGCGAAGACCCAGGGTCCTGCGATCTATAATGCGCACGTGGTCCACCATCACCGCCCCCTAATGCACTGCAATGCGGTCCAATCTAGCACATGAGAAGGATCAGAAATATATCTCCTAAGCACAGAAACGTGAAACACATCATGGACGTGAGATAAGCTAGGTGGCAATGCTAGACGATAGGCCAAGGGACCGAGGCGCTCCAAGATCTCAAAGGGACCCACAAACCTAGGAGAAAGCTTAGAACCTTTTCCATAATGGATAGGGCTCTTATGCGGTCTGACACGAAGAAACACCTTCGTGCCCACCTCAAAATGTGATCTATCCTATGCTGGTCTGCATACTTTTCTTCGTCTCATCCTGCGCCTCCTGTAATCTCTCGTCTCGATCAAGGTAACTCGCTGCTCCATATCCGTAATAATGCTGGCCCGAGGGAAACCCCGTCCTCAATCCTATCCCAACTAAGAGGTGTCCTGCACTCTCTACCATATAATTCTTGAAAAGGAGCCATGCCTATAGAACTCTGGAAACTATTATTGTAGGCAAACTCCACCAAATACAAATACTCCTCCCATCTCGACTGATGATCCATCACGTACATCCTGAGCATATCCTCCAAAATATGATTCACCCTCTCTGTCTGTCCATCTGTCTTAGGGTGATAAGCTATGCTGAAATTAATCCTTGTCCCGAGGGCATACTGCATGGTGGTCCAGAAATGGGAAGTGTACAAAGGGTCGCGGTCGCAAATGATCTTCTGTGGAATCCCATGTAATATGACAATCTCATCGAGGTATACTCGTGCCACAACACTTACTGTATAGGTGGTATTTACTGGAGAAAAATGAGCTACCTTCGTCAATTTATCCACCGTAACCATGATGGCGTCGTGATGGTATCTCGACGTAGGTAACCCAACGATGAAGTCCATGGAAATGGTGTCCCACTTCCACTCCGGTATGGTGTGAGGATAGAGAAGGCCAGCTGGATGCTGATGCTCGGCCTTCACCCTCTGGCACTCTAAACAGCGTGACACAAACGAAGCCACGTCTCTCGAAGTCCTCTCCAAAAATACAACTGTCTCAGGGTGGCGTGCATCTTCTTCACCCGGGATGGGCTGAATAAGGTGCACGATGAGCCTCTGTCAAAATGTCATGTCTCAAGCCTCCATCTCTAGGAACATATATCCGACCTCTGTGTCTGAGAAGACCATCTACCTCTAATGAAAATCCATCAAATCTCCCCTCAAGGGGTCTCTGAGACTCAATCTCTGCTCTGGCTGCAAGGTAGAAACTATCATGAGGAAGCTGCTGCAAGATCCTACTCCGCAAATCTGTGCCCACTGAGGTGGCCATAGCCACATGTCTCCACCTACTCAAGGCATATGCAACCACATTCTCCTTCCCTTTCACATGCTCTATCTCCATGTCATACTCACAGAGTAACTCCATCCAACGCCGCTGACGAGCGTTGAGATTGGGCTGCGTGAAGAGGTGGCGAAGACTCAAGTGATCAGTCCTGAGTGTAAATCTCCGGCCAAGAAGAAAATGTCTCCACCGCACTAAGGCATGTACCACTGCTGCAAGCTCAAGGTCATGGGTCGGATAATTTAGCTCATAATCTTTGAGTTTGCGAGACTCAAAGGCAACTACTCTACCCTCCTGCATTAGCACACCTCCAAGTCCTGCCAAGGAAGCATCTGTGCAAACGTAGAACTCACCCTGAGGATCTGGCACTGCAAGAATAGGTGCTCTCGTGAGGCATTCCTTCAGTGTACTGAAAGCCTGCTCACATCTATCTGACCATAAAAACTTCTTCCCTTTCCACTGGAAGGAAGTGATGGGGTGCTGTGCAATCCGTGAAAAATCCTAAACAAACCTCTTGTAGTAACCTGCTAGACCCATGAAACTACGCACCTCGGTCACACTAGTGGGTGCTGGCCAATCCATGATGGCTCGAATCTTGGAAGGATCGACTGCGATACCTTCCCCAGAAATGATGTGGCCCAAATCGCACCTCAGTGAAAGAACACACACTTCTCCAAGTTCCCGTAAAGGCGCTGCTTCGAAAGACATCGAAGAACCTGGCGAAGGTGCTCCTCGTGCTCCTCATGTGTGCGTGAGTAAACTAGAATGTCATCAAGAAAGATGAGCACGAAGCGATCAAGGAAGGTCCTGAATACCCCATTCATCAAACTCATAAATACCGCGGGGGCATTCGTCAAACCGAAAGGTACCACTGTGAACTCGTAGTGGCCATATCTCGTACGGAAAGTTGTCTTGTGAATATCCGTCTCCACAATCCTGAGCTGATGGTACCCTGACTTAAGATCTATCTTAGAGAAAACTGTAGCCCCCTTCATCTGATCAAATAAATCATCAATGCGTGGAAGGGGGTAACGATTCTTGATCGTTACTTTATTCAGCTGACGGTAGTCAATACACAACCGAAGAGATCCATCCTTCTTCTTTACGAAGATCACTGGTGCACCCCAAGGGGATACACTAGGATGGATTAGGCCTTTCTCTAGAAGGTCCTCAAGCTACAACTTGAGCTCACATAACTCAGGAGTAGTCATCCGATAGGGTGCTCGTGAGATAGGCTCTGCGCCCGGAACTAGATCTATATGGAAGTCGATCTCACGTGGGGGAGGTAACCCCGGTAGCTCCCCTGGGAACACATCAGAAAACTCTGATAAGATGGGATGATCATCGAGGGAAGGTCCTCTTGACTCATCCTCTGATATGTCACTGACCGTAATAGCAAACAACTGACAACCCCGTCACGCACACCGCTTAAGCTACATAGCGAAGATGGTGTGAATGGATACGGCCCTCCTAACTCCTGATATCACTGACTCTACTCCAAGATCATCTATGCAAGCAATAGTCTTGTGGTAACAATCCACTCTAGCTTTGTGAGCGAACAACCAATCCATGCCTAAAATGATGCCATAAGATCCTAATGGAAGGATCCGAAGATCAGAAGTAGTGGTGAAGGGTCCTAAATCCACTACACACTCCTTGACTAAGGAGTCTACAGAAATTTTGGCTCCAGAAGCCATCTCAACGTCCCAACTACGGCCCTACCTAACTGCCACCAGCCTACAACACTCTACTAAGGATGGTGCAATAAAAGAATCAGAAGAACCAGAATCAAATAATATAGAGGTGGAAATACCACCAACACTACCTGTCGTCTCAATCACAGTACTCTGATGCTCAGCCTGGCGGTTCTCGACCGCTGCGTAGATCCGATGACTCGTGCCATATCTCCAACAGTAGGCTCTGAGCTCTGCGTCTTACCCTTGTTAGGGTTCTATGGGCAATCTCTCTAATGATGTCCAACAACACCACAACCATAACAGCTGCCTGGTCCCCTCCAGTGGGAAGCAGCTCCAGCTGGTACTCTAGATGACTGAGATACAGATCCTGACGATGATCCGGCTATGGGCTGGCTTGAGGTCTCGCCGACGAGCTCGCCGACCGAAGCTCTCGGCGCACCCTATGTCCCGATGGGACCCTCAGAGGAGGCCCCATACTACGCCCCTCTCGTGCATCATATTTCGAGGAGGTTGGTAAGGTGGGCGGGTCTGCTGCTCGCTGCTATGGTGGCCTCGAATGAAGCTTGCCTCGAACTCTGTCCACCCCGTGGAGGAGGAACCGACACCTTCGACCTACCATCCTGCATCTGCTGGATACGGCTCCGAACTCTATCTCTAGCTCTGCTGCGTCTTCCCCATGTCTCCTCTCGCAATATAGGCCTTCTCCACGGCCTCTGCTAATGTCTCTGTGGGCAATGAATGCATCGCGCCACCTAAATCCAAGTTTAGGCCCCGGATGAACTCGTGAATCCGTGCACCGCTCATCTTGCATATAGTCAACGTACTGGAGTAGGTCCAGAAATCGACTCTCATACTCAGCTACTGTCATCGATGCCTGACGGAGGTCATGAAACTCATCTATCCGCTGCTGAATAAATCTCCTGGGTAAATACCTACTCCTGAAACGCTCCTCAAATAGCTCCCAGGTAATCGTCTCCGAGTCAACATGGAGCTTCTGCTCCTCGGTCCTCCACCAGACTCCTGCTCCATCCTTAGAAGATGGATTGCAACACGAGCTTTCGTGTTGCTAGTACAAGGGCAGAGCTTGAAGCATCCGCTCAAGCTCACCAACCAAGCCTCTACCTGAAAACCACCTGTATCACCCGAATAGTGAGATGGTCGTAGCTTCAGGATCTCCCTGATATGGTCTGCAGCTGACGTATGATGAACCCTAGGTCTCTCTGTATGCTCCTCCCTCTGCCTAGGGCTCCGAGATCTGTCCCTATGTCCTGAGATCCTGTCCCCATGTCCTCTCTGTGGTGACTCGCCTAGCCGACTCCCCACGGAAGTTCTCTCGCCCGTGCTCCTCGCTGTGTCGAGGGATGCCTGGGCATCTACTGATGGCTCCAAACTATGTCTTGCAAGTCGTCCTCCCAAGGGCTCTCCGCGTATAGCGGCATTGACATCCTGGAGTGTCTGCAAGATCTGAGGTAGGATGGCTGCTACGGCCTGCTCTGGCGGTGGTATATCTAGGTCTATATGAAGAGACCCCTCGCCCAATCCGCGCCTCCTGCACAGATCAAGGCGAGAGTTAGTTCATTGTTCTAGGTCTTGTGTCAGTTTTCTAAATTTGTTGTTTACTATAATTATCAACATTGTGGTTTTATATTTTAAAAGAATCAGCTCTGTACTAAGTTAAATGTTCCTGTTTCGTGTTTCCTGCGTGTGCCCAAGGGTCCAAGCTTCGAACCCCTGGCTCTGATACCAAAATGTAATGCCGCAAAAAAAAAGACTTGACGACGACGACTTTACGAAGAACTTGCTTTGTCACAAACATACAACCCGAAAATGTGACTAATTTTTTTTTTTGAAGGGTGTGCCCGCATACAGGCTCGAAACTACAAAAGTCACGATAATGCTTCAAGGTCAAAGATATTTAAATTTATCTCATTCGACGTTTCACTAAAGTTAAGAAGGGTCGTCTTTCGAGTTGATTAGTCTAATGTTGGACTAGTTATTACTCAAACCGATGACCTCCTATTTAAATGTTAGTGCTTTGATATTATGCATGGACCAGCTAGGAATCAAACATAAGGCCTCGTATTTGCATGTTAGGGTTCTTTACTACTAAGCTATCAAACTTTTTTTTGACTTTTTGTGACTAACATTTTTGACTCTTTATAGTTAGCTCCAAGTTCTAAGTTTAGCCCTGATACTACATTATTTTGCAAGGATGTACTATAGGTATAAGTAAATAAAACTATATAAATTTAAAACAATAACAAGTTGAGAGAAATATGATTTTCAATACAAAATTCTTTTAAAAGAGGCTTTTCAAAATTAGTGGTCAATTACTAGAAAGATAATAGTTGATTATTGGGTTGAAAAGTTATACTATACGTATATAAAAGATGATTGATAGTAAGTCAACAAAATTTATGAGATTTCAACTAACTCTCCATTGAACCACATTTTACATTTTCAACCAAGCCAGGTAATTGTGGCATTCCACATTGACACCGAGCCAACTCTTTAGGCATTTTATATACCACCACCACCCAATCCCTTACCACTCGACATCTTAATCACAGCGTTGACGTGGCTCAGCAAATGCGGGGGCATATATTCAACGATGGGAAAAAAATCATTAATGCGTAGAGACCAACCTCCCAAAAATTAAGACTCTTCTCCTTTTGCGTGCAAGCAACACATCTGGTCGCAACTTTCGTTTAATCACTTAGATTTTGAAAATCAATGACTTCACAGTCTTCATTTGCCATTTTAAGTTTGTCACGGCGCGCGGATAAATGTGGTGGTTGGAGGTGAAGCTACATAGAATTGTAGTAGGTGAAAACGCTGTTTAATTCACCTGCATCAAGTGTGGAAAGGGTGAGGTGGTTACAATTGAAGCTATAGATTAATGGAACAACCGGCTAACTTGTTTCCTTCGGCCTGGGCCATGCATGTCACAAAGGAGGTAGAAGGTGCGATTACGGGCGCATGGGATAGTCGTGGGAAGGAAGGGAAAAACTTTGGGTGCTTAGAACAAGTGGTTTGTCCAACTATGTTGTTCTCATTCAGAAGATCGAATGCATCCTCAAATTCGGGTTCGCCTTCAAGATATATTCTTATCAAATCGATTAAGGGACAAAGTGAGAGTGGTAAGAGGCGACACCTGAAATAGTATATTACAACAAATTTCTACCGAAAACGTGCTTCAGATTACGGCGTAGCTGTGGGAGAGAATCTCATAGAGGTGGATTTGTTCCCAAATAGAATATTCATGAAGCAATGTGCTATTTTGAAAATATATGAGCATTTCTAAGTGTATTATATAAGTTTCTTTAATCACGATGATTATACAGAGACTGTCATTATTTTTAATTGTTTTATATTACATGAATGTGATATTTTATAAGTATTTTAGCTTATTTCTCTTTGTAATTCTATGGACGTCTCCTACGTAGAGGTGGGTCTGTTTCATAACAGAATGTTCATGGAGCACGGCTTGCTTTGCAAATATATGGACGTCTCATACGTAGGTTTAATTATATGCTTACTATTATTGTTTCTTAGCAGCGGTTCGTATTAGTATACTTAGTTAATACAAATAGATATTAATGGTATATTGTTATAACTAGAATCTAAAAATAGTAAATACATTAGTTGTAATATTACATAGATATGAATTATATTGAAAACATTAATTTCCTTATTATGTATTAAGGAGTATTGGGTGATGAATCTTACTAAGTTTAAAGTCTTTGCACTAAATTTCATTTCTACACAATTTAATAAACATTGCATGGGATTTCAATTATGTTTGATATCATTTTCCCCCTTTTTTTTTGCAATAAGATTTACAATGGATTCTTAAATGAAGAGAAGCATAATAGAGCTAGAGCATAGATTTCTTTATTGGCATATTTAAAACTATTTAAAACTTAAGTCTTTTTATCAACAAAACAAGAATGGTAAATGCTCTAGTATTCCAACTTTGCAATACATCTCCTTTGAGTAACAAAATGGGATTTAAATATATATATATATAATTTTTGTAAATTCCCAACTTTCCTCAAGAGGTGTTCAACAATCTTTCCATTAAGTTTTAAAGCAAGAACTACTAGCATTTCAATAAGATCAACTTATTCATAAGAGGTTCCAAGCCAAGTAAGAAGGAGAATAAATAGATTGTCTTCCTTTCAACTTTTGATTCCATCTACATTACAACCTTACTAATGAAGTTCAAAACAACTTTCCTTCAACATCTTGTTACAACACTTTCTACTTCATGTGGAAACAAATTTACAATATTGGAAGCTAAAATACAAAGCAATATTACATTTTTCCTCCACTCAAGGTGGGTAAAATACATGGTGGTTTCACATTGTCATCAACAAGGTTCCAA
Organism: Taxus wallichiana var. yunnanensis; assembly: GCA_018340775.1. Taxonomy (NCBI): domain Eukaryota; kingdom Viridiplantae; phylum Streptophyta; class Pinopsida; order Cupressales; family Taxaceae; genus Taxus; species Taxus wallichiana. Next base: position 404,640,506 of record CM031244.1, on the reverse strand, counting down.
TGCTCCAAATATCAACAAGGTGGCTCCTCCATAGTTTGCTTGATTCACAACAAAATAAGGGGAGAGGCAATGCTCTCCTCCCAACAAAATACCCAATGGAGAAGAGAGGCCATCCTCTCCATTGGCCCCTGAGCCCCAACCACATTACAATGGGAGAAAAATCCAACTCATGGCAACTACTAGCTTCCACATAACTCAACATAAAATTTCACATTCATTCCATAATCCTTCAAAACAAAATCAACAACACAACAAGAGGGAAAACAATCACAACAACAAGTCACAAGGCTTACCAAGAAAGCCACAAGAGTAAGACATATGGGGAGGCCACTTATGCCTCCCAATGGGAATGGGTGCCACCTAAAAGCCTCCAATGCAAAACACAATACCCCTAACAACTCTTATGCCTCCCTCAAGTACCCCTTATCCCTCCATTCACTCTTATGCCTCCCTCAACTCTTATGGCTCCCTCAAAGTAAAACAAGAAGAAAATGCAAGCATTTCTCTTACAAGGTGGGCACCCAACCCAAACTCCCTCCTCAAGAACATGATCTCTTATGCCTCCCTCAATTAAACTCCCCATAGTCTCCTCCCACTCCCAACTTAGGCATTCTACCCATTCCCAACAAGCATATCAAACAACAACAAAACCTTCAACACAACATACAAATACATTCATATAACAAAAGAAACATAAACATAAACAACAAAGGTGAAGCTCCTACCTTTCCATGGTAGAGCTTGCTCCAAGTATGAAGTCTCAATCCCTCCAAAGATCAAACAATCATCCCAAGCTCCAACAAAATTCTCACAAGTATCCACAAGCTCCAAAATCCACAACTCCTTCCAAAATCCTCCCTCTCCAAAATACAAAAGACTAAAAAAATGAAAACTCCAACCCCAAAACAAATAAGAGGATCAAATAAATAGAGAAAAGAGAGGGAGGGATGATGTGGCTCCAAGTAGGATGCCACCTCCTTTCCCTCCACTCCACATCATTTGGTCAACATTAAATTCCAATGCACCATTAATAAGTGGTTGAAAGAAAGGCAAGCACCTTACACACTCCAACTAAGCCCACTCCCCAAAGGACAAAATTAAATTTTGAAAGAAAGTGCAATTAATATTTTTACCCTTTTATCCCCCCAAAACACCTAAAAGACCCTAAATTTGGCCTTCCAACCCATAGGTAGGGTTGGTATGGGGTTTTAAGAGGTGTGGGACAAGTTTGACTTGTCCCACAAGCTTTGAAATTTGGCCTCCAAGGCCAAATTCGAGTTTCCCATGTGGGGTAGAGTGTGCTACACTCAAAACTCAAACACACATCAATCCACACAAAATCCCAAGTAAATCAAATCCTAATAAATGAACTCTCTTAGGTCACATCTTTTAATTAGTTTAGGAAAATTTCAAATTAACTTAATTAACCCACTACAACCCATGGCTAACAAAGGGGTAAACTCCAATCCAAAGAATATGAATAATAACACAAGTAAAATTTCACTTACTAAGAGCAACACATACTAACATAATAAAAGGGAAAAATTAAAACAAAACAACACATGATCCCTAGGTCACAATTTTCCCTTTACCAGATAATTCTAACACACACACAATTACTTGTTGCCATGGTGACCTTAGCTGGATTCTTCTCGAATTCCGATGTGGTTGGTCTCCACTCCCAATTTGTTGTGAATATAATATACCTGCAGAACAGAAGAATACCTCCTTCGGCCTGTTGGCCGCATTAAAACATTCATGCCAAATATACAATATAATCTAAAATAAACGACACATGATTTACTATCATCTATGCAAGTACGATATCACTTACACTTTCTAGCACATTTCTATTCCACATTTCATTTATGTCAAAACGATCATCACATTAGTCAAATTATCAAGTTCTACTCAATATGATTAAATATATCACATGTCATAATTAAGATAAATAACCCTGTCAAAAGTATACAAATATCGTCATCAAATGTCCACCAGTAAACCATATGCATCATATAAAGATCAAATCAATAATATGATCCAATGTCTATGATATCTACTAGCATGCTAAATCAAGAAGCCATAATAAATCCATAGTGAAGTAATCAGTCTCGAAAGCAACAAAACAAAATGAGGTCGAAGGGAAGTGGGCACTACACCAAACTTGCTGCACTTACCCAAAGAACCATCACTAAAACATATGAATGTATTTTATTTACAATGTTAAGCTGTATCATCACAATAAAATTTTGAAATGCTAACTTTTTATTTAGCATTTATTCACTCCAAATATTTGATGCCCTCTACCACTATCAATCCCTTTGACATTATTAGTGACAAGTCTTTGTGCAAATCGGTCATCACCCACATATCTTTTGAGAAATTTTCTCCTTTGCTTTTCATCCCAACCATAAAACTTTCTAGAGGGTTTCCCTTTGCACCTAATGTAATACACATTGTGTCTTTAGAATTGTAGGGGACAACGTTTCTACTCCAAACCTTTTCTAGATATTTTATTGCAATTCCATCGACCATTTCACAATGTTCTTTTCCCTAGATGATTAATGTATTCAAGTCAGTTCATTATTTTTTTATTGAAGGCCTTTGTTAGATTTTCAACATCAGTTGAAGAGGGTTTTTCTGACCAGAATCCCATTTCTAATTTCATTGATAACAACTTATAAACTCTTTCAAGACACCTCACACTTTGATTCTCTCCTTGCGAAACTTGAACGTAATGTCACTGAGAGGGCGATTGGATTTTTTCATATAGAAAACCCTCCAAATCTAAAATAAACAAGTAATTCTTGTGGCTAACTACAGGGAAGTAAATATATATATTTTAATTGGTCTCATATCAATTCTAACCAATGGAAAAAATTAACATTTTAGCTTGCGGCTACCACTTACCAGTGGGCCTTGTGTGTAGGATTGCATCTTCTTTACCCGCAACTAGATCCTTTGAGGAAAGATATGTTTCAAACAATATTAATATTATTAATATAGCTATTGCTATGGAAAATGAAAGCGTATTTGAAAAAAACATACTTTGAACTATGTGGTAAAATGGTCAATTCAATATTGACACTTTTAGGTAGCCACCACTTTACTCGTTGAACTTCCAACTTGGCTTGCACAAACCTTACTAGCTACTGGTTTTTTGATGTAATATGTGTTACAAAAAACAATAATCAATTCAAAATCAATTTCATGCTATCGCAAATGAAAGCATAATTGAAAAGCATCTTGGTCTCCATGGTAATATGGTAAGTATGAACCAAAATGTTCTATGTCTTCTGAATGAATTGTAGCACCCGCTAGGGTTTTTTTATATCCATTGAACCACCCATTGGCGGACAACACTTTTGAGATATTGATGTGGATTAGTGATCACTAGGCTATGCCAACATTGGATAGAATAAGCATAGAATCTAACATCTATATCATTATGTCGATACTAATGGTTTATGCGAGATAACCAACAACTTGGAAACTTCTACAAACTATGTAGCATTGGATGCCACCATGAACTTTTAAATAGGTTATTTTATAATTCCTTCTTTGAAAATGATTCCACTTCTAGAATTAGCTGAAATATATTTCTATAGCTATGTGAGCCTTAGAAATGGTTATGTTTAAAAATACGCATGACTAACATACTTGGTTTTATTCGTATATTCGTCTTTGCCGGCTACCACCGCGCACTCCATCATTACTTTCTGGGTGTTGTTGGTTTGCATAAACAATTAATTTTTTTATAAATTTGTGGGGCTTAGTAGCGGTTCTTATTTATAAATGCACACGACTAACATACCAGGATTTTCTTGCATATTCATGGATGATGTGGCTAAGTTATCCTCATATATGGTCGAAGTGGTGAGCATAGAGTATTGCCAAAAGAACAAGATCAACGACAATTAAAAACAAAGCTCATTAAACATATTTATAAAGTGATTGAAGGTCAATCACCATGATGAGTTGGTTGTGTAGTGTCAAGTTGAGAGGTTTGTACATCAATTCCTATTGTTCTTGGGTTGTTTGTGTAAATAAGAAATGTGTAAGTAGATTTTTTGGTTGAAAGAATTTTAACATAATCACATGTTCGAGTTGTATTCAGACAAACCTTTCTTCATATGAGAATAGTAATGTTTCGAAAGAATCCCAAACTTTACAAAGAAAATTTCATGACTAACTAAGGAAGGCTAACACCATTGCCACCTCTAGTAAAGGTTCTAACTCTAGGAATGTAACATTAAGATAGAAGCTTAAAGGAATGCTTAACTAACATGAATACAATTCAAAATCTAACTAAACATGCCTACTAATATGTTCAATTACCTAACATAGACCTAAACAGACTTAAGAGGGCAATAAAATTGGGATGGTTGCTACTCTAAACAATGGTGAAATGGCCTCTCCAAATGACTACATGGTCATTTTGGATATCCATCTACTAACCTTGTTGAAGGCTTCATGAAAGGATTGAGCTTCACTATAAATCATATTTATTATATGAGATGCAAATCAAAGCATGATGTAAAGTATGAAGGAATGAGGTGCACCCTTTTTATAGTTTTATTTTTGGGAGAAACTTGTATTTTGGTACATGTAGGACTAAAAGCCCCAAATTAGATTAGAATTGCTAATCATGATTAGGCCTTGCTAATCACAATTAGTGAATTACCAAGTGATTAAAAGGTATGGATCCTTAATCAAATTATTAGGGTCAACTAGAAGGCTAGGATAAGCTTTTGAAGCTTGCTTTGAGACGTTGTGGAGGTGAATGTGGTGATTTTGAGTGGTTAAAAGAGGGGTTTGAGTCAATATTAGGGCATATTGACCAAATCAAGGGCAAAATAGGCTTAATTAGCTTATAATCGCTAATTATCTATTTTGAAGAGGATTTTGACTTACGATTCATCGTAAAGTGGCATCCTAAATGTGAAAGGGGTTACACAATAAACAACGTGGTGTTAATTGGATAATTTGGTAAGGAACGTTAGTTAATTAGCAAAAACCACTAATTATAATGGATTAGGAAAGAATGAGAGTGATTTGCTTGCGTTTGGCAATAAGATTGCAAAAGTGGAATTTAGGTGTCTACATTTGCCCTTGTTTGAGGTGAAGTAAGTGACTTCACTTCAAATATAGTAGACAAGTATAAAAAAGTAAATTTTTGAAGAAAAAATAGCAAGATGAAGGATGCCCCCTCGAGTGTCGATGAGGTGATAGGAGAAGTCAATCGATAATATGATTTGAAATGGGTAGAAGAAAATGGGTGGGAATGAATGCAAAACCCTTAGGTATTGAGAATGAATAAGGATAGGGATAAATATGGTTTTTATTGTCCCAGGTGAGTTTTTAGAAGAAAAATTAGTAATGGTAATAAATGATAATGGATAAGAAATGATTAATGGATAAATATTGGACAAGCCCAATCTTTGCATCCAGCCTTTCCATAATCAACATGTTTATATCATTTTTCCCTAGATCTACATCATCGACCTTTATTGAAAATAAACAAAAGTGTAAGATAACATGAAAAGCTAAATTACTAACAATTGTTTACTACTAAAAATACGTAACTCCATGCAACATACATTATGCAATGCAATATGAGAAAGGAAAATGATATTTAGCTCCATGCAACATAAAAAATGCAATGCAATACGAGAAAGTAAACCAACTAACCTAACAAAGAAACCAATACAATCACACACAGTCAAACAAACAACATTTAAGCAGTTGCACCAAATTTTTTGTTATCAAGATATAATTCCAAAATGTTCGTGTTATAACAACAAGGGTTGAAAATGGTGCCCCAAGCAATGACACATTTAAGGGGAATAACGGAGGACACAAGTAGTCCTATGGAAAAGCTTTAGTGTATTATGACACAACCCCGACAACTCACTGTTGCATGGGAGGACCTGACATAGCATGTAGCCTAGCTTTTGTTAATGGAGGTAGATCACGATGATCCACCCAATGCTTGATACAAGAACACGCAAGAACCGTAGAAAGATGCTTTTATAAGATGTATTTCGATGTTCGAGGAAAATACAATTGACACAGGGGGTCTAGCTGCGTATATGTTGTTTACCAATTTTTTTGATTTTTTGATTTTTAATGATTTTATTAAATTTTTGATTGTTTTATTTTTTTTTTTATTTTTAAGGAAGAAAATATTATTAGAAGAGATAACGAAGTCGCGAGACAACACTAAAAGTGACCGTAAGGCAAAATATGGCCCCAGGTAGTAGAAAAGGCCATCGGGAAGCAAAAACATGCCCCAACGTACCAAAACGGGCACAAAAATAATTATTTATTAAAAATAATCATTGCGACAAGTGTTAGAATATTTTTAGAAGAAATACGATGGTTCCAGGGAACTGTTATCCAAAATTCACCCCAAGGTAATTTTTATAACATGCATCAAATTCTTTAGTCCCAAGCAATTATATTGATTCAGGGTGAAAAGTCATGTTTCTAGGGTCCCCTCATATTTTTCTAACTCCCCTGTCCAAGTAGAAGAGAGCAAGTTCTGAGAAAATGTAAAAAATTGCAAAAACAAGCTCGGGCCAGAAAAAATCATGAAAAATGGCTAAGTCCTAGTCCTCGCAATAGTTGGGACATGAGGGACATCGGACGCGAACCGCCGAAAGCGCCGCAAAGCGATTCTGCGCAAAGACATTTGGGACATCCGCCAAAGGGACGCGCGGGACGCGGAAATCCGAATTGGCCGAAAAATGGAAAAAATTGACTAACTGTTGAAACAGGCAGTCTAGGACATCTGGGCAATTAGTACGCGGAGGACACAAGTTGGCCGAAAAGACTTAAGGCAGCCCGGAATAGTTGGGCCGAAGGTACGCGAAGTACGCGAACCGGCCGGATCGGCCGAAATGAGAACTTTCGTACCGGGACAGTTGGGACAAAAGGGCGCGAACCGGCCAAACCGGGCGAATCGGGAAAATTTTTCCCAAACAGTTCGGGACAAGTGGGACAAAGGGACGTGTGGGACGCGGATAGCCGAAGGAGCCGAAAGCCAATCAGATCACGCCACGTGTCACCGGCAGAAAAGGGACATGGAAGCCCATTTCGGGCGGTTCGGAAGAATTTGTCCCATGCAGCATTGGGACATTTGGGACAAAGGGACGCGTGGGGCGCGAAAAGCTGAAGCGGCCGAAGGCAGAGAAGAAAAGTCAACGTTTGGCCCGTGAAACTTCAAACGGCCATAACTTTTGACTCCGAGCTCTGATTTTCACAAAATTAGACTTTTACGGAATGAGTACTGACGTCCTCTATGCCATATTTTAATGAGGGTAGATATATTTAAATAAGAGAAATATATTCGGCTCCAGTCAGTTAATGCTCATTCCCGTCAAATGACAGAAAACGCCTGTCAGGCCCAAAATAGCTGCCCGCACTCAGAAGGCCATAAATTTTGCATTTCTCAACGAAATCACACAAAATTGGTACCGTTGGAATCGTGGTTCCAAGCCCAATGCACAGAAATCAAGAAATTATAGATTTGATCAGAAATTGATTGATATTTTTAAGAAAACGTGGCCAGGTTCAGAACAGTGTTTTATTTGGTAGTTGGGAGTGCAATTAAGAGGCATGGTCATCATTCTTTCTCTACTGCAGCACATGGGACAGTATGGGGAGCCTTTTGCAAGTAATATACAATCATTTCACTCAATTTAATGCCTCTTACAGGTGGTTGAAGGACAGATTTCGGGATTTCCATTTTCCCTTCTCTTCTCCTTCTCATTTTTTCTATAAATTAGAGTGTTGGGCTCATTGTAAAGGGGGAGTTTTTGGGTAGCAAAGCTCTGCCAAAATTGCTTTGTGAAGCTAGTGTGTTACAGGCCCTTGTAGTGGACTCCTTGCATGGTGATCTAGGCCCTTATCTTGTAATAGATTGAACTGTGCATATCATGAAGCAATAAAATACCAGTTTGTGGATGTATCTTCCCCTGCCGTGTTTTCTTGCATTCTTCTTGCCCCTTGATCTTTCTGTAAGAATATTGTGTCTGTTATTATGTTCTTGCAGGGATTCATTATTATTGTGTATGCTTGGAATATTGTTGTGAATGCATTTTGCTAGATTATGGTGAACTGTCATCACCTCTTCTAGTGTGCACTTTGCCTCTGTATTTCACACATTTGGAGACTACTCTCACATCCTCCTTTTCTGGTGTATCACCGCTTTAGTGTAGGCTTTCATTTTATGCATTCTCTTTCCTGGTCCCTTGGAAATTTAGATTAGAATAGTTAGCTTATCCTGCATTAGAGTAGATTGTGGCAGGTAGTTTAGGAGCAAGAACCAACTTTCTCTGGAGGTCTATCTCAAGTAGCAAGTCCCACAACTTGGAGATAGTACCCATGTTATCCAATCACACTGTGAGTTCAAGTATATGCACTTGTATAAACACAAGGGTGCTGTGATTCGGTGATAACAGGAACTTCAGGGGCGAGAAACACGTCGTGGGAGGAAAAAGGAGCTCACGCGAGAGAAAAGGAGCTCACGCGCAACTGTTAGAAGAAATGCAAGGGCACCTGAGCACCTATGTTGGCATGTATTTTTGCATTTTTTGAATTTTTGACTGCAGCATGGGCACTTGAGAGCCTTTGTTGGCAGTGTTTTGCTGTTTTTTTGAATTTTGACTATAGCATGGGAGTTTAAGCTTTGTGTTGGTAGTGTTTTGCTCTTTTTTAAATTTTTGATTGTAGCATTGGCGTCTGGGGGCCTATGTGCAACTATAAGGGTACCTGTGCAACACTTGCATATTCGTGGATGATGTGGCAAAGTTATCCTCATATATGGTCAGAGCTGGTGAGCATAGAGTATTGCCAAAAGAACAAGAACAATGGCAATTGAAAACAAAGCTAATTAAACATATTTATAAAGTGATTGAAGGACAATCACCATGATGAGTTGGTTCTGTAGTGTCAAGTTGAGAGGTTTGTACATCGATTCCTATTTTTCTTGGGTTGTTTGCGTAAATAAGAAATGTGTAAGTAGCTTTTTTGGTTGAAAGAATTTTAACATAATCACATGTTCAAGTTGTATTCTTACAAACCTTTCTTCATATGAGAATAGTAATGTTTCGAAAGCATTCCAAACTTTACAAAGAAAATTTCATGACTAAGGAAGGCTAACACCATTGCCACCTCTAGTAAAGGTTCTAACTCTAGGAATGTAACATTAAGATAGAAGCTTAAAGGAATGCTTAACTAACATGAATATAATTCAAAATCTAACTAAACATGCCTACTAATATGTTCAATTACCTAACATAGACCTAAACAGACTTAAGAGGGCAATAAAATTGGGATGGTTGCTACTCTAAACAATGGTGAAATGGCCTCTCCAAATGACTACATGGTCATTTTGGATATCCATCTACTAACCTTGTTGAAGGCTTTATGAAAGGATTGAGCTTCACTATAAATCATATTTATTATATGAGATGCAAATCAAAGCATGATGTAAAGTATGAAGGAATGAGGTGCACCCTTTTATAGTTTTATTTTTGGGAGAAACTTGTATTTTGGTACATGTAGGACTAAAAGCCCCAAATTAGATTAGAATTGCTAATCATGATTAGGCCTTGCTAATCACAATTAGTGAATTACCAAGTGATTAAAAGGTATGGATCCTTAATCAAATTATTAGGGTCAACTAGAAGGCTAGGATAAGCTTTTGAAGCTTTGCGAGACGTTGTGGAGGTGAATGTGGTGATTTTGAGTGGTTAAAAGAGGGGTTTGAGTCAATATTAGGGCATATTGACCAAATCAAGGGCAAAATAGGCTTAATTAGCTTATAATCGCTAATTATCTATTTTGAAGAGGATTTTGGCTTACGATTCGTCGTAAAGTGGCATCCTGAATGTGAAAGGGGTTACACAATCAACAACGTGGTGTTAATTGACTAATTTGGTAAGGAACGTTAGTTAATTAGCGAAAACCACTAATTATAATGAATTTGGTAAGAATGAGAGTGATTCGTGCGCGTTTGGCAATAAAATTGCAAAAGTGGAATTTAGGTGTCTACATTTTCCCTTGTTTGAGGTGAAGTAAGTGACTTCACTTCAAATATAGTAGAAAAGTATAAAAAGTAAATTTTGAAGAAAAATTAGCAAGATGAAGGATGCCCCTCGAGTGTCGATGAGGTGATAGGAGAAGTCAATCAATAATATGATTTGAAGTGGGTAGAAGAAAATGGGTCAAAACGAACACAAAACCCTTAGGTATTGAGAAGGAATAAGGATAGGGATAAATATGGTTGTTTATTGCCCCAGGTGAGTTTTTAGTAGAAAAATTAGTAATGGTAATAAATGATAATGGATAAGAAATGATTAATGGATAAACATAGGACATGCCCAATATTTGCATCCAACCTTTCCATAATCAACCTGTTTATATCATTTTGCCCTAGATCTACATCATCGACCTTTATTGAAAATAAACAAAAGTGTAAGATAACATGAAAAGCTAAATTACTAACAATTGTTTACTACAAAAAATACGTAACTCCATGCAACATACATTATGCAATGCAATATGAGAAAGGAAAATGATATTTAGCTCCATGCAACATAAAAAATGCAATGCAATACGAGAAAGTAAACTAACTAACCTAACAGAGAAACCAATACAATCACACACAGTCAAACAAACAACGTTTAAGACAGTTGCACCAATTTTTTTGTTATCAAGCTATAATTTGAAATGTTCATATTATAACGACAAGGGTTGAAAATGGTGCCCCAAGCAATGACACATTTAAGGGGAATAACGGAGGACACAAGTAGTCCTATGGAAAAGCTTTTGTTTACTATGACACAACCCCTAACAACTCACTATTGCACGGGAGGACCGAGATAGCATGTAGCGTAGCTTTTGTTAATGGAGGTAGATCACGATGATCCAAAAGTTGTTTGATACCAGAACATGCAAGAACCGTAGAAAGATGCTTTTATAAGATGTATTTTGATGTTAGAGGAAAATTCAATTGACACAGGGTTTAGCTACGTATATGTTGTTTACCAATTTTTGATATTTTTTTGATTTTTAATGATTTTATTAATTTTTTTGATTGTTTTATTTTTTTTGATTTTTAAGGAAGAAAATAGTATTAGAAGAGATAATGAAGTTGCGAGACAATGCTAAAAGTGACCCTAAGGAAAAATATGCCCCATGTAGTAGAAAAGGCCATTGGGAAGCAAAAACATGCCCCAACGTACCAAAACGAGCACAAAATTAATTATTTATTAAAAATAATCATTGCGACAAGTGTTAGAAGATTTTTAGAAGAAATACGATGGTTTGGGGCACTTTAGGGGTGAGAAAAATGTCGTGGGAGGAAAAAGGAGCTCATGCGGGAGAAAAGGAGCTCACGTGCAACTGGTAGAAGAAATGCAAGGGCACTGAGCACCTATGTCAAGCAGTATTTTTGCATTTTTGAATTTTTGACTGCTAGCATGGGCACTTGAGAGCCTTTGTTGCGGTGTTTTTTGTTTTTTTGAATTTTTGATCAGTGTAGCATGGGCGTTTAAGCGCCAGTGTTGGTAGTGTTTTGCTCTTTTTAAATTTTGACTGCAAAGATGGATGCTTGGGCACCTATGTGCAACTATAAGGGCACACTTTGTGCAACACTGAGTGCACTACCTATCTTCCGGAGGCCATAACTTTTGCTCTCGACCTCGAAACGACTCCATTTTTTTGTTTGAAAGCTATTGAAGTGAACTATGCAATGGTAAGATAAATTTGATTTTTTTAGATTTTGTGAAATTGGGACTAATCAATATCAATTTGTGTGATAAGGAGCTCACGTGAGAGAAAATGTGCTTACACGGAGAAAAGGAGCTCACGCACAATGGTAGAAGAGATGCAAGGGTGTCGAGTGCCTATGTTGGTAGACATTTTTGCATTTTTGAATTTTTGGCACACCCGGGGAGCATACCCTATTGCATTCATTTTTCAAGCTTTTGAACTTATTTTCAAATTTTTTGTAGATCAATTTCCATTTTGATGGTTATTTCAACTATATTAGTGGTAGAAGTTGTGTTTTCATGTTCTTTGTAGGATATAAGGAGGCGAAGCACTGTCGAAATTCATGTTAGAAAATGACTAGTTTTCTAAAAATGAACACCCTAAATGCTTGGTAACTATAAAACCTAAATTTATGTTTCCATTGCATAGTTCAATTTAATACCTTTCCAATGCAAAAAAACGGAGTCATTTTGAGGCTAGGAGAAAAGTTTATGGCCTCTGGAAGATAGTTTGAGCACCTGTGCATCCAGAGGAGCACATGTGCATGACTGTGAGTTCCTATACATGAATGCGAGTGCCCTTGCTACTAAATTTTTGGTTATGAGTGAAAAAATTCCTATGCATACATAAAAGTGTCGTGCCTCACGGAAGCACCCATGCATCATTGAATGTGTGAAAAATGACAGAGGGGCACTGTGCATGATTGCGAGTTCTGTGCATGACCTGTGAGTTCCTATGCACTAAGAAGGGTGCCCATGCATCAAGGTAAAATTTTCTCAAAATCTAGAATTTCAATTTAATTATTCCTATTAGTTTTTAAGGGTTTTTAGATGCGAGTTTTTGTCAATTTATTGATTTTAGTTCAATATTCCCAACAAATTTTTCCTAGGGTTTGATAAAGGATTTTTGAGGAAACCGGGTTAGGGTTTGAGGAGTGATTATGTTTTCATACTTTGATTGAGTTTGGAATAGAGTTGTGTATTCCCTTCTCTTGCATCTAGTGTGATCTTGAGAACCAAAAGCACCTCTAAACCCCTCTTTTGCTTCTTGGGAGTAAGTAGTGACACTTATCATTCATTTTTTGCTTAAGATAATAAACCTTCATTTTTGTATATGCTTGATCTTTTAGTTTAAGATATTTTTCACTTGATAACAAAATCAAGGCTAAAATTTTTGTATGCTCTTCCCTTGCACCTAGTGTGACCTTGGGAATTAAAAGCAATTTTAGTCTTTTCATTAAGAAGCACTTGGATTAATTGGAAATAAACCTTGTTTTTTTGTAAAGTTTGATGATAGTTAGTCGATTTACAAGCATTTTCATGGCCATATTTCTATGATATTGTGAATCGATTTGAACTACTAACCATTTGTGTGAAAGACCTAAAAGACTTTTCAAAAAAGAAGGGATCTCTTCAAACCAAAATCTAACATTCGGTTGTGTTGTAGGTTACCATTTGTGGTCTAAACCAAATTAATTAATCCAAAAGATAAAAAATACACCAACACACCATTCAAAACAACATATTGCAGGTTTCGGTTAAGAACTACGACTCGTCTACTCAACTAGGACATAACCCCTTTGGCATAAGCCTTAAGATAAAAAATGGGGTTGGTCCTAGGAACCCTAAAGTAGTTCACACAAGAAGGAACCTTGTGAGCGAAGCAGAAAGTGCTCCACACTACCAACTTGACCAAGTACACCTTGGTGAGAATTAGAGTCAAAGATATCCATATCACAACCCCAGTGAAAGTATAACTGGATGCATTTCGGTGCTCATTATACTAAAGGGGGTAAAGTAAAACTCAGATAATCCTTGGGAAACCTTGGTAAATCGAGCTCGCTCTAGATATCTTGTGACACCTAGAGAGAGAACCACCTAGGAAGCTTGCTGGCTTGGAACCATTGTTTTTGTCATAGTTGTTATACTTGAGAGCTCTCACAAAGTGAAAAATTTGTTAGATTGAAAATCTTGTTTTTCAAACAATGGAAAAAATCTCTTAAAGTTGTAACCATGTGATTTTCATCATGAAATCTAGTTAGTGTCATTTTTTCCTAGTTTTTCACTTGTCCTAAGACAAGGTGAAAATCTGCCAAAATAACACCAAGTTTATTTCACCACCACTTGGTATACACCCTTGTTTTCTTGTTGCCCATTTTTTTTGGACAAAAGGAAATGACATATATGGATATTGCTAGATGTCGGTGTCCACCACTTTTGTATTCTACTTGCGCAACTAGGTTGTAATGCCGGAGCACAAGTGTTGAAAGTGTGCATGGTACATACTCATGATCTAATAGGCCCCCTTGTCTCAAAAACCCATATTTGAGAGTTATTATCATCGTTGTTAGGTGATTTCATCCTTGTCTTATTTTGAGTTGTTACGCTACCCACATTGTAGCCATATAATTGAGATATTTACGTCTTGTTTCCATTGTGAAATTAGGCCTAAATCTCTATATTGTAGGGTTACGTTGCTCACACGCATAACAATTTATTGATATACTTAGACGTAGTTTTTACACCCTAGCTTTGTCTTGAGTTTTGTGAGTGTTGAGGTTACTTTGTTAGCATCGCTATAGTGCCATTTTGATACTAAAATCTTTCTTTCTCGTAAAGTTTGATTACGTGTCCAAATAGCATTGTTATGCTGCTCGCATTTGTATCATCCATTTTACAAAGCTTAGACTTTGTTAGTGTTTAGAAACTGACTTTTAGTATATCTTTTTAGAAGATTGCGTCAACATTCTCTTATCATTTAGGCCTTGTTTGTTGCAAACTTGACCTAACTGGTGATATTGTGTTATCACTATTTGGTTACAAACCTATCTAGATGAAATCTTAGAGAATAAACTATTTGGTGTAACTAAATTTTGAGCGTTGTATGTCATTGTATTATTCTAAGGAAAACTTGTGTCATATATTACCTTGTTAGGGTAGCTTGTTCGTTGTTCTTTAGTTCACACGTTTGCTTTGATCGATTAATTTTGTAACTATTCTATAGTCACCTTGTTTTGGCAAATTAGCATCATTACGTTGCAAAAATTTGACTAAGGTCCCTTTTAGTAAACCTTAGTGGAAATTCTTTGTGTCATATTTTATATCTCGAGTATGCCTACTACAAGGATGGGATCCGAAAATTAGGAACCAATATATTTGGAGGTGATAATCCTCTCTTAGAGGATAATCTCATGGTTGACCATATTAATGTAGTGGTGGAGAGGAAGATTTTCCTCATATGAATATAGAGCTTCCTCCCATGAATTTTGACAATTACATTTTAAAAAAAAACATGAGGTTCTTATGCATATTATGGAACTAGGAGATAAGTTACCTCCCATAGTGGATCCTTCTCTCATTACCGCAATGGTTCAAGGGGAAGAGGAAGTGGAATGTCCTCATCACCATATAGATGACATATTAAACCCAGGTCATTCCTCTACTTTTGCATGAAAAAAATGAGGATGTACCTTTCGAAAATGAAAGAGACTATTGTTTACCTCCTATTAAAATTCATTGCGAAGACCATGAAGAAAATTTTCATCATGCACGACCTCCCCCTAACAAAGATCATAATGAAATACCCGTTCAAAAGGTTACATTAGAATAACAAGTCCAAACCCTCACTTGCTAATTGGAAAGTTTGGATTTGCATATAAAAAAGGAATAACCAAAACTTGTGAAACAAGCCATACCAAAGGCAACAAATAAATCTTCGTTTCATGAGTTCCCAATAAATACTCCTCAATGAGAGACATGAAAGGATCCTTATGAGGAATTTTTCACCAAGAATCGAGGTGCACATACACGTAGGCTTAACCCTTTGTATAGACCTATGCCTCCACCCACACAAGACCAACTCTTCCACCAAGAATGGTCTACTATGAAGAACACCCTTCAAGCATTACAAGAGGGCCAAACCGGTAGCAATAACAAGAAGTATTGGTTTGATGAGTTATGTCCCTACCCATTTGACAAAGCCATGCTACAAGTGCATTTCTCAAGACACTTTGATTTTCCAAAATTTTAAAAATATAAGAGAAAATGTGACCCTCATGACCATATTAAATATTTTTATATGGTATGTCAAGAGGTCACATTCAACAACAATTATCTTATGTGCCTCTTTCCACAAAGTTTGGGAGAAATGATGCTAGAATGGTTTGTTCACATCGTTAAGGGATCCATATCAACATGGTCAAGAACTAGCATAAAGTTTTGTACGACAGTTTTCTTTTAATATAGAGAATAACGTCACCATGTTGGATCTCTGCAATGCCAAATAAAGAAACAATGAAAAATTCGCTGCATTTTTACAATGATGGAGAGGATTAGCTAGCTTCTTCCTTGCTCCATACCTGAAAAGTAGTTAATCAATATATTTATTCCCAACCTCCATCCAGACATTACATTCCAATTGCAAATGCATTATGGCAACACATTTGAAGAGGTCATTGAAAAGGTCCAGTCAAATTGAAAAAGCATTGTTAGCCAGGCGGAATCTAAAACCTTTCTCCTGCGATCATAATGATTCTAAATCTAATGAAAAAACAAAGTTTTTCCTTAATAGGAACAAAACGTTTTTACTGATGGGATAGTAGATTCTAAATGAGTACAAGCCGTTCAAAACAACACTCCTTTGAATCTTGCAAAGGGAGCTCCGCCTATGGAGTATAAGCGTCGTACTTTCACTCCTCTATTTGAATCAATGTCATCAATACTAAAACAACTAGAGGTGATTAATATGGTTAGATATCCTGAAACTACGATTTATGAGGATGACGCTCCTAAACCATCATGGTTTAGAGATAATGAATATTTCCAATTCCTCCACGTTAAATTTCACAAAAAAGATAAGTGTTTGAAGTTGCGGCATTACATCCAAGAATTAATAAAAAGTGGTGATGTGGAGATGGATTCATCCACTCCTAACAAATCCCCCAATACGAAGACTTTTCCTAAACATAATCAGGACAAGAATGCTAATTATGTGTCTAATGAGGAGAATCATTTTGATGCTCTCATTGGTTGTGTAGATACACCTATTGAACATGTCAACACAATAACCCCTGTGATATCCCCTAGAATATCTATGTCTAGGCATGTGCCAAAAATACTAATTATCACGCAGTTTCACATACTTATGATAGTAAGGAACCTAGGTTTCAGCATTCCCATCAAAGGATGCCTATCAAAACTAGACCTCGTTTGATTCTTCATACTAAAGAACCGTTCACTTACCTCTTCCCCCATCTTCAACTCATGGTAAGTGGTATGATTCTAATTCTTCCAAAGATTCCAATCCCAATGATTCTAAGTCTTGATTCTTCTAAAGATTCCAATCTGAATTATTCCTCTAATACGACTCCTAAGTCACGGTCCTCCCTGTCTTCGCAGGACCCCATTTCTCAGTCACCTCAATGACCCCTTCTTCCATCGAAGATATCTCTAACTCAAAGTCCTTATAATCAATCATCCAAGTTGACTCCCATGTCACATTCATCCAATCAACCTCTTGTGGTAGAAAAACTACCCACACCGATTGATTCATTTCAGAATGAAGAAGCCATTAGAGAATTTATGAGGGTACATGAAGACATTCCTCTAGAAGTTTCATGAGCAAGAAACCTCTTTAGACCTCGATATGTTGAAATATTGGGAGGAATATATTAATTCCTTTTATCATAAAATAGATGAATACCCTAAGATCATCGAGTATGATCCTCTGCTTATTCTTCCATCTTCACATTATTCATTGGGAGATGAAATGTATGGGTCTAGCATTGATTCACAACCTATCTTCTCATTACCTAATTATTATTTATCTAACAAGATTCCTCCATTATAATCTTACCTTGGGTCACCACCTGGTATCCCATTGTCTTCTTCTATATGTGGGCCACCTCCAAGTAGCCCCACATCATCTATATGTGGCTCACCTCCTGGCAGCCCATCTTCATCTATACCGGGCATGCCAAAATTTTAAATTACACGATGCTATCATAAAGTCTGTAACATCCATCTAGAATTGATTCTTCTTGTCTTTAACCTTTTCCATGTATTTTTCTTGTTTCTCTCAACATTTTTGAATATTTAATTGGTATGAGAACAATAATAATACATTCTTGTGCACTCATTGCAATAATTAGTAGCTCCATTATTTCTTGAACAAATATCGCTAGACAAATTACAAAAATTAGTGATAACACATTCGTATTAAAGGGATTGGTGCCAAGAATAAGCGATAGAGTTGAAAAAAGCTGGAGAAGGTATGCACATTGATAAGTAAATTATTTTGTGTCCTCCATCCTTTCCAGTATATTGTCTTCCATTGACACCACATAGTTTTCTAATAGTTTTCTTCCACCACCTGGTCCTTTTTTCATTTAGATTTTTCCCCCTATGTGGGAATCAAATTTTCTCTTTCCTTTCCTCTCTTCACCCAATAGTACAAATAATTGGTGGTAGTGTGATTCATGTAATTTAACTTTTTCAATTACAGGATGTCAATAGATCAATATCTGGTTGTTTTTGTTTAAACTATTGTAGAAATTTTACTCTCATTTTTTTGTCTCCCTTTATTCTCTGACAGTAGGAATCAAATGTCTTTGCTATTATGCCTTCCTAAACAGGGAAAATTAACTAGACATCCCCTTATTGTAATTTATCTACCAGTATTGATAGTTCTTTGT
Organism: Taxus wallichiana var. yunnanensis; assembly: GCA_018340775.1. Classification (NCBI taxonomy): domain Eukaryota; kingdom Viridiplantae; phylum Streptophyta; class Pinopsida; order Cupressales; family Taxaceae; genus Taxus; species Taxus wallichiana. The sequence continues at coordinate 404,622,034 of CM031244.1, read as the reverse complement.
CGTTCATTCTTCTAACAACCCTAAATGAATGGATGTGAATCTTGCCAATGAAATATTCCTAAAGTTATCTTGATTATCTTTAATAGGTGAAAAAACAAGGCCATCGGATCTAAACAACTCAAATTTTATAGTCCATTTGTTCCGTATATCATCGACAATAATAGAAAAGTCCATTTGCAATATAGATTGATGGTTGAGTTCGTTTTGAAAATCAAAAGGAATTGAATCTCAAATTTCTGCATTCAAAGGACAATAATATGTTTTTTTTTATATAAGGAAGAAAAAAGTTAATAAAAAATGCAATAAAATTAAAATACATTACCCTCGACTCCTCTGTTTTGTTTTTTGTCAATCCAGGACATTGAGGACAACATCTAAGTGATTTCCAAACCGATCTAGCTTTGTACATAAAATCAATAAACTTGGTTTCTATCCAAGTTCTGTTCACTTAATTCTATTGTTTGCAAATATTAGTAATGGATTCGTTGGTTGTATTTGCAGAGAAAGAATGCGAGCCCTTGGCGTAGCCTCGGATGTAAAGACTTGTAAGTATCGAGCCCAAAATCTTTTTTGTGCATATTGTATGTTGGCCGTAAAGTATATAAAATTTAACGTCATCCATTTCCAAGTATTTCAGATCTTTGAGCACCACAACCTTATTCGTAGACTCTAAGAAGGGAAGAATAATTGCGTCCCTCATGTAGGAATAACATTTATAAACATGGAGTGCACAAGAAGGTCAAAATTCTCATCATCAACATGATGATATTGATACTTTAGAGGTGCTACATGGCACTGGAAACATCAACTAAAAATAATTTCCCATCGTAAAAAAGTAATCAAACCGCTTCTTAGTTGAAGGTTTTGTGTTCTTGAATATAATGGTTGCTTTCATTAGCAATGCAACTGATTTAGTATTATTTTCAATCCATGGAACTTTGATATGGATGGATCGAGATCCAATTTAGCCAAATATGTTCTCCTTAGCATAGTAAACAACTTGGCATGTTTAGGAGGTGAAAGTGAACCTTTTCTATTCAAAAAATGACAAATGGAAGAGGTTTTATCACCTCTATATAATTTTCTAAGTACTATAAGCATGCCAACATGAATTTCTTCTGCATTTGAACAACCAATTTTGTATTCATCTACTTAAAACCCCAAATACCATCCATGTTTTGAACATGAAATTTTTTTTCTCTCTTCAAAGGCTTGCATTTCCCGTTTCCTAAATAAAGAAACATCCAACTCCATATCCACAATAAGACACTTATTATTTTCATAGTTAATGCATTTTACCCTAACACGCAATGTTCTTGAATCAATGACTAAAGAGGATATAACCATTCTGACTTCCTCATGTCCATCATCTATAAAAAAAAACCACATGTCATTGTAGTAGTTGTCAGGGACATGGAATTCAAGAAACCATTCATCATCTCTGTTCTTCCAACTCTCAATGCCTTCAATGAATGGAATTGTCAAGAATGGATTGTGACCAATGGAAGACATTGTATCTGTAATTAGAGTAGAGTATATTAAAAATTACTTGACATATGGATTAATTTTTGTTCTCACCATATGTTAATGAATGCAAGTATTGACATTGCGATCACCAATCTCTATAATACATTACTTTTTATCATTGGTGAGAAATCAAAGTAAATGTTAGCTATTGTTAGGTTCGATCAAACATGACATCTAACCTTTTTTTGATAAATATTCCTAGGAGAAGGCCCTAGACTCAAAAAATTTCCTATTACAGTCCATGATTAATCTACAAATCACTAGACTTAACAAGGAGAGTAAAATGCACTTTATCGTGCTACAAAAACAAAAAAACTACTTCCTATAAAACAATATATATATCACCGAACTGTACATTCCTATATTATAAACAAAAAGAGTGATAACCACTCCATATTGAATGAGATCAAATAAGAGAACCCCAAATTCAATCTTCAATGACAGAGCCCAAAGGATTTTCTGCCATAATCTCCACCTCTGAGTCACTTGAAGACGAAGGAGACAAAGAGGAGCTAACACAACAATCCAAAAAATCAAATTTGGCCTTCTCTAGGAGGTAGAGTCCCTAGTTTTACGCCACTGCCACCAAGCCTCGAGAGAGAGATTTCACTCCACAAGTCAGGGTATGACTATGAAATTGTAAACTGACCACCCTTGCTTCTAGGTCCTTCATCTCCTTATGGAGGAGAAACTGGCCTGCTAAATTAGAGATAATGTCAGCCACACTCAATCCCTGCGCCACATAAAACACATTCCTTCAACCCACAGATTGAATAGGGTCCAACATTAACCTCCTCAATTTATCACAGACAACCACTTCTTCTTCATCATCTTCAATGCTCTCGGCCACTGACCAAACCTGCTCCAACCAACCCCTCATAAAAACATTATTAATTCTCCCATCGAGCCACTCTGAAATGGAATCACCCAAATTAGGACCAATCTAAGCATGACACCACTTCCTCCTAGAGGCACCCGCAGAGTCTCCACCGGATACCATGATATAAGAAGAAGAAATATATCGACGAACTTCTATTTACGGACCCAACCTGAAGGTAAACCAACTAAAATGTGGAAGAAGGAGCTGAAAAGATAGCCCAAAGATAACCAAAATACAACTTAAAATCCAAACACCTTCCCCAAAGCCAATGAATGCTAGGTATGTGCCACACTTCAAATCCAAAACCAAATCCTTCCCTAAAAAAACCATCATTTCCAAGAGGGGCAAAACAAGGGTACAACTTTAGAGATTTAAAGTCCCCTCTACACAAACCAAACATGCATCATTAACCAAAAGGGATTGAATGTCATTGGGGAAAAGTGTTTCCCATGATTGAGTACACCGACCCTTATTCCAAAACATGACACCAATATTAGCTAAACCATCTGCCACCTTATTACCTTCTCAAAAAATATGAGAAAAAATCACCTCCTCAAAATCAGGCAAAATTGCCTGAATGTTATCACAAATGGATTGTAATTTATGCACGAGAAGAGTTTCCTTGCACTACCATAATGATAGCCAAGAGTTGCATTCAACTCAAATTCTAGACCATTTCTGTGCTTATCTTCATCCAGACCCCGCCATAAGGAGATGCCTTCTTTAAAATTATTGGAAGCTACACCACAATTAAAATCCATAACAAGGACATGCGACAATCAATATTACAAAAAAACACACACTATGACAAAGGCTCGAGGTTTCCTTTAGCGGCACCATCAAAATTTAGTTTGATCCAACTCTTTAAAGAAGGAATCTAATGTGTCAACCTCTTATCCTTACTCCACTTATCAGGAGGACATGGCATCTAACCTTCAACTGGTTCTTTGTAAATCAATTTTTTTGGATCACAACATTAATACCAGAAACTATGCAAAATTGTTCTTGAAAATTAACACGTAACTTATTTTGGAAGGATTATCCATTGTCTGACAACCATCCACTTTGCGTAGATTACATGAAAGGAAACATTTGAAAACATAGATGTTATCGAGAGAGAAGATTTAAATATGAATGAACAATTTTTAATATTACTTGTTGGTAATTTACACCAATTGAATGGACTAGCTTAAAGGCCATTAAGATTTAATCTCCATAACTAGTAGAAAATAATAACGTAGCAGCCGCTAGGCTCAAGAATGTATTTATTTGAAAATAGCTATATAATAACAAACAATGGTCAAGCTTAGTGGCCACTAAGCTCCTCTGATTACCAATTGTCATTGTAAGCACTACATGTTCAATTGTGGACTGATATTGTTTTTCAGTGATAGTAATTATATCGTATTGGATGGAATTCGCATGTCGGACCCAATTGCAACACTACATTTCAACAAGATGGATAAAGACTTATGTTTTTCACCTAAAATATATCTTTGTAAATTATAATCCATATTCGTTTGTATCAAAGAAAAATTTCAAAATAACTATTGAATAACAAATCATGGTCTAGCTTAGCGTTGCTACGATACTTTCATTACCTCTAGTTGTAGAAATCACTAGAAGTACAACTTTAGAATGATTGTTATTGTCAATGACTATAATTGTATCAAATTAGCCACACGTTACTAGGTGGAGCCAATTTCTACACTAATTTCCATCAAGAGGGATCAAGAATTTATCTTCGTATCAAAGGAATAATGTTGTGGCGATAGGTGCAACAATTTCTAAATTTGAGAATAGATATATAATAACAAACAATGGTCAAGCTTAGTGGCCACTAGGCTCCTATCATTACCATTTTCCATTGTAATCACTATCTGTTCAAATTTGGATGGTTAATGCTTTTCATTGATTGTAAGTGTCACATATTGGGTAGAATTCACATGGTTGACCCAATTACTACACTATATTCCGTCAAGAGGCATCAAGTATTATTTATTTCTCATAAGATATATATTTAAAAATTGTAATCCATATTTGTTAGTATTAGAGAAAAAGGGTATCAACCGCTAAGCTCAAGAATTTCTTAATTTTAAAATAGTCGTTGAATAATAAATCATGGAATAGCTTAGAAGCCAATTCTTGCAATGCTTTCCATCAAGAGGGATCAAGACTTTCTATTCTTATCAAAGAAAATGCTTAGCGACCGCCAACCTTCATTACTCATTGAAAGGAATAACGTAGCGGCCACTAGGCTCAACAATTTTAATTTTGAGAAGATTCAAGACTTATTTATTTCTCCTAAGATATATCTTTATAAATTATAATCCATATTCGTATCAAAGAAATATCCTAGTGGATGCTAGGCTTAACAATTTCTCAATTTCCAAGTAGTTATTGATTAACAACTCATGATATAGCTTAGAGGCCATCATGATCCTTTCATTACCTCTTATCGTAGTAATCACTATCTTTACATATTTAGATCGATTGTAATTTTCAATGATTATAATTGTTTCAATAGGCTACACATTACTCGGTGGAGCTAGTTTACGCACTACGTTTTGTCGAGAGGGATCAACACTTTCGGTTTGTATCAAAGATTTTTTTAGAAGAACCACTAAGTTTGATTACTAGTTGAAAGGAATAACGTGTAGCATGACGCTAGGATCAACAATTTCTAATTTGTGAATAGCTATATTATAACAAACAATGGTATAGCTTAGTGGCCACTAGGCTCCTATCATTATCACTGTCATTGTAATTGTATCATTTTGGGCGGACTTTACATGGCAGCCATAATTGTTGCACTACATATTTATCTCGTACAAGATATATCTTTTAAATTAGAATCCATATATACCCCTGAGAGCAAGTGATATTTTTTGTAGTTTTGATAAGATAAATCATTGCACAACAATTACTTAATTTGGAAATAGCGATAGAATAACAAATCATGATATAGCCTAGCGACTGCTAGATATATACCAATACCTCTTGTCATTGTAAACACAGTTATCTTTACAACTTTGAGGCACTAGAGCTTTTTGTTGTTTTAATGCAAAAAAAACCTTATGGGATTTCCGAATTTTCATACCACGTGTCATCGTTTTAATGGTAGGTACTTATATTATAATATCACGGTTTCATATAGTTTCAAAATATTTTATTATTAGTTTCTTTACATTTAAATTTTGTAATAAATGTGTCAATTATAATGTTTTCCAACTATTAGGTTCAAAACATGCCACGTGACATAGTATAATTGGATAATTATTTTTCATTTGCGCACTACATCTAACATTGTATAGGTCGATTTTGATAAAAATTGAAAAAAATGTGCCTATACATTCACACACTTTATTTCATTTGTTTTATTGCAATATTATATTTTTTTATTGCGTTTCAACTATTTTAAGCTATAGCCACGTGTCACCATTTTACTGGTTGCTATTTATATTATAATATTGTGGTTTCATGTTATACTAGTTTCTTTACATTTTAATTTCATAATAAATGTGTAAATTATAATGTTTTCTAACTATCGAGTTCAATCTTAACATGTGGCACAAAGTAATTGGAGAATCACATTTCATTAGCACTACATCTAACATTATCTAGGAGTTTTTGATTAAAAATAAAAAAATGTGCCTATAAATTGATATAATTTATTTCTACTGTTTTATTATAATATTATAAGTTTTATTACGTTTCAACTATTTTAAGCTATAGCCAATAACAAAAGGTGTTGTTTTCAATATTGTTTATTTTTCGATATCCCGCACCTTTTCTCAATGAGTGGAAAATTCAAAATTTGAATTGTGAATTCCCCACATTTTGAGAATTTGAAATTTCAATATTAACACAATTTCCCCGCTCATATTTTAAAATTTCCATATCCCGCATTTTTTATATTTTCAAAATTTCTAACGTGGACTGTCTTGGAAAAAAATATTAAATACCCCGGAGAACTAGTTTTTAGGGTTTTTGTTTTTTCAGTCTTATAGAACAACAACTCGTGAAATCATAGAACAATACAAGCAAGCCGAAGATCGGGGACAAATGCAAGAATCCCTATTGTCGTTTTGGCTAGGGAAAAATCAGCGAAGAATTATAATCTCATTTGTGGATTAACAAAAATGGAATAATCAATTAGTAACAAAAAGGGTACTCACACATCTGGGAAACAAAAGGGGTTATAGAAAAATAGCGCGAGATAGTTAGCTCGATGCAACAATCGGTGGTTTGAACGACATCACCAAACACGAAAAATATCGAGATCGAATAAAGTATTTATCAAAAATGTATACTATACTAAATGTGCACCTTTTTGATTGCGGACTTAAATGGTCATTCATTCTTGGACTAGATCCTATCTTTCTTAACCTCAGTCCATCCCTTCTTTTCCCTAAAAAACTGCACTTCGCGGCGTAGCTCTGCTTAATGATTACTTCTGGTTGTTTTGTCAAATTACCTTGTGAATACCAGTTCCTATCTTTTTCACACCATTTTAGCCCTAATTTTCCCTACGAAAACGTGATTTGTGGCCCTAGCTCACATTTCACGGTTCCTCCGATCATTTTGTCACACCACCTTGTGAATACTAGTTCTTATCTTTTTCACGTTAGTCGAGCCCTGCTTTGCCCTAGGAAAACACAATTCGCGGCCCTAACTCTGCTTATCGATTTCTTTTGATTGTTTTGTCACACCGCCTTGTGAATACTAGTTCCTATCTTTTTCACACCAGTCCAACCCTACTTTTCCCTATAAAAACGTGATTCATGGCCCTATATTTTCTTCTTTGGTTCCTTCTGATCATTTTTTCACACCGCCTTGTTATTAAAGAAAATAAGGAATATATTGGGCCCTAACTGAAGAAAATTTAATCCCTTTTCATCTCTGGTTTTTATTTCATTTAAACGCTTTCAAGTTTCCACCGATCTGTCCCCCTCTGGATTGTTTTCCCGATAATGATGTCCAGTCACCTAAACACTAGGTATTAAAAATTTTAATGTTTAACGAGACTCAAAATATTGTTTTGGTATTCGTTACGTCTACTTTTTTCCTTTTATTATGATGATAGAAACAACCTGAGGTAAATATTTCATTGTATATTGTTTATATGGTTGTCGTGTTGACTTTGTGAGAAGATATTCAAGGTTAACAAAATGGTCTAAATCTATAAAATCATATTAGGTTTTCAATTGTGAGATATTTTTTGTGCAATGGAAGGTTAAACATGTTATATATACACCTAAATTTTATCTATAAAATATTATAATCACTATGCATTAAAATTTATATATTAAATATTTCAATCACAATGTATTTATGTATGTTAGTCACGACAATAAAATTCTATTAAAACAATATTATCAGTAGGCCACGTATTATTGGTGGAAGATAGAGTGTCGACATATATATTAATTCATTAGGGTTTTTGTGGAAGGCCACAATATTATTAGTCTATCTGGAAGGACACAAACTAATAGTATTTGGATATTAGTTGTCCCTAGGATTTTATAAAAACAAGAAAACTATTGAAAGCTTAGCGGCGCTTAGGTATAACTTAATACCATATTTGAAGCTTAGTAATCAGTACTCAATAATGCATATCATGAAGTCATACGCCACTAAGACAATGCCACATCGTAATATTTGGAACATAGCTTTCGCTAGGATTTAACAAAATAAAGAAAGATATTGTGAGTCTAGCGTCCACTAGGTATTACCACAACATATTATTTGGAGCTTAGCGGCTGCTAGGGTTTCACAAAATAAAGAAATATATTGTAAGTCTATCGTCTACTAGGTATTGCTGAAAAATATATGCTTGTAAATATTTTCTGAGCTTAGAGATCGGTACTTAAGAATGGATATCATGAAGCTATACACCACCAAGACACCACCGCAACATATTATTTGGAACGTAGTGGTCACTAGGATTTATAAAAATAAAGAAAGGTATTGTGAGTTTGGCGTCTCGCTAGGTATTGCCCAACATATTATTTGTACCTTAGCAGTCACTAGTATTTCACAAATTATATTAAGGTAGTATGAAATTAGTAGCCTCTACGTACTGGAACAACATAATATTAAAAAAATCTTTCTACAAGATTTACCATTTTAAATGAAATTGATTTGAGCTTAGTGACCACTAGCCTTTACAATGATGTAACAATTTAAGCTTTGCGTTCATTAGGATTTAACACATAATATTTGGGTCATAGAGATCATAAGAATTTAACACATTAACATGAGATTCCAAGAGGATAACATCCTCTAGAATATGCGTACTCATAATGCTTGCAAGTTGTCGGTGGTATGCTTTAACAAATCAAATTAACAAATTTTGAGCTACATGGCATCTAGTTGCTTCCACAATAGAATATTTCAAGCTTGGATGTCTCAAGAATTTAACAAGATGAAGTATGAAATTTTTAGCTTGATGTCCACTATCTTATGATGCAACATATTATTTGAAGATATCTTCGTTACTAGGATTCAAGTAAAAACATGTCAGATATTGCAAGCTTAACGACCGGGTTATGCCTTAAAAACATTTTTGAGCTTAGAGATTGGTACTCAAGAATGGATATCATGAAGCTATACGCTTCAAGACACTATAAAAAATATTATTTGGAGCTTAGCGGCCGCTAATATTTCTCAAAATAAAGAAAGGTATTGCGAGTCTAGCGTCCACTAGGTATTGCCACAACATATTATTTGTACCTTAGTGGTCACTAGTATTTCACAAATTAAATTAAGGTAGTATGAAATTAGTAGCCTCTATGCACTAAAACAACATAATATTAAAAAAAATCTTTCTACAGGATTTACCATTTTAAATGAAATTGATTTGATCTTAGTGGCCACTAGCCTTTACAACGATGTAATAATTTAACCTTTGTGTTCGTTAGGATTTAACATATGAGATTTGGGTCATAGAGGATGCAAGAATTTAACACATTAACATGAGATTCCAGGAGGATAGCATTCGCTAGAATATGCATACTCATAATGCTTGCAAGTTATTTGTGGTATGCTTTAACAAATCAAGTTAACAAATTTTGAGCTACATGGCATATAGTTGCTTTTGAAATAGAATATTTCGAGCTTGGATGTCTCGAGAATTTAAAAAAATGGAGTATGGAATTCTTAGCTTGATGTACGCTATCTTATGATGTAACATATTATTTGAAGATATGTTGTCGCTGGGATTCAAGTAAAAACATGTCAGATATTACAAGCTTAGCAACCGTTGGGTTATGCCTCGAAAACATTTTTGAGCTTAGAGATTGGTACTCAAGAATGGATATCATGAAGCTATACGCTGCCAAGACACTACAACAACATATTATTTGGAGCTTAGCAGCCGCTAAGATTTCTAAAACTAAAGAAAGGTTTTACGAGTCTAGCGTTCGCTAGGTATTGCCACAACATATTATTTGTACCTTAGCTTTCAATAGTATTTCAAAAATTAAATTAAGGTAGTATGAAATTAGTGGCCTATGTGTACTTTAACAACATAATATTTAAAAAAATATTTCTACAGGATTTACCATTTTAAATGAAATTGATTTGAGCTTAGCGCCCGCTAGCCTTTACAATGATGTAACAATTTAAGCTTTTCCTTCATTAGGATTTAACACATAGTATTCCAGGAGGATAGCGTCCGCTAGAATATGTGTACTCATAATGATTGCAAGTTGTCGGATGTATGCTTTAACAAATCAAATTAACAAGTTTTGAGCTACATGACATCTAGTTGCTTCCATAATAGAATATTTCGAGCTTGGATGTCTCGATCATTTAACAAAATGAAGTATGGAAGTTTTAGCTTGACATATGCTATCTTATGATGCAACATATTATTTGAAGATATTATGTCGTTAGGATTCAATTAAAAATATGTCAGATATTGCAAGATTAGCTTAGATATCGGTACTCAAGAATGAATATCATGAAGTTGTATGCCGTTAAGACACTGCCACAACATATTATTTGAAGCTTAGTGGCCACTAGGATTTCTCATAATAAAGAAAGATATTGGAAGGCTAGTATCAACTAGGTATTACCGCAACATATTATTTGTACCTTAATAGTCTTTAGGATTTACAAAAATAATTTAAAGTAGTATGAAATTAGTGGCCTTTGTGTACTTTATGCAACATCATAATATTAAAAAAATCTTTCTACAAGATTCACCATTTCAAATGAAATTTATTTGAGCTTAGCGGTCACTAGCCTTTACAACGATGTAATAATTTAGGCATAGTGTTTTTAAGGATTTAACACATAATATTCTAGGATGCTAGCATCCGCTAAAATATGCGTACTCATAATGTTTGCAAGTTGTTGGTGGTATGCTTTAAGAAATTAAATTAAAAAGTTTTGAGCTACAAGTTTTTATCTTAGCATCCACAATTAGAGTCCACTAGGTATTGTGGAAAAATATTATTTTGATCTTAGCGGTCGCTCGGATTTCATTCATTTAATTAAGGTAGTATGAAATTAGTGGTTTCTATGTACTGCCTCAACGTAAAAAATTTATGCTTAACATTAGTTAGTACTTAACGCATAATTCAAAGCATAGTGGTCGAAAGGATTAAACACATTACATTAAGATTCTAGGTGGCTAGAGTTTTGAGTTCTTCCACAATCGAATACTTCATTCTTAGATGTCTCAAACATTTAACAAGAAAAAGAGTGAACTTTTAAGTCGGCTTTGCAATCTTATTTCTCAACATATTATTTGAAGATAGTGACTGTCAGGATTTAAAAAAATAGAGAGATATTTCAAGTCTACTCTGCGCTAGGTATTGTAGTGCCATATTATTTGTAGTTTATGCGATAGCAAATAATTTGGAGTATTTGTCTCGAACATTTATTAAAACAACAAATGCACGTTTAGATAAGTATAACATTTGGAATATATACACGATCATTGTATCAATTATAAATATTCATCTATTAACATGTCATACATATCACAATTTTTTCTCGCCTATCTCACATACTACAATTTATGATTCACTGTGATTCTTCCTTAACTACAGGTCTTTGTTGAATCGAGCCACAGTACAGATTGCTTCCTAGGTTTGTTGCTCTCATTCGGGACCTATTTTATCATCAAAATATTTTTGCAAATCTTAGAATCTCTTTTAAATCTTCCATATCCATAATCATGATTCTATATAACACAACAGACTTGTCAAGCAAATCTTTTGACTACCACATTTTTTTGGAAATTTCCTTTAGAGTCTCTATTTTTGTATTTTTCCCTTGTTTTGGAAACAATCTCAATGACATGTGAAGTTTCTCCCTCATTCTCCTTAGCTATTTTTCTTTGAAAATTAACCATGAATTGCTAAAGGGATGTCACGAACTCTTCATCAGAAACCAATGCATGGTTTCCTTTAAATATTTCCATGACCGAAGCTTCTATGAAAACATGATTTCCTCTAGAAATAATGTCATCAAACTACAAATAAATTTCTCTTACCTGTTCATTCCATTCCCTTAGACTTCTCTTTGTATAATTAGCATATGTCTAGCATATACCAATATCATCCATGGTCATAATTGTAGGGTCTTTACAAATGCCTTTTTCAATGAGCTTCCCCATTTTTATTAATTTTTCCCGTAATGATGCCTCTCCTATCTTGAGTTTTTCATTTTTTTCCAAGCCCTCTTCTTCCTACTTCTTTGCATGGATGAAATTATTTATATTATTGTAGAAGCCATGCAATGTGTCCTCTACATTAGAACTATGTCGAGAGGAACTGTGGCCTTTAAATAAGTTTTAAGCTCTATATTTTTGGCACGTACTTCCCTCAGTACTTCTATAGATGCTTCTGCTATGGCCCTTATAAAGGATTATGGATCTTCCTGATATTGCACAAATTGGGATCCTTTGGCTTTCCTTTTCTTTGTAAGAGTGAAGAGGTATTATGAAGTTTCATGCCAAACAATGGCTTGTCGTGTTGACACCTTATTTTTGGTTACCCTTTTCAAGGTTCTCATCCTTGGATTGAATTCAATGTTCACTAAGGGATATTCTTGTGCCTCCCAATATAGATGTTCTTTGTAGGCAATTAGGAATTACTCTTCCTAATCATTTCTCACTTGTTGTGAAGTGGAGGGAGAATATTGAGAGGGTTACCGGGGCTCCATTTTTGGAGCTTCTTTATGTGGTTCGAAGACTTCTCAAAACTCAGATCTAGATTCATTTGGTGGAGATAAGGGGGCACATGGTTGATGTGAATGTTATGAATAAAAATCTTGCTTTCTCTTCATGTCCTCCTTTTTAATAATTGCTCTTAGAGGTGGAACCGCCCATGACTCCTTCATATTATGTTGAACAAGGCTATCTTGTGTTTGGGTAATCCATACCCAGTCATTATCATCATGCAAGTGAGCATACAATATATTTAACTATCATTTAAGAGAATTAAGGTTTTGGGAAACCCTATTAATTTTGTCATATTGCCTTAAAGGGTGTTTAGGGAGATGAAAATGATTTCTATGGGCCAAGGAAGCCTTCAAATTGGGCCACTTTTTAAACATTCTGTATCCCAAAAAGACTGGGAAAGAGGGACGTGTTTTAAGATTCTTATCCTTACACTTTAAAGAAATATCATTGTAAATATGATATGCAACCTCTTGTACTACCAATTTGTATGGCACATAATATGGAAATTGAAAAGGAGGTGTAAGGAGCCCCTTGATCATGATAACTATATAGTTTGGATAGAAGAATGTGACTCCCATATTCCTTATAGAAGTGAGGATGACATAAAATATTCTCGATGTTACTATTTCATGTAATTTTTAGTAGAGATAAGGATACAAATAAGTGCATATATCTTGAATATGTGATCTGAAACGATGGGCATACAAGTCTGAATATTGCTCATTTACCCTCAAAGGGCTCAAAGGAGACCAAATTTGATAGAAATCTAGACATTTGAGAACACAAATGATAGCACCGAAAAGATAAGAAGCCATGTAAAATGGTTTCCCATGGTCGATGAAATTATTTCTTTGTGTCACTAAATTGAGACATAACACATGACACGAGGAGGGAATCTTGTGTTCATCAATAATATCAAAGACAATTAACTTGAATATCCATTGAATATCCTTTGAATAACACATGACCTAAGATTATTAGAGGGGAAGGAAGATCAAAGACAATTAACTAGTGGGTGCTAGCCAATCCATGATGGCTCGAATCTTGGAAGGATCGACAGCGATACCTTCCCGAAATGATGTGGCCCAATCATCGCACCTCAGTGAAAGAACACACACTTCTCCAAGTTCCCGTAAAGGCGCTGTCGCAAGAAGACACCTTTGAAGAACCTAGCAAAGGTGCTCCTCGTGCTCCTCACGTGTGCGTGAGTAAACTAGAATGTCATCAAGAAAGATGAGCACGAATCGATCAAGGAAGGTCTTGAATACCCCATTCATCAAACTCATAAATACCGCGGGGCATTCGTCAAACCGAAAAGTACCACTTTGTGAACTCGTAGTGGCCATACCTCGTATGGAAAGGCTGTCTTGTGAATATTCGTCTCCACAATCATGAGCTGATGGTATCCTGACTTAAGATCTATCTTAGAGAAAACTGTAGCCCCCTTCATTTGATCAAATAAATCATCAATGCGCGGAAGGGGGTAACGATTCTTGATCGTTACTTTATTCAGCTGACGGTAGTCAATACACAACCGAAGAGATCCATCCTTCTTCTTTACGAAGATCACTGGTGCACCCCAAGGGGATACACTAGGACAGATTAGGCCTTTCTCTAGAAGGTCCTCAAGCTACAACTTGAGCTCACATAACTCAGGAGTAGTCATCCGATAGGGTGCTCGTGAGATAGGCTCTGCACCGGAACTAGATCTATATGGAAGTCGATCTCACGTGGGGAGGTAACCCCAGTAGCTCCACCGGGAACACATCGAGAAAACTTTGATAAGATGGGATGATCATCGAGGGAAGGTCCTCTTGACTCATCCTCTGATCTGTCACTGACCGTAATAGCAAATAACTGACAACCCCGTCGCGCACACCGCTTAAGCTACATAGCGAAGATGGTGTGTGAATGGATACTGCCCTCCTAACTCCCCGATATCACGACTCTACCCAAGATCATCTATGCAAGCAATAGTCTTGTGGTAACAATCCACTCTAGCTTTGTGAGCGAACAACCAATCCATGCCTAAAATGATGCCATAAGATCCTAATGGAAGGATCCGAAGATCGAAGTAGTGGTGAAGGGTCCTAAATCCACTACACACTCCTCGACTAAGGAGTCTACGAAATTTTGGCTCCGTGAAGCCATCTCCACGTCCCAACTACGGCCCTACCTAACCGCCACCAGCTCTACAACACTCTACTAAGGATGGTGCAATAAAAGAATCGAAGAACCAGAATCAAATAATATAGAGGTGGAAATACCACCAACACTACTGTCGTCTCAATCACAAAGACTGATGCTTAGCTTTGGCAAGCGGTTCTCGATCACTGCATAGATCCGATGAATGTGCCATATCTCCAACAAGAGGCTCGAGCTCGCGTCTTACCCTTGTTAGGGTTCTATGGGCAATCTCTCTAATGATGTCCAACAACACCACAACCATAACAGTTGCATGGTCCCCTCCAGTGGGAAGCAGCTTCAGCTGGTACCCTAGATGACTGAGATACAGATCCCGACGATCCAGCTATGGATCGGGCCGAGGTCTCGCCGACGAGCTCCTGCTGACTGAACTCTCGGCGCACCCTATGTCCTGATGGGACCCCTAGGAGGAGGCCCCATACTACGTCCTCTCTGTGCATCATATTTCTGAGGAGGTTGGTAAGGTGGGCGGGTCTGCTCGCCGCCGCTACTCTTTGTGGTGGCTCGAATGAAGCTTTCTGAACTCTGTCCACCCCGTGGAGGAGGAACTGACACCTTCGACCTACCATCCCGCATCCGCTGGATACGGCTCTGAACTCTATCTCTAGCCTGTTGCGTCTTCCCCCATGTCTTGTCTGCAATATAGGCCTTCTCCACGGCCTCTGCTAATGTCTGTGGGCAATGAATGCGTACTGCGCCACCTAAATCCAAGTTTAGGCCCCGGATGAACTCGTGAATCCTGCACCGCTCATCTTGCATATAGTCAACGTCTGACCGAGTAGGTCCAAAAATCAACTCTCATACTCAGCTACTATCATCGATGCCTGACGGAGGTCATGAAACTCATCTATCCGCTGCTGAATAAACCTCCTGGGTAAATACCTGCTCTTGAAACCGCTCCTCAAAAAGCTCCCAGGTAATCGTCTCCGAGTCAACATGGAGCTTCTGCTCCTCGGTCCTCCACCAGACTCCTGCTCCATCCTTTAGAAGATGGATTGCAACACGAGCTTTCGTGTTGCTAGTATAAGGGTAGAGCTTGAAGCATCCGCTCAAGCTCACCAACCAGGCCTCTACCTGAAAACCACCTGTATCACCCGAATAGTGAGATGGTCATAGCTTCAGGATCTCCCTGATATGGTCTGCAGCTGATGTATGATGAACCCTAGGTCTCTCTGTATGCTCCTCCCTCTGTCTAGGGCTCCGAGACCTGTCCCTATGTCCTGAGATCCTGTGCCCATGTCCTCTCTGTGGTGACTCTGGCCTAGCCGACTCCCCACGAAGTTCTCTCGCCCTGTGCTCCTCACTGTGTCGAGGGGATGCCTAGGCATCTACTGATGGCTCCAAACTATGTCTTTTAAGTCGTCCTCCCAAGGGCTCTCCGTGTATAGCGGCATTGACATCCTGGAGTGTCTGCAAGATCTGAGGTAGGATGGCTGCTACGGCCTGCTCTGGCGGTGGTATATCTAGGTCTATGTGAAGAGACCCCTCGCCCAATCCACGCCTCCTGCACAGATCAAGGCAAGAGTTAGTTCATTGTTCTAGGTCTTGTGTCAGTTTTCTAAATTTGTTGTTTACTATAATTATCAACATTGTGGTTTTATATTTTAAAAGAATCAGCTCTCTACTAAGTTAAATGTTCCTATTTCGTGTTTCCTGCGTGTGCCCAAGGGTCCAAGCTTCGAACCCCCGGCTTTGATACCAAAATGTAATGCCGCAAAAAAAAAAAAGAGACGCTCGACGAAGAACTTGCTGTCACAAACATACAACCCGAAAATGTGACTAATAATTTTTTTTTGAAGGGTGTGCCCGCATACAGGCTCGAAACTACAAAATTCCCGATAATGCTTCCAGGTTAAAGATATTTAAATTTATCCCATTCGACGTTTCACTAAAGTTAAGAAGGGTCGTCTTTCGAGTTGATTAGTCTAATGTTGGACTAGTTATTACACAAACCGATAACTTCCTATTTAAATGTTAGTGCTTTGATATTATGCATGGACCAGCTAGGAATCAAACATAAGGCCTCGTATTTGCATGTTAGGGTTCTTTACTACTAAGCTATCAAACTTTTTTTTGACCTTTTGTGACTAACATTTTTGACTCTTTATAGTTAGCTCCAAGTTCTAAGTTTAGCCCTGATACTACATTGTTTTGCAAGGATGTACTATAGGTATAAGTAAATAAAACTATATAAATTTAAAACAATAACAAGTTGAGAGAAATATGATTTTGCAATACAAAATTCTTTTAAAAGAGGCTTTTCAAAATTAGTGGTCAATTATTAGAAAGATAATAGTTGATTATTGGGTTGAAAAGTTATACTATACGTATATAAAAGATGATTGATAGTAAGTCAACGAAATTTATGAGATTTCAACTAACTCTCCATTGAACCACATTATACATTTTCAACCAAGCCAATGTAATTGTGGCATTCCACATTGACACCGAGCCAACTCGGTGGGCATTTTATATACCACCACCACCCAATCCCTTACCACTCGACATCTTAATCAGCTTGACGTGGCCTGAGCAAATGCGGGGGGCATATATTCAACGATGGGAAAAAAATCATTAATGCGTGGCCACAACCACCTGTCAAAAATTAAGACTCTTCTCCTTGCGTGCAAGCAACACATCCTGGTCGCAACTTTCGTTTAATCACTTAGATTTTGAAAATCAATGACTTCACGATCGACCTGCCATTTTAAGTTTGTCGGCCGCGCGGATAAATGTGGTGGTTGGAGGTGAAGCTACAGACCAGTGTAGTAGGTGAAAGCATTTGTTTAATTCACCTGATCTGCGTGGAAAGGGTGAGGTGGTTACAATTGAAGCTATAGATTAATGGAACAACCGGCTAACTTGTTTCCTTCGGCCTTGGCCATGCATGTCACAAAGGAGGTAGAAGGTGCAGTTACAGGCGCATGGGATAGTCGCAGAAGGAAGGGAAAAACCCTGCTGGGTGCTTAGAACAAGCGGTTTGTCCAACTATGTTGTTCTCTGTTCAGTATCGAATGCATCTTCAAATTCGGGTTCTGCCTTCAAGATATATTCTTATCAAATCGATTAAGGGACAGTGAGAGTGGTAAGAGGCGACCTGAAATAGTATATTACAACAAATTTCTACTGAAAACGTGCTCAGATTACGGCGTAGCCTGTGGGAGAGAATCTCATAGAGGTGGATTTGTTCCCAAATAGAATATTCATGAAGCACAGGCTATTTTGAAAATATATGAGCATTTCTAAGTGTATTATATAACAGTCTTTAATCACGATGATTATACAGAGACCTGTCATTATTTTAATTGTTTTATATTACATGAATGTGATATTTTATAAGTATTTTAGCTTATTTCTCTTTGCAATTCTATGGACGCCTCCTACGTAGAGGTGGGTCTGTTTCATGAGAATATTCATGGAGCATGGCTTGCTTTGCAAAATATGTGGACGCCTCCTACGTAGGTTTAATTATATGCTTACTATTGTTTCTTAGCAGCAGTTCGTATTAGTATACTTAGTTAATACAAATAGATATTAATGGTATATTGTTATAATTAGAATCTAAAAATAGTAAATACATTAGTTGTAATATTACATAGATATGAATTATATTGAAAATATTAATTTCCTTATTATGTATTAAGGAGTATTGGGTGATGAATCTTACTAAGTTTAAAGTCTTTGCACTAAATTTCATTTCTACACAATTTAATAAACATTGCATGGGATTTCAATTATGTTTGATATCATTTTCCCCTTTACTTTTTGCAATAAGATTTACAATAAATTCTTAAATGAAGCAAAGCATAATAGAGCTAGAGCATAGATTTCTTTATTGGCATATTTAAAACTATTTAAAACTTAAGTCTTTTTATCAACAAAACAAGAATGGTAAATGCTCTAGTATTCCAACTTTGCAATACATCTCCTTTGAGTAACAAAATGGGATTCAATATATATATATATATAATTTTTTTAAAATTCCCAACTTTCCTCAAGAGGTGTTCAACAATCTTTCCATTAAGTTTTAAAGCAAGAACTACTAGCATTTCAATAAGATCAACTCATTCATAAGAGGTTCCAAGCCAAGTAAGAAGGAGAATAAATAGATTGTCTTCCTTTCAACTTTTGATTCCATCTACATTACAACCTTACTAATGAAGTTCAAAACAACTTTCCTTCAACATCTTGTTACAACACTTTCTACTTCATGTGGAAACAAATTTACAATATTGGAAGCTAAAATACAAAGCAATATTACATTTTTCCTCCACTCAAGGTGGGTAAAATACATGGTGGTTTCACATTGTCATCAACAAGATTCCAATGCTCCAAATATCAACAAGGTGGCTCCTCCATAGTTTTCTTGATTCACAACAAAATAAGGGGAGAGGCAATGCTCTCCTCCCAACCAAAATACCCAATGGAGAAGAGAGGCCATCCTCCCCATTGGCCCCGAGCCCCAACCACATTACAATGGGAGAAAAAAATCCAACTCATGGCAACTACTAGCTTCCACATAACTCAACATAAAATTTCACATTCATTCCATAATCCTTCAAAACAAAATCAACAACACAACAAGAGGGAAAACAATCACAATAACAAGTCACAAGGCTTACCAAGAAAGCCATAAGAGTAAGACATATGGGAGGCCACTTATGCCTCCCAATGGGAATGGGTGCCACCTAAAAGCCTCCAATGCAAAACACAATACCCCTAACAACTCTTATGCCTCCCTCAAGTACCCCTATCCTATCCCTCCATTCACTCTTATGCCTCCCTCAACTCTTATGGCTCCCTCAAAGTAAAACAAGAAGAAAATGCAAGCATTTCTCTTACAAGGTGGGCACCCAACCCAAGCTCCCTCCTCAAGAACATGATCTCTTATGCCTCCCTCAATTAAACTCCCCATAGTCTCCTCCCACTCCCATCTTAGGCATTCTACCCATTCCCAACAAGCATTCCAAACAACAACCTTCAACACAACATAAAAATACATTCATATAACAAAAGAAACATAATGCAAGAAAAGGTGAAGCTCCTACCTTTCCATGGTAGAGCTTGCTCCAAGTATGAAGTCTCAATCCCTACAAAGATCAAACAATCATCCAAAAGCTCCAACAAAATTCTCACAAGTATCCACAAGCTCCAAAAATCCACAACTCCTTCAAAAATCCTCCCCTCTCCAAAATACAAAGGACTAAAAAAAAATGAAAACTCCAACCCCCAAAACAAATAAGAGGATCAAATAAATAGAGAAAAGAGAGGGAGGGATGATGTGGCTCCAAGTAGTATGCCACCTCCTTTTCCCTCCACTCCACATCATTTGGTCAACATTAAATTCCAATGCACCATTAATAAGTGGTTGAAAGAAAGGCAAGCACCTTACACACTCCAACTAAGCCCACTCCCCCAAAGGACAAAATTAAATTTTGAAAGAAAGTGCAATTAATATTTTTACCCTTTTATCCCCCCAAAACACCTAAAAGACCCTAAATTTGGCCTTCCAACCCATAGGTAGGGTTGGTATGGGGTTTTAAGAGGTGTGGGACAAGTTTGACTTGTCCTACAAGCTTTGAAATTTGGCCTCCACGGCTAAATTCGAGTTTCCCATGTGGGGTAGAGTGTGCTACACTCAAAACTCAAACACACATCAATCCACACAAAATCCCAAGTAAATCAAATCCTAATAAATGAAACTCTTAGGTCACATCTTTTAATTAGTTTAGGAAAATTTCAAATTAACTTAATTAACCCACTACAACCCATGGCTAACAAAGGGGTAAACTCCAATCCAAAGAATATGAATAATAACACAAGCAAAATTTCACTTACTAAGAGCAACACATACTAACATAATAAAAGGGAAAAATTAAAACAAAACAACACATGATCCCCTAGGTCACAATTTTCCCTTTACCAGATAATTCTATCACACACACAATTACTTGTTGCCATGGTGACCTTAGCTGGATTCTTCTCGAATTCCGATGTGGTTGGTCTCCACTCCCCAATTTGTTGTGAATATAATATACCTGCATAACAGAGAATACCTCCTTCGGCCTGTTGGCCGCATTAAAACATTCATGCCAAATATACAATATAATCTAAATATAAACGACACATGATTTACTATCATCTATGCAAGTACGATATCACTTACACTTTCTAGCACATTTCTATTCCACATTTCATTTATGTCAAAACGATCATCACATTAGTCAAATTATCAAGTTCTACTCAATATGATTAAATATATCACATGTCATAATTAAGATAAATAACCCTGTCAAAAGTATACAAATATCGTCATCAAATGTCCACCAGTAAACCATATGCATCATATAAAGATCAAATCAATAACAGTCCAATGTCTATGATATCTACTAGCATGCTAAATCAAGAAGCCATAATAAATCCATAGTGAAGTAATCAGTCTCGAAAGCAACAAAACAAAATGAGGTCGAAGGGAAGTGGGCACTACACCAAACTTGCTGCACTTACCCAAAGAACCATCACTAAAACATATGAATGTATTTTATTTACAATGTTAAGTCTGTATCATCACAATAAAATTTTGAAATGCTAACTTTTTATTTAGCATTTAATCACTCCAAATATTTGATGCCCTCTACCACATTCAATCCCTTTGACACTATTAGTGATAAGTCTTTGTGCAAATCGGTCATCAACCACATATCTTTTGAGAAATTTTCTCCTTTGCTTTTCATCCCAACCATAAAATTTTCTAGAGGGTTTCCCTTTGCACCTAATGTAATACACATTGTGTCTTTAGAATTGTAGGGGACATCGTTTCTACTCCAAACCTTTTCTAGATATTTTATTGCAATTCCATCGACCATTTTGCAATGTTCTTTTCCCTAGGTGATTAATGGATTCAAGTCAGTTGATAATTTTTTATTGAAGGCCTTTGTCAGATTTTCAACATCAGTTGAAGAGGGTTTGTTTGACCAGAATCCCATTTCTAATTTCATTGATAACAACTTATAAACTCTTTCAAGACACCTCACACTTTGATTCTCTCCTTGCGAAACTTGAACGTAATGTCACTGTAGAGAGGGCGATTGGATTTTTTCATATGAAAACCCTCCAAATCTAAAATAAACAAGTAATTCTTGTGGCTAAGGGGAAGCAAATATATATATTTTAATTGGTCTCATATCAATTCTAACCAATGGAAAAAATTAACATTTTAGCTTGCGGCTACCACTTACCAAAGTGGGCCTTGTGTGTAGGATTGCATCTTCTTTACTCTCAACTAGATCCTTTGTGGAAAGATATGTTTCAAACAATATTAATATTATTAATATAGCTATTGCTATGGAAAATGAAAGCGTATTTGAAAAAAACATACTGAAGTATGTGGTAAAATGGTCAATTCAATATTGACACTTTTAGGTAGCCACCACTTACTGACTGAACTTCCAACTTGGCTTGCACCAACCTTACTAGCTACTGGTTTTTTTGATGTAATATGTGTTACAAAAAATTATAATCAATTCAAAATCAATTTCATGCTATCGCAAATGAAACCATAATTGAAAAGCATACTGGTCTCCATGGTAATATGGTAAGTATGAACCAAAATGTTCTATGTCTTCTGAATGAATTGTAGCACCCGCTAGGGTTTTTTTATATCCATTGAACCACCCATTGGTGGACAACACTTTTGAGATATTGATGTGGATTAGTGATCACTAGGCTATGCCAACATTGGATAGAATAAGCATAGAATCTAACATCTATATCATTATGTCGATACTAATGGTTTATGCAGATAACCAACAACTTGGAAACTACAAACTATGTAGCATTGGATGCCACCATGAACTTTTTAAATAGGTTATTTTATAATTCCTTCTTTGAAAATGATTCCACTTCTAGAATTAGTTGAAATATATTTCTATAGCTATGTGAGCCTTAGAAATGGTTATGTTTAAAAATACGCATGACTAACATACTTGGTTTTGTCTGTATATTCGTGTTGGCTACCACCGCGCACTCCACTGTTACTTTCTCTGGGTGTTGTTGGTTTGCATAAACAATTAATTTGTTTATAAATTTGTGGGGCTTAGTAGCAATTCTTATTTATAAATGCACACGACTAACATACCAGGATTTTCTTACATATTCATGGATGATGTGGCTAAGTTATCCTCATATATGGTCAGAGTGGTGAGCATAGAGTATTGCCAAAAGAACAAGATCAACGACAATTAAAAACAAAGCTAATTAAACATATCTATAAAGTGATTGAAGGACAATAACCATGATGAGTTGGTTGTGTAGTGTCAAGTTGAGAGGTTTGTACATCAATTCCTATTGTTCTTGGGTTGTTTGTGTAAATAAGAAATGTGTAAGTAGCTTTTTTGGTTGAAAGAATTTTAACATAATCACATGTTCGAGTTGTATTCGTACAAACCTTTCTTCATATGAGAATAGTAATGTTTCTGAAAGAATCCCAAACTTTACAAAGAAAATTTCATGACTAACTAAGGAAGGCTAACACCATTGCCACCTCTAGTAAAGGTTCTAACTCTAGGAATGTAACATTAAGATAGAAGCTTAAAGGAATGCTTAACTAACATGAATACAATTCAAAATCTAACTAAACATGCCTACTAATATGTTCAATTACCTAACATAGACCTAAATGAGACTTAAGAGGGCAATAAAATTGGGATGGTTGCTACTCTAAACAATGGTGAAATGGCCTCTCCAAATGACTACATGGTCATTTTGGATATCCATCTACTAACCTTGTTGAAGGCTTCATGAAAGGATTGAGCTTCACTATAAATCATATTTATTATATGAGATGCAAATCAAAGCATGATGTAAAGTATGAAGGAATGAGGTGCACCCTTTTTATAGTTTTAATTTTGGGAGAAACTTGTATTTTGGTGCATGTGGGACTAAAAGCCCCAAATTAGATTAGAATTGCTAATCATGATTAGGCCTTGTTAATCACAATTAGTGAATTACCAAGTGATTAAGAGGTATGGAGCCTTAATCAACTGCTTAGGGTCAACTAGAAGGCTAGGATAAGCTTTGAAGCTTTTTGAGACGTTGTGGAGGTGAATGGGGTGATTTTGAGTGGTTAGAAGAGGGGTTTGAGTCAATATTAGGGCATATTGACCAAATCAAGGGCAAAATAGGCTTAATTAGCTTATAATCGCTAATTATCTATTTTGAAGAGGATTTTGACTTACGATTCATCGTAAAGTGGCATCCTAAATGTGAAAGGGGTTACACAATCAACAACGTGGTGTTAATTGGATAATTTGGTAAGGAACGTTAGTTAATTAGCAAAAACCACTAATTATAATGGATTTGGCAAGAATGAGAGTGATTTGCGTGCGTTTGGCAATAAGATTGCAAAAGTGGAATTTAGGTGTCTACATTTTCCCCTGTTTGAGGTGAAGTAAGTGACTTCACTTCAAATATAGTAGACAAGCATAAAAAGTAAATTTTTGAAGAAAAATTAGCAGGATGAAGGATGCCCCCTCGAGTGTCGATGAGGTGATAGGAGAAGTCAATCGATAATATGATTTGAAATGGGTAGAAGAAAATGGGTCGAAGAATGAATGCAAAACCCTTAGGTATTGAGAATGAATAAGGATAGGGATAAATATGGTTTTTATTGTCCCTGTGAGTTTTTAGAAGAAAAATTAGTAATGGTAATAAATGATAATGGATAAGAAATGATTAATGGATAAATATTGGACAAGCCCAATCTTGCATCCAAGCCTTTCCATAATCAACATGTTTATATCATTTTTCCCTAGATCTACATCATCGACCTTTATTGAAAATAAACAAAAGTGTAAGATAACATGAAAAGCTAAATTACTAACAATTGTTTACTACTAAAAATACGTAACTCCATGCAACATACATTATGCAATGCAATACAAGAAAGTAAAATTATATTTAGCTCCATGCAACATACAAAATGCAATGCAATACGAGAAAGTAAACCAACTAACCTAACAAAGAAACCAATACAATCACACACACTCAAACAAACAACATTTAAAGCGGTTGCACCAAATTTTTGTTATCAAGATATAATTCCAAAATGTTCGTGTTATAACAACAAGGGTTGAAAATGGTGCCCCAAGCAATGACACATTTAAGGGGAATAACGGAGGACACAAGTAGTCCTATGGAAAAGCTTTCGTGTACTATGACACAACCCCGACAACTCACTCAGCACGGAGGACCGACATAGCATGTAGCCTAGCTTTTGTTAATGGAGGTAGATCACGATGATCCACCAGTCGTTTGATACAAGAACACGCAAGAACCGTAGAAAGATGCTTTTATAAGATGTATTTCGATGTTCGAGGAAAATGCAATTGACACAGGGTCTAGCTGCGTATATGTTGTTTACCAATTTTTTTGATTTTTTTGATTTTTAATGATTTTATTAAATTTTTTGATTGTTTTATTTTTTTTTGATTTTTAAGGAAGAAAATATTATTAGAAGAGATAATGAAGTCGCGAGATAACACTAAAAGTGACCCTAAGGCAAAATATGCCCCAGGTAGTAGAAAAGGCCATCGGGAAGCAAAAACATGCCCCAACTTACCAAAACGGGCACAAAAATAGTTATTTATTAAAAATAATCATTCGACAAGTGTTAGAATATTTTTAGAAGAAATACGATGGTTCCAGTGGAACTCGTTATCCAAAATTCACCCCAAGGTAATTTTGATAACATGCATCAAATTCTTTAGTCCCAAGCAATTATATTGATTCAGGGTGAAAAGTCATGTTTCTAGGGTCCCCTCATATTTTTCTAACTCCCCTGTCCAAGTAGAAGAGAGCAAGTTCTGAGAAAATGTGAAAAAATTGCAAAAAACAAGCTCGGGCCAGAAAAATCATGAAAAATGGCTAAGTCCTAGTCCTCGCAATAGTCGGGACATGAGGGACATAAGGGCGCGAACCGGCCGAAAGGCCGCCAGCGTGGTCTGCGCAGCATTTGGGACATCCGGGCCAAAGGGACGCGCGGGACGCGGAAATCCGAACTGGCCGAAAAATGGAAAAAATTGACTAACTGTTGAAACAGGCAGTCTGGGACATCTGGGCAATTAGTACGCGGAGGACGCAAGTCGGCCGAAAAGACTTAAGGCAGCCGGAATAGTTGGGCCGAAGGTACGCGAAGTACGCGAACCGGCGGATCGGCCGAAATGAGAACTTTCGTACCGGGACAGTTGGGACAAAAGGGCGCGAACCGGCCGAACCGGGCGAATCGGGAAAATTTGTCCCAAACAGCTTCGGGACAAGTGGGACAAAGGGACGTGTGGGACGCGGATAGCCGAAGGAGCCGAAAGCCAATCAGATCACGCCACGTGTCACCGCAGAAAAGGGACATGGAAGCCCATTTCGGGCGGTTCGGAAGAATTTGTCCTGCGCAGCACTGGGACATTTGGGACAAAGGGACGCGTGGGACGCGAAAAGCCGAAGCGGCCGAAGGCAGAGAAGAAAAGTCAACGTTTGGCCCGTGAAACTTCAAACGGCCATAACTTTTGACTCCGAGCTCCGATTTTCACAAAATTGGACTTTCTGGAATGAGCACGACGTCCTCTATGCCATATTTTTGATGAGGGTAGATATATTTAAATAAGAGAAATATATTCGGCTCCAGTCAGTTAATGCTCATTCCCGTCAAATGACAGAAAACGCCTGCCAGGCCCAAAATAGCTGCCCGCACTCAGAAGGCCATAAATTTTGCATTTCTCAACGAAATCACACAAAATTGGTACCGTTGGAATCGTGGTTCCAAGCCCAATGCACAGAAATCAAGAAATTATAGATTTGATCAGAAATTGATTGATATTTTTAAGAAAACGTGGCTAGGTTCAGAACAATGTTTTATTTGGTAGCTGGGAGTGCAATTAAGAGGCATGGTCATCATTCTTTCTCTGCTGCAGCACATGGGACAGTATGGGGAGCCTTTTGCAAGTAATATTCAATCATTTCACTCAATTTAATGCCTCTTACAGGTGGTTGAAGGACAGATTTCGGGATTTCCATTTTCCCTTCTCTTCTCCTTCTCATTTTTTCTATAAATTGGAGTGTTGGGCTCATTGTAAAGGGGGAGTTTTTGGGTAGCAAAGCTCTGCCAAAATTGCTTTGTGAAGCTAGTGTGTTACAGGCCCTTGTAGTGGACTCCTTGCATGGTGATCTAGGCCCTTATCTTGTAATAGATTGAACTGTGCATATCATGAAGCAATAAAATACCAGTTTGTGGATGTATCTTCCCCGCCGTGTTTTCTTGCATTCTTCTTGCCCTTGATCTTTCCGTAAGAATATTGTGTCTCGTTATTATGTTCTTGCAGGATTCATTATTATTGTGTATGCTTGGAATATTGTTGTAAATGGATTTTGCTAGATTATGGTGAACTGTCATCACCTCTTCTAGTGTGCACTTTGCCTCTGTATTTCACACATTTGGAGACTACTCTCACATCCTCCTTTTCTGGTGTATCACCGCTTTAGTGTAGGCTTTCATTTTATGCATTCTCTTTCCCTGGTCCCTTGGAAATTTAGATTAGAATAGTTAGCTTATCCTGCATTAGAGTAGATTGTGGCAGGTAGTTTAGGAGCAAGAACCAACTTTCTCACGGAGGTCTATCTCAAGTAAAGCAAGTCCCACAACTTGGAGATAGTACCCATGTTATCCAATCACACCGTGAGTTCAAGTATATGCACTTGTATAAACACAAGGGTGCTGTGATTATTCGATGATAACGGGAACTTGGGGGCGAGAAACACGTCGTGGGAGGAAAAAGGAGCTCACGCGAGAGAAAAGGAGCTCACGCGCAAGAATGTTAGAAGAAATGCAAGGGCACTGAGCACCTATGTTGGCATGTATTTTGCATTTTTGAATTTTTGACTCTGCAAAGCATGGGCACTTGAGAGCCTTTGTTGGCGGTGTTTTGCTGTTTTTTTGAATTTTTGACTATAGCATGGGAGTTTAAGCACCTGTGTTGGTAGTGTTTTGCTCTTTTTAAATTTTTGATTGTAGCATTGGCGTGCTGGGGCCTATGTGCAACTATAAGGGTACTGTGCAACACTTGCATATTCGTGGATGATGTGGCAAAGTTATCCTCATATATGGTCGAGTGGTGAGCATAGAGTATTGCCAAAAGAACAAGAACAATGGCAATTGAAAACAAAGCTAATTAAACATATTTATAAAGTGATTGAAGGACAATCACCATGATGAGTTGGTTCTCAGAGTGTCAAGTTGAGAGGTTTGTACATCGATTCCTATTTTTCTTGGGTTGTTTGCGTAAATAAGAAATGTGTAAGTAGCTTTTTTGGTTGAAAGAATTTTAACATAATCACATGTTCAAGTTGTATTCATGACAAACCTTTCTTCATATGAGAATAGTAATGTTTCGAAAGCATTCCAAACTTTACAAAGAAAATTTCATGACTAAGGAAGGCTAACACCATTGCCACCTCTAGTAAAGGTTCTAACTCTAGGAATGTAACATTAAGATAGAAGCTTAAAGGAATGCTTAACTAACATGAATATAATTCAAAATCTAACTAAACATGCCTACTAATATGTTCAATTACCTAACATAGACCTAAACAGAGACTTAAGAGGGCAATAAAATTGGGATGGTTGCTACTCTAAACAATGGTGAAATGGCCTCTCCAAATGACTACATGGTCATTTTGGATATCCATCTACTAACCTTGTTGAAGGCTTTATGAAAGGATTGAGCTTCACTATAAATCATATTTATTATATGAGATGCAAATCAAAGCATGATGTAAAGTATGAAGGAATGAGGTGCACCCTTTTTATAGTTTTATTTTTGGGAGAAACTTGTATTTTGGTACATGTAGGACTAAAAGCCCCAAATTAGATTAGAATTGCTAATCATGATTAGGCCTTGCTAATCACAATTAGTGAATTACCAAGTGATTAAAAGGTATGGATCCTTAATCAAATTATTAGGGTCAACTAGAAGGCTAGGATAAGCTTTTGAAGCTTGCTGAGACGTTGTGGAGGTGAATGTGGTGATTTTGAGTGGTTAAAAGAGGGGTTTGAGTCAATATTAGGGCATATTGACCAAATCAAGGGCAAAATAAGCTTAATTAGCTTATAATCGCTAATTATCTATTTTGAAGAGGATTTTGACTTACGATTCATCGTAAAGTGGCATCCTAAATGTGAAAGGGGTTACACAATCAACAACGTGGTGTTAATTGACTAATTTGGTAAGGAACGTTAGTTAATTAGCAAAAACCACTAATTATAATGGATTAGGAAAGAATGAGAGTGATTTGTGTGCGTTTGGCAATAAAATTGCAAAAGTGGAATTTAGGTGTCTACATTTTCCCTTGTTTGAGGTGAAGTAAGTGACTTCACTTCAAATATAGTAGAAAAGTATAAAAAAGTAAATTTTTGAAGAAAAATTAGCAAGATGAAGGATGCCCCCTCGAGTGTCGATGAGGTGATAGGAGAAGTCAATCAATAATATGATTTGAAGTGGGTAGAAGAAAATGGGTCAAAACGAACACAAAACCCTTAGGTATTGAGAATGAATAAGGATAGGGATAAATATGGTTGTTTATTGTCTTAGGTGAGTTTTTAGAAGAAAAATTAGTAATGGTAATAAATGATAATGGATAAGAAATGATTAATGGATAAACATAGGACATGCCCAATATTTGCATCCAACCTTTCCATAATCAACCCTGTTTATATCATTTTGCCCTAGATCTACATCATCGACCTTTATTGAAAATAAACAAAAGTGTAAGATAACATGAAAAGCTAAATTACTAACAATTGTTTACTACTAAAAATACGTAACTCCATGCAACATACATTATGCAATGCAATATGAGAAAGTAAAATGATATTTAGCTCCATGCAACATACAAAATGCAATGCAATACGAGAAAGTAAACTAACTAACCTAACAGAGAAACCAATACAATCACACACACTCAAACAAACAACGTTTAAGACAGTTGCACCAATGTTTTTGTTATCAAGCTATAATTTGAAATGTTCATATTATAACGACAAGGGTTGAAAATGGTGCCCCAAGCAATGACACATTTAAGGGGGAATAACGGAGGACACAAGTAGTCCTATGGAAAAGCTTTTGTTTACTATGACACAACCCCTAAC
Organism: Taxus wallichiana var. yunnanensis; assembly: GCA_018340775.1. Taxonomy (NCBI): domain Eukaryota; kingdom Viridiplantae; phylum Streptophyta; class Pinopsida; order Cupressales; family Taxaceae; genus Taxus; species Taxus wallichiana. The sequence continues at coordinate 404,592,031 of CM031244.1, read as the reverse complement.
AACTCACTATGCACGCGGGAGGACCGAGATAGCATGTAGCGTAGCTTTTGTTAATGAAGGTAGATCACGATGATCCAAAAGTTGTTTGATACCGAACATGCAAGAACCGTAGAAAGATGCTTTTATAAGATGTATTTTGATGTTAGAGGAAAATTCAATCGACACGGTGGTTTAGCTACGTATATGTTGTTTACCAATTTTTGAAATTTTTTGATTTTTAATGATTTTATTAATTTTTTTGATTGTTTTATTTTTTTGATTTTTACGGAAGAAAATATTATAGAAGAGATAATGAAGTCATGAGACAATGCTAAAAGTGACCGTAAGGAAAAATATGCCAGGTAGTAGAAAAGGCCATTGGGAAGCAAAAACATGCCCCAACGTACCAAAACGAGCACAAAAATAATTATTTATTAAAAATAATCATTGCGACAAGTGTTAGAAGATTTTTAGAAGAAATACGATGGTTTCAGGGCACTTTAGGGGTGAGAAACATGTCGTGGGAGGAAAAAGGAGATCATGCGGGAGAAAAGGAGCTCATGTGCAATTGGTAGAAGAAATGCAAGGGCACCTGAGCACCTATGTTGGCAGGTATTTTTGCATTTTTTGAATTTTTGACTGCAGCATGGGCACTTGAGAGCCTTTGTTGGCAGTGTTTTGCTGTTTTTTTGAATTTTTGACTGTAGCATGGGCGTTTAAGCGCCAGTGTTGGTAGTGTTTTGCTCTTTTTTAAATTTTGACTGCAGCATGGATGCTTGGGCACCTATGTGCAACTATAAGGGCACCTGTGCAACACTGAGTGCACTACCTATCTTCCGAATGCCATAACTTTTACTCCCGACCTCGAAACGACTCCATTTTTTTGTTGGAAAGGTATTAAAGTGAACTATGCAATGGTAAGTTAAATTTGATTTGTTTAGATTTTGTGAAAGTGGGACAAATCAATGTCAATCTGTGTGATAAGGAGCTCACGTGAGAGAAAATATTCTTACACGGGAGAAAAGGAGCTCACGCACAACTGGTAGAAGAGATGCAAGGGTGTCTCGAGTGCCTATGTTGGTAGACATTTTTGCATTTTTTGAATTTTTGGCACACCGGTGGGAGCATACCCTATTGCATTCATTTTTCAAGCTTTTGAACTTATTTTCAAATTTTTTGTAGATCAATTTCCATTTTGATGGTTATTTCAACTATATTAGTGGTAGAAGTTGTGTTTTCATGTTCTTTGTAGGATATAAGGAGGCGAAGTTAACCTTTGCCGAAATTCATGTTAGAAAATGACTAGTTTTCTAAAAATGAACACCCTAAATGCTTGGTAACTATAAAACCTAAATTTATGTTTCCATTGCATAGTTCAATTTAATACCTTTCCAATGCAAAAACGGAGTCATTTTGAGGCTAGGAGAAAAGTTTATGGCCTCTCGGAAGATAGTTTGAGCACTGTGCATCCGGAGGAGCACATGTGCATGACCGTGAGTTCCTATACATGAATGCGAGTGCCCTTGCTACTAAATTTTTGGTTATGAGTGAAAAAATTCCTATGCATACATAAAAGTGTCTCTGTGCCTCACTGGAAGCACCCATGCATCATTGATTGTGTGAAAAATGACAGAGGGGCACCTGTGCATGATCATGCAGTTCTGTGCATGACTGTGAGTGCCTATGCACTAAGAGGGGTGCCCATGCATCAAGGTAAAATTTTCTCAAATTCTAGAATTTCAATTTTATGATTCCTATTAGTTTTTAAGGGTTTTTAGATGCGTTTTTGTCAATTTATTGATTTTAGAGCAATATTCCTAACAAATTTTTCCTAGGGTTTGATAAAGGATTTTTGAGAAATCTGGGTTAGGGTTTGAGGAGTGATTATGTTTTCATACTTTGATTGAGTTTGGAATAGAGTTGTGTATTCCCTTCTCTTGCATCTAGTGTGATCTTGAGAACCAAAAGCACCTCTAAACCCCTCTTTTGCTTCTTGGGAGTAAGTAGTGACACTTATCATTCATTTTTGCTTAAGATAATAAACCTTCATTTTTGTATATGCTTGATCTTTTAGTTTAAGATATTTTTCACTTGATAACAAAATCAAGGCTAAAATTTTGTATGCTGCTCTTCCCTTGCACCTAGTGTGACCTTGGGAATTAAAAGAAATTTTAGTCTTTTCATTAAGAAGCACTTGGATTAATTGGTAATAAACCTTGTTTTTTTGTGAAGTTTGATGGTAGTTAGTTTATTTACAAGCATTTTCATGGCCATATTTCTATGATATTGTGAATCGCTTTAAACTACTAACCATTTGTGTGAAAGACTTAAAAGGCTTTTCAAAGAAAGAAGGGCTCTCTTCAAACCAAAATCTAACATTCGGGTGTGTTGTAGGTTACCATTGGTGGTTTAAACCAAATTAATTAATCCAAAAGATAAAAAATACACCAACACTCCATTCAAAACAACATATTGCAGGTTTCGGTTAAGAACTACGACTCGTCTACTTAACTAGGAAATAACCCCTTTGGCATAAGCCTTAAACTAAAAAAATGGGGTTGGTCCTAGGAACCCTAAAGTAGTTCACACAAGAGGGAACCTTGTGAACGAAACAGGAAAGTGCTCCACACTAGCGATCGACTTAACCAAGACACCTTGGTGAGAATTAGAGTCAAAGATATCCATATCGCAACCCCAGTGAAAGTATAACTGAATGCACTTCGGTGCTCATTATACTGAAGGGGGTAAAGTAAAGCTGAGATAATCCTTGGGAAACCTTGGTAAATCGAGCTCGCTCTAGATATCTTGTGACACCTAGAGAGAGAACCACCTAGGAAGCTTCTTGGCGGATTGGAACCATTGTTTTTTTCATATTTGTTATACTAGAGAGCTCTCACAAAGTGAAAAATTTGTTAGATTCAAAATCTTGTTTTTCAAACAATGGAAAGAATCTCTTAAAGTTGAAACCACGTGATTTTCATCACGAAATCTAGTTAGTGTCATTTTGTCCTAGTTTTTCACTTGTCCTAAGACAAGGTGAAACTATGCCAAAATAACACCAAGTTTATTTCACCACCACTTGGTATACACCCTTGTTTTCTTGTTGCCCATTTTTTTGGACAAAAGGAAATGACATATATGGATATCACTAGATATCACGTGTCCACCACTTTTGTATTCTACTTGCGCAACTAGGTTGTAATGCCGAGCACAAGTGTTGAAAGTGTGCATGGTACGTACTCATGATCTAATAGGCCCCTTGTCTCAAAAACCCATATTTGAGACTTATTATCATCATAGTTAGGTGATTTCATCCTTGTCTTATTTTGAGTTGTTACGCTACCCACATTGTAGCCATATAATTGAGATATTTACGTCTTGTTTCCATTGTGAAATTAGGCCTAAATCTCTATATTGTAGGGTTACGCTGCTCACACGCATAACAATTTCTTGATATACTTAGACGTAGTTTTTACACCCTAGCTTTGTCTTGAGTTTTGTGAGTGTTGAGGTTACTTTGTTAGCATCTCTATAGTGCCATTTTGATACTAAAATATTTCTTTCTTGTAAAGTTTGATTACATGTCCAAATAGCATTGTTACATTGCTCGCATTTGTATCATCCATTTTACAAAGCTTAGACTTTGTTAGTGTTTAGAAATTGGCTTTTAGTATATCTTGTTAGAAGATTGCATCAACATTCTCTTATCATTTAGGCCTTGTTTGTTGCAAACTTGACCTAATTGGTGATATTGTGTTGTCACTATTTGGTTACAAACCTATCTAGATGAAATCTTAGAGAATAAAATATTTGGTGTAACTAAATTTTGAGCGTTGTATGTCATTGTATTATTCTAAGGAAAACTTGTGTCATATATTACCTTGTTAGGGTAGCTTGTTCATTGTTCTTTAGTTCACACGTTTGCTTTGATCTATTAATTTTGTGGCTATTCTATAGTCACCTTGTTTTGGAAAATTAGCATCATTACGCTGCAAAAATTTGACTAAGGTCCCTTTTTAGTAAACCTTAGTGGAAATTCTTTGCGTCATATTTCATATCTCAAGTATGCCTACTACAAGGATGGGATCCCAAAAATTAGGAACCAATATATTTGGAGGTGATAACCCTCTCTTAGAGGATAATCTCATGGTTGACCATAGTGGTGGAGAGGAAGATTTTCCTCATATGAATATAGAGCTTCCTCCCATGAATTTTGACAATTACATTTTTCAAAACAAACATGAGGTTCTTATGCGTATTATGGAACTAGGAGATAAGTTACCTCCCATAGTGGATCCTTCTCGCATTACCACAATGGTTCAAGGGGAAGAGGAAGTGGAATGTCCTCATCACCATATAGATGACATATTAAACCCAGGTCATGCTTCTACTTCTGCATGAAAAATAATGAGGAAGTACCTTTCAAAAATGACAGATACTATTGTTTACCTCCTATTAAAATTCATTGTGAAGACCATGAAGAACATGTTCATCATGCACAACCTCCCCCTAACAAAGATCATAACGAAATACCCGTTCAAAAGGTTACATTAGAATAACAGGTCCAAGCCCTCACTTGCTAATTGGAAATTTTGGATTTGCATATACAAAAGGAATAACCAAAAGTTGTGAAACAAGCCATACCAAAGGCAAAACATAAATCTTCGTTTCACGAGTTCCCAATAAATACTCCTCAATGAGAGACACGAAAGGATCCTTATGAGGAATTTTTCACCAAGAATCGAGGTGCACATACACCTAGGCTTAACCCTTTGTATAGACCTATGCCACCACCCACGCAAGACCAAATCTTCCACCAAGAATGGTCTACTATGAAGAACACCCTTCAAGCATTACAAGAGGGCCAAACTGGTAGCAATAACAAGAAGTACTTGGTTTGATGAGTTATGTCCCTACCCATTCAACAAAGCCATGCTACAAGTACCTTTCCCAAGACACTTTGATTTTCCAAAATTTGAAAAATATAAGGGAAAAGGTGACCCTTGTGACCATATTAAATATTTTTATATGGCATGTCAAGAGGTCACATTCAACAACAATTATCTTATGTGCCTCTTTCCATGAAGTTTGGGAGAAGTGATGCTAGAATGGTTTGTTCACATTGTTAAGGGATCCATATCAACATGGCGTAACTAGCATAAAGTTTTGTATTTACGTTTTCTTTTAATATAGAGAATAATGTCACCATGTTGGATCTCTGCAATGCCAAATAAAGAAACAATGAAAAATTTGCTACATTTTTACAATGATGGAGAGGATTAGCTAGCTACTTCCTTGCTCCATACCCGAAAAGAAGTTAATCAATATATTTATTCCAAACCTCCATCCAGACATTACATTCCAATTGTAAATGCATTGTGGCAACACATTTGAAGAGGTCATCGAAAAGGGAGTCAAATTGTTGTTGTCCACTCAAAATTCCCCGCTCTAGAAAGTGAATTTTCAAAATTTTGAGTTTTAAGCGTCTTTCTGTTGCTAGCCGAGAGTGTTAAAATTCATGAAATTGAGAAAATCTACGTTTTGGGTCATTTCATGTGTTTTTCAGGCCTTCGTCAGACATTTTTGTCCCACGTGTCCCAAGTTCAAAAGTACGCTCTGTTCCCCGATCGGCCGATCTCCCCAAAGTTTGTCTTTTTCGGGCCCGTCGCACATTTTTGTCCCAAATGTCCCAAGTCAAATTGTGCAAGTTGTTCCATTTTCGGCCGAAACACCCGAACCGCGTACGTCGCACATTTTTGTCCCAAATGTCCCAAGTCAAGTTGTGGAAGTCGTTCCATTTTCGACCGATTCGCCCGAACCGCGTACTTCGCGCTTTCACGTCCCAAATGTCCCAAATGAACCAAGTGCCATTCGTGCTTATTTTTCCCGCTCTACCCGAATATCATGCTTTTTCAAATTGGTAGATATGTATTAAATGCACATTCATTATCTTTCTCTCTCCTAATCGGCTATATAACGGGCATTCCCCCTTTGCATTTTTCACACTGCTTTCACGCTATCCTTTGCTCGAACCCTTGCAATATAATTTCCTGCGCGTGTATCCTTTCCTCTGTAATTCCTTCCCAAAGTCAAGCTCGCGTCTCTGTCCTCCGAATTACTGTCAATATGAAGATCAAATTTCAAGGACAGGAGCAAATCTCGCCACTAGAATCTGCCGTTCACAATATTGGGGACAGTGAAGCTCGTCATCTTGATTTCAGCAATTTTTGGGCAAGGATGGCGGATGCAAACCCTACACCTATGGCGCAGATGATTCACGACAGTGGTTTGGCTTTCGCTGGAGGTTTCCCGATCTCAGTACAGTGTGCTGATACAGTGCTTTCGTGCGGAGCTCACTTCGACCCTGATTCGAGTGAATTGACCAATATACACGGGGAACTCATCGCCAAGCTGGATGCTACCACCATTAGAACTGCTTTGAGGATCCCAAAGATGGATAATGCCATAGTTGTTTCCCGGGATCAAGCACAGGCCCTGTTTAACCAAGAAAGCGATAAATACAAGGCACAGGTGGCGAAGTCATGGCTTAAGAACCCTAAGAAGGGAGCGTCTCGCCTATCCAAGACTCTCTTCCGAGTAGATTTCAATGAAGAGTTGTCAGATTTCATAATCCTACCGCTCGAGTGATGGGCTTACCTTCTACTAACGAGTTCCATTTCTGGATGTGCCCACTTATCAGCATGGTGTGCGAGGGAACTCAAAATATCAACTGGGTAGAAATCATCAGCATGAATTTGGTGGAGCAAATTGTCCAATGTACAAAGAAATGAAGAAGTTCTAAATGACTTCGTACCTGATGTATACCCTGCGACATCAAGACAATGGTTTGGTTTTTCTTACATTGATGCCCACAAGGATGACCCTATATATGCCTACTGCCCGCAGTTCACCCTAGAGACCAGCAACCACAATTTCAGAAGAGTAAATGATGCTTTCACCATGTACGTGGTCAGGCTGCTAGAGGGTGACACTACTAGAAGGTTTTCAGACGAAGCCATGAACCTGATATCGCACTACGGTGCCTATTTTATTCAATTCAGAAAATTCTCTTATATCAGGCTTGCTGGCTATGAGAGCACCCCTCTGAGGCTTCCCATGTTCTGCAATGATAAGATGGCTTTGATTGAAGTATGCAGCAATTGAAAAAATTACACGTAACTCGAAGAGACAAGAAGATTTCTGGTTTGCACTTTCCCATCTCTTTGGAAAATTACACTTGTAAAACAGCCCTAGACGCACAGAACATAGAGAGAGCCCTGGTCCCTATCACCGTCCATTTCTTTAAGACAAGAACTTGCTTCGGCTGGAAGAAGTTCATTGAGCAGAACATCAAGATAATATATCATCATAGGGCAGATACAAAAGACTACTGGGCTGACTGTGCAGATGATTTTGAGGCTAGGAGGAGGCACTGTGGTAGGTTCTCCCTGCAATTGATCCAAGAACTCGGCTTGTACCAAGTTCCTGAAGGACTCCAGGATGACAATTCTGATCTATACTCATATGAGTATGACAGTGTGATTAAGCACACCCCCTTGGAGGACTTGGATTGGAACAGGAAAGAAAAAGATGATCTGGCTGAGATCCTTGCTCCAGTCTTAGTCAGGACTAAGGTTTGGTTTGACAGGAAAGTTTGAGAGCTCAGAAGGCACTCGGGAGAATCCTCTTCCAAGGATGTTTCAACACCAAGGAGGGAAGCATCGACTCCCATATCGACACACACACCTGCAAAATCCTCCGCCTCATCAACGAAAGGACTCAGTAGCTTCCACTCCTTCATCCACTCAAGTGTACCGGAAGAAACTCAAAGAGGTTAAGAAGGAGCCTGTGGAAAATATCCTCAAAGTAAACAGTAGAAGTGCCTTTGGGACCAGAGAACATCATTGTTCTCAGTGAAAGTGAAGAGAGTGAAGTGCCAGCCCCCTCGCAAATGCTCTCAAGATCCAAAGAGATAAAGATAAGGAAGTCCAGAGCACCGAACTTCCAAGTGCTATTGATTCTTCAAAGCAAAGCAATTGTATCCAACACCCTACTCACATCTCAACTTGAGACCACAGCTATGCAAACCTTGAGCGTCATGAGCTCTATGTCTCTTGGTCCTCTTGCCCCCCCCGCGCTTCCTCTTCCTCTTTTGCATGGGTTCAACCTCTTGTTGACAGTAGAAAGAGGAAATCTTCCTCTCGGAGCTCAGGGCCAAATTTTGATGCTGTCGCAGCCTTGTTGGGCACTACTCCTTCTCGTGCCAAGAAAGCCAAAATCACCTCCAGAATAGTGTCTGATGCTCAAGGTCAGCAATTCCCGGAGATTGCTAAGCCTACAAAGTGGAAAAATCGGAGCGGGACTTGCAGCATCCGACTTAGAGCTCTCAAGAATTCCAATGGGAGAGTCTACTCCTGAAGGTGAGATCCACAACCTCCAGGAAACGGTCACACGAGTCATTGGGAGGGTAGAGAAAGGGCAACAAACTATTGAACAGTTGGAGGAACAGGCCCAGATTCTCACAAGTTTTATCAAATCTCTTTTGTCTAAGGACAAAGTTTTGGACCCTACCCCATTGACTACTCTTCCACCTCCTGTAATTTTGAGCCAAGATGAAATACAGAGTATCAAAGACATGCACAAGTATTCTGTCTACGGAAGAGCTATGGAAGCCATGGTGGAAGATATGCTTGTTGCAGGATTGAATTTCATCGATGAAGCTTTCAAACTCCACGGAAAGGTGAACAATTTGGAAATGTAAGCTCTCCTCCACTATCGGGGTCATGGATAAAGAGCTCAAACTTTGGAGCGATTGCAGATAGTAGACCTCCGTCTCATGGGACAGATAGATGAGAACATTTTATTGGCGAATAAGGTTTTTGATGATGCAAAGGATAATCTGTCAAAGTCCTGGGTTTACAGCGTGGAGTGGAAGATCAAAGTCCTGGAGGAGGCTTTGGGAGAGCTGAAGAATAGCTGGCAGAAAGGAGAGGCTTTCAAGACACTGGTGGTATCTGCTTTCAAAGATATACACTGTCATCTTCAAGATGAAACTTCTGGTGTGCCCCTTTCCTTGCAAGAAATCAAAGCTCAATTCAGAGCTTTTGTCAAAGATAATTTATTCAAGGAAAGTTCCATCTCCAAGGAGAAAATGAAGGAGATTTTCTCTCTTCAATCTGCCATCGAAGAAGCAAATAAAGATTATCATACTCATGTCGAGTTTGATAAAGAAATGGAGAAGTGTCTCAGATTTTGGGGTCAGTCTACAGCCAACACGTCAGTCCCTCGTGGCAGAGACATAGCCGAGGCGTTGAAAAGATTCAGGCAGCAGATTTTGAAGTCAGTGGGTCCCTCCCAGTAACTGACCACCTGTCTTCTTCTCCTTATTCTTTTCTCTTCTTCCCATTCTTTTTCTGTTTTCTTTGTAAAAAGTTGAGGTATTGCGGTTGGCAGTCCTTAACTATTCTTGGTTAAAAGAAGCGGTTACGAAGAGTAACTGATTTGTAAGCTATATAATGGCCTCTCTACGCCATTCTTGAAAGGAGGAAGAACTGGGTTTATTTTCTAAAAGTGTAAATAGATCATAAAGAAATCAATACAAAAGGGCTTTCCATTCTTTGTCTATCTGATCTCTAGTTATCTCTAAGCTTTCATTTAAATTTTGTGAAGATCATTTGTCTCCAGTTTGTTAGTCTTTCCGATTACATACTCTTCAACTTTGCAAGCATGGTGATCTTGTATAACCAAGAAGGAACTTTGTGTCCTTGATTAATGAATCTGTGTTATGTTAAGAAACTTTGTGTTCTGGCAGATGTTATTTACAGAACTTTGTGTCTTTAAATTCCATCTTATTTATACGATACGAATGATCTTGTTTTCAATTCACTGTAACTTCACATACATAAAGAATTACTCTGTTATCTATAATTCTGCATGTTGCCTTTCTACTCATTCTCGCACTCTCATTCCTCAGTCCTTTTGTAATTGATGATCTTTGTAGTAAACACTTTCGTAATATCCAAGTTCAACTAGAAAACTATGTTTTGTATACTTGTAATAGGTTCATTTCGAATAAGGGAACCTCTCCCATTAAAGAGGAGGGACTTCTTGTCCCTTGACTGTTGCTCTTCGTAAAGTCCTATTTGACGACCAACAATTGTAAAATCATTTTTAGCCAGGGGGACTCTAAAACCTTTCTCCTGCGATCATAATGATTCTAAATATAATGAAAAAACAAAGTTTTTCCTTAATAGGAACAAAAACGTTTTTATCGACAGATAGTAGATTCTAAATGAGTACAAGCCGTTCAAAACAACACTCATTTGAATCTTGCAAAGGGAGCTCCGCCTATGGAGTATAAGCATCGTACTTTCACTCCTCTATTTGAATCAATGCCATCAATACTAAAACAACTAGAGGTGATTAATATGGCTAGATATCCTGAAACTACGCCTTATGAGGATGACGCTCCTAAACCATCATGGTTTAGAGATAATGAATATTTCCAATTCCTCCGCGTTAAATGTCACAAAAAGATAAGTGTTTGAAGTTGCAGCACTACATCCAAGAATTAATAAAAAGTGGTGATGTGGAGATGGATTCATCCACTCCTAACAAATCCCCCAATACGAAGACTTTTCCTAAACATAATCAGGACAAGAATGCTAATTATGTGTCTAATGAAGAGAATCAATTTGATGCTCTCATTGGTTGTGTAGATACACCTATTGAACATGTCAACACAATAACCCCTGTGATATCCCCTCGAATATCCATGTCTAGGCATGTGCCAAAAATACTAATGATAACGCAGAGTTTCACATACTTATGATGGTAAGGAACCTAGGTTTCAAAGCATTTCCATCAGAGGATGCCTATCACAACTAGACCTCGTTTGATTCTTCATACTAAAGAACCCGTTCACTTACCTCTTCCCCCATCTTTAACTCATGGTAAGTGGTATGATTCTGATTCTTCCAAAGATTCCAATCCCAATGATTCTAAGTCTTCGATTCTTCTAAAGATTCCAATCTAAATTATTCCTCTAATATGACTCCTAAGTCACGGTCCTCCCTGTCTTCGCAGGACCCCATTTCTCAGTCACCTCAATGACCCCTTCTACCATAGAAGATATATCTAACTCAAAGTCCTTATAATCAATCATCCAAGTTGAATCCCATGTCACATTCATCCAATCAACCTCTTGTGGTAGAAAAACTACCCACATCGATTGATTCATGTCAGAATGATGAAGCCATTAGAGAATTTGTGAGGGTACATGAAGACATTCCTCTAGAAGTTTGCGAGCAAGAAACATCTTTAGACCTCGATATGTTGAAATAATGGGAGGAATATATTAATTCCTTTTATCATAAAATAGATGAATACCCTAAGATCATCGAGCATGATCCTCTCGCTTATTCTTCCATCTTCACATTATTCATTGGGAGATGAAATGCATGGGTCTAGCATTGATTCACAACCTATCTTCTCATTACCTAATCATTCTTTATCTAATAGGATTCCTCCATTATAATCTTACCTTGGGTCACCACCTGGTATCACATTGTCTTCTTCTATATGTGGGCCACCTCCAAGTAGCCCCACATCATCTATATGTGGCTCACCTCCCGGCAGCCATCCATCTTCATCTATACCGGGCATGCCAAATGAAAGCACCCGAAACTTTACAAAGCAAATTACATGACTAACTAAGGAAGGATAACACCATTTCCACCTCTAGTCAAGGTTATAAGTATAGGAATGTAGCATTAAGATATAAGCTTAAAGGAATGCTTAACTAACATGAATAAAATTCAAAATCTAACTAAACATGCCTACTAATATGTTCAATTACCTAACATGGGCCTAAATAGACCTAAGAGGGCAACCAAAATGGGATGGTTGCTACTCCAAACAATGGTGAAATGGCCTCTTTAAATGACTACATGGTCATTTTGGATATCCATCTACTAACATTGTTCAAGGCTTTAGGCAAGGATTGAGCTTGGCTATAAATCATATTTTTATATGAGATACAAATCAAAGCATGGTGTAAAGTATAAAGGAATGAGGTGCACCCTTTTTTATCATTTTGTTTTTGGGAGAAACTTGTATTTTGGTGCATGTGGGACTAAAATCCCTAAATTAGATTAGAATTTCTAATCATGATTAGGCCTTTCTAATCACAATTAGTGAATTACCAAGTGATTAAGAGGTATGGAGCCTTAATCGACAGCATAGGGTCAACTAGAAGGCTATGATAAGATTTTGAAGCTTCTTTGAGACATTGTGGAGGTGAATGGGGTGATTTTGAGTGGGTGGAAGAGGGGTTTGAGTCAATATAAGGGCATATTGACCAAATACGTGGAAAAATAGGCATAATTAGCTTATAATCACTAATTTTCTATTTTTAAGAGGATTTTGACTTACGATTCGTCGTAAAGTGGCATCATGAATGTGAAAGGTGTTAAAAATCAACAACGTGGTGTTAATTGGATAATTTGGTAAGGAACGTTAGTTAGTTAGTGAAAACCAATAATTATAACGGATTAGGAAATAATGAGAGTGATTTTCATGCGTTTGGCATTAAGATTGCAAAAGTGGAATTTAGGTGTCTACGCTTCAAAAACATTTCCTAACTATGTGTCTCAACAATTAAAACAACATATTGATTGGATTCAACTAATGAACATAGTGCGACACTGCCACCGTATAACACTAATACTATAGAATCCTTGGAACAACATCAAGCGAACATCTCAGACCAGAACTCATATGATTGCTCAAAAGGAAAATGATGTTTGTTTCCTTGTAGGTCAATTTCACTTGTAGTTATCAATTGCTTTTCCATCCAATCCCTAGCAACTTCTTGTCTTTCATCATTGATTTTGTTGTAATTGTGCACTTCAGTTATTGTGTACTTAAGACACAAAATTTTAAATTACCTGATGCTATCATAAAGTCTGTAACATCCATCTAGAATTGATTCTTCACTTGTCTTTAACCTTTTCCATGTATTTTTACTGTTTCTCTCAACATTTTTGAATATTTAATTGGTATGAGAACAATAATAATACATTCTTGTTTACTCATTCCAATAATCTGCAGAGCTCCATTATTTCTTCGAACAAATATCGCTAGACAAATTACAAAAATTAGTGATAACACATTCGTATTAAAAGGATTGGTGCCAAGAATAACTGATAGAGTTGAAAAAAGCTGGAATGGGTATGCACATTGACAAGTAAATTATTTTGTGTCCTCCATCCTTTCCAAAGATATTGTCTTCCATCGACACCACATAGTTTTCTAATAGTTTTCTTCCACCACCGGTCCTTTTTCATTTAGATTTTTCCCCTATGTGGGAATCAAATTTTCTCTTTCCTTTCCTCTCTTCACCCAATAGTAAAAATAATTGGTGGTAGTGTGATTCATGTAATTTAACTTTTTCAATTACGGGATGTCAATAGATCAATATCTCGGTTGTTTTTGTTTAAACTATTGTAGAAATTTTACTCTCATTTTTTTGTCTCCCTTTATTCTCGACAAAGTAGGAATCAAATTTCTTTGCTATTATGCCTTCCTAAACAGGGAAAATTAACTAGACATCCCCTTATTGTAATTTATCTACCAAGATTGATAGTTCTTTGTCGTTCATTCTTCTAACAACCCTAAATGAATGGTGTGAATCTTGCCAATGAAATATGCCTAAAGTTATCCCGATTATCTTTAATAGGTGAAAAAACAAGGCCATCGGATCTAAACAACTCAAATTTTATAGTCCATTTGTTCCGTATATCATCCGACAATACTAGAAAAGTCCAATTGTAGTATAGATTGATGGTTGAGTCTGTTTTGAAAATCAAAAGGCATTGAATCTCAAATTTCTGCATTCAAAGGACAATAATGTGTTTTTTCTTTTTTATATAAGGAAGAAAAAAGTTAATAAAAATGCAATAAAATTAAAATACATTACCCTCACTCGCCTCTGCTTTTGTTTTTTTGTCAATCCAGACGTTGAGGACAACATCTAAGTGATTTCCAAACCGATCTAGCTTTGTACATAAAATCAATAAACTTGGTTTCTATCCAAGTCTGCATTCACTTAATTCTATTGTTTGCAAATATTAGTAATGGATTCATTGGTTGACTGTAGAAAGAATGCGAGCCCTTCAAATCAGTAGCCTCAGATGTAAAGACTTGTAAGTATCTGAGCCCAAAATATTTTTTTGTGCACATATTGTATGTTGGCGTCAAGTATATAAAATTTAAGGTCATCCATTTCCAAGTATTTCGGATCTTTGAGCACCACAACCTTATTCATAGACTCCAAGAAGGGAAGAAGAATTGCATCCCTCTGTGTAGGAATAACATTTATCAACATGGAGTGCACAAGAAGGTCAAAATTCTCATCATCAACATGATGATATTGATACTTTAGAGGTGCTACATGGCACTGAAACATCAACTAAAAATAATTTCCCATCGTAAAAAAGTAATCAAACCGCTTCTTAGTTGAAGGTTTTGTTTCTTGAATATAGCGGTTGCTTTCATTAGCAATGCAACCTGATTTAGTATTATTTTCAATCCATGGAACTTTGATATGGATGGATCGAGATCCAATTTAGCCAAATATGTTCTCCTTAACATAGTAAACAACTTGGCATGTTTAGGAGGTGAAAGTGAACCTTTTCTATTCAAAAAATGACAAATGGAAGAGGTTTTATCACCTCTATACAATTTTCTAAGTACTATAAGCATGCCAACATGAATTTCTTCTGCATTTGAACAACCAATTTTGTATTCATCTACTTAAAACCCCAAATACCATCCATGTTTTGAACATGAACAATTTTTTTCTGTCTTCAAAGGCTTGCATTTCCGTTTCCTGAATAAAGAAACATCCAACTCCATATCCACAATAAAACACTTATTAATGCATTTTACCCGAACATGCAATGTTCTCAAATCAATGACTAAAGAGGATATAACCATTCGACTTCCTCATGTCCATCATCTATAAAAACAACCACATGTCATTGTAGTAGTTGTCAGGGCCATGGAATTCAACAAACCAGTCGTCATCTCTGTTCTTCCAGCTCTCAATGCCTTCAATGAATGGAATTGCCAAGAATGGATTGCGACCAATGGAAGACATTGTATCTGTAATTGGAGTAGAATATATTAAAAATTACTTGACATATGGATTAATTTTTGTTCTCACCATATGTTAATGAATGCAAGTATTAGCCTTTGTGATCACCAATCTCTATAATACATTACTTTTTATCATTGGTGAGAAATCAAAGTAAATGTTAGCTATTGTTAGGATTCGATCGAACATGACATCTAACCTTTTTTGATAAATATTCCTAGGGAGAAGGCCCTAGCCTCAAAAAATTTCCTATTACAGTCCATGATTAATCTACAAATCACTAGACTTAACAGGGAGAGTAAAATGCACTTTATCGTGCTACAAAAACCAAAAAACTAGTTCCTATACAACAATATATATATCACTGAATCTGTACATTCCTAGATTGTAAACAAAAAGAGTGATACCCACTCCATATTGAATGAGATCAAATCAGAGAACCCCAAATTCAATCTTCCATGACAGAGCCCAAAGGATTTTCTCGCGAATCTCCACCTCTGAGTCACTTGAAGACGAAGGAGACAAAGAAGAGCTAGCACAACAATCCAAAAATCAACTTTGGCCTTCTCTAGGAGGTAGAGTCCCTGGTTTTCCGCCACCGCCACCAAGCCGCGAGAGAGAGATTTCACTCCACAAGTCAGGGCATGAATATGAAATTGTAAACTGACCACCCTTGCTTCTAGGTCCTTCATCTCCTTATGGAGGAGAAACTTGCTTGTTAAATTAGAGATAATGTTGGCCACACTCAACCCCTGCGCCACATCAAACACATTCCTTCAACCCACAGATTGACTAGGGTCCAACATTAACCTCCTCAATTTATCACAGACAACCACTTCTTCTTCGTCATCTTCAATGCTCTCGGCCACTGACCAAACCTGCTCCAACCAACCCCTCATGGCAACATTATTAATTCTCCCATCGAGCCACTCTGAAATGGAATCACCCAAATTAGGACCACCCAAGCATAACACCACTTCCTCCTAGAGCCACCCGCAGAGTCTCCACCGAGATACCATGATATAAGAAGAAGAAATATATCGACGAACTTCTATTTACTGACCAACTCGAAGGCAAACCAACTAAACTGTGGAAGAAGGAGCTGAAAAGATAGCCCAAAGATAACCAAAATGCAACTTAAAATCCAAACACCTTCCCCAAAGCCAATGAATGCTAGGTATGTGCCACACTTCAAATCCAAAACCAAATCCTTCCCTTAAAAACCATCATTTCCGGAGGGGGAAAACAAGGGGTACAACTTTAGAGATTAAAAGTCCCCTCTACACAAGCCAAACACGCATCATTAACCAAAAGGGATTGAATGACGTTGGGGAAAAGTGTCTCCCATGATTGAGCTGTCACCGACCCTTATTCCAAAATATGACACCAATATTAGTTAAACCATGTGCCACCTTACTACCTTCTCAAAAAATACGAGAAAAAATCACCTCCTCAAAATCAGGAGAAATGCTTGAATGTTATCACAAATGGATTGTAATTACCATGCACGAGAAGAGTTTCCTTACACTACCATAATGATAGCCAAAGAGTTGCATTCAACCCAAATTCTAGACCATTTCCTGTGCTTATCTTCATCTAGACCCCACCATAAGGAGATGCCTTCAGTAAAATTATTGGCGCTACACCACAATTAAAATCCATAACAAGGACATGCTGACAATCAATATTACAAAACACACACCTGCAACCAAAGGCTCCAAGGTTTCCTTTAGAGGCACCATCAAAATTTAGTTTGATCCAACCTACTAAAGGAGGAATCTAATGTGTCAACCTCTTATCCTTACTCCCCTTATCGGAGGAGATGGCATCTAACCTTCAACTAGTTCTGTAAATCAAATTTTTGGATCACAACATTAACACGAAACTATGCAAAATTGTTCTTGAAAATTAACACGTAACTTATTTTGAAAGGATTATCCATTGTCTGACAACCATCCACTTTGCATAGACTACATGAAAGGAAACATTTGAAAACATAGATGTTATCGAGAGAGAAGATTTAAATATGAATGAACAATTTTTAATATTACTTGTTGGTAATTTACACCAATTGAATGGACTAGCTTAAAGGCTATTAAGATTTAATCTCCATAACTAGTAGAAAAGAATAACGTAGTGGCGCTAGGCTCAAGAATGTATTTATTTGAAAATAGATATATAATAACAAACAATGGTCAAGCTTAGTGGCCACTAAGATCCTCTGATTACCGATTGTCATTGTAAGCACTATATGTTCAACTGTGGACTGATATTGTTTTTCAATGATAGTAATTAT
Organism: Taxus wallichiana var. yunnanensis; assembly: GCA_018340775.1. Classification (NCBI taxonomy): domain Eukaryota; kingdom Viridiplantae; phylum Streptophyta; class Pinopsida; order Cupressales; family Taxaceae; genus Taxus; species Taxus wallichiana. The sequence continues at coordinate 404,574,599 of CM031244.1, read as the reverse complement.
ATCGTATTGGATGGAATTTGCATGTCGGACCCAATTGCAACACTACATTTCAACAAGATGGATAAAGACTTATGTTTTTCACCTAAAATATATCTTTATAAATTATAATCCATATTCGTTTGTATCAAAGAAAAATTTCAAAATAACTATTGAATAACAAATCATGGTCTATCTTAGCGGCTGCTACAATACTTTCATTACCTATAGTTGTAGAAATCACTAGAAGTACAACTTTAGAATGATTGTTATTTTCAATGACTATAATTGTATCAAATTAGCCACACGTTACTAGGTGGTGTCAAATTCCACACTAATTTCCATCAAGAGGCATCAAGAATTTTTCTTCGTATCAAAGGAATAACGTTGTGGCCGATAGGTGCAACAATTTCTATATTTGAGAATAGATATATAATAACAAACAATGGTCAAGCTTAGTGGTCAGTTGGGCTCCTATCATTACCATTTTCCATTGTAATCACTATCTGTTCAAATTTGGATGGTTAGAGCTTTTCATTGATTGTAAGTGTCACATATTGGGTAGAATTCACATGGTTGACCCAATTACTACACTATATTCCGTCAAGAGGCATCAATTATTTTTTATTTCTCATAAGATATATATTTAAAAATTGTAATCCATATTTGTTAGTATTAGAGAAAAAGGGTATCAACCACTAATCTCAAGAATTTCTTAATTTTAAAATAGTCGTTGAATAATAAATCATGGAATAGCTTAGAAGCCAATTCTTGCAATGCTTTCCATCAAGAGGGATCAAGAATTTCTATTCTTATCAAAGAAAATGCTTAGCGACCTCCAACCTTCATTACTCATTGAAAGGAATAACGTAGTGGCCACTAGGCTCAACAATTTTAATTTTGAGAGGATTCAAGACTTATTTATTTCTCCTAAGATATATCTTTATAAATTATAATCCATATTCGTTCGTATCAAAGAAAAATCCTAGTGGATGCTAGGCTTAAAATTTCTCAATTTCCAAGTAGTTATTGATTAACAACTCATGATATAGCTTAGAGGCCATCATGATCCTTTCATTACCTCTTATCGTAGTAATCACTATCTTTACATCTTTAGATCAATTGTAATTTTCAATGATTATAATTGTTTCAATAGGCTACACATTACTTGGTGGAGCTAGTTTTTGCACTACGTTTTGTCGAGAGGGATCAACACTTTCGGTTTGTATCAAAGATTTTTTTTAGCAACCACTAAGTTTGATTACTAGTTGAAAGGAATAACGTAGCGACCGCTAGGCTCAACAATTTCTAATTTGTGAATAGCTATATTATAACAAACAATGGTCTAGCTTAGCGGCCGCTAGGCTCCTATCATTATCACCTGTCATTGTAATTGTATCATTTTGGGCAGACTTTACATGGCAACCATAATTGCTGCACTACATATTTATCTCGTACAAGATATATCTTTTTAAATTGGAATCCATATATACCCTTGAGAGCAAGTGATATTTTTGTAGTTTTGATAAGATAAATCATTGCACAACAATTACTTAATTTGGAAATAGCGATAGAATAACAAATCATGATATAGCCTAGCGGCCGCTAGCTATATACCAATACCTCTTGTCATTGTAAACACTATCTTTACAACTTTGAGGCACTAGTGCTTTTCGTTGTTTTAATGAAAAAAAAACCTTATGGGATTTCAGAATTTTCATGCCACGTGTCATCGTTTTAATGGTAGGTATTTATATTATAATATCACGGTTTCATATAGTTTCAAAATATTTTATTATTCGTTTCTTTACATTTAAATTTTGTAATAAATGTGTCAATTATAATGTTTTCTAACTATTAGGTTCAAAACATGCCACGTGGCACAATATAATTGGATAATTATTTTTCATTTGCACACTACATCTAACATTGTATAGGTCGATTTTGATAAAAATTGAAAAAAATGTGCCTATACATTCATACACTTTATTTCATTTGTTTTATTACAATATTATATATTTTTTTATTGCGTTTCAACTATTTTAAGCTATAGCCATGTGTCACCATTTTACTGGTTGCTATTTATATTATAATATCGTGGTTTCATATTATACTAGTTTCTTTACATTTTAATTTCATAATAAATGTGTAAATTATAATGTTTTCTAACTATCAAGTTCAAACTTAACATGTGGCACAAAGTAATTGGAGAATTATATTTCATTAGCGCACTACATCTAACATTATCTAGAGTTTTTTGATTAAAAATAAAAAAATGTGCCTATAAATTGATATAATTTATTTCTATTGTTTTATTATAATATTATAAGTTTTATTACGTTTCAACTATTTTAAGCTATAGCCAATAACAAAAGGCGTTGTTTTCAATATTGTTTATTTTTTCGATATCCCGCACCTTTTCTCAATGAGTGGAAAATTCAAAATTTGAATTGTGAATTCCCCGCATTTTGAGAATTTGAAATTTCAATATTAACACAATTTCCTCGCTCATATTTTAAAATTTCCATATCCCGCATTTTTTTATATTTTCAAAATTTCTAACGTGGACTATGTTGAAAAAAATATTAAATACCCCAGAGAACTAGTTTTTAGGGTTTTTGTTTTTTCTATCTTATAGAACAACAACTTGTGAAATCATAGAACAATATAAGCAATCCGAAGATTGCAGGGACAAATGCAAGAATCCCGGTCATTTTGTCTAGGGAAAAATCAGAAAGTAATTATAATCTCATTTGTGGATTAACAAAAATGGAACAATCAATTAGTAACAAAAAGGGTACTCACACATTGGGGAAACAAAAGGGGTTATAGAAAAATAGCGCAGATAGTTAGCTCGATGCAACAATCGGTGGTTTGAACGACATCACCAAACATGAAAAATATCAGATCTAAATAAAGTATTTATCAAAAATGTATACTATACTAAATGTGCACCTTTTTGATTGAGGACTTAAATGGTCATTCGTCTTGGACTAGATCCTGTCTTTCTTAACCTCATTCCATCCCTTCTTTTCCCTACAAAAACGCGCTTCACGGCGTAGCTCGCTTAATGATTACTTCGGTCGCTTTTGTCAAATTACCTTGTGAATACCGGCCTATCCGGAAGGACACAAACTAATAGTATTTGGATATTAGTTGTCCCTAGGATTTTATAAAAACAAGAAAACTATTGAAAGCTTAGCGGCCGCTAGGGTATAACTTAATACCATATTTGAAGCTTAGCAATCAGTACTCAACAATTCATATCATGAAGTCGTATGCTACTAAGACACTGCCACATCGTAATATTTGGAACATAAATGTCGCTGGGATTTAACAAAATAAAGAAAGATATTATGAGTCTAGCGTCCACTAGATATTACCACAACATATTATTTGGATCTTAGAGGCTGCTAGGGTTTCACAAAATAAAGAAATATATTGTAAGTCTATCGTCTACTAGGTATTGCTGAAAAATATATGCTTGTAAATATTTTCTGAGCTTAGAGATCGGTACTTAAGAATGGATATCATGAAGTTATACACCACCTAGACACCACCACAACATAATATTTGGAACGTAGCGGTCACTAGGATTTATAAAAAATAAAGAAAGGTATTATGAGTCTAGCGTCCGCTAGGTATTGCCGCAACATATTATTTGTACCTTAGCGGTCACTAGTATGTCACAAATTAAATTAAGGTAGTATGAAATTAGTAGCCTCTATGCACTGGAACAACATAATATTAAAAAAATATTTCTACAGGATTTACCATTTTAAATGAAATTGATTTGAGCTTAGTGACAACTAGCCTTTACAATGATGTAACAATTTAAGCTTTGCGTTCATTAGGATTTAACACATAATATTTGGGTCATAGAGATCACAAGAATTTAACACATTAACATGAGATTCCAAGAGGCTAACATCCGCTAGAATATGCGTACTCATAATGCTTGCAAGTTGTCGGTGGTATGCTTTAACAAATCAAATTAACAAATTTTGAGCTACATGGCATCTAGTTGCTTCCACAATAGAATATTTCAAGCTTGGATGTCTCGAGAATTTAACAAGATGAAGTATGAAATTTTTAGCTTGACGTCCACTATCTTATGATGTAACATAGTATTTGAAGATATACTATCACTAGGATTCAAGTAAAAACATGTCAGATATTGCAAGCTTAACATTTAACGACTGCTAGGTTATGCCTTAAAAACATTTTTGAGCTTAGAGATTGGTACTCAAGAATTGATATCATGAAGCTATACGCTTCCAAGACACTATAAAAAATATTATTTGGAGCTTAGCGCCGCTAATATTTCTCAAAATAAAGAAAGGTATTGCGAGTCTAGCGTCCACTAGGTATTGCCACAACATATTATTTGTACCTTAGTGGTCACTAGTATTTCACAAATTAAATTAAGGTAGTATGAAATTAGTAGCCTCTACGCACTAGAACAACATAATATTAAAAAAATATTTCTACAGATTTACCATTTTAAATGAAATTGATTTGATCTTAGTGGCCGCTAGCCTTTACAATGATGTAACAATTTAAGCTTTGTGTTCGTTAGGATTTAACACATAAGATTTGGGTCATAGAGGATGCAAGAATTTAACACATTAACATGAGATTCCAGGAGGATAGCATCCGCTAGAATATGCATACTCATAATGCTTGCAAGTTATTGGTGGTATGCTTTAACAAATCAAATTAACAAATTTTGAGCTACATGGCATCTAGTTGCTTTCAAAATAGAATATTTCGAGCTTGGATGTCTCGAGAATTTAACAAGATGAAGTATGGAATTCTTAGCTTGATGTCCGCTATCTTATGATGTAACATATTATTTGAAGATATGTTGTCATCTAGGATTCAAGTAAAAACATGTCAGATATTGCAAGCTTAGCAATCAGTTGGGTTATGCCTCGAAAACATTTTTTGAGCTTAGAGATTGGTACTCAAGAATGGATATCATGAACCTATACACCGCCAAGACACTGCAACAACATATTATTTGGAGCTTAGCAGCCGCTAAGATTTCTAAAAATAAAGAAAGGTTTTACGAGTCTAGCGTTCACTAGGTATTGCCACAACATATTATTTGTACCTTAGCAGTCACTAGTATTTCAAAAATTAAATTAAGGTAGTATGAAATTAGTGGCCTATGTGTACTGCAACAACATAATATTTAAAAAATATTTCTACAAGATTTACCATTTTAAATGAAATTGATTTGAGCTTAGCGCCGCTAGCCTTTACAATGATGTAACAATTTAAGCTTTTCCTTCATTAGGATTTAACACATAGTATTCCAGAGGATAGCGTCCACTAGAATATGTGTACTCATAATGATTGCAAGTTGTCGGCGGTATGCTTTAACAAATCAAATTAACAAGTTTTGAGCTACATGACATCTAGTTGCTTCCATAATAGAATATTTCGAGCTTGGATGTCTCGATCATTTAACAAAATGAAGTATGGAATTTTTAGCTTGACATATGCTATCTTATGATGCAACATATTATTTGAAGATATTATGTCGTTAGGATTCAATTAAAAATATGTCAGATATTGCAAGATTAGCTTAGATATTGGTACTCAATAATGAATATCATGAAGTTGTATGCCGTTAAGACACTGCCACAACATATTATTTGGAGCTTAGTGGCCACTAGGATTTCTCAAAATAAAGAAAGATATTGGAAGGCTAGTATCCGCTAGGTATTACCGCAACATATTATTTGTACCTTAATAGTCTTTAGGATTTACAAAAATAATTTAAAGTAGTATGAAATTAGTGGCCTTTGTGTACCGCAACATCATAGTATTAAAAAAATCTTTCTACAAGGTTCACCATTTCAAATGAAATTTATTTGAGCTTAGTGGTCGCTTAGCCTTTACAACGATGTAATAATTTAGGCATAGTTTTTTTAAGGATTTAACACATAATATTCTAGGATGTTAGCATCCACTAAAATATGCGTACTCATAATGTTTGCAAGTTGTTGGTGGTATGCTTTAACAAATTAAATTAACAAGTTTTGAGCTACATGTTTTTATCTTAGCATCCACAATTAGAGTCCACTAGGTATTGTGGAAAAATATTATTTGGATCTTAGCGGTCGCTAGGATTTCATTCATTTAATTAAGGTAGTATGAAATTAGTGGCCTCTACGTACTACCTCAACATAAAAATTTATGCTTAACATTCGTTAGTATTTAACGCATAATTCAGAGCATAGTGGTCGAAAGGATTAAACACATTACATTAAGATTCTAGGTGGCTAGAGTTTTGAGTTCTTCCACAATAGAATATTTCATTCTTAGATGTCTCAAACATTTAACAAGAAAAAGAGTGAACTTTTAAGCCTAGCTTCCGCAAGCTTATTTTTCAACATATTCTTTGAAGATAGTGACTGTTAGGATTTTAAAAAATAGAGAGATATTTCGAGTCTACTGTGCACTAGGTATTGTAGTGCCATATTATTTGTAGTTTATGCCATAACAAAAAATTTGGAGCATTTGTCTCAAACATTTTTAAAACAACAAATGCATGTTTAGATAAGTATAAAATTTGGAATATATACGATCATCGTATCAATTATAAATATTCATCTATTAACATGTCATACATATCACAATGTTTTCTCGCTTATCTCACATACTACAATTTATGATTCATTGTGGTTCTTCCTTAACTACGAGGGTGTTGTTGAACCGAGCCCACGGGTACGGTTGCTTCCTAGGTTTGTTGCTCTCATTTGGGACTGTTTTATCATCAAAACATTTTTGTAAATCTTAGAATCTCTTTTATATCTTCCATATCCAGAATCATGCTTCTATATAACACAAAGACTTGTCAAGCAAATCCTTTTGACTACCACATGTTTTTTTGGAAATTTCCTTCAAAGTCTCTATTTTTGTATTTTTTCCCTTGTTTTGGAAACAATCTCAATGACATGTGAAGTTTCTCCTTCATTCTCCTTAGCTATTCTCCTTTGAAAATTAACCATGAATTTGAAGGGATGTCACGAACTCTTCATCAGAAACCAATGCATGGTTTCCTTTAAATATTTCCATGACCGAAGCTTCTATGAAAACATGATTTCCTCTAGAAATAATGTCATCAAACTGCAAATAAATTTTTCTTACCTGTTCATTCCATTCCCTTAGTATTTTCTTTGTATAATTAGCATATGTCTAGCATATACCAATATCATCCATGGTCATAATTGTAGGGTCTTTACAAATGCCTTTTTCAATGACCTGCCCCATTTGTGTTAATGTTTTCTGTAACGATGCCACTCCTATAATGAGTTTTTCATTTTTTTCCAAGCCCTCTTCTTCCTACTTCTTTGCATGGATGCAATTATTTATATTATTGTACAAGCCATGCAATGTGTCTTCTACATCAGAACTATGTTGAGAGGAACTGTGGCCTTTAAATAAGTTTTAAGCTCTATATTTGTGGCACGTACTCCCTCACTACTTCTATAGATGCTTCTGCTGTGGCCCTTATAAAGGATTCTAGATCTTCCTGATATTGCACCACTTGGGATCCTTTGGCTTTCCTTTTCTTTGTAAGAGTGAAGAGGTATTCTGAAGTTTCATGCCAAACAATGGCTTGTTGTGTTGACACCTTCTTTTTGGTTACCCTTTTCAAGGTTCTCATCCTTGGATTGAATTCAATGTTCACTAAGGGATATACTTGTGCCTCCCAATATAGATGTTCTTTGTAGGCAATTAGGAATTACTCTTCCTAATCATTTCTCACTTGTTGTGAAGTGGAGGGAGAATATTGAGAGGGTTACATTGGGGCTTCACTGGCTGGAGCTTTATTTGGTTTGAATAAGACTTATCAAAACTTAGATCTAGATTCATTTGGTGGAGATAAGCGGGCACATGGTTGATGTGAATGTTATGAATACAAATCTTGCTTTCTCTTCATGTCCTCCTTTTCAATAATTGCTCTCAAAGGTGGAACCGCCCCTGACTCCTTCATATTATGTTGAACAAGGCTATCTTGTGTTTGGGTAATCCATACCCAATCATTATCATCATGCACGTGAGCATACAATATATTTAACTGTCATTTAATAGAATTAAGGTGTTGTGAAACCCTATTAATTTTGTCATATTGCCTTAAAGGGTGTTTAGGGAGATGAAAATGATTTCTATGGGCCAAGGAAGCCTTCAAATTGGGCCACTTTTTAAATATTCGTATCCCACAAAGACTCGGGAAAGAGGGATGCATTTTAAGATTCTTATCCTTACACTTTAAAGAAATATCATTGTAAATGTGATATGCAACCTCTTGTACTACCAATTTATCTGGCACATAATATGGAAACTGAAAAGGAGGTGTAAGGAGCCCCTTGATCATGATAACTATATAGTTTGGATCGAAGAATGTGACTCCCATATTCCTTATCGAAGTGAGGATGACATAAGATATTCTCGATGTCTTTGTTTCATGTAATTTTTAGTAGAGATAAGGATACAAATAAGTGCATATATCTTGAATATGTGATCTGAAACGATGGGCAAACAAGTCTGAATATTGCTCATTTACCCTCAAAGGGCTCAAAGGAGACCAAATTTGATAGAAATCTAGACATTTGAGAACACAAATGATAGCACCGAAAAGATAGGAAGCCATGTAAAATGGTTTCCCATGGTCGATGAAATTATTTCTTTGTGTCTCTAAATTGAGACATAACACATGATCCGAGGAGGGAATCTTGTCTTCATCAATAATAAAATAAAGTAATGATATCTAGGAAATATCCACCTTAAAGATTGATGAATTTCCATATAGCCTATTCATGAGTGCCATGCCAATGCAAAGACTCCTAGTCTAAAAATTAAAATACGGATTTCAGATAACTTAGAATCATCCATATTATTTATCGGGTCTTTTTCCCAACTCTGCAAAACATTTCTTACTCTCATTTTGGACATCTAGGACTTGAATGTGTTTTTGTTGTACAAGCAAATCAGCTGGAAGTTTATAATAACTTTTGTATGCATTCCCAAAAAACAAACCTATTCTCTTTTTCCTTGATTTAGAAAATAATGAAAAATCCTTGGACTTGGCATGAAATAGATACGAAGTGTACAAATCAGAAATGGAAACACCTCAAGTTTAGCAACAATTAAATGGAGGCCAAATATTTTTATCTCCCTTACATCTTATAACCGTAGCACTTTCTCTTCCGGTATATCTGTTATGTCTATGACATCAACATCAACACTTTCATTTTGAATTGTGGAATATAGAGATGAATAATTCTGAAATTCATCATCTAAGGCTGCTGGATCGAACACGGTATCTCTTATTAATTTTTCGTTGTCGTTGGAATATAAATAAGTATCTACCATCGCCATTTCTCGCTCTTTATTTATGTTGAAAAATTTAAGGGCGAAAAACACTGCATACATCATTAACATAAACAAATTCTGAGACAAATGAGGTAATTGATTTTACGAAAACATTCATATGTCCCTTACTATGAATATTAGGTAAGCTTAGAAAATAATTTCCACATAAAATATAGAAATTTTGATCCTAATGGTTGCTAGGTCCATCAATTTCTAAATATCTAGAGCTTAGTGCAATCACTAGGGATCATTCACATACTTACTATTAATGGAATGAGAAAAACATGACTGTACATGCACCATTAAGGAGTCAAGGTATACATATTTTTAACCATGGTGTTGATTATTCGTCACTCCAATAAATAAAATTAATGCAATGATCTAAGTTTGTCAATAAAATCAATCTTGAGGCTTCAATACTTACGTAGTTTAGATCCTAGCGATTGCCAAGTTAAAAAACTATGCAAAATTGTTCATGACAATTAACATGTAACATATTTTGGAAGGATTACCCATTGTCTGATAGCCATCCACATTGCGTACATAACATCGAAAAAAGTTTGAAAACATAGATGTTAGCGAGGGAGAGTATTTATGTCGACATATGAATGGACAATTTTAACATTACTTGTTGGTAATTAACACCAATTGAATGGACTAGCGTAATTGCCATTAAGATTTAATTTTTTGAATTTTGAAAGGAGTGTGCGAGAAACAAACACAATAATGGGTCCAGCGGTCGCTAATCAGAATTTGTTAAAGAAAAAATGTTTAGTTGTCCCATAACACATTTTGCAAAGAATAACATAGGACCCCAAATACCTAACTAGTTTTATTTGAAATCAAGCATTGGAGTATGCCGTAATTCACATCTGTTTGTATCAAAGAAAACACTTTGAGCCATGAAAATCCATTACTAATTGAAAGGAATGACTTAAAGACCGCTAGGATTTTTTCGGTTCTTAATTTAAAAAGAGGGATACTTTCATTACCTCTTGTCATAGCAATCACTTGGCTATACAACTTTAGAATGATTGTAATTGTCAATGACTATAATTGTATCAAGTTAGCCACATGTTACCTAGTGGAGCCAATTGTTGCACTACTTTCCATCGAGAGGGATCAAGAATTTCTCTTTGTATCAAAGAAAATGCTTAGCAACCACTAAGCTCCATTGCTAGTCTAGCTTAGTGGCCGTTGGGCTCATATCATTAAAATTTTCCATTGTAATCACTATCTATTCAATTGTGGATCGCTAAGTTTAGAAACTATGAAAAATTATTCTTGACAATTCACACGCAACATATTTTGGAAGGATTATCCGTTGTATGACAACCATCCACATTTCGTAGATCTAAGTCTGATCTAAGTCTGTCAATATAAGCAATCTGGAGGCTTCAGACTTACGTAGTTCAAATCCTAGCGATGGCTATGTTCAGCCATGACAAAATATTTAGAGATTGGTCGTATCTATGTATTATCCACTGGACAACTATTATTAGAATGAGAAAAATTTCTCCAATCTTTGAACTGGTGGGGTGTCAAGATATACATAGTGTTGATCTTAGCAATCGCTATGTTCAGCCACAATGAATTATTTAGAGATTCACCGTATATAGGCTTATTTCAAAGCCAATAGTGATGAACAATAGAATGCAAATCCTTGCACTATTGAGGGGTATGACACAAGTATTTATGATCCTAGTGATCACTAGGGTTAACCATAACATATTTTTTAGAGATTAACGATTTATAAGAATCATTAACAAATAAATACATACTTCTTATCGTAGTTGTTACTATGATCAACCACAATGATATACCTATAGCTTAGCAGTCATACTAGCATCATTAATAGGAAAACTAATAATGCATTAACAAGAAAATATATAAATCTTAACGGTCAATAACATCCACCTCGAAAAAATATTTAGAGATTAGGGTTAACATAACACCATTCAATGGACATCTATCATTGAATTAAGAAAATTGTTCTATTATATGTATACGTAAGAGATCAACATTTAATGGAATGACTTACTATTAATGGAATAATCGAAGAAGCTGCTGTATAAGTACCACGAGAGGAGTCAAGATATACGTTTTTTTTCAACCATGGCATTTGCTAGGCGTCACTCTAGTAAAAATATTAATGCAATGAGAAAGTTCTATCAATACAAGCACTCTTGAGGCTTCAAGTCTTACGTAGTTTAGATCCTAGCGGTCGCTAAGTTGATCAACAATGAAATATTTAAAGATTGGCCGTATCTAGGATTTTATTCACAGGACAACTATTATTAGAATGTGAAAAATTTCTACATTATTTGAACTAGTGGGGGTCAAGATATACGTAGTGTTGATCTTAGTGGTTGCTATGTTCAGCAATGACCTATTAAAACCTTCTCCGTATCTAGGATTATTTCAAAGCACAACAGTTATTGCAATGAAAATAAATGCCAATCCGATCACTACTGAGGGGTATAAAAATAAGTATTTCTTATCCTAGCGGTCGCTAGGGTCAGCCACAACATATTTTTTGGAGCTTAACGGTGTATAAGAATCATTAACAAATAAATACATGCTTCTTATCCTTCCTGTTACTACAATCAGCCCAAGGATATACCTATAGCTTAGCGGTTACTAGGCATCATTAATAGGAAAAATACTAATGCATTAACAAGAAACTATATAAATCTTAGGGGTCAATAACATCCACTTGGATAAAATATTTTGAACTTAGTGTTAGAAAAACACCATTCAATGGATGTCTCTTTAATTAATTATAATTGTATAATCTCCCAGGTCATTAAATATCACAATGAGTAGTCAGCAGATATGAAATTTTGTTCCTAGCGGTCTCTAAGGTCAGTCACAACAAAATATTTACAAGCTTAGCGGTCATTATGATCAGCATCGACAAATTATTTTGATCTTAGTGTTCGTAAGGCATCATTCACTGGACATCTATTATTGAACTGAGAAAAGAGTTGCATTACATGTTTTCTTCAGGGGTCACACATTGCTTAGCTCTCATTAGTTTGTTCCACGATTTTTTTGAGCCAAGTGTTACACTAGATACCCTCGTGAGGGATCAAGCCTTAACTAGTTCTCATACTATTTACTATAAGTTATTGAAAAGAAGATAAAAATTCCACATTTTAATTATAAATGAAATCTTATAATTTTTAGTGTTGATATATCATTAGCTAATTTAACTAAAATAACTTGAGATAATGTAATTTGGATCCCTAAATGTTGTAAGTGTCTTTCTAGAACTATCAATTAAGTGAAACATTATTTAGAATTTTTTTTAGCCTAACTTCTCAAATAGTAGGTTTTATAATTCCCCATTTACTCATTTTTAAAGAGGAACCTACATAGATGGATATCTTTGCATTTTTGCTTTGGCAGTCACATATATGTTTAAAAAAAAATTATTTCCAACAATTTCCTTATGTAATCAAACAATTATTGTAAACAAGCAAACAATTATTTGTGTTACTATTACTATTTCATCTACTAGAAGTTACTATCATTATTTCATTACTACAATTTAATTTAAAACGAAATGTCTATAGGAACCAACCACAAACAATCAAGAATCCCTAAATGATTAACAACCCTAATTGAGAAAAATCTATTTTCCTTAGCCTTTTCAACAACACCCATTTTTTTCACTTCCAGTAATCATTGATGTCCATCTCAAGTATTTTATGAATCATTTCTTAGTCCTCTTGTGAAAAAAATACCCATAACATGTTTTACATTACTCACAAGTGGGGTACACACATATTTAACAAATCATTTAGGGATCGACAAAAAGAATGAAAAACGATGTCAAACCCTATTAGTTGAGAAGTGTTTGTCAAAGAGAGTTAAAGAATAGAAAAATTGACTACTGAAAGTAGAGAAAATAGGGTTTCATTGAAAAGGCTACATAATATTCTACATACATAGAATTTCAAAATTTTGGAAGGAGTAAAGGTGAGAATGCATACCGATTTTGACACCTTCACGAAAAAAACCATGCTTAGAATTTTGGCAATTGAACCGTGATATGATTTTCCAATGAATTATTACACTTACAATTTTTTTCCTAACGCCACTATTCTCACACAAAGCTTCACAAATTTAAGTGTCCTTGAAATATACTAATGAATGAAAATCTATAATTATATGGAACAAACACTTCCAACCACCACTTTCTTGCACATGATTTACAAAAGACATGTGACTGCCATATATTTAATGGATAATTAATGGCTATAAAATGTTACACTTATTTTGAATATCACACAAAATTTACTTTGTTCGGTTAATGGCCAATTAATTTTAGGGGAACCACTATATTAACCATATATGCCACATGCAAAAATTATCAATATTAACAACAATATCATCAAAAGAACAACATGCTCAATGTCAATTTTATCATCTTTAAATTACATAGTGAGTATATCATCTTTAAATCCCCATAAGAGTTTATTTTTCTCTTCACATATTTTCTCTAAATTCCATTTTTATTCAAAGGGGTTTCTATCTTTGCTCCTTCTAAATTTTCAATGTTGATAGAAGGGATTTCTGATTGCCCTCTTGTGTATTTTTTAGAAGTAGAAGTGGTTGTATTAACCATCTCTTTTCCATTAAAACCAATAACCTTGTATGTTTTCTATGTAATGCGATCTATATCTTCATATAAATTCCATGTTGATTGTGTTTCCAGTTTGTGTTTTCTAATTGTTTCTCCTTCTTGAAGGTTTTCTTCAACCTGTTCATCTTGTATTTGCATTGCTTCCCAGTGAATGTTTTTCCACAAACTTCATTCAAAGCATATGCTATATTATCCCAATGTTTCTTTCCAATATATCCATGGTTTAAATGTTCATACACCTCTTCATATTTTGTAATAAATGTTTTCACATCAAATTCTAACCACAACTCTTCTTTGTATTCTTTCATTAGCTCCTCTTTATTTCTATCTCTTTCATATGCATGGATTATTGAAAATGTTTTTCTAATTTTGAATCATCAACATCATCAACAATATATGGAGAATTTAGATCGATTTGTGAATGTGGAATGCAAGGACCCAATTTCTATGTGCCACTTGTATTCTCTTGCAAATTTGAGACACTATTTCCATCTAAGTTTTGCACATATAAGTCCTTTACACGACAATTGCTTAGTTGTGTTGAAAAAACCATATTGTCTACATAGTTTCTTGGAGTTGATTTGAAAACTTGTGATTCAAACGTGAAAACAAGGAAAATGGTGATATTTCCATGTCCTGTAAATTTATCAGTTACTATAAACAATCACAAATGAAACAATTTACGTACTCCATCTTTTATCTAAACTTAATTTCATTTTCCATTTTCTAAAAATAAATATACAAGGGGTCCTGCGCTCTGTAAAATCACAGAATCAAAACATGTGGAGAACCATTGAAAATTGGTTAATTACCTACTAACAAATGCAATATTTATAATCACTGTGAAATGGGTGTATAAACTGAAATTATTCAAAATAAAAAAAAAAATAACAATGCTTTACCTCTTTTAATTTTTTGTAACTCTATTCTTCCCCCATTTGTGTATGTGCTCCTTGTTTTGGTGTGGTCGCCTTCGAAATGAGTATACAATTTTCCATTTTATTGCATTAAATACAGACGTTAGCAGAGTTTGTGTGGATTAAAATTTAATATTGTACCACTTAATATTAAATGTAGTACAAAAATAAAAACATACTCTAAAGTGGCAGATTTTACATTACACAGTTTAATGGCCATTTAATGTTAGGGAAGAAAAATATTAATTATGTAACATTTGACCTTACAAAAAAGTGTAATTGTTATTGTATTATAAAAATATTAATCTTTCCCCTACACTATGAGGTTTATGGATAAAATTATACACACGGCAGCGCGATCTAAAATTAAGGTAACATTTTTATAACATAATTTTTAATGTATGAAAACTACAATTCGACATTGTTTGAGACTTAATTTCAAAATTTAATTGAAATTAAGTCTTTAATATTGAGAATTATTAATAAAAACTACGTAGCATGTGTTACTTCTACTCAATATTATATACAATTATTAAAAACAAAGATATAAAAAGCTTAGAAACAATTAATACACATAATTGAATCAAAGCATATACCACGATCATTAATCAAATAAAGACTAAATTATTAAAAGTAAACTTATATTGTTAAAAGATTACATAGGAACTAAAAAGCTTAGAAACAATTAATACACATAATTGAATCAAAGCATATACCACCATCGTTAATAAAATAAAGACTAAAACTTGAACTCTATACCATAAAATAAGCATAGCTATATACAATTAGAGAATTAAATACATGAAAGATTTACATTGACACAATATTAATGGCCCTAAATTGAAGTCTAAGAGACCGCTAGACTATAGACAATTTTGACTAGAATGAAAGGTGAAAATATGCCCTTTGATATGGAGTGATCCCTATTCTAAGTGCAAATCCACACTTCGTCTTGAAAATGCATGTAAGTTTTCATGCGAGGGATTACTTTTGATGTGCAATGGATCACACATCAACATGTGAGGGAGATCGTACTTCACCGCGTGAGGTATCACACTTCACCATGCGAGGAATCAAACTTGGTAAAGATGTACGAGGCCATGACTCTCTCGCTCTACGATCAACTATCATTGTCACGTCCATGTGCGAGTTTTTGAACTTGGAATTGTGCCCGCTCACAAATTGAAGTGCGATCGCCAACTTCTAGCCTCCCATTCTAGTCAATATTTTAATTACAAAGTGTGTAAAAAAAATAATTACGTCACAATGGCCGCTAGGCTATACAAGTATTGAAATCCATAGGGGAAAAAAGCCAATGATTGTGAGTGGTAATGTGTAGGATAGTACCACTAGTTGTAAAAATTGAAGTCAAAATTTATAACTTGTATACTAAGAATTTAGAAAAAGGTAGCCAATAAGACGAGTAAAATCAAGTCACATGTACAAAGCAACCAATAAAAAGGTGACACATCAGCTGTCCCGAAAAGGTGATTTCATTCACAAGCAAGGGCCAATATTAATTTTCTTTGTACTAAAAAGTACCTATTTTTAATCCCTTAGAAATACTTTTTCAACAAAATTTAAATGCACAAAAGAAAATCTGTGCATTATAAAAATATTAATCTTTCCCCTACACTATGTGGTTTATGGATAAAATTATACACACAACAATGAGATCTAAAGGGTGTAAAACAATTTGTTATATGTTTAAAGATTTGGATTAAATGAGTTTTTAAAGATGTTCATATAAGATGTATATTTTTATTTTCTCATTGTGATTTCAATTCTCCATACTAATGTTAAAGATTTAAGTGTGATTTTTACTAACTTTATCTATTTATTTGTGGATACAGTTGAAAATGAACTCTATTTTTGAAGAAGGAGCACATGTGGATTTACTATCCAAAGGTGTGAAAGTTGCGGAGGGACTATTTTATCCATCCAAAGATACACTCCATTGTAGAGACATGAGGTCTAGCTTATTCATTTTCAAAATAAGTATTTTATTCAATGGAAAAGTGAGACTACCATACACAATTGATGATTGTGAAACCTTGGCAGAAATTGAAAACAAGGGATACTTTATCCCATGGGAAAGGAAACAAATGATTAAGTTTGTGATTGTAAATGTTTCACATGTTGGGGGTGATGGAATTCAAAACATCATGAGCTATGACTCAGAGGATACATTTAATGAGGATGAGGGTTTGAATTCTACCAGTGATAACCATTGTTTCACAACTCCTAAAGACAAGGATGAATTTGCTACAACCTACATGGTGCTAAAACATAAGTGTCCTCTAGAAAGAAGGTGACATAGCTGAAGGGTTTATATCCTGGTATAAGAACAACATGTGATTTCGAGAGTGGTGTTGGGACCCACACACTTTGGTGTTTTTGTGGAGAATATTATAACTACATGCAATGATTGCTATCTAAGTCTACAATGCAACAATGAAATTTCTGACCAATCAAAAACTTAGTTTATCTAGAAACAAGAACTACACTTCATGTGAATGGAAATTTTGAACTCCAAGAAACAACCGCCACATCAAACAATGACTTCAATTTGAAGTTCAAGGGGGTTAATGCCAAGTTGATACATTTTTGTTCAAAAGAACACAAATTTGTTGCGAAGCAAAAATTACAAATGTCTGTGAAGGAGACATGGTGCACTTTAAAAAATTATATGGCAATACATTTGGGGTGCATGTTGATAAATTAATTACACCTTTTTGCAAGGGTTGCTCCATATCAGAAGGATCTCTCATCCAATGGCCTGCCATCTAGTTGGCCCATCAAGATGGTTCTGTTATGGAAGTAAGGCTAAAATAAATTCCATAAGAGTTTTGATAGAAATGTGGAGTGCATTTAAAGATCCATTTCCTCAACTGGTATACCCAAATTCATATGAATCCTCCATATGTAATAGTAATGAAAACTTGATAAAAAGACCTTACAATGCCTGCAAATGCCAAAAGGTAAATTCTACTCCATCTAGTACATCAAAGGAAATGGAAAATGATGAAAAATCAAGAGAAGAATTTTTGTCTAAAGTTGAGAAAAACCTTGTTGCAAGGAAGGATGTCTCTCCAATCTATCTCTGAGCGCTTTCAATCACAGTTGGAATTTAACTCTAGATATGAATGAACTTGCCATCAAAAACTTTGTACTTAATACATTCACCGCAAATGCTATCAATTGTGATCAAGGTCAAACTTCAGAACATAATATAGATAAATTGAAGTTATGTGGAAGGGATGTATGTCAGAATGCATGGTACATATTTCATGGAATCACGAAAAGCACCTATTACATATACAAAAAATCTTGGATTAATGGCAAGAGGAGGGCAGTAAATGGAAATACAGGAAAATAAAAAAATGCCAAACACTATTGCAACTATTGTATTGATATCCAAAATGGTGTAGAAATTTTGATATATCCCCACACATGTCTTGTTTAGTGGGACAAAATGGTACTAAAGTAACAATGAGACTGCTACCTACATGTTATAGTTTTTCTTACATACTACAAAAGTGTAATGAGGGCCTTTCACTATTGGGCCTTCCTCAAACGTCACATTCAAATCTCAACAAAATATGGCAAGAACATTTCTCCCATGTTTCAATCACCAAGAACAACTTCTTCGCCAAATGTGATGAGTGCACAGAGCTTAAGAAAAAATGTGCAGTGACCTCATGTCCAGAAACATTGGCACAAATAGATCAACACCGAAATGGCACAATGATTACATTCAAAGTTGTCATGTAACTTACTATGCATGTAGAGTGCAATCAAAACAAAATCCTAATAGCTATTTGAGCATTGTGCATGAAAAAATGGACAAGATGAAAACTAAAATACCAAGGATGGACAAAAAAACAAAAATGAACTATTAATCTCCCCGTCACCTTGATTGGTATAGTGACACATGAGCAAAAAACAAGGGGTTTCAAACACTTTGGTCTCCCTTTTGTTGAGCGAGGAGCAAACTTCACAATAACATCATTGGCACTATGTATTTGGAAGCTAGAAGAACCACTTACAAATCAATATGGTGATTTGTTATATAGTAGTGGGACGTCAAAACACCCATTAACTGATGCACTAATGCAAAATGATGCATATGACAAGTGCAAGGAATACAAGCAAAAAAATGAGGGTGCTCATACAACTAATACTGTAAGTAGTTGTTCAAGTTCATTTAGAAAACAACCACCAACTCTCTACTTGCAACTAGATAATGTTGCAAGTGACAACAAAAATCACACATTGTTTGCGTTTGCATCTATGTTGATAGCTAGAAGGGTTTTTAACACAATGTATATGAGTTTCCTTCAGTGGGTCACACACATGAAGACATAGATGGGACATTCATTGATTATTAACAACATTGTGCAAATTGGATACATTCTCTTTGCCACAAATAATGGACACTTACAGAACATGCCAAGAGGAGTCCAACACATTCACTCCATACCTTATCGAGGAAGTCTACAAATTTAAGGCCTTTGTGGAACCACACTTGCTAGATGGTAACCACAAGATCATGGGTATCAGAAAACCAAAGATGTTTAAATTCTATGTCAAAGACAACAAGCCCGTCATGGAGTTCAAAGCATCAATCTTGGAGTCCAGTCTGGTCACACTCAATTGAGATCTGGAAAACAATGGATGGGAAACCTTTCTTTCCTGAAGGGGATCCTCCATTGGCACCCTTCAAAGAACCCAAAGAGATGGCAGACATGTAGAGAGGCATTCAGGCATACATCACACATTGGGAAAAGAGTTCAATAGATGGTGGAGAAGCATACTATGTTCCAAAGATTACATATTGGAAAAATGTTCTACATTCCCTAGAGAATATATTTTCAATTGTAACATGATGAGAAGAGATTGTTTTTGGCCAAAAACAATTCAAGATAACACAATGTATGATCAGATAGTGGGTGCGCCACATCTTGACATGGATAACTACTATTGTCAAAATTTCCTTTCAAATAAGGATATATATGTTGGACCTATTTGTGATAGACCTTGAGAGGAATTCAACCTAGTAGTGGATGTGAATGTTGGGAAGATGATACTAGTAAGACCAGATGATGATAATGTACCTATATGGATGGGAAAGGCATAACTAAAACTAATACAATATGTTCACACAAACACTCAAAGATAACGGTACACTGGTGGGAACCCAAAGGAAAATGACATACAAAAAAGAAAGGTACGAGGAATGCTTGTTGAAAAATCAATGAGGAAAAAAATCAAGGGACTCATCGAGATATTGATATAGATAGTGTCATTTGGGCATGGATTCCAAGCAATACATGGAAAAGAGTTCAAATTAAAATATTGAGTCGTGGTCACGAAGTTATCCAACAATACCTCAGAAAAATTCAATAACAATGATTAATACCCTTGTGAGGGATCAATGTGTATGTAATTTTCTCAAAGGATTGATTGCCTATGGAAATAAATTTTCAAATCGATTTCCCCAAAACAACTTGTTTAATGTAATTCTTAACTCTTTGTTGTTCTTTATGATTTACAGAATGGAAAAGCATACACGTAGTTGAATTTATCACAAGAAACTTTCATATTTACAATATCTCAGTTTTTTTATATAGATTTATATAAAAATTATATCAATATATAATATACATAAAATATTAAATAAATATAAATTTGAAGTATTTCAATAACTACTATTTTGTACTTTTTAAAGGGAAATATTGTAAAATTACCATCATTTTTTTTTTTTTTGACAGTATAAAAGGTTTTCAAATTTAACCCCTGGGCTGATGTAACTTTATGGCGCCTAGGCTTATGTAACTTAGCGGCTGCTAGTTTTATGTAGCTTAGCGGTTGGTGGGCTTATGAAACTTGTTACTAGTAGGCTGGTGTAACTTTCTAGCCACTAGGATTATTTCACCTAGATGAATCTACTCTTGTGTAAATTAGTAGCCACTAGGCTTATGTAAGTTAACAACCTATACGCTTATGTAAGACAACGACCACTAGGCTTATGTAAGTTAACATCCTATACACTTATGTAAGATAGTGGCCACTAGGCTTATCGTGGTATTATGTAACTTAGAGGCCATAAGGATTATGTAACTTAGTGGCCGCAAGGAAAATGTAACTTAGTGGCCATAAGGTAGATGTAACTTTGACCCCGCTAGGTTGATTTCACCTAGCATGTGCTTTCATCATGTAAGTTAAGAAACTGTAAGGCTTATGTAAGATAGTGGCCACTTGGCTTATGTGGGGATTCAAATAATAACAAACTAGAAATCCTAAAATAGTGAAACTAAAATCCAAAAATTGGGATTTATAAATTAGATTACAATAGTGGTTATAATAAATTGGATAGGATTTAGTCCATGTAAACCTATTCCCAAAATCTATTCCCTATTCCCACTATTCCAATTGTGAATGCTCGCACTTCGTCTTGAAAATGCTCATACTTTTCATTTGAGGTATCGCATGTTGCTATGCGAGGGATCACACTTCGATATGCGAGTGATCGCTATTCCAAGTGTGAATTCACACTTCATTTTGAAAATGCGCATACTTTTTCGTGCGAGGTATCACACTTTGACGTGCAAGGATCGCACTTCTTCATGTGATGGATCGTAATTTGTTATGTGATGGATCATACTTCGTAGATGTATGTGGCCACAAATCTCTCGCACTATGATGAACTAGCACTGTCACATCCAAGTGCAAGTTTTTGAACTTGAAATTGTGCTCACTTGCACATGAAGTGCGATCACCCACTTTTGGCCTCCCATTGGAGTCAATATTTTAATTTTAGCATGTAAGAAAAAATACGTCATAGCAGTTGCTAGGCTATACAACTTTTGAAATCCATAGGGGAAAGAAGCCAATGACTATGCATAAGCCAATGACTATGAGTGGTAATGTGTAGTATAGTACCACTAGTTGTAAAAATCGAAGTCAACATTTATGAATTTTATACTAAAAATTTAGAAAAAAGGTAGCCAAATAACACAAGTAAAATCAAGTCACATGTACAAATCAGCCAATAAAAAGATGTAACTTTGACCCTACTAGGCTGATTTCACCTAGCATGCGCTTTCATCATGTAAGTTAGCAACCACTAGGCTTATTGAAGATAACATCCATGAGGCTTATGTAAGATAGCAAATGCTTGGATTATGTAAGATAGCATCGCTTGGCTTATGTAAGATATCGAGCTCTGCTATCTTAAGATAGCGGCCACTTGGCTTATGTAAGATAGCGGTTGCTTGGATTATGTGGGGGATTTAAATAATAACAAATATAAATCCTAAAATAGTGAAACTAAAATTTAAAAATTGGGATTTATAAATTGGATTACAATAGTGGTGAACTTGGAATCCAATAATAGCGCTATTGGAATCCAATATTAGCCAAATTGGAATCCAATAATAGTGATATTGGAATCCAATAATAGTGATATTGGAATCCAATAATAGCGATATTGGATTCCAATAATAGTGAAATTGGAACTCAAATAAGTCCGATAATGACAATATTGGAATCCGATATTGCTACTAATGGAATCCAATATTGCTACTAATGGAATCCAGTATATCCAAAAATGGAATCCAATATACGCAAAAACAGAGATGGATTTCTTCCAATACTTGAAATATTGGAGTCTCAATTCACTAGAATATGTCCCAATTTAGTGAAATAAACGTTATAATCAATATCAAGTAAAAAGTCATACCGAGACATAGAGTCAAACATGGGACACCCACAATGTCACAAGACAATCATAGTGAAAACACTAATGCCACATAGAAAGAATTAAGTGTGTGCATATAAAAAGGCTTAGAGACACAAACACGGGATACCCATAATGTCAAAATACAATCAAGGAAATTAGGCCACATACAATAACTAGTCATGTAGTTAAGCAAGTGAACAACAAAGTAATCTAACAATCAAGTATAATATAAAATAGTGAAAAATCACATAGAACAAGATATGTTAGAACTGCAAAAGATGCATATGTTAGTCATATAATCCCAAATGATCACACCCAAATAATATATGTAATTGAGCTTAATAAAAAGTGAAAGTAATTGTAATCAAACAAAAATTCTTATATTGTGGGAGATGCCCCAAATGATCAACATCATTGGGAAGGCACCAAACCAATACTTGTCATCATGTATCAATATGTGTGTCTAAAATCAAGCTCAACATAACTTGTGAACACATGTGTGTAAATATTATATATGAAAATACACAATCTATCAAACCAATACGATAAAAACACACACACACACACACACACACACACACACACACACACACACACACACACACACACACACACACACACACACACACACACACACACACACACACACACACACACACACACACACACACACAAGTAAATAGATAGAAAGTCAAGTCATATGGAGGTCTTGATTTTTAGTTATTACAAATACTTGAATATTTTTGTATTATGTGATTATATGAATGTTTTTTTATATTTTTAAAATTATCTATGTTCAAGAAGAAGGTATCAAAAGAGATATCTGATGAGGGCCTCATTAAGAGGTGGGAAAGACCCATAAGGTGATGGAGGCTCTGACCTAAAATGTATCATAATAGAAGAAGGATGATCATGTATAGTATGTGTAGGAGTTATAGTATATGACATGAGAGACATAGGTTGGAAAGGCTCATTAGGATTAGTATGTGCACTAGGATACCTAGTAAGAGATTGAGGGGGAGAGACTCATTAGCAAAATTATGTTTAATATAATACCTAGTATGATGTATAGGAGGGAGAGACCCACAAGAAGAAACATGTGTAATAGAATACCTAAGAGGGAGACCCATTAGAAGTAGTGTGTGTAGATGTAGAAGACATAGAAGTATCAACCATATAATTTTCACCAGTAACTTAAGTATTGGGGCCTCATAGGGGATATCCTTGATCATAACAACTTAGTGATTCTAAATTAATTTCATACATTAGTGCAAAATACATTTTACAATGTTAAAAGCATGCAACAAAGGGAAACATAGATGCATATCACACAAGCCAAGATAATAAGTAACCAAAAGGGGGATATCAATAATGGTAGAAACAATAATAATATTTATAACAACATATCCAAATGTGGTTATATGATTGAAGGTTACTTGTTTTTTAGTATATCCATGAGAATTGCGTAACTTGAATGTGCATGTATTATGTTTAACACTACTATCAATCAAGAAAATATGTATAAAATGTTGACCAATAAAAGCATGAATGTATATGTATCAAAAATAAGGCCATGAGCCATATCAATGTCATAAAAATAATAAGTGATTGAGGAGGTGGCATAATAGTAACAATACACATCATAGTGTTCAATGGATGTCATAAAAAGGAGGATGAGGTAAACATGATGCACTTTTGAATTAGATCTAACATTACTAATTTTACCATGAGGCTTGTTTACATTGACCTCAAGAGGTTGAGAGAGAAATACAAGGTGGCAATCAAGTAATTGTTATCCAATTTTTCCCCTCAGGAAAATTGATCAAACATGACCTTGCACACAGGAAGAATGGAGAAGGGATCGATTAGTTTTTATTTTTTGCATTTTTGGCACTTCGGAGAAAAGTAAGGCAAAAAATGGACAGGAAATGTTTGAAACCCGAAATCCTGAAAGTCTGAAATTTTAGAATTTCAGATTTTGGGGTTTCGGAACTCTTAGGCGCAAAGTTGGAAAATCGGCCCAAATGTCTCGAAATCCTAAATTTCGAAAGTCCAAATTTTAGACTTTCGAGTTTTGGAGACCTCGGGAAGTGTGCCAAAAATGACACGAAAAGTCTCGAAATCTGAAAGTCGAAATTTCATAATTTCAAGTTTCGTAGTTTTGAGTGTAGGATTCATGGTTTGAGAAATCTCAGAGCGCAAAATCAAAAAAATGAATAGAAATGTCTCGATATTCAGAAAGTCCCAATCTCGAAAGGGTTTAGATTTCGGAGGTCAACGCAGGTTTTGGGGTCAACGCAGTAGTATTTTCAAATTTTGGAGGTTTGGGTTTTCAGACTTTGAAGTCTTTGGCGAGCAAAGATGGAAAAAGAGAAGTCAATGTCGATATTCTCGACTCGAAAGTCCAAAATTTCAGACTTTTGGGTTTTCAAGTTTTGACTTTTAGAACTCTCAGGTCATTTTGAATGATGAAAATGTTTCAATCTCCGAAATGGAAATGTCTGAAATTCTGAATTTCAAGATTTCAGAGGTTACATGCATTTCAAAGTTTGAACTCCTAGCCCACCTTTTTTTGCAGAATGTCGGTTCGACCTTCAGATGGCCATAAATTTTGACTAGGAGCTCAGATTTGAGCAAGAAAGGACTTTTGGAAATCTCTCGATGTATGATACATAACTATGACTAGATATATTTAAATTAGTGGGAATAAGTTCTTAAAAATGAAAAATATAGTTTGCCATTTTTTGAGGTGTCCCAAGTTTCTCACCTACCACCATAATGAAGTATGGGCTTCTTTTCTTGCCCAACAAGGAATAGTACATGGAGATATGGGTTTTGTCATGGAACCCATCATCTGTTGTAGGAGAATTCAATGCATTTTTGGGGTGGTTGAAGTAAGGATTCAAATTCTTCTCCCCCTCTCTCTCATTCTTCCTATATATTGTAAGGAGGGGAATTTTTCTAAAGGTTGGACATTTTTATTTTGCACCCTCCCTTATTCTCTTTTCTACAAGTGAATTTATGGAGTTGAAACCTCCCATTTAAAACTGTAATGCAAGTTTTTTCCTCTTAGCCGAGTGTAATGGACTCGCATCAAATTTGTGGAGAAATAATACATGTCTATGGATGATTTTCAAACCTCTCTTGTGTTCATTGCACCTCTCTGATCTCTCATTGCAATCTTTGTTATCTGTGTACAATGGTTGTATTATATTTCAATGGTTTGTGTTTAATGGCAAAGCAAATGTTCAACATTCCTTTGGTGCATCACCTTTGTTAGTTTAGGTTTATTTTCTTGCATCTTCTTAACCTTGTCTCCTTGACAAGTTAGAGTAGGTTTTAGAGTAGATCCTTTGCAAATTGTATGTGTGCACCTAAACAGAGGAATAGGAACCGACCTTCATTCAGAGAGCTTTCCGATTGCAAAGTCCCACACTTTGGGAAAAGCTCCATGTTATGTAATCACACTTGAGAGTCTCAACCCATCGAGTTGCAGACATTCAGGGGTGTTGTGATTACGCATAAATTTTTTTTTGTTTAAGTACTAGGTGAGATTCATAAGGAAATCATGTGAATTTACATCAAGGAGCTTGAATCTGAAGCTTTATGGGCTGATATATAAAAGTGATAATAGATTTAACATCAGTCTTGTTGCTAGTAGGTTTTCCTTTGAA
Organism: Taxus wallichiana var. yunnanensis; assembly: GCA_018340775.1. Taxonomy (NCBI): domain Eukaryota; kingdom Viridiplantae; phylum Streptophyta; class Pinopsida; order Cupressales; family Taxaceae; genus Taxus; species Taxus wallichiana. Next base: position 404,548,247 of record CM031244.1, on the reverse strand, counting down.
AGTAGGATTTCCTTGAAAATTTTAACTAGATGCGTTGGGAGCATTGGTAATATAGTCAAGTTTTTTCGTGGTGATGAGATTAACCTCACTCTATTTTATTGTATGACATAAATGATCAAATGAATGGAAATTTTCAAATATAATTGATTATTGTAAAGAGGAAATAAGGATTTGTGTGAATAATTATTAAATCTCACTATTATCTAGAATATTTATTTGATAAGTATAAGTTGATTATATTGGAATGTCTCAGACTTATGTTGAAAGCTCTCTCTCAAACCCTAATGGTGTCTCTAACCCTAAGGGAAGTGATGCGTTTGGATCTATCTAGGAAAGCGACTGACTGGTGCGAGCTTATACCACCGCATCACCTTCTCCTCTACAATCTCTTGGTAGCATTGATGGAGGTGGGCTCTACCCCGGGTCTCTGCTTATGTCTTTGTTGAAGAGCAATAGATATGGACTTCTCAATGGCTCTATTTTGGTGGTCGGTGGTAATGTTAAAAACCTTCCCTCTCCTACTCATCTTGGATCTAGTTCGAGAAGCGTGTCGTTGGCAGCTCCTCTACCATCATTTCTTAAAATATGTCCTATGGCATTTTTGGGAAAAGTGTGGGTTCCCCGACATGGGTAGTGACTCTACCTCTAGCCATGGTGATTTTGGATCCAGGATTTGATCACCTCACCGCAATAGGATGCTATTAATGGAGTGGTTGGTGGCTCCCCTATTTTTACATGTGGATCTAACTTGATGGGGTCTGATGATGGGGATTTTTTGTTGGGCATGGAAGGTAGTATGGGTCCTTCCCATGGTGACCTCAAAACTTGCCCTACCATGCCTGTTTCACTAAAACATTCTTATGTCAGAATCGAGCACCGTCAGGATGATAAACCTCTACAATCGGTGAAAAAATATCCTTAGGTCACCTTCAGAATGTAAGTAATTGATCAAAACAATTTTTCATCAAACATGGATTAATTTTCTATTTCAATGGACTATGGCCGGGTCTATCAGAATCGCATTCCGGTTCTCCTCGAAATGGTAGCTCGTGATGCAAGGTAGAGTGGAAATTTGCCCTTGTGCTCGAGGGTTTTTTATTTTGGTTTTCAAATGTATAACATTTAGAGATACTATTTTTTCTAAGATTTGGGATCTTGAGGGTCACCTCCTACTTATGAAACCATGGTATCCTTCCTTCAATCCCACCTCTGAAACATTTAATGTCAAGCCTATTTGGGTTCACTTGCCTCACCTACTCGCTATAATTTTAGGGGGAGGAAAGTCTTATTTCCATTGGAAACACCTTGGGAAAATTCCTTGACATTGATTCTAAAACTAAATTGTACACTCACATGACCTATGCCCATATCTTGGTTGATATTGATACCATGGTAGATCTACTAGCCTCCATGGAGCTTAGGGTTTTGGATAGAATCTGGACCCAACAACTGGATTATGAAGGATGCCTTTTAGATTCAGGAAATGATTTTCTTTGGGTCACTTAGCCTCAGCTTATACCAACATGAAACATAGAGAGAATGCTAAGGTATCTTGGTGGAAAGATTCCCAACCCAACATGCGTTGGTTGTGGGAGATGATCCAGTTGATTCATTGGAGGTTACAGGGTCAAATGAAGATGAGGTACAACATAAGGATGACATCCTCATTTCTCCTTCAATTTTGGGGGTTGAGGGTTTGGATCCTCTACAAATTTGGTGGTTTAATGCATCCTTCGGATCCATCATCTGCAATCTTGTTTTTTTGGCAATAAAGAGTCTCTTGAAATTGTGTTACCAATCCACAATGAAGAAAATGAGGATCCTAATAGGATGGTGGATTGGACGGTGGTGAAAGGTAAAAAGAATAGAAAATCTATTTTAAATCCACTTAAGATGAACTTAAGATCCCATAGTAAGGGTTTAAATGGGTAGTCTTGGTTCTTGGTTTTTGGGCATTATTCCTTGGTTGTTCATCTTCGGGCCTTCTTGGTTTGAAGTACTTATTATTAGTCTGTTGGAAGAGGCTGCTCCTTTTGTTCTTCATTTCTATATTTTTTCTCCTTTTGTACACGGGGTTTTTTGGTCCCCTCAAAACCAAAGTCATATTTAACCTATCTAAAAAAATAATATTATTTATCTTTGTGAGTATAACATTGTAATGTAAAACATAATCATTGACATGCTTGTTAGAACCTTGTCATAACTTAGAAATTTGAACATAGGATACCTTATCTGTTTATCCAAAGGACATTATAGTTCCCAAAAGTTCCTAAAACCTTCTAAAACTTTTTGCTTATGAAATATAATGGATTCAAATTTCCAATGCATTTAAATAGGTCGAACATACACTGCATGTACGTGGGAGATATCTTCCGCACAAGATCATGTATCAAAGAGAGAAATGAAGGAACATGTGCATCCATGTAATGAAATGTTATAAAAGGCCAATCGGCCTATTGAAGTCAACAAGTAGTGATGTGTAAAATGGAAAGGAATTTTTTTCCTTCACCTTTGGTCTTCGGACATCTAAAAGGGATCCACTTTTGTTTTGTAGGGAGACTTTGTCATTGTATTTATCCAACTCAACGAGTTGGAGGCTGAGCTACATGGTGAGTTGGAGATTGAGATGCATGGATGAGTTATGGATCGAGCTAGGAGTCGAGTTGAGAACCGAGCTATATGGCCAAGTTATGGATTGAGCTAGGAGTTGAGTTGATAATTGATCTCACAATTGAGTTGTAAGACCGAGTCATATTGGCTAAATAATATTTTCCACCTCACAAGTTCCAAGCTAAGATCTAGAAGGGATCTTAATCAATTCACCAAAAACCCATGAGTCCAAAGGGAGTTACAACTATTGAGCTCACAAATCAAGGTAATTGGTGAGGTTAAATAACCACTCAATGATCAGTTGACAGACCAAATTTTCCACCTCGGAGAATTACAAGACAATGTGTTGATCACTTAACCAAATAATGTATATATGTGGCTGCAGCCACATTTTAACATAACCGCACCCAAGCCATTAAAATAATCTTCCATAGTTAGCACAAAATATAGGCCATCCCTTTATTTAGGTAAAGGATATGTTATTATTTGGGTCTGCTTACACTATATAAAGTCCCTTAATCCTTTTAGTAAGGCATTTGAAATTCATTCAAATTCAATCCTATTTGCATTGAGAAAAATTATTGTGGAAGCTTATTATTTTAAGCTTGTGATAATTTGTAAAATCCTAGTGGCGGTTTTCAACTTATTATTATCTTGTTAAAAAAGTTTAATTATATTAAATCCTTAGTCATTTTTAAGGCCATTAGAAGCTAAGAGTTTGTAAACGACATTATTGAGGCTGAGATCTTGAATCTTATAACAATGTAAGCCATGTGCCCATCAATTTTGTAAACGAATAAGTTGACACAGAGGACAAAGATTCCGTTGACACACCATCAAGAGGCCATTAAAGCCCATTCATCGACATAGGGGCTGGAGAGTCCATCGACATCATTTATAGAGGGCTGAGAGGCCATTATTATTGAAACATTAGTGGGAGGAGGAAAATAGATGTAGAGATCAAAAAGAGGCCATTAGAGCCTGTATTGTGCCGATAGTATCATCTCAAAGGTCGTAAGTGCTTATTATAGAGACATTATGCTCGCCATCCAAGATAGACAGAGCCATAATTATTGCTAGTCGAGACGAGGTCTTGTAACATAGAGACAAAATTCATTGAAATAGACATTATCAGATCCAGAGCCGCAATAGCCAGTACTAGAGCTAGGTTGATTGACGCCACTGACCGAGAGTAGTAAATTGATGTAAAAATATTATTTTTTGCATCTTTTATATATCAGTTCATCTTTTGAGTGAACCTGAAGACGTATTCCATTTGGGACAAACTCTATTATCAATTATGGTGTTGCATTTTGTGGTATGTTTTTATTCACTTGTTATTCTACAACATAATTAGGTCAAGTTAATCATAAATTATGATAAATTGAGAAAATTTAAGGTATCCAGGAAAGGGAAAGTTGAGTAGTTATTATAACCCCCATTTTTTGATCAAGTTTGGTATTAAAGATGGTTTTTTTGATAACAATTGGCTTGAAATTTTTCTTTGGTTTAGTTTGCAATATGTTAACCAAGAGAAAATATCTGAAGAAGGAAAGGATAGATGAGCTTGAAGCCATGGACCATCAAATTTAGGAGGAGAACAATGAACTATGAAAAAGATGAAAATCCTTGGAAGAGGATAATCAAGAGCTCCGAGAGAGATTGATAAGCCATGGAAAGTTTCCCTAAGTGTCATTGAATCCTTGAAAAATGACTTACGAGCCAAGGATGATTTCTTGGTGAAATTAAAAATGGTGAAATAGTAGAGGAGAAAAATGGGTCTACTAGTTCACAAAGACAACCTCAATTATTGGTGCAAAAATATGCTAGAGGAATGCACATGTAAGTGATTCAATAATTTCTTTTTCATTCCATCATGAATTAGATAATTCTTATTTGGTTATTTTGAGAAGAACACTTAGGGTATTCACTCAAACTTTATTGCCAACATTGGGTATGATGGAAAGGGCCTTGACATCAACAACTAGGGAATTTTTAATCCCATACGATAGAGGACAAGCCTGAAATTGAAATATTGGGATAGAACAAGTGGTGGTCGAATGAAGTTGGTGAATGCTCTAAAACAACCGAGGTGAGGTGTGCTTTAGGTATGCCACCAAAAAATACTCTCTTAGTGATTCTAAGATCAATTTTATGTTGAAATCCAAGAAGAATCAACCTTCAAGATAAAGGAAAAATAACCAAAATAGGTGCAATACATCTACAAAGAAAGGGGGAAATCCCAAGAGAGAAGGTAAATTAGTTTCTCCTCAAAATGCTTACAATAATGTTATTCCTAGAAATAGACAATGTAGGTATTCCAATGTTCCCTTCGATTACGTGAAGGATGGTATCAATACACAGAGCTTGTGGTATAAATTTCTATGCAAATATTATGGATTATCTTGTAGACACTGCTTTCTTGGCTACACCCATCACACCCTCATTTGAAAATTCTAAAACTTATCTCACTATCCTAAAATGAATCCACCCCCTTAAAAACACATTATATTCCCCATAAAACCCATCCTAAAACCTCCCTAACTACCCATAACCCATCTAAACACATTTTTATCCTAGTCATCCAACCTCTTAATTCCCTCTAAAACCTTCCCAACCATCTCCACTCATACATTACCTTGAAAACCTTATTTGGAAGTGGTTAAAACCACTTCCAAGAAGGTATTCCCCACAAATTCACGGATCGTTAGTGAACCTAACAAAATTTCCAATGATTATAAAAGAAACACTATACCTACTTGAAATGGATCCCCAGATGTTGGTAGCGAAGCTATGTTCCACTTTAGAACTAGACAATATAAAAATCAACATTTTGATATCTCCAACAACCCAATAGATCCGTGGAGCACTCACAAACTCTTGTAATGCTTCTTCAACTCTATCAGTCCATTTTCCATAGAAAAGGTAAGTACTTCCATCTAATCACATTCTAAGATCTTTAAAGATCACTTACAAGTTTAAAGACAACCATTAAATCAATCATTCTACATATATTCTACATTTTGTTAAAGAATTAATATTTTCCATAGTAATAAATCTGTGATTTATCTCGAATCGCTAGTGATTCTACCTAAATTGCTAACAATTTTTTTAATGATTTTAATCACATTTGCATACTCTCTCTGTCATTTTATCATTATGTCTTCTACTTAATTTTTTTGTCTTCAAGATGTTCCTCTCTAGAGATGAAAGTTACAGGTGAGTCACATCCCATTATCATCATTTACGATCTTCCCATCATGCAACAACCCTTCGTTTGGGAATAGTTTGACATCGCACAAAAACCTAGCCTTTCGCCATTTCCTTGATGCATGAAATTGAAGACATCGAAGAGAAACTCAAAATCATACAAGAAGAATGAGACAATGTACAACAATTCTAGTTCAACTACTTCCTGGACTTAGAAATCACCTTAGCCCTCACTTGGGCCACCTATTATGCAAAACATGATATTTGTATCCCTTTGGAATTATAGTCATTCCTTATGTCATCTAATATTTGTTAGTGAAAAATCACAACATCCCTAAATGTTTGTAACGTAATGGGTTGAGACTCTCAGTGTGATAACATAACATGGAGCATCTCGCAAAGTGTGGGAATTTGAAATCGAGAGAGCTCTCTAGGATGAAGGCCGGTTCCTATTCCTCTGTTCAGTGCACACAAATAAATTGTAGAGGATCTAGTATAAACCTACTTTATCTTAAAAAGGGGTTAGGGTTGAGAAGATGTCAAAGAAATAAACCTAAGATAACAAGGTGATGCACCAAAGGAATGTTAAACACCCATTTTGCAATTTAACACAGACCATAAAAATGCAATACAACCACCATGCACAAATAACCAAACTGCAATGAGAGATCAGAAGACAACAATGAACACATGAGAGGGTTGTGAATCATCCACAAACATATATTATTGCTCTAGAGTTGATACAATACATTACAGTAGCAAAGAGGCAAAACTTTGTATTACAACTTGAATGGAAGGTTTGAACTCCACGACTTGTCTGTAGACTAGAGGAGAAGGGAGGGTGCAAAAATTCTATTCAAGTTGTAATAAAAATTTCTACCTCTTGGCTACTGCAATATACCGTATCAACTCTGGAGTAATAATATATGTCTGTGGATGATTCTCAACCATCTCATGTGTTCATTGTTGTCTTTTGATCTCTCATTGTAGTTTGGTTATCTGTGCATGGTGGTATTACATTTCTATGGTCTGTGTTAAATTACAAAATGGGTGTTTAACATTCCTTTGGTGCATCACCTTGTTAGCTTAGGTTTATTTATTTTGCATCTTCTCAACCTTGTCCCCTTGGTAAGATAGAGTAGGTTTAGAGTAGATCCTTTGTAATTTATTTGTGTGCACCTGAATAGAGGAATATGAACCGACCTTCATCCGGAGATCTCTCTCGATTTCAAAGTCCCACACTTTGAGAGATGCTCCATGTTATGCTATCACACTGAGAGTCTCAACCCATTAGGTTACAGACATTTAGGGGTGCTGTGATTTTGCACTAATATTTTTGGCATGCCCGGTGGGACCAAGAGGTCTTCATTTTACTACAACAAGATTGATGTGCACTTGTTGTAAGTTTTCAGCTTGTAAGGAGCTTTGAAATTTCACATTTGGAAACTCCAAAGGATCAAAGTCCACGCTTTCAAAGCAGCCCAAGCTTGGTAGATTCATGAGAAGGATTTAGACCAGATCAAGAACTAGAGAAGAAGGATTGTTTTTCTATCTGCACTTGTCCTCAGACGAAGGGGAGGGGGAGAAGAGCTCAAAGGTCTCCATCTCCACCAAATAGAACTTTGTCGACACCTCCCAATGGTAAGCCATTCATTCAATCAACAAGGGTTCTTAGGACGATCATAATGGCACAACCACCCAGCCCCTATGTCAATTTCACTAGCAATAGCCCACTCTTTCTTAATGCACAAAATCTAGTCCCGATTGCAGCGTTAAAGAGCATCCCATATTTCACTGGAGAGAGCCAGAATTCTCCTAGTGATCACATTCAATACATTGCAAATGTCTGTGTAATTCATGAGATCATTGAGATGGACATTACAGTCAAATTGTTACCCTCTTCACTCAAGGGTAAATCTTTGCAATGGTTCAGGAGTCTAACAACAGGCTCTATTCAGAATTGGGACCATATATGCAGAGCTCTTCATAATCAATTTGGAGAGAAGGGAGATAATCTATCCTTGTTGGAACAACTAACAACAATCAAGAGGGCCCTTAACGAGCAGTTGATGATTTCAACCTCAAATTTCAAAGGACATGGGATAGGATTCCATTGGCTGTGAGGCCCATAGATGAAGGTGCTTTCTTATACTTTCTTAGAGCTTTAAATTCTGATATTGCCTTAATGATTCAATCAATGGGAGACAAAAACTTACCTGCAGCCTATAACATTTCCATTAGAGCTGAAATTTTTTTAATTCAGGCTGGTAAAATTGCTCCTAGGCCACCTATGCCTCTGTATCCAGAACTAGGAGCTCCAAGCACTAGTCAAACACCCACATTAGCTCCCATACCCACTCCAAGGAATCAGAGTTCAGCTGAAGCTTCCACCTCATCCTATAACACTTCAAAAGAGCTACAAGAGGTTATAAAACAACTGCAAAACCTAGGAAATGAGCTACGACTATCAATATGTAGCAAGCTCGAGTTCTAGGCCATATCAGCCTCAAACTCAATATCAAGCTAGGCCCCCATACCAGCAAAATAGACCACCAGCTCAGGATGCAAATCAAAATCAAAACCAAGGACAACCTCAAGCTACTAGGCCTTATCGACCATATGATCCAAACATAGCTTCAACATCAAGGGCCTTAGTTCCTACACAAAACAACATGGCACAAGAATATGATTGGTGTTTCCCATGTGGTCAGCCCCATAACCAGTCAATGTGTTTCAATGGTGCATTGAACCAGGCCTTGATGGTACAAAACATTGGTGTGTCCCAAGAGCCCAGTCAAGAAGAAAATCAGCAACAAGAAACCTAGAAAGAGGCACCTCCAAGTGAGACCATGCTTGTCAATTGGCAGGCTGAAGATTTTTGTGGTATGAATCAAGCACCTCCTCATAGTGTGGCAGAAAATACACGGTCCAAGAAGAGGAATATTGGAGAGGGGAAATCCTCCAATTCAAATGGTCCACAACCCTCTGTTTCCCCACAAAGTGCAACTCCCAATGTGCAGATTCAGCCCAAGCCACCTTCTAGACCCACTCAAACACCGGTTGTAATGACCCATGTGCAAGAGAAAAATGTACCAGGAAAGGGAAAAAAAAGATAGCTCATCCCCATTTAACATCATTGAACAAATGAAGAAAACAAATGTGAATATTTCAATGTGGGAGTCATTGGCTATCCTAAAGGGCAGAGAGACTGTTGCAGGTTGCTATGGCCAATTGGTCAACCTCAAATCAGCCCCCCAACCAACAAGAGAAAGTGCTTACCAATGCGGCTTGGCTCGAAGGAAACCATGGAGGACAACAAGGTAAGAATATGAATCCCCCTCCGTTCTATGTTTCATTGATCATTGGGGAAAATGGTACATAATTGCATGATTGATTCTGGAGTGAGTAGTTTAGTCATATTGAAGTAAATAGCCGATTAGATGGGTCTTTAATACGAAGTCATCTCCAAGGGCATAGTGCAATTGGATGGGACAACGATAAGAATAATGGTTAGAGTCATAAATGATTTGAGCCTCACACTACACGCATGCCCCAATGTGACTGTATTACAAAATGTATCAGTCATAGAATTTCTGTCACATTTTGTGTTGTGTTTGTCAAGAGACTTCATTGCTAAAATTGGAGGCTATTTGTCTGCTGATTATTGGCACATGATTTTTAGAACAAGGTATGGAGCTAAGGCTACAATCATATCTAAGCCCATTACGGATTACCATATTGAGCCTCATGTACCCAGCCCAATCAATGCAAACTATTCAGCTTTTGATCAGGAAGACCTCCCAAGCACTTGTGAGGTAGATACCAAGGTTGGGTGTATTCTAGACTTGACCCTCGATGAATGGGTGAACAAGAGGCATGCTTTTGACCCTTATAAGGAAATGGAGGAATCTAAGCTAGGAGTCTACTGTTTACATGAGGAGAATCATCCTCTTCCTGAAATCATTAAGCCAGACCACAAAGATGATAATGAGGTATGACAATTATTCTTTGATGGCTCAAGAAGTAGACAAGGAGCTAGAGGAGGAGCTATGATTGTTTCCCCCAAGGTATGAAATATTACTCAGCCTTCATTTCTAATTTTCTTGCTTGAACAACACAAAAAGTATGAAGCTTTGATCCATGGACTGCATTGGGAAAGGAAAAGAGGGATCATAAAATTGCAAGTGTTTGGCAATAGTGAGCTAGTTGCGAATCAAGTTTGAGGAAAAAATGTGGCCAAGAATGATCTATTAAATAACTACAAGAATCAAGTATGGGATCTTATCAAATATTTCAAAGCATTCGACATCAATTCCATCCCAAGGAAGAAGAATGAAGCAGCGAACAAACTGACAACAATCGGAGTGACATTTGATGTAGTAGAGAGTATCAAAAGTGATAAGTCTCAGCCCCATATCAAGGTGGTTATAAGACCAGCTGTCCCAGATAATAACACAAGTTGGTAGGTCTTCAAGAATGATCAACAAATTGTCAATTTTCTATAAGAAGAAGATGAGTTCTCCAAAACCAAGACAAATTGGAAAAATGTTATGGTGACCAAGTGGTGCAGCTAAGAACCAAAAATTACCAAAGGATCTTGTAACTTTGGAGTCAATCTTCAACCCAAATGATCAATTTCGGAAGGAGAAGGAAAATATTTAGGTAAAGGGTGAAGATTCGAACCCATTTCCATAGATGAAGGAAAAACATTGTGGATTGGCAAGGTAAGTACTCAATAAGAAAAAATTGAATTCATACTACTTTGTCAAAAATTCCTAGATGTCTTTGCCTAGACTTACAAAGATTTAAGAGGTTTCAACCCAAAGTTGGCACAACATACTATCGAGATAGATCCAAAATCTAAGCCTTTCAGATAGAAGAAAAGGCCAATAAACCCTCACATTGAGCCTCTCATGAGAAAAGAGTTGAACAAGCTAATTGAGGCCAACATCATCTTCCCTATCAAGCATTCCCGGTTGGGTTACAAACTTGGTACATGTGAGGAAAATAAGTGGAGAAATCAGACTATGTGTGAACTTACATGATCTAAACAAAGAATCACTCAAAGACCACTACCCACTTCCATCGATGGAGAAAATATTGCAGGTTGTAGCTGGATCTAAGAGGTTTTCATTGCTAGATGGATACTCAGGCTATAATAAGATAATGGTGAAAGAGGAGGATCAATTCAAGACAACCTTCACCACCAAATGGGGCACATATGCTTATAAGAAGATGCCATTTGGACTGTCAAATGCTAGAGAAACATTTCAGCGAGCTATGGACATGGCATTCAAAGGCTTGATCAACAATATAGTTCTGGTGTATCTAGATGATATCACCATCTTCTCAAAGAATGCTACAGACCATCTCTTCCACCTTAGATAGGTATTTCAGAGGTGTAGAAGGTTTAGAGTGTCATTAAACCCAAAGAAGTGTGTATTCTTGGCACATGAGGGAAAATTTTTGGGCCACATTGTCTCAAGAGAAGGGTTAACAATTGATCCTGAAAGGGTTGAAGCCATCCGAACACTTCCATTGCCACAACACAAAAAGTATCTCCAAAGCTTCTTGGGGAGAATAAAATTTGTTCGTAGGTTTGTGCCTAATTTTTCCACTCTTGTGAAGCCTTTAACAATGATGTTGAAGAAGAGTCTTGCATTTAAATGGAAAATAGAAGGCAAAGAGAGTTTTGAGGCCATCAAGCTCGCAATATCACAGGCCCCAACTCTTGTTAACCCAAACTTTTCAAAAGACTTCATGTTGTATGATTTTGGAGGATCAGACATAATCTTAGCTATCTTGGTTCAGCCCAACAAAGAAGGTTCAGAACAACCCATAACCTTCTTCAGCCAAAGCTTGGAGGATTACGAGGTAAAGTAATCTTTCATTGAGAAGCATGTCCTTGTTATCATTAGGAGTTTGAAGAATTTCAGACACTTAGTCTCAAACAATAAGATTCAACTGCTAGTATCCCATGTTGGTGTTAAGGATTTTCTCCTAAACAAGGACTTGAATGAGAAGAGAGTAGGTTGGATCACTCGGGTAATGGAATATGACATTGAGATCAAAGTGACCAAACTGGTTCGTGGTAAGGGTTTGTGTGAGCATCTCACTTCCAAGCAACAAGCCGAGTTAGTAGATGAAGAAGAGGTTATCCTGTTACTACAGAATGATCAAGAGCAACCAACTAATGATGCACTGTTCCATGTTGGACCCAAGCCTTGGTGCACTATCTCCAAACAGTTTGTGCCCTCTAGAATGGAACAAAGCAAAAAGGAGATACTTCATACTACAAGCCATCCCATATGTACTTATCGATGGTGTTTTGTTCAAGAAGGATATCAATAGTGTCCTATTGAGGTGCATTGGGACAGGCCAAATTGAAAGGGTATTGCATGAGTTCCATGATGGAGAAGTAGGAGGCCACTTTTCTCCTCGAGTAATAGCTCTCAAAATCATGAAAGCTGGTTATTATTGGCCTACAATGTTTAGGGATTGCTACTCATGGGTCAAGAAGTGCCAGAAGTGTGCATTCTTCACAGGGAAGGAAAAGTTAGCAGCCCTGCCCCTTCATCCAATCTCAGTGGATCAGCCATTCATGTAATGGGGATTAGACTTCATTGGAGTGATCAACCCAAACTCAAGCCAGGGCCACAAGTGGATACTTACAACAATATACTATTTCACCAAGTGGACTGAAGCAATGGCACTTAAGGAGGCAAATGAATCCAACATCTTGGATTTCTATGAAGGAATAACCACTAGGTTTGGAGTCCCTGCCACTATTATATCAGATAATGCATTGGAATTCCTTGGTACAAGGATCACTGAATGGGCCATTAAAAATTGTGTATACCTTAGCACTTCATCAAACTATTACCCTCAAGGTAATGGCCAAGCAAAGTCTACTAACAAGAACCTACTAAGGATTATCAAAAGGAATCTTGATGAAAACTAGAGAACTTGACATACAAAGCTCAAATAAGATCTATGGGCTGATAGGATCACATCCAAAAGCTCCACAGCTAGCTCCCCATACAAGCTTGTATATGGAAAAGAGGCAGTATTTCCCATATCATTGGAGTTTCCTGCTTTGGAGCTCATGAAACAGTTAGAAATGGTTGAGTTTGAACCTATGGCAATCAGGTATACAAAGTTGATGGAAGTAGGAGAGGTAAGAGAGCATGTAATGCAGGTCATGGAGAAAGATCAAGCATCGATCAAGAAGACCTTTGATAAGAAAGCAAGAACAAGGACCTTTCAAGAGGGGGACTTAGTTCTAAAATGGGATGCCGATCGGGAAAAACTAGGAAAGCATTCCAAATTTGATGCCATTTGGAGTGGCCCCTACATGGTCACAAGATGTACAAGTAGCAATGCCTTCCAACTGGCTAAGTTGGATGGCAAAGAATTGCAGATTCCAATCAATGGGATCTACCTCAAACACTGCTACTAAAAGGAAAAATTCCTCACCCTTGTAAATATTAGCCTAGGTTTTCAATTTCTCCAAGTGCGTATGCACATTGTTTTGTTAGTAGCATAGGTTTTATTTCCCTAAGTGCTTTGGCACATGTTTTGTTGCTCCAGGTTTACGTCATTATACAGTTCGATGTGCCTCTAGGTGAATGCGCCAAGCCCTTCAACATTTACAATAGGGAGACCCATAGTTTTCGTAATAGTTACTTATTTTAAAATAGAACAAATACAGAGCAACTAAAATTGGGTCTCGAAGGGTCCATTTCTAAAACAATGGGCAGGTTCTAGGTCACCAAGTGCAAATGTTAGATTCAAGCTTCAAGAATAGGACCAGTCATCAGGCCACCACCCATGACTCCATTCCCAATGGATACAAAAAGACAACTGATATCTTTATCCAGCAGACAGATGTCCCCGTGAGTCACCAAATTGTTATCTCAATTTTTCCCTCGGAAAATTGAGCAAACATGACCCCGTACTTAGAAGAAATCTGAGGGTCACTTCCATTGCACGAGCCCACGTTTCAAATCTAACGATCAGGTTGCGGACGGGCTTGAAAATGGAGAAGAAGGGTCAGCTAAGGAGGAAAATAGTGTCAAAGAAACTAGAGGGTCTCAGGAGAGAAATGAGGAAAAGGTTTAAAGTCTTTGGGATTCACAAATGATTCAGAGCAGGACCCAAATTGGCTAAGTATGGAAGAGTCAGTGAAAGGTGCCAAATGTTGGCTCAACGTAACTTCAAAAGTAAGAGCCATAGGTGGAAACTCAAATTAGCGCCAACCCTCCACGTGGTCGTGGTATAACTGTGAAGCCAAAGAGCAACAAGCCCAAATCGGTTAAGTGTAAGAGTGTTGGTGGAAGGCGCCAAGTGTCTCAATGATGCACATTCAAAGGCGGGACCCAAAGCGGAGACTCAAATGAGCACGAGGCTTCCACATGTCTAGGGTCCAAAAAGGCATTGACCCAAATTGGCTAAGTATCACAGACTCGCGGAAGGTGCCACGTGTCATCTTGGCACATCTTTAAAGGTAAATCTAAAAGCGGGTTCCCAAATAAGTGCCAAGTCTCCAAGTGTCCGGGCCATACATATGGCCCCGCCAAACAAAAGTACTTAGCCAAAACATAAGGAAACAAAGAAAATCTATGGAAGGCGCCACGTGTCTCTTGATGTAACTTCAAAACTAGAATCCAAAAGCGGACCTCAAACACGCGCCGACTCACCATGTGGCCATGTTGAAAAGTCAAGGCAGGAAGGTGGGTCGTCGGAGGTGATTCAAAATTTTTGGCTCAAAAGACGTAAAGTGTAAAATGAGCTGCACCTCCACCGATGCCCAAGGAGCCACATGTCAAGCCTAAATTATATGCGGGTCGACGAGCTTGTGGAGGATTTTTTTGCTGAAATGGAAAATGTGGACCGGTGGACCGAAGATGGTTTTTTGAAAAAATGAATTGTGGATCATGGGCAATTTTTACATTTTTATTTTTGGTACCAAAAGGTACAAAGTGAGTTTTGGACCCCAGACCCATTCGCAAAATTGGTTTTTGCCATTTTTGTATGGAACTACATTCAAATGGACATATCTTTCGATACAAAGTGCCCAAAATCCAAAAAAATTGGCAACCTTGGAAAGGTCTCAACCTCGTTTACGCCATGGAAACCTGAAACTTTAATTTTGAGGAGGTTTGGTGGGTGAAAAATAGGAAACATCTTCATGCCATTAATATGTAATCTGATTGTCCCCAACAACCAGATCAGATTTGATTTGATCCGTCGTTCTCCCTTCTTCAACATTTGAACAACCATAGAGCGACGAACTCGACAGATTGTGGATGGATTTTTAGGGGCATTGATGGTCGGTAGCTGAGCTTCAAATCAAGTTTCCCACCTCTTTTCTTCTTCCCTCTTCGTTGCATCTATAAAAGAAGGAGTTGGGCTCATTATAAAGGGTTGGAAATTTTTGTTTTGCACCCTCCATTCTCCTTTGGTTTGCGTATACGAGTTGTGGAGTCCAAACCTCCCATTCAAGTTGTAATACAAATTTTGCCTCTTGGCTACTGCAATGTATTGTATCAACTCTGGATCAATATTATATGTTTGTGGATGATTCTCAACCATCTCATGTGTTCATTGTTGTCTTCTGATCTCTCATTATAGTTTGGTTATTTGTGCATGGTGGTTGTATTGCATTTCTATGGTCTGTGTTAAATTGCAAAATAGGTGTTTAACATTCCTTTGGTGCATCACCTTGTTAGCTTAGGTTTATTTCTTTCACATATTCTCAACCCTGTCCCCTTGGTAAGATAGAGTAGGTTTAGAGTAGATCCTCTGTAATTTATTTGTGTGCACCTGAATAGAGGAATAGGAACTAGCCTTCATATGGAGATATCTCTCGATTTTAAAGTCCCACACTTTGAGAGATGCTCCATGTTATGCTATCACACTGAGAGTCTCAACCCATTAGGTTGCAGACATTCACGGGTGGTGTGATTCTACAATAACAATATTTTCATATCATATCACTTAATTACAATAATGATTTGAAACCCTTCGAGGAAGCCCATGAGTTCTTGGGATTGACCTTTGCCAAGAAAATTGTCAAAACTCTATCTAACATCTATCTAGTTTAGTTGTCTTTGTATGCAGGTTCACTCATCCAATGGAAGGAGGAGTCTCTCACATCTTTTGCATCCATTCATCCTGACATTGCATTGTCTATGCAAGTATCATTAAACCATGTTGTATTCCGAGTTTTTGGTGTTTATCACATAATTGACAACCGATATTCACCTTAAACATTCTAGCATGCTTGATGGGACTCAAAAGTCCCTTTTTCATAAGAATTCATATTTTCCTATTTTCCTTCTCGTTAAATCATCTAACATTTTATCTTGGAGTACTTTTCCCTTCCTTCTTTAAAGACGTGTAAAATAAGAAAAAATAAAAAAGGGAATAATGAACACATGTACATGTCTTTTTCTTTGTTTTATTTAAAGTATTGAATTTTGTTTGATTTATCTTCATCAAAATCAACATTTCCCTTTGGATTTTAAAAATAAATTTTATAACTACTTACTTATCTAGATTAATTAGGGTATTAAATGATTATATTCAAAATCTTCCCGACACACAACCAAACCACATCTTAAATCAAACTTGCATCTAAATAGTTCCTCCTGTGTCTACCTACTTGAATTTCTTCACCAAGAGGGAAATCGAATTGGTGTTCTATCGAGTATAAACAATATGGTGGGTGGTATATCGGATAAGCACACAACACCCTTATCCCCACGGGATCGTGAAGTGAGGAGGTATGCCCCAATATCATGCATTGTACCAAAAACAACATAGATCCTGGGGACTTTTGTACCTTTGGGTATATCAAGGAATTCAACATTAAACTTACCTAAAACCATCCTTATCTATCCTCTTGCATAGTACCTTTATCATCCATATTTTCTCTTTCACATATTTTTAAATTATTAAGATAATCTATAATTTCTTTGCGTGTGTGTAGTTTTCATTTTTTCTTCATTTATTGTTTGATTATGTTATGGTTCTGACCAGATAATAGTCTTGTCTCTGAAAAAATACCAACATGACAAACCCACTTCAACAATCCTTAAAATTAGTCCAGTCCCTTATTAAAAACATCCCAAAAACATATGATCCATTACAACAACCCTTAGAAAAAAATATGGAACCTCTGCATTCCCCCGACACTCAATACAACATTTCAGAGGCTCCTTTCCTCGACCCTACTCAATTATTCCAAATTGGTGATTGCGTCTTTTCATAACTCTTATATGCCAACCCCAACACCATTTGTTACTACCTTTCTACCAAAGGTATGTGTATCAGTTTTACCCTCCTTATCCGAATATTTTCCCACTTTTGAAGTCATCACTTGTGACTACTCCAAAATTTATGACCCTAACTATCAACCTGTCATTGAAAAAATCTCTCCCTACCCCTCTACTAGTGATATAAGAGTAATAACATCCGCTTCATCCGATTTTGTTACTAGGTTTGACCTTAATGCCGTATCATGATAGAAAACGACCAACTAAACAACACCTACTTCATAGAATCCTTCATCAAGCCCATAGGGCACACAAATTCATACTACTACTTCCCCATCCACATCTAGTCACATAGTCTCTACTGCTACTTTCTTGCAAGCTTTGTTGGTGTCCCTCTTTCTAAAAAAACATTAATAATGTGTCAACCTCTTTCATCGTAAAAACCTATGTCTTCAATTCAAAATAAAGTCCTATCTATCCCCACATCTACACCACCTACCAACACGAGTTCCATTGCTAGTACTCCCCCTTCTCACAAAGAAATCCACTACCACCTTCTCACAATACGGTTATGCACCCTCTCAATACATACCACAACTAACACATCCCCTCATTAACACATATATCCCTATACCTTATCAATATATTCAATCCTTGTCACAACCATTAGTATCCCAATAACCTCATAACATCCTAAGGGGTCTTCCTCCTTTCCAACATCATACCCTACCATATCATGTATATCAACAATTAAATCCCTTATCCATAATCAATCCAACCCATCCTCTTCAAATATCCAATAGCCTCTCCAAAATGATCCCATGTAGGCGTTAATAAGTAGAATCATAAGCCTTGAAGCTACCACCATGGGACCTAAGAGCACTCTTTCTTATGAACAAATCTGCAATGAACCTATCAGTCCATTTGTACCATTCAAATCCTATCCTCCTCACTGGGAACTACCTAAATTTATCAAATTTTATAGTAAGGAGGATCCACAACAACACATTAGGGAATTTTGTCATGCATGCTACCTCATTGCCCACAATCAAGATTTGATGTAAGGACCTTTCCCATGTCATTAGCTAGCCCTACCATCAACTGGTACAATAATATTCCCCAACATTCTCTGTTATCATTCACATAACTTGCATAATTGTTTCTAGAACATTTCCCTATTAACATAGCCTCGTAAAATATCTATCATCGATCTGTATGCTATAAAAAAATTTGAAGATGAGTCTATCATTTATTTTGTCACCAGATGGTGAGGGATTATCAATCAACTCTCCTTCTCTCTTCCACAGACTGAGCTAATTGAGTTATTCACTTGATCATGCGCCAAACACATATCATCTACATTACAAATTCAATCATTTCAAACCTTTGATGAAGCCTTCATTATGGCATGAAAATTGGAATTTCGAGACCTGAAGAATTGTAAGGTAAAGTTATGATCTAAGAAACCTAAACCTGACCCCTCCTTTAAGGATTCTTCTAGCACAAACAAATCTAAAGTTTTCGTAAATGCGCTTATTTAGAAAATGCATCTAAAATCCATTTGGATTCGATAAATCCCAACCTCAACGAAAAATATACACCCATAAAAGAATCATACAACTCCATCTTTGATAAACTTATGGCTACTTGTATTATCACGCTTCCTCCCATCCGACCCATCGATGTTTCCACTTCTAATATTTCTTTGTATAGAGAAAATGAATAATGTAAATATCACCAAGTCGAAGGACATGACATCAAAAGGTGTTGATCATTTATAAATGTCCTCCAGGATCTCATTGAACGAGGTGGGATACAACTAGATAACCCAAATGTACCTATGAATCAAAATTTGGATATTTTTAAACAACCTTTTCAAACCATCCTCTAAATAGCAACCAACATTAAATCAATGTCGAGGATCTCATCACATCATCAATACTATTAATGAACTCTCACACACACCCAATGTATCACCGATCTCTATGAATTACACCCAAAATAGAATATCAAACTACCCATATCCCATCACTACACATATTTTAATTCCTTCATGTATCAACCTTCAAAATCCATCACATCCACTTCCAAAGAAATATCCAATCCAACCCCTTCGATACCACAAGAAAATAAACCCATCATTGAGATTTTGAATAGTTCCAATCTTCATCCTTCTTTCATACCATCACCACTAGAGAAGAGTAATCAATATGGATATGGAAAAAATACTTGCTTCCAACATCTCATGTACCATATTTTCAATATCACTCTTCTATGATAAGGGTATTGATAAGGTCTAATATTGGGTGGTTGTATTCCATGTACTAGCTAAATAACATGATCAAGATATATTTAGTAGGTAAATTTATTGACATATCCCCAAAAATTACTGAGTTATCATTAGTAATTGTTTATAAATATGATGGTATAAGAAATTTCGATGGTTGAGAGTCTAGTGAAAATGATCGTGTCATAAACCCATCTACAACTTTATTAAGTATTTTCTGCATTTGATGAGAACTTAGCAATTATGTATATTTTCCTTTATCTCTCATAGCTCAAAATTTTACCCTTCATAATGGAACATCATGGAAAAATCCTATAATTTCATCTCAACGATTCCCAATTTAGTAAGTCATTAGACCCCTAACATAATGTTTACTCCTCGAGTAAAATTTCATACATTGGGCACTCTAATAGATAATCTCCCTTGGATAGTTTAATATTATGACAATGTTTTGAACAACTAACTTTACCTCTATATGCAACCATGACCTAAAATTTAGGGGTTGAATCAATAAATAAATTTAAGTTTAAGGCCAACTCATGATTGATGTAATTATGAGTACTTCTAGAGTCAATTACTACTATCACATTTTATTTTTCACGACCAAACAACCTTCAAGTTTTATGGGGTTCTAATTCTTAATATTGCATGGAAAGAGATAGTTGGTTGATACCATTCATCCTTGATCTTAGGAACATATTATTTTTCATCAATTTCTTCCTCATATTTTTCCTCATTAGGACCCTCAATTTAGAATAATTTCTTCGAAGATACATATGTCCCTTTCTTCAATTGCTATCAAAACTATAACATAGACCTTTGTTCACTTATCTTTATTTTTTGAGGATTCAATCATATCGATTTGGGAAATGATGGTGCTAGAATAATGTGGTCCTTATGAGTAATGAGACCCCTTTATTTTACTAGATCTATTTTCTCCACATGATAATTAACTATCATGGATTATGATATCAAACAAATATTAAGAAGGTGAACATAGAGTTAAATGTTATCCTTGAGTCCACCCAAGAAGAGATTATTCATATGATCTTATGAGATTTCATCCATGATTCAACAATTTTTATTTTTGTAAAACCCTCATTGACATGTAAAGATATAAGCTATGATAATAACTGCTAGATACAAGATGAAAAAAGCAATAAGATAATAAGAATTTAAACCTTAGTACAAGAGAAAGGGTAGAACACTTAGTTGGTTTCACAATAAATCCTGAAGTGTGCCATACTGGAAGGCTGATGAATAGGAGGAGGAAAGTCTCATAATTGAGCTCGAGAAAATTGTGTGACCATTGGATCTTCATGGACTAGGGTGCTTGGATCAGGTTAGAGGTTCTTTAGGTGATAGTGACTTTTCTAGGCACCCATGACTATGAAAAACCTCTAAATTTTTTTATTATGTGTTATAAGATGGTCACCGGTCTTCACTATTGATCACATGTGTGTCACACTATGCCCAAAAAATTCACTTGTAACTTGAAAAGAGAAAGTGAACTTGTAAAATCCCAAAACACGTCAAATCCTAAAAAGGAAAATATGCAAATGGGGAGTCGGACTGATCTTGGTGGTCACGTGACCGAGTGAACATATGACCAGGCATTGCAATACATTTCAAACTCCATGTACTTCTCATGTGTGTGTGTGTGTGTGTGTGTGTGTGTGTGTGTGTGTGTGTGTGTGTGTGTGTGTGTGTGTGTGTGTGTGTGTGTGTGTGTGAATCGTGCCCTAGGTGGATCTTGTGCAAGGTGTAGTTGATAGCGAGTAATTTCTAGATGTAGCAATGTAGATAGATGTGTGCATGTAGAAATTAACTTCCCCTCCTATGCGTGTATGTATAAAATGCAATCCATTGTCCCTTGAATGAGGCTAGATGGATGCTTTGATGTCTGTTGAAATGCCTTTAGATGCAACCTTAGGTGATAATAATAGATGTTTAGTGCTTGGTCGCTTATTATGGTCACATAACATTATATTTATATGATTCCCTTGGTTGAATTACACATTAACAACTAAAAGGCCGACCCATAAGAAAAAAAGATGCTGAAAAAGATTAAATATTCTCAAAAGAGGGGAGTAAGATACAAAGAGGTCGGGGCACTAGAAGGATGGGGACACCTAGGAACTAGCATCTTGACTAGACGTTGGTGTCCATAGTGATAGTGAAGCATAAATTGGGTTGTAGGGTGTAAGAGGCCAATAAAAAGACATGAATAAATAAAAGAGGAAAAAGAAAATTATTAATTTCTAGTTTTCTCACTTAGGAATCATATGAATGGTGGTATGTGATTAAGACATTGAAATATACCCAAAGTGTGTGATTTAGTGTCTAAATTTTCCCCACTTTATGTTTTTGAGTGAATACTCGAAACATATAGTAGATAAGATATGCGTACTGATAACCACATAGCTCGATGGTAAAAAGTGTGCCAAGGAGACAAGAAAAAATGTGGATAGATAAAAATGAAGCGTTGAAGCTAAGCTAGAAAGAGGAAGTGAACCTATGGGTGAAGAGCATATGAGTTGTGATATTTTGTACCTTTCGTTAGTGTCACTTGTGTTGTACACGAGGCTACTTATTTTTATAAGGATAGACTCGTAAAAAAAGAGAAAAAAGTAGTCAAATTCGTGTATGTGAAGAATTCGATCTAAATGTGTAAAGAACATGTAAAAATGTGAAAAAGTAGTAAAAGGAACATGTGCTCATTATATGTGATGAGTAAAAATGATAGAAAGTGACCTAAATGTTGTAGAAGAACACATTTTTTGGGAAATATCACGCCAAGAAATGTTTTTTTGGGTATCTCACGCTAAGTGTGAGTTTTTGGGTGATCTCACGCCACGACGGAAGAGTGTTGGGGAGAAAAGTCTATTTTTATTCTCCATCCCTAACTTCTTCTTGATGATTTATATACCACTGTAGATGGTGTAATACTAATTCATTCAAGTTTGATCCATTTCAATCCAATTCGATCCAACACAAAATAAAAAAGATAACACACATGTTGATTCTTTGGAGGATCATGTGCTGTTCTATGAAAGATGTTGTGTAAATTTCGGGAATTGTGCCAATATGAGAAAATAATTGTAACTTCCTCATGGTCATAGGCACCCATGAAAGGTTAGGAGAGCCCAATCACTAGTGTCTCGAGGCTAGGCACCGGTGTCTATGAATAATTGAACACCCAAGTCTCGATTCGGGCCATTTTCAAACTATATACTATTATGATTATGTAATGAACTATGTTGATCGTAACTATGAATTGCTATATGGGGTGGCTGATTCAACTAATGTATGCCCCCTCATTTGGGGTGCATGTGATATCACTGGGAGGATGTGGCCCAAAGGAGAGGACTGGATGTTGATATGAAACTATAGCCCTACACGTGGGAGGGAATGTGCATGATAAAACCAAGGCACATAAAAACAAAGTGGCTAGAAAATATGTGTTAGTGCAAAAAAAAAAAAATGCATATAGAAGACAATGTGTAATCTAGCAAGTAATAATATAATGTAGAGCGTGAAAAGTGGGTTTCAAACATGGTACATTACACACAATGTCGAAGATGATAAGGGTTGAAGCGGCCAAAATCAGACATGAAGTAAACAATCAAGACATAGGGAAAATCCTCAAAAAAGTGGAAGACAATGGAAAACAATGACACAAAGTAGAAAGAAAAGTATTAGACAACCATGGTAGAAAATACACTTGCAAAGAAAATTATGCACTGAAGCACCCGTTAGCATGTTGGAAAGATAAAAATTATGTCAAGACGTGTATATATTGATGAAGTAGTGTGCTAGTAAGGATATAAAGTAGTATAAAATGAAACAATAACACATGTGGTGTGTACGAAAGTAGATGCCCCTAGGAGCCTCTATGAAACTAGTAACAGGTATAATGCTAAGAATTCATGATGCATGTAATGATTCAGTAGAAAGTATGTATTCACAACTAAAGACCAAGTGAACACATATGCGTATATAGAAAAGATAATGAAATGCAATGTATTTGTCTAACATGTGTAGTAAAGTGTACATGTAAGCATAAGTAAGAAAGAATAAATGTGACCAAGATATGTAGTATGATGTGAATGTGTATGGAAAGGAATGCAAAGTTAATGTTATAGGAGTAACATGCCCCCGAGTGAATGTGAATGGGTATGAGATGAGGTTCATTTATAAAAGAACCTCGATAGTCAAGAATGAACCATATAACAAGAGTGCGTCATCGGGAAATGGTTTGAATTGCATGCTAGAAAGATATGATCAACGAAGCATAGAGCGTAGAGTGTAAAAGGGTGAGGTTCATTTCAGATTTATACACTTAGCAGCTGAGTATGAACCATGGAACTAGAGTGTGTCATAGGGTAATGAGTGCAATGTGTAAAATTAGATGCAAGAAAGAGGTATTGTGAATGCGTAGAGTGTATCGTGTGTATGATGCACAGTAGGAGATGATAGAAAGAGATGTCATGAATACACAAGGTGTGAAGTATGTAGCGATGATGTGAGTTTCATCAATGTAGGATGCCCTCCAAATTTAAGTGTGAACCTTAGCACAAGAGTGTGTCATAGGGTAGCGATGATATCAAAGTGTATCAGATTGTGTGATGATGTATAGATCGCAAAGTATACAAGTAGATGAATTAGACACCTTAGAGTGCTAGAAAAGGGGGAAATAAGTGTGATTCCCCCAAGTGTGTGTTTATGTAGAAAATAATCAAGTGACATCATCTAAGATATCATCAGTGTCATGGTCGAAGTCAAATGAAGATTCATCGAGACTTGATAAACGATAGTATGCGAGTTGATCATATAATGAGCCATTGCGGCGTAAGTTGTACATGCCCACTCCATATTATTCATTAGTGAAATGTGGAAGGGGACAACCATGTGCATAATAGCAAGTAATATTTTGTGAATAGCCAAGGAAAAAATAATTTCAAATAAAAACAAGATGAAGGGGATAGTGTAGTCACAAAATCATACACTTTAGACATTTACTTATCCCGGTCTCATACTACTATTTAGAAGGTTCTTGAGGAAAAACACCGCTAATTAACCCCATATTTTGTCACTTTATTTTATTTTACTTTGTCATTATGAACCTCTTACAACCATATGCCTAGTCGATTCTATCATCCCAAATTATTTTAGCCTTGGCTGGGACACCCAATTTAGTACTAGGGCGCTGTGGGCACCTCTGGTCCCACCACGGGTGCCTCGATCCTTATAGAGCTTTTCTGCCCATTTTTGGGCTCTTTTTAGCCATTTGACATCTTTATATTTCTAGTGGTCGACCTTTTCAGGTTAATTATGAAATTAGACCAAGAGAACCATATAAATATAAAGTTATGAGACCATAATGAGGGACCTAACATCACTTACTACTATCACTCCATTTAGAGTTGCATCCATCTATTGCATTGGAGATCTCATTCATCTACATAGCTCCATAATCAATGCACAAGGCTAGGACATATGCATCACACTTCAAAAGGGGAGGGATTCTATTCTATTCCATACACACATTCTATTACATTTTCTACACGTAGTTATTGCTCGCTACTTCACAAAGTGTGACAGGCACAAGAGAAAACCTTGGGAATGTTCGCACACACTTTACACATAGAACTACATCGGGTTTGAGATGTAGTGCAATACTTAGTAAGTCCACCATTATGGTAGATGAGGTCAGTATGACCCCTTCATATGTATTTTTTTTTTTAGGGTTTGATGCTTGTTTTGGGGTCTTGCAGGTCTTTCTTCCATCTTGAGTTATTGGTGACATCCAACATAATACGACAAAATTGATGTGATAGATAAAGAATATTTCAGATCACCTTTTGTCCTTGTGAAGATCAGATTCAAATATTTTACACAGACCAGGGTGCCTAGATTGTAGACCAAAGCACTCGTAGGCACCCCGATCCTCCATGCACTCCATTCTAGCTAAATCCTCCACCTCCATCATTTTTAGCACTCCTACACAGTCATTCCTGCTTCTAATTTTTCCAGTCTCCTCTATGACACAATCCCACCACTTTTTCGAATCAGTTGAGTTCTTTCCTCTCTTTTCTTACACATTAGGGTTTCTATTTTTATTAGTTTTATTACTTATCTCATTTACATACTGTCTTAGTGCATTTATTTACTACGTTTATATGTCCTCCTAGATTATATTAACTATCCTTAACTACATCTATTTAGTACATTTTTAGTTAATCATTTTGGTGAACCCGAATCGATCATACTTACTTCCTGGTTCTATCTTCTTACCTCACCATTCTAGGGTTTATTTTCCTTCACCAAGGCTTACTCTCATGAGGAATTTACTAAATCTCATCTTAAAGCCATCAACGATCACCTTGCCAAACATCCCTAAGATCTAGATTTTCTTTTTTGTTTTGCTTGTGAGGAAGATACTAACTTGCGAACTCACCGCTTCTACCTGCCATACCCACTTTTGTTCTCACTCAACCGCATGCTTCTACTCTTCCTCCTTTTTCAACTATTCTTGTTTTTGTTCCTACTCCTACCAATTACTTTATGCTGCCCTTAGTTTCTCATGTACGAAAAAGTCTCATCTATTGGTAATAAAGACCTAACTTCTCTTTATCATGATCTTTAAGCTCAATTTTGTAAGTTACAACATGCCACTTTGCATGCATCACTATCTTTAGATTCTACTTTTTATTGCATACTCCATTCGCACCTACTATCTCCACTTATCCACTCCCTCCTAATTTTTTCACTCCTAAGCTTCCCATTTTCAATGGGCATGGCCACCCACAGAACACCTTAGATAATTCCATATCACTTGTCTTGAATTTTTCAAAGATCATATCCTTTGAGGCAAACTATTCCTTGTAGTCTCCATGATTATGTGACACGTTTGTTTTACGACTTACTTTGGTTCACTTAGTAACCTCCTTTACACATCTAGCTGCCGTATTCCTTACTCATTTCTCTATGAACATCGGCTCCAATATTTCTTATGCCTAGCTAGAAAAACTTAAACAAGGCTCCAATGAACACGTAGCCAACTACATTTTAAGGTATAAGAATAATATCGCTACTATGAAAAAACGTGCTTGCAGAATGATAGCTTTAAAATATATTTATTTGAGTTTATTACCACCGGTGCACAAGAAAGTGTTCTCTTGGAGACCTCTCCTTCATTCAACCAGATTTGTCATACCCTTAAGCTTCATGCGAAAAAATCATATCATTAGGAAAGCTTAAGTATCAAGAACAAACTTCATTTTCCACTCACTTTCCTACCAAGAAACCATTCAAACCATCTACAACTAAACCAACTAATGCTAAAGTCACTGTCAACACTGTCACTCCTACTAAAGAGGTTCAAACAAAACAACCTCAATGCACATTTAGAAACATTCCCATGGTTCCGCATATTAGATTGAGAAAAATTATTGAAATCAATATTATCACGCTTCACCCTCCACTCAAGTTATACCCATCACGACCAAAATGTAGGAACTACAATGAGAAATTTCACTGTGATTATCATCGATGCGTAGGAAATTCTACAAATAGATTCCTAAAACTCTGAACAATCATCCAAGACCTAATCAATAACAACAAACTAGAGTTCCCAGAATCTTCTAGCTCTTCCCCAACCAATAACAAGGGTGAATTGAATATTTTTAACGAGTCTTAAAAATGTGACAAGAAGACAACACAATTTTTTGATAATGACATGTATCACACAATATCGCCTCCTAGATTAGGAGCTTTGGATTTCTTAGTTCTTTCGACACTGAAGCTTTGCCACTAATCATTTCTTTTTCCAAAGCTGATTATCATGCTAGGTTCACATCTAATCATTTACACATCCATACATATATTGGCTCGACCTCTATCAACAATACTAAGGTTGACCCATCCTAGCCCATTAGTGCATGTTCTATGTCACTCTTAATGGCTATCGAGTATCCTCTATCTTAAGTCAAATACCCTTTTGCAAAACCCTTTAGTGTTGTTAAGATACATGTTACTGATTGACCCTCTCACCATGCTTTTACCTTTCCTCATTGGAAATACAATTAAGGGATGTGACATGCTTCTCGATTTCAATTGGTTTTTTTTTCTCAAAATCTATCGGTTGCAACTCAAATTCATTTACAACAATTAGGTTATTTCTATTGATGGTGTTCCTCCATCTACTCCATGGTCACCACCTCCTGCGCGAGTACCTAGTTCATGCCCTACTTCATCTAGCGCATCACATCCTATGCCGCTTAAGGCATAATCTACTCCTAGTTCACCTACTCATGTATCATCTCCATGACCACACCTCTCTACTAGCCCTATACATCAAAGCATAGGCCTATTCCTCGTATAGTTCTTTGCATCTTGATGTAAATCACTAGCTCATTTTATTCTACGTAGATCTTCTTCACCTTTGCATTCCATATCACATAAATCTCCATCACCGACGCATTTTGTGATGCCGGGACCTTCTTCATACTTTTACCCCTCTCAAGCGCATAGAATCCATTCAACACTATAATGTTTTTCTACCAAACCCCCTATTAAAGGATGGTCATACGATTTCACCTCATACGTCAGATGAAGGACCTCCATCCTTCACCATCATTAGCTAGTTCACGTGAAATTGGGGGCATAACACGTCACCCCCACTCCTCATTTTAGCATTATTACTACATTTTCATATGTTCATTGGTCATCCTCATCATACATTCTAGCATCATTACCTAACGACACACTCGGGTGCTATAGTTCAAACTTGATTGTTGAGGAATTTCTACACATGAACCCCACACACTACACTATAGGCATTACACATTGTGTTTCATCATACATTACGTGTCATACACCATACATTCTATATTTAGTCTACACAATTTTGACATTTGTGCATTTATACATCATACATCATGCTAGTCATCATTATGCATACACCATTATCTACACGTCTTACATCCTACACTACTTATCCTACATATTGCATTATTCATTTGTCTACATACCATACATATTACACCACACATTTTCACACATATTCTACATATTATACTAGTCTTCATCATACAGGAGTCTAGCATTACATTACTATTCTATCTACATATATTACATGTCACTCCATGCATTACACCTTACACATTTTATGCGTCTAGCATTGCATTCTACATACTATACGCTCTTAGGAATACTACACCTATTGCATGCTACACTATACATTGCATTACTATACATCACACATAGTCACATGTTCTATTCATCTTGCATTTGCATTTTACACATAGCATATTTATACATTTACCCATCACGTCCTTACATATTCTACTCATCACATGGTCAAATTTTTACACTACATTTCCCACTACTTCTTACACTACATTGTCTTCTACACGCTGCACTCACTACCCGATGACACACTTTAGTTCCTCGGTCCATACTCGACTACCGAGGGTTTACAAATCAAATGGACCTTACACATTTACTATTCAACCTTTCACCATGCAACATTCCTAGGTTAGTGACATATGCTTTAGGCTAAATCGTCACCTATTCTATCATTTTGTAGTGGTATACACCTTAGGTTACATCACCAATCCCTTACTACTCATTTCGTAGTGACATATGCTTTAGGACAAACCATCCCCTATTCTATCATTTTCTAGTGGTCTTCACCTTAGGTTACATCACCACTCCCTCTTTTCATTTTATAGTGATATACGCTTAGAGCTAAATCATCACTCATCCATTCATCTTATAGTGATATATGATTAGGGATAAATCATCACTCATTCATTCATCAAGTTGTGATATATGCTTCGGCTATAGGGTTCATGCATAACTTTTTTATATGTCACATATCATCAATATACACAGACACATTCATCACAACATGCTAGACATGACACACACTATTCGACCATTTCCCAATGGCACACTCTCATTTATGGTTCATTAGTGACTACTGAGGGGGAAAATAAAATGAACCTCAAAGCATACATTTCCATCCACTTGGGGGGCATGTGGCTCATATCAATCCATGTTACATTCCATTCTATCCATCCACAACATACTGCATATATGGTTTATTTTATTCTTGCTTACTCTTGCTTGTTCATGGTCACTTTATTACACATGATAGCTAGCTTACTTGTATGCCATTTATCTATATCACCCACACATGCACGATCACATATTTTTCTAGTTGTGATCACAGATACATGTATCTTACATGCAACATGGATGTTTACCTTCTACCATTACTACACTAGTTCTTTGGGGCATCCACATTCATCTCTTTCAGTCCTATTGTTTCATTTTGTACTTAGCACTTTACATTACTTGGTTATACACACTTTTTACATACTAGTTATAGTTCTGACATGCTAACGAGTGCATCATGTGCAACATTTGTTATGCAGGGATATTTGTTTCCATACTTTTTGATTACATTGTCTATTATTGTCTTCCATTGTTTGCTATTGTTTTTGGGCCTTGACCTATGTTTGATGTGCACACTTATCAGTTGTTTGCGGCCAAGATGGCCTTGCTTGTCTTGTCGCATTGAGTAATGTTCCATTTTTGTAGCTTTTTTTTTATGACTTACTTGTCTTCTTGTGTGCTTACATTAATTTTCTTGGTATCTTACACACTATTTGTGTAGCTTATACACTGTTTTCTACATACTTGCATGTTTACACTTATCTTTGGCTAGCCTTCTTGTTTGTGTGTGCCTTGGTTTCTACTAAGAAGTTTTCAGGGTTACAATTTACATGCAGTTGGTCCTCTTTTGGGGCCTTATTTTCTTATTAGTGACATCACATGCACCCCAAAGGGGGCATCATTTGGGGTTTACATACTAACACAACACATTTACACCGGTTCATTTTAGTGCACTTTTCGCTCTTGGCATTGTGGGTTACATACAATGAGTGGGCTCAGAACACTCTACGAACCCCATACACAATGTATTTTATAGGACATGATGTCCTTAGAATTCTAGGGAAGAAGTTACATGCTTGGAGGTTACAATGGGTGTGCCTCTCTATACTACTTCGGCCAGTGGCGCCGATTTCCCAAAAAACTAGGACGTACAGAGATCTCCACACACATTCAAGGAAGCTGTTAGATCTTAGAAGACATAGAACATTTCCTCCTTACACTTTTTTAGCCTATGACATGAGATCGCACCAAAAACTCGTAGTACATGATATCCTTTTATACTCTCTCTCGACATGGATCAAGTGAAAATGTTCCATTTACATTTACATTTACATTTACATACACATGTGTCTTTTACATAACATTTTTACACTTACATACATACATATTTGACTACTTGATCATTTTCTCCTTACAGGTCCAGCCGTATGAGAAACAAACAGTCAAATGGGGGAAACAACAACAACATCGATAACAACAACATTCTCGTGACATCACACATGCTTTACCAACCATGCAGGTACACTACACACCATATCATATACACACATGTTCCACCCTAGGTTCACTCTCATCACTTTTTCTTTGCACATTTTTCATCTTTAGTTTTCATGCTCCTCCATCTCTTTTTATCATTCCATGCTTTGTCTAGTCCTTTCGCATGCTTTCTTTGGAAATCTACATCGTATCAGTACGCATCTCTTTCTAATTTATGTTATTGAGATTTTGATCACCAACATAAAGTGGGGGAAAAATGTAGTCACAAAATCATGTACTTTAGACATTTATTTATCCTGGTCTCATACTACTATTTAGAAGGTTCTTAAGGGAAAAATGATTAATTAACCCCCATATTTAGGCCACTTTATTTATTTTATTTTTTTTTCATTACGAACCTCTTACACCCATATGCCCAATTAGATTATGTCATCCCACATTATTTTAGCCTTGGCTAGGGCACCCAGATTAGTATTGGGGCACCCATGGGTGACTTGGTCCCACCATGGGCGCCCGATACTTCTAGAGCTTTCTCATTTCTTTTTGGGATCTTTCTAGCAATTTGACATCTTTATCTTTCTTGTGGCTGGCCTTTTTGGGGTTAATTACAAAATTAGATTAAGAAAATAAATATAAAGTTATGAGACTGTAATGAGGGACCTAGCATCACTTACTGCAATCACTCCATCTAGAGTTGCATCCATCTATTGCATTGGAGATCACTTGCATCCACATAGCTCCATCATCAAGGCACAAGGCTAGAACATTTGCAACACACTTCATAGGGGGAGGGATTCTATTCTATTCCATGCACACATTCTATTACATTTTCTACACGTAGTTATTGCTCACTACTTTACAAAGTGCTACTGGTATAAGAGAAAACCTAGGGCATGTTCACACACACTTTACACATAGAACTACATCGGGTCTGAGATATAGTGTAAAAATTAGTTAGTAAGTCCACCATTTTGGCAAATGAGGTCATTCCGAACCCTTCATATGCATTTTTTTTTTTTAGGGTTTGATGTTTGTTTTGGAGTCTCACAGATCTTTCTTCCATCTTGATTACTTTTGACATGTGAAAAATACAACTAAATTGATGTGATAGATAGTGAATATTTTATATCACCTTTCAAACTTGTGAAGATAATATTTATAGCTTTTACGCAGACTAGGGTGCCCAGATTATAGACCAGAGCACCCACATGCACCCCAGATCCTCCTCCAGTGCTCCGGTCAGCTAGATCCTTCAACTCCATCCTTTTTGGCACTCCTACACAGCTTGTTCCTGATTGTGATTTTTCTAGTATCTCTCGTGACACAGTCCTACCACTTCATCAAATCAATTGAGTTCTTTCATCTCTCTTCTTGCACTTTAGG
This sequence comes from Taxus wallichiana var. yunnanensis, assembly GCA_018340775.1. Classification (NCBI taxonomy): domain Eukaryota; kingdom Viridiplantae; phylum Streptophyta; class Pinopsida; order Cupressales; family Taxaceae; genus Taxus; species Taxus wallichiana. Next base: position 404,516,015 of record CM031244.1, on the reverse strand, counting down.
GTTTCCAATTTTATTAGTTTCATTACTTATTTCCTTCATATCTTTGTCTTAGTGTATTTAAGTGCTACATGTATATGTCCTCCTAGATTATATTAATTATCCTTTACTACATCTATTTAGTAAATTTTTAGTTAATCACATGGGGAATGAAATGTTGATATGATAAGGATTCAAAGTTCTTCTAATGTAGTCAAACCAAGACTATCCTAGAGTAAGTGGAGAAATGTGAGGAGTGTGTGTGACAAAGACTCGATAAATGAAAGACACAAAGAATTTAAGCATTAGTGATATAAAAATATCCATGATAGATATGAAGAAAATGATTCGAAGGTAGGAGATCATCGAGCATGAACCCAAGCCGAGCTAAGCCATCACATGTGAAAACAGTGTCAGAGCAAGTGGGATCAAATGGAATGTGTAGCCAATAATAATTGTTTATGAAAATAGTACATGTGAAAGGAGGAAGTGCAGATGCAAAAAGTTACTCATGAGTAGATGAAGAAGGTAGTATGACATCTAATGTATGGAAAAACCTCCAATAAAGTACGATAACATTAGTAGAAGGGGGTTTCTTGAACTGATATTTGCCAGGACTAGTAGCAAGAAATTATCTTTGAAATATGACTCATCAATCTCAATAGGAGTGAAGTTAAGATTACGTAATGTGTCATCATTAATCTTTATGAAATCAACCTCATCATCAAGCATCTTCAGTGTTGATATCTTTGATTAAGATAACATCATCAAGGATATTAGTAGGAGTGGTGCTAGAGGTAGGAGCGATAGAGGTCTTTGTAGGTGGAATGGAGGTGGTGACTGGAGTAGATACAATAGGTGAAATGAATTCTGTAGTGTGAATGGGAATGGAAAATATTCTTGTAGAGGTGAAAAAGGATGTGAAGTACTAGATTGACCAATATCGTGTTAATATTGCTATGCAATGGAGGAATGGGCATAAGAGTGATAGGGTCTATGCGACAAAATTTGAATGGATCGGAAGTGGTCGATTTGTGATAGTATGGTCATAGCCATCATGTAAGAATTTAATGCACCAATGAACAATAAATGGGAAAACATGCATTATGTGAATCTAGGGTCTACTTGAGAAAGAGATGAAACTAAAACGATGCATTGATAATGAAGAATGTCATACTAAGAATCCTAGGCCCAACTTGTATGGGTAATGTGATAGTGCAAGGCATGTGCGATTAGCCGATTCATAGCCACAAATGAGAATGGGATTCTTAGTAATGAGATTGTTAGTAATGCCAATTTTATTTAAAAGGGAGTAAACACATATATTAATTATGGATCCATTAGGAATGAGCACGCGCTTGATACAAGTGGTGTTACTGATAATAGTAATAAGAAGAGGTGCACTTGAATTATCAACAACAGATGGTGATATGTCCTCATGACTAAATGATATAACACGTGGTATATTTTTGAGAGAAATTTGAATAAGCCTGAGTGAAGACCACCGAAAAATTATTACTTTCAATTTGAATAGAGTGAAGGGAAACCTCTAATGTTTGAAAAAATCGGGGTACTACATAATAAATCATAAAGGAATATCTTGGCCGATGTATTGTTAAGTCTTTCTATGATACTATAACCCTTAGAAGTAGTAGTGGGAGCTATAAAAGTGTTAGGTGGCGGGATATAAATCATTTGAGCCATAGGAGGATGAGTGTAGTGAGTGGTTACTACATTGATAGTTGGATCAACACTAGGTGTGATAAAGCGAGGAATATGTTGAGTATGAACTTGTATAAAATCAACATAAGTAGTAAACGTGCTAGAAACTTTGGTTTTCGTGAAGGAAGGATAAGAAGATTGATCCATGAATTGTGAAGAAGAAGATAAATTTTGATACATGCTCATAAGGTAGGTTTGAATGGATGGGTTCACCAAATGATTTAACAAAAATAAACTTTTTGTAAAACCCTAATTACAGTGTAAAAGAGATAAGATATGATAAATAACTGCTAGATACAAGATGACATAAGCAATAAACTAATAAAAATTGAAACCCTAGGTGCAAGAGAAATGGTAGAACACTTAGCTAGTTTCACAATAAATCCTAAAGTGTGTCGGACTAGAAGACTGATGAACATGAGGAGGAAAGTGTTGCAATTGAGCTCAAAAAATTGTGCGACCACTAGATTTTCTTGGACAAGGGTGCTTGGATCAGGTCGGGGTGCCTAGGGTGCTAATGACTGCTTCTAGGCACCTATGATTGCGGAAAACCTCTGAAATTGATTTCTTCTATGTCGCAATATGGTCACTGGTCTTGGCTGTTGATCTCCTGTGTGTTGCACTATGCATGTAGAATTCTCCTATAACCTGCAAAGAGAATGAGCACTTGCAAAACCCCAATACACGTCAAATCCTAAAAATAAAAAGTTATAAATTGGGATTCAGAATGAACCCGATTGTCACTTGACTGAGTGAACTTATGACCAATCCCTGCACTACATTTCAAACTCCATGTAGTTCTCATGTGTGTGTGTGTGTAAAAGAATCGTGCCCTAGGTGGATTTTGTGTAAGCTTCACTTGATAGCAAGCAATAACTAGATGTAGCAATGTAGATAGATGTGTGGATGTCAAAATGAACTTCCCTCATTTTCCTGTATTTAGAAAATATAGTCCGTTGTCCCTTGAATGAAGCTAGATGGATGATTTGATGCTCTGAAACTCCTTTGGATGCAACCTTAGGTGATAGTAATATATGCTTAGAGCTTGGCCCTTTATTATGGTCACACAACTTTATATTTATATGATTCCCTTGGTTGAATTTTGTAATTAACTACTAAAATGACGACCCATAAAAATAAGATGCCCAAAAGATAAAAGATTCCCAAAAGAGGCAAGTAAGATACAAAGAGGTTGAGGGATCGCAGAAGGATGGGGGCACGGGCACCGACATCTTGGTTGGGAGCTAATGTATAGAGTGATAAAAGATGAAACAATGAAGCATTGACTGGGTTGTAGGGTGTAAGAGGCCAAGAAGAAGGCATGCATAAAGACAAAAAGGCCAAATACAAGCTGTTAATTTCTAATTTTCTCACTCGGGAATCATATGAATAGTGGTATGTGACGAGGACCTTGAAATGTACCCAAAGTGCGTGATTTAGTGTCTACATCCACTCATATGGATATATTTTGGAATTATTGGATATAATCCTTAACCATCCTTATTTGTCATAGTTTTGCTATCTAGATAAAATAATGCTTTGTAACATTGTTATTGTAGTGTGTTTGCAACTCATTAGTGAACATAGAACATGTGATAAAGAGACCCTTCATTTTCTTTTCTCACACATCCATTTATACCAAATTACCTATTTTGGCTCCACATACAAGGATGCAATTACGACTTTATGTTCACTTGGGACTTGATGCGGATCAAAAAATTCTTCGTTTGGTTGATCCAAGTGATATGATCATTCCCATTGAACTTACACATTTCTAATTTTGGAATCATGTTCCTCCACTATCCATAAGGTCCACTAGTTTTTGTAGAGGATCCCCTTGGTTTCTTTCATTTGAATATGAGTGTGAATTACTTGATGAACCCATGTTGATTGAATTGGAACTCATGTCAGTATTCATGTTTAAAATAGTGAACATCAACTCCTTCCTCATTAATTCAAGTCCTACCTTCATTTTACCATTCATTGCTTTAAGATAATGGGTGATGTTATATTATAGTGATTTAAGGTTACCTTGAAATGCTTAAAGATCACAAGTGAGGTCATCCGTACTCGCCATATTATTAACCTTCTCCGAAGTTGGTTGACTACATCGATACCCTAGAAGTGAAGATTCAAAATCCATATCTTCCTTATTTGGAGTTATCCCTAGAGTAGTTTTACCCTTCTCTTGGCCACTAGTCTATCTCCATATCATGATATAAGGTTTGGGTCTTGGAATACAAGGATTAATGTAGGAATTTAGGGGTTTGGATTTTTTATGGTTTAGGTTGAATAGAGTGAAACATAGAGAACAAGCCCTAGATAATATTTTGCAAGCTTCCCAAAAATATAGCAATCTTAGAAAATATCCAAAAATGGTTGCATGTGGAGAAAATTTATGAAGCACCCTAAAATGAGTATAACTTGTGAAAAATGTTAAAACATCTTGAAATTTGGAGAGAACCTTAGCTAAGTGATTTCTCCAATTCAATTAAAAACTTGCAAAAAAATTCTCCACTAATTTACTGAGATATAGTTAAATCTTTTAAATTAGTTTTTGAGCAAATTTGGGCCCAAATCAAATCTCTGATACCACTTGTAGTGAAATAACTTAGATATATGTGAATATTAGTAGTAATACAACTCCCGGAAAACCAAAATATAGAGAAATTGTCACAATATGAAAGTATAATGACTTAGCCACTTTGAGGGGGAAACCTCCAAACCACACAATAAGAGTTAGGTGCTCAATATGATGCTCTTGTACTAGCTACTAACTGGACTATATATACTCTATTATGTAGATATAAATCACCAAGGCCAACATAATAAGCACATGTAAGCATAAATGAGTGTGATATGACATGATAAGAGATTATGTTAGCCACAAGTCATCCATCCATATATTGATATATAACCTAAGAGTAATGGCATAATATAACCTAAGAGTAATGGCATAACAATAGTGGATGGCATTGCCATTTAAAATGTGTACAAGTCAACACATTTAATATCATAAAATTTTGTGGGCATTGTGATAAAATTATTCACGTTCCTTAGTATATACTTGGGAACATATTACATGCATGTCTATCATGACATGCATGTCATACAATTATTACTTATTATTTAATTTTTTCAACTAGTGTTCTTTGCATAATGTTGATATATTGAGTTTGAGATTACTAACATATAACATTGATATAGGTTATATTTTGACTAAAAAATTCCTTCCTTCTCATAGAATATGGAAGTATACATACCACCCTTAAAAGAGTGTTAAAGTCGTAAATTAGTGTGGAAATAACACCCAAATTTCAAATTGGAAGGATAATATTCATAGTCTACTAAAGGATACCACACTTAAAATTGACCAACACAAAAACAAAAATCAAACTCCAAACTATACCATGTGGTTAAGATATTATAAAAATATTTTTAGGGGATAAATATAAGTCAAATGTAAGGTGGACATTAATTGTTAACAAGGTGGAAATTAATTGTTAATGAATCACATTTATTAGAGTCCACCATCACCCCCTTTCACTATTATAAAACACATATCACCATAATAACAACTCATAGATATTACATTTCATGACCACTTCCTATCAATTAATATTTAGGTTATGACCCCTGGATGACATTTTAACCCTAAACACTTCCAATGATCAAAATTTCACATGCATAAGTTACCTAGGTTGGATTAGGGTCAATTGAGGGGGAAATAATTCATACAAGTAATATATAAAATAACATATACCCAATTCATTATAAGAGTCAAGTATCTCTCACATATTTGGCTATTTAGGGGATCACACATACAAGGCACCCAAGATAAGGACTATCATTTCCCTATTACTCATTGAAGAACATCAACAAGGAATTATGTCCGAATACATCTCATGTTATTTCCTAGATCCCTATCACATGCTATATCCTACACCAAAGATCATTGCCAAGTTTTGTGAGGTCCTATGTGGGTCTTCTTTGCCAAACATACTACTATTAGACATCTTGCACACATTCACTAGGAGGGAGAACTTTATCAGTTTAGGGCATTTTTAATGTCTTTCTATATAGGAAACTCGAACTCAAGGAGGGTTAATAGATCTCGACTTAAATTGTACTAACCCCTTTTAGGTCTTTCAAGTGGGGAGAGATAGTGTTTGAATAAGAATGAGCTTATATTTGATTACAATTTAAGCATGATCATAATAATCTAAGAACATATATACAATAAATAGAAAAAGATTCTAGGTGCCAAAATCAAGAATCCACTTAAATTAGTAGAGAGAAAAATAGGTCGCATAAGCTAGAAACACCTAGATGTTTGTGCCTACTTTTAAAAGAACCTTCCTCATACTGACTTTCACTCTTTCAAATTTTACAAACAAATAAACGACAATTTGTTGTAGCTCATTTCACCATATTCTAACTTGATTTGAGTGAATATGATTCTAAACCCTAATGCTAACTTTCCTTTTTAACTTTCAAGAGCTTGTTTATTTCCATATTTGATCAACACATGATGATATGTAGATTTATTGTATTTTTATTCCTAATCCATCATTTACACTTTGAATTTTTCTTAATTAGATTAACGCCTAGATTAAGATTCTTAGGCTTTTAAAAAGGGGAATCAAGTCTATTGGTGACATTTTTTGTAAGGTTTCTTGCAAGTGGCTCTCATTGGATATTATTATAGAAAAATTCCACTTTAAGAATGAGGATGTATGGTTTGTCTGAGAAATTCAAACTTCCATACCTGATGATTGTCTTCACAAGATTGGTGTTTTTTTCTAGAGTTCCACGGTGGAGAGAATGACATTGGTCTACTACTACACCCTTCTACAAATACAAATGTCATATTTGTTATCAACTTCTTTCCCTTAACATATATTTAGTGCGAAACTACCAACAACAATTCAGCGGGAAAGGAAATTAAAGAAAGATAGTCGAATGACAGATGCGATCTCATACTTGATAGAACAGATTCCCTTGGTGCCAATGGCTAGGGACAGGCTAGATAGCCCTCCTCCTCTTCCTTCTATGACCACCATGTTCACCATTATTTTCTAAGTGCCTTATTTTTATGGTCTTTAATGTTTGGGTCATTGGTTTTAGCAATCTTTTTAGTTGAACCAATACTTTTATTATATTTATAATTACTATATATAATCTTAAATTTTGTCTTGTATTGATAATGCAATTTAATATATAAATATTTAGAGATATTAATTTTAAAGGTTATTATATTAAATTTTCATATATATATATATATATATATATATAATTTTATTGTGTATTTAATGTTTTAAAAAAAAGAGAATTAATGGGGTCAATAGAGCTGCATCAATGTGCAGGGTTAAAAAAACAACTCCAAACAGCCAAAATATTGTGAATTTTCTCCATTATTATTCTAATGGCCTGCACCTTAGAAAATGTTAATTTGAATGCTTGACATGATTTTTCCATAGGTGTTTTACAATGGAAACTTTCTATATAATTTAAATTTCCATATCAATGAAATAATTAAAACGAATGAGATGAGATTCTAATATCAAACCAATTGATTTCTGAATGAGAATAAGACAGATGAGGTTGGAACCAATAAGAGTATTCTAGTGTCAAACCATTCAAATTCTGAACCAGCATAAGAATGAGGTTGAATTCCAATTCCAAATAAAATTATGTAAAGCATATCAATAAAACAAATGAAGCAAAATTCTAATGTGGAACTACTGGAATTTCATATATATATATTTGCAATTGAATGATAAAACAATCTCATACCAATAGAAAGAATGAGATTGGATTCGTGTCTTGGATATAACAAATGTCTCCATTCTTTGAGGTAAATTGAGGTGAACATTGTGTGCAAATGATTATCCAAATGTTATTTTTAGGAGGTGGGTATATAGTATATACGTGTGGATCAGAATTCATATTCTTTGATGTTACATACAATCCAAGTTTATTTTTAGCTCACAGGCCAACCACTATGATTTGAATACCTAAACAAATCACAGTGAAAAATTGCGTTTAATCTTAAGTTTGGGTATTTATTGTTATAGAATCGGAATTTTAAGAATACTCGATAGTTGTTAGACAACATATTATTTTACTGTAATTAGCATAATGTAAGGAATTAACCAATTCTAATAATAAAATTCACATTTAATGGATTCTTTGTACTGCAAGAGGATTTGTCGTTCTTTATTGCATGTTAACCCCAACATAGCCTTCACTTATTTTATTTATCATTCTTTCTTAACAAGACATCGATGTGAGTGAGTAGTTAATTTTGCTTCGAATGAAATGGAGGGATTGAACAAAGGTGAACGTTTTTACAAGGGGCATAAAAGAATTGTATACATAGTTTATTTTTTAATTGAGGGTAAATGAGGGTTAAGGGGACCTTGCCCCGATACAACATGTCTCATATATATATCTTAATGATGATCTAAGGAGGCTACCTCTTCCAGCGGTAAGGATGAAACCAAATTAACAGCGCTACAAAACAAAAAACAAAACAAGAGACCAACTTAATCTTGAGACACCTTCTAATGGGATCCTAAGGGAAACGTTTTTTCCTTTCTTCTTTTTGCTCACTATAGTCCAGCCCTCTCCAAAATTTGGATTCACATTTTCACAATCGTGAACCGAGATGATAATTTCCAAATTCTCCTTCTCCACGAGAGTATGAAAGCTGCGATGATAAAAGAGGAAGAGAACGAGTTTCCACATTTGATTCAGGACTCGAGAGATGAAACCTTTTCTACAAGGGTAGAAGAAGGAACTGCCAACTCATCCTTAGAAGCAACAATCTTGTTCTTAGAATCAACATATGAATCACTATCCAAGTGACTATAAACCACCAAGTGACTAGGATCTGAATTCTTCCACCAAGAAGATCTACTATTAGCTTGTTTCTTCTCTATTTGACAATCGAAGCTAAGTGGCCAAGAGAAAAATAAGTCTTGCATATGAAGGGGAACCCTTTATAGTCTAAATTTTGAGTCCAAATTCTATCCTCAACTTTGAGCTCAATAGTGGGCAAAAAATCAACGAAGTATTCGGGATAATAATATAAGGTCATCTTTGGGTCAAAAACTAAGCATTTTCCTAAGGTATCCCCAATGGAAAGCAAACAAATTTCAGCCCAAAATTGGAGAGGCAAATATGGAAACCGAACCCAAACATGTTTGACATGGAAATTATTAGTCACAAGGTTAAATAGAGGGAATCACAACTTGATGAGTAGAAATCGAGACTGAAAATCCCAAACTTTGCCAAAAATCAGATCCTTATTTGAGGTTTTATCAAAATCAATAGTGAAAAACCTATTGCTGCGCAGGTAAATGTCTAGTTTTCCTTCCAAAATATGCCTTTAATGAGTTGAGATCCATTCGTGAAGTGCTGGAAGACCGTGAAGAGATTATTAAATATGCAAATAATCACATTTTCCTAGAAATACACTTCATATTTCAAAACCTCTGCTCTCTCCAAAAAACAGAAAGACAAGTTTTTTCATAAGTCGTAGGTTTCGAAGGGAGGCAGACGCATTTGAGGACTTAGCGCTTGAAGAAAAATCTTTCCTCCCAAACCGCATTTAATTTATGGTTCATTTTTCAAGAGAAATATTTTGACAATTTAATTTGTGTGGTTTACATTTTAATTATTTTTTTCGAATCAAATTTTTATCAAATTTTTAATCAATAAACAATGATTGCACCATTTTAGTAATAACTTAAGTTTTTCACCTCTCTCTCACCTACCTTCACATGATACATGTAGTGGTGGAAGAGTGTATGATTGATAGATACAACCCTTTTGTGGTACCTTCACAAAACAAATTCTCGGGTCTAGCTCTTGTTATTTCTCTATTTGGGCAAGTTGAAGAAGAAGAAGGAAAGAATGATGGTAGGTATCCCATACGTGACACAATGAATCCCCGACATAGAAGTGATTAAGGGAAAAAGCTAATAATTAGTCCTTCTCCACCTCTTTCAGCTATCATATTTGTTGTTTCGATAAAAATCTTTGTGCCTTGGTTTTTGTGTTGGGACGGGCCTTACTTGCCTTACTTTTAAACCTTTTTAATTGAAAATTATTTTCTATTAATTATATATAAAGGATCCCCTAGTATTATGAGATTCAAGGAGGGTGTAAATTTTATTTTTTCTATTGGTTGTGGGTCTTCAATTGCGTTAATTTTTGATCCAACTTTGCATGCCAATATAAGTCTATACTAAACCTCTACAAGCCCTTGTAGGCTCTATTCTAGCTCTACCCTTGTAGACCTCCTTGATCTATGCATTAAGCTCGACGTGAATTATACCTAAGCTCATTTCCAAGCTACTCCTTTATCATCACTCAACTCTCCAATTGCTTAGTTTAATTAGCTCCATCTCATCTTGCATCATCTTTGTCTCATTGAGCCTAAGCTCAACACAAGTGAGCTTGAGCTCACCTAATGACCTCTACACACATTAAAGAAGTTCATTATACAAAATTTTATTTTGGTGTGAGGGTATTTATTAGTCTTAAAATTACATTACCCTAGCATAATTGTGTGTTTGTCAATTACGTTCAAGGGTAGGTTATGATTGGCATGTTTCTCTATTTTTAGTTGTTATCTGTTATGTTCCCATTGTTTTTCTCTCTCCTCTTATCATTCTCTCTTGCCACTTTGTTTCCCATATGTTCTAATGTTTACATGAAACCATAGAGTCACTATACTTGAGTCCCCCATAATCATATATGTATTGTTTTAGGTCCACGTGAATCATATAGTTGGAGTTACTGGGAATCAAAATTATACTATTTTTTTTATGTGGGTTCTTTTGAACCTTCTTTTCATCCCCCAAGGTTTTGGGCCTTCTTTGTAGGTTGTCTCTCCCATTGTGTGTCAGCTTGCATGCCTATAAGACCCTAATTTGAATTTGGGAAGTCTATAATTGCGTAGGTGCATTAGTGCATTTAGGATATTATCAAAATTAAATCAAGACCCTCACCGTGAATTGAAAATGATTAGAGCATGAGAAGATTTGAAGTGTTTATTTCTTTACAATTTACATTCATTATAGTACAAAAATTCATATAAAGTATCCATTTCATTTATACTTAGTGTATTATTCGTGATATTGTACATTATTGAGGGCCCACTGTTAATTATCAAGGAAGTAATGCTCTTCTCCGGTTTATCACATATACCAAAACAAATATTTTCCGTAATCATTTTATAAACCTAGCTACTCTAGGAGGGTTTGGAAAAAGGAGATGAGTTTCCTAGAGATGAAAACAATCATCAAATCATGTTTTACTTGCATAACAATTTCCATAATTCTATCTTGACAACCTCAAAAGAGTATCTTACCAATTCTCATAAGGTCCTCCATTTGATGCAAGTGTTTCAAGTTCTCTCTATCATTCCATAAAAACCTTGATTATACTATTTATCGCACCTAATGATTATTTTTAAATTTGAATGTTCATTTAATAATTCTTGTAAAACCCTCTTTTGATCTATTCTTAGATTAAAAATTATTTATGTAATTAAATATAATTTCAAAGTTTTAGAAGTGATCACATTTAATTGCAATGTTTATGAGTAGATGCAAATTAGATTTGTGATGTAAAGCCACATATATAAAACATTCTTGACATTTATTTTTTGTGTTTAACATGTATTTCCTTTATCATAACGATGCATAATACTAGGTAAAATCTCTTTAGGGTCATCCTCTTGGAAGATATCAAAAATTTTCCACCTTCATTAACAAATAGATAAGGATCAAGACAATTCAATATCATCAAAGTATGTGGAACTCAAAGAAAATTAATTGAAAAGTACAATTTTGTTAATAAAAAGATGTAGTACAATGTTGATCATATAAAAATGGGTGGAAAAAGTCACAGAGAAAAATAGCCTTGAGAAGGAGGTGACTCACCTCATATTAGAAAAATTAAGGTTATACAATCATACTTACAATAAAAGTGTGTGTTTCAATAAAAAGGTGATAAAACCAAAAGCACAAGGCCAAAAACACATGAAAATTAAGTAACAACGGTGAACATGGTAGTCGAGGGAAGTAGAGGGGCACTATCTTGTTCATCCCTGAACCACCGGTGCCTATGGAGTTTTCCACCTCTAGAATGGGATCCCATCCATCATTCTATATTATTTTTCTTCAATTTCTTCACGTAGTGCGAAAGAGAAATGGCAAGGGCCAATTGTGGGAATTTATATTAGGTGAGAAATATCCCAACCACTACCACCACTACCGATGAGGTGATCAAAGACGTGACCACTACAAGTGGGTGAAGGAAGCTATGATCTAAGTAGAGGCCAACGGAGGCGGGGAGAGAAACTCCACTTACTTCAAGAGCGACCCCTGAAGAAACCAGCCTAACCAAGCCCTTGAGAGGGAGAGAAAAGACGAGAATAGTGTAGAGGCACTTGGATGACAACACAAAGAGGACACCCCCAGTGAGATAGTAGAGCTTGTGAATAGTACTAATCCACTTCCAAGGATTTTTTTTTTAGTAATATTTGAAAATTTATACAACTATATGTAATGCGGTGCAAACTTCAAATTTAATGGTCACTTACAAACATATGATAATTTTAAGCGTAAAACACTTCCAAAATTTTAAATTCACCATCTTCTCCAATTCACATATTTCAAATATAACCATTATTTTTATGTAAAATATTTAATATATATTTACAAACTACTATTCTACACCATTTGAAAGGCAATACTCAAGTATTGTCTAATCAACCCAAATTGATTTGAGGGGAAATGATGTAAATATCGTTCATCTCCAACTCTAGTGGTATGGAGCATTGATTTCCAAAATCTTAAATGCTGATATATTTTAATTTAGAAGTTTAATAGAATTTTAATCGAATTGAAAACATCTGTAGAAACATGCTAGGGGAGAGGACTCTATAACCGTGCATGCACCAAAACATGTACATCTCTTTTCACCATAGGTTATTGACAAAAGTACCAATAGTTGTTCACTTTTTGGTTAATGACACTTTTTAAGAGTAAATGAAAATGTGACACATAGGGCGCTCAATCATTGGTCCCTCTTTCAGATGATTTCTATTAATTTTCTTCATATTAAATCAATTCAAAAACTACTTTTCCCTCTAAATAAACATGCAAAATGAAAATGTTGATATGGCACGATCATACACTATGCGATGATATAATTTGTTAACGCTATCGGCATACCTACATATAGCTACGTGCCCCTAAAGTTAAGTGCACATTATAGGGTTTTCTCCCTAATCATGCTTTGCCTCATCCGTATATGGTGGTGGCATGCTTACCAAATTATATGGCGCTACCTTTGAATCAATTAAAAAATTGTAGATATTTCATACAATCTCTCGAATTTGCCACCCTCATAAACCAGATTAACAATATGTTCATATTTAAGTCCCTAGGTTGAGTTATTGGTTGGATAGTCGTAACCCCTTAGAGAGGTGGAACTCATCATACATATAAAGATTTTGTATGATTTTAGGGAATATTATCATGCATGCCTTCTAAATGTGGAAAGTGGTTTTATGTTTTATATTATTAATGCACTTTTTAAGTAATTATGATGTAGAAGAACATATGATTTATCACAATTTTAAAAATTGTTGTAAAAAAGGTATTATGGATTTAAATAGTAAGGTGAACAAACCCTAAACAAAACAATCAAAACATAATGCCTTTACCAAAATTATATAACTAATAGAAATTCTATAGGTTACATATGTGGTAGCTAACAAAGATAAGAATACTTGATTAACGATCTTGCTCATTTGTTTAAGAGTTCGAAAAACTTGTTCTCATTTTCAAAGTTTTAGATATGGATGTTTAGAAAATTGATTTCTTTCATTAGAACTCCAATATATTAGCAAAATCTTACAATAATACAATAAAAACGAGGATGTTTTAAGGGGCATGTATTATCCCTCCATTATTATCAATCTCCTTGATAGGACTAATTTTGTAAAGATAACACACAAAATATAAGGCAAATTAACGAGTAATCAAGTGTAATGCAAGTACCTAACCTTTCTCACATTTTATTACTTAATCAATGAAAAAATAATTGTCGGTGCTCTTTAGATTTTTGTAAATACTTATGATACTCTAAATGTTTGCAATTAAACTTTTGACATAGGGATGTTTCTTTGTCACTCAAACAATTATTCATTCCTTTTATATATGTGTATCGTTCTTTATACTACATTCATGTATTGGTAAACTTGTTAAATTCAACTTAAAACCATAATGACAAGCATGCCAACATCTAATAAGCTAGAAAAATGAACAAAGTTGGGATGAAAACCCCTATGAATAGAAATAATGGTCAAAGGGAAAAAAGTGAGGCATTGCATGGTACAATTTTGACATGACCAAATATGTATTGTATAGTTTTAGCAAAAAAAAATGAAAACGCTAGGCAAATAAGGAATCAAATTTAAAAATATGGAGAAAAATGAAAAATTGAAAGAAACACACAAAAAATAAAGGAAAAGATGGCTAGAAAAATAAAACATATCTTAATAAGAGCTCATTCGATCAATAATCGACAAACACGCAAATACATTAAAACAAAAAAATAACTAGACATATATTAAAATCAGATGTCACACCAACACATACATATCAAAATAAAATAGAGAAGTGGATATAAAGCAACTCATAGATCACTTGGGAACCTAATTTCCAGAGTGAAAAATAAACACACAAGTCAAATTTGATGGGTACTTAGATGATTGTCATAATTTTAACTGTATATAGTAATGTTAAAATAACACTATTTTATTTTTGAATAACCGTCACCTAAAAATGATTCGAGACACATAGGTGGCCGTCAAATTTAACCAGTGACCGAACCCAACCGTAGCAACGAAGATTTGGAAAGATACTCATAAACTAGGTACAACAACCATCAATTATTTTTGAACAAAACTTGTCACCCGCCTGTGCTACGATCTTCCGAATCCATTCAACCATAAAATAACTCCTGAGAAATGAGACGTGCTTAAAAATCCATTTCCAATCTTGAGACGTGCTTAACAATAATATACTTAATATGGACACATACACATAAACCAGAGTATAATTAAGTATCCATTTCCAGATGAGAGGAGCAAGAATGGGGAGCCGGGCAGGTAAGAGAATTTGCATCTCTCTTACAGTGTTGCACATGGCTACCTCCTTCACCACACCATTAACAGACTTCAACAGGATGCATCCATATTCTCCCGCTCTTCATGGCCGCAAAAGGCTGAATTCTGCTTCCTTAGCTCTGCCCAGAGATGGCGGGTTCGAATCGCGGGAGCCACTGTCTCCCGAAGTTACTTGTATCGGTCATATTAAAATGAAACCCCGCGGCGGCTGAAGCGAGCTAAACAGATCAGTAGCGTGTCCAGGATCAAGAAATTAATGCTGCGCAGGCATCACAAAAACAGTAAGGCAGACGAAGAAGTAGAAACTGTGAAGGGCGAGGAAGGAAAATTAGGGCATTCTTCTCCGGTTTGGCATCGTTTGTGTGGAGGTTGGGACAATTCTGGTTTAGATCGAAGTTGTTAATCTTGGAGGCAGTTGTAAAAGAGGTTCAGGGGACTCCCACTGCATTAGCAGGGCTAAGAAGTGTCCCAGAGCCATAAACTCATGTAATATCTTTAAAAAATAAGACTATTAGTTGCATTAATTGTTGTAAATGCATCCAACATCATAAAGTCAGCATCAATTAAGAGGTTCAAAATTTATTTAAGAAAAAAATTATCCATTTTTCTTACATTTAAAATTTATTTCTACTGTGGATTCATTCAATTTTTTAAAAAATCTAAAATATAAATTTAAATAAATCTACTACTAGATGTTTGGACTTTGAACTTCCTTAATTTGAAATGAGAAGAAATCCATATTTACAAATCAACTAGCAAAAGTATTCATAGGTGCTTGTGAGATGCTGATAGGCATATACGAGTATTTGAATTTGTTACCCTAATAAGATTGAGGTGTCAAATCTCAACTGAAATTGGAAATATGTTAATGATAGTAGTAGTATTCTTAACAATTTGAATGCTACAAAGAAAGATGAAGTCATAAAAGTGGATTTAAAGGTAGTTAATAAGAAACAAGGATTTGTTTGATCTTAGGAAAACAAAGAATTGTGAAGTATTCAATGGAGAGTAAATATTGCTTTTAAATTCCTCATATTTGTATGTTTGCACATTTTCCATATACATGTAGCTCGGTAATTGATACTTTACAATGTTAAAGAAATATAGTGTGATGCATGATTATACGTTTGTGAAGAGTTTCCAACTTGTCATATATTGGTAAACTTACAAGAAACAACAATCCATGAGAAATTCATTGTTTATTAAGCATAAAGGTTTTTTGAGAGGGATGGGCCACCATGGTACAACCAAAATAAATGGGCTTGGCACCGAGATAGATCAACAAGAACAATATAGGTAAAAATGTGTGGTATATGGAACAATGGTGCAAATCGTGCAAGAGTTGGTAGACGTCCAAGATTTGCGCAATAATTGAAGGTGTTCAAGGTCAATTGCGATTGAAAAATCCTGCAATAATTAACATCATTATTAGCATCATAGTTTGGAGGGTTGAAAAAATGGAGAAATGTAACTTAGTTATAATTAGCAAAGATATACCTGTTATTACCAATTGAAGATAGCATGCAGAGGCATTTTTCTTCTAGCAGTCTTTGTTTTACATACTTTGTTGTTTTGATTTCAGAGTAGCGCTCAAAAGAGAAAGGCAAAGTTATTCTCAAATGTTCAATAGACTTAACTCGGGATAATCCATGAATGAAAGGATATGATAAAAGAAGGCTATAGAGACAAATAAAATGAGTTGAACATTTACTTGCAGAATAAGGATGTGGAAAGGATAAAAAAAGGTTATAGAGATGACCAAAATAACTTGGTCATTTACTTGTAGAATAAGGATGTGGAAAGGATAAAGGAAAGCTATATAGACGAACAAAATGACTTGATCATTTACTTGTAGAATAAGGATGTACAAATGATAAAGGAAGGCTATATGGACGAACAAAATGACTCGATCATTTACTTGTAGAATAATGATGTGGAAAAGATAAACTAAGGCTGTAGAGACAAACAAAATGACTTTATCATTTACTTGTGGAATGTAACTCCACGCTAAAAGACTAAACCAAGATTTTCTGAAGGATTCCAGAGAATTTAGAAGTGGTCAAAACTTATAGATTTCAAAAAAATATTATAAAAATATGTTGAAATCTGTGATAATCCTAGAAAAATATTGATTTGTGTAGAAATTACACGAAGTTCTATTAATGTATGAAAATGACCATGAAATGATCAAAGTAGAGATATGGTACATCAAAATACATCATCATACAATAGACAGTAGTAGCGTAAAAGGAACCCTATTAGAAGATAGCAAAAGTATATCTAAACCACAGAAAGAATCGGAAAGGGCCCAAACTATACCTTTATATCATCTCTACAGACAATGGTTACAAGAAAATCGAGAATATCACCTCTATTTACACCTCCTGCAATGTCATTTCTCTGCAATGTAAGCCTCCTCTTCTCCTCAGTATGTAACCATGAACGCAGGGTGAGCTCTAGAATGAAAAGCTCACAGGCCTTTGAAAATAAGACTGGAGCTTCTGCACTTATCATCTGCTCATCAATTCTTTGTTAGTGAGAAAAATGCTAACATCAAGATTAAAATCATCAGCAAGGCATAAATTAAGAGAGGTCTAGGATGATACTACCGTTACCTCTTCATCAGATTTCAATCTCTTCATTATCCTTGCGAGAGGAAGTTGATGCTGCTTGAATTATGCCAAGGAAAAGGAAAAGTTTTTGTGTGTTGAGATTGTATTGAACATATAGACTCTATTTAAATTGCATCCATGTACAAATGTTGTAAGGGAAGTAACTCAATGGAATTGGTCCAATCATGCAGAGAAATGAAATTCAATGCATTATTTAGAATTATGAATGGCAAAGGAAAACTGAAATTACCTTCAATTTGTCTAATATATTCTCATTTTACTATAAACAAATTGATTGATCTGGATCTGTATTTTAAGCTGGTTCAATTGTCTCTGAGAGGAAACTACTGCCTGCCACTGTTTTGTTTGTTGTATGCAAAAGAAGAAGAATATTGCAGATTAGGAGGAGTGTAGTGTCTAACTGTATTGGTTTTGCTTCTTCTACTTCTGAGCACCTGTGCTACGTGCACTATAACCTTTGCAGCACCATTCTTGCGGTAGATGATGGCTACCACTTCGTTTTCCCTGCTTTTATCTTTTATTTCTAATTGTATTGATTAAGAAATTGAAAGTGCCCTTTCCTCCTATCCCACTTATGTCTCTGTAATATTTGTATCTTTCACTCAGCTTCTTCTACGTGAAACCCTCTGTTTATCAATTCTCAGCCCCAAATTTTAATTTAATGAATTCTGTGCTCCTCGACTTCCGGGAAAATTAATCGTTGCCTAAATTTTTGCTGTTCTTTTGGTTGTTATAGAAGCACAATTTAAAAAAAGAATTCATCACAAATATTCTTAGGCTGCACGCCAACTGCTTGACAAACTTTCTCCGAGAAAATTGTCACGACTTTAAAGCCGAGAATCTGAGAAATCTCAACATTCAAAATGTCGAATCCTTACAAGCGAGTTATAGCAGGAAAGCTCACATTCAAGGGCGGGTTAGGCCCAGAAAAAGCCATTAAAAAGACCAAAAACACAAGAAAAAAGTTGCAACAGAACAAGCTCAAATTGAAGAAGAAACTTTTCCAGCAGCAGAAAAGAAAGGAAACAACGACAATAATAATATTCCTGGGTTTACAATCGATCCAACCTCGCGAAAGAATTATGAAGAGATTTTTCCTGTGGAGGTGAAAAAGTTTGGATTCGCCGGTGATTCCAATCCAAAGACTGCACAAGATGCGTTGTATTGTAAATGATATTTCTAATTGTATTGATTAACACATTGAATGTGCCCTTTCCTCCTATCCCACTTATATCTCTGTAAGATTTGTATCTTTCACTCAGCTTCTTCTACGTGAAACCCTCTGTTTATCAATTCTCAGCCCAATTTTTAATTTAATGAATTCTGTGCTCCTTGACTTCCGGAAAATTAATCGTTGCCTAAATTTTTGCTGTGCCATTGGCAAAAATGCAGATGCGCTTGGATTTCCATGCTGTGTCAGTATTTTCAATCCGTTACTTATAAAGAATAGAAGTAAATTAAATCCATTACAATTTATACGGTTAGTTAAACAAGAAATTTCATTTACATAATATAATTTTTTATTTTTATTTTAAAAAGAGGACGAATACCTAAAAAAAAATTTAGTTACAAAAACAATTGTCTCTAAAAAACCTATCAACAATTAACTGAATTTAAATCAATATGTTTAATTTTTTTATGTATACAAATCTTGTGAATTCAAATTATTATTATTCTAAACATAATTAAAAAAACTAACTACAACTCACACAATCTATATAATGAACTTATTTACTTTGTGAAGTATCTCTTATTTATGACACACTTATTTACTTTAGATGATTGTATTTTAGGGAATAAAATTATACTCTAAAGTTATATATAAAACACACTACATATTATAATATTAAATTTATTTTTAAAAATAAATTCTTTGAAAATGTAAAAAATTTACAAATGAAATCAATTATTTTATTAAAACTATTTTTAAAAACTTTACCTTTGATGGATGGATATTATTATGGTCAGTGTAATATAAAATTTATTTTAGATGATTTTATTTAAAGGAATACTATTTCATCGATATTTGTTTGGTTCATTGGTAAAGTTGTTTGGCTCACATAAATTCATCAACACGATCAAATCTTATTGAATGCAAAGGCCCCCAACATCCCGACACAAAGTCAAGTAGTTGAGGGCTGGATTGTGCTATGAGTGATTTTGATGGCGTGGATGACTTTTACCCATAGTTGCTTAGGTAAAGGCGCTCACGATTTGACAGCGTAGATGCCCCTTACATGTAGATGTTTAGCTAAAGGTGCTCATTGATTCAATTTGTGATTTTGCTTAGTGAAGGTGCTCACTAATTTAGTTTGTGATTTTGACGGCGTATATACCCTTACATGTAGTTGTTTAGTGAAGGTGCTCACCGATTTGATGGTGATGATGCCCGGGTTACTCGTAGTTGTTTAATTGAAGGTGCTAATTGATTTGACAATGTGGATGCCCCTTACCCATAATATCTTAGTTGAATGTGCTCACTGATTTACTTTGTACGCTTAATATTATAATTTCACTATATGCTTCCTCCAAAACATAACCAGAGATGTCGATAATCTATATGTAAACCAAGTACCCAATATAATGCTTTGACATTCAATAAAAAAATACAATTTCTCTCAATAGTTAAGAAATATTGCACTACTTTAATATATTAAAAATCCACTCTCTTGTATAATATTTTTAACAAATTACAACATATTCTCATGTTGTGGAAGTATTTTCTTTCAACTCCCTCCCTCTCTTTGCATTTATTTATCCACACAAAAATGAAAGATGCATGGAGTGAGAAGAATGTGAATACGGATATAACCAAGTCAGAATATAGTCTAAAATGACCTCTTAGAAGCAATGGATACCTACGTCCATTTCCTTAGTCTTATTCACAGAATTTTCCATGGAGGTATTCACTCCTAACATGATTTTTTTGCAGAAGTCAACAGTTGTCATTCTGCAGTAGATAATCAAACTTGATGCATCAAGTCAAATATTCAAACATTAAATGCAACTTATGCAGCTTTCTTTGGGGATGGAAAATAATTTATGATATAGACGTTTAAACTACATACGCCAATATCCCACCTAAGGAAATCCTCTCCAAAATTCACCTAGAAGCATACAATTGTCATGATCAACCCCTACTCACCAGTAAGAAAGAAATGATGAACTACATCCGCACCTAATTACGCCGAAGGCATGTCTACCATTCAGTTGGACCTTAACGATGACACAGTGCAGCTTAGAGCTGCATGTCATCAGCTGACCACCTGTCGCTGCATCATGTCAAACAAAATACAATGTTCTTCGGGCTCCAACTGCGTGCAGATTCAAAAACCGAAATCGAAGTAAGGATATTTGTATGACTGTGTTAGCGTGAGATCTGGGTTGTATGCCGGAGAAAATTCTTCCATTCTTCTGTTACCTCTCGCGTGAAATGGAAATTTTTGGTAGTTTTGAAAGTACCATGTCGCTGTTTATTCTCGGATGCAGGGGCAGAGCAGATGTCGTTTGAAGATCCTCTTTCTCTTATGTTCTGTTGTTTTATCGGTGTGAACAATGGAAATTCCATTAGAACAAGAAGCAGAGGCAGAGACAATTCATGTCATTGATTTGAGTCCCTGTTTCAACTATATTGCCGACCACAATGCCACAGAAAGAGTTAGTGTACTTCAGGTATCCTCGCCTCGTCAAACGATGGAAATGCACAGTGCAACCCTTTTACAGCGGATTCGCCTCAATTAAGGTAAATGAATTGTTGTCTTTTTATGCATACTCATAAGACAAGATTAATGTAATTGCTGTTTTTAAAATGTAACTACATTTTTTTAATATTAAGGACAATCATTGAAATGAGGTGTAAGGAAACACTGCAAATATGATCAGTGGAAGCGGGGAAAGTGGCAGTGTGTCAAAGAGACTTAATTATCTGTGACATCAATCAAGATTCGATGACTTAATTATCTAACCTGTATCAATAGGGAACTACTGACTTGATTTTCCGGTCATATAACGTTGTTTTTGTAAATCTAAATTGGTTTGCATTTGACGTCCAACCATGCCTTTCGGGAGTGTATTTGGAGAGTTCTGTTAGTTATAATTCAGATTCAATTCTTTTATTATTAAAAACATATTTTGTTAGGGATCTTTACTTGGATAAATAAAGATAGGCGTCGATTAATGAGATATGGTGTTTTTGTTTCCAAATAATGTTCCTAATGTACATTACAAAAAAATTGGCTATAATTGCAAATAAAAGAAGAGCAGAAATGTTACTGAGTATTGCCGCAGCAGTAGCAAAGGTGAACTAAGAGGTAGTAAAGTTGAACTTATCAATGTTTTGTGATGATGCTTGAGTGTGATTCAACAAATAAACACTTCTCGATTACAACCTTAGATCTCCATCTCTATTGTCAACAACTCAAAATATAGTAGTAGATCCTTGTCTCATATAGCTGACAACTACTACAAACTCTGTAGAGATGATAACGACCATTTTTAAGTGTTAATGTGTACCAAGTTCCAATTTTATATTTGGTGTTGTGATTCCCAAATAAAAAGTGCAAAGCATCATTAATTGGGTTTTATTTATAGAAATTTCAATGGGAAATTAATGCCAGATTTTTTTCATTCCAAATATAATTGGAGAAAACAATATGGTCTCCTCTTACACTTAGGCATAATATGATTAATGTTCTCATGCATATATATTTTAGGCATGGAAGATCCCAAAAGAAGTCGATCCGCAAGAAGAAGAGTTGCAATTTACTTTCTACGGTTGACATATTAATTCTGATGGTACTGGCATAGCTCTGAGAAGTCAAAAACAAATCAAAATTATTTTCAATAAAATATCGATTCAATGGAAGTTATTCAGGCTTCACAAAATTTAATTGACTTCTTGCATGGCATTAATGCTTCCCTGAAATTAAAAAATGACCATTTGGAAAATCAGTTGCGTTCGCTTCACAAAAAACTCGATGTTATCATCAAATGTTTAAACTCTGAAAAAATGGAGCTGCCAACTTCAAATTTAGCTTGCCTAAGAGAAATATTTTAATAGATATTGTTGCACCGGAAACAACTTTATGTCAAAATGAGTTTCAAAAAGATAAAATTGAAGATTTAAAGCAGGAGATGGATGTTATGGCAATTTATTTAAGATAGTTCGTTGAGTTTTTCCCATTTTAAAGATGCGATTGTAGCACCCATGGTGAAGCGGGTTGATGATCTAACATTTGCAGAAATTGCACCCATTTCTTTATTCTTGTTAAATTATGGTTGTCGATGTCCTTCGCCTTGAATGCAAAATAGGTTTTGGTGCACTTCAATTCAGCCAGAAACACTTGAAAGTGCTCTGTTATCTAAAGGCAACTACAGAACATGAAATAGGGGTGTGGCAACACCATGACAACAACTGCATCCCATTTTTTGGGTAGGATGACACATGGGGCTACTAGGTCCTCAACGATGCCAAATGGGTAGATATTAACCCTACCAAGGGCGCCCTCGTCATTAATGTTGGATATATACTTCAGGAATAATTAATACAGTTGGGAGTCTAATATAACAAACACTAACTACATACTCATCTTTAAAAATGTATTTTTTTCCCTTTTCATGTTTTGGTCGAGTAGGTGTGGAGTAAAAAAAAAGGTAACAACGCCACTCATCATGTATTAAATAAAAAAGAGATAAGACGTTGTTTGTTTACGTTTGCAGTCACATTCTTCATGAAAATGAACCAGAGAACAAACTATGTAATAGGTTATATTGTACCTTTGAACCCATTAGAGATGACCCCTTTGTTGTTCCCCATCTAAATATTTATCCACGATTCACTATGGCAGAGATTCACTAATGAGAAATAGACCTTGCTTTTCATGACACCATCCCAAGAGCTACACAAGTCCATCTAAGTTTTATGGCATTTTTGTAGGCTTCGTACAAAATTCCTATTATTCCTTTCCTTCAATTATTTGCGAAAGATGTTTTAAATTTAAGGTTGAAAAATGAATAGAAAAATGGGGAGCATTAGATAAATATGACACAAATATTTACATTGCGCATTAAAATTCAACTAGGTTAGGTTGCAATGAAAAAATCTTCAATACTCCCACCGTAACAATGAAAAATAGGTTGCATCTCAGGTATCATTTCATGTGAGTGGTACTCAAAGAATGGCCATGAAAGAAAAATGCAAGAAATAGTGCGGAATGACCACATTCACAGACTAGGTCAAACAAAATCCACCCTGGTTTGACAAGACTTATATGTTGAACATTGAAGAACACCGTACGTGCACTGAAATTGTAGGGTACTACACCATCGAACGATGTTACACATACCCCAATGATGATACGGGTCTCCTTGCAAGGTGTTTGGAATCCAGAAAAGCTCACCAAGTATACGTTTGTATCCCACATGCCCCGCTCGGCCTCCACATGCTTTGTTTTGCCCTTTTCCCCCCTTTTTTTTTCTTGCATTTTGTCTTCGGTGACGAAACCGCCACCTGCCTCGGCCGTCGGTCCCATGACCGCCGCCAGACAGAGGCAGTGGTCTCGTAACCACCGCCCTACATAGGGCGGCGGTCCTGTTTGCATTTTCAGATTCTTTCGATGATCACGTCAAACGTAAATCTTCAATTTTACATGCTTTCTTCAACCACTTTGGCTTGCATTAATGTTTTTGGTTCCCTGGTAATAGTGTTTTCCTTTATTTATAGTAAAAGAGTTCAATTAGGAGTTACCCTCTGGTAAATGCATTGGTTATAAATAGCTAGCTTGTTTTCAAACAAAAGGCCCCTCACCTTCTCAATTCTCTTATTCAGTCTATCAATTTCATGTTTTTCCTCCATTGTTGGTCTTTTAGAGGTCATTTAATATTCTTATTTCAATCTTGTTCCATTGCTGCTCCATACAATCAATTTAGTATAGAATAGCTTCATTTCTAGACTAGAATCCATTAAAGTTGCAGGTTTTGTTTTGTCACAAGGATAGATTCTAAAACTCTTGGTACATTTGCATTGTATTCCCACAATAAATCCCGCTAGGAATTGCATAGTCAAGCTCTGTTCACTTGTGCTATCCCTCTCCTACTCGCATTGTATTCGGTCTATATCCAAAGCTGCCATTGTTCGAATACCATCTTCTATTGATACTATCATATACACACTTTCTGGATTCACGAGGACACGGAGGTGTTATGTTTGTGGAGCCTATTTTCATGTTAGAATGTGGTACACCTTCTATGTGTTACACTCGGGTATTTTTACGGCGGTCCCACTCGCCGGTGAGCGGGTCAGGGGGTTCGGGGCAAACCCCCGAAGCAAATTTTCATGGGTGGTTTATTAACCCATGGGTAATGGGTAACCGTTATGGGTTGTTTTTGGGCCCATGGTTTTTTCGGTCTTTTGCCCATTGTTTTGATACCCACGGTTTTTGCCCTTGGTTTTGATACCCACGGTTTTGTATCAAAATGCTTAATCAGTTGTCTATTTATATGGTCTTATGCATATGATAGACGTACAAGAAAATGTATTGCAGATGTGTTTTGAATTCGGGTGTGAATTCTATAGAGTTTGTTGAGCATAGCTCCAAACGGATTTGGGTATTGTATTGAGAGAGTGGAGGCTTGTAATAAAATCTGAGCAAGTGATTCTTGGTGGACGTAGCCCAAATTGGGTGAACCACATTAAATCTTGTCTCTACGTGTTGTGTTATTTATTCTATACTTTTATTTGAGATCGTAATAATTTCTGCATATTAGTTTCTCTTGTTGCGATTACGTGAGGGATTATTCCACATATTTTATCTCTTATTTCCTAACAATTGGTATCAGATCCTGGTTTGGTTTGCTGAAGTGTTGAATTGCAGGAAATTTTTTTAGCTTGAGTGGGAGCTATGGCAGATGAAGGAAGATCTAGGGTTGATAAATTCAACGGGTAGAATTTCAGTCTTTGGAAGATGCAGATGGAAGATTACCTTTATCGAGAAGGATCTTTATACTCCGTTGTCGAGAAGGTGAACAAACCCTCGAGTATGATAGATGCGGAATGGGATTTTTTGGATAGGAAGGCACTTGGGACAATCCAATTGTGTCTTGCATCTTCGGTATTATTTAATGTTTCAAAGGAAAAGACTACAAAAGATCTAATGGATGCATTAGGGAAGTTGTATGAAAAATCCTCTGCCTCTAACAAGATATTTTTAATGAAAAAGTTGTTTAATATGAAGATGTATGAGAATAGTTCAGTAGCAGATCATTTAAATGATTTCAATATGGTTGTGAATATGTTAGCTTGGTTCAATAGAATTTGATGAAGAAGTTAGGGATTTATTAATTTGTGCTCTTTACGAGAGTTGGAATAACTTTGGTAATGGCGGTAAGTAACTCGGTTCCAAGCTAACTCGAAGTTGAAGTTTGAGGATGTTGTAGGGGTGATTCTAAGCGAGGAAATGTGAAGAAAAAGCTCCAGGGAATCTTCTACTTCAGGGAATGCTTTGACAATGGAAACTAGAGGGAGACAGAAGAATAGAGGAAACCGTGGAAAATCAAAAGATTGGGCAAGGTCAAAATCCAAGAACAAGATTGTATGCTGGAATTGTGGAAAGCCTAGGCATGCAAAGAAGGGTTGCTGGGAGCTTCGGGATAAGAAGAAACAACAGGAAGAAAACAAGGAGGCAAATGTGACATCGAGTAATGTATGTCAGGATGCTTTGATTCTTTCTCTGCATAATATTACTGAATCTTGGGTTTTAGATTCAGGGGCTTCTTTTCATGCTACTCCACATAGTCATTATTTTATTGTTTATGTTCAAGGGGATTTTGGGCATGTTTTTCTTGGTGATGATGAGCCTTGCAGTATAGTTGGAAAATTTTCTGTTCAGTTTAAGATGCAGAATGGGAATACATGGCTATTGAAGGATGTTAGACATGTGCCTACATTAAGGTGAAATTTGATATCAGTGGGGCAATTGGGAAGTGATGGTTGTATTGTGATATTTACAGCTAACTCTTGGAAGCTTACTAAGGGTGCTCTTGTGGTGGCAAGAGGTAAGAAGGTTGGAACCTTGTATTTAACCCCGATAGTACTAATGATTGTAATATTGTGGCTTCGAGATGCAGATAAAACATTATGGCACTATAGGCTCGGTCATATGAGCCATATGGGCATGGACATCATAAAGAAGAATTTGCCTGGATATACAGAAACAGGTTTGGATTTCTGTGAGGACTGCATATATGGGAAACAAAAGCGAGTAAGGTTTTTCAAGGTTAGACCTACAAAGAAAGAGAGTAAATTAGAGCTGGTGCATTCTGATGTGTGGGGGCCAGCTCAGGTATCATCTCTTGGGGGTTCAAGTTATTATGTTACTTTTATTGATGATGCAACAAGAAAAATTTGGGTTTATTGTATTAGAAACAAATCTGATGTATTTGACACTTTTGTTAAATGGAAAGCATTGGTAGAGAATGAAACATGTCTTAAGCTAAAATGTCTCAGGTCAGATAATGGAGGGGAGTATTGCAGTAATGAATTTAATGATTATTGTTCTAAGAATGGAATCCGTAGGCAAAAGACGGTTCCAGGAACTCCATGCCAGAATGGGGTATCAGAAAGGATGAACAGAACAATAATGGAACATGCTAGGAGCATGAGATTACATGCAGGACTACCTCTTTCTTTTTGGGCAGAAGCGGTGAGCACAGTGGTGTACTTGATAAACAGAGGACCCTCAAGTGCCTTGGATGGAGGCATACCTGAGGAGGCTTGGTATGGTAAGAAAGTTGATTATTCATTTCTTAGAGTCTTTGGATGTGAGGTGTTTGTTCATATAGACAAGGATGATAGGACCAAGCTAGAGGCTAAATCAGAAAAATGTACTTTCATTGGTTATGGTGGTGATGACTTTGGATATAAATGTTGGAGTATTAAGGACAAGAAAATCATTCGATCTAGGGATGTGGTCTTTAATGAGAAAGTCATGTATAAGCAGCAGTTGTAGGAAAATAGGGAAGAATCCAAGAAAGAATATGCAGCGGTAGAGGATCTTCCGGATGGGAAAGTGACACATGAATCAATTCAGGAACCCCCTCAACAGGAACCCCAAACTCCTATATTGAGGAGGTCTTCTAGGGTAAGAAGAGAACCTGAACGTTTTTCTCCTTCTCTTTATTATTTATTACTCACTGATAGTGGAGAGCCAGAGAGCTTTGATGAAGCAATGCAGGTAGATGCCAGGAAGAAGTGGGAGCAAGCCATGGATGAGGAGCATCAGGCTCTCATGGAGAACCAGACATGGGATTTGGTGAAGCTACCCGAAGGCAAAAGAGCATTACAGAATAAGTGGGTGTTTGAGTCAAAGACGAAGAAGGAGGAAAGAAAAGATATAAGGCCCAGTTGGTGGTCAAGGGGTTTACACAGAAACAAGGTATAGATTTTGATGAGATTTTTTCTCCTGTAGTAAAAATGACTTCTATTAGAACTGTTCTAGGAATAGTTGCAGTAGAAGACTTGCACTTAGAACACTTGATGTAAAGACTGCATTTCTCCATGGTGATTTGGAGGAGGAACTATATATGCAGCAACCAGAGGGCTATGAGGTCAAAGGTAAAGAGGAGATGGTTTGCAAACTGAAGAAAAGCTTGTATGGCTTGAAACAAGCTCCACGTCAATGGTATAAGAAGTTTGATAGCTTCATGATGGAGCAAGGTTATATCAGATGCCATTTTGACCATTGTGTGTATACAAAGAAATTTGAGGATGGAAGTTATATTATCCTGTGTTTGTATGTTGATGACATGCTGGTTGCAGGTAAAAACATGCAGGAAATAAAAGTACTCAAGAAGTAGCTAAGTGAATCCTTTGCTATGAAGGATTTGGGTGCAGCCAAACAAATCCTTGGTATGAGGATATCTCGGGATAGGAAGGAATGGAAGCTGACTTTATCTCAGGAAGAGTACATTAAGAAGGTCTTGGAGAGGTTTAATATGCAGGATGCTAAACCGGTTGGGACTCCTTTGGCAGGCCACTTCAAGTTATCAAAGGAGCAGTGTCCCAAGACAGAGCAGGAAAGAAACCAGATGTCAAAGGTACCTTACTCATCAGCAGTTGGCAGTTTGATGTATGCTATGGTGTGCACTAGGCCTGATATTGCCCATGCAGTGGGAGCTGTGAGTAGATTTATGAGTGATCCAGGTAAAGAGCATTGACAAGCAGTAAAGTGGATCCTTCGGTATTTGAGAGGGACCATGGGGACAGTTTTGTGCTATAGTGGATCAGACACCACTTTACATGGTTATGTAGATTCAGACATGGCTGGAGATGTAGACAACAGGAGGAGCACAACAGGTTATATTTACACTGTAGGTGGGATAGCAGTGAGCTGGATTTCACGACTATAGAAGCTGGTGGCTTTGTCAACCATGGAGGCTGAGTATGTTGCTGCCATAGAGGCAAGCAAAGAGATGATTTGGCTACAACAATTTCTTGAGGAGTTGGGGCATAAGCAGGAGGAATGTAAGCTATATAGTGATAGTCAAAGTGCTATACACCTAGCTAAGAACTCTACTTTCCACTCCAGGACGAAGCATATACAGTTGAGATATCACTTCATCAGGACAACTTTGGAGGAAGATAAGTTGAAGTTGGAGAAGATTCATACCAGTCAGAATCACGTAGACATGATGACCAAGGTGGTCACAAGGGATAAACTAAAGCTATGTTCAGCTTTGGTTGGCCTTTGCAGATGACAATGAAGGGTTGAGAAGCTTGCTCAGTGGAAATCAGTCTCCAAGTGGGAGATTGTTATGTTTGTGGAGCCTATTTTCATGTTAGAATGTGGTACACCTTCTATGTGTTACACTCGGGTATTTTTACGGCGGTCCCACTCGCCGGTGAGCGGGTCAGGGGGGTTCGGGGCAAATCCCCCAAGCAAATTTTCATGGGTGGTTTATTAACCCATGGGTAATGGGTAACCGTTATGGGTTGTTTTTGGGCCCATGGTTTTTTTCAGGTCTTTTTCCCATTGTTTTGATACCCACGGTTTTTGCCCTTGGTTTTGATACCCACGGTTTTGTATCAAACTGCTTAATCAGTTGTCTATTTATATGGTCTTATGCATATGATAGAGGTACAAGAAAATGTATTGCAGATGTGTTTTGAATTCAGGTGTGAATTATGTAGAGTTTGTTAAGCATAGCTCCAAATGGATCTGGGTATTATATTGAGAGAGTGGAGGCTTGTAATAAAATCTGAGCAAGTGATTCTTGGTGGACGTAGCCCAAATTGGGTGAACCACGTTAAATATTGTCTCTCTGTGTTGTGTTATTTATTCTGCACTTTTATTTTAGATCTGTAATAATTTCTACATATTAGTTTCTACTATTGCGATTATGTGAGGGATTATTCCACATATTTTATCTCTTATTTCCTAACTGAAGGAACGAGGAGATCACACTGAGGGGACGAAATCACACACAACTGGATTTACCACTGTTCTGTAAACGCTAGGTTTGAGCTATCAAAGTTCTAGTTACAACATATCAAATAGAGTAGTGAATTATTTTATTATAGTCAAAATTTTTCTCTCGATATCGCTAGGGAAGCTATGGGGATTGATAGTTTATGAGAAACTATGATTCATTCCTCACTTCTGAGGTAGGATCGAGAGTCTTTCAATTCAAAATAAATAGCTACTTAGATACTTAGGATAAAATCACAACTGCACAGGAAAATAGCCATACCAGGCTACCTTGCTTGTTTTTATTTTGTTACTAGATTAGTTGTCCATTTTATAAATATGCTAGAGTAGCTACTCTTTAATTTCATTGAAATACGTCATTGAAAATACAAAATAGAAGAATGCTTGCATAGCGTAAACACTTATTTCGTAATCAGTTTATTAACGTTAATTAAAATTTGAATCATTTTGTATGACAATCACAGGACCTAGAGAGCCTAGAGAATATATATTTGAACCCATAGTGCCTCAACCAAATCTACCCACAACATTAGTTGATATAGATCAGGACCTTAGGATACAGGTCTTTCGAGCAACAACAAACCTACAAGCAATTAGTGAACAACTGAGAGGGTTAAATATTGAAGACGACAAAGCTTACACATTTTGGTCAAACCATCCTAACTATAGACTACCCTGATAAAATATCGAATGATCGTACAAGGATTCGAAAGAGAACAAGTATTTGGTTGCGATCCTTTAGTTCCACAACCTGACGTAGGAGACCTCCTCATTGACATAGATACTAGCTTACGCATTCAAGTTGCCAGAACACCTGTAAGGTATTATGAGAAAATCATACAACTTCTAGTTCTAAACATAGAGGCTGAAAAGGCATACGATTACTGGATAGTCGGAAGAAGGGATTGATTCTTCACATGACCATAACAGGTCCACAACAACCACGAACTCACGGTTGTGATCCCCAAGTCCCATAACCCAACGGGCCTACAAATCAATTAAGTATTGACACCGACTTTACGAACACTGGTATTTAGATCCTCACCACTCCCATCGATATCATCATGCAATTCTCCATATTAAATATAGAAGCCAATCAATCTAATATTTTTGGGATAGACCAGAGAAAACCATCCATAGTTCATTGCAAATCCACTAAAATTCCTATCACCATTTTCATGACCTTGTCGAAGATATATACTGAAGCTCCCACAGTCACTTCCCACATATCCAACAACCAAGAAACAGGATCTCGACAGATCTTGACATTGATTGGAGCCTCCGAACCGCCATTATATCCGAATGAACCATTACACCAATTCAGGTTAGGAGGGCCTTCTTCACCTTAGATTCGTAGATTCCATTATTGTGTATTGAGGATATAAGATTGCCTGATTAGCTTGTCCGTATCCATTCACATTCAAACATTCACCAGCTATCTCGGTATGACCTCGAGAGGTTAGGTACAAGGAAGAGGTACTTTTAGATTCCCATGCTTGCATGTCACTTTT
Organism: Taxus wallichiana var. yunnanensis; assembly: GCA_018340775.1. NCBI lineage: Eukaryota > Viridiplantae > Streptophyta > Pinopsida > Cupressales > Taxaceae > Taxus > Taxus wallichiana. The sequence goes on along the minus strand of CM031244.1, from coordinate 404,484,478 downwards.
CCATCGTATAAAATTACTGAACCCGACGTGAAACAAACAACTGTTTCACCTTATCTACCTCATTAGCCTTCACATCAGCTTCACCAACAAAATTGGTGAACCCGACATGAACAAACAGTTCTTCCTCTTTTATTTTTCATTTCTTTCATCCACCTTCGCTCTTTCCCATTATTTTGTGGGTATTCATATACCCCCCGAATATGTTGGGATACGATGCATATGGCAGACCTCTCTCAGGTCTCAAAGTAAACTATAGTCAAACAAATAGACAACCATCACCCTCGCTTTCTGCATGGGATGATAACTATTCAAGTAATTACTTGTCATCTCAAACTCCTCGTCATAGAACTAGTTCTAGTTCTTTATTCTGAATTGAGGAGTTAGATCAGCTTGCACAAACACAGCCTGCTAGAGCCCTCCTGGCTCTAACAATATGATGTTTATTGGAGAATCCACTTCAACTCCTCGGGTCTTGTTGCACCACGAGATCAAGAAGACGTTAGACCCACTCCCCTTTTTAGATGAGGATTACTTAGCACGCTTTGCTAAAAGTGAACAACACTTCCAAAATATGTATCCACCTATATGGAGTTTACAAATACAAATCGATACCCTATTCCAGAAAACACCCCCATTCCTCCACCTATGGGAAATACCCTTAGTGAAGCTTGACAGGGTAATGACCAATTCATAGTAGGGTATCACACCCCTTTACGACCTCAAGGTATACAATAAACACCCTTAAGGCAAAGCACAATCTCTTCATCAATAAAGGTCATTACAACCTTAGGTGAAAAGGTTAGAGGGTGGAACTTGTTCAAGCAAACCAAAATTCATATTTTGGGAAAACATGAATCGCCAACCCTCCACATCACCCCAGTCAGGTTGACCTCCTTACAGGAACAGGCATGTTAGGCATGCCTCCTCAAAACCCTTATAGTTACCCACAACAAACACCAACTAGGACCGCATTTTCAAACACCGCTCCAGTAGAAAACATGACATCTTCCGGCTTGACACCAAACAACCCATACCAAAACAATGCTCCTCCTTACCTAAAAATTTATTCAAAGTTACCATAAGGAGACATGTTCTCTTCTCTCGGGATGTTCGTTCAACCACATGGATTCCCTTATGTCCCTACAAACGCATATGCTATGCCATATCAACAACCCATGCCACCTCAACCCCCTTAACAAGTGCCATCGATGGTCGAGGCCTATGCGGTAGGGACTTATTCAGAATATTTAAAAGAGCCCCTAGAATTCACCATATGAGGTGTTATGCTTCTAATACCTCTTCCCGATTTACCCAAATATAAAGGGGAGGGTGATCCAAATGCACACATTAAGGCCTATGCCACAACCATACGGGAGTTACTCCCTTGGGACGGGGTTGTCGCTAAAATATTCCCTAAGACCTTAGAAGGTATTTCCCTTGATTGGTATTACAGAATACCTGAAGCCTCGATACACTCATTTAAACAACTCGTGTCAGAATTCATCAAAGCTTTTGACATGAACAAATTGTTAAGAACAGGAATAAGGGAGTTCTTGCATATTAAGCAAGAACATAATGAATCCACTGCTCATTTTATTCAAAGGTGGCATATGGTCCTCTACTCATCAGCAAGTGCTCCAAACATGGATCAAATGGAACTGTGTAATTTATTCCTTAATTCTCTCAATAAAGAGATAAAGGAAGAATTCCAAGAGTTCCCACTAAGAACTTACGATGAAGTAATTGAGAGTGCTCTCCGAATCGACCAAGCAGCGATAGATAGTGGTCATAAGACATATGGGGCAAATGGGAAATTAACCACTCCCAATCAAAACACCGTGGCCTATCCTAATGCCGAGAACGCTAATCAAGGACCTAAGATCCTTAACAAGAACCGTGGAGTTACAACAGATGGAGTAACTGACCAAGTTAAAAGGGAAAACATTGTAAACATTTTTCCACTGTTAATAATCAGAGAAATAACAATTTTACTCCAACAATCAACGTGGTGGATTTTAATCGTCCACCACAACAACAACAATAACAACAATAACGAAAAATCCAAACACAAGGTACAAATCGAAACCGGTTTGGATACAGAGTCAAAACCAAAGGCAACAACCTAAAAATTTCAACTCTAACAACTAACAACCTTATTAGAATTTCAGGCCACAATAGATTATAAATCATGACCTCAAATTATAATCCCAATTTATATTGTGGCTTCGACAAGATTCAAGGCCATGATACTAGGACTTGTCGTGAATACAATAAATTCATGCAGCATTTTCTAGAAGATCAAAAGCAACTCTTTATAGATATGTTTTTAGCAAATTCTGTAGTACCCATGCCAAACACTTATGCAGGGGCAATTTCCCCTCAAAATGCACCCCTCAAGATCTTTAATGATCCACTCCCAAATCATTCTAACAATAACAAGCTAGATCCTAATGGAACAAAAAAGGGTGTCATAACAGAAATAATGATCATGAAGCTTCAACTTCATTAAATCCACCGGTCGCACCCCAACTAGGAACTCGACCCCAAACTAATATAGTTGGTTTGGTAGAGTTAGACACCGAGCTACCCATAGAAACCATAACAAGAACACAGGATTATTCATCCCAACCTACTCCAAGTTATCCATTGGAACCAAACAACAGTCAACAAACGTTGGTAAAACCCATAGGCGCCTATGATTTAATTAACAATTTAACTAAAACCTTCTCTCACATCTCCTTTTTGGATTTGTTAAAGAACTCTCCCGCCCATAGGGCTTCCCTCTTAGAAGCGTTAGGCCTTGGTCATTTAATCAACATCACTCCTCCTCCAGGAAACACAAGTAAACCATGTAGACTTTGACGTTTATCCTTCGGGCAGCTAGATAGGGATACTGAATTTATATTTGATATAAGAAAAATGCCAACAGATGCTAAAATTGCACGAAGAGGTGACCCAGCTTTACATTTACAAGTATGGGTTTACAATAATTATGTTAAACGTGTAATGGTTGATGATGGGGCAGCAGTTAACATAGTCCCCTTCGCTTTTCTTCAAAAGTTAGGATATGGAGAGACAAACTGTTCCACAACATGAAATATGCTAAGAGGATATGATAGCCTCAAGGCCACTTCGATTGGAACCATAGTTTTACCAGTCACTTTAGGACCCAAGATGGTCCTCACCGAGTTTTATATTATATACCAGAAACCAACTATAATATGATCCTTGTTTAGCCATGGATACAATGCATGAAGGCAATCCCTTCCACGTTATTCCAAGAAATAAAATTTCTACATTTAGGAAAATATTCATGGCACAAGGTGACCCAAAATCCTTTGATATACACCTAGCTAATTTGAAGAAAAGACCGGGCGTTCACTCCGAGTTTGAACTCCCAAAAATCAACTCATCAAACCAATTAATTTGAAACCAAAAGAAGAGTTGATACCCACCACAAAGTTAGAAGTTACAAATCCAGCCGAGGACATTCTAGCACTAAAAAATGAGACCAATGTTATAAAAATAGTGTCACTAGGGACTACCGCAAAAATTGTCAAGTTGCTAGAGAAAGACTTACCTATTCTCCTACCATTTGATTCTATGGGTATGGGACACACCCTGGGAATTGCTTCTCTTCCATCAAAATTTTTATGGTAGAAGTAACCGAAGCAAAGGAAATAGATATGACAAATATCCCAACATCCATTTTTCCAAGCAAGTATTGGACTCTCCACTTCGATGGAGCTAGATGTTGCTTTGGAGTTGGGGCGGGAGTAATCTTTACTTCACCCGAGGGAAAGATCCTACCTTTCACCTTTAAATTAAACTTTGAATGTACAAACAACGGGATGAGTACGAAGCTCTCCTCCTTGGCCTCATCCTAGCCAAAAGAATGGGCGTCGATAACATTAGAGTGCTAGGAGACTCACAACTAGTTGCAAACCAAGTCTCTGAGGTATATGAAACTAGGGCTGAACATTTACAACTCTATAAAATAGCAGTATTAGATCTAAGCAAGGGATTTAACTTCATATCAATTGAAGCAATCCCATGAGAGCATAACCTTCTCATAGATTTGATAACAACCTCAGCTTCCTGTTTCACTCCAAACAGTGAGTTGGAAGATACAAATTTCATAGTATCACTTCGTACTGAACCATTAGTGCATAAAATATCAACAAACTCACTCTTGACTCATGGAGAAGTTGAGGATGATTTTTCTATCGTAGATCAATTTGACGATGATATAGTCACTCTCGAATATCTAAAGACCTATGCTTTGAGCTACACCTTGCTCACCTTATATTTTATCTTTTCATAATACCACATTCCTCTTCCTATTTTGGAAATCCCATGGTAGAGTCTCCTCCACAGAAGGATTGATATCTACGAGATAGAAAACAGAGAAAGCTTGGAACTACCTCCGCCCCACCTAAATTTGAAGAAGGTAATGCTTCTTTAATAGAAGACGTTCCATTGACATAAACATTGGGACGAAGGAAGAACCAAAGATTTTGAAGTTGGGATCCTTGTTAACTCCAGAGGAGATAGAAATACACACCCAAATCCTCAAAGAACATAAAAGGCTTTCACATTTAACTATAAATAAATTATGGGCATTGCACCACATGTTGCGATGTATAATCTTGTCACTAAACCAGACGCGAAACCAATTAAACAGAAGTCAAGACCAATGAAGCCAAAAGTGGCTCTCATGATAAAAAAGGAAGTAATAAAACTTCTCCAAGTGGGATTCATCAAGCCCGTTGACTATTCACAATGGGTATCTAATATCATCCCTGTTCTAAAAAAGAATGGGAAGATACACATTTGCATAGATTTTCGGGATATTAACAAAGCTTGTCCCAAGGATGACTTCCCATTACCATCCATTGATGTTATCGTTGATGCAACAACTAGATTTGAACTGTTGTCCCTCATGGATGGGTTCTCAAGGTATAATCAGATTAAAATATCTAAACAGGATCAAGCCAAAACTACATTCATAACTCCCTGGGGAACTTATTGCTACGCTGTCATGCCATTTGGTCTTAAGAACGCTGGTGCTACATATCAGTGGGAAATGACATATATATTCCACGATCTTATCCATAAAATTGTGGAATCCTATGTGGATGACTTGTTGGCCAAGGCCAAGAAATGCTGTGATCATTCAGAAGTTCTCCGTATCATCCTCTCACGACTAATTGAATATGGCATCACATTAAACCTAGAGAAGTGCGTGTTTGGTGTCACGGGAAGTAAAACGGGCTACATTATATCTTCATGAGGGATTGATGTTGATCCATCCAAAATATAGGTTGTTCTCGAAATGATCCCACCATCGAATGAGTCTGGAATCAAGTCATTTCTTGGGAAACTCGGTGCAATATGAAGGTTCATCCCGGATTTAAGTTTTTCCATTCATCCAATCAACAATCTATTAAAGAAAGATTATAACATTGATTGGAATGAAGAATGCAACAAAGCCTTTGAAGCAGTTAAACGCTTCTTGTTGTCTCCACCCATGCTAATGCCTCCCAAACCAGACTACCCTTTGATCTTATACTCACAAGCCACTCATGTCTCGCTAGCCTGCATGCTGGCTCAAGAAGACAATGATAAATGAGAACGTGTGGTCTTTTTCATCAGCCGAACGTTGCTCGATTATGAAACACGCTACACACAGGTAGAGAGAGAATGCCTGGTAATAGTTTTTGCAACAAAACGTTTAAGAGATTACATGTTAAACTAGGAAACAAGGTTCATTGTAAAGACAAACCATTTATGAACATTTCTCACACAAGGATATTTGTCTAAAAAGGCTGGGTGTTTCATAACCTTAATGGGAGAATTTGAGTTAAAATTCATAAACCGTAAATCCATTAAGGGAAAAATCATTGCAGACAGGTTAGCTGAAAATCCACTAGATGGAGGCAATCTAGTAAATCTGTACTTTCCTGATGAGTGTGTATACTTCATCGAAACCAGGCCCCCCATCTATACATGTCCTTGGTACACTGATATCATCAATTTTATCATGGACCATACATACCCGGAAGGTGCCACATCACAACAAAGAAGGCGGTTACACATTATCACCACTAAATATGTTGTTTTAGAGCAATTACTCTATCATAAAGCCTTCAACAACATGCTTCTAAGATGTGTTTTGACTTAGAAGGATCCAAGAAGATTCTTCATGAATCCCACAGTGGGATATGTGGAGGCCACTTCGGTGGTCATGCCATCGCTCGAAAAATACATCGGATGGGCTATTTTTGGCCCACTCTCGAGCATGACATAGTAGAATTTATACGTAAGTGCCACAAATGCCAAGAATTCTCTCATGAGATTCACATGCCAAAGACAATCCTGCATAAGCCAATAGTGACCCCGTGGCCCTTCTCCACATGGGGTCTAGACTTGATAGGGAAGTTCTCTCCCTCATCAACTGATGGCCATAATTTTATAATTATAGCCACGGAATATTTTACCAAATGGGTGGAGGCTATGCCTCTCACCACTGTACCAGGTTCGGTAATTTCCAAATTCATTATGAATCAAATCATTTGCAGGTATGGTGTCCCACAAGTCATTATCTCAGATAATGGCACGTCCTTTAAAAATGATGAAGTCCATGTGTTATGTAGCAAATTCAAGATAAACCATCACACGGCCTCTCTGTACTACCCTCAAGCCAATGGGTAGGCTGAAGCGACAAACAAAACATTAAAGGCTATTCTTCTCAAAACGGTCAAAGAGAACAAGCGAGATTGGCATTTAAAACTATATTCATCCTTGTGGGCCCATCAAACCTCAATAAGAACACCAACAGAGCAACCCCTTTTCGTTGGTATTTGGTGTTAGGAAATATTTATTTAGTGCTCCATTAATATTTATGATTGAATATTTACTTAGAGGTAAATATATATGGGTGATGTAAATGTTAATGTGAGTTGTTTGATAAACAACTCATATAACAATATTAGTTTGGGTGAGTTTTAATAACTCACGTATATAGGTGTTGAGAGAGAGATTTGTGGGAGTGTTGTTGAACAACCTCCTTGTTTTTAGGAATGCATATTCATATATATATGTGTAATCCGAATCAATTGATTAATGAGAGAAGGAATTACAGTTTGTGTGTTTATTCTGTGATCCGCACTTTGCTCTTTCATTTGCTATCGTGAGCGATCATATGTCTGTTATTGAGATTTAGAATATAAAAAATGAGAGGTCATTGCATAGTATCTTTTTAAGCATAGGGATCTGTACAAATCAAAGAAGTCTAGTCAAATTTACATTGACGGACCTGTGTATTGTTGCAACTCATGGATCAATTCTATACACAATTATGGATCAGGCGTGATGCAGGTGTATGCGACATGATGTTGGTCTACAATGGCGAATAGATAATTCACACAACTATTATTTGATTAGTGTATTAAATACCTGGTCATACTGTCGTGTGACTTGCACTCTCAGGTGGCGCTCTATGTGAAAATTGCATCAAACATATTTCATCACATGTCTTCCTTGCGTCTTTCTCTACAGAGTGTTTAGCTTGTTTTCCACTACCATTGGATCTCAAAGCTCAGAGTTTGCAACGTGTACCGGTCATTTGAATCTAACACCTCTAAATGTGATAAAACATTAACCAATCGTGACTGTCATGAATAGCTCCATATTTGTATTCAATCAATGAGTGTAGATCTGCATACATTGGAAATTGGGAAATACCATGTATGTACACATAGCCATGCACATTCACCACGCCATTGAGAAGTCAAACACACTATACTTAGTCCTACGTCCCTGTCTTCTTGGATCATTTTCTGAGAAATTAGTGCAGATCTACTTGGTGTCCAAGATCGACTTTCTACACGTCATGAAGTCCCTCTTCTCTGGTTGCTTCACTATTCTATATCAACACGTGGCTTCAAAAAATCTACCTGTAATCCATACACATAAAAGGTTTGATTACAGTGTGTTGGTTTAATCAATACTGATTTTTGGCTTCTGTGGCGTCATTTTTGTCTATTTTAGTTTTTATTTTCAGTCTATCTGTAGTTTTGTCCCATTTAATGCAAAAAGAGTCGGTCATATACTCATTCCCATAGCATTAAAGTGGAGCCCACAATCAATGTTTATTTCGAGTCGAGTCTATGAGTGTCTACTTAGTCAAGTAAATTTTTATGTTCTATAGTTTTAGAGTTATGTTTAAAAAAAAAAATTGTGTCATCAATAATGTCAAAATGTTGATTACGTTTCAAGTCATTATCTTGCCATTAGTTGGTTGTCAATTTTTTTGTCAAATTCAATTTGTGAGTGGTTTGTCCATTAGGTTTGTTTAATTGTTAAATTAGTCAATAGTGTCATTAAGTAGATTATTTCATTATTATTTTTTATGTGTTAGTTGTTATTTCATCAAAATTTAATGTTGTAAAAGTCATGTCATTGTCAAAATCTACAGTTCATGTCATCATAGTGTTATGTTGTGTGAAAATTGAGTCATTGTAAAAATTGTAAAATAAAATAAAATTGCCTTACGGACGCATTTTCGGTGTTACCCGACGTCCTGATAACCATTGATCCACAAAAGCTAAATTTGTTGAGCTAGCAGTATGACACCGGAGGCAGGAGGCATCAGAGGTTGGAGGTCATTCAGCGACCTCTCATCAGTCGCCAACGATGGGGCCGCACAGATGGTTTGGTGACATTTTGTGGTGTATTTGCTTTCAGCTTGTGTCGTGTGCTTCTTGTCATGTTTTTTTCGAGTTCCAGTATCAGTGTTCCTGTTTGTAGTGTTCATGATTGAATAAGTGGAAATTTCACATTGAGGGGGGGAACATGATCCAATGTTCCATTTCCATTATGTCAGCTTTTCCTATGTATGTATGAGCAACAGATTTCAACAAAATTTCCTATGTTATTCCCTGCAGTGAGATATTGATGAGGGCTGAGAATAGTACTTTGCATATCATGATGTGGTTGTAGGTAAACCACTTGAAAACCTTCATTTGTGGTTTGTGGTAAACCAATAGCAAAACCACCATTCTTGGTTGTTGGTAATCCATTTGCAAAACCATCACTTTGTGGTTTGTGGTAAACCAATTGCAAAACCACCATTCTCAGTTTTTGGTCAACCGTTTGCAAAACCATCCCTGAGGTTTGTGATCATCCTGTGAAAATCACCAGATCATGAGCAGGTGCAAGTATAAGGCAGGTTTTCCCCATGTTCACACTAAGGGGGGGAATGTTAGGAAATATTTATTTAGTGCTCCATTAATATTTATGATTGAATATTTACTTAGAGGTAAATATATATGGGTGATGTAAATGTTAATGTGAGTTGTTTGATAAACAACTCATATAACAATATTAGTTTGGGTGAGTTTTAATAACTCACGTATATAGGTGTTGAGAGAGAGATTTGTGGGAGTGTTGTTGAACAACCTCCTTGTTTTTAGGAATGCATATTCCTATATATGTTTAATCTGAATCAATTGATTAATGAGAGAAGGAATTACAGTTTGTGTGTTTATTCCTGTGTGTATCTGCACCCGCTCTTTCATTTGGGGTAGAAGTAGTTCTCCCTCTTGAGGTTGAAATACCCAGTCTCCACATCTCATTACAAGGGATTCTGGATGAAGAATCTTATAGGGAGGAAAGTCTCTCTCAACTAGAAAGCCTTGACGAGGTCAGGCTAAATGCCAAACAAAGGCACGGTGCCTATGCCGATTTGGATGTCTTTGGCAAGTACAACAAAAAGTCTATGAGTGAGAAATATATGAGGGAGATCTAGTTCTAAGACTAGACAAAGCTGGATCGATAAGAAAAACGGTGAAGGAAGGAAGTTCGGCCCAAATGGTTGGGCCCATACCGAGTCATGAAGGACTACGGAAATGGTGCGTATCTTTTGTGCACACTAGAAGGTGAGGAATTTAGTGAAACTGTCAATTCCTTGCATCTTAAATGGTTTTACGCATAAAACATCAAAATCATTACTTGTACATTATAGCTACCTACATTGCATTAGTCATTTATTTGTTTCATTCTGTCCACTCATTTCGTAAAAATGTAGACCATGAGCTTACTCTTAAGCAATGTTACAAATTTCTCAAGGTATTGGCAAAGGCTTTCAAATCACATCTCTTCAAAAATAATCAAGTATTTTCAAATCTTCTCATCAAGTTTGACAGATAAATATTGATGAAAACCATACCGAGGCCTCGCATACTTGGTTTTGCTCTTTCTTTCTACTAGGTGAAGTTGTCCTTGCCTACGGTCTGTTCTAGAAGCTTCTCGGTGTCACATCTATCCCTCTTAAATCTCTTTAAACGAAAGGATATCCCAAAGTCATAGATCAGAAATGTCAAAATCAAATGAAATCAAAAGCACCAAGCAAACAAAATATTTTATTTTACACACTTCTTTGCCCCATTAACCTTCGGTGATAAGCCCACATCTCTTATTGGTGGTGTGAGGTTGGGAAAGGAAAGGAGTGCCCTTACTCGCCTATATCTTGCCTCACAGAAAATAAATCCATCACAGAGAGGTTTGAGAAATATTTGTGTGAAGGAAAAATGAGTGGAACATTCAAACAAAGGGAAGAACTATGATATTATAAACTTCACATGACCTTTGAGGAGGAATGAAACATTCCAAAGGAGTTACCCTTAGTAGTGGGCAAGGTAGTGCAGTTCGTGGTGTATCAAAATTTTTACATCGCACGGTTTGCAATGAAGGATGGGACATGGAGTCCCTGGTGCAAATTGCCATATGCCTTCACAACATGTTACTTTTAGGAAGAAGTACACAAAATTACTGATGCGCACTAGTTGAGCTATAATGTGGACAAGGTAGACTGTGACTACCATACTCTAAGGAAAACTTATGTTTATCCAAGTCGATCTGCATATATCGAGAGGCTTATTTTTGATGTTATAAGTATGAAGCTGGTAAGTTTGGCTATTAGGGACAAGTGGGGCCGCACTTATCTATCTACAGCTCAACCTTAGGTTGGAAAATTTAAAGTATGTTTAGAATGAGGTCATGCTCCTAGGGCCACCTAAGGGAAAACATACACTTGACAATGTGGCAACCCAAAGCCTCGCCTCGATCGTAGAAGGAGACAAGGAAGAATATCTCAACAAGGATAGTGGAGGCTTGGACCATAGAGGTTGGAGGCGGACCACATACAAAGTAGAAAGTGAGCATGTATATACTCCCCACGGACACAAGGAGGAGAGGAATACTTAGATGTGGGTATAGTCCATGAGGAATGCCGGTTTGAAAAGAATTTTAGAAGAACTAGAACCTAAGGCACAGGAAAATCTAAACCTTTATGGAGGTTACGTCGAATCTCCCCTACAAAAATCACCCGAGAGAAAGAAAAGAAAAAGATGAATATTGAAGAGGAGGAGGAGTATGAAGAGAGTGCACCAGAACCTTGGGATGAAGAAATGAGAGATGAAGAGGAAGGGGTGAAAGAGGAAGAAGAAACTATGCAAGAACAACCCAACATGCCCATTATGACTCAAGTAGGAGAAGGACCAACTCCGAACTTGGCACCCAAGTTTCTAAGGGGCCAAGGAAAAAAGAGAGAATGTAAGTGAAGATTATGTTGTCCCTAGTATGGGATATACTGAGGACACACGAAAAATCATATACACACTGGTTTTTGAGCACTGCTGGGCCTTAAGGAGTTATATGGATGAGAGATGATGGATCCAGATATGGCCACTATGTGCACAAAGGAAAAAATTATCCTAGTCCATGCAAACTCATATGGATGAACCAAATTTTGACATGTGCAAGGAGTCCTATGTCTCGTGAAGAGTGAAGAAGGCACCCCAGAGCAGGAACATGACAATAAAACCTACTATAATGTCTAATGAGCAGGTCAACAATGCAATGGTGAAAGTATCTACTGAGGTGGCAAAGACAAAAATTGATAAGGCCCACACCATTCAAGCGCTGCTTGAAGAAAATAAGGATAAAACTATAGAGATAACATGTTTAAAGGAAGAGAAGGAATGAGAATGGGAAAATAATGAGGCATTCGTTAGCATGGTAGAGGAAATTGGTGATCACATCCTTAAAAAAGGCCTCATCTAGAATCTCGGGTATTAGAAAATTTTCCTTCTACTATTTATTATGTGTGCACTTTGGTCAATTTAGTGTTAGATGACAGACCAATTTGGATGCCCACACCAAAAAGATTTTGAACAAGAGGTAGAGAGAGCAAGGACCTCTATGGTTAGGAAAATTTCAACTTATGAGGCATTTCTCCAAACTTTGAAGGATGAGCTGAAGAAAGTTGACCAAGATCTCAATTTATGTGTGGCACTAGAAGTAGTAATAAGGACCAAAACTCTAGTTGAAGATAATGAAGTTCTAGTAGCGATGAAAGATGAGACACTATGGTGCTTGAGGGTAATAATATGGCGATGGTGAAACAAAAGTGTGAGGCCCTCGCAATGACCAGAGATCCACACAAAGAGAGGATTGATGAGATTGGGAAGCTCATAACACAAAAGATGGACCTCTTAGAAGGAATGATGTCAGGTATGGATAATGTTTTCTGGATACTACAAAATGAGAAAGAAAATATTACTTAGGACGAACTGGATTTCATAGCCACATATATTCTAGAGAAGAAAAGGACCATGCTAAATGAATGGTAGACATTGGAGGCTGAAATCAAAAATGAATATCCAGAGCTAATCCTCCCAGTTGAAGAAGAGGGTGTTGCAGAGTGAAAATTCATTCTTTTGTATAGTGTTTCATTAATTATTTCATTCCTTATTCTTTATTATTGGGAACATCAGAAATAATTCCCATTATCGGGATGACAATGTACTTTAGTGTGGGGTAATGTTGAGCAGAAAAAATGTTTCTCTAAGGAGAAGACACACAAAGGATGTGTGCACGAGAACAAGGCACATTTGAAGGCATGGGAAGATAGGAAAGGAAACACACACCAAAACACTTTGGCTCAGGACTTAGCCATTTTTTTGGATAAAGGATATTTTGGAGATAGTGTGCAGAGCACACATAGATATGAAGAATTGCACTACATGCAATGGTATTTTGGGAACAAGCGGTTGTTAAGTGCCATGCATAGTTTAGGCTAATAATAGGATTTCTTCTTAGAGTTAACTATAGGACATCTATTATTAGAACACTTGCATGTTGTGTAAGCCATTATAAAGGTGCATGGATATTATCAACATGTGACCTATTTTGAGAAGTGCCTAGGCGGTGAAGGGAAAGTCCCCACCTCTACAAATATGGATTGAACTATGTAGTTTAGAGAGAGTGAATTATTGTATAGTTATGTTGTTGATCTTAATATGCGCATGAATCATGGAGATAATTTATAGTGTAAGAAGATTTTGTGTTTTACAGTGTTTAATGCAATGGAGTATATTGGTTGGATAATGGTGTTAGACATAACTGAATTTGGTTCTTGTATGGTTAGCCTTATTATAGTTATTGTTTAGTTCATGATTCTCTAAGATATATATCTGGTTTATGCACTATGAAATGTTTATGATTAGTTATGGATCTGAATATGTATTATCATCATCACACTAACATCTTGCACAAGTAATTATAAATAGGTGCCTAGTACCTTTGCATGTTTTTGTGAGCACTCAACTTAGGTTGAGTGATGTGCCAATGATCTTGGGTTTTCTATAGTAGATTCTAAGTTGCATCACCCATTTACCTTCCTTATACAACCCTAACTTGTCCCTTTCTATCTAAGCCCTAATCCCGCTTCCTATGGGCTCCTTGTCCCGAGCTCATCATCTTCCCACTGTCTAAGTGGATGGGTCCCCACATTCAAAAGTGACCCATCCAGGTCTTCATCGACCCTATAAAGCCACCTTCCCCCTTCCTTTCTCAAGGATACAAATATAAAATCTTGAGCTCTCATGCAATCTCACCTTCATCTCTGAGTGCCTTTTGCAGCTTCCTACCAATCCTAGAGTCTTCTTGGAGCCTTTGGACATCAACTTGGGATATTTTGGGAGTTATCTTTCCCCCTTTTCATTCTTCATTTCTTTGTTGCATCTTTCATCCATTTTCATCTCTAACTTCTTGTGTATGTTCAGGAATCACTAGGAACTTCATCTCTGTCTGTTTAGCCTCTGTTTCCATCTACATGTCTCTATTTTCAGCCCATCCATTTTTGTTCAAGTCTAACTCAACCCCACTCACTATCAAATCTGCCTGGTCATCGTCGAACCAACATCCATTACATCAATTTCTCTATCATCTAGATCCAAAACCATCTATTTTCTATATCCACCTCGGTCTCACATCCAACCACTATGTCCTTCTGTCATCTCGATTCATTCTTTAGTACCGTAGTCACCGATCCATATTTTCCATATTTACCCTTAGAATTATAATTTTCTTGCATCATTTCTATTTCCTCTTGTTTCATCCCCTTTTGCAGGGTTCTTGTTTATCATTCCGGTGCAGAACGAACTCTAGATATGCCATCGAATTTGTAGATATACATTTTACACCATTTTTTTAGTCCACCCACCTCAAGTATACATCGACTAGCCCTCGTAGTATTAGGTCATCGTTGACCCCTGCCATGATTTATATATTTTATCATATTTATATCACATCTTATTTTATCATCTTATATCCATATTTTAGCTTTTGTTTTACTTCAGATTTTGCATTAATGCTACATCCAATTTATAAAATATCCATTTTATCTATCTTTATCAAACATGAGGGTTGACATCCATCCTAGGAAGTTCTTACTTCTTGGGACTGACTTTGTCAGGAAATCCTCCCATCTTATCTACTAATCCAATCTTTTTCTATTGAGTTATCTTGATTTGCAAGTCACTTAGCTCACTGTGAAGAAGGATTCATCATTTGTACCCATCCACATCATTATTCCATCTCAAGGTACCATAAACCCTTCATATTCTAAGTTGCTTTATTTTATTTAGTACTAGTTCACTAATCTAAGCAGGAAAGAGGAAATTTTTTCCAACATTCTCGCACGCCCGATGGGACCCACCCTTTCTAGGCGAGTCTTGTTATTTTTTTCATTTTCATATTCTTTTTACATTTCCTACTAACCTTACAAGGGAAGGAACGCACATCGATCATGCTTAATTGCTTTCTTGTGTTAGATTGTGGATTACTTAGATTTTCTTTTACTCGCTTGTTGGCTTTACAGATCGAGATAATAAAGAAAAACATATTCTAGGTATTCCTTTTTTTTTTCCACCATATTTTTATTTATTGAATTGCATCACTTGTTTGTTCCTTGTCAAATCTCCATATTTTGTTTTAGATCTAAAAATAACCCTTTCATTATTAATTTCAAATCTAGTTTAAGTAGGGGTTTAACACGTTGCATACACACTTCATCACACACATCCAAACACATAAACCAATTCACACATCTAAACATCCCTTACCAGGTGGAATTATTGGGATTTCATCACCCAATAGGAAAGTTGATGCAAAGTGATCTCGGCCTCATTATTAACTCTATAAAAATTTGGGCCTCACATACCTTTGGGTATATCGAGGACTCCAAAGCCAAAACCACCGAAAATAGCCTTAGATCGACCATTTTCCTAGGTTCCCCTTTAAGCCTTTTTATTTTCTTTTCTCACACTCTTTTAATAATCATGATGATAAAAAATTTGTTGCTTGATTTTTTTGTTAATAAAATACATAAAAAAATGTTTATCTACTTCATGCCTATTATCACTCCTTCTCAGGCCAAGAAAACACAACAATCCACCTCATCTAATGACATCCCTTCTTCCAATGATCTTTCCCAACAAGCTTCTAAACTTGAGACCACACCTTTGATCTCCCAACCTTTTATTTCTATGGTCTCACTTCATGAAGACCATGTCATCCAAAATGATCCTCATATTGAAACCAATCCTTCTATTTTTTTTTTTCCTTAGTCCATTTATTTTATACCATCTTTGCCTTCATCTTCTCGCCCCTTTAGAGACTCTTGGACCTCCTACTATCCCTCGTGGATGCTCGGAGTTTCAAGAACTCCTTGATGCTAATCCTATCACCCTTTATGACTACCTATTTTGTAAGTCCTCCAAAATCCCTCAATCCCATCAATCTACTCAATTGGTGGATCCCATTCCACCCAAATCACCTCATATCAACACTATCCCCACTTCATTCACTACTTTGTCACTAGTATGCCTTTAGATTTTTCTTTTTATACCCAAATTCCGAGGCATGCCGACACTTCATTTAGATAGATCTGAACGCTCACCTAAAGTGCACGAAGATATCATGTCCCTCTTTGGTACTATCTTTCCAAGGTGTTAGCATAAATGTTCATAATAACCATAATCAAGTGTATATTCCATCATAATAATCAGATCCATGAGCTCAGTTTGGAAACACACATAATAAAGAAAGTATAAAGGTTTAGATAATAATTAGACCAAATTTACCATAAAAGAACCATGAATAGAGACACCAATAACCAATATCCATCCACAAAGATCCATCATATTATCTCATCACAAACCAGAATATGAATACATAACAATAATGTCATAAAAGTCTTGTTCACAAGTTCATACCAGCATCAATACTCTTGTACATACGGTCATAAAAAAATCAGAAATCTATAAACTATGTAGATCAATGCATATATATAGGGGTGGGGACTTACCCTTCACCACCCACACATTCACAAAATAGGTTGCATGCTCAGATTAGCCATGCACCAATAACTACATGCTTCTACATGGTGGCTAATAATAGATTAAGCTATAATCAAGCTCTATCTTAATCCTATTATTAGCACAATCTATGCATGTATCTTGGTCTCCACTTGTTCCCAAAATAGCTCTTCCTTGGCCATGAAGTCTTCATGATTTTCTCTTTACGTGCTCTACACTCCAAGATATTTTTAGCTCGTGCCATGGAAAACGGCTAGGTCCCAAACTTATCTCTTTGGGTGCAAAACCTTAGGGCATAATTTTTTCACCATCTCGTGCCTTCTCACATACCACCTTCTTTCATGCCACTATCACACGCGCCTTTGATACTTCATCAATATTTCACAAACCCAACAATACCTATTCAATCATCTCAAGAATTACACTTACTTCCTTCTACATCTAAACAACATAACATAACTCTACCTTTTATCTCTTCTTCACATGTTCATGTAATCACCTCACAAACTCACCCATCTGAATCAATAAAACTCATCAACCTCGTCATCAAAGAGATTATCAATACATACTTTCCACTCAACCAAGTATAGTGTCCCAACCACCCATCACTTTCATCCCAACTAACTCCCTACAAAATCAATAAAACCTTCCCATCTCATAACAATCACCTCAATCTAACCAATATTACCACATCCATATATCTCAACATCAATATTTATCTCAACCAATCCAATCACAACCTCTTAATTACATTCCCCCTTATTAACCACTTCAACCAACACCAAAAATCTCCAAACATATCAAAAAATTAAAAACCCAACCCATCCACATTATATGCATCAAAATATCATCCTTTAACCTCCCAACCATAAAATGATCCCTTACAAGCACTATTGAGTAGGATGGCTAACCTTGAAGCTGCAACTTTGGGATCTAATACCAATTTTTCATAAAAAAATCTACAAAAAACCCATCAATCCATCCATCCTCATGAAACCTTATCCTCCTCATTGGGAATTTCTAAAATTATCCAAGTTCAATAGCAAAGACGATCCCCAACAAAACCTTCATGATTTTCGACATGCATGCTACCTTATCACCCATGATCAAGATCTCATGCTTCACACATTTCCTATGTCATTAGTTGGTCCCACATTAGATTGGTACAACATTATCCCACAAAAATCATTATTCACCTTCACTCAAATTACACAATTGTTCGTTAAACATTTCTCTATCAAAATTACATGTAATATTACCATCACCGACCTTTATGCCATTTGTGATTCGCAAGCGAATCTATCACATATTTGGTTTCACGATGGCGTAGCATTATTAACCAACTATCTTTCTCCCTTACACATATTGAACTAATTGAAATTGTCTCATGGTCTTTTACAAAGCACATCTCTGTAACCATTAAAATTCAATCTTTCCAAACATTTTAAGAGGATTTCACTTTGGTCTGAAAAATTGAACTCTATACCCTTGATTAAGGTCACCTTAACCTTGAATCAAACAAGCCTAAAATAGAGTTCATATACGCATTGTGAAAAATATAAAACTTCCGCCAATGCCATCATAGTTCAATCTTCATTCACATCCACTTCTCACACGGAGCCTCCACAAAGAGCTCATAGACCACTTCCTAACCCATGGGGGAATCATATAGTTCTATATTAGACAAGTTGATGGCATTCCACCTCATTCAACTTCCCCTATCTGACCCAATGGCAACTCACGACCCAAACCCATATGGTATCATGAGGGGAATTATTGTAAATATCATCAAGTTCAAGGTCACGACATTGAGAAGTTTTGTTCCTTCAAATATCATGTCTAAAAACTTATAAATTAGGGAGATATCCAAGTAGAAAATCCTAACACATTACCTAATCAACTCCTTGATATCTCTAAACATCTATCAACAAATCAGATTCCGCCCCCCATATATTATAAAACCTAATGTTCACACAATTAACACCCTAAATCAAGAGTCTACATTATTCCCTACATTTTCTACCCCATCATCTACCTTCACTTTATGACCTCCTTCTACAATAATAACCCCATTTATATCCTTATATATATCTACACCTACCACATCTCAACCTATCAAATCCACTCATTCATCCACATCTATAAAAAATACACCTACTACTACATCTACACCACCTATATATACCATTCCTATATCTATACCCACTTCCACATTAATCACATCTACTAGCATAACCATATCTACATCTACATCTCAATCTACATGTATATCTATGATACCCCTTGAAAAATTTCTTACAAAAACATCCCAACTTAAGAAAATCACCAATGATACACATGCCCCATATATAGAACCAATCACCGCCACACCAATCAATCGATACATATACAAACCATGACCCCTTACGATCTCATGAAGTGCATCATCCAAAACCCCTTACATCCTCAATATCCTCATCTCCAACATCCTCAACATCATCTGGTTATGCTTCTATAGACTCCATGTTTGAAATCATAATAATTCCAACCAATGGTAAAAAATCACAATCAAAGTCAAAGAACCTTAGCACACCTATCCAAAAATCCCTTACACAACCTCAAAAAGGTTAGAACACCCTCCTCCCAAGCTTAAGTAAACCAATGTTACATCATAAATCTTAGGAGAACCTCCCTCCATCTTAGTACTAGAACCTTCATTTAAGACACCCATCATCAACCAATCCAAGAAATCTACCCCTCCTTTTAAATCTAACCCCCTTCAAAATAAGTTGAGTCCCAAATCATCAAAACCAAATCATAGATACCCACTTCTCCTTCCAACTCTAAATTTGAACCAAAGGACCTCATGAAGTCTCATCAAAGTAGACCACCTCGTTTCCCTTCATGCACCATTCCCAAAACTTCTTCATGTACAACCTCTTCTTCAACAACCCCAATTGGGTCCTATACTAAAATATTTCAACAAATCCTTCAAGCATCTACAACCTCCCTTCGTCCTATCAAACCTTTTTATCCGCGTGGACAAAAGCCATCATGATTCAATTCTAATGCCGTGTGTACTTATCATCTCACTTCGGGCCATAAAAGTGAACATTCTAAGGCCCTCCAAACTCTTATCCATAATTTTATGGAAAAATATGACCATCTCATCCATGAAGACCATTCTTTTCCTTCTATTTCATCCACAACCAAATCCAATCCTCCCATTGAACCCTCACCTCATAAGGCATCTAAAATATGTCCTTCACCTCCTAAGACATCTAAATTGGATCCTTCACCTAAATTACTTATTGTAATCCATCTTCCAACATATGTTTCTCCTAACGGAGACCCCCTCTCTTCATTGATGTTATCCATATTACTAATCATACTCACTCTCATGATCCTCAATCATCTATCCAATAAAACCCCTAGAGGCATCATCGCTACTCCTTGTAACATTCCTATATGATCCCCCTTTTCATCCACTAGCTTGTACATGTCTGCATCCAAGTTACCTAATGTGGTGTAGTTACTTTTGTTGGGGAAGAATCCACTCCTCTCTCTTATTCCTATCACATCTCCTCCATCCAACCATGCCATGGACATCAATGAAAATATGACTCTTTCCCTGAATTTTTTAAATATCCACAATCATTCTAGTACCATTATTTTATTAGGCTAGTTCTCTTCCTCTTAATCCCTCATCCTTTATCTAGTTTGTTATCTCATCTATATTGTTATACCTCATCCTAGGCCCACTTTTATGGACATATTTTTCTCAACATGGATGCATATTTCCTCACTATTCGAAAGATAACGCATAATATTTTACCACCTCTTTTCTATCTCACCTTCTCGCAAGCTATCATTTTATCCCATCCACTCCCCCATCTAACAAAAATATAAAATAAAGATACTTTAACATCGTTAACCTTGAGTCCTTAAACAAAATCAAAATGTCACTACTCTAGAAAGGGGTCAAAGAGGAAATTTTTCTCCCAACTAGATTAGATCATACACACAAATCTTGAACATATTGTCTCTTGATGGTAAATCAGAAACAAAACCTCTTAACACATTGCACTTGTGGTCATTCTACTATTAGCATATCTACCATCGTGCACTTATTCATCCTAGTGGTCATCCATCCATCATTAGCCTCCTCCATCTTTCATCATAATGATATGGAATTATGTGGTCTACCATCACTTTCCTAGTTGCGACCTTGAATATGGGCACCACGTCTCTACTCATAGCATGTTCCTTATGGATAGGTTCTTCCTTCTTAGTGAGAAATCTGTGATCATTACATCCATCACCCTCTTATTTACCTATTGGAACCACGCTAAGGGTCCATAGGGTGTCACTTGTACATTCGCTATCCCCTTCTAAGATGTATACCTAACTATCCTTAATTGTTCCCTAAAAATTCAAAATTCCATGGATGCTCATATTAAAAAGATATCATATCAAAAAGAAGAATACTCCCTCGAAGGACAATTTTCATAAAAGCATAAAAATTCAAAAGCATAAATTGATCCCTCAAAGGATAGCTATCATATATATATATATATATATATATATATATATATATATCCGTGAAATCTGTAAATAGTAAAATCAAAAGTAAAAAGAATAAAAGTAAAAAGTAGACCACTCCCTCAAAGAATGGATACCATCTCATATCATGGTAGTGAAAGCTTCCTGATTGTTCATCCTTCTATCTATTTTAAAAATTAATGCATAAAAAGAAAAAGTAAGCATCCTAAGAAAGCTTCCCACATCAATCAACTTTCTCATCCATAGCAAACTTCCCGCATTAATCAGTTTTCATCCCATTATGTAGAGCTGGGGCATAGACCTAGGGACACCCACCTATGGAGAACATATATTCCTGTATACAAGTTACATCTAAACCCCTTTGTTGTGTCAACATTAGGTTCATAAGTCCACTTTCCATATTTTCCACATGATCCTTGGAATAACTAACTATTATTGGTTATGTGTTAACACATGTTATTGGTTGTAAGTGCATTGCCTTAATTGGATCCTTTTGTTTACCTCCAATCTAGTTTGAAGAATAATTTCTACATGTGCTCCTTGCTATGATCACATGTAATTTATCTAGTTTTTGGTCTCATTCTATTGAATTTGCATCCTTTCTCTCTCTGCTATGCATATTTTTGGTGAGAAAATTTGTTAGGGGACAAATTTGTGGGTTTCTTGCCAATACTTTGAGAATCTAAGTCCCTCTACTTAAACGGTGCAACTTCCATATATGCATGTACGAGTAATGGTGGGTTTTATCTGGGTTGGCCTTGTGATAAGGGATCAAATAGGGGCACTCCACTGACCCTGTGGCAAAGCTAGCAATGGCTTGCTAGGGAGGAATTTTCTAGGAGAGTGGGAAAGGGAGTGAGAATGTTAGATAAGAGAACTAATGTTGTAAGTAGAAAATCAGATTCTTGCATACATCAGTTAGAAGTTTCATCACATGCATTAAAATTAAGAAGAAACAATTTTGCAAATAACAACAAGACCAATTAGAATTTAATGAACACAAAGTATCAGTAAATCCCTTAGTAAAAAAAGGCTAGAAACTCCTTCTTATTGTATTGATGCTCAAGCAAAAATTGTACATAGTATGAGAATGGAAGACATTTGAGAATAGGGGAGAATAGAAGAATTTTCTATCTCTTTTCTCTTTTCACAAGGATCTCTCTCTCATGAATTCACAAAAATAGCTAAGAAGACCCTCAAATGAGGAGTGCATTACAATTTATAGAAGAAGAAAAACTCTTCATCTTCTGGTGATTCTTCATATACCCCCAATGAATCTTCGTATGTCTCGACATGACTTAAGACTCTTCGCCTTCTTAGGAAAACATTAAGTCCCTTTTTATAACATAAAGGTGAATTATTACATTGGAAACATTAAGACATATGAAAAAGTGCAAACCCAAATGCAAAATTAGAACATTGAAGAAAGAGAACGTTGGGAAGGAAGAGAAGAGAGAGAGAGAGATAGATAGAAGGAAGAACAATGTTGATGAAAAAATATTCTTCCTCTGATAAAGTCTGTTAATCCTTTCAGATCACTCGATGGAATGCTCTAATATGATGAAATATGAATCCCCAAAATCATTACAACCTAAGAAACTTCCTTTGGATGATGCATGAACACCGTGAACTAAGTGTTTAAAAATATTGTCAAATGAATTCATTGGTGACCATGAGAATTACTCATGAGATCCCCTTTGAAGCGAATGTAGCCTTGGAAAAAATCTTTCCAAGTTGAATGAACAGTTTCGCTAATGAACGCAACTTATACCCCACACATGATATACATGTGACTTGAATCATGAAGTGAGTGTCGAAAGACACTATCGAGGTCCCTAGGATGGATCTCAAATGGCCAGTGATAAATTCCTATGGGTGATCCCGAATGATGATCCTTTTACAACACTTGTCATATTCTCGCCAACATATGTCCTCTGAGAATGATACATTTAATACTTATTTCACTAAATTGGGACTTATTCTAGTCCCAACAGCTAAAAATATACTCAATATCAGAATCTGATATTGCTATTTTCAGATTCCAAAATGTCAAATATTGGAATTATTTGCACTCCAAAATTGCACATATTGGATTCCAAAATTGCACATATCGATTCCAATATCACATATATTGGAATCCAGAATCACATATATTGGAATCCAAAATCACCTATATTGGAATTATATGTACTCCAAAGTCCCATATATCGGAATCTAAAAAATCAAATATTGGAATCCATTATACGGGCTAGCGTCTGCTAGCCATTATTTATGATTTGTTATGTACAAAACATGTTTCTGTTTTATAAGTGCTAGTGGTCAGTTGGCCATTATTTATGCTATGTTATGTATAGAACATGTTTCTATTTTATAAGGGCTAGCGGCCGCTAAGAATTATTTATGGTTTGTCTTAGTGAAGCTCCAAAAAATAAGTTCCCTCGAATTTAGTTTTTGATCAAATATCATCCCAAACATCTTCTCTTGTCCTTCAATGGTTACAATAAAGGCCACAACGTGGTGTTAAATTTGACGCCCGTTTAGATGTTTTTATTTTATCATTTTTATCCATAAAATAGTTGTAAATATTTGAAATAACTGTCACATATGACTTGCATATTTTAGATATGACTGCCAATTTTTATAGATTATTTATATATTAATTATATTAAAAAATATTTAAAAACAATCAAGTATATATAGTATAATTTAATATTTATTTTATGAACACTATAAAAAAACTATTTTACAAATTTTCAAGGGAAAGTTTTTCTGATAATTCACCACAGAAGAAGTTATTCAATCATATTGTCATCTTATAATCAGTGAAAATATAAATCCTCCCAACTTATATTTCGACAATCTCAACATTATAGAATAGAGTTACACAGTACATTCATAATAACATATGAATGTATATATTATTCGCAATGTTAAGCATTACAATCATAACAACATTCTGAAAAGATAAATAGTTATTTAGCATTTTCTTGCTCCAAGTATTTGATGCCCTCTACCACATTCAATTCTGAGACCTTATTTGTAATTTTTTGGTACAAATTGGCCATCAACCATTTATATTTTGTACAATATTTGTGTCTTCTTTTCATACCCACCATAAAATTTTCAAGAGGGTTTCCCTTTGCACCTAATGTAATACACAGAGTATTTTTCAAACTATATGAAAAATTGTTTCTACTCCAAACCTTTTCTAGGTCTCTTATTGTTATTCCCTTGACTATATTGCAATGTTCATTTCCCTAAGTGAGTCTTGGATTCAATACGGTTGATATTTTTTTATTGAATCTCATTGATATCTTTTTAACATCAATAGAAATGAGAGTGTTAGACTAGAATCCCAGTTCATAGTATGGTGATAATAATTTTATAAATTCTGATAGGCCACCTCGCAGGTTGACAACTTTCATATTGAACTTGAATGACATCTTCCTATTATATGTTTTGTTTATCCCATATAGCAGGTCCTCCATATACAAAATAATTAAATAACTCTTATCACTACTTGCAGGGAAGTAAACATTTTATTTTTGTCATTTGCATATCAATTACAACCAATTGAAATAAACAACATTTTAGCTTACGACTAACAATTACTGATTGAGATTGCGGCTTGGATTACACCACCTTTACATGTTGCTAGATCCATTGATGCAAGATCTATTTCAAATAAACAATCATCAATTCATAATCTATTTCTTCCTATTGAAAATGCGAGCATAATGTATTTGAAATAAACATTAATCAATTCATAATCGATTTCATGTTATGGAAAACTTAACTAGATAAATATAGTGGTTTATGTGGTGATATGGTAAGTACAATATCAATTATTCTCTATCTTATAATTCAAATTTAGTGGTTGTTAAGCTATGCTTATATTCGTCGAAACACCCTTCGGCAGAGAATAATCCTCAACTATTGCTGAGGATTTGCAACCGCTAGGCTATGCCATCATTGGCTAAAATACACTTAGCTAGAAAACCTTAAATGATGCTAGCCAAGTGCTACTTATATTTGTCAAAACACCCTTAGGCAAAGAAAAGTCCTCAGCTATTGTTGAGGATTTACGACCACTAGGCTATGCCATCATTGAAAAAACTACACTTAGCTAGAAAACATTTAATGTAGCTAGCCAAGTGCTACTTTACATACGTATGAGCTGGATCAAGTCGTATGTAGTTCTATTTATGATGATTTTGAAGAAAAACAATGTTAATTCAATGTAAGTAGTTAGTATGCAATAGTGAATCAGTGAAACATTGTAGAGAGTATGCAGTTTTAAATCAATGAGATATTGATGAATGTAAGGTTTTTTATTTAAACCATTTATGTATTGAACGTGGATGCTTAGAGTCTGCTAAGCTCTATATAGTTTGTTTTAAATTGTTATCATAGCTTACAAATGGATTTCCTTAAACTTTTTCTTCAACCCTAAGCCAAGCATATAAACTAATGTCTGTTAGTTATCGTTTCCTATAAATTTTTGGGCCTTATAAATAATTTTGTTGTAAAATACACATGGATATCATATCATTTCCTATAAATTTGTGGGCCTTATTGGTTGTCTACATAATCATTTATTTTCTTATAAATTTTTGGGGCTTATTAGTGGTTTTGTTTGTAAATTCACACAATTAACATACCTGGATCTGATGGCATTTTCATGGCCATTGTTCCTGCATCCTCCACATCTATCATCTGAACTGTAAAAAACATAACTTTGTTAAAATAATTGAAAACCATGGCAATTGAAGATAGAGAACATTAAACTTATTTATTAGATGATTAAAATTAAATCACCATGTTGAATTGGTTGTGTAGCATCGTGGTGAAACAATTATACATCAAAATCTATAGCTTTGTGGTTATTTGCATCAACAATAATTATATAAGTAGCATATTTAGATTAAAATCCATTAAATAAAATCACTTGTTGAAGTTTTTTTCAGAGATGAACCTTTCTTCATATGAGAATAGTAATGTTTCAGAAACATCGCTTGACTACATGTCTCAACAATAAAAAATAGTTTGGAATCCACCAATGCACGGAGAGTGACACTACCACCGTAAAGAACTAGTACTATAGAATTTCTGAGAACAATATCGAGTGAACATATCATCCCAAAACTCATACAATCTTTTGTAAAGAAAAGGATGGATGTTTCCTTGTAGGCCAATTTCACTTGTAGTTACTAATTTTTGTGGCAGTTTCTCCATCTAATCCATAGTGAACTCTTCTCTATAATCATTGTTATTGTCACGGTTGTGCACACAAGATATTGTGTACATAAGACACAAAATTTTGAATATCCCATTGCTGTCGTAGAGTTTGTAGCATCCATCCAGAATTGATCCTCCAATGCCTTCAACCTTTTCCATGTATCTTTGTATGGTGTCGCTTAACATTTTTGAATAATTAGTTGGTATTATAAAAATAATAATATAATCCAACACACTAGTTTTGATAACTGTTAGAAGCTCCATTATGACATCGGAAGAAATATCACTAGCCAAATTGTAAAAAATCAGCGATCATACATTCAACATTGAAAGGATTAGTCGAAGGAAAATGATAAAGTTGATGGAAGCTGGAATGGATATGCACATTTACAAGAAAAATTATCTGAGACTTTCACCCTTGCTGGTATATTTCCTTCTAGTGACATCACATAGTTGTCTAATATTGTGCGATCCGAAATGGGAAGAACGTTTTCCACCTCATGATCTTTTTTTCCATTTTACCTTTTTTTTCCCCAATATGGTTATCAAATTTTTTATTTTTCCATTGCTCTCTTCAACTAATAGTACAGAAGAATGGCGGTAGTGTGATTCATGCAATTTAAATTTTTGATTACATTGGATTCTCTATAAGATGTCGAGTATAATATTATCTGGATGCTTTTTCTCAAGTAATGTAGAAAATTTTCAATCATTTTTGTCTCCTTTTATTCTCCAACAATAAGAATCAAATGTCTCTTCTATTACACTAGCCTCAAAAGACCCAATTGATTCAATATTCCTTTTCAACCCATGCAATTTTGATTTAGATGGGTTTATCTCCAATTTATTCAAACATGTTTACTGGGCATAGTAAACAACTTGGCATGTTTTGGGGGTGAAAGAAAACCTTTTCTATGCAAGAAATGACAATCAGAAGATGTTTTCTCATTTCTATACAATTTTTCAATCTTTGTAAATATACCATTTTGAGTGTCTTCTCGCATTCAAACATCCAGTTTTGTAGAATTTGTTAGAATCCCTAAATTCCAACCATATTTTGAACAAGAATATGGTTGAGTTGTTTATGGAGGCATGCATTTCTGTTTCTAAACAAAGAAACATCCAACTCCATATCCAAAACAAGACACCTATTGTTTCAAAGTCGAAGCGTTCCACCTAGACAAAGTGTCCCCAAATCAATAACTTTTGATGAAAGAACAATACCAACTTCCTTGTGATTGCCATCCATAACAAAAAAACAACCACAAGTCGACATGGTAGTGTTTAGGTGAATTAAGTTCAAAACCATTCCTCGTCTCTTTTCTTCCAAATAATACCACTTCGCAATGAATAGAATTTTTCGAATGGAGAGCGAAGAATGGAATACATTTTACCTATATGTAGGGTAAAATACATCAATAATTAGGTCATTTCTGAACTTTAAAGTGTTTTTCTCACATTTTTTGTTAAGGAATTTAAATAGTACCCTACTGGACACCAACTTCTAGAGTTCTTTACTATCTATCATAACAGAGTTATTAACTTAATGGTTAGCGACCGATAGGCTTCTATAGGACATCTTATGTATCATTCAACTGGTTAGAGTAATTCATATTTTTTGGATCAAATCAATAATAACAGAATTATTCTAAAAGTATGAAATATAATTATGATGCATTGAAATATACGAAACCATTTGCACCTTTTGAAAGTATTACATATGAGCTAGAAAATCCATAAAATTATATAAAAGCACAATAAAATGTCCCACTTTTTGGTATGTTTTGTACCATTATAAACATGAATTTTCAGTTTCATTGATTTTCTAAAGGTAATAGCCATAAAACCATACATATTCATGAAATTCCACAAACTAACGAAATGTTGTATTTAGAGTGTAGAATACATGTAAATTTTAAAAAAAAAAATTACAAAAAAAACGGTCTTTTTCTTAATTTTACTCATACGTTGTTTCTTATGTTATAAAAGAGGAATGACTGTCCCCGGGTGGTTCTTTTGAATGAAAATTTATTTTTTCACCATGAAATTTTAGATATGTGTTCAAGATTTGAATTTTGAAGTGCTGTCAAATTTTCATATTTTTTGGACTTATATTTTTTTTTAATTAATTATTTTGTAAAAATATTTTCAAATAAATGGCGTACAAATGTTTATGCCAATAAATTTTAAGATTTATATCAAAAATGAATTTTTTTCACAGGTAAGAAGAAGACTTCAATAAATAATAATTTTAATTTTTTCAAATTTTTTTGATATTTTTGCTATTTTTCAAATTGGGTTGATTGTGTACGATCGATTGTCCTAAAATACCATATGTTAGAAAAATATAAAAAATAAATAGTAAAACATATTTTTAAAAAATAAAAATTATATTTTTAGAAAGCTAATAAAATTCTGTATTTTGTGTTAAAATTTTGTAATTTTATTCATTCGTTAACCCTCATTACGTGGCACCTAAGTGGCACATTTTGGCATAAAATTATCCTCCAAATGGATAAATGTGCCACATATGTGCCACATAGGTGCCACATAGGGGGGTTCGCGCGAAGGGGGTTCATGAAGGGGGTTCGCGTGAACCCCCCCTTCGCCCGAACCCCCCTAAACCTTAAATCCGCCGCCCAAAACTATATAAATATCTATATATAACTCTTTGCCGCCAAAAATATTTGAATTCGGAGAGGTTGCGCGAACCCCCATTCACGCGAACTAGTTTCTTGGTCCTACGTGGCAGTTCAGGCGAAGGGGGTTCACGCGAAAGCGAACACCCTCGATTTCCGATCCCGCCCAACTTCTTACTCACGTTTTTGGGACATGAAGTGGGACACAACATTGTGCTTTGACCCTTATATAGATGGCATGATAGGAACGTTAAAAAATACATACTTTAGTGGAAAATAGACTTCTAGTCAACATATAAAAGAACAACCTAATTTTTTTTAAAGGTATTTAAACCTTTCTAATGATAAAACGTAGAGGACATTAAGATGTAATATTTGGTATTTCGAAGAGAGGTTGTGGTAGCTTGGGATTTTTTGTTTTACAAGACTATGTGATTTATGTGTATATCGGTCATACTATAGTAGTGAGGATTAAATGCCTATAACAAGAATAATGAGCATGTTTAAAGGATAGCAGTTGGAAGATCTAACATTTTGTATTTTGAGGAGAGTATTTGAGCAACAAATCACATTAATGGAGTTAGTGATATCTCATCATTTTTTTATATAAGATAATGTGAAATATATGTTTATCGGACATAATTTGTTTATTATGTCTAAATGTCTATAACTACTCTAAGTACAATATTTTAAGCATAGCGCTTGGTGGGAAATTCCACAAAAAGATATAAAAAAAAAACGAGAAGGATTACACTTTTCCTAAATGTAAGTATGGCCCTCTTCATAGTAGCCATTTTCATGGAAACAATGCTCTCTATAAGGTCATAGTGGGTTAAACCTATTTGAGAAAATATTTGATTATTAACAATGTTTTTTGAGTACCACTACAACAAGGGTCTATTCTCTCTTACTCTAACTATAAGTTAGATTTAAAATACTAATTGAAGAAATTTATTCCAAATTGTTCAAACTTATGTTAACTTATTTATAGTGCCGTTTTCTTAGGCTGCAAACATTTATTGTCTATACACTTTTGGCTCATATCCATGGTGGAAACAAGTTCTACATTATAAATCCTCGAATAGGGATCAAGCCATATGTATTGTCCATAAAATATATTATTTGTAACATATAATTCATAACCTTTCATAGAATATTTTTTTACCTAATGTTTAGTTTCATTCATTATCGAAAGTAATGACACAATGGATGCTAGTTTCGATGGTTACTTTTATTGGAAATTGTGGTAAAATAATAAATCGTGACCTACTTGAGAGACTGCGAGGCTCTTACCATTATGGTCATTGTAAACACTATCTGTAAAAATTTGAATTGATAGTTTTTTTCATTTCTTATAAGTATATCATGTTAGTTAGAAGGTACCTGGGAGAGACAATAGCTACACTACATACCATATAGAGGGATCAAGCCTTGCATGGTTCCCATAAGTTATATTGTTTGAAACACATAATTCATATCAGATCTTATAGGAGAAAATGATTAGCGAACACTAAAATTATTTTCCTTATCGAAAGTAAGGGCATAATGGACGTTAGGTTCAACAATTTAATAATTTGAAAACAATGATAAAATAAAAGATCATGCTCTAGTTTAGCGGTCGCTAGGCTCCCACCATTACTACTAGTCATTATAAATACCATACGTATATAGCTTTGGGTTGCTACTATTTTTTCATCTATTTTTTATTAAATATTTAAACGATTTTTATAGGAGCTCAGAACCTAGGGATTGGAGGGATCCCACCCAAGTAAAACATATACCATACAATAAACCATCCAACCTAAACTGAAATAAAAAACACTTAGAAGCATGCAAGGAGACTAGAAGCCAAAATGCCGCACTAGAGACCATTATAAAAACCTAAGACCAAAACTGGACATAGCAAAAAAATTAAACCAGAGAAGCAGGTAGGCAAGGAAAAATACCTTCTTACCTCCCTAAGTCCCCCTTCATGAGCCATATGAAGGAGGAAGTTGTAGGTAAAACCAAGCTTGCGACAAAGCCTCACGATGCTCACGGACTCGTGAAGAACGATGCCGAGAGACCTGAAAGATCCAATTTCTCAAGATGTTTCTTTAGCAAATTTCATCAAGACCAAAATCCTAGCTGAAAACTCTAATATCACTTTTCGCACCTCCTCCAAATCTTTTTCATCCCAAATCGAGTCAAGAAAAGGCTGAGCTCTACTAAATTCCTCTAGCACTTCCACCAAGTTAGCTTGGTGCATGGATTTGATGAAAGGCTTTGCTATCACCCTGACCTCCTCAATATTTTGCCTCACTAACAATATCCGTAACACGAACTAAGAAACTACCTCAAAGTTAACACGAGAATGATCGACTCTGCTAGATATTCTGCCCCAAGAATGTGAGTAATGGCTTCCTGGAAGAATCAGACCAGGTCTAGAAAATAATCCATATGTGAGCTTCCGAAACCTCCCTGTGAAAGGCCATCTCCCTCTTCTCTCCATCCAAGAAAAAAATAGCGGTGGATCTTGAACTCCCATGGTAAACCTGGATTGAAACCTCCACCATCACGGGCCACCAAGCAGAGATGAGATGGAAACAACCTACACCACCTCAAATTAAAGAGCCTCGGGGCTCCCTTCCGAGCAATAATTTCTTCCAAATCCTCCCATTCACACACACGCTCAGAAATAAGCAATGAAACCCACTATAACAAAATTTGGCATGCTCATTTTTATTCAATGAAAGACCCATAAATCCTTAAGCCATTGTTCCCTGATCAAACCTTAAAAAAAAAAACCCAATACACTAAAACTCAATAAAACATACCCAAAACAAAATCGCTTCCTGCCAATCAATCCTCTAGAATCTCCACCTCTCCTTCATCAATCTCTGATTGTAAATCCTTGGGATCCTTTCCATCCAAAGTGCACCTGACAGAAACATGCATACCAAAAATATCCTTCATAGTTCCCGCAATATTTTTTTACATGGATCGGGGCTTCATGAACTTTGCAATTTCAATAACATTTTTTCAAATGATATGTTTAATGTTTTTCATCTTTTTCCTATCGTGTTCAAGTTCCTTTAGAAATTTAATCACCAAGGTAGTTCAGACGGGAACAAATATAACTTTGGCCTATCTCTTTTGCACATGAGCTTCATGGTAACCCTCAAACCCTTCTAATCTCTTACAGTCTCCTTTGTAATGTCTTCTCCAATTTTTTTTGGTGAAATACCCAAAGGACCAATTTTAGGGGCCAATGAAGAGGCTACTCCAACTTCTCCTCATGTCACACATGAGACGAACACCTCCATAACCTGATATGGGTCCAACTTTGGTAGTATTTTTCCTCAACCCTTCAAACCGTACTCTTTCGAAAATCCTCTACAAATCCATAGCCTCTTATTAATAGGGAAGACTAGGAAAAACCCTACGTCTCTATCTGTACTTGGACTTAGGGTTTTTCTCTTTTGTTTTCTTTTTAAAATAATATATGTTGTTATTTCTTAGAGTGATTAAGGTACACTATTAATGGTATGTAATGTTTTTTTCTAAGTTATTATCTCTTAGAGTGATTAAGGTACATGAGGGATCAAGCCTTACGTAGTTCCCATAAGGTATATTATTTGAAACACATAATTCACATAAGATCTTATGGGGAAAATGCTTAGCGAATGCTAAGCATTTTTTCCTTATCGAAAGTAAGGGCATAGTGGATGCTAGGTTCAACAATTTAATAATTTGAAGACAACGATAAAATAAATGATCATGCTCTAGTTTAGCAGTCACTAGGCTCCCACCATTACTACCGGTCATTATAAATACCATACATATATAGCTTTGGGTAGCTACTGTGTTTTCATCTATTATGTAATAATCACAAGACTTATTGTTTGTAACATATAATTCACATTTTTTTATGAGAGAAAATTCTTAGCGACCGCTAAGTTTTTGTACATATTGAGTGAAACGTCATAACCTAATGAATTGATTGGTATAGCTTAGCGGTTACTAGGCTCCTGCCTTTACCTCTTATCAATATAAACACTATCTTTAAGGTATATTGTTAGAAACACATAATTCACATTGGATCTTGTGGGAGAAAATGCTTAGTGAATGCTAAGCATTTTTTCCTTATCGAAAGTAAGGGCATAGTGGACATGTCGACATTAAAATTTTCCTTTGTAATTTCTATTTTATTAATGTATGTATTAGGAATAAGATGTTGTTAAGTATAATTAGTAGTGGCATCCAATAGAAGATAACGGCGCCGTCAGTACGGTGCCGCCAATAATGTAGAGTACGGTAACAATCAAAGTACAATAGGAATGTTGTAAAAAGTAAATATTTGTCATAAGTGGTCCAGTAATGTTAAAATGTCAAAGTTGGGATAAGTAGAGAAGTAGGGTCTACATGATTAGGAATTAGAAATATTATATTTGTAATAAGGACAAAGAGTGATGTCATAAATATTTTGTATATTTTATTTGTGGAAAAGTCTAAAAAGGTGGAACCCATGTGAGATGATAAGGTTTATCTTATCTTAGAAGATAAGCCTACATGTAAAGGCAAGAGTTTAGGCATGGAATATGATTGGCCGGAAGAGATTTCCTATCCTATCTTAAAGATAAGGTGGATAAGCCTGAATTCCTATAAATAAAGAGGCCACCCCCCCTCATTTAGCATAGAGAGAAGTAGTGAGAAATATTGTATGAGTAAGTGTGTAAAGGAAGCCATCATTTTGAAGGTGTGTTAAAGAAGCCATTAAGAGGTGTAATTGTGAAGTTTCTCCCATAGTTATTGTTTGAAGGAAAGTGAAGTTAATAACACTTGAAGAACCTCATGGGTGAGATTGTAACAATTTCATGTTGATATTATAATTTACACTGATATTTCAGATTTATCATTATTCCTTCTTATCATAGTCTATGGTATTCTTGTGTTATGTTTGTTGTTGTGTTTCCAAATTACATCCACCAAACTAAGAGCTGTGCATTAGTTAATAATCATAGCATGAGGAGTTCCCGGTGAAGAATTATCATAGTGCCGGATTGGTGTTGACATTTTGGTTCCGTTGCCGGGACCATTCCTCGTTGGTGGATTTTCTGGAGAAATATTCCCACTTAGTCAGAAAACATTTGGAGGGTAACCTTGTTTTTACTGTGCATAGTAGTTACCATGGTAAAGTCACTTTTTGCCGTGAATAGTATTTACCGCAGTAAAGTCACTTTTTACCGTGAATAGTATTTACCGCAGTAACTTCACTTTTTATTGTGAATAGTGTTTACCACAGTAAAGTCAGTTTTTACCGCAGTAACTTCACTTTTTACTGTGAATAGTGTTTACCACAGTAAAGTCAGTTTTTACCGCAGTAAGTCAAGTTTTACCATAGTTTACTGTGGTCATTTCTATTTTCTATTATAGTGATTCCAATTATTTGTGCACATAAGTCTTGTTGATTGTACTTATGTGTTGGTATTTCAGTGTGGTTACTTTTGGAAATGGGGAAGATTCCTATTTTTTCAGCACAATCTAATGAAGATGCTTCCTCTTTCATTCAAGAGTTTAAACGATCTTGTATTTGTAATGGCCTTATAAGAAGGGAACAATGGACTGAATTTTTCCTACCTTTTTGGATGGTTCAACCCTTAGGTGGTTTGAAACACTAGGTGATAATGTGAAAAACTCATGGGATTTATTAACTGAAATTTTTCTTGAAGAATTTGGTGAACAACAGAAATATGTAGATCTCATGATCGATATCACAAAGCTAGCCCAAGGAGAGAAGGAGAAGATAAGGGATTATCATGCTCGTGTTCTAGAGCTAAGGAGGAAGCTCAATGCCTAGATCTGGAAGGAAGGATTAGCGGATGGGTTAATGAATGGCATGGATAATCTCCTCTGTAAGCACTTCATTCTTGGGATGAAGCCAGAGATCAGACAACGAGTGAAGTATGACCACCCAGCTACCATTGAACAAGCAAAGGAGATTGCAAGAAGGCAAGAAGAAAGCATGGAAGAGGAGCCCAAAGAAATTGTTGCTAAAGTAGAGCCTACACCAGCACCTTTGGTCCAGAATCCACAACCACTCTCGGTGAGCACAAATCCTTCTCCTAGTACATCTACTGAGTATGAAGATCTTCTCAGAAAGATGGGTCAGTTAACTATTAATCTTCTTCAAGGAAAAGAATTTAGTTCTCAGGGAGGAGATAGAGGTCCAAAAAGAAATATTTCTGAAGTTGTATGTTATGGTTGTTATAAAAAGGGTCATTATAAGTATAATTGTCCAGATAGAGCTTCTACATCTGGTACAAGAGATAATGATAAAGGAAAGCACCTGTGAATTCTTTTGATGTAGTAGATAAGAGCATAAATAATGAAGTAGATGTGTTTGTAACAAAAAGAAAGAAAGAAAAAGATAACCAAGATGGAAATGATCCTAAGAAGATGAAAGGAGAAACTAGTAAGAAACATAGGAGAAGAAAGTTGGGTGTGTAGGATTTTCTGATTTCACAGGGACAAGGACCATACTCCATCTTAGATGATCTATCCAAAAGGCCTGCAAATATTACATATGGTCAACTCTTGGCTATGTCTTCTGAGAAGAGGCGGGAGCTGCGAAGTGGACTCAATGCTCAATAAAGGAAGGAGGTTGAGGTCCCTGTTTTGGAGGCAGAGGCGGATCCCTACACTCCACAAGCTAAGGTATTATGTAATGATATTTCAATTCATGATGTCTTAGTTGATGGAGGTGCTACAGTTAATGTAATGACTGAGTCTGTAATGAATATGTTGGGTTTAAAAATTGATCTCCCTCAACACTTATGTTAAGGTCATTAAATAAGGGAAAAACTAAACCAGAAGGTGTAGTTTCAAATGTGGAAATATCTGTTATGGGTGTTGTATGTGTGGTAGACTTTCAGGTGATGAAAAATGGTACTGTTGCGTACCCAATGTTGTTGGGAAGACCATGGCTAAGGAGAGTTCATGCAAGAAACTACTGGAATGAAGGCTTCATGACACTTGGACGTGGTAGAGAGAGGGTGAAGATAAATGTGATCCCTCGGCATCATAAGGCAAACTGTGGATTCAAGTGATGAAACTGATGATTGGACATCCTCTGATTACTCGAGTACTAGTGAAGTGGACACTGAAGATGAAGAAAGTGAGGTTGATGTTTCGGTCATGGATATCCTTCCAGTCACACCGACTCATGATCCCATAAAATTATCTGAAGAAGAAATTGATGATCATCTCCAACAAATAAAGATTGGTGATGCTGTGATGGAGAGTGAGAAGGAATCCTACCTCAGCTCTTTCAAAAGTACATACACATATTCACTTTTGATTCCAAGGAACTCCGTCAAGTAAAGTGGGTAGAACATTCTATTGAGCTAGTAGATGGTGCTAAGCCCATAAAGCAAATGCCATATAGAATGAATCCTAATTTTTCCAAGACCGTAAAAGAAGAAATAGATAAGTTACTTGATACATGAATTATATTTCTTTGTGGAGAATTCGAATGGGTTTCTCCCATTGTGATCTCAATAAAAATAATGGGAAGCTACAATTTTTGTTGATTATAGGAAGCTCAATAAGGCAACAAAGAAGGATCATTACCCTCTTCCATTCTTAGATAAGATTTTGGACGAAGTAGATGGCCAGGAGTGCTATAGTTTTGCTGATGGATATAGCGGATACAACCAAGTTCGTATAGCAGAGAAAGATTAGTTGAAGACCACGTTCACCACTCCTTGGGGAACGTTTTCTTATAGAGTTATGCCTTTTGGGTTGTGTAATGCTCCAGCAATGTTCCAGTGCTTGATGAATAGGGTGTTTGAACCCTACATTGGGAACTTCATTAGAGTATTTATGAATGATTTTTTCATCTATGGGAGAAAGATGGACCACCTACACCAGATGGAGACAACATTTCAAAGGTTAGATGAAGCACAAGCCTCACTAAACCCTACAAAGTGTGTCTTTGGATGTTCTAAAGGCGTTTTGTTAGGGCATGTTGTATCCAGAGATGGTATTGGTACTGATCTTGATAAAGTTTCAAAAATCAAAGAGTTACCATTTCCTATGAATAGAAGTAAGTTGAGATCATTTTTAGGCCATGTGGGTTACTATAGAAGGTTCATCAAGAATTTCTCAAAGATTGCATAACCACTAACCTCAGTTTTTGAAGAAGGATGTTACTTATGAACTAGGAAATAAGGCGCATGAAGCTTTTGAACAACTGAAGGAAGCCCTGGTGTCTTCACTTGTTTTAAAGAATCCAAATTGGAGTAAGCAATTCATTGTGTATACTGATGCCTTAGATGCAACACTAGGAAGTACTCTGAGCCAAAAGGATGAAAATGGGAATGATCATCCAATTTACTTTAGGAGTAGACAAATGAGCAGTGCTGAGGTAAATTATATTGTAATTGAAAAAGAGGCTCTAGCTATCATTTTTGTTGTAAAGAAGTTTAGAAATTACTTGCTAGGGTAGAAATTTATAGTTGTAACAGATCATTAGGCTCTAAAATATATTGTCAATAAGCCTAACCCATCAGGGAGGATAGCAAGATGGATAATTTTTCTACAAGAATTTGAATTTGATATTATAGATAGGCCAGGAAAGAAGCATGTCAATGAAGATGCACTCTCTCGAGCCTATGATGGTTTAGGTTCACCTTGTGATGATGATGATTTCCCAGATGCAACATTGTTATCTCTTGACACAATCCCTAGTGAATACATAGATATTTAGAATTATCTAAATGAATTCAAGTTTCCTGATGGTGCCAATGCAAAGACTAAGAGGAAGATTACTCAAGCCAGTCGTCCATATTATATTCTGCATGGAGTATTATTTCGAATAGGACGATGGACAAGTATAAGAGAGGCGATTGGACATGATCAAGGAAGGAGCTGATAGAAGAATTCCACAATGGTACATGTGGAGGACACTTCTCGGACAACTTATAGAAGAAGGATCTTGGGACGCAGTTATCACCGCCCACTCTTTTTAGAGATTGTTATAATTATTGTAAGACATGTGATATTTGTCAAACACATGGTAACCATAAGACTTCATCAGCTCCATTATGCCCTATTCTTCCACTTGGTCCATTTGAAAAGTGGGGAATAGACATTGTAGGTCCACTTCCAACTACCCCATGCCAAAATAAGTATATTGTAGTTGCCACAGATTATTTAACCAAGTGGGTTGAAGCTAGGCCATTGAAAACAACTTCCATGGATGAAGTGGCAAGGTTCATATATGAGCGCATTGTCACCAGATTTGGTTGCCCATTAGAAATCGTAATGAGATCAAGGAAGCCACTTCATTAATGAGGTGGTAGAAGCCCTAGTCAACAAGTTTTCTATCAAGCACAGGAAGGAAACAACATACAAGCCAAGCAAAAATGGACAAGTGGAACGAACAAATTTTGTGTTGTGTCAAATTATAGCAAAAGATGCAACCTTGTAGGTACATAAGTGAGATAAAAGGATTCATGCAACATTATGGGCATATAGGGCAACATCAAAGTCAGCAACAAGATACTCCCCATTTCAGTTGGCTTATGACATTGATCTAGTTCTTCCTATTGAGTTTGATATTCCCACTGTGAGAGTTATGAAAAATGAAAGGATGGATGAAAGTGATTCAGTAAAAGAAAGGTTGGTACATCTTCATTTGCTAGAGGAAATGAGGGAAATAGTGAAGGATACAAGCTATAAGAAGAAAATGAAGCAGAAGGAATACTTTGATCAAAAGATCCGTTGGTCTCCATTTCATGTGAATGACTTGGTTCTAGTATATGATTCTAGATACAAAAAAGAAGACAGAGAAAATTTCTTCCAAAGTGGATGGGGCCCTACAAAATAGCAGTTGTGCATGAAAATGGTACATATCGACTGGAGGAATTGGATGGTACTCCCATTACAAAATGGGTCAACCATGAAAAGTTAAATATTTTCCAAGCACCAGCTTCAGAATGTCCATAAGAGTCTACTTCGAGGACGGAGTAGAAGTTAGGAAGGGGGAAAATGTCGACATTAAAATTTTCCTCCGTAATTTCTATTTTATTAATGTATGTATTAGGAATAGGATGTTGTTAAGTATAATTAGTAGTGGCATCCAATAGAAGATAACGATACCGTCAATACGGTGCCGCCAATAATGTAGAGTACGGTAACAATCAAAGTACAATAAGAATGTTGTAAAAAGTAAATATTTGTCGTAAGTGGTCCGATAATGTTAAAATGTCAAAGTTGGGATAAGTAGAGAAGTAGGGTCTACATAATTAGGAATTAGAAATATTATATTTGTAATAAGGACAAAGAGTGATGTCATAAATATTTTGTATATTTTATTTGTGGAAAAGTCTAAAAAGGTGGAACCCATGTGAGATGATAAGGTTTATCTTATCTTAGAAGATAAGCCTACATGTAAAGGCAAGAGTTTAGGCATGGAATATGATTGGCGAGGAAGAGATTTCCTATCCTATCTTAAAGATAAGGTGGTGTTATCACCGAATCACAGCACACCCCGTGCATATACCCGAACTCACAAAGTGTGATTGGATAACATGGGTACTATCTCCAAGTTGTGGGACTTGCTACTTGAGATAGACCTCCAGAGAAAGCCTGGTTCTTGCTCCTAAACTACCGCCACAATCTACTCTAATGCGGGATAAACTAAGCTGCTCTAATCTAAATTTCGAAGGGACCAGGGAAAGAGAATGCATAAAATGAAATCCTACACTAAAGCGGTGATACACCGTAAAAGGAGGATGTGAGAGTAGTCTCCAAATGTGTGAAATACGGAGGAAAAGTGCACACTAGAAGAGGTGATGACAGTTCTCCATAATCTAGCAAAATGCATTCTGAAAGAATATTCCAAGCACACACAATGATAATGAATTCTTGCAAGAACATAATAATAGACACAATATTCTTGTAGAAAGATAAAAGGGGAAAGAAGAATGCAAGAAAACACAGCAGGGGAAGATACATCCACAAACTTGTATTTTATTGCTTCCTGGTATGCATGATTCAGGTCTATTACAAGATAAGGGCCTGGATCACCATGCAAGGAGTCCAATACAAGGGCTTGCAACACACTGGCTTCACAAAGCAATTTTGGCAGAGCTTTGCTACCCAAAAACTCTCTCCTTTATAATGAGCCCAACACTCCAATTTATAGAAAAAATGAGAAGGGGAAGAGAAGGAAAAAGGGAAATCCCAAAATATGTCCTTCAACCACCTGTAAGAGGCATTAAATTGAGTGAAATGATTGTATATTACTTGCAAAAGGTTCCCCATATCTGTCCCATGTGTGCAGCCGAGAGAAAGAAGGATGACCATGCCTCTTAATTGCACTCCCAGCTACCAAATAAAACACTGTTCTGAATCCGGCCAAGTTTTCTTAAAAAACTTAATCAATTTCTGATAAAATCTGGAATTTCTTGATTTCTGTGCATCGGGCTCAAAACCATGATTCCAACGGTACCAATTTTGTGCGTTTTCGTTGAGAAATGCAAAAGTTATGGCCCTACGAGTCGGGCGGACAGCAATTTTGGGTCTGGCAGGGGTTTTCTGTCTTTTGACGGGAAAGAGCATTAACTGAATGGAGCCGAACACGTTTCCTTCATTTAAATATATCTACCCTCATCAAAAATAAGAAATCCAGTTTTTGTGGCGTAGAGGACGTCGTGCTTGTTCCAGAAAGTCCAATTTTGTGAAAATCGGAGCTCGGAGTCAAAAGTTATGGCCGTTTGAAGTTCCACGGGCCAAACGTTGACTTTTCTTCTCTGCCTTCGGCCGCTTCGGCTTTTCGCATCCCACGCGTCCCTTTGTCCCAAATGTCCCAATGCTGAAGTTCCCTGTTTCAGCCGAACCGGCCGGTTCGCGTACTTTTGTCCCGCGGCCCCCCTGCATCGCTTTGCCTTTCGCTTTGACTCATTTCGCCGGTTCGGCCGGTTCGCGTACTTTTGTCCCGCGCGTCCCAGACTGTTTCGGGCTGCCTTGACTCATTTCACCCGGTTCGGCCGGTTCACGTACTTTTGTCCCGCGCGTCCCAGACTGTTTCGGGCTGCCTTGACTCATTTCGCCCGGTTCGGCCGGTTCGCGTACTTTTGTCCCACGCGTCCCGTGATCAGGCTGCCTTGACTCATTTCACCCGGTTCGGCCGGTTCGCGTACTTTTGTCCCAACTGTCCCAAGGACCGCCTGGACTAGGACTTAGCCATTTTTCGTGATTTTTTCTGGCCCGAGCTTGTTTTTTATGCAATTTTTTACATTTTCTCAGAACTTGCTCTCTTCTACTTGGACAGGGGAGTTAGAAAAATATGAGGGGACCCTAGAAACATGACCTTTTGCCCTGACTCAATCTATTTACCTGGGACTTGAGAATTTAATGCATGTTATCAAAATTACCTTGAGGGGTGAATTTTGGATAACAGTGGATAAGCCCAATTCCTATAAATAAAGAGGCCACCCCCCCTCATTTAGCATAGAGAGAAGTAGTGAGAAATATTGTATGAGTAAGTGTGTAAAGGAAGCCATCATTTTGAAGGTGTGTTAAAGAAGCCATTAAGAGGTGTAATTGTGAAGTTTCTCCCATAGTTATTGTTTGAAGGCAAGTGAAGTTAATAACACTTGAAGAACCTCATGGGTGAGATTGTAACAATTTCATGTTGATATTATAATTTACACTGATATTTCAGATTTATCATTATTCCTTCTTATCATAGTCTATGGTATTCTTGTGTTATGTTTGTTGTTGTGTTTCCAGATTACATCCACCAAACTAAGAGCTATGCATTAGTTAATAATCATAGCACGAGGAGTTCAGTGAAGAATTATCATAGTGCCGGATTGGTGTTGATAGACACTAGGTTCAATAGTTTAATAATTTGAAAGCAACGATAAAATAAAAGATCATGCTCTAGTTTTGACAAATGCTAAGATTCCAAAATTACTACCAGTCATTATAAATAACATACACATATAGCTTTGGGTCACTACTGTATTTTCATCTCTAATGTAGTAATTGTTCTCTTGAAAGTACACCTTGTAGAGAGATGACCGTAGGTTTTCTAAGCTTGCACAAATGATCTCTCTCTTTCGCAGCCACAATGGAAACACCTTAGGTTTGTGGGTATACCTATTTTGAGGTGAGTCTCGGTATAAAGGTTGGTTCCTTATTGGTGTATACTTGATTGCTTTCTAGGAATTTGAGGGTAAAAGCTAATGAAAAAATGATTGAAACTAAGGTGATACACCAAATTTGTATGAGGGCTTTGACTGAGTATATGCACAACTAATCTGTGAAGGATTATTGATGCATGAACCAATATTTTTTCTGTAGAATATTAAAGGGCAAAACACTTGATTGTACTGAGGGAGGATCACAACAGTACTAATAAGTTAACATGCACATTAAAATTTAAGCAGAAAGGACTAAATTTTTGCAACAGGGTAAGGTGGTTGATCAGGGAATTTACATTCACAAGATTAATTTAACATACACAAGACTGCAAAGTAACTTGGAAAGGCAGAAAACACTTCACACTCAGAGGGCAAAACTAGAAAAATTTTCTTCAGTACTCATATATCAAAAATTCCTCCAACAAGAATCTCTTGTGCTTTGCAAAGGCACACAATATATAGCAAAATAAATTTTCCCACCCTTCTTAAAAATAACCTAAGGCTATACTCGCCCATGCAACCTAATTTTTATACTCTATTTAACAATAAATAAAAGAATAAAATAATACAAAATAGTGCAAGAGGCATTAATAGCCTTTGATTACATTTCAGTCAACTGAAGTTGACTGTTCTATTTTTAATAAGGATGGGTGAATAATTTTGCCAAAATAGGATTGCTTGCTAGGCAAGTCTCCCTCCTTTGAGCATGCAACTCTGTCTTCTTCTCTATTGTCCTGTTGTGAAGGCATGCAAAAATACAACTCCCTATATGTGAGCAAAATAATTACATTTATTTGTAATACTTGCAAAATAATTCATCCAAAACAATGATTTGGGACCACCTTTGTCTCTGATGCTGACACCCATTCTATTTGCTAGTGATCACATGGATAAAATTTGAAATTCCTCCTAACCTCCTTGAAGTGGGGACCACCTCTGCACTCCACCATGGTTTGGCCACTGTGTGGACTTAGCATAAGACTTAAGGGGTCAACCATTTGATATGGCACATGCTACCATATCCACCACCTTTTGATAATTATACACATGTATATATGTGTCGGTTTTGCATAGTTGGTAGCATGTAGTTTGAAATTCACCTTTTAGGTGATCATTGGGCACATAATGTTGATCGGTCCCTTTTGGTCATTTGATTGTATAAACTATATTACAGACTTTGGAAGTCAATGCAATGATTTTCGTATTGACACGTGGGCTGGCCCCCTCCCACGGTGACTCAACCCTTGGGAAATATTGTCGGTGGCATTTGTAACCAACCCCTGATCAAAAGAGAGTAACTCAGGTCTGTGTGGAAGTTGGTGATCATCCTGGGATGTCGATCTCTGTACCTTTTCCATGGTGACCATTGATCTGTAACCTATGGTTAGGGTTTTAAAGCTGGAAATTAATGTGGTCGGTGGGAGGCTAGCCGTGGTTATTCTTTGATCTCTGAGCTCGTTTCTAGACCATTGATTTGTGTACTTGATGTTTTTATCGTTGATCGCTAACTCCAGGTGAGTTAGGTTAGGTGAGCTCAAGTGGGTGAGTTAAAACAACTCGAAGTCCCTCATTTGGTCATTTCACATCTAGTTTTGAGGGCGAAGCCCTGGAAAATATTTCTTGGATGCCATGGTTGAAATTTTCGAGCTTGGCTCTGTTCATTTTCGGCCCTTGAAATCTTCGTGTGATATTTCAGTATCCGTCTTGTATTAACGAGCTCATTTTCTGATGAAAAGGGTTTCTTTCCTATGAATGTGTTTTTATGAGTTTTTGGAACTCAGTGAGACTTCTGGACACCATTTCTATTCCTTTCGAGTTCTATTAATTTGGCTTTGCCCTCAGATTGGTATTATGAATCTTTCTTGCCTCTACATTTTAGTGTTTATCTCTGTTCTTTTCTGAGATCCACCATTGTTGGGGCTTTGAAGCTCGATTTTGATTTCTTTCGGCCTTATTAGCTCTGTGTGGTCATTTTTGAAGCTTGGTTTCTTCTTTTCAAGCTTGGCCTTTGTGGAAAAGACCCTCTGTG
This sequence comes from Taxus wallichiana var. yunnanensis, assembly GCA_018340775.1. NCBI lineage: Eukaryota > Viridiplantae > Streptophyta > Pinopsida > Cupressales > Taxaceae > Taxus > Taxus wallichiana. The sequence continues at coordinate 404,440,110 of CM031244.1, read as the reverse complement.
TTCTTTGCTAAGGCCACCATTCTTTTTCTCTTGGATCTCGGCCCTGTGTAATTGTGAATACATGCTTGTATGATTTTGGTTTTCGACTGTTCCTTTTCAAAGCCCTGATCGAATTTGTGGCTCCTTTATCTTCAAGGATTCGGCCTTTACCGTTTGAACTTATTTCGACCACGATTTAGAGGTAACTCTGGATTCACCCCTTTTATGGATGGCTCAGTAGTATAAATACTCTATTTTGCTTGATATTGATAAGCTTGTGTCACCGTAACTTTCTTGGTTATTACTGTTAGCTTTCTTTGAACCGTCTATGGAGAGTTTGCTAGATAGTTTACGTTCTGGGTATTTCATATTTTGCTTGACTATCTCTGGATCTAGATTTTTCATTGAGAGTTTTATCTGTATGTTCTTGTGGGCATGTGTTTTTTTCTATACTTTGATTTCTCTAGCATTAAAATGGTAAGCGTAGGTGTATGTTGGTTACAAAATCTACTCGTACCCTGATTAAGAGCTTTCAAAAGACAAACTAGAAATTTAAATCTTTAATCGAGAAGTCTTAGATTGTATCATGTTTTCAGATTTGTACATTCTTAACCTTTGATAGTCGCTCCACTTAGTCTTCTCTATGATTTCTTTGCTTATTCCTCTATGGCCATGTGGGTTTATCACCATTATGTGATTGCAGGGGTTTTGATATGGATTTCTTCTAAAACCATATTCGCCATTGGAGTCCTATATTCCACGATGGCCACCATTTTCTTCTTGAAGCTCGGCCTTTCCTCCTTTTCAAGCTTTTATTTGAAGTAGCCAACGTTTTGATCACTTGGAGCTCTGTACCATGTTATTCTTTGATACATTACTTAGAGGTCAGTTTCGACTATTCTCGAATAGATATTTATACTTTAGATCTGGGTTTTATAACTTTTGTAGCTCTGAATTTGTTCTAACAATGAAGTTTCCCTTTACTTGTTATTTGGAACTAGAACAGTGGCTTCACTTTGATAGTTTCTTTTACTTATCTCATTGGCTATACTTTCTGAATCCTTCAAACTCAGAAACTAGTTCTGCCATCATCTTGGGACTGCAATATATAGTTATTTTGAAGAAAATAAAGTGTTATCTTGTTTGAAACTATATCTGTATGCTTGACTCCTTTGTAACTCTTCGACTTGGATATGAGAGCCATTTGTATGTTATTTACCTTGTGTTCTAAAGATGATGATCTGATGCACCATTTAACCTTTCTACTCCAAGTTTGATCTTCTCCTAGAAAAGGTAATGATGTTTTACATGCTTGCCTTCTTGTTCTTGTTAGCATGAGGTATTGTTTACCTATTTACAAAAAAATCTGAATTTGATGATTTCCTAAATGCAAGTCTAAACCTACAATCTTTGTATTCCTTTATTTCAAATTCTGAGATGGTCCTTTGTAATATTGTAAGTGGCTTTCTAGAAAATGATTCTTCAGCTACTGTAACACCATTTTTAGGCATAAGCCTTGACTTAGATGCTTTATTGAAATACTGCAACATGTTTCTTTTACTTAGATGCTTTTATTTCCTTGATAGTAGTATTTCGGCATGTTGGAAAATTTTGAAAGTTGATTTTACATGGCGAAGCCCTGCCAAATTTTTCTAGAATTATCTCTCTTTTCAAAACATCTTCAACCTGGACATGTTCCTTGCCTGCAAGTATCCCCTCTTATTCTGAAAAAGTTGAGCTCATGAAGACCTGTAGCTTACTTCAAACTGTTCCTGTATCTACTTTTAATGTCATCATGAGATAGATTCTTTTGTTCACCTGTAATGGCTTCTACTTATGTTGTAGATGAGTACTACCTTGCTTGAATGAATGTACTTCATTGACATTATAGTAATTCTTGTGCTCTCATATCTGCTTTATTTTGAAAACTACAACTTAGAAAAGCTGAAATTTGTAAGATAATCTTGGAATTTCAATTCACTTCAGTTATTTAAGTTATAAAGAATTATTTTCTGCATTATATACTGTATTTCCTTTCATTACAACTTTGATATGTATGCTGAAAAATATGAAATGTTGATTTTACATGGCGAAGCCCTGTCAATTTTTTTCCAGAATATTCTCTCTCATCCTATTTCAGCTGTAATCCTTTTGCTTTTAGCTTCAGCTTGTTGAAATCTGATTCTACTTCCTCTTTGCAAACTAAAAAATGTACTTCTATCTTCCATTCTCTCTTCTAAGCTCTAACCTCTTCCATTTGCAGAATGTTTGTTGAACTTTGAGTTGCACCTTTGCTTCTTCTTAGCATGTACTTATGACTTATTTATTTCTCTCTTTGGCAACCAATCTGTACCTACACACTTAGGAAAATAATTAGGAAATATTTAGGATTTTTGGCCTCTCTTATGTCCATGTTTTCTTATTTCTTTTCACTTCCTTCTTTCTGAGTGATTAAAGCATGCATGCAGTTTGTCCTTCAAGTAGAATACATCTCCTGTTTAGGGGAAGATTCATATGCACGAAGTAGGATAGTGTAGGAATATGGTTTGATCCCTAAGCTCGTAATTGATGGTTGATTTGTTTTTGCTTTTCGGTACCATGATTTGAGGATGAAGGAGCTGGCTAGGAGATGCTCTACACAAGGAAGAATACACAAGGCAATGATGGGTTCACCCTCATACTCCTTTTCTTTCTCCTTCATGCATGTGTATATTTCTTTTCGAGAGTGTGCTTTACTTTTCGATTACATCCCATGACTTATGTGGGAAACATTTGATTCTCCTTATGAATAAAACATTGAATTCGTAAATGAGTTGTATATCTCTTTCAAAATTTCTACTTTTCTGTGATCGATTTGTATAATGAACTCAACAACTCAAGAACATAATTGAATATCTTAATCATAAAGGAAAGAACATTGAATAGAACTTGTAACATTGAAGAATGAACTCGATTTCTTGTGATCTCGCACTTATGTCTCGTTGTCCCAAAAATAGACACTTCACCTATTCTACAATTAGATGTCCTCATCAAGACAACACAACTATCCTTTGGGGCTTGTCTCCTTTTGCTAAGGATGATCATGAAATTACAGACTACGTGATCTATTACGTTTTGTAATAGCACACATAGTTGCAGATTTCATGTAATTTTTTAAAAATAAATGAACAATAATGACATCATCTGATGTGATCTCCCCTAGCTTAGGTATACTTCACTTATTCTATCCATCGTAACAAATTTTCGAGTTGCCCATTTTTACACAAGTGCAAAAATTATCAACATTTATGGCAATCCCGCGGGGAAAGCTTCCTGCTAGTTTATATACCAGTGCCTTGCTCTTGTCCATTGGGCATGAAGTCTAAGCATGTAACCAAAATTTGCATTTTCAGAAAGGTCCAACCCTTCAAAAACTAAAGCTGGGAAAGGATCTCGGTAAACATACCACATGCATGAATGCACTTATTGAATTGAAAAAACAATGCAATGTGCAGAAACTACACTTATTGAAGGGAAATCCTACTCTAACAATCACTGTAAGATTTTCAATAATAAAGTGTTTGAGAAACATACCATTCACAGGAATGGGAATTTTCTCTCCATTCAGCTTCAAAAGATGAAAAACATTGTGTTCCTTGCAAGCTGAAATCATGTAAGGACCACTCCAGAGTGTATCAAACTTTGAGTGTCTTCCTGGCTTTGCACGATTAGCATCCTATTTTAACACGATATCTCCTTCATTGAAGACTCTGAATTTTGATTTCTTGTCAAAAGTCTTCTTTATTTGTTTCTGATTCTTCTCCATATTCAAATGGGCTTTATCTCTTAGCTCTTGTAATTCCATTAACTCTGTATAATGAACCTGTAATAGTTCATTTTCAAGAAGTTTGATTTGATGCAACAAATATAATGCAGGTAACTCAACTGAAATAGGCATTCTCACTTCTTTTCCATACACAAGTTTGTATGGTGAATTGCCAACTGATCTTTTAGGAGTCACTCTGTCATCCCAAAGTACTGAATTCAACATCAGATGCCAAGCTCTTTGATTATCCTTGAGTGTTCTTCTAATGATCCTTAACAAATTCTTGTTAGTACTCTCAGCTAAGCCATTACCTTGTGGGTAATAATTAGATGAAGAACTTAGATATATTCCATTCTTGATAGCTTAATCTATTATCTTTGCAGTAAGGAAAGCTAAAGCATTATCTAAGATGATAGTTGCTGGAATACCAAATCTGCAAACTATCAATTCCATCAAGTTGTAAGAAAATCCTTTCTGTAGGCTCATACTACAGACCTAATTTTTCTGCAATCACTTTTGGCATAACTGTGCTACTTGCACCACTATCCACCATGCAATTATGAACTAGATTTTCACCAATAATTAGTGATAAATAAAATGGTGGTGGTTTCTTGATGTCATGAGCATTCAGAAATTTTTGAACCATCCACTTAACTTCTTTAATGTGGTCTTGCTCAAATGTTCCAAGGACCATGTATGTCTTCTGAACTTCCTTTTCTACTGTATTTGAAAAAATCTGCAGCTTAGCTAGTTCATGAGAAAGTAAATCTTGTTGTCCAGGAATACTTAGAGCGTCCCACATTGAGATGTTAACATTATGATTTTTCATTACATCAACAATGTTAAAAGAAGTAACTATCTTAGAGACAAAATCAACTATCTTAGAGTAGGCCTTAGCAAAAATTGATTCTCGCTTTGCGCTTGGATATCTGAGGTATAAATAGTCTTCTTGGATCAGGCTTTAGATGTCTTTGATGAAATTTATCAAATGAGACACTTGCTATTTTTTGAGGAACAAAAGGGTTGTTAGTTGACTTTAGAGCTGTAGATGTTGTCTTATCAAATGAGTAGGTAGGATCACCTATTTTGCTACTTTTGATTTTCAATGACCTTCCTTGAGCCCTAGTAGTGACTGCAATGAAATCCTCCTCATTAAAATTGACTAAATTTTGTTTAGGTGCTTTCTGAACATGAGTTTCTTACTACCCACCCTCCATTTGAGGCATGAAAAATGTTTTAGATTGAGGTTATGCAACAAGATTCAGATTCAAAAAAGTATTTAGGAAAGTTGTAGTTGAGTGAGGTTGATTGCAATGTCGACACCACTCTTCTGTAGCCATATTAACTAGGACTAAAGCGTTAGATGAACTAGGAGCCTTTGTGTCAAACAGTATTTGCTGGTAAGGCTGCCTATAATTTTGATTCTGTTGATAGGGCTGTCTGTTTTGTTGATTCTGTTGGTAGAGTTGATAAGGAACCTGATAGGGTCTACTAGGTAATGCAATTTTGTTCTCAATCGAAGTCAATTTATTTCACATAGTCTGCAGAGCTTTGAATACATCATCTGATGGAGCTACAATAGTAGGCACTATGATTGTAATAGGATGAGGAATAGCTGCTAAATCTACCAAAAATGGCATTGATGGCCTTGGTGCCAATTTTCAAGCTTGAATAAGACTATTTTAAGCTCGGATAGCAATATCATAAGCATACGAAAGTGTCTCTCCACCCACTGATTGAATCATAGTTGAGATATCATTATTTAATACTCTAAGATAATAAAGGAAAGCATGATCAACTTGAGGCTGGAAACTTGCTGGAATTCTCTCCCAAGTTCTGGAAAAATGGATATTAAAGCTAGACATAAATTCATTGGGAGCTCTTTTAATAGTGGACAACTGTTCAATGAGAGATAAATGATATGAATTATCCCGGAACTGTTTCAGCAATTTTTCTCCTAAGTTATCCCAAGTTCTTATGCTTCCAATTTCTAGGTTTCTATACCATTACAAGGCCTTCCCTTTAAAAGATGCAGCTAAAAGTCTTAAAGCTACATCTTCATGAGTGATATTATGGATTGCACATAGGGCTGCAACATCTTTGATATGTTCAGCTGGTGTAACCTGATTTTCACCCGTGAATGATGGAAAAATTTTCATGGTAGCATTAGGAATATCATGGTAAACTGGGATTACTAATGGACTGCCATTAGTAAAGGTCACAAAATCCCTTGGTGGTTGGATATCCATTCGAAAAAATGGGATATTAATTGAGAAATTGATACATGGTGAAGAAATATTAAGAGGACAGTTACCAAAACCAGGTCTATTATAAGGTAAAGTATTACCAACTCTTCTCCTTCTAACAAAATTCAAAGGTAAAGAAACAAACTCAGAAGGAATTCCTCTTACCGATGATCTTGTAGTCACTTTAGGCATGGAACATGCTGCACTACTGGTTTGAAATCATATCTCATGAGTAGCCAAAAGATTTTAGAATATTTAGAATGAATTTCGCAACTTGCCCGAAAGTAACTTTTAATTTGTTTTAATATGCTATAGATCTCTTTGTAGAATTTGTAAATTACATGCAGATATGATTCATTGTCCCACTAGGCGTGCCAAAACTGTTATCTCTCAAAAGTGCACCCTGTAGAGAGATGGCTATAGGTTTTCTAAGCTTGCACAATTGATCTCTCTTTCATAGATACAATGGAAACACCTCAGGTTTGTGGGTATACCTATTTTGAGGTGAGTCTCGGTATCAAGGCCAGTTCCTTATCGGTGTATCCTAAACTTATTTCTAGGAGTTTGAGGGTAGAAGATGACTGTAAAATAATTAAAACTAAGGTGATACACCAAATTTATATGAGGAATTTGACTAAGTATATGCACAATTGATTTGGGAAGGATTCTTGATGCATGAACCAATAGTTTTTTTGTAGAATGTCTAAGGGCAAAAACTTGATTGACCGAGGAGAATCACAATAGTAGTAATAAGTTAACATGTACATTAAAATTAAGTAGAAAAGATTGAATTTACAATAGGGTAAGGTGATTGATAAGGGAATTTACATTCACAAGTTTAATATGAACATACACAAGACTACAAAATAACTTGGAAAGGAAAAAATAATTCACACTCGTAGGGCCAAAACGACAAAATTTGCTTCAAGACTCATATATCCAAAATTCCTCCCGAAGTCCCAAAGTCTCTTGTGCTTTACAAAGGCACACAATATATAGAAAAAATAAAATTCACCCTCTCCCTAAAAATATCCTAAGGCTTGTACTCACCCATGCATCTTATTTTATCCTTTATTTAATAATAGATAAAGGGAAAATAGAGCATGTAATTACAAATAGGCATTATTAGCCTTACTTACACTACAGTCAAACTGAAGTTGACTGTTCTATTTTAAGAAAAGAAGGATGAATAATTTGCTAAAAATAAGGTTGCTTGCTAGGCAAGTCTCTTTCCATGAACATGCAACTCTGTCATCTTCTCTATTTTGTCTGTTGTGAAGGCATGCAAAATACAACTCCCTTTATGTGAGAAAAATAATTACAATACTTAGCAATATTTGCAAAAATAATTCCTCTTGTGGGGACCACCTGTGGTTGAACATGTTTTGATATTAACATCTCCTTTGGCAATAGCATGGACATTATAATATATTCAACCACCCTTTGATTATGTCGGCTTCATATATTATAATATTCACCTTTTAGTGATCATGAAATATGATTTAGTCCCCCTTAAAAATATTTGAAGCATGCGCTTGGGTTAGACTTGACAGTCATTTGCAATAATTTGTTTAGTGGACACGTGGGCTGTCCCCTTCCATGGTGACTCACCCCTTGGTGGCTTGGGTGGTGACATCAACTCTAGTCAAGTTAATCATAACCCTGATGGTTTATTTTTTGAAATTTCATGCCTTGTTTTGTGTCATTGATCTTTGTCACTGCCTAATCACGGACCATCAATTTTCGTACTGTGATTAGGGCTTTGGCTGGCATTCATTGGGGCGTGGCATCCTAAATATGGTTATCATTGATTGTTGCGATGAATTGAGGACGTTGATCATGTGTCCTTGGGATTTTTAAACCGTTGATCTCTGATTGTGGCTAGGTTTGGGTTAACCCACTTCTTGGGTTTAGGTAGTAAAGGGAACTTGACCCTAAAGCATATTCATTTGGATTTTGGCTATATGGGTGAAGCCCTGGTGAATTTTTCCCTCAATGTTGTTATTCCGTTCTTGTTCGAGCTCGGATTTCACTATAATTTGGAGCACCTTCTCTGTAAAAGATTCTTTGTCATTTCAGTTTCATGGTTTCTGTGTAGTTTTCAAAGTGTGGTGGTTGAAGTGTGAGCTGCCATTACATACAGTTCCTTAAGCTCATCTCTGTCCTTTTATCATCTATACCATTCAGACCTCTGTATGTTTTGAAAGATGAGGTTTCATTTCCGGCCACCATAGTCGTTTATAGGTAATCTCTCTTGCATGTGTAACTTCTGTTTCTTTTCTTCTTCAACTGTATCATTGAAATTTTTCGAAATATTTGTGGGTTATGTGATTTGTTTCTCTTGATTGAATTCCAAGTTTTAAACCTCACATGGGCCTATGGATATCTCGCTTCAACGTCTGGTTGCTCAAATTTCTGACCATTTGATTGTCTACGGTGAGTTGTTCTTTGGCCCAATCTACATCATGAATTATAGATCTGTATTTTTGAGTTCTGGGTATCTGTCATTCTCGGCCATTGCTGAAATGAACTTTGAAAAGACTTTGTGATCATGTGTTTGCTATTATGAGACTCTGATTTACTTTGTACCTTTCTTTGTTTTACTGTGGTGAACATAGAGTATTTTCTTCTTTTTGGATACTTGTAATTTCAGCTTCTTCTCTGTATGAGTTCTTTTTCTAGGACAACTGTTATCTCACCATTTTTTGAGAATATTGTAGAAGATGGTTATGAAATTTTGCAATATAGGTTCTGTATATTACTTCAGGTCCATTCTGAAATCTTTGGCTCAATTTTGTATTATGGAGAATCCATTTGTTACAATTCATTGTCTCAAGATCAACTTGATTTTTCTGAAATTCTAAAGCACCTTTTAAGAATACTTGCTTTAAACTTTCAACATTATGATCACTTGAAAATTGAAATTCTCCATGAGATGAGTGTTTGAAATGCCATTGTTTTCTGAAAATCACATCTATTAAATGCTTGACTGTAACAATATTCTTGACTTTCTGAAAATAATGTGTACTATTTTCTGAACCTACGCATAACATATTATTTCTGGAACTCTGTTTACAACTCCTACATGTTGGACAATTCAAGTCTTGTCAAAAATGTAGTTTCATCTTCTTTTGTGCTTCAATGATGTACTTGAGCTTCACATGTTGTTGTATCTGTATTTGATCAATCCCTTGCATAAATAGTTTTACTTCTTTGATATGGCAGCATCTCTGTATTCATTCTGAAAGACTTCTATTTCTGTAATTGCAAATCATGCATTCAACTTGATCTCTGAGACTATTGTCGTATTTTGTAGTCTTATTTGTATCTCAACATTGTATAATAATTTGTTCCCGTAGCAACTAACTTTGAATTTATTCTTTTCCCATAGCAAATAAATTTACCTGTAGTAATTGGCTCTACCTGTAGCAACTAACTTTTCCTATAAGAATCGGGTCTACCAGAAGAATCGACTTTTGCCTCAGAAGAACTAGCTTTGAGATTCTGAAATTATATCTGTTGCAAACTAAAATATGTGCTTCTATTGCTAGTCTTTCTTCTATACTGTAACTTCTTCAATTTCAAAACAGTTATTGGATCTTGAGCTACATTCTTCCTTTTATTGCATGCACTTATCACTTGTCTATTTTTCTCTCTGGCTGCAACCTGTACCTACACACTTAGGAAAACAGTTAGAAAATAATTAGGCTTTTGGCCTCTCTTATGTCCGTATTTTCTTCTTTCTTTTCTCTTTCTCCTTTCTTAGTGAATAAAGCATGCATGCAATTTCTCTTCAATTAGAATACATCTTCTGTTAGGAGAAGAATCATATGCACGAAGTAGGATAGTGTAGGAATATGAATTGATCCCTGAGCTCAGAATCGACGCTTAATTATTTTCTTCTTTTTAGGTACAATGGCTTCTACCATGGAAATGAAGATGCTTTAATCGAAGAACAAAAACCTCAAGGCAATGATGGGTTCACTCATACTACTTTGCTTTCTCTTTCATGCCTGTGTACCTTTCTTTTCAGTAGCTGTAATTTACTTTTCAGTTACATCCCACGGCTTGTGTGGGAAATATTTGACTCTCCTTGTGAATAAATCATTGAATTCTGAAAATGAGTTGTGTATTTTTGAAAGCCGAGGTTTCACTTCTTGTGCATTCTAGATTTTCTGTATGGATTGTATAATGAACTAAACAACTCAGTAACATAATTGAATGTCTTAATCATGAAGGAAAGAACATTGATAGGAACTTGTAACATTCAGTAATGAACTCATTTTTTGTAATTTGCATTTCATTTCATCGCTTTAAAACTGAGCACTTCACCTAATTTTTAATTTTTCGTCTTCATCAAGACAACACAGTTGTCCTTCGGGATTTGTGTTCTTTTGCTGAAGATGGCATGAAATTTGTAGACTATGTGATCTGTTCTATTTTGAGACAACACACATAACTGCAGATTTCATTTAATCTTGTAACTAATTCAGTAGTAACAAATAACATTGAAACTTCCTTTAGCTTAGGTATACTTCACCCAAAACTTTTCAACATATCGACGAAGTTTCGAGTTTCCCATTTTTGCACAAGTGCAAAAATTGTCAATAATTCCTTTACCCATATTTAACATTGATGATGTAAAATTAGTGTAAAAACCAACAAATTGGAAATATTACATGCAGAACTTGTAACTTGCACAAATCTTAGACATCTCAACAAAGGATGGCGTTTAAACCATGCATTTAAAATTAGATCATGTAAGAAAAATTACCAGTGGTCGATATGTGCACAGCCTTTGTTCAAATAGTCTAGCGTCCCTTGAAATGACGCCAATCTAGTGTTGTTTCCATATAAATAAGTCCCGAGTTCAAATAATCCTGGTAAAGATAATAAGTCCTCGAAAATGGCACCAATGTGGTGTTGTTGCTGCACAAATAAGTCCCGAAGTTCAAATAATCCTCAAAGAAGGCTAATAAGTCCCCAAAAATGGTGCTGATCCGGTGTTTTTGCCACAAAAATAGGTCCTTGTGTTCAAATAATCCCCAGCAATGACACCAATCTGGTGTTGTTTCCACACAAATAGGTCCTAGTGTTTAAATAATCCCCGACAATGGTGCCAATCTGGTGTTGGTATCCAAATTGATTCTCCTTTGCAAGCTGAGTAGCATCATAAATTTAAAAAGAATCCTAGAGACAGATAAATCATCATGTATGTCATTTTGTATCCGGGGAGGTGATTCAACTGGCTCTTTATCACTCAGATGTTAGAGAAATGGATAACACCTTCAAAAGGATTTGATCTATCCTCACTAATTTAGGTTGTGCCTTTCAACCAGGGTGAGAGGACCCATTTTGTAACCTCTGTTGGTGAAGGAGAATGAATATATCCTTCTTTGCACAAATTTGAAAGGAAACCTTGAGAAAATATGATCAATGCACCATAATTTAACTCTCACGGGTTGTCACTTCTAAAGAATGGTGATATTTTTAAACAAGGTTAAGGTTACTAAAGACATTATGGAATCCTGATTGCTTCTACATATTCGGGCAGTAGAATTTATTCATTTGTGGATATACAAGGAAAACAGGGGTAGTTCAGGTAGGATTCGTTGTTTTTGAATAATTTTTGGTGGGAGATTAAGTAGGATAAACTTGATTTTTTCAGATCCTTAAGAACCTTCACAAAAATTGGAAAACTAAATGACAGAATGCTTCAAAATAGATAAAATATTCCTTTAACCAGAAGGTGTGCATCAATGGAGGCCCAAATTTACATGGTTTCAAACAATCTCCAAGAATTTAACATGAAGGCTCGAGCTAAAGAATCAATTAAACATTAAAGACCCTTGGTTCCTCATGCCTAAGATACACTCAAAGGCTTACAGATGATCTTTATCAACAAAATGACAGTAAAGTGATTTTAAACTATTTATCTCATTATAGGATGAAGGCTCTTCTTGTAATTAAATTATAAATGCCACTAAACTATCACAGGGATGAGATCCTGTGTGATTTGAATGGATTTTAACACAAGATTACAATAGGAACAAGAAATACTATTTGTAGACACTATGAAATAAAGCAGCACACAAATTTTTCAAAGATTAAAATAGATTAATTCAAGGTTGATTAGATTCATTATAGGAAGGTTTCTTGAACAATCTCAAATCTTGTCAATGGTCTGTACACTTATAACCAACTTGACATGATCAAATCTAAAACATAAGAGATTAACAAGTTTCTCAAATGGTCTCTCAAGAAAATGGGATTTGTCAAAATTTCTCGTAAGAATTCAACCCCATCCATTTGCATGACTAAAGCATGCTTTTTATAACACTCAATTTACATCTAAGCTTCCCCAGAAAATAATATTTGAGGAACCTTTGTTTGTTACATGTTTGATCATGATTTAAAATTACATTTAACAAGTTTGTAACAAAAAGTTACCAGTTGTTCAAAAAGGTGAATCATTGTAAATATCTCCATCATTGTTTTAACTGGGAGCACGTTTTCATCCTTCGTGCATGCAACCTCCATCATTTCATCCTTTTCCTCTACAAATTTTCTCTACATCCAACTTCTCTGATAATTCACATTTTTGCAAGTGCCCGAGAAATTCCAACTTCAAAATATCAACCTTTACACTCCTTGGACTCACAAATTAATCTCTAAATCCATTCAATTACACTTTGTAGACAAAAACAACAAGGAATTTTATCAAAAATGATGAAAAAAAAATGCGTATTCGTATCTCTAGGAGTCTTGGAGGAAAAATGGTGATAAAATAAGATGCAATGCACAATAACCGTTGATTTTGCTCTTTCTCAACTTTAGATTAGAGCCTCCCATGTGGAAAAATATGATTCGAAGTGGGCATGGGGTTGCCTTTTGCATTTTATGACTTTTGGAGAAAATGCGCAATTTTCACATTTTTCCCGCCACTTTGCCTTTGAAAATCAGGCTTGACACGTGGCTTAATCTGGGCCTTTAATGGAGTTGCGGCTCATTTATGCAATATTACCCTTTTTTTTAAAAAGGAAAAATTTCCAATTTTCCTCCGGTAACCCACTTCTTGCTTTTATCTTTTGATGTGGGCCCCAGCAGAGTCATGCTTCATTTTTATACTTTTCTCCTTTTCACAAAAAGGAAAAAATCTTCAAAACACCCTGCGAACCACCTCTCTGCTTTGAATTTTCAATGTTGAGCCAAAAAACTTTAAATCACCCGGTGACCTGCCTCTCCATTTCAAACTTTTGATGTGGGCCCCAGTGGAGTCATGGGACAGCTTTAAAACTTTACTCCTTCGTATGAAGAGGCAAAAATTCAAAATGTTTCGCCAACCCACTTCCCCACTTGTAACATGAAAAGCGCCACTTGTACTTCTTCTTCGGGGTCAAAGTAATACTTTTTCCCTGCTGCTTCATATTTGCTTGAATAGCTAATCGAGACTATCTAGGTCATGGGCCAATTTGGTATTTTTACAAATGAGAAAAAAGTGGTAAATTTCACTAAAAAAAGACCCGTCGGCCGCATCCAATCGTAAAGAACCACATTACCATAGATGTTAGGAAACAATTGACAGGAAAACAAAACATGACTGTGGAAAAACAAAAGGAAGGGGAAAAACCCAAATTTATGCCCAAGTTACAAATTATTTCACATGGATAGAGGAATGAAAAACAAATTTTGGACTTAATGTGATCCTTGACCAAAGGAAAGGACTGATCATGGCAACCAAATGAAGGAAAGAGTTCTCATGCATTAATACAGGGAGATAGAAATTACGACACTAACCAAGCAGATTGGGAAATTTTTAGAGCAAACGGGGTGAGATCAAATTGAGCACCAAAACTATCATCTCGATTCATTCTATGTTCCCAATCGTTGTCAACCTAGCTTAGTCACCATCGACCTAATCCATATTTTAAGTATTTACCCTTAGATCTCTAATTTTCTTGCATCCTTTCTATTTCCTCTTGTTTCAGACCCTTTTGTAGGTTCCTATTTATCATTCCAATGTAGAACCACTCCCAGATCTACCATCGAGTCTACAGATCTAAATTTTACATCACGGTTTCATTCCACCTACCTCAATCACCTTCAAATGGCCCTCTGCAGTCTTGGGTCATCGTTAAACCCTTTCGGGTTTGATTTATTTTATCATACTAGATCAGATATACTTTTATAATGTTAGATCCATCTTTAACCTTTTCATTTACTTCAAATTTTGCATTGACACTACATCCAATTTATCAAATACGTATTTTATCTATCTTTATCAAACACAAGGTTTGACATCCATCCTAAGATGTTATTACTTCTCGGGGTTGAATTTTTAGGAAACCCTCCCATTTTATCTACTAATCCATCCTTTTTATGTTGAGTTATCTTTATTTGCAGGTTACTTAGCTCGCATCGATGAAGGATTCATCATTTTCACCCATCCACATTATTATTCCATCTCAAGGTACCATAAACCCTTCATATTTTGAGTTGCTTTATTTTCTTTAGTACTAGTTCACTAATTTGAGCAAGAAAGAGGAAATTTTGTCCAAAAATCAGTTAGCTCAACTAATTATCTATAATTTCTAATAATTAATTATGGTTATTTTTATTTTTTTCCTTACTAAATTGTTCATTTTCTAAATGCATTCCAAGTATCAAAAATAAGAAAATTCATATCGTAAGTTATAAGAGTAAAAACTTCATTAGGAAAGATAATGAAAAAATTAAATAATTCATAGATTTGTCTTACAATAAAGAACACAACACCGATATCAAATGTCTTTCAATAAAAACACAAAATATCAACTATATAACAATTTTATATGAAATTTTAGTTCTAGAAATATAATGTTCTTAAATCATTAGTTAAAATCATGTAGCTAAAACCTTTTTGTATATTGATTATCTTGATCTTCATAACTCCCACTCATATCTAACATCCTAGAGGAATATTTAGTATGAATGTCTATATATTATTTTCTCGTTGGTTGTATTAAGAAACCTTCTTCTATTTGTAAGAGAACTCCATATTTCTAGTGCTCTTTCATATGGGAATGTGTCCATAGAATATGGTGAAACATATAATATCAAACAAGTGTCTAAATTTTTATCCAACTCCTTTCAAAAAATTTACTTAACAAATGTTAATGCACTAAAAACCCTTTCATCTTCCACTGAGCCCAATATCATTGTTTGAAACAATTCATATAATCAGAAATATTCACTTATACTTTCTTATAGGATGCTACTAGGATACAAATTTTCCATAATCATGTAATAACACCTTTTTCTATTGGTTTAGTTAGATAATTATATTTATCAATCATTATGAACATGAAATGAGATGATTGAGATGCCGAGTAATTACTTCTATAGAATACCTTTAATTTCAATTCCTTGGAACTCTCTACAGATCTACAAATATTCCTAATGAGAGATTCTATGAATTTTGAAAATAAATTTCTTATGTCATTTTTACCTTTATCAGGATTCCAAAAATTAGGATACACCACTACCATGGCCTCAAATAGGTCATCCCTTTTAAAACGTTCTTTGATCTCACAGATAAGATTTTTGATTTTTTTCTTAATTTTACTCTTATGTCATATATAACATAAATTATGTGATACAGGTAATTCTTCAAGGTATTTTATTGTGATATCTCTACTTTTTTAGAAACTGTGCATTGAAATATTCATCCCATTAACAAAGATACAAAGATGGTCATTGATATTGAATTTAAAATAACTTTTTGGATTCTTTATATCTGTTAGAGTTTTCCAAACACGAAAGCTAGTCCTTTACAAAAAAAATTATATTTATATAACATATCCAAAGATAGAAATACATGTTTTCTCAACCTTATGAAGTCAGAAATATATATGGATATTTCTTGAGCATGTTTAGTTAAGCAATTGATTTCCTTCAACATAGGGCGAATACCGTATAGTCTCAATAACGTTAATTCAAAAATCTAATAAAGATGGATATTATTAAAAAATTGTGCATGTAGTCTCATACATGGAAATCCATCTAGTATCAACATCTTTAAGGAGGATTTTACCATCAATATCTCCAATTGCAAATTTCTGAAACTCTAAAAATATTTTTGGACTACTTGTTATGTAAGCATGTAATTCACAGATGAACTCTTCCACTTTAGAGACACTTTCAAATGTGTTAACAATTTTGTGTACAAGGTTCATTCTATGATCCATGCAATGAATTGGTATCATAAATGGGGAAATTTTTGTTTGTAGGTGAACACAAAGTCCACTTTTATGACCTTGTATTACTGATGCGCCATTAGTACCAACACACACCAACTTAGTAGCAGTTGCACAATCATCCATCCCAACTAAATTCCTAAAATTATAAATAACCAATTCACAAAGGTTTTCAACATTACATATTTCAACCATTTTATTAATAGCCAACAAACGAGTTTTCCTTAAACGATTCTCAAAAGTGTACACATGCATGCAAACCCATGATGTGTTGTCAATTATTGTGACCTCATTGATTGATAGTGAGATAAACATTGTTTTTTAGTTTTTCTTTCAAATTTTCCATTTCAATAATTATTAGACACTTTTCAATTTCCAATACATTGCTCTTTGACCAATGTGATTGTGGAATGTCGAGAAACATATTATATTAAAACAAAACCTTATAATCTGTAAAATCTAAAATTGGTCTTCCATTTTTAAGAATGTGGAATATAGTAGAGAACTGTACATTTTTGTCCTGTAGATTGGTATCCATAACTTTTCAAAATTGTGCATTAATTGTTCCCCTTTCTCAACAAGTTGCTATTGACATTTTTGTTCATTTTCATACTTAGATAAATACCTTACAGGAAATTAATCATTTACAGCTTTTCCATTTATGTGTCTTTATTTTTAGCATCTTTTTCCATGACTATCACATAAATGTTTCCACAATGTTTCTCAATTATGTCCAACTTCAGTTGTAATCTATGGTATTTTTTTTCAGTTTCCAACTACATATTGTACATCTACATTTTTGGAGTACCACAACCATTCTATGAATTTATAGTTTCAATGAATGGATATTTATATGCCCAATCTACCTTAAAAGACCTTCCAATTGTCCAACTAGTTTTCTTCCTTCACATAGATTTCTGTCTAGAATTTTCAACTTCAGTCTCTCTCACATCATTATGAATTTCTTCCATTGGAGGCATTTCATAATGAGGAATATCTTCCACCTCTGACAAGTCATCATCAATAATATCTTCATGTGTTGACATGTTATTTTGATTAATTGTTCCATTTGGTGAGTGTGGTGCCATGTTATTCGATTAATTGTTTCTTATGGAATACAATTATTAGTAGGGTTTTTTGCATTCAAATGGGATAAGGGTTTCACTTTGATATTGAAACTTTCAATTAAACTAAAAAAATGCATTAAAAATAATATCTTACATGTGTTTGAAGTGGATGCAAGTTGTGTTCGTGATTTTTTAAGCTAGTTGAAATAACTAAATATGGTGTTTTTCCTTTTTAATTTATTTGTCTTCTTGTTATATTACAGAGGCAATTTTACCTAATAAAAATCCAAGTGTAATTAATCAATTGAACTATTTTCAATCTATTAAACAAGATACAATATAAAGATTTGAACCACATGATACCGATCGATAACATGAATGTATGCTACTAGCCGATAACATGACTATATGTTATCATCCTTCTGTAGACACAAAATCACACACTTAATACTATCTACTATACCTCCAAGTATGTTGTTTAATATATGGATCTTGTGTAAGAAGAGTATTCATTGGTGACCCATTCGTTAGTCCAACCACTTGTCTTATTTGTTTCTATTATATTTTTTTTATCTTTCACGCTTGTCACTCATACACCTAGTTTTGGTAAGATCATAGGGATCCTTGTTATTCGGTCTCCACTCATTTGTTGTCATTTTTTTATAGACACTAGCACCAGGACTAGACACTAGCACCCAAGTGCTCATGTCCATCATGGGCACTTGTGTCCTCTTTATGTTTGATCTTATTTTTGAAATTTGAGGTTAGTCTTTTCGGTTTTACCACTCATATCCCGGGGTAGTATTCGACATGCCAGGTCATTAGTGTTGAAATTAAAGTAAAAGATCCCTATATAAACATAACATACATACCATTATAAGGAAGACAATTCTTATCAAGGGCTATCTATCTACATATCTCAAGGGACTACATTTGGGTGCATTACTATGCATACACACTGCATAAGAAGGGGAGTTCATTTTGTTCCATCCACATGTTTTCATTTTATCTAGCTACCACTCACTATTTTGGCATCATTGGTGCAAGGGAGACCTAGGAGAACTATTGCACACATAAGCACAAAGAACTACATTGGGTCTGAGATGTAGTGTAGCGCTCACCATAAGTTCACCATCAGAATAAAGTGAGGACACTCAGGACCCTTGATTTTGCATCTTTTTTAGGATTTGATGTCTTTTTAGGGTTTTGCAAGAGGATATTTGTGTGTAGGTTTACAAGTACCCTAGCGATCCAAGTGTGACATAAAGGTGACCAAAAGAAAACAAGTGTGAAGCCCTAGCGACACTATCGAAACTAGGTTCGACCATTTTTGTAGACTCCAACACCCCTACAAAGGTCTTGGGCACCCGTGGGTTCCCCTATCATTTCCCATGCACCCATGTCCAGGTATTGTGAGCATCTCTACATTTTTTTGAGCCTAATTATGATGATCTATGTTCCTATTCCGTCATATTCGCAGTCCAAACTCACTTTATAAGCGTAATTAAGGTAAGCTCCCTATCTCTCGCATTTTCTTTCATATAAAGATCAAATAAATTTTCAAGCGCTTGTATTTCATTGTATTTCAGTTATAGCAAATATTTGCATTCAGATTTTAATAAAATATTCATATTTTATTAAATCATTTTGGTGAACCTGTAGCTTAGAACTACTTTCCCTAGGATCCACTAAAACCCTAATGGCTAAGGATATCTTTTCTCCTCCTAGGCTATTCATGCCACATGTGAGTATTAATCCTATCTATAATTGATCGGGGATCATTTTTGAAAGTTCCCAAAACATCCCTAAATGGTGTCAGTGCAGAATATCATCTCGAGAGCTTTCCAACGACTATGAGAACGCGAAAACGGACATCGGGAGCTCTAGATATGTCTGGTCAAAGTTCGGTCAACAGAAAGTCAACTCTAGTCAACTGGTCAATAATGGACCAATCACATTGCGACACGTGGCGAAAAGGAAAAAGGGAGTTGTTTGTTGGTTTTCGATCGATTTTCCTATCGGGAGACGACAAGTGGAATATATGTATTTGACCGAGTTAATTATTTACATACCACATTACATGGGTCGAAATTATATCCAAATGTCACACATATATCCAAACCGCTAAATATTAATGTTTATACATTAAAGCCCACATAATTCTCCTAACCATGCTATTGCCAAAATTCCACGTGGAGTAGAGAAGGAGGAAGCGGTTGTTATGGGGCAAATCCATGCGTGGAAAATGGTGGAAAAAGGCCGCTCCACATGGGATTCATCCCATCTAAAATAAATGCCAATCCTTTATAAAATGCAAATCCGCCAAAAATAGAGGCCGCTGGGATTTGATCCCCTGACCTCATGGGTCCAAGCCCAATCCTCCAACCAACTCGCCTAGGGGCTTGGGCGCACTATAAAATGGGGCGCTTCAACTTATACTAGGGTACAGGTCTGTGTAAAGCAGCTTAAGGACCAGATTTCAGAGAATGCCATTTTTGAAGGCTGTGCACTCAGATTGGGCATTTGGAGTAAAAATATGAAATGAAGGAAATTCTGAGACGATTCCAATGATGTAATATTTTATATTTTTGATGACTTTTAACCTGTTTTTGGAAGCTTTGAATGCAGATTTTAATAGGGATCTTCAAGACAGCTAGTTGGAAAACACGAATTTCAATGCACTTCTAGTCCGAATTGTGACTTGGAGTAAACATGAAAAGTGTTCATAATTCAGATATGATCTCATAAATATGATTTTTTTCATATAATGTTTTTAAATCTCCATTTGTAGGTGTTTTTCTAACACAATTGCAGGGAGATCACATTGTGAAAACACTGTAGGAGCCACGGATCGTTCTTGGGACAGTTTCTGCTATTTTTCAGAGTTCTTGGGACATTGATCAACTCATTTGCAGGTTTTGATTCATTATTGGTTGTTTTTAAGATTTATTGTACTTGCATTTCAATATTATTAATGGATCGGTTCAATCTGAACCCGGGGACGTAGGAATTTCCGAACCCCGTAAACAATCTCTTTTGTTATCTGAATGTTTCAGTTTTCTGATTATTTATTTGCTACACAAGTTTTCCACACTTCTATGGATGCATAATAATCAGAATTTAATCAATTTGTGGAGTTTAGAATACTTAAAATTGGTTAAGAAAATCACGATCTTTGGAAACTTTTAAAAGTGTTGAAAAGAATACAACTCACGTTTTCAGATCAATAATGAAACAACCATAGCCAAACTTACCACTCTATATTGCAACACTATCATGTCCGATGATACTCAAAGGAAAGCGTTAGCTCATGAATGCAATGTGCCCACTAGCTTTTATCACTCTACCATTAGCATTGTTTCTGATCAAGCAAGATTTTATGGTTTTAGAACTTATTTTTCAGTTAGTCGCACTCCACCTTTTTCTATTTCTACTCATAATTTAGATGGTCTTATTATCAGTTTTATGCGTAATCTTGATGATAAGGCTTTAGCTACAAAACATGATGAAATTATACATGTGCAAGATGTTGTATAAAATGCATCTTAGTGTGAACTTAGTTCCCGATATAGTGCCGCCTAGTGGCCCTCATCTGTCTCTGAGCATCATATATGGTCATCACATGAACCCTCTCCCCAACAATAGGAAAGTGCAATATACGATATACATCCTCCAAATTCACAGTCATATCACTCGTAGGAAACCAACATGTGAAAGTATTTGCACACCACCTCTCACACAAAGTTGTGATCATAGGCATATTATTGGGAAATCCTCCATCCTCGCTATGTGCCCCAGGTTGGCACGGTCTAGAACTTCCCACTCATCATCTGATAAACCCAATCCTACTATTGTACTCAAATGACGGCCACCTCAAAACTCCCATAAGTGAATTTCCTTTGCATAGCAAAACAACAACAAACCCAACGTTAGAAAACCATACACATGCAAATACACCTACCTATAAAATCAACAAGATTCAATTTTCACATTTACAACACTCTAGGCTCAACCCAAGCCTTTTGGGTTATCAACACCTAGGACCAGGACTAGGGCACCCTGTAAGCGATTCCCTAGTGCCCATGCTTGGCGTTAGTGTCCCGAAGATCATTAGCATGCCTTCATCAATCTTGTCTAAGTCCAAAACACCGAAAAAAATTCAAAATAATTTTTTTGTAGAAATTCATTAGAAAAACTCATTTCAACACAATTTTCAAACAAAATCACAATTACTAGCTCAACTATCATAGGTGATGCCACACCCTCGCCACCATCTCAAACCGACTCAATCACGTTACTATCACTTGAGGCATCTTCACACACCTAGAGATCAAAATCACACTTGTACAATAATAAAATGACTTGCCTATTAAATTTTTCACATTACTATTTATAGTAATCTCCCATTACTTACCACGCTATAGTCATTATTCACACTTATCCTTTGAAATAATACACATTACACGATTTCAATCATATCTTGAGCATCATTACTATGATTCCTATCTTGTTTACGCCTTTCTCTTTAGAATTCTACCTACTATCATATCGTACACATCCCAATAACATTATCTTCCTCTTTGACATTATTTGAACTCGACATACACACACTTTTGTGATATCTATCATACATTCATTATTTTTTTATCACACGATTACTTTTGTCTCAATGTTCATTATCGTCATCACTCCTTTCATGAAAGTAGGGGCATATAATCAAGGCATATTATAATCCCCCTCACACCATTATGTGATCATTCTACATTTCTAGCTTAACATTATCGAAACATTTATCATACATCATGTGACATTTTACACCACTTTCTAGTGATTCCCCCTAATGAAATAATCTTGGGGCAGCAAATGTAAAATCTCTCCATGAGTAACTAGTCAATCAATCACACACATTCAATTGTAAACAACATAAATCTTTTACTATTCGAAACCACATCAATCAATCAACATGACATAATGTATTTATCCTCCTAGATGACCTAACATGGGAAGTTATTCTACATTTTCTACTACTTCCACATCACCTATCATGGAAGCCATCTCACATACATTACGGTGACACCCCGGAGTGGGGCGATGAGATGTCATTACCTTTCCTATACTACTCATATATGGGTTATTCACATTTGATTGAATTAAAGAGAAATGAAACCAAATCAACAATATCCGATCTTTGTCCATTTGAAAGCGCTAGACCTTTTAAGGATTTAGTTAAATACGGAGAGTAAATCTAAACCTCTCTCCATACACTCTTCCTCTAGCAACACAACACCCAGATCCTTAGTTTTTCATAGACACGAAATTGGGTTGGGTATTGATCACTCCTTACCCGAACATATCCATTAGCGACAAAATCAAAATCTACAATCACTCAATATAGAAATCATAAATATTAATTGGTTATCTTCATAATGATGCCATGTGTCTCGTTATTTCGTATGACATAATGATCTATGGTTTTCAACTCTACATGTTCTCATTCTCGCACATACTTCTATAATATCTGCGTGTACTTCAAAGAACATGGGATTCTCCATATTTCTTTCAGAATGCATCTCTATCTAATTTATGTTACCAAGATTTCACTCAACAAAGATAAAGTGGGGAAAATATAGACACAAAATCACACACTTACTAATATTTACTATACCACCAAGTATGTTGTTTTATATATGGATCTTGCATAAGAAAAGTATTCACTGGTGACCCATTCCCTAGTCCATCCACTTGTCTTGTTGGTTTCTATTTTTTTATCTTTCACACTTGTCACTCATACACCTGAGCCCGGTCAAGATTCCTTTCATTCAATCTCCACTCATTTTTCGTCATTTATCTCTGGACACTAGTACCCAGTCCCTCCTATCCATCTTGGGTGCTCGTTTCCTCTTTATGTTTGATCTTATTTTTGACATTTGAGGTTGGTCTTTTCAGTTTTCCCACTCATATCCCGAGGTACTAGTCAGCATGTTGGGTCATTAGTGTTGAAATTCAAGTAAGAGATCCCTATATAAACACAACATACATACCATTATAAGGTGGACAATTATTATCAAGGGATATTTATCTACATATCTCAAGGGACTGCATTTGGATGCATTAATCTGTATACACACTACATAGGAAGGGGAGTTCATTATATTCCATCCACAAATTTGCATTTTATCTAGCTACTACCTGTTATTTTTACGTCATTGGTGCGAGGGAAACCTAGGAGCACTATTGCACACATAAAAACATAGAACTACATTGGGTATGAGATGTAGTGCAATGCTTAGTCATAAGTTCACCATTGTGACATCTGAGCATACTCAGAACCCTCATTTTTCATCTTAATGTTTTAGGATTTGATGTATTTTTTAGGGTTTTGTAGGAGGATATTTGTGTGTAGGTTTATAGGTACCAAAATAGTCCAAGTTCGACATAAAGGTGACAAAAAGAGAACAAGTGCAAAACCCTAGTGATAATATTGAAACTAGGTTCCTACCATTTCGTACAGAGACTCCAAAGGTGCCCATATAGAGGTCCCAGGGCACCCATGGGTTCCCCTATCCTTTCCCGTGCGCTCATGTCTAGTAAATGTGAGCATCACTACATTTTTTCGAGTCTGATTTTGATGATCTAAGTTCCTATTCCATCATATTCTCCAGTCTAGACTCACTTCGGGATAAGCATAATTAAGTTAAGTGCTATATCTTTTACATTTTATTTCATATAAAAACACTTATTTCACTAAATATAGACATATTCCAGTAAATGTAGACTCCAGTATTTCAAGTATTGGAAGAAATCCATCTCCGTTTTTGCATATATTGGATTCCATTATTACTATTATTGGAATCCATTAGTAGCAATAATGGATTCCAATATTATCATTATTGGATTCCAATATTGTCATTATTGGACTTATTCTAGTTCCAATTTCACTATTATTAGATTCCAATCTTGTTATTATTGGATTCCAATATCATTATTATTGGATTCCAATTTGGCTAATATTAGATTCCAATAGAGATATTATTGGATTCCAACTTCACCACTATTATAATCCAATTTATAAATCCTGATATTTGGATTTTAGTTTCACTATTTTAGAATTTCTATTTTCTTATTATTTGAATCCCCCACATAAGCCAAATGGGTGATATTTTACATAAGCCTTATAGCCGTTATCAATAAGCCTAGTGGTTTCTAAATTACATAAGGTAAGCGACCGCTAACTTCAAGATAGTGCTTAAGTGATTGTTATCATTTATGCCACATATCAATCTTAATATCATCATACATATACAACTCTTTATGCATACCTTATTCAAAACAATAAACGTTGACGTTGAAAATCCTATCCCGAACATCCTTGATTGGTGTTAAATTTGACGGTGTATAGAAATTTTTCTTGATTTGCAACGTAATATACATTCAAATATCTCATAAAAATAGCGTGTGTGACTCAAATATTGTTAAATTTGATGGTTTTTTCGATGTTTTTCATGATTTTAGATGTAACATATTTTCAAGTATTTCATAGAATTGGCATGTGTGACTCAGACGGTGTTAAATTTGACATTTTAGACATTTTTGTGATTTTAGACGTAACATAATTTCAAATATTTTATAGAGCTAGCACGTGTGACTTGCATGTTTAAAAGGTGACTTTCAATTTTTATAATCTATACAAAATCATTCATATATTTTAAGAATACTTAAAAATATATGTAATTATGTTTTATAAATTTTGAAATTAGTGTATAAGTGCGAGTGATAGCACTTACAAGTGTTACTTAGTTGCATGTCTAATTGCGATCCTCAAGTTACACTTCTCTCAAATCACACTTTTAAGTGATAGTTTTGCTCATGTTTTATTAACTAAGCTATAAATTGAAACTAATATCTACATAGCTTCAAAAGCAAATGCTAATTAAACAATGAACCATCAAGATAAGAGCTTAAAGGAAATGCTTCTTCAATGCATAAATGAAACTACATGCTAAGTTATTTCCTACTCTCTATGATTGCTAACTTAAACTATGAACCTATGAAGAATGTAAGCAATCAAAGTGGGTTGTTGCTTGATCTCAAGGATTGAGGATGGAATCTCACCAAGAATGGCTCTGAGGCCATTTTGAATCTTCACATATTACTCAATTTTTAGTGAAAGGATGCAAGATGGAGAAGCTATTTCCAACCATGGAGAATGGATCAAGATCAAAATGTTTATAGTTTGCAATATTCAAAGCATGGTACAAGAAGAAAGGTAAGAAGGAGGGTTCTTTATATAGCTTTCCTGAAGAGGCAAGGCTAGCAAATTGAAGAATGTGAGATAAAGATAAAATAAGATTATGAATGGATAAGGTTGCTTTATAAAAGGTAATCTTGATTTAGAAGAGTTTAATTTGTCATTAGTAAGTCATGGGAGTTGGGGGATGTTTTAATTAATCAAAGGTGATTAATTAATAGGTAGAGGTAAACTTATATAAGCTAATTAGAGCAAAATTGGCATGATTTCCGGGATGTAAGAGAGTAATTTGATTCAATAAATGGTAATTTATTGATTTAGAGTTATGAGTGTAATTAATTAATAATAATTAATTAACCCAAGTAGAAGTGGATATTAATTAATGAAAGGTCGTTAATTGACATATTTAATGATAGGAAGGCTAATTAATTAATGAAATGTCATTAATTAACGAATATGAAGAGGAATGTTAGCTAATTAGCAGAAAAGCGCTAATTATTATGGAAATGATGAGAAAGAGGATAATTAGTGCAATATTAGCATTAAAGCCTGTGTAAGTAGATTTTAGGTGTCTACATTTGCCCCTCTTTGGGGTGGCATAAGTGATGCCACTTCAAAGATAGTAGACAAGTACAAACAAGTAAAAATTTTGAAGAATTTTTTTAGAGTGAATCATGTCCCCTTAAGTGTTGATGGGGTGATGAAAGAGGTAGATTGGAACTTGAAAATATGAAAGAACATAATAGAAGAAATAGAATAATTTATCCCCATTGCCCAAGTTGCTTTTGAAGAAACATGTTGATAGAAAGAGAGTGATATGGAAGAAAAATTAACATGAAAAGAGATGGATATATCTATCATCTTTCCGATGTAAAAACCAACTTTATTTCATCATTTTACTTATGATCAATGTCATCGGTCCTTATTAAAAATAATGAACATAAGTTTAGTATGACATGAAAATCCATATACAAACAAATGTCCATAGCTAAAAACACCAACTCCATGCAACATACAAAATGCAATGTAATACGAGAAAGTAAAATATGCCTAACTCCTGCAACATGCATAATGCAATGCAATACGAGAAAGTAAACAAGCTAACCTAATCAGAGAAACATAATGCAATTTTTTTGTTATCAAGCTTTGATTTTGACATGTGTGAATTAATGACAAGGGTTAAAAGATGGTGCCCCAAGCAAGGATACATGCAAGGGGAATAACAAAGGACACTTGGGTCTTATGAAAAGAATTGCACTATGAAATAGTACCAAGCAACTCATTGTGCCCTAGAGTACAGACATAGTAAGAAAACCAACTTTGTTAATGGAGGTAGATCAAGATGATCCATGAGTCATGCATAAGAATAGGTGAGAACCAAAGAGAGACGTTTTGTAGGATGATTTTTATTGTTTTTGATTTTTTAGAAACATATTTGAATGTTTTTATTTTAATTTTTTTGAAACTATGTATAGGAAGAAAAAGAAGTGTGGATTCCCCCAGCGATAGATGGGATGTACAAGGGTAGAATGCCATGCGTATGCATAAGAAAGTGAAGATGTGAAAATTCTTGAGTGATTAGGTGGGAGTATTCAAAGGAAAAATCTTCACAAAATGAAATGGGATCAAGGATAATATAAAATAGTTTCAATCATGAGGGATAAAGGATGTCCCAGCGTAAGTTGGATAATAAACACATGAGAGAAAAGAAGTAGAAAATTGTCTTATTAAAATGGGACAAAAGTTCCTCCAAACATAGAAAAGAAGACATCTTATACACATAGATGTTCTACATGATTTTTGAATAACATAAGATGCTATGAAAATATTTATAAGGTGGTTGATGAAAAGTGATTAGCCCAAGGCACAAACCATGAGACAAGACATGCTCTAAAGAAATTTTTGAACAAGGTCCAAAAAGTAACACTTGATAACATACTAATCCTACTTACTCATTGAGATCCCGTGAGTGCATGTGGAAATGAATTATCTCTTAAAGGAAAGAGTTGATAGATAGCAGGTGAAGACACTAGCCAATGTGTAGGAATGATTTAGTTTTAAAGGTGATTTTGAATGGATTATGGAAGGAGATCCATACGTTTCTCCGCTGCCCACCAAGTGTCCATTTCCGACAGAGATGCATTTAATTCTAATCACAACATTTCTCTCTTTGCCAAAGCGTCTATAGCCCTAGTAGAGATTATTGGAAATACCCTAAGAGAGAGTTATATATCAATTTTCTTTTTCTTTTTGATTGATTGATTTTGATTCTTTTGCTTTCTGAAAAATTATTTTAGCTCTCTTGTTTAATAAGGGGTTAAGAACAGATGATGGATTAACTAAAGGATGTGGAAGTGATTGTAATGAAAAAAATTGGCTAGTGTTAAAAAAATGTCTAAAAGTTATTCACAACAAGTTTATTAGATGATAATTGTGATAGGATCTCTAAGAGGTCGGTCGTTCTTTAATTTACCAAAGTGATAAAAGTCCGAGGTCAAATAGATACTATAGAGATAAATGTTACAAAATTCGTGTGAATATATTAACCATAATAACATCAAAGGGATGAAAATGGTTGATGACTTGTAGATGAATATGAAAGAAAGGGAAGAAAGAAAATCCATGTGTACGTAATACTTGATTGCAATATTTGATCTTTGTACCTTTGATTTTATTTTTGTAATTTTTTATGATTTTTTTATATTTTGTTGAACTATTTTATGATTTTTTTTTATGGTTATCGGAACGAAACATGTCACTCTATGTGATAGGATCCAACAATGATGTTCACAATTTCCTTGATAAGGGAGATTAAGCGTGTTTGTTTATCAATAGTGATATTATCCCGATCTTGATGATCGTGGTGATTTCACACTCAATAAATAATTGTGATTTGTTTTGAAAAATGGATTTCTTATGTGGGAACTTGAGTTCCCTATCCATAGGTTTCTGCACTTTGTGCCATACTTGATGGGTACGTTGGTGTGCATTCTTGAGTCGCACTTGATTTTGAATTTTTGGGTTGTTGGGAGATTTAGATCTCTTTGGCATTTTGGTCTTAACTTTGTAAAAAACTTTTCTGGGTTTATTATAAGCTAATGTATGAATTTTCTAATCCTGAGAAGTGGGAGAAGAACGTGGATGTTTAAAATTGATGGGAGGAATGTGAGGAATGATGGTGGGCTTGCCACAATCATTAATAGATGAATAATGTGATGCTTGAAAAGGACATGGTCTAAGAATTGTAGAAGAGGTGCTACTAGATGATGAGCCACAAATAGAAGATGACGAGCTACTAGGATGTGGCTTGAGAATAGAAGAAGAATGTCTACTAGGACGTGACCCATAGATGTAAGATGATGAGATACTAGGATGTGGCCCAAGAATAGAAGATGATGGACTACCCGAGGGTGACCCATACAAAGAAGACAAGGGGATAGTTGGACGTGCCCCAAGAATAAAATATAGTGGACTACTTGAAAATGTCCCACAAATAATGAAGGGAGGGCTACTATAAGGTGACTCACACCTAGACTAAGATGAAGGGCTACTTGGTGTTAACCCCCTAAGAGATTGTGATTGAGGAATTATGATATAAAAAGAGTGATTGGGTGATGAGAAGATAGGCCATGGATCAATACAAGAGCTAGGAGTTTCATCACGTAATGAAGAATGTGAATTTGCAAGAATAAGAGGAGGATCAATTTGCATGATCTAAGGATCTTCCTCTATTTATTGAGAAAAGGAATCAACTCTTTCCTCATAATACATAGATGCATCAAAGTCTAAAGAGAATCATTTCTCATAATTTGTTAGAGGGATATCTTCATGTGCCCCTATAAAGGCTATGATCACTCCTTCATTCGAAAAGAAATTAATCGGTATCGATTGCAAATCGACCATGAGGGTCGATTGGATGAAAAAGGGCCAACTAGTGTGAAATGTTGAGAAGATGTTTGATGATGATTGATAGAAGAAGGTGCGTGAGGGGACGAAGGGGACTAAGTAGATGTGGAGCTAGATGTCTTAGGAGTATAAGAAGATGGTGTGGACCTACCTATATGATGATATATCATTTGTAAACTATTAGGATTAAGTACAAAGTTTGTAGATTGTGATGTAGGAGTTGATTCAGATGTTAGAATAGAAGGATTTTGAGTAAATGCGAATCTTCAAAGAAGAAAGAATTCATGGGGGTGATTGATAAAAGAGTTTTTGTGAAGAAGGGGGACTGCGATTGAAGAATCACATTAGATATTTTATAAATAAGTTTCTGCGAAGAAGGGGAGGCTGCGACTCCATAATTGCATTAGATGAATGATAAAGAAGGTCCTGCAAAGGAGGGGAGGACCGCGAATTAGGATTCAAATTGGATGAATGATAAATGAGGTCCTGCGAAGAAAAGGGGACTCAAAAATCAAATTAGAAGTATGATGAAGGAGTTCTGTGAAGAATGGGAGGATCACAACTTAGGAGTCAAATGAGATGAATATGAATAGTAGTTTTGATCCGAATCATCAAAATAATCAGAGGAAATGTTTGGATTGAAATCCTCGAAGAAGAGGAAATGTTTGGATTAGAATTAGATGAAAATTGGGGAAACCCAAATAATAATTTGGATTAAAAGTTTCCAAACCATACCACCGATTATGAGATGAAGGTGGGGAACCGATTACCCGGATGGTTTCTCTATACGAAGAACCAAACGAAGCTTGATCATAATGGGTATATTTTGATGTGGAACACCAAAGATTTGATTCTTTATTGTCGTATTTATAAGGGACCTTGTGATAATCATTAATTGTTAGCATGTGTTGGGTTCAAAGGTCTAGACCTATATTATTTGATCAAACTTCTTCAAAGTGAAGAAGGTTCCATGTTGATTTGGGAAACATAGAGAAAACCAACTAGACATTTCGTCAATATGGGGATGCTTGTGTGATTTTCCAAAAGGGAAGCTAAGGAAAACATACATCGTGATGACTTAAGAATGATAATCCAACAAGGTTTGGAGGTGTAAATGTCAAAGGATTGATAAAAAAAATTAGCAACATAAAGGATACAAAGGAAATATTTCCTATGTTTGATTGATGCAAAAGTTGCTTAATAGGAAATTTTTTTCCAAGGTTTGAAATATGTGTTCAAAAATGATCATGAACTTAGGAAAAAACAAGAAGATCAAGAGAATCAAATACCCAAAGGATTGTCCTAGAAATGAGCTTATAAGGAAGATAAACACAAGGAACAATCATGCGGGTTCAAAACACAAATCTAAATTAATGACCAAAGAATAATTAATGATAAAGAATAAATGGATCAAATTGATTGTCCAAAATGGATAAATCGATGTGACAAATGAGACACAATCACACAAATTTTTGGTAAACCAATCAATCAAATGGAGTAATTCCTAAGTGTTTGATCAATCAATAGTTTGATGTGTAAGATGACCAACAAAATGTCACCACTTATGCCAAGTTAAAAATGAACAAGACGTAAGTAATAACAAAAGGTTGATACGATTTCCAAACAAGGTATACTAAAAGTGAGTTTAGATCCAATCAAGACCTAAATCTCAAAAATTAGAAGTTACAAACATGAATGATGCAACAATACCACTAAGATATGTTAACCAAACTTTATGGAAAAGTAAGGTATTAGTATCAAAATAATATTATTACGACGTGCATAAAGGTAACAAACAATGATTTTAAAATCAAGGTAATGTTTGAAGGAAAACTAAGGCTAGAGTATACCAAGGAATTATTACAATGCGTGTAGCCTAACGTTACAATCTAGACACTTAGGTCAAGTTTGCAAGAAACAAGATGTAAGTATAAAAATTATGGCGATATGATACAAGCAAGATAACACCTCAAAAGAGAATCAAGTGATGAATCAATCCTAACTATGATGATGATATTGACTTGGGTATCAAGATCAAATGGTTACCAATGATATGAGTACGTTCCCACACACTTTAGATGTTTAACAACCCAACTAAAAACATGGATGAGCGTAAACGGACATAAAATTGGTGACACCATCAGTTGGCAACACATGTGTGGTCACTCCTCTTTTGATCAACAAAGTGTCAAAAGAAAGTGAAGGAAGTAGTACAAGTGGGGATGAAAAATGTTGGCCTCATTTAGGAAAAGTTTCACCTCACCTTAGGGCAAGTGAAAAACTAAGAAAAAGTAACGCTTCACACATTTCATGATGAATGTTGGCTCTTTACAACAATGATTTGGTCAAGTTGGCTCCAAAGACTAAATGGATTTCCTAGGTGGTTTGCTCAACTAGGTGTCACAAGTTATCTAAGAGCGAGCTTAGTTTTCCAAGGTTTCCCAAGGATTATCCTGGCTTTACTTTACCCCCTTCAAGCACAGTGGGAAATAAATGCATCCATCATCTACTCTCACTGGGGTCGCGATACAGATAACTTTGATGCTAAATCTCATGTGTATACTAGTCAAGTAGGTGTGCAGAGAACTTCCCATTTCTTACACAAGGTTACCTCTTGTGTGGAATACTTTGGGGTTCCTAGGACCACCCCGAATGTTGTATCTTAATCCTTATGACAAAGGGGTTATGTCCTAGTTTTAAGCGGACGGGCGTACCCTTATCCGAACCTGAAAATCAAGTGTTTTGAATGTGGTGTGTTTTTAATCTTTTAGACTTAATGTGGTTTATTCATTCTCCATTTGACAACCTACAACACATGTGTAGTTAGAAAAGTTTGTTTCAAACTCCTTTCTTTGACAAACATTTTTAGGTCTTGTACTCAAGCGTTAGTAGTTCTCTAAGCAAATCACATTATTTAAAAGAGGATTAAGAGTTGCTTTTGATTCTCAAGATCATCCAAGGATGCAAGAGAAGATAATACACAACAAATAATCCAACTAAAATGTAAAAGAAAGCTTTAAAATTAATGAACCATACAAAAACTTGATAAATGCTCATTCCCTTAAGCCAAAAATGAAAGATGAAGCTTTCAATTAACCAAATGTTAGAAAATGAAGACTAAAGTTTTTTTATTCTCAAGATCACCCTAAGGTGTAAGATAAGAGCATACACAAACATTAGCACAACTAGATAGAAATGAAAAACTTCAAATCAAAGGACCATAAAAAAGAATACTTTTAAAAGGTTCATTCCCTTAAGCAAAATGAATAATCAAATTTCCAAGTTAATACAAATGTTAACAAGATACAGATCAAAGTTGATTTTAATTCTCAAGATCACCAAAAGGTTCAAGAGAAGAGAATACAAAATCTTTTGTCTAAATCAATTAAAGCATGGAAAAATAACATTCATCAAAACATTAGACATGTTAGAAAATGACCAATTTTACAATAAAGGAAAACCTGTAATTTCTGTAAGTTTAAATCCCACATTTATATTTTCATTGCATATTTCACTTTAATGCCTTTCAAATGCAAAAATATGGATTCATTTTGACTTCAGGAGAAAAATTTATGGCGTCCAGAAAATGGGTTACGTATATGCTATTATGCTCATGGGTATGCACTTAACATGTACCTTAAAAATGTCAAAGAACATCCCTTAATTTGAAAAATGGTCACATTTTTCCAACCAAGATTCAATTTTGACAAAAACTCATCACATTAATATATAAATATAAGACTCAACGCTATTAAACATTAACATTCATGATAAAAAACTTAACATTTTCAAGAAATTGACAAAATTAACATGTAGAATGTTGAAAAAGTAAGCTCTTAAAATGAAAAACATGACGAAATCTTGAAATTTTATCACCAAGATTCAATTTTGAAAAAAAACCCCACCACATTAATATGTAAATAGAAGACTCAACACTATCAAACACTAACCTACATGCTCAAGAATTTAAGATTTTCAAGAAATTGATAAAACTAGCATGTAGAATGTTTAAAAAGTAAGCTCTAAAAATGAAAACATGGAGAAATATTAAATTTTTCCCATAAATTCCAATTTTAACAGCACTTCACCTCCTTTATATCTATAAGGAAGACTCAATACATGTAAACTCAACAAAACAAGTTAATAAAAACAAGTTATGTC
The DNA here is from genome assembly GCA_018340775.1 of Taxus wallichiana var. yunnanensis. NCBI lineage: Eukaryota > Viridiplantae > Streptophyta > Pinopsida > Cupressales > Taxaceae > Taxus > Taxus wallichiana. The sequence goes on along the minus strand of CM031244.1, from coordinate 404,406,463 downwards.
AATATATGCAAAAAGAGGGTTAGTAACCAAAATTGAAACTTAACTACAAAAACTTGAAATTAAGTGCAAAAGACAATGGAGTAAGTCCCACCGGGCGTGCCAAATGTGCTCATATTTTATTAACTAAGATATAAATTGAAACTAATATCTACATAGCTTCAAAAGTAAATGTTAATTAAATAATGAACCATCAAGATAAGAGCTTAAAGGAAATGCTTCTTCAATGCATAAATGAAACTACATGCTAAGTTATTTCCTACTCTCTATGATTTCTAACTTAAACTATGAACCTATGAAGAACATAAGAAATCAAATTGGATTGCTTTGCTTTATTTCAATGATTGAGAATGGAATGTCACCAAGAATGGCTACAAGGCCATTTTGGATCTTCCCATATTACTCAATTTTGAGTGAAAGGCTGCAAGATGAAGAAGCTATTCCCAACAATGGAGAATGACTCAAGATCAAAATGCTTATAATTTTTACTATTCAAAGCATGGTGCAAGAAGAAAGGTAAGAAGGAGGGTTCTTTATATAGCTTGCCTTAAGAGTCAAGGCTAGCAAATTGTTGAATTTGTAATAAAGGTAAAACAAGATTAGGAATGGATAAGGTTGTTTTATAAAAGGTAATCTTGATTTAGAAGAGTTTAATTTGTCATTAGTAAGTCATGGGAGTTGGGGGATATTTTAATTAATCAAAGGTGATTAATTAATAGGTAGAGGTAAGCTTATAGAAGATAATTAGAGGAAAATTAGTATGATTTTTGGGATGTAAGAGAGGAGTTTTAATTAATAAATGGTAATTTATTGATTTAGAGTTACGACTGTAATTAATTAATAATAATTAATCAACCCAAGTAGAAGTGGATTTTAATTAACTAAAGGTTATTAATTGAAATCCTTAATGATAGGAAGGCTAATTAATTAACGAAAGGTCATTAACTAACGAAGATGAAGAGGAATGTTAGCTAATTAGTGGAAAAGAGATAATTATTACAGAAATGATGAGAAAGAGGATAATTAGTGCAATCTTAGCATTAAAGCCTAGGTAAGTGGATTTTAAGTGTCTAAAAGAGTACTTGCACTTCAAAGTGTGAGTCTCTACTTGCACTTATTACATCGATCTCTACTTGCACTTCTAAGTGTGAGTCTTGATTCACACGAGATAAGTGTGAGTGTTAATTCACACAACTAAGTGAGAGTCTTGATTAAATGCGGCTAAGTGTGATGAATCAAGTGAGTCATTAATTATTTCAATTGAAAATAATTTAGGGAGTTAAATATTATTAAAGATTAAAGTTTAAATAAGTTAGGGGATTGGGAACATTTCTCTACCCCTTGATTCATGCAATGTAGACTATCGGATGTCTTATATGTCCCAGGGTTGACAAAGAATCTCTTATCAATCATTCAAATCCTAGATCACAACTTTAAAAATGACTTTGATAGTCATTCTGGAAAGAAAACGTGTTTGATTTGCGACAAATCATGAGGCTCAAAAATAGTTCCAAAAGCCTCAATGTGGGACACATGTTCTAGCTTTATTTTGTCCACAGAGATGATCAGGAACTTGTGGCTAAGAACTCTACCTCTGCATAGTTGTGGCATTAGAGACTTGGCCATGTTAGTTTCAAGTATCTCAAGACACTTTGCTAGCACAATATGGTACATGGGATACCATATCTTGAAGGACACAGATAAGTGTCCTCAGTGCCTAGTAGAAAAACAACACAGAGCTTACTTCGAGAAGAGTACATATCGAGCTCATGATAAGCTTGATCTAGTTCATACCAATCTTTGCAGTCTGATGCAACTAAGTCATTTTGGATTTCAGTACTTAATGATTTGTGTTGATGACTATTCAATAAAAATGTGGATTTTTTGTCTTCGTAAGAAAAGTGAAGCTTTTGAAACCTTCAAGAATTTCAATGTAGCTATTGAGAATGGCTGGTCATCACATCATAACTCTCCGATTAGGTTAAGGGGAGGAATTCACGAGTAATGAGTTCAAAGACTACATATAAGCTCATGGGATTTGTGGACAAATGCTTCATCCACACACACCGCAACTGAATGGTGTTGTTGAGAGAATAAATCATACTATCATGGAAATGGTGTGATGCATGATCGATGACTCTAGACTTGCAAAAGCATTCTAGGTAGAAGCAATAAAGAAAACAATGTATTTTTTGCCCATAGTTGCTCTTGTGAGTAACACCACAAGAAACATGGTCAAAGTGGAAACCATCTATTTCACACCTTAGAGTATTCAAGTGCAAATAAATTATGCACATACGCAAGCAGAACAGAAAGAAATTGGACATGAAGTCACAGAAACTCATCTTTATTGGGTACAGTGAAGAGACTATTGGAGTGCAGATTGATGGATCTAAAGACTAGAAAATTCTACAACAGTAGATATGTTGAGTTCTTTGAGAAGAAGTAAGTAGATTCTCCTCTACATAATCACTTGATGTAGATCATTCAATGATTGTAAAAACTAAAACTGATTTTCCCACCGATGATGAAAGTAACAATGGGGATCTTTGGTGATGATCGATAAAACCACCACCCATGGGAATAGTTCAAACATATGACCAATTTGTGTACTAGTGCGTTATGAGATGCAAGAATGGATGCTCCACCGGATACATCCACCCCTAGACCATGGATTCACAGTAAAGCAAGAGAAGAAGTTAACTTTTCTTTGATGAGTAGAGTTATCGAGTCTGATGAGCCCTCTATAGTCTAGGAATCCCTACAGTCAAAATCTTAGAAATATGCCATGGACTTTAAATATCAGTTAGTAATGAAAAATAACACTTGGCATCTTGTCAATCTTCCACCAAGGAAGAAACCCATTGGATGTAGATGGATATTCAAAATGAAGTACAAAGTAGATGAGATAGTGGACAAGTATAAAGCAAGACTTGTAGCAAAGGGGTATGCACAAAAAGAAGGTGTTGACTACAAGGAGACATTTTCTCCCATAGCTAAGATCAAGATGATCAGGATGATCTTTTCTCTAGCTGCAGTTTGGTTGGAAATTCCATCAAATGGACATAAAAAGTGCCTTCCTGAACAAAGATTTACAAGAAGAATTCTACATGACTCAACCTGAGGGATATGTAGTACCTAGTTAAGAAGCAAAGGTATGCAGACTTAGGAAATCTCTTTATGGACTCAAACAGGCACCCGGGCATGGTACATCAAAATTGATGAGCATCTCGTACAATATGGATTTGTTAGAAATCCATACGATCCCAATCTTTACCTCAAAAAGAAAGGGGAGAGATTTTGATTGTCGTTTTCTATGTCGATGATCTAGTCATCACTAGAAGTTTAGTGAGGATGATCAATGCAATGAAGAAAGATCTTAATTGATCATTTGATATGACAGATCTCGAGATAATGCACTATTGTCTTGGATTGGAAGTATGGAAGAAAGAGAATCACATCTTTGTTTCTCATATGAAATATACCAAGAAAAATCTTGAGAAATTTGGGATGATGGATTGCACACCGATTGCTACACCTATGGAGAATAGATTATAGTTATCTAGTTTAGATCCATCTCCTGAGGTAAATTCCACTCTCTATTGGCTAGTTGATTGGGAGTCTCATTTACCTAACCTACACTAGACTAGATATCAGCTTTATAGTAAGCTATCTATCTAGGTTCATGTAGGAACCCAAAGTGTGTCATTAGAAAGTAGTAAGGTGCATCTTGAGATATCTCAAAGGATCAGTGGATCTTGGTCTAGAATACAAGAAGAATGACAACTTCTTCTTTTTAGGATATTCAGATTCAGATCATGTAGGCAATATTGATGACAGAAAATCCACTTCAAGATTTGTATTCTTTATGGGATCTAGACCAATATCATAGGGAAGAAAGAAACAACACTTTGTTTCTCATTCTTCCATAGAAGCCAAGTATCGTTTTGTAGGAGAAGTTGTTTGTGAAGTGATTTGGCTACATCGCATACTTGAAGGACTTGGAATACCACAGGACAAATTGACCACCATGTATGTTGACAATGAAAGAGTTCTCAAACTTGTTTGTAATCCATTTACTCATGAAATAATTAAAGTACATTGAGGTACATGTTCATTTCATACGCAAGCATGTGTTGAAGCACAATATACAACTTCAGTTCTATCCAATAGTTGAACAAAGAGAAAATATCTTCACGAAGTCACTTGCATGTGACAAGTTCGAGTTGTTCAGAGAGTTCCTCTCCTCATCCCTTGAGACAATGCAAAATTAAGGGGGGAATGTTAGGATAATTAATTATGCATTGTATAATTAATTATTTAACTATTATTATTAATTAATTATTGTTGTATAATGTTATATGGTTTTATTAACCATATTTGTCTTATTATATTCAGGTATAATTGTTATGTTGTTATAACAATTATGTCATTATTCATTTGTGCTTCCCGGATGTATTTTGGAAGCTACTATGTTTTAGTTTGTTGTTGCATAGTTGTAACTCCATATTTGTTTGTATCAAACTATCAATATGTATAAATATTGTAGCTTGCACTATTTTAAGGGATTGATTTCACATTAATAAATTATACATGATTTTGTCCCTATTTGTGAAACTATAATAAGTACATACATGTCCTTCACATCGAACTAGATAAATGAATTAAAACTATTATTCATTATGGCAGAGTTCCAAAAAATTCAAAAATATCTGCTCATCTTTAGCTACTAGAATTTTTGATATTGTTTTCTATTTTTCATTAAACGAAAGGAAAATTATTTTTGGAAATATTAGCTATTATTAACATTATACTAGGCAGAGAGTGCCCTATATATAGATATGGGGACAGGCCCCTATCAAAGAATTTTTGGGTAACGTTATTTTTTCAACACTGCCTTTCAAAAATATAAAAAAATGTTTATCCATAGCAATTATTTTGTATAAATTTAATTGTTTTTAATATATATCGATGTAAATTTTTATAATTTTTATATAAATCTATATTAATAATTGACCTTCAACCCCTTTAAAATTATGAAATTATATTAATGTAAAATTTTCTATAGTTGATTAGGGATTATATCCATGTAGGGATTTTTTAGATAATTAAAAGAAAGCAAGTTTATTATTCAATATTTTGTAGAAGGTAGTTTTGTTTATCAAATAAATAACTTCGTAATATAGTAAACATTTTTTTAGAGAAATGAAATAAGGACGGAATGGAGCACATCTTGAAAAATAAATGGCGTAGATTAATGCAAAGAAACATGAGAGGAATATTTACTGAGAATTTTAAAAATCCCGAACACCCGCCAAGAACTTGTTCTCCGTGTTTTGAAAAAGAATCTGGTGGTATGGATGATGGCTCAATTTGTGCACTAAAAAAGTGAATATCGAAATTGATGAGTAGTTGTACTTGATAAAATCGATATTATTCTGTTGGCCTTATTGTTGTCCACAAATAGTCCTCTGTTGCACATACTCAACAAAATGCAATGGCTACGATGTTGTTGACATTGTCAATGAAAATATCTTAGAAGATATTCATGTTAAGAATGAGTTTCCACTCAATGTGTTGGTGTTGGATTACAGTGACCTATTTGCGAAAAAATATGGTAATGCAAGAGTAGGAGAACCAAATAGATTTTGGAGAACAAAAGAACGAATACATATTTGTGAAAGAATAATTTGAGGAACAAGGAAACTCTAAGATGTTGATTATTATCTTTAACAAAAAACACCACTGCTACTACTGTGGAAGTAGCAACTATCCTGAAACTATTCACAAAATGTAAATTTTCTTTGTTGGGTCGTTTCTATCTGGATTTTTGACTTTTGCTTCCTATGGAATTTCTCTCTTCTATGCTTCAATGTCATATTGTGCCTTAAGGGCCTTTCAAAACCTCCATATTCACCCTTTTACAAAAACTAGACATAGTAGTTATACATCAAAATATGTTGTGGCATGACCTAGAAAAATCTATGATGATAATATCTTACTTTATTATGTTAAACAATTGATAATATCCAATTACTATGGTGTCGCATAAGTTAGCAACCGCGAAGATAAAATTATTAATCTTTGACTTGTTAAATGCTAGCCATCCATAAGGTTAAAATATTATATTGTGGAACTATTAGGTTTTCTTAGTGGGTGCTAAGCTCAGAACATATTACATTGTTAGCTCCTTCCTCCTATAGGAATTCTATTCTTTTCATTCAAACAAATAATTTCTCCTCAATCCACCAATAAAAATACAATAAAAATTCTATAATTTTTCAACTTTCTAATGTTTATATTTTATTTAAATAATTTTTTAATCTACAAAACTTATTTATATTTATCTTTATTTGCTAGTTAGTACTAATTTGATAAATATGAGGCATTGTTGCAACAATGATTTATTCTATTTAATAAAAATCAAAATTCTATGAGCGGAGAATGAGAGGGAGCGGAATATGCTAGAAATTTCAAACGATGGTTTTGAGTGGGAATCTCCAGTGGTTCAGACAGAGTAGTAGACTACATGGACCCAACACCAAGTAAATGATCATGTGATTGTTGTTCCCAAGGATAATAAGGAAAAGGATGGGGCTTGAACATGTGGGCTAAACATTTGGTCGAGAAAAATCTTAGACAAGGTGATTATGGAAGGGTTGGAACTGACTAAGGAGAAAGGTAACTTATCCCTCAAAATCCCTTGAGATTCTTTTAGTAAGAATAAAAGCCTCCATGGAAAATGCTATCTTTGCTAAATTCCTTGGCTCTAGACCAAATATTGACTACTTTAGGGGTTGGGTCAAGAGATGTTGGGCGTCCAATGGAAATGTTGAGGTTTCCACTTATGCAAATGGTTTCTTCCTTGTTTCTTTACCTAGCAAAGATCAGGTGGCAAAGATTCTTTCTGGAGGTCCCTGGTTTATTGGAAAATCTCATGTGGTTGTTCAGAAATGGGAACTAACTTTTAACCCGTTTGTGACGTTTGTCTCTGAGTTTCCTATCTAGGTCAACCTTTCGAGCTTACCCCTAGAGTTTTGGGAGCCAAGAAGTCCTTATTGGCATTACTAAAATCTTGGGAAAGCCGATAGCTTAGATCCGGTCACTAAGGCTAAATCTAGATTAACCCATGCAGATTTTGTGTCAATATGGGTCAAGATGCTCCCTTAGAAAGTAATATCAAAATCTTGTCTTCTCGCATGGGTTTCGTTGCAAATATTTGATTATGATCCATCCCCCTTTTCCTGTAGAAAATGTAAACATGTGGGTCATGATCACAGAATTGTTCTCTTCATAAGAAAAAAATTGATCCTGTTGTCGGTCCATAAAAGACAAATAATAAGGAGGCAAAGGAATGGAGGCTGATTGGAAAAAATGGAAAAGTTGTAGAGACAAAGGATCCTCTTAACATCTAGAAGGTGGTCAAAGAAGTGATTCCCTTGAGTCATCATAACACCCCTACAAGGAACTGGTGGTCTCTGGTTTCCTTGAAGCCAATAACTTTGAAGCTGAAGATGAGAATGAGAATGAAAATGAAAACTTGGACTTTAAGGAGGATTCCCTGAATGAGGGAAAGGGAACAAGAAAGTTTGAAGTTAAAGCTCTTTCTCTGTAAGTGGCCTATGGACCATCATTAGATGAATTTTCTTCCATTGGTCAGAGCTCCTTTGGTCAGAGACAAGAAGAACTATTACCCATGTCTAATGGCTTCAGAATTCTTGCGGACTTTGTTGCTGATACTTACGAACTAGCGGTCTCTCCCAAGACCCTAGTTAGTAAATCTAAACCGGTCACACGAAGCACCTCTAGAGCTGATTTTGGTAAGGAATCAACTCCTATGGAAGGAAAAAAAAAGGAATTAAGGGAGACTAAATCCAGGAGGGAAGTAGAAGCTGGTATTCAGGGTACTGGGAAAGTTACTTCTCCATATTAAGTAATGTTAAATGATCCTCCTCTCTTGGAATATTAGGGGTTTGAATAATCCCAAAGAAACAAAAAATTTCTAAAGATCTTAGAGTTAAAGCTAAATTGGATATTTTCATGCTCCAAGAAACCAAAATGAACATGGATAGATTTAAAGAGGTGGGGAGACAAATTTGGAAAGATAGTCACTGGGAAGGATGTAGTTCCTCTGGAGCCTCAGGAGGTGTTTTCACTATGTGGGATCCTATTTTATTGAATGGAGTTTTGATCCTTTCCTCCCCTGGTCATGTGGCTATGAGTTTCATGGAAATCATCTCGAAAAAATCCTGGTATGTTTCTAACATTTATGCTCCCAATAAACTCAGTGAAAGATGAAATTTCTAGAAGGATCTCTCTAGCTTTAGACAATTGTTTAATGATAAAGATTGGATAGTTGGAGGAGACTTCAATACCCCCCTTTCCCTGGTGAAAAGAGAGGGGGTTTGATCTCTTATTCTGAAAGTATGGAAGATTTAGCTGACTTCCTAGCCAGTAATAGTCTATTTGACTTAGATTTGGAGGGATCCAAGTTTACTTGGGTAAACAGAAGGACTAGATCTAAGCTCATTCAGATAAGATTGGACAGATTTGTGGTAAGCCATCTTTGTATGAATTCTCTAAAAACCCTTCCCAGAATTGGCTCGGATCATAATCCCATTCTTCTCGATTTGGGAATGAATCATCTAAAAAAAGCTAGGCCTTTCAGATTTGAAAAGATGTGGTTAGATCACCTAGATATTTACAACAAGATTCAAGAATGGTGGGATATCTAGGTTCATGGGGTTGCTAGCTTCAGATTGTGTTTTAAACTGAAGCACATCAAAATTAATCTTAAAATATGGAACAAGGAGACTTTTGGAAATATTTTCCGGGAAAAAGTAGAATTGCTGAAGATCTCAGAAATATTGAGGAACTTATGGAGAACGTTGGTCTTAATCTGGTTCTCAAGGATCAAGAACAAAAACTCTGGTGATTACCATGGAATTCTGGCTAAAGAAGAGGTGTATTGGAGACAAAAATCTAGGGTCAAATGGCTTAAGGAAGGGGATAGGAATACTAAATTATTCCATTTCTCTGCTACTTCTAGAGCCAATATCCTAAATATTAATGAAATAAGAGGTGAAAATGGGGAGTCATTTACGGATAGCAAGGACATCAATGCCTCTATAATAAATTACTTCAAGGATCTCTTCAACAAGGGTAGAAATTGGAGGAGTTGGTTCAGAACAAAGTCTTGGATATTTTTCAGAAAGTAATCACCCCTCTTGAGAATAGAGATATTTTAAGGAACCCCTCGGAGGAGGAAATCCGTTTCACAATATTTGATATGGAACCTGATAAATCTCCAAGGCCAGATGGCTTCCCTACCTTTTTCTTTCAAAAATTATGGGAGGTGATTAAATACAAGGTCATTGAAATGGTCCAAGATTTTTTCAACAATGGTCATCTCTTGAGGCAAATGAATAACACCTTTATTGCCATGGTGCCAAAAATTACTAGAGACAAGGAGGTTAAGGATTTCAGACCTATAAGCTCGTGCAACACCAGTTATAAAATTTTGACTAAAATCATAGCTGGGAGGATTTAGATGGTTCTTCCCAACTTTATCTCTGGGAATCAAGGGGATTTTGTTCCTGGAAGGAAAATTACTGATAGCATTATTGTGATTCAAGAAGCCATCCACTCCATTGAAATCTTTGGAAGACCGGCTATATTTCTCAAGTTGGATATGCATAAATCCTTTGATAGGATAACTTGGTACTTCCTCCAAGCCATCCTGCTAAAGGTGGGTTTTGATAACTTTTTGGTTAATATGATTATGAAATGTATTTCCATCGTCAGTTTCTTGGTTTTGATCAATGATAAAGCTGGATGGTTTTTTCCAAGCTAGTAGAGGGCTGAGACAAGGTGATCCTCTCTCACCTTTCCTCTATTTCATAATGGATGAATCCCTGAGTAGAATCTATCAACTTTCCATGGCTTCTAACTACATCCATGGTGTTAAAATCTCAAATGGTCTTCCCTCTATCTATCTTAATCAGTTTGTGGATGATAATTTTATGATGGGTAAGGCCTCTGTCCATGAGGCCTCAAATTGTAAGGAGGTTCTTAATGATCATGAAGAGGTTTTTTGATGGTGGTTAACTTCCATAAAAGTGTTGTATTTTTCATAAATGTGGAGAATCAGGTTCAAGCTAGATTAGCTCGCATCTGGGTTGTAGAATTAAACATTTTCTAGATTCTTATCTGGGTATGCCCTTGATCCATAAGAAGCCTGATCTCACAATTTGGAATGCTCTGTTGGATAGAGTTAATAGTAAAATATCATCTTGGAAGGGTCTCTTTCTCTCTCAAGATGGTAAAATTCAACTGCTCCAAATATCCCTTCAAGGCATTCCCATTTATGTGATGTCTCTTTTCATGCTCCCTGCTAAAATTAAGGAAGCCTTAGAGAAAATCCAAAAGAGGTTCCTTTGGATGGGAGCTAGTGAGAAGTTCAAATTTCCTCTTATGGCCTGGGATAAAGTTACTAAACCTAAGCTATGTGGAGGATTGGGGCTAAAAATATTTCTCTTATGAATAAGGCCTTAATTGCCAAGGTTGGTTGGAGGATTGCTAGAGAGGAAGGTCTTTGGGTGCATTGCGAGAATATAGGTAGATTGGAATCCTTTTTTAACCAAAATAACCTCACTAGAGGGTCTTTTTTATGGAATTCCTTTGTGGCCTCTAAAGAAATCCTATCTAAAGGTACGATTTGGGAAATTAGCAAGGGCTCTAGAATCAATTTTTGGTTCGATAATTGGCTTGAGGATTCCCCCTTAGCTAACTTTGATTTTTGGAAAGAAGTTACTCAGTACTACAAGGAATCTGGAAAATTTTGGATTTGGGACTTTTAGATCCATGAAGATTCTATCAGATGGGAAATCATTCAGCCTCCTTTGGATTTTAATGGCGACATCCAACCTTTCTGGGTTCTCAACAATAAACTTAAGGCTTTCCACATTCCCATGTTCCAAACCAAGGAGGACTCCATCAAATGGAAAGAAGAAGAATATGGAAATTTCTCAGTTAAATCAGCCTACATGTCAAATTTCAAGAATGATTTGCACAAGGAATATTGGGGTAAACTCTGGGTGAAGGATCTCACCAGAAAGATTAGTATATTTTTCGTCAGTTGGTGGCCTAAAATAAAATATTGACTGTGGATAATCTCAGGAAAATGGGAATGAAGATTCCCATTAGATGTTCTCTCTGTAAGAAAGAGGAGGAAAATGTCAGCCATCTCCTCATTCATTATTCCTTGTCCCATGATGTCTTTGTTGCTATTTTGGATCTATTGAATATCCAATGGATTCTTCCCTTGACAATTGAATATTGTTTCTTTCAATGGGAGAGCCCTTTCCATTTTCCTATCTTGATCACGGGCTCGGAATATTGCCCTCCCTCATTTTTTGGGGGGTTTATGAAAAGCCAAGAATGATGGTATCTTCCGCGATTAGAAATATTTTCTCTCAAAACTTTGAATTCCATAAAGGCAAACATTAAACTCTTTAAAGGTAAAGTCAAGAAACCTTGCCCGAATAATGAATAGTCGAGTTATTGACAAGTTCACCCTTGGTCCGGTGTAACTACACATTCCTAAAAATAACCCCCGATTAGAATAGGCTTGGGGAAAATGTTGTTAAGTTAAATTTTGATGGAGCCTCAAAGGGAATTCCAAGGAATAATAAAGGAGATTGGTTTTTTGCCTATGTGGGACCATTAGGTCACCAAACCAACAACATGGTGGAAGATAGAGCTATTCTTTGGGGGTTTTGTTGGCTAAAGAAAAAGGTTTCAAGGACATCCAGATCGAAGGTGACTCTCTCCTCTTAATTAATTCCCTCAATAATCATGGTTCCATTAATTGGGCCATTAGTAATATCCTCAATGATGTGAAGGAAACTTCAATATTTTTTTATAGCATTTCTTATAATCATACCTTATGTCAAGGGAACAAATGTGTGGATAATATGGCCAATTATGGAATCAATTGTAATGATTATAAGATATGGTGTAAAGTTGATATATTACCCGCGGACATTAATGAGATCATTAGTAGAGATAGAGGGCACTAAGTTTTATAATGTTGGCACGAGTGAGCCCTGTGGCGGTAACAACTTACTTAATATCTTGTTCTCCAAGATTTTTGCTAGTGCGAAAGAAGGTATTTTTTTGAATTTTAGTAGCAATTAGAAGAAGCTCAGTCTAGTGAATATGGGGGTGATAGGATTAGAGTTGAACTGTTAGCCAAAGAATTGAAGCTTTTAATCAGCCTCTATGGAATAAGCTTAGGATTGGGGGTTTCAGTAATTTCATTACCAAATTACATGGTCATAACCCCTCCTGTCTAAGGATTTTGGAAAAGCTTGGAAAGAGGATAAGTTTGAAGTTAGAGGGATGGAAATTGAGGTGTTTGAGTCCACCATCGCCCTGGCCATGGACATGAAAATGGACGGGCTTAAAATTTTAAGGATAGAACCCGTAGAGAACAGGAAATTGAGTTGTTCTTTGTTGGCAAGGAAAGATGTTCTTTCTTTATGGATGGTATTGCCAGGTCGTGCATTCTAGGTATATGGAGAGAGGTGTGCCTTCAAATCATGAAGTACATCACTCTGGAAGGAAAATATAGAAAAATATATACTCACCATTTGACCCTTCTGAACATGTTCCACCATAAGGTCATGGTGAGCATCCCCTTCTTTCTATTTATGTCTTTGACTAACTCTTTGATGGCTTTCAACAAGAGAAAGTGGAGATGCCTCTGCATGAAGGGCTCATTCTTCTAATGTTTGAAATATGGAAACCTGCTTTGTCCTCTGAAAGAGGCTTACGGATGAGGATGACCTCACTCTTACAGATTTCCTTACTAAGATGTAGAGCTGGAAAATGCAAAATTATGGGGGAGGATTCTGGTAAATAAATGGGTGAGGATGGTCAAGGGGAAGCAAGCACTTTGAGAAAAAGAAATTGGGATGGTATTCTAAAGGGTTTTGAGGATTTGACCAAAAAGGTCCAGAACTTAGAAGGGGTGATTTAAGCAATGGAAGAAACCAATGTTGGTCAAAGGGAAATAATGATGGATGTCATCAACGCTTCCAAGAAATTGTTAGTGCACAGGTGAAGTCCAAGAAGAAATTTCTAGAGCTAGAGGACTAGGTCAAAAAGATAAGCGACAGGTTGGAAGGGATGGAGGAGGGAACTAAAAGAAGGAACTTTAACTTGTGCATCAGTAGCTCGAGGATGAGCTGGAGGAAGATATTAATGAGAAAGGTGTTGAAGGTGATGTGATCAAAGATATCCACGATGGTAGCGATCGGGGATCTCCAAAACCTTATGGTTACGTAATGTTGGCGAGAATTTTAGAAAACTTCTTCTGTTTTGGAGACTATTTCTCCTTCTCTCTAGTTTTCCCACCTTAATACAAAGTCTAGTTCTTAATTGTAAGAGTTAAGCATGTTTAACTCCTTTCTTGGAATTTTTTCATTTTCTTCTTGCTTCTTGTTTTATGTTCCTCATCTTGTACTAGCCACTGGGAGTCGATCCTTGTTTTTACCGTATCTAATAAAAAAATCAAAATTATAAGATAGTAATTCGTCAAATCTTTAAATAAGATATGAGATTTAGAAAAAAATGTTAATAGAATATTGACTGCATTTAATGTTTATCCAAAAATGAAGATGTATTTGCATGTTTGGACAAGTGGCACATCCAAAAGATGTATTTATATTTTTCTTTTTTTCTAGTTAGTACTGATTTGACAAATATTTCAGCTATCAACTTGTAAAATCATGGTGGTTTTTTTAATTGCACCTAAAAAATCTAGCATATTATGTATTTCAAAATGCCACCTATATTGTTGTAATATTTTCAAGCATAAAATGATTCTAGATCACTCTATGTTTTTGCAAAGAATTATATATTTGATGCATAATTTTTTTTGTTTTGTCTTCTATCTGAATTTTAACGTGGGTATTTACAATATGTGCAACATTTAAATTGGATACTTACAATATATACATATTTTATGCATTCAAAATCATTACATAGGGCATTATATTTTTAGCATTCTGTGGATGTCGGCATACCGTATGTGCATAATTTATACATTAAGTATTGGTACATTCTACTTTCTAGAAAAATTTGAAAGTGGTTATTCTTAGCAATGTAAAGCACATAATGCAAAAAATTATAGAAATTTTTCAAACAATCACACAACTAGCACATCTCCCAACCTTGATGCATGAACTTGTCGCTTTGTCTTGTTGATTTTAAAATGTCGTTAAAAAAATTACTATTAACAAGGTTTATTAAATATTATAAGTACAACATAAAAAATTTGTAGTAATTAACAAATCTTTCAAATAAATACAATTTTCGTCCTCCAATATTTACAATTCAATACCAGTTAAGGAAGACAGACTTCAACTTGTTGACCTTGGGGAGTAAATCTTTAGTCCAATTTTTCCTCCAAAAATCCTTTGCAAGACAACATATGTTCTGAAAATGAATATGTTTGGTCCAATAACTGATATGTCATGTGTTATACTTAAGCATTGTAGTCATTGATCTCCATCAACACATGTAGGAAAAGCATTTTTGTAAAAACAATTGATCTAGGATGTTTGAAAGACATCAAACTATTATAGAAACATGTTCAATATTTTTCATTCAAACAACAACATATTATAAGTACAACAAAAAGGAATTTTGTAGTAATTAACAAATATTTCAATCTTTCAATAAGAAGAACTTTTAACATCCATGAGGCTAGTCACACTTTTGTTCGAGTAGTAACAAAGTTAAAAAATAGGTTACAAATTTCACTTCAATCCCAAACTACTATACCTTTTTTTGTTATATCAGTTCAATCCTCCAACCAGGTGGAAGTTCATCACAAGATTAACACTAGAGATACTAAAAAAACTAAACTCAATATGTCTTTCTTTAGCTTGTTAAATGATAATGACTCTTTAGCTTGAAATATTATATTCTTCAATTACATTCTCCCGCTAAGGTAGTAGATGCTAAGTTCAAAATTTCATTCAGTAACTTGTTCATGTCAACATGAAAAAGCATATTATTCTAATGTCTATGTACGTAAGGGTTGTAATTTATACCTATACTTATAAGATAAAACAAGCCCAATAAGCATATTATTCTTGCCATGTACCTGTAATTATATCTACATTTACGTTTATCTTGGTCTTAACTACACACATTGCTCTCGTTGAGAAATTTAGACCTTGGGATAGAGAGGAGTCATGGGGATGCTTTTTTTCGAAATAACATTGTCGCCAGTCTCATTCAATCAAATAGTGTTTTTTGTGAAATCACCTCACCAAATCTTGTAAAAAAATGCCCATCAGAAGTGTTTTTGTGCTCCTTGTAACATCTTTGTGCTTACCCTCTTCATTTCCATGTGCAGTATGAACAACCTTGGAGAACCTAAATGTAATAAATAGATGTGTCAATAAAGAAATTCCAATAAGATATTGATTTCTGATTTTTTGTCTAATAATCTATACAATATGAAATCATGTCTAACAATGTTAGTTATTTCACCTTGCTCCATTTTGTTTATATTCTTCGTTTATAATATATATTTAACTAAATACATCTAATATTGCTAACATTCAAACCTACAACCTCCACTAAATGTAGTAATTGCAAGAACATTAACTAATTAATGTTTTGTTTCCCCATTAACTATGATTATTAAAATATAGTTTGTTAGGTTATGTTGAGGCATAACCTCTTTTGCGATGGTAAGAGGATATGACATTTATGGATTTTTTGGGTATTTATGACATTCATAGATTGTGTTCATGTGATGGAAGGATCAATTAATGACTATTACTAATTAGGAAAAAATTCAATTAGAAAGCTTAGAGACATGAGTTGAAGATTGGAATGAAGGTGCTCGACATCTCTATTTAAGCATCATCTATATTGGGCCTTTGAAATCAATGTCACAATAGCCCTATTCACTATGGGTGGCACTAAAAAATGTCATTAAGCCTTCTTCTGTGAAGAGGTCAAGGACGACTGGATAAGTATGGAATATTTTGCATGATGGTGGTGTTACATTGTTTATGGAAATACTATCTAGTCACTCTGTCCGAGTAACTACAATGTGTGTGACAACCTAGAAGAAAGGAAGAGTCAAAGTGGGAAAGAATAAATTTCTTATTTTGATAGAGTCCATTGTGGATGCGATAGGGCTCCCATGGAGGAGACATTTATTTTAAATGCTTGCTTCAGGAGGAGATGGATGAGTTCTGTATCCTGGTGAAAATATGAGAATGTATCACTCGGGCTATAAATGGGACTCACTTCCACAACCTTGGGATAGGGTTTCTAAGAAATTGAGGAGGTACTTCATGCTAGAACACTAAAAATTGAGCTATGGACCTCAAATTTTCTTCTTGTGCATCTTGACATGATAGGAAGGTAAATTTGTGGATTTTCTATTTCAATCTTGAGAAGTCCCTTAAACTAGCTAGAGAAGAGGAAGGTCCCTTCCTCCACCAAGGCCTTTTGTATTTTCTCTTTAAAATGGAAGCTTCCCAAAAATAAATCTCGTGCTTCCCCTCTAAGCCAAGGAAAACAATGTCATGTCCTCCCTCCACTTTCCGTAACCAACTCCCTCTTTCCATTGTTTTCGCTTGCCACCTTCGTCTCCTCTCCCGAATCTGATTCGGACATCATGATCATTATCCAGAGCACTCTAGTGGTATCTCCCATTATTTCACTCTTTTCACTCCCTCATCTTCTCTGGTGCTCTTAACCCTTCAAACCCATCAGAGAACTCTCCTAAGGTCTCTGAACTGCTATTGGACCCAACATATAATTCCTATCCACCTCTTGTTGGTGCTTCTCTTTCTTCTCCTCTCGTCTCCCCAGACATTATCATGGCTACACCTCAACTCAACCTACCTGATCACGGAAGCATGTGACTGCCCCCCTCCTTTTTGCATGGAAGTTAGCATGGAATCAAAAATTCTTGATGTGTTATGGGATCTCTCCTCTATTTACCCTATTTCTCCTCTATCGGAGAAAATGGGCTCCCCCACTAGCTTTAGAACACCATGAGCATTTAGAGAAGATATCTTACCTGACCCACACGAGGCCATTGAAGATTATGTTACACTTAGTATCTGATATCAAGGAAAGAAAAGTCACATGGACATGACCTGGATGAAAAGAAACAAAGATTTCCCAAAACACATTAAGTTAGTGGACGTGTTGGTTGAAGGAATCCCTACTTGCTGATGCTAAGGATGAAGCAACTACTTTCATGAATATCCATAAAATGTAATTTAGCTTTTCCGGTTTGGAATTTTTGGTTTTTATTTTTGCTGCATACAAGATTGTTCTCTTCTTGTTTCATTGTAATATTGGTGAGAGGATTTTTGTACAAGTATGTGGGTCATTTGGAAAAACCCACTTTTACTCTAATTCCAAATAGTTTTATGTTTTGGCATATTATAGCCACATGGCTAAGCTCCTAATATCTTAATGTGTTTTCTTACATCCTTAAGATCGCTATGCTCCAAATATTATGTCTTGATATAACCTAGCAGCTTCTTAGATCACAATATCCTACTTTATTTTGATAAAACTGACAACCACTAAGCTCCAAAAATTTATGGTGTGGCATAATGTACCATTTCTAATATCAAAATATAATTCTCTTACTAGTTAGGTGCTAGCGAAAACTAAGCTCGAATATTATATTATGGGATTAGCACCAAAAAATTTATAAATATCTTCCTCTAATTTGTTAGATGATGTAAAATATCTTAATTATGAATTATTAAACCCTAGTGATGAAATCTCTAAATAACATGTTGTGGCATAACATAGCGCCGCGTAGCTCAAAATATCTTTCTTTTGTTTGTTAAATGTTATCTTTTGAGCTTGAAATAATATATTGTTTAAGTACCTAGTCGATCGCTAATCTCAAACTATGTTGATTCAAATTTGCTAAATCCCAGTGACAATTAAGATCCAAATATTATGTTTTGGCATAACCCATTGTAGCTAAGCTAATAATGTCTTATTTATTTTGTTTAAACCTAGTGAGTGCTAAGCTCCAAATATTATGTTGTGTCATAAGCTAGCAGATGCTAAGCTCAAAATATCATTCAATAACTTGTTAAATGATAACAACCACTAAGCTCGAAATAATATATTATGGAAGTACCTAGTCTCCGCTTAGTTTAAAATATGTTAATTTAATTTGTTTAATCCTATCGACCGTAAGCTCCATATATTATGTCGTTGTTTAAACTAGCGTGTTAGCTAAGTTCAAAATATCTTCTTGTAATTTTTTAACTATTGTAAAATATCATAACTATGAATTATTGAACCCTTGTGAATACAATCTCCAAATAATATGTTGTGGCATAAGCTAAGCTAAGCTCAAAATATCTTAAACCACTAGTAGTCTCCAAATATTATGTGGTGGCATAACCTACAGAGGTGCTAAGCTTGAAATATGTTAATTCCAAATCTTAAATTCATACAAAAATTCAACTAATTTATATTGGTCTTGATTCTATAAAGATCTCCAAAGTTAATGTCCTTGATTAACTTAGAGGTCGCTAAACTCAAAACAACGTAATTTAATTTGTTAAAACCTAGCAACTTCTAAGTTTACAATATAATTTGTTAGGTTATGTTTAAGCATAACCTAGAGGACATTGGACTCAAAATGTATTTCTTTTGTTTGTTAAATACTAGTGACTTTTTTTAAAATATTATATTATTAAGTACCTAGTGGCCACTAAGCTCGATCTATGTTGATTCAAATTTGCTAAATCCCAGTGACCATTAAGATCCAAATATTATGTTTTGGCGTAACCTACGGACGCTAAGCTTATAATTTCTTACTTTCTTTTCTTGAAACCTAGAGACTAGTAAGATCCAAATATTATGTTGTGGCTAAGTTATAAATATATTCCTCTAATTTGTTAGATGTTGTAAAATATCTTAATTATGTATTATTAAACCCTAGTGATGAAAATCTCAAATAACATGTTGTGGCATAACCTAGCGGTCACGTAGCTCAAAATATATTTCTTTTGTTTGTTAAATGCGAGTGTATTTTGAGCTTGAAATAATATATTGTTTATGTACCTAGCATTCGTTAAGCTCAAACTATGTTGATTTAAATTTGCTAAATCCCAGTGACCATTAAGATCCAAATATTATGTTTTTGTGTAACCCACCAGCGAAGCAAAGATAATAATATCTTATTTCTTTTGTTTAAACCTAGTGAGTGGACGCTAAGCTCAAAATACCATTTAGTAACTTGTTAAATGATAGCAACCACTAAGCTCGAAATAATATATTATGGAAGTACCTAGTCTCCGCTTAGTTCAAAATATGTTAATTTAATATATGCAGTATCCTATCGATCCTAAGATCCATATATTATGTCATTGTTTAAACTAGCGTCAGCTAAGTTCAAAATATTTTCTGTAATTTTTAACTTGTAAAATATCGTAACTATGAATTATTGAACCCTTGCGAATAAAATCTCCAAATAATATGTTGTGGCATAAAGCTAGTTGATTTTCTTAAGCTCAAAATATCTTAAACCACCTAGTAGTCTCCAAATATTATGCGATGGCATAACCTAGCAAGTAGAAGCTGCTAAGCTCAAAATATCTTAATTCCAAATCTTAAATACATACAAAAATTCAACTAATTTATACTGGTCTTGATTGCTATAAATATCTCCAAAGTTAATGTCCTTGATTAACTTAGAGGTCGATAAGCTCAAAACAATGTTATTTAATTTGTTAAAATCTAGCAACTTCTAAGTTTATAATATAATTTGTTATGTTATGTTTAAGCACAACCTAGAGGACATTGGATTCAAAATGTCTTTCTTTTGTTTGTTAAATACTAGTGACTTTTTAGCTCGAAATATTATATTATTAAGTACCTAGTAGGTGATAAGCTCGATCTATGTTGATTCAAATTTTCTAAATCCCAAGTGAACATTAAGATACAAATATTATGTTTTTGTGTAACCTACCAGCCATAAGCTTATAATTTCTTACTTTCTTTTGTTGAAACCTAGAGACTGCTAAGATCCAAATATTATATTGTGGCATAACCTAGTGGCCACTAAGTTCAAAATATATTAATTTGATTTATTAAATACTAACCACATGATAGGATACAAAAATTGCATGTTGGCATAATCTAGCTAGGCAACTAGGCTTGAAATATATTAATTTAAAATCTTCAAATCATATAATAAAGTCGACTAATTTATACAGATCTTGATTTATATAGTTCTCAAAAGTTAATGTGGTTGATTAACATAGAGGTCGGAAAGCTCAAAACAACTTACTTTACTTTGTCAAATCGTAGTGACTTATAAGATTTTAATAAAAATTGTTAGATTATTCTGAGGCGTAACCTTTTTTAGCAGGTGACAAGAGGATATGGCATGTGCGGCTTTAATGACATCGATATATTGCATTCGTGTGATAGATGGGATCGATTAATGGTTATATGCATGCATGTGAGATGTAAGATGGCATCAGAATTTAAGATTTTTAATGTGAAGCATGATATTATTTATTAGGATATCCAATCGATGATCTTTGGTACCGTCACACTTCTCTCCTTTTGTGTGTTGTGGTGGTGGCTATATATCTCTGGGATGGCTAGAAATTTCACTACCCCTTTCCTCTTTTCATTTTTGGTCATTTTGCTTCATGTCTCTCTATGATGGTGACAAGGGTGTTGGTGGTTTCTTGGGTAGCATGGAGTGTGGTCCTAGTAGGAAGAGGTGGAGAGCAATGACAGGAAAGGATGTTGGGGAATCATTTACTTCTTGGATGGATGAGAAAATATGGAACATAGCTATGTGGAATTGGCTCGAGAAGGTATAGTCGATCGTGGAGCATTTCAAAGAAGAAGAGGATGGTGATATTTTTGAGAGCATGCACAAGATGATGCTTGACCCTGAACCTAGTCCAAAGGGTGGAGGAACATGTTTTTGACATGGTGCAAGGGTTGAGTGTGGAAAACATATTTCTAACTCTTCGGGGAAGTTTATCTTACATAAAGAGCATGAGAAGTTGGAAGAGTCATCTAGTCATCCTTCAATATCATGTCCATGCCTTGGCATGGGGGATGTAGTCGATTGTGTGTGGTCTAGAGGTGGTTGTGGAAAATTAGGGTATAGAACTCCCTACTTGGTGCTAAAGTGAAAATGGGAATGTTGTGTGGATTCGTCCTCCTCCTCTGATCAAAGTAAAGGGGACTCAGATGTCGAGATCATCGGAGAGGTGAAGCCGAGAGGTAGAAAGGCCTAATCTTTGATGGATGCATTTGTCTTTACTTTTTGATTAAGGGCTGGAAGGGTTGTCTGTATAATGAAGTGTATAGATATAGGAAGTATTTGTGGGTGAAGTAAAGCTGATTACAACTCTTCCCATTCATTTTCCATATATTTAGTATGATAAGTTTCTTGTAATCATCATGGTAGTCCACTTCTTGGAAGAGTTATCATGGACTGGTTCCTCATGGTCTATTTTTGAAGACTTAGTTAAATAGTAGTTACTTTTTCAGCTCAAAATATTATATTTTTTAAATACCTAAAGTGACCGTTAAGCCCAAAATATGTTGATATAATTTAAATAATATATTGTTTAAAATACCTAGCAACCACTAAGCTCAAACTATGTTGATTTAATTTGTGAAATCATAGTGACTACTAACATCCAAATATTATATTTTGACATAACCCACCCTCCGCTAAATATTGTAAAATATCGTATTTGAAGTTATTAAAACATAGCGAATTGAATACCCAAATAATATGTTGTTGCATAACCTAGCACCCACTAAGCTTATTAAATCCTAACCACTGCTAGGCACCAATGATTATGTGGTAGCATAACCTAGTGGGTGTTAGGCTTGAAATATCTTAATTTAAAATCTTAAAATGATATGATATGTTCAACTAATTTATACATATCTTGTTTGCATCTTTAAAGATTACACTATCATTTGTTGATGTTTTGTTGAAACAAAACCTAGTGGAAACTAAACTCAATATGTCTATCTTTAGTTTGTTAAATGCTAGTGACTATTTCTATCGATATAATATATTGTTTAAATACCTAGTGGCTGCTAAGATCAAACTATGTTGATTTAATCTGATAAATCCCAATATTCACTAAGATCGTATTATTATGTTTTGACGTAACCTACCGGATGATAAGATTATAATATCTTACTTTCTTTTACTAAAACCTAGAGACTACTAAGATCCAAATATTATGTTGTGTCATAAGCTAGTGGACGCTAAGCTCAAAATATCATTCGGTAGCTTGATAAATTATAATACCCACTAAGCTAGAAATATTATATTGTGGAAGTACCTAGCGCACACTTAGCTCAAACTTGTAAGGTCTTAATATTATGTCTTGGGCTAACCTAGTGGATGAGAACCGTGAATATTTACAAAATTTTTTAGATACGACGTGATATACTCGATGAAGCCTAGTGGACTACTAATCTATTCTTAAAGTAAATATATTATTTTTACAATGAAGTTGTGTTATGAATTTAATTTTTAATCTTTGCATATTTAACATGAGAAAAATAAAAAGTGATCACTTGACCCAAAAAAAGTGTGTTTCCTATAACAAAATCCACTTATCCGTGAGTCCACCAAGGTAAACAAAGACTGCCTCCAAATAAGAATTATAGCCTAGTGGTCACTAGAGTAGGAAACATTTTTCATGTAGAGTGTATTCATACAGGAGTTTATATAAATGGTAAAAATAAATATGGAATTTATATAATGGATACATAAATATACGTGTAGAATCATGTATTTTATGTGATATACAGGTATACGTATAGACTTGGACTAGTGACGAGAAGTTATATAACAAGATTTTAAGTATGACATGTGATCTACTCATTGTACCTAGCGGCCACTAAGCTATTATTAAAGGAAAATATGTCATGTTCATAATGAAGTTGTGTTATAAATCTAAATTGTTAATCTTTGTGTATATAATAGAGAGACAAACAACAAAAGTGGTCCCTAACACCAAATAACAATGTGTTTCCTATATAAAAAACTAGTGTAGGTAAAAAGGTAAATGAATGTTTTTTTCGATGTAGAGTGTATTCATACAGGAGAAATCATATTGAAAAGTTGATAAGCGATAACAAATAAATATGGAGTTTATATAATGGAAACATAAATATACGTTTAGAATCGTTGCATCCTAGTGATCGCTAATCTATTCTTAAAGATGAAATATATCATGTTCATAATGAGGTTGTTTTATAAATCTAAATTGTTAATCTTAGTGAATATAACAACAGACAAAGATCAAAAGCGATCACTAGGACCAAAAAACATTGTGTTGCCTATATAAAAAACAATTGATTCATGAGGGGCCAAGGTAAATGAATTTTTTTCAAATAAGAATTCTACCCTAGCGGACGCTAGGGTAGAAATTTTTTCCCATGGTAGAGTATATTCATATAAGAGAAATCATATTGAAAAGATATAAATGATAACAAATAAATCCAATGGAATAGTGTATGTAATTCGAAATAAAATTTGGGTTTAGTAAATAGGTTGTCGAAACAAAGAATTATATCATGGTTGCCTCAAAGCTATGTGAATTTTGGGCATAGATTAGTGGGCAAAACAAGAAGAATATATTAATTATTAAATACATAGTGATTAAAATTATATTTAATAATATTAATGCATATATAATGTGTTTAACTTCCAATGTATAAAACAAAAAAATTACTGAGGACATTACATTTGGTTAATTCTACATGGTAACACATATATAATTGGAAATAATTATCATACAATTGAATTCTTAATATGGTTTTATAGTTTTTAAGTAATTTTTTAACGTCATATGTTTTCCTAAAATGTCTAAGCGACAACCATGTAAAAAATGTAATACGAATTAATTAGCGACATTTCTTTGCATCATCTTAATGAACAAATTAAACTATTTTGGTTCTCCCAACCAAAATAAAAATTAAAAGAAAGGTGACTATGCAAGAAGCTATCAATATCCTTAAAAACAATCACAGGAACGAGAACAAAAAATTCAAAATGGAAATACCCAAAGAGAAACATAGAATGGCAGAAATGGGAAAGAGTTAAACAGAGATGAATACTAGAGTAGAAAAGGGATTAAATTTTCTTTCGTTAATGCGCAAAAAAAAAATATTTTCATGAAGAACAAGGCAGTTTGGCATGGAGATCAAAAGAAACTAGAAAGAAAGGCTTGATTGTGGAGCATGATTTAGTAGACAGAGCAAGGGTGGTGTGGATCATGATTGAAGAGGACATAGAGCATGGTCCAGTGCGGATCACGATTGGATCTGTCGTGAAAAACAAAGGAGACTATAGAGAAACTAATAGAGCCCATAATAAAAAAAGGTACACCTTTACTATAAATACCTAATTTAGTAATATCTAGGATTATTTCGTGCTTTATGTTGTGAGTGAACCCTCCATCTGGTACCTCAATCAAATAATTTGTGTGATTCTATTCACAATCTCTGTTTTTTCCTCCTTTGTGTGCATCATTTTATGTGCATATTTTGTGTGCCTTCTCTGCAAACAAGATTATAATCACATGAAAAAAAAAATGTGATTTGAACACTCATACCCTGTAATCTATGCACGTGTATTTTTTTATTTTGAAGACATGTTTTTTGCGTGACCAAAAAAATTAAAAACCCTATTCAACATTTCTCGAGGTATTTAATAATTTTTTTAGCACATTCCATGAAATAAATTTCAAAAAATAGAAAAAGAGTGGGATACGAAAATTTGAAATTTTCACTTTCCCCCTCTTAAAGCAAAAGGGCGGGCTATTAAAATTTCAAATATTTAAAAAGCGGGAATTCGAATATCCTTTTTTTTTATTTTTCCATGGTTTAAAAATTAAATCTAAACATTAATTAAAAACAATGCAATTTTTCATTTTCTAAAGCCTATAATAATATAAACATAATAAAAATATATTATATAACATATATTAAAACAAGCATAGTAAAAATATATATTATAAGAAAATAGAAGAAATAAATCCTAAACATAGTTTTGAAGTTTATTAGAATAATATACGACATTTACGTTTCCATTCTTTATCAAAATTGATTTCTACATTGTTAAATATAGTGCACACTAATTTAAATTAATTCTCCAATTAAAATGTGCCACATGTGGCAAGTTCGAACAAGATATTTGGGATCAATAATAAGGATAGTAATCATATCAAGACTATTAAATATAGATAGTGATTATTTTATAATGAAACAAGATATGGCTATTTTCAAAATAAGAAACATTTGAGCCTAGGGTCTGATATGTCATTTTTTTCTATAAGTAAAGGAGCTTAGTGGGCGCTAAGAATTTTCTTTGTTAGGAAATGATGTGAAATATGTGTTGAAAACCATGTATCTTATGGACAACTACATACTAAGCCTAAGCAATCCACAACTTTATAGATAGTATTTATAATGAGAAGAGGTAAAGGTAGGATCCTAGTGGCCACTAAGCTATATCATGATTTGTTATTATAGGGATATTTTCAAAATAAGAAACTTTTGAGCCTAGGGTCTGATATGTCATTTTATGTCTATAAGTAAAGGAGCTTAGTGGGCGCTAAGCATTTTCTTTGTTAGGAAATGATGTGAAATATGTGTTGAAAACCATGTGTCTCATGGGAACTACATACTAAGGCTAGCGATCCACAACTTTATAGATAGTGTTTATAATGAGAAGAGGTAAAGGTACGAGCCTAGTGGTCGCTAAGCTATATCATGATTTGTTATTTTATGGCTATTTTCAAAATAAGAGACTTTTGAGCCTAGGGTCTGATATGCCAATTTTTGTCAACAAGTAAACAAGCTTAATGGGTGCTAAGCATTTTTTTGATAGGAAATGATGTGAAGTATTAGTTGAAAACCATGTATCTCATGGGAACTACATACTAAGGCTATGGATCCACAACTTTACAGATAGTGTTTATAATGAGAAGAGGTAAAGGTATGAGCCTAGCGGCCGCTAAGCTATATCATGATTTGTTATTTTATGGCTATTTTCAAAATAAGAGACTTTTGAGCCTAGGGTCTGATATGATTTTTTTATCAATAAGTAAATGAGCTTAGCGGGTGACTAAGCATTTTTTTTGATAGGAAATGATGTGAAGTATTAGTTGAAAACCATGTATCTCATGGGAACTACATACTAAGGCTATGGATCCAAAACTGTAAAGATAGTGTTTATAATGAGATGAGGTAAAGGTACGAGCGTAGCAGCCACTAAGCTATACCATGATTTGTTATTTTATGGCTATTTTCAAAATAAGAAACTTTTAAGCCTAGGGTCTGATATGCCATGTTTTCTATCAATAAGTAAATGAGCTTAGCAGTTGCGTTAAACATTTTATTTGATAGTAAATGATGTAAAACATGAGTTGTAAACCATGTATCTTATGGGAACTACATATTAAGGATAGTGTTCCAAAATAGTAAAGATAGTGTTTATAATGAGAAGAGGTAAAGGTAGGAGCCTAATGACCAGCTTAACTAGACCATGATTTTTTATTTTATGGCTATTTTTAAAAATAAGAAATGAACAGATGTGAATTACATGTTACAAACAATACGTCTTGTGAGTACTACATAAGTCATGATCCTTCTTGAGGGTTTGCAAGATCTTTTATTTTATCATTATTTTCAAATTATGAAACAGTTGAAGCTAGCACCCGCTATGTTGTTACTTTCGATAAGGAAAAATGCTTAGCATTCACTAAGAATTTTCTCCCATAAGATCGATGTGAATTATGTGTTTCAAACAATATACCTTATGGGAATTATGTAAAGTTGGATCCCTCTCTATGGTATGCAGTGCAACTATTGTCTCCACCAGGTACATTCCAACCAACATGATACAATTATAATCAATGGAAAACACTAGCGATCCAAATTTGTATAGATAGATTTTACAATGACCATAATGGTAGGAGCCTCGTGGTCACTCAAGCTAGGTCATGATTTATTATTTTATCACAATTTTCAAAATAAGAAACTGTTGAAACTAACATCATGTTGTGTCATTACTTTTGATAAGTAATGAAACTAAGTGTTAGGTAAACAATTTTTCCCATATGAAACATTGTGAATTATATGTTACAAACAATATATTTTATGGACAATACATATGGCTTGATCCCTATCGAGGATTTGTAGAGTAGCACTTGTTTCCACCATGGATAGTCTATCAAATATGATACAATTATAATCAATGAAAATCACTAGTGAGAAAAAAGTGTACAAACAGTGATTACAATGACAAGATGAAATGGTAGGACCCTAGCTTCCACTAAGCTAGGTCATGATTTGTTATTTTATCGCTATTTTTAAATTCTTAGTGCTTTTTACCCTCAATCGATACAACGTATCAAACAATAAATGTTTGCATCCTAAGAAGACTAGCACTCTAAATGCGTTAACATAAATTCAAACAATTTGAAATAAATTTCTTCAATTAGTATTGTAAATCTAACTTATAGTCAGAGTAAGAGAGAATAGACCCTTGTTTTTGTGGTACTCATTAAACATTGTTAATAATCAAATCTTTTCTCAAATAGGTATAACCCACCATGACCTTATAGAAATCATTGTTTCCACAAAAATGGATATTATGATGATAGCCATACTTATGTTTAGGAAAAGTGTAATCATTCTCGTTAGTTTTTGATAGCTTGTTGTGGAATTTCCCACCAAGTGCTACGCTTAAAATAATACTTAGACTAGTTATAGACATTTAAACTTAATGAATATAGTATGTTCGATATACATATATTTCACATTGTCTTATATAACAAAATTTGATGAGCTATCACACTACTCATTAATGTGATTTGTTGCTCAAATACTCTCCTCAAAATACCAAACATTAGATCTTGACCACTATGCTTTAAACATCTTCCTTAGTCTTGTTATAGGGTTTAATCCTTACTACTACTATAATATGACCGATATACACATAAAACACATTGACTTCTAAAAAAAAATCCCAAGCAACCACAAACTCCGTTATTGTGATTTTTTGCTCAAACACTCTCTTTGAAATATGGTTTTCCAATCAATAGGTGTAAATGGCTAAAAAATTATTTACGTTGTTCTTTTATGTGTTGACTAGAAGTCTATCTACCACTAAAGTATATATTTTTAACATTCCTATCATGATATCTATATAATGTTATAGCTTTTCCGACTCATATGTAATCCTTTCAAAAGGTGCAAATGGTTTCATATCTTTCAATGCATCATAATTTGATTTCAGAATTTTAGAAAAATTGTGTTATTATTGATTTGATCCACAAAATATGAATTATTGTAACTAGTTGAATGATACATAAGATGTCCTATCAAAGCCTAGCGGTCACTAACCATTAAGTTAATTACTCTCTTATGATAAATAGTAAAGAACTCTAGAGGTTGGTGTCCGCTAGGGTAGTATTTAAATTCCTTATCAGAAAATGAGAAAAACACTTTAAAGTTTAGAAATGACCTAATTATTAATGTATTTTACTCTAATTATAGGTAAAATGTCTTCCATTATTTGTGCTCCATTTAGAATAATTCCATTCATCGCAAATGGTATTTGTTGAAGAAAAGAGATGAGGAATGGTTTGTGGAAATCCATTCCCCTGAAAACTACCACATCGACATGTGGTTGTTTTTTTTTGTTATAGATGACAATCATGAGGAAGTTGGTATTGTTCTATCATTAGAAGTTATTGATTTGGGGACACTACGTGTCCAGGTGGAATGACTTTGACTTTGAAAAAAAAAGTGTCTTATTCTAGATATGGAGTTGGATGTTTCTTTATTCAGGAAATGGGAAATGCATGCCTCCATAAACAAATGGACCATATTCTATTCAAAATATGGTTGGAATTTGGGGATTCTAATAGATTCTAAAAAAATTGGTTGTTCAAATGTAGAAGACATTACAAATGGTATATTTACAGTATTCAAAAAATTGTATAGAAAAACAAAACATCTTCTATTTGTCATTTCTTTCATAGAAAAGGTTTTCTTTCACCTCCAAAACATGCCAAGTTGTTTACTATGTTGAGGTGAACATATTTGACTAAATTGGAGATAGACCCATTTAAATCAAAATTGCATGGATTGAAAATGAATACTAAATCAAACTGGGTTTGTTGAGGTTGGTGCAATAATAGAGACATTTGATTCTTAATGTTGGAGAATAAAAGGAGACAACAAAATGAGAAAAAAATTCTACATTATTTAAGAAATAAGCATCTGGATAATATTGTATTGATAATCCTACAATGAATCCAATGTAATTGAAAAATTTAAATTGCATGAATCACACTACCACCAATTGTCTACTATTGTTGGGTGAAGAGAGAAATGGAAAAAGGAAATTTGATTCCCATATAGGGGAAAAATGGAAAAATGGAAAAAATATCATGAGGTGGAAGAAGTTCTTCCCATTGAGGCTCAGACAATATTAGACAACTATGTGATGTCACTGGAAGGAAATATACCAACAAGGATGGAAGACATGAGACAATTTTTCTTGTAAATGTGCATATCCATTCCATCTTCTATCAACTTTATCAAGCAATTCCTTGACTAATCCTTTCAATGTTGAATGTGTGATCACTGATTTTTGTAATTTGGCTCAGTGATATGTCTTCTGATGTAATAATGGAGCTTCTAATAGTTATCGAAACCAGTGTGTTGGATTGTATTATTATTTTTCTAATACCAACTGGTTATTCAAAAATGTTAAGTGACACAAGTAAAAAGATACATGGAAAAGGTTAAAGACAATGGAGTATCAATTCGGATGGATGCTACAGACTCTATGATAATGAAGGATATTCAAACATTTTTTGTCTTATGTACACAATATATGGTGTGCAAAACTATGAAAATAATGATGATTATAGAGAAGAGGTCACTAGGGATTGGATGGAGAAACTACCACAAAAATTGGTAACTACAAGCGAAATTGGCCTACAAGGAAACATCCATCCTTTTCCTATGAAATATCATATGAGTTTTGGGATGAGATGTTCACTCGATGTTGTTAAAAAAATTTTGTAGTACTAGTGCTTTACGGTGGTGAAGTGTGCACTCCATGCATTAGTGGATTCTAAACTATCTTGTTTTTATTGTTGAGACACATAGTCAAGAAATGTTTCTAAAACATTACTATTCTCATATGAAGAAAGGTTCATCACTGAAGACAACTTCAACAAGTGATTTTGTTTAATGGCCTTTTAACCTATATATGCTACTTATACATTTATTGTTTATGCAGACAACCACAAAGCTATAAAATTTATGTACAACCCTTTCACCTTGATGCTACACAACTAGTTCAACATGGTGATTTACCTTCAATCATTTTATAAATATGTTTAATGAGCTCTATTTTCAATTTCCATGGCTTTCAAATTTTTAACAAACTTATGTTTTTTACAGTTCAGATGATAGATGTGGAGGATGTGGCACAACGGCCTTGAATACACCATCAGATCTAGGTATGTTAATCATGTGAATTTCCAAACAAAACCACTAATAAGCCCCACAAATTTATAAAACAATAAATGATTATGTAGACAACCAACAACTAGAGAACGTAACCATGGAGGGTGTGGAGGTATCCAACATGAATACACACTCACAACCTAGTATGTTAGCCATGTGTATTTTAAAACAAAATCATTTATAAGGCCCACAAATTTATAGGAAATGATAACTAACAAACATTAGTTTATATGCTTGGCATATGGTAGAAGAAAAATTTTAAGGAAATCCATTTGTAAGCTATGATAACAATTTCAAATGAAGTATAGAGCTTTTCATGGACTCTATGCATCCATGTTCAATATAGTAATGGTTAGACTAAAAACCTTACATTCATCAATATCTCATTGATTTACAACTGCATACTATCTACAATGTTTCATTGATTCACTATTGCATATTGACTACTTACATTGAATTAACATTGTTTTGGCTTCAACATCATCAAAAAAAACTACATACGGCTTGATCCAACTCATACGTATGTAAAGAAACACTTAGCTAGCCTCATTAATGGTTGTCCAACTAAGTGTAGTTGGCCAATGATGGCATAGCCTAGTGGTCACAAATCCTCATCAATAGCTGAGGAATTGTTTTTCCACCAAAGGGTGGTTTGATGAATATAAGTGTAGCCTAGTGGCCATAAAATTTGAATTATAAGATAGAGAACAATTGATATTGTACTTACCATATCACCACAAAAACCACTATGTTTATCCATTTAAGCTTTGTTTTTTCCACAACATGAAATCGATTATGAATTGATTAATGTTTATTTCAAATACATTATGCTCACAATTTTATTAGAAAGAAATAGATTATGAATTGATGAATGTTTATTTGAAATAGACTCTTGCATCAATGGATCCACAACATGTAAAGGTGGTGTAATCCAAGCCACAATCTCAATCGATAACTATTAGTTATAAGCTAAAATGTTGTTTATTTCAATTGGTTATAATTGATATGTGACCGATGAAATTAAAATTTTTTACTTCCCTATAGGTAGCGATAAGAGTTATTTACTTATTTTAGATATGGAGGACCTGTTATATGGGATAAACAAAACATACAATAGGAAGATGTCATTCAATGGGTTGGCATGAAAACTGTCAACCTACGAGGTGGCTTGTCGAATTTATAAAATTATTATCACCATATTGTGAACTGGGATTCTGGTCCGACAACATCATTTTTGTTGATGTTAAAAATATATCAATGGGCTTCAATAAAAAAATATCGATTGTATTGTATCCAAGACTCACTTGGGGAAAGGAACATTGCAATATAGTCGAGGGAATAACAATAAGAGACCTAGAAAAGGTTTGGAGTAGAAATGATTTTTCATACAGTTCTAAAAACACTTTGTGTATTACATTAGGTGTAAAGGGAAACCCTCCTAAAAATTTTATGGTGGGGATGAAAAGAAGAGCACAAAGATTGTACAAAAGATAAATGGTTGATGGCTGATTTGTACAAAAATATATCACAAATAGTGTCTCAAGGATTGAATGTGGTAGAGGGCATCAAATATTTGGAGCAAGAAAATGCTAAATAACTATTTATCTTTTAGAATGTTTTTATAATGTTGTTATGATGGTACTGCTTAACATTGTCAATAATATATACATTCATATGTTATTATGAATGTACTACATAACTCTATTATATTATGTTGAGATTGTGGAATATAAGTTGGGAGGATTTATATTTTCACTTGATTATAAGATGACAATATGATTGAATAACTTATGTGGTGAATTATCAAAAAAAATTTCCCTTGAAAATTTGTAAAATAGTTTTTTTTTTTTACATTGTTCATAAAATAAATATAAAATTATATTGTATATACTTAAATTTTTTATATTTTTAATATAATTAATATATAAATAATCTATAAAATTGATGGTCATATCTAAAATATGCAAGTCATATGTGATGGTTATTTCAAATATTTGCAACTATTTTATGGATAAAAATGATTTTAAAAAAATGTCTAAAAGGCATCAAATTTAACACCACGTTGTGGCCTTTGTTGCAACCATTGAAGGACAAGAGAAGATGTTTGGGATGATATTTGATCAAAAACCAAATTTGAGGGAACTTATTTTTGGAGCTTCACTATGACAAAGCATAAATAATGCTTAGCGATCGCTAGCCTATTTAAAACATAACCATTTTTTGTATATAACATAGCATAAATAATGGATATCTATAATTGGTTTGCTAGCCCTTAAAATATAAACATGTTCTATACATAACAAATCATAAATAATGCCTAGTGGGTACTAGCTTGTATAAAACATATACATGTTTTGTTTAGTCCAAAGCATAGATAATGCCTAATAGATGCTATACCCGTATAATGGATTCCAATATTTGATTTTTTGGATTCCAAATATATGGGACAATTTGGAGTGTGATAAATTCCAATATATGTGATTTTGGATTCCAATATATGTGATAGAAAATATTTAGATTCAATATATAAATTCAGATATTGGAATCCAATATGTAGTGATATTTGGAGTCCATGATAATTCCAATATTTAACATTTTGGAATCCAAAACAAGTAGTTTTGGATTCCAATATTAGCATATATTTTTTTTTAGAAGAAAACCAAAAGCATATCCAATGGAAGAGTTAGAAATTACTGAGGAATAAGTCCCAATTTAGTGAATTAGGTGAAATAACAAGTTGGACAACCCCTAAAAATTAGCCAAAACCAAAATTTGTAATTTGGAATATTTGTTAATTAATGAAGATTTGCAAAGTAAAAATTTCCTTGCATCTCATCTACACATCTTGCATATCGTAGCAAATTTGGAATATTTGTCACTTTTACGTGACATCTACCTATCTTGGTTGTATTTACTCTTGTTCGCTTATAATACTTATATGTTGCGCTTTGTTTCTTATGCTAGCTATATTCTTAGTATGTCAATATATATTTCTATATACACTTGCACATTCACATGGTATTTTGAGGTGAATGCAGAATATATTAGATTCTCACATGATGCATGATGTTCGACATTTATCTTTACTAGTCCCGCTCAAGATCACGGGGAATATACATTTAATATTCTCCTACTCCACATCATAGGTCCTATAATTACAATATTTACTACTTTTTATTACAATCACTTACTTTTCACTAATCTTGTACATGGTTTGACATACTATTTATCTTTCTAACATGCTAATAGGTGCTTCATGTGTAAAATTTTCCTTGCAGGATTCTATATAACCACGATTAGCTCTTATTTCTTAGTGATGATTGTTTGCTATTATTTGTGGGATATGCCCTATATCATGCTTGATCATTGTTTTCTTATGACCACTTGATCCCGATTGTCTTGTGACATTATGAGTGATGTCCCCCGTATGTAACACATTATTTCAAAGACCTCTTGTTTTCATAGTTTCTTGCTACACCGTATTCTATTTCATCTTATCCCTTTTACACTAACACTTTTTCCAGTCTATCTTGTTTGCATGTTCCTTGGTTTCTACTATGTGTATCCCTACCCCCTATAGTTATCCAATATATGATATGCATATAAGTTTCATGTTCTCTTGTTTGGGCCACCTCAACCTACATTTTCATATGCACCCCAAAAGAGGGGTAATTATTGGGTGAAAATATCACCCTTCCAATAACATAAAACTCCAAAACATGACAACACAATACAGGAATTGGTAAAGGCACATAGTTACTGAGTAGTCCTTAATTATACTTGGATCAAAAATATAGAGTAGACACTATCTCCCATTAGCATACATGAACGGTGGGAACTTGTGTCCCACTTAGGCGCTTGTGTCCTGGGGAAAAATTAGACAATTTCTCAATTCAATTTTTTTTTCAAAAGTTTCTAGATCGATCTACAGACATCGGACACTTGGCTTCAATTATAGAATTCATTCAATTCAGGATTAAATATTCGGATTACAAATTGGGACGTTCCAATCTATAGTGGCATTTATCATTTGAGAAGCATCATAGAAGGAGAGAAAAATAGACCTCTCTCCCCAAAACTCTTCTCTTGGCACAAGATCATAAAAAACTCATCCTTGGCATGAGATCACCCAAAAACTCATCCTTAGTGTGATATCACCCAAAAACTCATCCTTGGCATGAGATCACCCAAAAAATTCATCCTTGGCATGAGATCACCCAAAACCTCACTTTTGGCATGAGATTACCTAAAAATCTCAACCACGGCAACAAGATGCTCAAATTTTTAGGTCGACGCTTTATTGGTTGGGAATTGATCACTCCAGCCCCATTTGGAAACATATCCAAGAAAAACAAGATAATTTTCTATCCTATACTCTCTCATACATCAGGTACACTCTTTCCTTGGTTACTACTTTTATATATATTTTACTTACTTATACATATGTTACTCTGATTTTTCACATATGAGAATTTCACTACTCTCTTTATCTTCTTTTACAAGTTCATCCTTACAAGCAACAAGAAACATCTCACATCAACAAGCACAAGCTCCAACAACACACTACTACACATACAATTCACCCCTAGGGTCTACCTCCCTTTCCTAGTTGTGCCATGCTTCACATTACGATCACTTCACGCTTCACATGGCTACTTGTCCATTCAACACACTATCGACTATACTCCTCTCCAGATTATAAGGTACGCATATTCTATCTACTTTATGTTATCGAGTATTCACTCAACAACATAAAATGGGGAAAATGTAGACACAAAATCTATGCACTTAGGTACATTTATAGGTCCTAAAGCATACTAATGTATACATGATTCCTAAGCAATAAAACTAATGGTTGAAAAATCTTTTTGGCCTTTTGGTTGCTTTATGTCTTACACTTTCTTGGTTTTAAACATCTTCTAGTTCTATCGGCACTTGACCGATTTACCTTTGATGACTTTGGACACTAGCACCCAAGTTAGAACAAAAACACCCAGCGCTCCTATCTCTCCTAGGTGCCCGTGTCCCACTCTTTCTTATTCTTACTCTTTTGGGTCCTTTTTTATTCTTGGTCATCTCTTAACACTTTGGGTCCAACTTTTAGCTATCAATTATGAAATTCTACCCATATCACTTGAGTTTCTGTATTGGAGCTCATGAAGCAATTAGAGTTGTCGAGGTTGAACCTATTGAAGCCGGGCATGCGGAGCTGATAGAATTGGAAGAAATAAGAGAGCATGTAATGCAAACCATCGAGAATGATCAGGCCTTAGTCAAGAGTTCATTTGATAAGAGAGCCAAAGCAAGGACCTATCAAGAAGGGGACTTAGTTCTAAAATGGGATGCATATCGTGAAAACCGGAAAGGCATTCCAAGTTTGATGCCATTTGGAGTGGCCCCTACATGGTCACAGGATGTAAGAGTAGCAATTCCTTCCAACTATCTACTTTGGATGGAGAGGAACTTCGATTCCGGTTAACGGAATCTATCTAAAAAATGATATTGAAAGGAAAATTCTCACCCTTGTACATATTATTTTAGAAATTTAAATTCCTCTAAGTGCGTATTAACATTTTCTTGTTGTAGATTAGGTTTCAATTTCCGTAAGTGCCTTCGACATAGGTTTTATTGCTCCTATTCGTATCATTACACAATTTAGTGTGCCTTTCGAGATGAATGTTGTAACAGAAAGAAGTTCATACTTGCAAGGAATAAGCGTAGATTTTAAGAGGAAACAAATTAAGAGCAACTAAAATCAGAATTGAGGACAATTTTTACTAATTTTTTATTCTTTGATTCCTTTAAGATCAATCATAGGTGAACTTATAAGTGTCCACAAAGGGTCGAAAGTCAACAGAGGAGATGCCTTTCCCAAGTTCATTTAGTGGTTTCCCATGGTCAAAAGCAGAAGGTCAACCAAAAATTTCTCTTGCTCACTTTTTAGGTTTGTTTCAATTTAAAATCCAATGAGAATAAACGAGTTATGGCCATCGGACATGTTATAAGAATTCATTCAGAAGAAAGGAAAAGATAAAATTTAATAGAGTTCCATGATGTCTTAACTTAGAGAACGTCTTATTTAAAACTTTGCAGTGTGTTATGCATGCCAAACAATCATCATTTTTGTAAGCTTCATACTGGAAAATCAGGTTTTAGGACAGGTGTAGATGTTCATTTTGGGTCATGTAGATTAGGTTTATAGAGGGGAATGGGTAAAAATACCATGTTTAGACAAATTTCCACTCTCACAATATAAACTTCAATATTTTCTTATATATATTGAGAGTGTGAGCAATGGAATAGGTCCATGGTCAGTGGGTTTTAGGGAAAGTTTCAAATCCAGATCAGTTATAGCCTATCATCTATGACTCTGTGCCCAATGGAGATATTGAACCTTTGGTATAAAACATCTAGCAAGAAGATGTGCCCATGAGTCACCAAATTGTTATCCAATTTACCCCCTTGGGTGAATTGGAAAACAGAGGCCTAACAAGACACGGGTACCAAACAGAGGCCCAGGGATGAAATAGAATCACAAGAAGTTTTGGGGTCTCATGAGCACACTCAAGGAATTCAGGAGTGAAAATCATATTGAGAAATTTTTCCTCTTCTGGGTTTTGACCCTTAACACAATCTTAAAAAATGATGAAATGTGGGCCCTGTGGGCCCACATCTAGCCAAAATAGGAAAAATAAGAGGAAAACATGATAAGCCCAAAAGGACCCTTTGTATGCACTCTTAATGATGCCTCAAGCATAAAATATTAAAAAAATCCGAGGGATACAGCTCGAGATCAAAATTTACATTTCAGGGCTTAAAGGGCCACCGATCTAAAAAATAGCTCGCTGAGCTTCTTGGAAAACTAGAATTTTACATTGGGAAACTAAGTGATGAAGAGCTTGTCAATTATCTTAGCGAGATACTCGGTGAGCCGAGTTAGATGTAGGGTGGTCCATTCTAGCCGAGTTCACTCTAGGAATCCAAAGAAAGGCGTCATATCGCCTAAAACAATGAAGAGGGCCCAATGGGTGGTTCGGGTTTGAAATTTGAGATCATAAAAGGAAATTTTCCATCTAGTTAAGTCAATTTAGTAGGTGCATCACTAGGGTTTTGAATCCCAACTATCATGCAAAAAAATATGGAATTGGGCATTCAAGGGAGCCCGAGGCTTTGATCTTGGCAGGACATTATAACATTAGAGTCGGTTCACCTTGGTGAGATGGCAAGTGCAATGCATAGGGGAGTTCTCGGGAGAGATCATGGAGGATGGCCCGACACAAGGAAAAGTGGTCACTATGGAAAAAAAGGTAAAGGAAGTATTGGGTTCTAGTCGAGCAAGCCTTAGGAGCTTAGGGCATAGCCCAAGCATGGAGATTGCGAACTACTCGCCTCAGCCGAGGTGATCTAATGCAGGACTCATGGGCATGGATTTAAGAATCGGACATGGCATTCAAGAAGAGAGAAATCTCGGAGGGTTGAAATATGTGCAAATTTTGAGTATCGGGTGTCAAACACGCATTCAATGGCGGGGAAGTTTACGGAGGTTAACAAAGGGCTCGAGAGTTAATCGAGGTTAGAGGTTGGAGCAAGCTGAAGTAAAAAAATATTGGACTTCGGGGGAGGAGTGTTTCAAAAATATCGCTAGCTTGAACACATAAAATGAGCTCAAAATCATGAAACCCCACGAGCTCGAAGTTCAAGGGCTTGGGGGTTTTTAGGGTCAATGATGTAAATGGGATTGAAACTCAACGATGGGAATCTATGAAGTGGCACACGTAAAAATCCAAAATGGGAAAAGTGTGAAGTCCAACGGCATGGATTTGTGGCAAGTCGAGGGTGGTTTTGGAGGTCATCAATGAGTCAATGAGAGGTTCCTTTTTAGAGTTTGGGAGGATTCATTTTGGAGTTGGCAAGGAATGTCCAATGTCCAAAGTGGGATGGCATAGAAGCCTGAAAATATTAGACTCCCACCCAAATAAATTTGAAATCCCACCGAGTTCACATTCTAGAGGGAAAATCTGGATCGTTGACTTGTCACATGCATAGGTGGAAGTGTAATGAGCCAGCTTTGTGGCATCTAGAGGTGGGCGAGTTGTACTCATATAGAGCTCGGTGGTAGGAGGAAACACAAAATCAAGGCCTAATTTCAAATTTACATATCTTACGCATCCTTTAGACATTTTTAACAAAATTTTACTCAATGCATAGGATTTTCAAAGAATAATTCAATGGTGAAGGCAAAATTCATTGATCATGTGGGTAAGTTTAGATTGAACCTAGACAAGTAACTTGTGAAAAAATGATGAAAAATTCCTTTTTACTCCATTTTTTGCAATCTTACTGATCAATGGAAAGCTAATTTTGGGCTCTTCAGCATGAGATGATCAGAGATGGGAATTTAATGTGTTTGGTTAGAAAATTTTCTTGATGAATTTGCAAGATCCAAGGCCATACTCGGGTGTCGAAAACACATTTCTTCTTGTTCAAGGCACAAGTACCATCATGGTGTTTGCAGTCTTCCCAGTAGCCATTGCAGGAGAAAAATGATGATTTTCAGTGGGTTTTGAAGCATTTCAAAACTTTTCTCTCTCTCTCCTCTCTGCTAAATCTTCCTCTATAAATTATTAGGAGGGGCTTAGTAAAAAGGTTGGATACTTTTCCTTTCCCCTCCCTTCTTTCTTGTCTATGAGAAATTTGTGGATATTCAAGCCTCCCATTGAACATTGTAATGTAATTTTTATGCCTTTGGCCCCCCATGTAATGTATTATATCAACTTTTGGAGAAATAAAATAGATCTATGGATGATTCTCAACCCTCTTTTGTGTTTATTGTGTCTTATCTGATCTTTCATTATAGTTAAGGTTATTATGCATTGTTAAATTGTTATTGCAAGATATAAATGTATTGTGCTTATTGGTAAATTAGTTTGCAATAGCTATTTGATATGTGGTGTTAAAAACCCCTTTATATTTTCTTGTTTTGTTCCTATGCAAAGGCAAGATATTCAACATTCCTTATTGGTGCATCACCTCCATTGGAAAGCATTAGGGTAGGACTAGTTTAGTTTTTCTATGCATTTTGGTGCATGTAGTGATAGATTGAGGAATAGGAAGCCAAAATTCTCCGGAGATCTATCCCGATTGCAAAGTCCCACACTTTGGGAATAGCTCCATGTTGTGTAATCACATTGAATTCCCCATCAACAACTGAGACCATTTGGGGTGCTCAATTCACATAAACATGCTCAACTACATTAGCTCAAGGATGGTGATTCAAATACCAAGGATGTTTTTAAGTCCCTTCATACAAATTAAGCCAAATAAAATTCCAAATCTATCTCCATTTCTTAATCTCACTTACTTATTTTCTTGACATCAATAATGCCTTTGTAGACCACTACACCGCTTGTGTTACAAGCCTAGGATTGTAGGTAGGAACGACAAGATTCCCTCAAAAATGCTCGATATTGTTCCACATAAGCTATCCCTATAAGCCGAAATATAGTGTAATTCCCCCACACATTGGATCAACTACATTATGCACTACAATTTATGGCTTATGAGAAATCCCCATGCATTGATGGATTTCCTTGTGATTTTTATAAGGCTACCTGGAACTTTTTTAATCCCAAATCTTCTCTAATTATATAAAGAGGTGTAAGATAATAATTCCTTTGGAGATTTTATAAACAAAGGAAACATTAAA
The DNA here is from genome assembly GCA_018340775.1 of Taxus wallichiana var. yunnanensis. NCBI lineage: Eukaryota > Viridiplantae > Streptophyta > Pinopsida > Cupressales > Taxaceae > Taxus > Taxus wallichiana. The sequence goes on along the minus strand of CM031244.1, from coordinate 404,366,121 downwards.
TTCATACCTAATATGGGTGATCTCATGATCACTACCAACTGGAGAGAAATTACCATGCTCAATGTTTCCTATAAAATTCTTATCAAAGCCTTGGCACTTCGGATCCACCATATCCTTTCGGTGATTGTTAGGCATAAAAACTCACTTCATTAAAGGATGATACATCCTAGACAAACATGCCTCTTACCATAAATATTTCTTTCTCAAATTGGACTTTGATAAGTCATATGATTGCATAGAGTGGCCTTTCATTTTATCCATTATGTAAGTTCTTTGCTTTGGATATTTTTTCTTACAATGAGCTATACAAACTCTCTTCTTAAATGCATCCACCCACCTCACTATTAATGGTCATAAATATTCCAAATTTGGAATTTATCATTCAATTTGGAATGGTTACCATTTTCTCTAACTCTCTTTATGCTTGTTGTTGAGGCCTATAGTTATATGCTTATGCATCGGGCCTCCATTGGTTTGGTCCAAAAATTCATTTTCCGACCAAGTCTCTCGGCTTATTAATGGGCACTTTATAGATGAATCATTTCTCATGCTTGCCGATAATGATAGATCATTCACGAAGCTTTAGACTTCTTATAAATCTTTTTCTTATAATTTGGATCAGCTTTACAATGGGAAAACCATTTATTACAAGGAAAGTGTTCTCCCCATGTCAAATCTGGATCAAGAAGTACTATTTGAAATGGCTCCAATATGGTGAATATTTCAAGTTTTTGGGCATTCCATTTGCCTTTGATTGCACCCCTTTGGTTCTTTGGCAATATGTTAGGTCGATTGGGTTAAACAAATATCTCTTTCTAGATCTTCATACCTCTTTCTCTTGTTGGAAAATTTCAGGTTTGTACCAATATCCCTACCTTCACCCATGTTTATTACTCTTCTTGTTGGGAATTCTTATAGACTAATGCCAATCACACTAGAGGATTTGATCATGTGGCTTGGGAGGTGTGTTTTACCCTTGAGAAAAAGAAGGCGTGGACATTATTGATGTTTATAGGAAAAGTATTGCAATGTGTGCTAAATGGATTGTTAATGCTATTGAGGTGTAGGAAGAATGGAAAATTAGCCTTCAGAATTATATTATTGAAAGTTATCCTTATTCAAAGAAGGGATGGAGGAATATCAGTCTTCACACCATCTTGATCACTTCAACACCTATCCAAATCAAAGGTACCCTTATAGATTTTGAGGCTATCAAGCCATATTTGTGATGGATTGGAGACAGTTTTAGGACCAGGTATCTTTCAATGATCACAACATAGGGTGGTATGCAAATATGGATGTAAATTAAATTCCTTTAGTGAAAAATATTGGAATCAAGTCCTTACATCTTTAAAGGAAATTCATTAATTCCATTCATAATTTGTTGCACTCTAGAGATTGGATTCCTTGGCTAGATCTCAAAATCAATTTCATCTTGTGAAATTCAAACCTCCATTCAATTCTTAAAATATAGGAGTTGCTTTGGAATTTAATGCTCTACGATCTGGGGTTGAAGGATCCTATGAATTAGTTGAAATAGTGGCACTAGAACTTGGATACTACTGTTGAGAATTACATGCTATGTTTTCTCTACCACATCATGATCCATTTATTTTCCACCATTGGAATGCTTAATGCTAGATGAAACCTTAATTCCTTCCCCAAATGTGGTTGTTCCATCTCAATCATACTTACCAATCCCAACTTGAGCCCAAAATGACCCACTTCCTTTATTGATTGATTTATTAACACCTTCCACTTGAATAAATACTGAAACACCTTGGTGTCAACAACCCCAAATCCCTTTCTCATGGTAGCCCTTAAAATTTCAATTAAATTTTTAGTTCTACCCCCATTCCCATGTTGACTAGACCCAAATACTCTCTTTATTCAAGCCCTATAACCCTCACCTTCTCACTTAGAGAATGGCTTTAGTTGGCGAATCTTCTTAATGGTTTCATTCTTGAGGAATTTTTTAAAGTTATCCTTTTATTTCAATTACGAAAAGCTAGAAATGAAACTATTTTTTAATAATGTTAATATCTCCATCTAATTTGAATGTAATGATAGAATTAATGTTATTTAGAATGTGTAACTTCATATTCAGGTGCAATCATAAAAAGTTTCCCTAGATTTATAGCACCTTTATGAGATTCTTGTGCACTATGGGAGCACCCCTTGGACCATGAGCTATATACCTTCGTATCAATGCTAGTCGGCGTCACCACCTCAAACTACTCAACAACGGCTAAGCCACTCTCAAAGACACCATCCCTATCCTAGTTGTGGATGTTTCCACACTCCACCACCTCAATGGTTTAGAGGATGAAGCCCACTTCGCAGTTAGGGGAAATATGTGGTTGACCCTATTACTATAACATTATCTTAATGGTCTTCCCCGCTCAATGCACAATGATGGCTCCCTTCCTCCTATGTTGGAAATTATGGTTACATTACCTACCTAATACTCTCAATATGGTTGGTTTGTTCAAGACCCACCAAATGGAGATCCATCTCTTATTGGAACTCTTCTACCCCGATGATCTTCTCCATTTTCCCTATGCTACAAATAATTATGCTTAAGTACCATGTAATGTTTTGTTATCTTTTTATCTTCCTTTTGGAATTATTTTGGGCCATGAATCTATTCGCCACCTCTTTTATTATAACCTATTTTTATACTAATATAATTGTGATATTTCTAATAGTTGTGTGTTTATTAAGGTACTACAAAAGCACCACATGTTGAGTTATGGAGCTCAATTACTTTAATTTAGCATGAAATGGAAATTTGCTGGAAAATACAAAGAACCATCATCGGTTAAGGGGGAAGCGCATCGATCAACCAAGACCGGAAATGGTCATGTATGACCGATATCATCGATGTGCAAGGGAGAAACCGACATTGGTTAGGGCTAACCGGCGTTAGTTACTGTGCGAGGATGTTTCAATTAAATCTCAGAATTAGATCTATTTTTAGCATTAAAGTATTTCTATTGATTGTAATTGCATGGCTAAGTTCCCTAAGTCTATAAATGACTATATAAGCATAAAATATAGGGTTTAGAAGTAAGAAGTAAGATGATTAACAAGAATTAGAAAGAACTTGCAAAATGTTGGTGAGAGAGAAAATTCTTGGTGATGAAGCAAAATCTTGATAGATAGAAAGTATTATACATCTGAGAGGTGTGGAAGGTTGTAAATCTTCATTGTATATATTGTTAAAGCCTTGGATAATAGATTTTCTTGTTTCTTTGTGGACGAATCCCACACTGGGTGAACCATGTTAAATCTGGTGTTGATTTATGTCTCTTGCTTTGTACATTTCTTCCGGTAGAATATTCACTTTTATTTGCATGTATGCTTAGATCTAATATATTGTCTGTACAACCGATGTGCTAACCCCAACAATCGTATCAGCTATTTTTTTAGGGTTTTGTGTGTTGACAAATTTACTCACAGAGGGTTTTCTGATTGAGTGGGAACCACATCAATGACAAGAAAATAAATACAACGTAGAGAAATTTGACAGCCAAATTATCAATTATGGAAGATGTAGATTGAGGATTATCTGTATCAAAGAGATTTGTATTTACCATTGGATGAGAAGTCTAGACCTATGAAGATGACTGATGAAGAATGGAATATTCTTGATAGAAATGATTTGGGATCTATAAGATTGAGCCTGGCAGCATCCGTGGCTTCCAATATTATAGAAGCGACTTCTATGGTAAACTTAATGAAATATCTTACTAATTTATATGAAAAACCTAGTGCTTCAAATAAAGTTTATTTGATGAAGAAACTATTTAGTTCTAAGATGCATGAAGGTGGATCTGCATCTAGTCATTTGAATGATTTCCAATCTATTATAAATAAGTTAAAATTAGTTTCTATACCATTTGATGATGAAGTAAAAACACTTTTATTCTTATGTTCTTTTCCTGATAGTTGGGATAACTTGGTAATAGTTGTTAGTAATACAACATCTCGCTAATAATATTTTGAAGTTTGGTGATGTGGTTAGTATAATCTTGATAAAGAAATTTGCAGAAGAGTACATAAGAATCATCATATGGAAATGCTTTGAATGTAGAAAGCAGGGGCAGGAAGAAGGAGAGATCAAAGAGTAAGAGTAATGGGAAATCAAAGTCAAGGGATAACAGATCTAAATCCATAAGTAAGGGAACTACTTATTGGAAATGTGGAAAGAAAGGATATGCAAAGAAATATTGTTGGTCAAAGGAAAAAGAGAACCAACAACCAAACAAAGGTAAAGAATAAAATCTTGTTGCATCAGAGGTAATGCAAGATGATCTTATTCTTTCTTTAGATAGTATAATTGAATCATGGGTTTTAGATTCAGGAGCTTCTTTCCATGCAACCCCTAATAAGGGTTATTTCAGAAATTATGTCCAGGGTAATTTTGGGCATGTTTATTTGGGTGATGATGAACCTTGCAAGATTATTCTTGGTAAAGGGAAGTTCATATAAAATTGTAAAATGGAAATAGATGGGTATTAAAAGATGTGAGGCATGTGTTAAGCCTTAGAGGAATCTTATTTCTGTAAGGCAACTAGGTGAATCTGGTTGCATGGTTACTTTTACAGAGACTCTTGGAAATTCACCAAGGGTGCTTTTGTTGTGGCAAGAGGTAAGAAGGTAGGAACATTATATTTATCTACCTATATTATTAATTCCTTTTCTGCATTATCTACTTCAGATTCAGATGCATGCATGTGGCATAACCGGTTGGGTCATATGAGTAAAAAAGGAATGCAGATCTTAAAGGCTAAGGGTAAGTTATCAGATTTGAAAGATTTAGATCTTGATTTCTATGTGAGCATTATATCTTTGGAAAGAAAAAGAGAGTGAGATTTCTCAAAGTTGGGGCAACTAAGAAGGAGCAAAAATTGGAGCTTGTACACTCAGATGTTTGGGGACCAGGTCATATAGCTTCTCATGGAGGATCCCAGTATTATGTTATTTTCATTGATGATGCTACAAGAAAGGTATGGGTTTATTGTATTAAACGTAAATCTGATGTTTTTGAGACTTTTAAAAGATGGAAATCCCTTGTTAAGAATGAATCAAATTCTTAGTTAAAGTTCCTTAGATCTGACAATGGTGGTGAATAATGTAGCAAGGATTTCAATGATTATTGTTAAATGAATGGGATACATAGAGAAATAACGGTTCCAAGAACACCACAGAGAATGGTGTTGTAGAAAGAATGAATAGGACAATCATGGAACATGCTAGAAGTATGAGGATACATTCTGGATTTCCCTTACAGTTTTGGGTAGAAGCAGTTGATACAACAGTTTATTTGATTAATCTGTGGGCCTTCAAGTTCACTAGATGGAGGAATACCAGAGGAATATTGGACTGGAAAAGAGGTAGATCTTTCTTTTCTTAAATTTTTTAGTTTAAAAGCTTTTGTGCATGTTGATAAGGAAAATAGGAAAAAATTGGATGCAAAATCCAAGAGGTGCACTTTCATTGGTTATGGATCTAGTGATTTTGGTTTCTGTTTTTGGGATTTAGATAATTCTAAAATTATTAGGAGTCGTGATGTTGAATGGAATGAAAAGAGAATGTACATGGATCAAATTTTGGTACCTAAGGATGAACCGGTTGAGAAGTTTGTGAATGAAAATGAACTCTCAAATTTAAAAGAATTCTCGATGTGGTGTTACACAAGAATCGGTGTCGATTGAACCCCGACCGGCACCGGTACGATTTAACCAATATTGGTTACAGAGGATCAAAATCGGCATCGGTTAGCAGAATTGATGTTGATTAGAGGTGACTGGTGTCGGTCATTGTCAGATTTGGGTAGGAATGTCTAGGAGGTCCAGATTGAGCCTTCGGTACCCAAAACTCCTATGAGAAGGTCACAAAGGGTAAGTAGACTTCCGTAAATATTTACACCTTCTCTATTTTATTTATTGTTTGATCGATAATGGTTAACCATAGAGATTTGAAAAATCAATGCAGGATAAGACTCACGTTCAGTGGGAGCATGGCATGGATGAGGATATGGACTCCTTGGAATAGAACCAAACTTGGGATTTGGTTAAGTTTCTAGTAGGTAAGAGAAAATTGTAGAACAAGTGGGTTTACAAAATTAAGGAAGAAGAGGGTGGACAAAAAGTACAAGGCAAGGCTTATAGTAAAGGGATTTACACGTAAAACAGTGTATTGACTTCGGTGAAATATTTTCTCCTGTTGTTAAGATGACTTCTATTTGTATTGTATTGAGTTTAGTTGTAGTAGAAGATTTGTATTTAGAGAAACTACATGTGAAGACATATTTCCTTCATGGTGATTTGGATGAAGAGATTTATATGCAACAGTCGGTTGGGTATGAAGTCAAGGGTAAGAAGAAACTAGGTTGAAAAAGAGCCTATATGGGCTCAAGCAAGCTCCAAGGAAATGGTACATGAGGTTTGATAGTTTTATGCATGAGCATGGTTACTTGAGATGTGAATATGACCATTATGTTTATTTCAAGAAGCTTGAAAATGGGAGCTATATTATTTTGTTAAGTGTATATGGATGATATGCTTATTGCAGGATCTAGTATGTAGGACATTTGTGAGCTTAAGAGAAAGCTAGCTCACACATTTTCTATGAAGGATTTAGGAGCTGCAAAAATAATCCTTGGCATGCAAATACATAGAGACAAGAAAAACAAGAAATTGTATTTGTCTCAAGAGGATTATATCTATAAGGTGTTAGAAAGGTTCAACATGCAGAATGCAAAACTTGTTAGTACACCTATGGCTGGACACTTCAAATTAAGCAAAGATCAGTGTCCTTCATCACATGAGGAGGTCAAATACATGACACGAGTGCCATATGCTTTAGCTAGTTGGAAGTCTCATGTATGTTATGGTTTGTACCAAACTAGACATTGCACAAGTAGTGGGAGTTGTGAGTAGATATATGGCTAATCTAGGTAAAGAGCATTGGAAAGCAGTCCAATGGATACTTAGGTATTTGAAAGGGACATCTAGCATGCAGTTATGCTATGGAGGTTCAGATATTTCATTATGTGGCTATGTTGATTCGGATATGGCTGGAGATCTGGATGGTAGGAGGAGCACTATTGGATATATTTTCACAGTAGGTGGAACAACATTAGTTGGATTTCAAGATTGCAGAAGGTTGTGGATTTGTCTACTACAGAGGAAGATTATGTTGTAGCTACAGAGGATAGCAAGGAGATAATATAGATGAGTAGGTTCATGGAAGAGTTGGGAAAGGAGAAAGGTGATTGTAAACTGTTCAAAGTGACATTCGAGTGCAATTCATTTGGAAAATAACCCAAGTTGTTTCATTAGATAACAAAATACATTCAGTTGAGGTATCACTTCATATGGTAGGTATTGGAGGATGGACAATTGAATCTGGAAAATATTCATACGAGTAAGAACCCTGCGGATATGCTAATGAAGCCCTTGGAAAATGAGAAGTTAGAGCTACACTCCACTTCGTTGGTCTTCGAGTTTGAGACTTGAAAAGAAGAAACAAAGCTAAGGAAGGATCCAGAGAATGACGTTATGATGTGTATGGTGCAAGTAATTAATCTCCAAGCGGGAGATTGTTGAGTTGTGGAGCTCAATTACTTCAATTTAGCAAGTAATGGAAACTTGCTGAAAAATACAAGTAATCATCATCGGTTAAGTGGGAACTAGCATCGGTCACCCGGAGAATGGAAGCAGATGAAGGTATGACTAGCATCACCAAGCAAGGGAGGAACCAAAGATCGGTTAGGGCTAATTGGCATCGGTTACTGTGTAAGGATGTTTTAATTAACTCTCATGAATTAGATCTATTTTTAGCATTAAATTATTTCTATTGATTGTAATTGTGTGGCTAAGTACCCTAAGTCTATAAATGACTATATAAGTATAAAAGCAAGGTTTTATAATTAATAAGTAAGATGATTAACAAGAATTAGAAAGAACTTGCAAAAAGTTGGTGAGAGAGAAAATTCTTGGTGATGAAGCAAAAGCTTGATAGAAAGAAAGTACTATACATCTGAGAGGTTTGAAAGGTTGTAAATCTTCATTGTATATCTTGTCAAAGCCTTGGATAATAGATTGGCTTGTTTCTTGGTGGACGTAGCCCACACTCGGTGAACCATGTTAAATGGGTATTGATTTATGTCTCTTGTTTTGTATATTTCTTCCGGTAGAATATCCGCTTTTATTTGTATGTATGCTAAGATCTGATATATTGTTTGTACAACCGTTGTGTTGAGCCCGCCACCATGTACTTACAATATTATCGCCCAACTACAAGAATACCCATATGAAATTTATTATATCCTCCTAAATTAAATGTGTCATCATCCTCTATGCAAGATAAGGCCCAAATTTTCCTTAGCACATTTACAATCATAACATGACTCTATGAATACAATTTAGCTCAAAAATACAACTATAATCTTTGTATGTGGCAAAAAAATGAATTTGAATTATAATGCACTCAAAGATCTTGCAAGTGCACTATGTTCCTACACACGAGCCTTCCAAGTGAATCCTTGTAATTTTTTCAAATGAATTCAAATAAACTTGGAGTTTCAAAGGTAAATGTGCACCATTAAGACAAACCTCTCCGTAATGTGAGCCTTTGAAGATTATGTATGTGATATGGTACATGAAATATGTTATTCTTTGTAAATTTTAGTTTTTAATTCGTGGTGTCTTACACTAAGTCATAGAATCTTGTGCCAAATATCTAAAGCATCATGTCATCCGTTTGAATATGTATGGAATAGTGTAGAGATGGCATGATGTATGTTGACCCTTTGTTTCCTACGCATGGCTTCTTTTGTTGAGAAACATACTTTTGTATTGTGTCATATAATTACTAGATTGTTCCAACTTTTGAAATATATTTTGGAATTTAGAACATACCTTAAATCTATGGAAATCCTTTACATATGCCAAAACACAATGATTATAAATAGATGTAAAATATAATTTCTAATTATTATTTTTGATGTAGATTGCTTTTAAACCCAAATGCTCTATTACCATTATAAAGAAATAGAATATTTTAAAAACAAGATAGAGAGCGATCAAATAATAATAAAAGCATGAACTCTTTTATAAATATGTGTAAAATATTAGTAAAATAGTAATTGCACATGAAATGTATGATGAAAACATCGAAGGGATGCATTGAATTAGTTAAAATGGAGGGAGAAAAGTACCGGGAGATGAAGATGGGCAATGAATATGGGGTTTGAAGGATGAGAACTCGTAGGTTGGGGAAAATGTTACATGGGACCTTTGTGAAAATTTTCTCTCCTACAAGCACATGTCTTTGTTTTCAATCGTACAAAGAAGAAATGGGGTGCGGTGTGCAAGTTTTAAAGGAAACATATTTTGGAGATATCTCATAACAAAAGGAGTGCTCGATCAATATTGTCAATTCCAATAGTTGTTTTTTCCAATTGTAGGCCATGTGGTTAAAGGGTAGTTAGATTACACACAAATGTAAAGGGAATTTTCTTACGCGAATCACATGACACTTAAGAGGAAAGGCTATTTGGAGTTGCCTTGCCATATTACGGTAGTGATTCATGCACATTTGTAAAATTGTAGTTTCTCTATAACTATCAACGTAAATAATAGGGTTTCCCTCACCAACATTCTTGATGATGTCGTTTGTCAAAGACCACTGGCATAAAATGGGCTTTACTATTTTTTTTTATTGTCTTACAACATTAAGGATTTTGACTTGATGACATTTAATTTGTTAGATAAGATGAAGACATAAATGGAAAGTTGTAAATAAAATAGATGGGAACTAAATACATGCATGTCCTATACATAATCAATGACTTAGATTGTTCCTACGAAAATAATATCTTCTATGTGTGCTCCAAATTTTCATATTTAGTTGGATTTTTGTATTGACATGAGTGCAATGTTCATCTAAAGGGGTCAAAATAAAACATGCATGGTCCACCTTATGTCCTCCATTAAAGATATGTAGTATGCTCTGAAATGAAGAGTAGTGAGAGAAACCCAATGTGTGCCTTAATGCATGAATACCCATCGATAACTAATCCCCTCCAATAGTTGGTCATATAAACGACATGCATTTTATATGCCAAACAAGATTAGATATATTTTATTTTATTTTATTGTTTATTAATCAAACATATAATATGTCAAAAGAAAACTTTAACATTCATTTTGGATGGCCCTAGATTTTGTAATAATTTTCTCGATGTGAGGATGGGGGCACAAGTCCGAAAGGGTCAGATGAAATCACGTAACAAAACAATGTTCGGAAGTTGATGTAACATACTAAAGGAGGCAATACAATCTCGAAATGTCTAACACAACTCCGCAATGTCTAGGACTTTGGGTCGGTGCTCCTTCATAGAGTATATACCGTGTTTACACTTTATGTTTACCTTATATTTTTGGCTTCCATGCTTAGGTTATTAAAACACATAAAAATGTGATTGCAAAAATCAAAAAAATTAAAATCCAATAAAAATCAAGGATTTTCAAGTTGGTGGCTACTGAGACATATTCAATGTTCAATAAACAACGTATTAAATAGATGATTCCATGGTTTACAAAGAATTAATTATTTCTAACGTAGGTCAAACCTCAACACTTCCAATATACAAACTTTGATAGGTTGCTCTAGTTTTATACTAAATTTCAATGTTTAAGAGGTGATACGATTTGAAAGATATTTTGAAATATATATAAGGTTTGATTAATATATCTAAAAATTTTCGTGGAGAAGTGGGCGGATACAATGAAATAAGTATTGAGTAACATGAATCAACTTAATTGAAAATAGTATTGAGCGTAAGAATAATGTTGTATTTTTTTAGCCATATGAACGGGTCACTCATCAACGTTGTCAACTTGTCTAACAGTTCTAAGGTGCCAACAAATGGCCCTTACACAACAAAGAAACAATTTTTTTGAGAAAATAATGGGGAAAATGAAATTTGGATTTTCTTTAGAAATAGAAAAATGCATCATAAAAAATGAGACCATCGTTTACATTTACATCCTTTCAAATTCGTAATATTTTTATTATTATTATTTTAGAAATAAAAAAGTGCATCATAAAAAAATGTATATGGGTTGAGGCTTGCCAAGACTGACACAACTCAAAAAATCAACGGTGCATAGCAGTGTGATGTACATGCGTTGAAATCCAAGGGTGGAAAGATGATTCGAATCTATTTTTAGTGGAACTCCCAATGATGGAACAAAAGTGCCTATCAAGCTACCAATAAAGTGGACAAGACTAAAATGACACAAATTTTTGGGGGAATTTCTAATCTCTCTCGGCTTTGGTTACTACTCGACGCGTCTCCATAGACAATTCGTTGACCAAAACCAGGCATTCAAAAATTGTGGCTTAGTCCTTCATGCACTGCTGGTGGTCGTACCACATAAAATGGTTCTTACCCTATAATTTTATAACTGTGTGGCAGTCAATGTCGGGATTGTTGGTTGTTTCATCTAGTTGCGCCAAGTATTTTGAGGCGAGTCCATTCGCCCCATTGCCCTTCCTCACAACAAAGGTGTCGGCCGGCTTGCATGAATTGTGAGCCATCCGAATGATATCGTGGTAGCGCGAATTGAAAGCATCCAAGGAAAATATGTGATCAAATTGTTAAAATACGGTGCTTATATAGCATGTTGAACAATTATTCAATTTTTAACTATGCAACCAATCAGTAACTACCTCCTACAATAAATACACTCGCTTGTTCATCATTCGAGAGAAAGTGCGGTTTTGCCTTCTGTATTCTTTCTTCTCTTTGCATATTCCAACATTGGTATCAGAGCTTGATGGTTCGTATGATCGACGCCATTGGAGGAAGACGGGTTGCAGTGAAGTGTGTGTGAGGTCGATGGTAAGATCGACGCCATTCCTGCATAATAAGGCAAAAATTGTGGAAGGGATTCATGAAGAAAACGAGTTTGTGCACAGACAAGGGCAACGCGGGAAGGAGGGCAGCGTGTTCATATGCACGAGGCAGGGCAGCGCGTGGGCGAAAGGCACCAAAGACAACAATCGCAAATCGTGTAAAAGAAGACACAACACAGTCGCAAAAACAGACACATTTTTCACGCAAAAACAGACACATTTTTCACGCAAAAACATTCACGTTTTTCTGATGGAAATACAGTCGCAAGCAAATACGACGAGGGAAAAGAAAATCTATTTTTCATGGGCATCGTTGTTGTTGGAAACCATGAAATTCAAGGGCATAATCAACAGGAAAATCGTGGCAGAGGTAACACTTGCGAACAACAAAGTCCTGGTTTTGTGTTGTAATATTTCTCTGCGGCCACGTATATGCATAAAACATAAAGTATTTTTGTTTATTTGGTGGAGAAATTAAAATAATTAAATATATTTGCTGGAAAATTGGATATTTTATTATTTTATTATTTTCCATTACTTTGGAATAATAAAATGTCAAACATTGCAAATTTGATTTTGCCGGATACACAAAAATTAACGGGCACGAATTTTAATGTGTGGAGCCATAAGATCTTGACACTGGCAGAATTTCGTGGTTTTGAGAAAATAATCACGGGTGTCGAGAGTAGACCTACAAAGCAAATTTCGATGATTATGACAAACGTCATCGGGAGGCTCTTCTGCTATTAAAATTGTCGGTATCGGATGAATTGATACCTGAGGTCCGGAATGCCACTGAGGTGAGTAAATTGTGGGTCAGTCTGAAGGACAAATATCAGACGTCGGAGAAGAGTCGGGTTCTATACCTCAAAAATATGCTTTTTTCCGTAAAATTACAAGAAGGTGGATCGCTGTCTGAGCACCTACTTCGGATGAAAGATCTCCGAGATCAACTTGCTTCCATCAACAAGTCGGTTGATGATGATGATATGGTGGCTCTCATTTTAAACAGTTTTCCCTTCTCGTATGACTCGTTCATGGAGGCTCTTCATTTAATGGGCGAGAGTCAAACTCTTACGTTTGACAAGGTGTGTTCCTACCTGTTGCAGAAGGAACGGAGACAGACACAAGTTCAAGAGTCCAGTTCTGGACAATCTGAGAGTGCATTTGCTACACAGTCCAAAGGAAAGTGGAAGCGACAGGCTGATGCGTCACCTTCCTCTCCTAAATTTCTAGTAAAGTGTTACTATTGTCACAAACTTGGTCATGTGAAGAGGGATTGTCAGAAGTGATTAAGTGCCTTGAAGAAGCGGAAGGGGAAAGAACATGTGGCAACAGTTGAGAAACACGAGTCAGAAGATGAGTATGCCCTCATGGCATCTTGCTCGGATGGTGGCAGCCCTACATGGTGCTAGTTTTTTGATTCCGGCGCATCACGACACTTCACGTGTCAACGAGATTGGTATGTTACTTTTCATGCTAATTCATGTTCTTCTGATTCGGTTACTTTAGGGGATGGGAGATCACATGTTGTGGAAGGGATTGGGGATGTTCGTATCATGTTAAATAATAACACTAAATTGCTTGTGAAGAGTGTTAGATATGTGCCTAACAAGAATAAGAACCTGTTATCCATCAGCCAATTCACTGATAATCCTCATATCTCTCGTAAAATTTTCGTTAAACAATGTATTGTGTCGATGTCAAACATAATAAGGTGGTTTCCCGGGAATTGGGCATGGAGGTTTGTACTGAGACTCGTTGATCTGCCACATCAACTTGCATGCCTTAGTTATGGTAAAAATACCGGTATTTTGTGGCATGAAAGATATGGGCATCTCAATCTTCCGTATTTGGCCCGTCTTCATAAAGACAACATGGTTGTTGGTTTGCCTCCTATCCAGGAAAAGCAGGATATGTGTGTTGGATGTTTTGCAGGTAAACAAAAGTGGAAACCTCTTCCTCATGAAGGTGTTTGGCGTGTATAGGGGCTCTTAGATCTTGTCCATGCAGATCTATGTGAGCCATCGTGGAAGACTCCCACAGTCCTTGGTGCACGTTATTTTCTCTTATTGGTGGATGATCACTCTCGGCGGATGTGGATCTATCTCTTGAAAAAGAAGTCTGATTGCTTTGCTTCTTTTGTCAAGTTCAAGGCATTGGTGGAGAACCAGACCAGCCGGCGGATAAAGACTTTAAGATCCGATAATGGGGGTGAATTCACTTCTAAACAGTTCGCTGTTTTTTGTGAGAAAGAAGGGATTCAGCGTCAGTTGACAGCACCATATACTCCCCAACAGAATGGGGTGGTTGAGAGGCGGAATAGAACCATCATGGAGATGGCCCGGTGTATGATGCACAGTCGTGGAGTGCCATACACATACTGGGGAGAAGCTGTTAATACAACGGTCTATATCCTCAATCGCAGTCCTTGCAAAGCCTTGCAGGAGATCACACCAGAGGAGGCATGGTCCAAAATCAAACCAGAGGTATCAGCTTTTCGTATTTTTGGTTCAGCTGCTTATACTTTGGTTCCTGATCGTAAGAGGAGTAAACTAGATTCCAAAAGTTCTAGATATTTCTTTGCTGGTTATAGTGATCATTCTAAAGCATATAGATTGATTGATACTTCCACTAATAAAATCATTATTAGTCGTGATGTTGATGTAAAAGAAACAGAGTCTTTCTTTGGCTGTAATCAGCAAATAGACCAGCAACATGGCAGCGATCAGCAAGGGGTGGTCACAGAGATTGGTTCTCTTTCCTTGCCTGATGATGAGTCTGGTCATTCTCATACTCCTCCACAGACTCCAGTACAGTCTATGCTCTCTCCTACTGAGTCTTTTCGTCTCCTGGAAATCAACTTGCGTTGGTTTCACCTCCGGAAGTCCCACTAGCTTCCGAATCCTCAGTTCAACGACGGCCCAAGTGGTATTATTCCACTATTCAGGATCTGACACGAGACAATTTGTCTCCACTCTTAGATGGCTGGTCTCATGCACTGCAAGAGGATTGATTACTCTGAGCAAGCTCAATTTGCTCTTGCTTCTGATCTTCTCCATATTCGCGAGCCACAAAAATACTCTAATGCACGAGGCATACCAGAATGGGAAACTGCCATGCAAATCGAGTATGATGCCTTGATTAAGAATGATACCTGGAAGTTGGTGCCATTACCTCCAGGTAAACGCCCTATTGGTTGTAAATGGGTGTACAAAATCAAGTGTAAAGCAGATGGTACTTTGGATAAGTACAAGGCTCGACTTGTTGCAAAAGGTTTTTCGCAACAGGAGGGGATAGATTATGAGGAGACTTTTGCTCCTACTGCAAAGATGGTCACTTTTCGGTTACTTCTTGCTTTTGCCGCTCAATTTGGTTGGAAAATATATCAGATGGATGTGAAAAGTGCATTCTTGAATGGCGATTTGGAGGAAGAAGTGTATATGACTCAACCTGAGGGTTTTCAGGCATGTGGTCGTGAGCATCTGGTATGCAGGTTGATTAAGTCCTTGTATGGGCTTAAGCAGGCTCCTCGAGCCTGGTATATTAAGATCGATACACATCTCAGAGATTCGGGCTTCAAACGAAGTCATTCTGATCCGAATCTCTATGTCAAAAGCACAAATGATGACATTGTGATTCTTATTGTTTATGTTGATGACCTTGCCATCACAGGCAGTGGAGATGCTGCGATTCATAAGGTAAAATCAGATTTGTGCACTGCTTTTGACATGACTGATTTAGGCCTCCTTCATTATTGTCTTGGTGTAGAATTCTGGCAACAAGATCACTTGATTTTCATTTCTCAAGTTAAATATGCCACGAATCTTTTGCAAAAATTTAAGATGTATGATTGTAATTCATCATCTACACCTATGGAGGTCGGGCTGAAACTTTCAGCTCATGATGATTCACCACCGGTCGATGAAACATTGTACAGACAGTTGGTAGGTAGTTTGATTTATCTCACCACTACACGACCGGATTTGTGTTTTGCTGTGAGTTATCTTTCTCGGTTTTTGTCTAAACCGAAACTCATTCACTGGGGAGCAGCAAAACGTGTGTTAAGGTATGTCAAAGGAACTCTTGACTTTGGCATCTTGTATCAGAGAGTTGCAGATTTCACGTTGATTGGCTACACAGACTCTGATTGGGGAGGTTCAGTGGATACTCGGAGATCTACCACTGGATATATCTTCTCTCTTGGTTCAGGAGTTATTTCTTGGCAGAGTAAGCTTCAGCCCACTGTGGCTATCTCTTCCACAGAAGCAGAATACAAGGCTGTTGTTAGTGCTGGTTGCGAAGCGGTATGGCTTCGTCAGATTTTGGTTGATTTTCAGTTTTCACAGGTCACTGCTACACCTCTTTCACTTTTTTGTGATAATCAAGGTGTGTTGAAGATGGTCAAAAATCATATCTATCATGCCCGCACTAAACATATTGAGATTCATCATCACTATATTCGACAATTGGTTGACTCAGGTGAAATCTCTCTTCATTTCTGTCCTTCTCGGGAGCAGTTTGCTGATGTAATGACTAAACCTCTTGGTGCTTTCTTGTTTGTCAAGTTTCGGGATAAACTTGGTATAGTTTCTAGGTTAGTCATTACGAGGGGGTGTTAAAATACGGTACTTATATAGCATGTTGAACAGTTATTCAGATTTGTTTAACTATGCAACCAATTGTAACTACCTCCTACAATAAATACATTACACTTTGTTCGTCATTTAGACAGTGCAGTTTTTGTCTTCTGTATTCTTTCTTCTCTTTGCATATTCCAACACAAATTCGATGGGGGGTGCAGGAGTTCGATTTGTTCAGTAAAAAAGGGAAGCACAAAGCTTAGGGGAGAAGAGTCTTGTTCAATTTCCTTGTGGTCAACACTACCTTGGCTAAGGATATCTTCTTGTTGTTGAGGCCCCATGTGATCTACGACACTTCAAAAATAATTCGGTTCTAACGCCCACCATGATTGCAAATTCTTCATCTCTAGCTGTTTCGACATTAAAACCAAATGTGTCGTGATAGAAGTGTTGAATGCCCTGAAGCTGAGATAACAATGGGATTGTTTAAATTCTGGTGAGCAACACACAAAAGAACAGTAAAATGAATTTGTAAACAATAAAAGTTAATTGTTGTCTTTTCATAGTATTGCTCTAATTTTCATCTTCCTTTGCTAGGAAAAGGCAGAGTTCATGAGGCCGCTCGCATTCTATTGTAGAGATACCGAAGAGGAAACTTCATTCTCAATTCATGCGGCCAAACCTCTACATTTTTTATTTCATTAACATCAATGACCAGAAATGTAGGTATTACGTAATCGTTTTTGTATTCATGCCACTCGTAGGAGTTCCAATTTTTGACATGTGGATTACATTATTGTCCACGAGTCAATTTTTTTGGCAATATGACCATATCTGTGCCAAAAATTTACACATACCCAATGTCACGAGCCAATATTTGGGTATGTATCCTTTTTTACTTAGTGGGCGTCGTAATTAATAAAAATAACAAAGACCATTTCCCCCATACTTTCTAGAAAAATGTTTCTTTTAATTATGTAAAGATTGGTTGTTGGCATCGTATAACTTACGAACAAGTTAACAACGTTGACTGAGAAACCCCTATTCTTAATCTCAATATTATATTTGATTAGGTTGGCTCATTTTACAACAAAGAATGATAAAAATGAATAAAATTGTATTGAGACGATAAAGTGGAGCACATATAGTAGATATTATTTGGCGAATAATCTGAGTCGTGGAATAATAGGTGTGGGACATGCATGTATTTAATTGCCACCTTTGTCTTTCCAACTTTCCATTCATTTCTTCTTCTTATATAACAAATGAAATGCCTTCTAATGGGAAATCTTAACTCTGTAAAAAATAAAGTAACAAAAATAACAAAGCCCATTTTCCCCATACTTTCTAGAAATAATCTGTTTCTTTCAATTGTGTAAAGACTAGTTGTTGGCATCGTATAACTTGTGAACAAGTTAACAACATTCACCGAGAGACCCCTATTCTTAATCTCGATATTATTTTAGATTTGGTTGGCTCATTTTATATTTTGTAGATTTACTTGTGGTGTTGGGGGTGAAAAGACCCCAAGTAGAAATCTTTTTCCTATGCAACCTTCCACTTGCCACAAAATAATAGAAACATGCATGTATTGTTGTGAATTATCCACAAGCAAAGTGTTGCATGATATTGGTTGTTGGATTTGTAATGTTAGCAAGTCTTTACAATGATATCCTTTTCTCCATATAAAAACCAATACGAATAAACTATGACAACACACAAATATCACACAATGTTGGGTTCTTAGGTCGTTGCCTTTTGGCCATATCCGTGTCATGAATGATTTTAGAGACCTTTTCATCTATGATAGGAGGTCCTGCAAAAGGGTCCCACATTCCTCTTCCCACCTTTGAATGCACCTTTTGTTGAGAGGAAATTCCAAATGCAAGTCAAGACAACTGTGCTTGGCATGCATAAGGGAAATGAGAGGTCAAGGTTTAATGTAGGTGTCCATTGAGGGACATCGCCATTACCATTGTTGGTAGCCAATGTGCATGAAATCATTAAAGTGAGGAACATTAAACATCTTCGACCACACCTTTTTGTCTAATATTTCCAATACATTGCCTTGATGACTTTTGTGATATGTCACTTTTTCCCTTCAAACACTTGGCACAGATGACACATTTTTCATATATTTTTACTTGTAATAAACATTATTTTCGCAAAGATTCCCCCCATCAATTTCCACACCCCTTCACTTCTCCTCCCTCAATTTCCTTCTTCATAGCCCCTCTTCCTCTTCAAATGTTTATATCCTTCAAATTCACCTTCCTCAATGCATCCCCTTTGGCATTTCCATCGCACATTTCATATGAGATTGCTAATTATGTTGAAAGGTGTTTGACCGAGAGAAGGTAGCTTCCTATGACACTAACATATACAATGATGTTTGAGATGATTTGGTTAATGACGTATGGAAAAAAATATCCTTACACGTGGCGACCAAAGGGAAGGAATATCAGGCGATTATTAGAGAGGGATCTATTTAGCACAGTTCCTTATTATGTAATGTTAATAGTTTTAGTGTCATTAACACCTTTGGATTTGAAAATAGGGCAGCTAAAGTGCTTGTTAAAGTGCTTGTATTATTATGAAAGGAAAATGACAGGTCTCAAAGGTCATTTAGAATGTGTTGCTCTCCATATTTGGCTCTGGGTTTTGAGGAGTGTCTAACTAGGTTGGTGGGTTTGTTTGACATTGGTATATTTTTCCCATTCAACTTGTATTTTCCTATTAAAAACATGGAGAAACAAACATCAGATAAGATAATTTTGAAGCTATATGATTCATATCACATCTTTTCAATTGCAATGCTATCAATCTAATAAATATGTATATTGAAAGCGATACAAGAAATCTAAAATGTGTCGAACTCGATTTTCATATTCTAAACTTGTCTTATTAAGAAAATATTGATAATGTTGTACAACGGTCTTGAACCTGAGAATGCACATATTGGGGAAAGAGAAACGAAGAAGAATGGGGATGGTGTGAATTCCACAAACACAATCCTCTAAGCAGGTGTATTCATTTGAACGGGTCCTGCAATTACACCTTAGGAAGCAGAATCGGGAGCTTGTGCATTAGGCTAGTTGAACAATGAGTTCTTTTCAAGAGCAACCAACGAAGACAATGCCTCTGTTGGGTTAGGATTTAAATTTTCGAATCTTTTTGATAGGGCATCGTCTTCCTCATTTAGTGTTTTGTCGGAAAAAATTCTCCATGGATTTCCTTAGGGGGCAATGATTACATCACTGTTTGCGTTGTAAATGCATTGATGGTTTGCGTGGACGCTTTGGGGTTCCCCTTGGTCCCCATGCCCTTAAATCTCATGCTTTTCTAGATGGCGAAAGGGGCGATAAACCTACAAAAAAATTAGTTTAGGGAAAGAGAATGAAGAGCGAGAAACAAAGAAAATTACTTGAGCACTGTCACATCCAAGGCTTGTTTAATGGTGAGCTCTAGGCGTCGATTTCGAATATCCCAAAACCGCCTCAAACCCGAGCATGCACATATTGTGGAAAGATAAATGAAGAAGAAGATGTTTGAGTTAGAGTGACGAGGAGCTGTGGTGACGTCGATAATTACGGTGGTGGAGGCGTGAAGTCCATAAACACAGTCCTCTAAGAGAGTGTATTCATTTGAACGGGTCCTTGATTGTACTCGAGAATGAACTCGGGAACTTATGCAAAGTAAGCTAGCTAAATGATGAGTTCGTTTCAAGAGCAAACTGATGAATACAATGCCTCAGCCAGTTATGATTTAAATTTTCAAATCTTTTCGATAGGGCATCGTTTTCCTCATTTAGGGTTTTTTTTGAAAAATTTCTCCATGGATTTCCTCATGGGCAATGATTACATCACATGATTGTGTTGTAAATGCATTGATGGTTTGCATGGACGCTTTGAGATTCCCCTCGGATCCTGCCTAGAAATCTCATGCTTTTCTAGACGGCAGAAGGGGTGATGAACCTGCAAAAAAATTAATATAGGAAAAGAGAATGAAGAGCGAGAAACATAGAAAATTACTTGAGCATTATCTCATCCAAGGCCTGTTTAATGGTGAGCTCTAGGCATTCGATTTCTAAACATCCCAAATCTGCCTCAAACCCGAGCATGCACATATTGTGGAGAGAGAAACAAAGAAAAATATGTTTGAGCTGGGGTGGAAAGGCGGCCCGAGAGGCGTCGGCAAAAAGTGGAAGCAATGTGTCATTGATGGAGCGGTGGAGGGTGAGAATGATGTGAGTTTTAAAGGTGAGGGATTGCAGAACAAAGCTCATGCTCTTTATGACGAGCTCCCCCTTTGCACCATCCACGTTCAGGATGTCATCGCCCAAAAAAATGTCGGAGATGAATTTGTACTAAACGCCTTTTGGGTAGTTGCCAAACATGGTTTTCAGAATGTGCTCATATTTTTGGGATCTGTGGTGACCACATACAACAAGTTTTCCATCCATATAGGCCTAAACTGTAGCATGAGACACAAAAAAGAGGGTGAGCAAAAGGAGGAGAAGAAGCGTTGAGTGATGCAATGAACAAAACAAACCAAAAAATAAAGAAATCGTGTATTTTCCCAATAGCTACGAGTACTGATAGCAATTGATGACGAGATAGACAACCATAACCTTCAATTATTAAAAGACCTTACTCTCTCCTTGCTAGATAAATTACTCGAACACCGAGTGTATTGACTCAAGATAGCTTGATTATGGATTGATTGCAACATTAAATTTTTTCTCGTGTCAACCAAAAGTCATGTTGTGTGAAGTCCACAAACACAGTCCTCTAAGCGGGTGTATTCATTTGAGAAGATAATGTTTGAGTTGGAGTGGTGAGGACTATGATGACGATGAATGTTATGGTGACGGTGGCGTGAAGTCCACAAACACAATCCTCTAAACGGGTGTATTCATTTAAACGGGTCCCAGACGATTACACTCGGGAACAAAGTCAAGAGCTTGTGCATTAAGCTAAATGAATAAAGACTTATTTTCAAAAGAAACCGATGAAGACAACGCCTTTGTTGGATCGCCCAGAAGAATGTTAAAGATGAATTTGTGCTAAACACCTTTTCGGTAGTTTTGAACAAGGTTTTCAGAATGTGCTCGTATTTTTGGGATCTATGGTGACCACAAAAAACAAGTTTGCCATCCATGGAGGCCTAAACTGTAGCATGCGATGCAAAAAGAGGGTGAGAAAAAGGAGGAGAAGAAGCGTCGAAGTGATGCAACGAAGAAAAACAAACCAAAAATAAAGAAATCGTGTATTTTCCCAATAGCTACGAGTACTGATAGCAATTGATGATGAGCTAGACAACCATAACCTTCAATTGTTGAAAGACATTTACTCTCCCATTGCTAGATCCATTGCTTAGAACACCGAGCATATTGACTCATGATAGGCTGATTATGGATCAATTGCAACATTACATTTTTCTCGCGCCAACCAGAAAGTCATGCTTTCTATAAATTTATGGATTCAAACTTGTCTTGTACATGGTGCTACTGGGTCTATCATCGAAACTATTTACGACAAGTCATTCTACCCACCTAGTTTGCCTTTGTTTCTCATCCTCAAATATGATCGATGCGTGGTGTCTTGTTCTCTGTTTCAATTTCTTTTTCCACTCGTCAATATTTTCCTTTTGGCATTAACATCACACACCTCCTATGCAATTGCTAGTAGATTTTCATTCATAAACGTGGACTCACTAGACAATGAAATACAAAATGTAAAAAGTATTTCGTATGTCTATATATTTTATTGGGTTTCGAGGAAATGGAGATCAATGGAGAGGCAACATCGACAAACATTCTCGTTGCGAGATTCCCTGACTTTTGATCGTGTTTAAGGCACGCTGAACGCCAATAGCAATACTTACCTCGACACCAATGATGGCATGTTTCGTGCGGCGCTCGACTTCTGCCTCTTTAGTCTCCAACCAGCTACCACACGTCACCATGACATCGTCTCCACGTCAAATTGTAGCGAATCCTCAGTCCACTGTCCACCCATTCTAAGTCCCTGAAAATATATCTACCTTGATCGTTTTTCCGTGATGCGTCAATGTTATGTTTTGCTTAATCACCGTCGTTCTTGACCTGACAAGTTGTTAGAGAGGGGAACCTTCACTCGAGTAATAAATGCCTTCCGCGTAAGTCACTAAACATTGACATTACCCTATCCATATTTGCAACTAGGGTTTAAAAAAACTTACCTTTTTTAGATCATTATCTTTTCCATTTCCAACTTACAATTTTTTAATACGACCGTCAATTTAATAAATGATAATAAATATAAATATATAAACATAACTTATGAAAACAAGATTTCCTTTTATATTATGTCGAGAGGCATATATATTTACATATATTGAGTAGAACTGTCGTACTCATGAAATTCACAATTTGTGCCTGTGAAATAATCACAATAATTACCAAAAAGAAGAAGTAACTGCTTTCACCAGCGAGGATGCGAGGATAAGGAAATGTGTAGCATACACCACTGTCTTCTTTACAATCGCCGTAACCATCATTATAATCATCGCTGAAAATAAATTTGGGCGCCATCCATAAAAATGTACTATAGAAGCCATGTCTCCTAATCTTTCCCCTCTGTCAAACTCGTAAATAAACGCACCCACACCCAAATATTCCAATTTGATGGTCCCATCGTTATGTAACACAATGTTGGCGGCCTTGCGTCTCTATGAATGTGGCCTTTGTTGTGCAAGTATGCAAGGGCTTTCTGGCGTTTCCTTGAGCATGGTCACGATGATGCCCTCCTCCATTCCGTTTGGGTAGGTCGTTTTGAGAATGTTGTGGAAAGATCTAACTGTCATGAATGACATAACTTTCCATAGGTGGGTGTCCACGATAAATGCACAGTGGGCACTTAGGACGTTCAGATGGGAGAGCAACCTACGCGTGTGAACTTCCGATACCATTTTTGATAGTTCCACGTTCGATTTGTCAAGGATGAGGCACTTTACGCCCACCATTTCATTCAAGGGCATGCATTGCACGTTGTGAACTACTGCGCTTCCTCTCCTTCATATTTCCCTTTGTAATTTATAGCTATTGGCAACAAGCCGGTAATAGGTTGAATTCCATGGACACTCTACCAAAGCGAGACGTCTTTTCACTTTTTCTCATGAAAGCCCAATCATAAACCTTATCAATCGACTTGTCTTCATTTAAAATCTCTAAATAACATATAAATTTCATATTGAGAGTGTTTTGAATTCTTTAAAATAGGGTAACAAGGGTTTAAATTTGATGGGTGTTACACATTTTGAATCATACTTTTATTGTGAAATATTTGTAAATTTTAGAAATGAGATTATATATTTTGCATATATTATTTGAAAATCATTGCCATTAATGTCTAAGGTTAAAAAATGTTAGAGAAAATAAAAATGACCTTCAAACTCCATCTCATGGCTAAGATATTAGGATTTTTTTATTGACTTCTCTAAGAAAAAAAAAAAAAACGTGTTTGCAATAGTTAAGTGAACATCAAATTTAGAATCAAAATTATTATGCAGACACGCATATACATTTGTATATATTGAATGGAGGAGTCTGATGTTATACTCGTGAAATTCCTATTTTTGTCCGTGAAATAAAATAATTACTACCCTGCATGCATCTTCCACATACACCGTAAAAATAAAACATTTATAATTGCCCATACATCTTCCGCACCAACTGCCTCAATATTTCTCTCTCGGTTTCAGCATCGAAGTGGTCATCTTTGTATGTAGCATATGCCAATCGTGGGTTCCCTCTTTTCTTTCAGGTAACCGTTGCGTTCTTTCTATCCTATGGTTTCTAAATAGTGCACGTATCTACATTGAAATATAGTGGAAACTAATCTATGTTTATTTTGTTTTTTTCAGGTTTTGAACCATGGCATAAGTCACAGTCTCATGGACCGTGTAAAGGAGCTCTGCAAACAGGACTACGAGCTGAACAGAGAGAAAAACTTCAGCGAGTCTCCGATGGTAAACGCGCTGAATAATCTCATCATGGACGAGCTGAAGGGCAACAATTGCACCGAGTCTCAGAAGATTGGGAGATCGACTGGGAAGATATTTTCATGATCAGTGACTTGCAGAAGACGGATTCCTGGCCATCACAACCCGCCAATTTCAAGTAAATCTATTGTTTTTTTAATAGTTTGCTTCTGCTGGATTATTACTTGCATCATTTTATAATAAGTTTCTTGGTGTTTCTTTATGCAGGGAAACCAGTGAGGAATTCCAGGGAGAGATATACAAACTGGCAGAGAGACTGCTGGAGATAATAAGCCTGAATTTAGGGCTGGATAAGAGCTATGTGAAAGAAGCATTTGCAGTAGGAGAGAAGCCATTCTTCGGCACCAAGGTGAGCCATTATCCACCCTGCCCGAGACTTGGTCTCATTAAAGTCATGTGCCTGCACACAGATGCAGGCGGCCTCATTCTTCTGTTTCAAGACGACGAGGTGCCTGGTCTGCAGGTCCTCAGCAATGGGTGCTGGATCGATGTGCAGCCCACTCCGTATTCAATAGTCATAGACATTGGAGATCAGTTGGAAGTGATAAGCGGAGGAAAATACAAGAGCGCATGGCATCGAATTCTACTGACTAAAGAAGGAAATCAACTCTCAGTGGCACGCCTCTATTTGTGAAACCATGAGGTTGTATCCACTTGTTCCGTCTGATACAAAAGAGGCATTACAAGATGATGTGCTGCCAGACGAGACGACTGTGAAAAATGGGACGTGGGTGACTTATCACCCCTATGCTATGGGAAGAATGGAAAGTATTTGGGGTGTTGACTGCTTGGAATTCAAACCAGGAATATGGATATTAGATGTGAAACTCACTTCCCAATGAAACAACGCACCCTCCTGGTGGAGAACGGGTCATCTACAATTTTAGTCGATAAGTGGTTTTTGAAATTAAACTCACAGCGTATCATTATTATTTGTATTATATGGTAACAGATGGATATACTTATTACATTCATGTTCATTTAAGTTGAGATTTATTTGAGTTGAAATTTCAACGAAACTGATATACTTATTATATGGTATCATATTTATTTGAGTTGAGGTTTCAACGAAACTGATATGTATATATGCTCTGTACAAAAATACATTTAAGATAGCCAATAACCCAATAAATTACATGCGTGTCCATTTACAAATTCAAAAATTGTACGTTGAAACAGATTTAAAACAAGTTCATAGTAAACCCCTTTTTACGTTTGGGATGGAAACTTTTATAATTCAAAATTTTCATTTTAATTGTGATACAAACAATTAAAACACACAATTAAAAATCCATATTAAATAGTAAAGTGTTGTTTGAAAAGTGGATCTTTTACTTGGGATTTGGTGAAATTATGAATAGATATTTTTGTATCAACTATTGAGGATTTGTACTCTATGAATGAATGTAAGCCAAATATTTTTTTAATTAGTTCATGTTATAAATTTTAAATTTATTATACCCACTATTTTATGCCCATATACTATTGTTTAAAACAATTATTTATTTAATTGAAAAAATATATTTATTGCATTAATTAATAGTATTTTCACACCCTCTCTCTCTCTATCTCTGTCTCTATATATATAGTGGAAGATTATAATATTTAATGTTTAACTATTTTTTAAGACTAACATTTTTCAATTTACATTCAAAATTTAAGTCATACAATTTAAAATGCATAAAACAAGAAATTAATTATTACTAATATTAATGTTGTTATTATTAATATTATTAATATTATATTGTTATTAGAATTTTATTAGCAATGATAGTGGCATCATCATCAACATCATTGTTATAATCTTCATCGACATCTTTATCATCGTTTTCATTTTCACCGTCATCAGAGTCGTCGTTCTCATTTTTGTTGTCACCATCATCGTCATCGTCACCATGATCATCGTCATTGTCATCTTAAAATTCACTATCATCATTGTTGTTGTCGTTGTCATCATTGTCACAATTTTCTTCATTAGCGTCTTCTTCATAGTAAAGTGTTGTTTGAAATGTGGATCTTTTACTTGGGATTTAATGAAATTATGAATAGATGTTTTTCGTTTCAACTATAGAGGGATTTGTACTCTATGAATGAATGTAAGAAAATAATATTTATTTAGTGAGTTCAGGTTTGAAATTTTAAATTTATTATACCCACTATTTTATGTCAATATACTATTGTTTAAAACAATTATTTATTTAATTGAAAAATATTATTTATTGGAACAATTAATACTATTTTCACACACACGTATATAATAGAGGCACATTATAATATTCAATGTTTCACTATTTTTTAAGACTAAAAGCTTTCAATTTACATTCAAAATTTTAAGTCATACAATTTAAAACACATAAAATAAGAAATTAATTATTACTAATATTAATGTTGTTATTATTAATATTATATCATTATTATAATTTTATTAGCAATAATAGTGACATAATGTAACTCTGTAAACACTAAACACCGACATAACTTTGTAAACACTCATGCAAATATCGAATATAAAACCCTAAACCCTAGACACAAACCCTAATCTTGAGCCCACATTTAGGATTTATGGTTTAGAAATTATGTTTAATAATATGAGTCTTAAGTCACCAACTAGAGATGTTTTCATCCAGGTCATTCATACACGAACTAAAAGCCCAATGTTGTTATTATTAATATTATTAATATTATATTCTTATTAGAATTTTATTAGCAATGATAGTGACATCATCATTGTCAACATCATCGTTATCATCATGGTTATTGTCATCTTAATCGTCACCATCATCCTCATTGTCCTTTTCATCATTGTCACAATTTTCTTCATCATCATCTTCGTCATCGTTTTCATTTTCATCGTCATCATAGTCATCATCAATATATTCATCATCAAATTATGATCTTTGTAGTCATGGTCATTATCTTATTCACTCATCATCATTATCACCACCATATTTATCGTACATTTTTAGGGTTTAAGATTTATAGGTTATGGCATATTTTTCATCTTTGTCACCATCATAGTCATCATTATCATCGTCATCCTCATCATCATTATCACCATCATCAATGTCACCACCATCAACATATTTTCCATCATCATCATCATCATCATCATGAGTATTAATCTTATTAGTATTATTGATATTATTATGTGAATTTGTAAATAAATTAAATATTATAATCATCGTCATATCATGATCATGATTTTCATCTTCACAGTCATGTTCATTGTCATATGTCATCACCATCGTTATCATACATGTTTAGAGTTTAAGGTTTAAAATTTTGGTTTTGTATAATTTTATGTGTTGTTTAGAATGAGTGCTAATATTGGGAATATCACACCGGTTTGTTAGGGATCCAATGAGATTTTAAGGTTTGACATTATCATTTATGGTGTATCGTTTTCATCGTTCTCATTTTTTTGTCATCATCGCTGTCATTCTCACCATGATCATCATCATTGTCATATTAATCATCACCATCATCCTCATTTTTTTCCTTTTCGTCATCGTCATAATTGTCTTCATCAATGTCTTCTTCATCATTTTCATTTTCACCGTCATCGTCATGATTGTCATTGTCGATATAATCATCGTCTGATCATGATCATGATTTTCATGTTCACAATCATGGTCATTGTCATCTTCCATCATCATCATCGTTATTGTACATGAATAGGGTTTAAGGTTTACAATTTTAGTTTTGTATGAGTTTTTGTGTTGTTTAGGATGAGTACTAATATTGAGAAATTCACATCAATTTGTTAGGGATCCAATGATATTTTTATGTTTGACATTATCATTTATGGGGTATCAACCATGCCATTGAGATCTATCGTAAACTGTAAATAGGACAAGTAAAGAAAACCCTACATGTGGAATCCTAAACACTAAACATGATTTTTAACCCTGAATTCAAACACTAAACACTAATAAAATTCATAAGAACTTTGTGTATTATAGACATGGAATTTTTATTACCCATACTTATTCTCTTAAGAGAGATGATTCCCTCTTTAAATGCCTCTATGATGTCCCTTGTAAGATATTTGAGTCTAAAAGGATTAATTGTTAACATTTTCTCATTTTAGTTGTTTATGACATTTTGATCCAAATGAATATTAGAAAAGATTATTAAATGTTTGTCTTTCCATGAAAATTTCAATATATTATCTTGGATATTGTTGGTTTTGATTTGTAGAAAATATACCTTAAGGTAGTTCAATCAAATTCATTAGGAATTCTTATGACTCAAGGAAATATTAAATATATAGGGGGTCAAATGCTATATTGGGTTCTCAATATTATATAGAAAGAATAATTGGTTTCACCAATGAAATACATGGTTGGCGATCCTTATTATTAATAATATGAGTCTCAAGCAAGGGGGATAAAGCCCTAGGTAGATTAGGCAACTGCCTAGGGTGCCAACACTAAAGAGGCGCCTAAATCTAAAACAAATCATTATTTTTAGATATTATTAGAATTTAATATTAATTTTTTTACTTGAAGTCAATATTAAATGACCATTTTATTAATATTATTATAAAGTAATATAAATTTCACGCATACACATAAAAATGTATTATAATATTCTTGCTTGTAGTAAAAAAACTATGCATATTTTTAAGCTCATCCAATTTTCTTGGTATTATTACCCATTCTTTAATCTAATGTAGTTCTAGATAATTCATGTGTGTAATTTTTTCTCAGAAAAGGCTCATGTATTTTTATAATGTCATTGGTGTAGCTAGTAGGAGGAATTAGTAGGCTTGGTCCAATACCACTCTTCACAAAATGATGGGAGCCACCTAAGAATTTTTATTGTTTTGCAAGAAAAATGGTGCTTTGTTTACTTTTAAGTCTCATCACCTACTTGATATTGGTAAATAAGATGATTAACCAAGCTTGTATAAAAAATATATTTGTTGCATTCTAAGCACCTCTTATGATTAATTCTCTCCATCCATGGATTATTACTTGTCCTTATTTGATAATTTTATAGGATATTTTTAATCCTTTTGTATACCAATTTCTCTAAATTAATGATGTATTATGATCCTTATGCAAATTCTAAAAAATGATAATGTATGTAGCTTTTATTTATTTATTTGATAGAAAAAAATTAACTAAAATTTTAAGAAGGGCATCCACTTCAATTATTGCCTAGGGTGCTCGTAACCTTTAATTTGGCTCTAGTCGACTCCTAAGTCACCAATTTAACGAGTTCTCCTCAAGGTCATTCATGCACTAATTAAATTCCTGCCTTTATTTTTGGTATCATTTTATGTATAATGCAACTCAACCAATTGCTACTAACATACCTATATTATATTAATATACGTCAAATATGCCAAGAGGTATAGTTCACAAAATGTTTACCCCTGTGAGCATATTTTATATACCATATTTTGATTTATGTTTATATAAATCTACGTACGTAAAATATACCCAAAAATATATACACCTTTGAAACTCTACCTCTCAACATATTTAACATATATTAATATAATATAGATACACTAATTTTAATACATTGTGACAATTGACTCTCTAAGGGAAGCAAGGCATACCTCCAAAAAGGAAGCCTCATGCTGTAAAACATTGCAAGGGAACTACAAACATTTTATACGCTAATAATTTTTCCCTTCCTGTAAACGTCGGTCATAATATCCTGTCGTAGTTGGGAAAGGAATATTTTGTCAAATAATATTATGAGTGCCAAAGAATAAATGTCTACATTTCTGTAAACCCCAAAAATTTTAAATTTTAAATTTTTTGTTTTCTCTCACATGGGAAACGAGGATGGACATGTCTTATGGGAATTTAGGAAAGGATTTTTTGTTTGTTTGTATTATGGAATTATTTTATTACATGTTCTAACCCAGATTTAGGTACAACTAGAAGTCACTTGCGGGCGCTCAACAGTTTTTTTAAAAACATTATAAGATAATGATGTTAGATAATGACAATGTAAAAATATATATTCCCTTCTTTATTAAACATTTGGAAGTATTTTGATATTATCAAATGTGTCACATTCCTTTCGTAAAGTTAGTTAAAGGGTTCGTTTGGGTATGAAAGTGAGTTTTATATATATATATATATATAAACTAGCAATTGTACATGACTTGTAAATTACGCATGAGAGGATAACAATGTTAAGTTTGTTGGAGTTGTAATTTACAGCGAAGTATATGCAAACTTAAAATTAAACAATTTTTTTTTTTTTTTGTTTTAAAGTGAGAATCATCAAGCACATGATACATTATTATAGTGTGCAAGCTTATGTTTTTAGATTGTTTCAGTTAGCATCACTAATAATCGCCACAAGAACATTCTCCCTTTTTAAAATGAAGGAAATGGTTCTCATTTCTCACAACAATTTCTCTTGCAACAATCTTGGAGTTAATTTTCATTGTAGTGTGGCAATGACCACATAATCAAAGGTTCTTGACAACTATAATAGTTGTTTCAAGGGGGCGTGTTTAACCAACCAAATGCAGTTGCCAACTTTTTACTATGGTGGCAGAGAAATAATTATTTTTCCTCACCTATCCATTTCTACATAGATGTTTGAGTGAAGAAAATAAGTTGTATCAGTTTTAGGATCAAAATCAAAATGCATTATGGAGCATATACTTTATAATATTGAATTTTGTTTTGACTAAACATCAATTCAATGCCACAGAGATTTAATGTATGGATTATATATAAATTTAAGCCTAAAAATATAAAGGGAGTACAAAATATGAAGTGTAGCTTCTCTCAATTGTTGAAATTATTAATAAAATGGCTTGAAAAAGTGTTCCTAGTCTAAAACATAGATTGTGGGCATCTCTGCTCATTGCTCATATTTCGAAGGAAGTATATAGCGGATTTACATTTACGAGAAAGCGTAAAAATTCTTATTTTATCTTCTAATCATTTTAATTCATATACAATTGGTAGAGGACTTTTTCGATTAAAACATTAACTAGATAGGTAAGCCAGATGTCAAAAAGGAAAAAAGGGGGCAACTTTTTTTTATAAAAAAATAGCCATGACCATGAGCATGGATGAGTTTAAACTTGAAACCAACACTTTTTTTCCGAAATTAAACTTTAAAAGGATTGGTCGTACTCGTCTTGTTCACCAATAGTATATGATAATAATAACAATACCACCCAAAAACGCAATATTTGAGGACTAAGTAGAAGGAAACAAGCCTTTCTCCAAACTCCAAGAAAACATGGGTTTTCACCATGAATGCATAATTATGTCGTATCCAAGAAATTTTAGAAGCCAAATTCAGTCATGTATTTGTTGGTATCGAATAGAAAGGAAATACAAGAATGAACAACAAACTATTCTTAGCAGTGAGAAATAGCCTACCAACTACCTTCTCCATTATTAATTTTGCTTGACCTTGGGCAGGCTTGGGTCAAAAGCAAGCCTAATTTCCCATTTGATAATACAATGGGCACTAGATATTTGTAGTGAACCATGATCAAAATGTGGCTTAATTGTCAGTATGGTATTCAAAGAAAGACATGAGATATTCAAACTTTGAATGTATTTCACTTTCAATGTCAAAAACTGGTCTTATGATGGTTTCTAAAATTTTCCACAAGCATGACCATTCATACGAATATTTCTAAAGCAAGAAAAGTTTATGCATGCAACATTGTCAAGTATAAGAAATTCTCTTCCTTTCATAACACTATGATGCATATAATTCTAATAAAAAGCATGGAAAATGGTTCTTTGGAACATAAATTAAATAGGCCCTTCTCATGAAACAGGTAAGATTGTGGCTCTAAATCCTTGCAAGGTAGGCTGAGAAGTTGGAAAGACTTTTCAAAATGGGGAAACATTGGAAACTCCCTCAGAAAGGCTGGAAACTATTTGAAATGTTTCCAGCTAATGTAAAAATATTTCTAGTAGTTTCGAGCTATTGAATGCACAAAAATGGCAACAACAATATTGGTGATGATATTGGTATATATGTTTGTAACAATTTCTTCTTACGTTGATGTCCATGATGTTCCTGACTTTCGACACAACACAGACATTCAACGACTTGCACACTTTCTGCCGAGGAATTCAATAAACAACAGGTTTGTTTCATTTTGCTCCTTTATAATGTTAAATTCAGAGAGAAGGGGAAGTTCTTAAAGAATTTGTTATAGTCGTTGTTTTTCAGCATGGTGATCTTTCTTTTTCGAAAGTGGTGAGAGCTCAAGAACAAGTTGTGTCGGGATGATGTATTACCTCACAATACAGGTTGTGAATGGTGGCGAGACAAGGTTGTACGATGCAAAAAAAAGTATAAGGGTGGCGTGGTGGCATATTGCACAGCTGCATCAGACAACATTTTGGATGAATTTGAGTGCGCCTGAAGTGTTATGTTACCATTAGCATCTCTTGCACATATCTTTCATATACTAGAATGGTTTATTTATAAATGAGGCCTCTATAATAGTGCAAGGCGGTTGAGGGAGGTGAAAGCAGATATTTACCTCTGCATTCATGTTTCACCAAATGAATTAATTGCAAACACTATTCAGTACAAAAATTGCATCACAAAATAGATATTCAAGACAACTTACATTATTCCACTTAAATATCTAAAATCTGGCAACCTGTAAAGTTAAGACAACAATGGAGATGTTGGAATTTGACACTTTCCAACAAGGGCATCTTCAAAGGTGGACACCTACCAACGAATTAGATTTTATTTTTACATAATTAAGACATGGGAACGTGTGAGTTGTTGCTTACAATGACATCTAAAGAAGAGGTTTGACTTAGGTCATTCCCTTGTTGCAAAGACATTTGAGAATAATATGTTAGGTGTCGTGTTATTGAATTTATATTATAAGCACCAACGTGAAAAACACTTTCAACATAACTAGTAGGTTATTGTTTTTGTAGCAACTTCATTGCTGCAAGCTAAAAAAGAGAAAAATAATACATGACGACTAGTAAATCAATAATTCCTTAATACAATAACCAAAATAATTTGTTTTACATGTTGTCAATGTAATTTCCCGTAAGATATTATAAATGCTCCACATTCCTGCAGAGACATAAAATTGGCATATATGAGCAAGAGTTGTATTAGTTCCGGCCCCGCTCCTCCATCTTAATTTCAAGCGACAACCATGCTTGGTGTTGTATGTTAAGTGCACCTTGGAATTACTAATCTTGCCTTGGTTGGCTTAACTTGATCCATGCCCGGTTTCCTATAATATATATTACGATCCTTTCGTTAATAGGGTCGAAGTCACACCGAAGGCGGCCCTCTCACTACCATAATAATTGATTGGTTGTGGGATACACATGATTGTTTCCTTGCTTTCGAAGTTGGATATGCCTCTTCAATACATAGATCGGAATGGTTACGACGAATCCGCAAACCGTATGGGCCTTACTACCAGATCATACATACATCTTGAAATTGCTTTGATGATTGTCTTGGTACAACATCTACATTACACTTTCTTTTGATGCAAGTACTAGAACCACTCTTATGTGTATTCTAAAAGATAATGTCGAAGAAAAAATGTATAAGTGGCCGTCAAATTTAGCTCCAAAGTTACAACACTTGTAATTGCTAGGAAGACTACCCAGAAAAACGTGAGATACTCTATTTAGATAAGACAAGCAATGGATATGAGGCACTCAAAAGAGAACATTTCAAAACGTGATACTGTTGCACTTAGTCCAATCCCGAGTCCCGACCAACCATCCTCAAGTGATTGAAACTTTCCTCTCTTCAAAGAATAGCCGAGACTCTACAAAAACTCTTAAACCCTCGATTTCCACGTTTTAAACATGTTCTCTCGCACAAACGACCACGTCAATTCGCGAGTGAAACCCTCGCCTTCGTTGACGTTCTCCCACCAATAAAAGTGTGGACGTACCGAGAGCAGAAGCATTCGTTTTATTTTTCGGAGGAGAATGGGGAGCAGGCCGGGTCACAGAATGTCCAGGTCCCTCAATGGGATTCGATCCTCGGTTGCGGTCTTGCGGATGGCTCCTCCTTTCAGCCCGGCTAGAGACTTCTCTCGCACGCCCGATTGCTCTCCCACGGCTCGAAACTGCAAGAGACTAAATTCTGTTTACCTAATTCCGCCCAGAGATCGCGGGTTCGAATCGCAGGAGCCGACGTCCCCCAAAGTTAGCTGTATCGGCCATATTAAAATGAAACCCCCGCAATGGGAGAAGCCGTCCAAGCAAGTCGGGGCCGTCAAAGAAATTGGTAACCTGGCCAAGCTCAAGAAATTAATGCTGCGCAGGCATCGCAAAAACAATAAGGCAGAAGAAGAAGAAACAGTGAAGGGCGAGGAAGGAAAATTAGGGTACCCTTCTCTGGCACAAATCAAACGCCACACTTCGGATTCATACGACGCTAAATTTGGCGGCGTTTATGTGGAGGAAGGGCCAATCGTCGCCAAATCTGAGTCTTTTATGTTGGAGGCAGTTCCAAAAGAGGATTCTGGAATTAATATTTGGAAGCGGCGCTGTATTCCGCCCCTTAAAGCCTTGGAGGTCAGTAACCAGGCCAGAGCCGAGAGATTTGAGCCAAGAAAACCCCTCACCACGTGACCGAAGGCTCTAATGCGGATTCCTCTTGTGGTCGATTCACGGGATCATTCGCTAACATCTGAGAATATTGTCCACGTCAATATTTTGTAAAATAAATTAAAAAGAAACGTATCCCATATTGATTGAAATTTTAAGTGTTGGCCAACATTATTTCGTTTCGTAACACGCTGAAGACTATTATCATTTATGTATTTAAGGAAATCTAAAGTGTGTTTGGATATATATCTTAACTTTCTAAGAACAATGACACCAACTTCTATTGGATATCAAGTCACTACTAACAATGATAAGATAAAGAAAATTGTTTAATAACTGAAATTATTTTTATTTTTTACCAAGTTACTCTCCAAAAGGTTATGCCAATATGTAATAAGAGGTAATAACTTATTCAAAGCGGGGAAACGTAGCAAATGATGAATCATTAGCATGATGTGGAAGAGGGAATCCTATTTTCATTCACAAATTCAATATTCACCAAAGATTTAATAGGTTCAACGTCAACATACCAATCATGTATTTGTAAGAAAGATCAACAATAGGATAATTTAGTAGGGCATCCAAAATGTCGAAGAGTACATGTTGTATTGCATGGTGGTAGTATGTGGTAAATGGAGAAAAATTTCATTCACTTATATTTTTAAGGATGAATAGAAAATACACATATCAACTACCATTTATATGTTTAATGACTAATATGTCTTAATGAATTTGAAATGGCAATTTTTTTGTTTCATCAATAGTTTACTTTCTTAGATAAATAATATCGGGGTGATAAATTTATAGCTTCAAAATAATATTTTACTCCAAAGAATAAAAAAGAACTAACAATTTCATTACAGAAATAATATTCTCAAATTGATAAATAAATTTTACTTGTAACCATTTCCACCAATATTAGTCCTCCCAAGTAAAAAAAGATTAAATGTTATAAAAAGTATTAGAATCAAATTTTATTATGTAATAACTAAAGGGAAAGATTTATAGGTACTCAAAACCATGAAATTTGTGAAAATCTAAAACATGCCAAAATTATTTGTTCTTGAACGAAAATAGTAAGTGTTGAACCTAGTTACCAAATTGAATTTTGAAGTACACCTTATGACTTAACCAAGATTCAAAGTTTTCCATTTGTTATAGATCTTTTATTGACAATGTTGAAATAACCTTTACTTGATCTCCATATTCAATGTTGAAATTCGTTAAGACTCAAACCAAATTCCTAAAACACCCATCTCTTCAATTTACGGTTTACTTGGTTGAATATCATGCGGATTTGATGCATGAAATTCATGATAAGTCCATATCGTAGTTAATGCGACCACTACTTTTGCAAAATAAGTAGCCGGAAACCGTTTGTCAAAATTATCCTATGAGTTGAAGCATATAAATGCCAAAAAGTGATTGATATCTATTGCACCGATTATGTCGTCAATGGTTTAGATTGCGTAGATGGTCATCTTTCGCACAACGCATCTATCAACCGTTGATCTACCTCACTAGGGATCTCTTCCCACTTGTATAATGCCTATCGGTGTAATTAAAGTGCTTATTAATTTGACATTATAAACGATATAACAACCATTAATTTATAGGCTCATATGTTGTGTGCTATTAAATTATTTGATAATTAAATGTTGTACAAGATATTATAATTATTAATATATTATATATTGAAGTTGAGGTAGATCATGTGGAGGAGGAGCCGAAGAGAGTTGCAATGAAATTTTTTTTTTTACAAACAACAAACCACACTCATAATATTCTCATTAATTCATCTTTACAATACAAACCATATATATAGGAATATGATTCCTATATTTTAGGATGTAGTTCAAACTACTCCTTCCATGTATTTCTCCCAACTCTATTAACGTGAGTTGTTGAAACTCACTCAAAAATATATTTGTTATAGTTGTTTTATATAAAACAACTTATAACAAATTACTAACATACATATAAATAATACTTACACCAAGTGATTATTATTTACTATTTTTCTAACTTACATTCACCTAAATAATAATTACAAATGTAATTATTATTCACTCATACATACCAATGAAGCACTAACAATAGATTTCCTAACATTCCTCCCCTTAGTGTGAACATGGGGAAAACCGCCTTGTATTTGCACTTGCTTTCATGATTTGGTGATTTTTATAGGATGATCAAAACTCGACGTATGGTTTTACATACAGTTAACCACAAACCAAGAATGGTGGTTTTACAAAGTGGAGTACCACAAACCAAAAAGGGATGGTTTTGCATATGGTTTACCAACAACCAAAAGTGGTGGTTTTGTAAAGCGGTTTACCAGAAATTAAAAAAAGAAGGTTTTACAAGTGGTTTACCCACAACCACATCATGATGTGCCAAGCACTATTGTCAACTTTCATCAATATCTCACTGTAGGGAATAACATAGGAAAATCTACTCACACGTTACAAACTGAAAACTTGAAATGGAACATTGGATTATGTTCCCCCTCATTTTGAAATTTCCACTTATTCAAACAGAACGCTGAAAATTATAATACACCATGCATAACGTGAAGCAACCACACAATTGAAACAAAATGTGCCACCAAACCTTTGATGTGGCCCCGTCATTGGCGACTAACGAGAGGTCATTGATTGACCTCCAACCTCCATTTGCCTCTTGCCTCCCGGTGTGATGTTGCTAGTTCATTCAAATGAATCTCATGAGGCTCAAAATTTCACCCTCTTTCACAATGAAACTCCCCACCTTTTTTTTTTTTCTTTGGCTATTAAATTTCAAAGTGAGGGTTTGGAGGGGCAAAGCACATAGTAGGGTTAAGGGGTAACACCCTTTGTAGGTTCCTAGGACAACGCACTTAAGCACGCTCCCTATTGCGGTACAGTGGCGGGGTCGAGGGCGGAGCCCCGGCGGGGAATTTTCCTTCATTGCAGCCTTCAAAATCTTCATTGATCGCACAACGATCATGGGTGATCAAATAGAATCACCAACGATTATAAATAGAATCGTTGACGATTATCAAAATCATTGGCGATTGTATGAATCGTTGATGATCACTGTCAAAATTAAACATATCATTCCCGGTATGTGTTTGTACACATGTTTGAAGTTATTGGATGTATTGAATATTTTGAGGGCTTCAACACAATTACCATGTGATATCAAAGAGAGCGAGGTGAATAGATGTAAAACCATTGATTGACATCAATTGGAGGACATGGACCACATGAAAAGATGGAACGTGGGTTCTAAATCACAACACAACATAAATGTATGCTAATAAAGATTCACAATGCCGAGAAATTTAAATACTATGCAATCACCGATGTAGTCAGAATCAGTTCAATACAATGAAATGAACGAAGCACGAACAAATTTAGAAGTTAGGGGTCCACATATGTGATGATGTTTAGGCTGAACGAGTCCAGGTAACATGTCATATTGACAAAGAAAATAACATGTTCTTGCTTCTTAAGTTGTTAAGAAATTTTGTATGAAGACAGATGTTTTAGAGGCTATGCTCAAAGATCAAACTACGAGTTACTGGGATTTTCTTCACATGTGTGCTTCCGAAATCAGGGTAATATAAATTCTCAAACTGCCCCAACACAGAAAATTATTCTTCCATCTCACAGATCAAAACACGCTTTGATACCAGATGTGGAGGAGGAGCCGAAGAGAGTTGCAGAAAGATTACATAAAACAATAATTTACAAACAATAAACCATACTTATAATATTTTCATTAATTCATCTTTACAATACAAACCATATATATAGGAATATGATTCCTATATTTTAGGATGTAGTTCAAACTACTCCTTCCGCGTATTTCTCCAAGCTCTATTAACGCAAGTTGTTGAAACTTACTCAACAAATATATTTGTTATAGTTGTTTTATATAAAACAACTTATAACAAATTACTAACATACATATAAATAATAATTACCCCAATAATTATTATTTATTAATTTACTAACTTACATTCACCTTGATAATAATTACACATGTAATTATTATTCACTGCATTTATACCAATGAAACACTAACCATAAATTTTCTAATAGATCATTTGATTATTTTTTTATATTTTTAAAAATATAGGTTGATATATCATTTGCTACTAAATTATTTAGTAGATCAATATATTGTATGTTATATTAAATATATACCTAGTACAAATATCTTAGATATATCTATTTGAAAAATGCCAATAGATATCAATTTTAAGGTTTTTATTTTGCACTTTACTTATGCCAAATTGATTAATAATACTTTTACATTATGTTCATGTATTTTCTATTGAATTATGGAAAAAATATTTTTGAGGAAAAGGGCCTAAAACTCTATGGTATGACCAAGATATTACTATTATTTGATTAATTTTTCAAAGTTGAAAAATAAAAATAAATTTTAAGTGACATTCATGTAGATGTAAAATTTATACTCAAAGTTACCTTGAAATGGTCAAATGGATGCCAAATTGAATATAGAAAATAAAACCTTACATGGTCACATGATCACATCCCCCACCCTTGCTACCATTGTAGAATGCCTATAGGCATAATTAATTTTTGATTGCTAATTTGAGGGGTTATATTGAGACCCTCACCGAATAAAATTTGTGTAGGACATCATAACATTATTAACCAAAAACATTGATTATCTTATTTAATTGTGAATAAGAACAATTTATCTAGTAGCTATTTCTACCAAACTAAAGTTACCAATATAAAATATTCACTAAAATTTATGCTACTAAAATTAATACGGCCATCAAAAGAAACCTCGTGGTTAACCACTAGTGAAATTCTGAAAAAATGCAAAGTTAATCTATTCCCCCAAAACTTAGAATGAATTCTTACTACGAGGAAAACGCCCTAACCGAGGCACTTTTGGAAGGATATTTGATTTTAGTCGATAGTAAACATTATTTTCTACACATTTTCTAATGTTTTTAGTGGCATATGCATTTCACTATCTTCATAACTACTATATGGACGCCTCTTCCTTAATAGCTTCCGTGTAGTCCGTATGCCTTTGCATTTCCAATTAGGGAATGTTTTCACACTTTTTATTCATTTGTTTTGTGGATTATGTTTTTTGAATATAAGATTGTTTTTATAGGTTTGTAATTATCACTTTTGATTTCACGGTTTTCATCACATGGAGCAAAAAA
Organism: Taxus wallichiana var. yunnanensis; assembly: GCA_018340775.1. Taxonomy (NCBI): domain Eukaryota; kingdom Viridiplantae; phylum Streptophyta; class Pinopsida; order Cupressales; family Taxaceae; genus Taxus; species Taxus wallichiana. The sequence goes on along the minus strand of CM031244.1, from coordinate 404,325,793 downwards.
TACTCAAAATCATCTATGAGAAATCATGAGTTTTTGGTTGTTATTAGGTTTATATTAACCTAAAATTACAAATGCTATATATGTATTTTCAAGTATGGATTTAATTTTGTTAATTTAATTTAGGGTGAGGTATATTGCATCATTATTTTTTGATCGAGAAAAGTGTTGTTAAAAATTTCTTGAAATCATATGAGACTTGTTCGAGCATATTATAAACTAAGGTCCTTTTGTGACATTCCAAAGTGTGTTTTGATAGAAAACTAATACAAAGAGGGGTATGTTTTTGTTTATACTAAATGTATGATTATGATGTATAAATAAATTGTAAACGTACGAATGTATGCAAAAAAACATTTAGTATAAACAAAAGGATAATTTGACGTGCTCTTTGATTTTGTTTTTCTTCTTGTGTTCTTTGTTTCATTTCGTTTAATATCCATTTATCCATGGAATCGGGATCTTAATATATTGGTAAGTTACAAGTAGTTTGCAATCATCAACCTAAGTTCCATTCCCATTGAACTCATCAATCTTTACACACTTTCAATTAGTGGCCATGGGGATGACACCTTGAGGTATGGGTCAAACTTCTCCATGTGGACCAAATGGAACACAATGGGGCACTTCAAATGTGGATTGATAAGCAAGCCTGAAATATATTAAAAGGAATTAATTAATTATAAAAATCAATAAGTTACTCATTGAAGGGGACTCCTTAATGATCGTCCAAGAGAAATGAAAGAAGGAAACTCTAAAACATGGAAGATTGACACCATCTTACACTGCTGAATTACTTAGAAAATATGGGGAAGACAAAAACATTGATTTTATGGAGGAAAATGTAGCCAAAGCATGGCGTGGTATCACCACCCTCCTTTCTATTGGAATAATCATTAAGTGCATTTATTAGGATACAAGTATAAGCTATGACACTAGCCCATCTCCTACAAATACCACCATTTGTAGTCACTAAAATATGAACTTATTGCTATTACATTACACCTCTAGTATTTTTTATATACATGATTTCCAAGTTTGGAAACTAGACATTGGTGACAACTCTTTGGTCCTTTTCTTGATTTTTTGGCTTTTCTCATGTCTTTTATCTAGCATTTACATCTTTTTGGTCGAGTCATAGGAATCCATGTTCCTATCTTTCATTTTTTCAATGCAAGACAATACCGCCTAGATAGGATAGTAGTGCCCACACACTAATGCCCTTATGGGCACTCCTATCTTATTTGCTTGGTTTTCTCCTTTGTGTATTTTCTTTGGCTTATTGGGTCTTTTCTTATCTCATTTTTCACGACATAGGTCAGCTATTGGTGTCACATGTGCTGAAATTAAAATAAATAACTCATATATACATAACCTACTAACTATTATAAAGGGCAATTGGGCTATCATTTCTATATCTATCGCATATACAAGAGAAAAACAAGGGAATGCATTTTGGGATACATTATTTACTACACAGAGGAGGCTATTCTGAATTCCATGTCACAAATTCTTACATTAGAAAAAATTGGTTATAGCCCTCTATTATTTGTGTGAATCACAAGAGGAAATCCTAGCTCAAGGGACACAATTTCAATCAAACACCACAAGAACTACATGGAGTCTAAAATGTAGTATAATACTTAGCAACAAGATCAAATTGGGTATGAAGTATTATTTAGTCTAATGTGTGCTTGAGTCTTGTGTAGGTAACTAGGGCTTGTTGTGTAGGCACATATGTGAAGGAGTATAAGTAAAAAAGCCTCACGCAACCTATACCATGCTAAAGGAGAAAATAATCGACATAGAAAGAATCATATGTTGAATTGTTTGAAAGAAACTAGTGCCAGAGAAGATGCTAACACCTAGGATCCCATGTCATCTCCTAGGTGCTCGTGTCCCTAAGATTGTCACATGCCATTTTTAGAAATAAATATTACAAAGCACTAAATATACAAGTCCAGATCATTCAATAGCCCATAATCGGTGGATACCTACGGTGGCAAGCTAAGTTGTTCTAAAACACCCTATATATAACTATTGCTTGCATTTCGGCACTCGATATTGATTATTTAATATTTTATCTATCTAATTAGTAGTTTCCTTATCAAAGAAGATAAACTCATCCCATATCATATAATTGTTAATGGTATTCATGCTACATTCGACTCCCACTCTATCACTGGTATCCCTCGTAAGGAAATCAACGTGTTGATGTTATGGACAATGCTAATTCCCTTATTCCTCTTGACATTATAGATGATCATGCTACAATTATTATTCATCACTTTTGTCATCCTTATATGATTCCCATAGTGTATATTCTTTACAAGTTGTTGTTACATGTGGCACTATGAAAACCACCATAAACTTTACAAATATAATCAAGGAAAGATAACACCATTGCCACATAATAGCTAAGGATTCTAAATCTTTGAATGTAACATTAAGATAGAAGCTAAAAGGAATGTTTAACTAGTAAGAAAAAAATGTAAAATCTAATTAAACACATGCCTACTAATGTGCTCAATTACCTAACATGGGCCTAAATAGACCTAAGAAGGAAATCAAATTGGTATGGTTGCTACTCCAAAACTGGTGAAATGACATCTCCAAATGAATTGTTAAGTCACTTAACATATTCATCTACTAACCTTGTTGAAGGCTTTAGGCAAGGATTGGACTTGGCCTAGAAATCATATGTATTATATGAGATGCAAATCAAAGCATGGTGTAAAGTATTAAGGTAAGAGGTGAACTCTTGTTATAATTTTCCTTTTGGGAGAAAATTGCATTTTGGTGCATGTGGGACTAAAAGCCCCAAATTCGATTAGAATTTCTAATCATGATTAGGCCCTACTAATCACAATTAGTGAATTATTAAGTGATTAAGATGTGAGGAGCCTTAATTAACCATTTAGGGTCAACCAGGAGGCTAGGATAGCTTTTGAAGATTGTTGAGACATTATGAAGGAAAGTGGGGTGATTTTGAATGGTTGGAAGAGGGTTTTGAGTCAATACTAGGGTATATTGACCAAATCAAGGGAAAAATAGGCTTAATTAGCTAATAAATGCTAATTGTCTGTTTTGAGGAGGGTTTTGGCTTACGATTCACCGTAAATGGCATCCTAAATGTGAAATGGGTTACGTAATAAAAAAGCAGCACTGTTAATTGGCTAAAGCAGTAAGAAACATTAGTTAATTAGCAAAGATCACTAATTATATTGGAATTGGCAAGAATGAGAGTGATTTGTGTGCATTTGGCAATAAGATTGCAAAAGTGGAATTTAGGTGTATCTGCATTTGCCCTGTTTGGGGTAAAGTAAGTGACTTCACTTCAAATATAGTAGACAAGCATAAATAGGTAAATTTTTGAAGAAAATTAGTAGGATGAAGGATGCCCCCTCGAGTGTTAATGGGGTGATAGAAGAAGTCAATCGACGATTGAAAATATGATTGTAATGGATAGAAGAAAATAGGTTAGAATGGGTGCGAAACCCTTGGGTATTTAGAAGGAATAGGGATAGGGATAAACGTGGTTGTTTATTTCCCTGGGTGAGTTTTAGAAGAAAAATTAGTAATGGTAATAAATGATAATGGAGAAGAAATGATTAATGGATAAATTATAAGACAAGCCCAATCTTTGCATCCAAACTTTCAATAAGCAACCTATATATATCATTTTACCCCTTGGTCTACATCATCAGCCTTTATTGAAATGAAAAAAATGTAAGATAAAATGAAAAGATAATTTACCAACATTTATTCCATTGCTACATAACTCCATGTAACATACATAATGCAATAAAATACGAGAAAGTAAAATGATACCTAGCTCAATATAACATACACAATGCAATGCAATACGAGAAAGTAAAACGATACCTAACTCAATGCAAAATACAAAATGAAATTCAATACGATAAATTAAATCAGCTAACCTAATAGAGAAACCAATACAATCACACACACTCAAACAAACAACATTTAAGATAGTTGCACCAATGTTTTTGTTATCAAGTTCGATTCTGAATGTTCATGTTGTAATGAAAAGGGTTAAAAATGGTGCCCCAAGAAAGGATACATGTGAGGGGAATAATGGAGGACATAAATAGTCCCATGGAAAATATTTCGTGCACTATGACATAGTCTCTAGCAACTCACTTGTTGCACGGGAGTACCGACATAGCATGTAGCCGAGCTTTTGTTAATGGAGGTAGATCACAATGATCCATGCAAGTCATTTGAGACCAGAACAATAAAGAACCGTAGAAATATGCTTTTGTAAGACATATTTTGACTTTCGAGAAAAAATTAATTAACATAGGCTTATTTGCATATATGTTGTTTACCATTTTTGAAAATTTTTAAATTTTTACAATTTTTGGATTTTTTAACGATTTTATCAAAAAATTTGAATTTTTTAGATTGTTTTAATTTTTTGAGTTTTTATGGAAGAAAATATTATAGAAGAGATAAAAAATTCGCGAGAGAATGGTAAAAGTGACCGTAAGGAAACAATATGCTCTAGGTAGTAGAAAAGGTTGTCGGGAAGCAAAAATATGCCCTAGTGTAGCGAAAATGTGTCAAAGATTATTATTTACTAAAAATAACCATCACGGAAAGTGTTAGAAGAAATACGGTGGTTTAAGGGAACTTCGAGGGTGAGAAACACATCGCAGGAGGAAAAGGAGCTCACACGTGGGAGAAAAGGCGCTGTTTGAAGAAAAGGTGCTCACACTAAAGAAAAGTCTACGTGCATCACAGGGGGCACCTATGCATTATAGGGGGTGGATTTGCATCATAGGGTGTGCTTGTGCATCACGGGGGGGTGTAATGAAATTAATCATATAATTCAGATCATGAGTAGAAATATAACACCAAATAACACAATATTCCAGAATAATGATCTCAATATGCAATTAGAATAGCTTCGCCACTTCGAGGGGGCAACCTCCAAACCATAAAATAATACTCAAATGCTCCAATGATGATAAAATACTACCTACTAACCTCTATATATACTATTCCTATGCTATGGCCAACACCAAGGCCGACCCACTAATGAAAATATAACATATATGAAAGAGATACATAATGATAAGAAGTTATGATAGCCACAAGTTGGCTATATACATCCAATATAAGATATATGATTAAGGGCGTAACATGCCCCTCCCCTTTGAAGCAACATTGTCCCCAATGTTGAGAAGATCTGGATTCTGCTTGTAGGAAATTTGCATCCTCCCAAGTTGCATCTTCATTGTCTAGATTTTTCCACTTGATCAAATACTCAGTGATGACCCTTTTCCTCAACCGCTTAGTGCGTGTTTGAAGGATGCATTCTGGTTTCAGGATGATTCTGCCCTCTTCATCAAGCTCGGGTAACACTATCTAGGTTGATATTATCTGTCCAATTACCTTCTTTAGGCAAGATACATGGAAGAATGGATGAATTTGAGTAGCCAGAGGAAGTTCCAGTTTGTATCCTACATTACCAATCTTGTGTAACACTTGATAAGGACCATAATACTTAAGTGAAATCTTGTTATCCTTTTTGTGTTGTTTTAAGGAAATTTTCTTATATGCTTGTAAATGCACAAAAACCCAATCACCGACTTCAAAATTTCTTTCACTGTGATGTTGGTCTGCTTGCTGCTTCATGCGGTTTTGTGACATGGCCAAATTCTCCTTGAGACTAGAAAGAACCTCTTGTTGGTGTTGAATATGTTCTTCAATTGCTCAAACCTTTGGCTGGACTCTCAAAGATGAAGTGATAGATGGTGGATGGTACCCATATAATGCCAAGAAAGGATACATTTTAGATTAAGTATGAAAGGAGGTGTTATACCACCATTATGCCAATGGTAACCATTGGACCCATCTCGCTTGCTTATCTGATGTAAAACAATGAAGATATCCCTCCAAGCACTTGTTTACCACCTCTGTTTGCCCATCATATTGGGGATGATAAGAGGAACTACGAGCTAGTTGTGTGCCCAAGCATGAGAACAAGTCAGTCCAAAAATTACTAGTAAAGATAGGGTCTCGATCACTTACTATAATCTTTTGTGTCCCATGTAGCTTTTGAATTGTATCCCTGAAGGCCATTGTTATTGTACTCACAACAAATGGATGCGATAAATCACAAAAATGGGCATATTTGGTGATTCTATCGACCACCACCATGATTAATTTTTTACCTTCTGATTTAGGCAATCCTCTTATGAAGTCCATAGACACCTCTTCCCACCTCTGGCTAGGAATAGATAGAGGTTGTAAAAGACCTGGGGACTTAATTGTTTCACCCTTATTTTGCTGACAAACCATGCATTCTGCCACAAACTTTTGGAAATATCCTTTTAGCCCTTCCCAGAAAAAATCATGCTTGATTCGATGATAAGTCTTTAAGAAGCCAGAATGACCCCCTACTAGAGAAGCATGGAGCTCAAATAGAACCCTATTTTTAAGGATTGAATTCTTACATAGATATAATCTATCTTTATACCATAAAACATCTCCTTTCCATAAATATTTTTTGACATGTTTGGATCTTGTTGGAGATTCTGAATGAGATTTTGTGTACCTAGGTCATTTTTCCATTCAAACCTTGCATCCTCTATCCAATCCTCATGTAATACAGATATGGCACACAACAATGCCTGGGCAGATTCATCCTTCCGAGATAAAGCATCAGTAACTACATTCTCTTTCCCTTTCTTGTATATTATCTCAAAATCATACCCCAACATTTTTGAGACCCATTTCTATTGTTCTTCTGATGATAAACGTTGCTCTAAGAAGTATTTCAAACTATCATGATCTGTCTTTACTTTGAAATGTCATCCCATTAGATATGGTCTCCATTGTTTCACTACATGAAGTATTGCTAACATTTCTTTCTCATAAACTGGTTTAGAGATATTCTTACCTTTGAATTGGTGGCTCTCAAAGGCAATGGGTCACCCTTATTGCATGAGTACTACCCCATACCATACCCTGAAGCATCACATTCAACAATGAATGTTTTTGAAAAATCTGGGGTGGCTAGAACTGGAGTGGTGCACATGGCCTCCTTCAACTTCTCAAAGGTCATAGTAGCTTGCTTGTTCCAATGGAAAGAGTCCTTCTTCAATAAAGCTATGAGTGGTGCTGTGATGCTGCCATAATTCCTTACAAATCTACGATAATAACCTGTAAGCCCCAAAAATACTCGAGATTTTTTAGGGTTTTGGGAACCTTCCATTCAAACATGGCTTTTATCTTGTTAGGATCCACTTTAACACCTTCATAAGAGACAATATGACCCAAATATTCAACCTCCTTGACACCAAAAGAACACTTAGAAGGATTTGCATAAAGTTGATGTTGTTCAAGAGTTTCCAACACCTTATTTACATGATGCAGGTGTTCCTCCCATGTTTTACTATAGATTAATATATCATCAAAGAACACTAAAACAAACTTTCGAAGAAATGGCTTAAATATGGAATTCATCAAGATTTTAAATGTAGAGGGTGCATTTGTTAGTCCAAAAGGCATTACCAAGAACTCATAGCATTCTTCATGTGTCCTGAAGGCTGTTTTATGAATATCTTCATCCTTGATTCTAATCTGATGATATCTAGAATGAAGATCAAGTTTTGTAAAGTAAACAACACCATGTAACTCATCTAGAAAATCATCAATTATAGGAATATGAAACTTATATTTAACTGTGTACTTATTGAGTTCCCTGTAATCTGGACACATGTGCCAATTGTCATCTTTTTCCGTTCCATCACTACAGGAGAAGAGTAAGCACTTTGACTATGATGAATAAGTCCTGCTTTTAACATCTCTTGAACTATCTTCTCAATCTCACTCTTTTGCATATATGGGTACCTATAAGGTCTGATGTTGGGTGGTTGACTCCCTGGTACTAGCTAGATGGCATGGTCATGGTCTCTTTTAGAGGCAAACCCTTGGGCATTTCTCCTAAAACCCATGAGTTCTCATCTATAATTGCTTGCATATCTCATGCAGTATAAATGTATTGGAATGATGTGCTTCTAATGAAAATAGTTGTGCTACAAACCCTTCTGCACCCTTTCTAAGCAATTTTTACATCTGATGAGAACTTACCATTTGTGGGGACTTTGCTCTTAGTCCTTTTAGTTTAAAATTCCTCCCTTTTGACTAAAATTGCATGAACAACTCTTGGAAATTCATTTCAATGGTTCCCAAGGTGGTAAGCCACTGAACTCCTAACACAATGTCTACTCCTCCCATGGCAATGGCATACATATTGCTAGTTAGCAAGTAATCTCCCATGGTGAGATTAATGTTATGGCATTTTCCTGAACAACTAATAGTTTTCCCATCAGTGATCATGACTTGACATTCTGGAGTTGGATAAACAAAGCAGTTCAAGCGTACCACTAACTTATGATTGATGAAATTGTGAGTACTTCCGAATCAATCAACACTGTTACCCTCTATTTTTTAAGAATCCAACTACTTTGAGAGTTTGGGGAGTGCTAATACCAGAAATTGCATGGCATGATATTGTTGGTTGGGGATCTCCTAATTCCTCCTCTGGCTCTACCTCTTCGTCTTCTTCATTTTCTTCTTCTTCAATAGGTCCCTCAATGTAGAACAACTTATTTTCCACACACTTATGTCCTGGTCCAAATTTGTTGTCACAATTAAAACATAACCCTTTGGATCTCTTTTCTTCAATTTGTTGAGGTGTTAGTCTCACTGGCTGAGGGAATGATGGTAAAAGGGTGCTATGATCTCTGATAGTACTAACAGTTTGTTTCCGGCTTGAAAGAAATTTTTCCTCTGCCCTACGTGCCATGATCATAGAGTTTGAAACCTTATGAGGATTAAACATATGCACCTCAGTCTCAATTTTTTATTTAAGACCCCCAAGAAATAAGTCATTCAAATTATCTTCAGGAATATTTTCCACCCGTAAGGAAAGGTTTTGGAATTGTTTTATTTAATCTTTGACTATTTCTGTTTGTCGAGCTTTGCTAATTGGCTGAAATAATTCTCTGACACACTAGAACTATAGTGTAATTGAAACTCTTTGGTGAATACTGTCCATGTAACATTGAGGCCACTCTTTTTCCTTTGAGCACATAACCATCGATACCAAATGAATTGGTCAGGTTCAAGATACAACGATGCCATGGTAACCTTTTGTCCCAATGGAATCTGATGAAGATCAAAGAAATTATCCATCTGGTTAATCTAATTGAGTGGATCCTTTCCATCAAACTTACACATTTCCACTTTTGGAAGCATGTTACGGGCTTGTAGAGTGTTTGTATTTGGATTGGTTATGTTTGCAAATCCACCCTGGCTAGTTTGTTTATTAATTTGACCTAAAGATCCACCATGGTTAATATGAGTATGATTGAGTTGTGGCTCATTAGGAATGATATGATGACCCATGATATTGTAGCTAAATTGTTGAATGAAATCCTCCAATCATTGTCCAATATTTTCTACATCTTCTTTGTTGGCCACTCTACCTTCGAGGTTTTGCAACTCTAACTCAAGATAGTGACCTTATGGTCAGTTGAAGTAAACCCTAACCCTGAGGACTCTATAGATACCCCTTCTGAATATAAATCCTCAACTATTATCTCATCCTTATCAGGGGTTTTACCTGGAGTGATGGGATTCTTTTTTCCTCTTGTCAAAGGCCCAACCATGATGCCCCAAAATGGTAAGATTTAAGGATCAAGGTCAAAATTTAGGGTTTTGGATTTCAATAGGAATTCAGCCAAATTTTATAAAACTAAAAGAACAAACTCAAACTAATTTTTAATATTCTTTCTGGAAATGTAAATAACTTTGAAAAATTCCACAAATTGCACCCTATGTAGTCAAATTATGAAAAAAATAAAACTGCTATAACTTTTGCAAAACAAGTAAAAAATTATTAAAATTTCGAGGGAAGCTTACTTGACTGATTTCAACACACCATAGAAAAATTTGCATAAAAATTGGTTACCGAGTTTGATATATGGATGAACCTTCAAAATTAGGGTTTGACGCAGTGTTGGCCGAGTTCAAGCTCTTATACCACTTGTAATGAAATTACTCATATAATTTAGATCATGAGAAGAAATATAACACCAAATAACAAAATATTCCGAATAATGATCTCAATATGCAATTAGAATAGCTTCGCCACTTCGAGGGGCAACCTTCAAACCATACAATAATACTCAAATGCTCCAATTATGATAAACTACTACCTACTAACCTCTATATATAATATTCCTATGCTATGGCCAACACCAATGCCGACCCACTAATGAAAATATAACATATATGAAATAGATACATAATGATAATAAGTTATGATAGCCACAAGTCGGCTATATACATCCAATATAAGATATATGATTAAGGGTGTAGCATCATGGGGGTGCTGTGCATCACAGGAGAGGTGCACTGTGCATCACCGAGTGCATAACCTATCTTCCAGAGGCCATAAATTTTTCTCCAAACCTTGAAATGACTACATTGTTTTATTGGAAAGGTATCGAAGTGATCTATGCAATGGTAAAATAAATTTGTGTTTTTGAATTTGTCTTACCAATTTTTTTGGGTTTTTAAATTTGTGTTACCAATTTGCTTGGGTTTTTGATATTTATTTGGATGTTTTGAATTTTCTAACCAACATATTTGAATGTTTTGGGAATTTTTGAAATATATATAAATTTTTTTGACTTTGTAGAATTTTTTTGAAGTTATGTACAGGAAACAAAGAAACGTGGATGCCCCAAGTGACGAGATGGGATGCACAAGGAAGAATGCCACGTGTATGCACAAGTAAGTGAAGATGTGAAATTACCCCCAATTTTAGATGGGAATATTCAATAACAAAATATTCACGTACATAAGTTGGATTAGATATATATATATATATATATATATATATGTTCAATCATGATGATGAATGTAACCGAATGACATATTAGGAAGGAGAAAGGATGCCCTAGCGTAAGCTGGCCAAGAAGTACATGATAGAAAGAAGTGGAAGATTGTTTTTGTGAAGAGGACAAAGGTGCCCACAAACATAGAAAAAGGCAATATTATACACATGTATGTTTTGAACGAAGTAGAAGAACAATGTGAGTTTTGTGAATGTAGTTTAGAAGCCTCATGATGAATAAATGATTAACCAAAGGACGAGATCATGAGATAATATATAGACTAGAGTAAGAGTCTTGAATAAGGTCCAAAAAAAGACACTTGGTAACATACTAATCTTGTTTTCTCATAGAGATCCAATGTGTGCACATGGAAATTTATTACCTCTTGAAGGGAAGATTTAATAGACAACAAGTGAAGACACCCTAGCCAATGTGTAGGAATGATTTATTTTTCAAAGTTGATTTTTATGAATGGATTGTAGAAGGAGAGTGGTACATTAATTTTCTACCAGCCGAAATACGTAGCCCTAATGGAGATGTATTTTATTCTAATAAAAAAATTTCTCTATTTTTAGTCGAGAATCCATAGTCCTGGTAAATATTATTGGAAATACCCCAAGAGAGAGTTATATATCAATTTTCTTTTGATTTTAGCTTTTTATTTTTTATTTGATTGATTTTTTTTTCTTTCTAAAAACTAATTTCAGCTCTCTTGTTTGACAAGGGGTCAAGAACCATTGATGGGTTGATGGGAGGAGGCATAAGTGATTATGATGATGACATTGTCTAGTGTCAAAAATATGTCCAAAATTTCTTCGCAACAAGTTTTTTAGATGTTGATTGTGATAGGATCTCTAAGAGGTCATTTGTTCTTTAATTTACCAAGGTGATAAAAGACCAAGGTCAAACAGATACCATAGAGATAAATTTCATAAAATGTGTGTAAATAGGATAAAAAAAATATCACCGAAGGGATGAAAATGGTAGGAAGACTTATAGAAGAATAACAAGGAAGGGAAGAAAGAACATCCATGTGTATGCAATACCTGATTGCAATGTGTGTTTGTTTACCTTTGATTTTTTTGAAATGTTTTCTATTTTTTTGTATTTTTTCTTTTTTTGAAAGGTGGGACCAACAAGATCACTTGATGTGATAAGATCCAACAACAATGTTAGTGATTTCCTTGATAAGGAATACTAGGCGTGTTTTCTTATCAAGATTCATATTATCCCCAATCTCAATGATCATGGTGAGCTCATACTCAATAGATGACTGTGTTTTATCATGAAATGTGGATTTTGTGTGCGGGAGCTTGAGGTCCCTATCCAAGGGTTTCTGCACTTTACACCATGTTTGGGGGTGCGTTGGTGTGCATTTTTGAAGCACATTTGATTATGAAATTTAAGATTGTTTGAATTGTTGGGAGCTTTGGAGCTCTTGGAAGTTTTGATCTTAGTCTGATGAAGAAATTGTTTGGGTTTCTTATAAGCTACTACGTGACTTGTCTGATCCCGAGAAGTGGGAGAAAAAAGTGGACAAATAGAATTGATGTGAGGAATGACAATGGGCTTGCCACAATCATTGATAGAAGGAAAATGTGATGGACGTGAAGGGTACGGTCCAAAAATTGAAGAGGATGGGATACCAGGAGGTGTCCCATAGAATGAAGATAAAGGAATACTAAGATGTGGCCCTAAGATTGAAGATGAGGGATTTCCTGGAGATGTCCCATAGATAGAAGATGATGGGCCACTAGGACATGGCCCAAGATTCGAAGATGAGAGGGTTTTAGGATGTGCCCAAAGTATAAACAAAGATGGAATACTAGGAGGTGAGACACACATACGAAAAATTTAGACTACGTGAAGTGTCCCATAGACTGAAGAGGAAGGACTACTAAGAGGTGTCCCATATATAGAATATGATGAGCTACTAGGATGTGGCCCAAGAATAGATGAAGATGGGCTACCAGGAGGTGAGCCACATATAGATGATGTGGGGCTACTTGGAGGTGGCCCACATATAGAAGAAGACGATGGGATACTAGGTGGTGACCTAAGGTAAGATTACGATGGAGGAATCCTGATAGATAAAGAATGATTAGGTAATGAGAAGATAGGTTGTGGATCAATGCTAGACCCAGGAATTTCATCACCCAATGAAGAATGTGAAGATGGAAGAATAAGAGGAGGATCATGTTTGATGATCTTAGGGTCTTCCTCTATTTTATGACAAAAGGAATCAATCTCTTCCTCCCAATATGTGAACGTATCAAGGTCTAAAGAGGTTTCTTGCTCACAAAATTCTAGAGGAATGTCTTCATGTACCCTCATAAATTATCTAATGGCTTATTCATTCTGAAATGAATAAATCAAAGTGGGTAGTTTTTCTACCACAAGAGGTTTATTGGATGAATGCGACATGGGAGTCAACTTGGATGATTGATTAGAAGGAATTTGAGTTGGATATCTTTTCAACAAAAGAAGGGGTGGTTGAGGCGACTAAGAAATGGGGTATTGCAAAGATAGGGAGGACCGTGACTTAGGAGTCATATTAGAGGAATAATTCAGATTAGAATCTTGAGAAGAATTAGAATAATTAGAATAATTGGGATTGGAATCTTTCGAATAATCGTGAATCATACCACTTACCATGAGTTGAGGATGGGGAAGAGGTAAGTGAATAAGTTCTTTAGTGCGAAGAATCAAACGAGGTCTAGTTACGATAGGCATCCTTTGATGGAAGTGTTGAAACCTATGTTATTTACTATCATAAGTATGTGAAATTGCGTGATAATTAGTCTTTTCAGAAAATTCCTAGAAATAGATAGTCAAGGGATATCACGGGGGTTATTGTGTTGACATGTTCAACAAGTGTATCTATAAAACCAATAAGATCATCAAAATGATTCTCTAATTAGACACATAATTAGCATTCTTGTCTCGATTATTGGAAATTTTTTTATTAGATGTATTTTATTCTAATAAAAAAATTTCTCTATTTTTAGTCAGAATCCATAGTCACAGTAAATATTATTGGAAATACCCCAAGAGAGAGTTATATATCAATTTTCTTTTGCTTTTAGCTTTGTATTTTTTATTTGATTGATTTTTTTTTCTTTCTAAAAACTTATTTCAGCTCTCTTGTTTGACAAGGGGTTAAGAACCATTGATGGCTTGATGGAAGGAGGCATAAGTGATTATGATGATGACATTGTCTAGTGTCAAAAAATATGTCCAAAATTTCTTCGCAACAAATTTTTTAGATGTTGATTGTGATAGGATCTCTAAGAGGTCAGTTGTTCTTTAATTTACCAAGGTGATAAAAGACCAAGGTCAAATAGATACCATAGAGATAAATTTCATAAAATGTGTGTAAATAAGCTAATGAAAATATCACCGAAGGGATGAAAATGGTAGGAAGACTTATATAAGAATAACAAGGAAGGGAAGAAAGAACATCCATGTGTATGCAATACCTGATTGCAATGTGTGTTTGTTTACCTTTGATTTTTTTGAAATGTTTTCTATTTTTTTGTATTTTTTTTTTTTTGGAAGGTGGGACCAACAAGATCACTTGATGTGATAAGATCCAACAACAATGTTAGTGATTTCCTTGATAAGGAATACTAGGAGTGTTTTCTTATCAAGATTCATATTATCCCCAATTTCAATGATCGTGGTGAGCTCATACTCAATAGATGACTCGTGTTTTATCATGAAATGTGGATTTTGTTTCGGGAGCTTGAGATCCCTATCCAAGGGTTTCGCACTTTACACCATGTTTGGGGGTGCGTTGGTGTGCATTTTTGAAGCACATTTGATTATGAAATTTAAGATTGTTTGAATTGTTGGGAGCTTTGGAGCTCTTGGAAGTTTTGATCTTATTTTGATGAAGAAAATGTTTGGGTTTTGTATAAGCTACTACGTGACTTGTCGATCCCCAGAAGTGGGAAAAAAGTGGACAAATAGAATTGATGTGAGGAATGACAATGGGCTTGCCACAATCATTTATGGAAGGAAAATGTAATGGAGGTGAAGGGTACGGTCCAAAATTGAAGAGGATGGAATACTAGGAGGTTTCCCATAAAATGAAGATAGAGGAATACTAAGATGTGGCCCTAAGATTGAAGATGAGGGATTTCTTGGAGATGTCCCATAGATAGAAGATGATAGGCCACTAGGACATGGCCCAAGATTCGAAGATGAGAGGGTTTTAGGATGTGCCCCCAGTATAAACAAAGATGGAATACTAGGAGGTGAGACACATACAGAAAAATTTAGACTACCAGGAAGTGTCCCATAGAATGAAGAGGAAGGACTACTAAGAGGTGTCCCATTTATAGAATATGATGAGATACTAGGATGTGGCCCAAGAATAGATGAAGATGGGCTACCAGGAGGTGAGCCACATATGATGTGGGGCTACTTGGAGGTGGCCCACATATAGAAGAAGACGATGGGATACCATGTGGTGACCTAAGGTAAGATTACGAAGGAGGAATCCTGATAGATAAAGAATGATTAGGTAATGAGAATATAGGTTGTGGATCAATGCTAGACCCAGGAATTTCATCACCAAATGAAGAATGTGAAGATGGAAGAATAAGAGGAGGATCATGTTTGATGATCTTAGGGTCTTCCTCTATTTTCTGACAAAAGGAATCAATCTCTTCCTCCTAATATGTGAACGTATCAAGGTCTAAAGAGGTTTCTTGCTCACAAAATTCTAGAGGAATGTCTTCATGTACCCTCATAAATTATCTAATGGCTTCTTCATTCTGAAATGAATCAATCAGTGTGGGTAGTTTTTCTACCACAAGAGGTTGATTGGATGAATGCGACATGGGAGTCAACTTGGATGATTGATTAGAAGGAATTTGAGTTGGATATCTCTTCAACAGAAGAAGGGGTCGTTGAGGTGACTAAGAAATGGGGTCCTGCAAAGATAGGGAGGACCGTGACTTAGGAGTCATATTAGAGGAATAATTCAGATTAGAATCTTCAGAAGAATTAGAATAATTAGAATAATTGGGATTGGAATCTTCGAATAATCAGAATCATACCACTTACCATGAGTTGAGGATGGGGGAAGAGGTAAGTGAATAAGTTCTTTAGTGCGAAGAATCAAACGAGGTCTAGTTACGATAGGCATCCTTTGATGGAAGTGTTGAAACCTATGTTATTTACTATCATAAGTATGTGAAATTGCGTGATAATTAGTCTTTTTCAGAAAATTCCTAGAAATAGATAGTCCAAGGGATATCACAGGGGGTTATTGTGTTGACATGTTCAACAAGTGTATCTATAAAACCAATAAAATCATCAAAATGATTCTCCTAATTAGACACATAATTAGCATTCTTGTCCTGATTATGTTTAGGAAAATTATTCATAATGGGGGATTTTTTAGAGTGGATGAATCCATCTCCACATCACCACTTTGATTATATCTTGGATGTAGTCTTTGTAACTTCAAACACTTATCTATTTTGTGAACTTGAACGCGGTGGAATTAGAAATATTCATTATCTCTAAACCATGATTGTTTAGGTGCGTCATCCTCATAAGGCGTCATTTTAGGATATCTAACCATATTAACCACCTCTTGCTATTTTAGTATTGATGACATTGAGTCAGATAGAGGGGTGAAATTACATGACGATTATAATCCATAGGGAGATCTCCCTTTGCAAGATTCAAAGGAGTGTTGTTTTGAAGGGATTGTACTCATTTAAATTCTACTATCCCATCACTAACAACTTTTTGTTCATATTAGGGAAAAAAATTAATTTGTCATTAGATTTAGAATCATTATGATCGTGAGAGAAAGGTTTTAGAGTCCCCCTAGTTAATAATGATTTTTCAATTTGACTCCCTTTTTCGATGACCTCTTAAAATGTGTTGCCACAATGCATTTGCAAGTGGAACATAATGTCTGGATGGAGGTTGGGAATAAATATACTGATTAACTACTTTTGGGTATGGAGCAAGGAAAGTGGCTAGCTAATCCTCTCCATCGTTGTATAAATGTAGTGAATTTTTTTGTTATTTCGTTGCTTGGAATTGCAGAGATCTAACATGGTGACATCATTCTCAATATTGAATGAGAAATTTCATACAAAGTTTTTAGATAATTTTGGCCATGTAGGAATAGATTCCTTGGGGATGCACACAAACCACTCTAATGCCCGTCCTCCTAAACTCCGTGGGAAGAGACGAATAAGATAGTTGTCGTTATATGTGACTTCTTGGCATGCCATATAAAAATATTTTATATGGTCATGAGGGTCACCTTTTCCCTTATACTTGTCAAATTTTGGAAAATCAAAGTGTTGTGGGAAAGGTACCTGGATCATGACCCTATCAAACGGATAAGGGCACAACTCGTTGAACTGGTATTTCTTAACATTAATTTTACCTTCTTACAATGCTAGAAGGGCATTCTTCATAGTTGACCACTCTTGATTGAAAAGTGGATCTTGCATGGGTGGCATAGGTCTATACGTGGGATTAAATCTAGGTGTATTTCCACCCCTATTTTCTACGAGAATATCTTCATAAGGATCTCTTTGTGCCTCCCGTTGAGGAGTGTTTATTGGGAACTCGTGCAACGAAGCTTTAGGTTTGTCTTTCGATATAACTTGTTTCAACACTTTAGGTTGTTCCTTTTGTATATGTGAAGCTAAACTTTCCAATTGACGAGTAAGGCTTGGAATTGTTGTTCTAATGTCACTTATTGAATAGGCACTTCATGACGGTTTTTGTTAGGGGGAGGTTGTGGATTATAAAAATATTCCTCATTATCTTCACAACATATTTTAGCAATAGGTATTTGATAATCTCCACTTTTTTCATACAAGTAACTCATTATTCGTGCCAGTGCGAGAATGAGAGGCATGACATGGATTTAAAATTCCGTGTGAGACGATGAGGTCGATCTACTTCCTCTTCTCCACGAATCATTCCGGCAATGAGAGAAGGGTCTACCATGGAAGGTAACTTAACTCCTAATTCCATAACACATATAAGAACCTCATGTTTGTTTTGGAAAATGTAAATGTCAAAGTTGGCGGTCCATGATGTTCTATATTCAAATGAAGAGAATCCTCCTCTCCACCACTATGTTCAACCATGAGATTATCCTCTAAAAGAGGGTCGTGACCTCCAAATATATCAGATTCTAATCTTCAGGATCCCATTCTTGTAATAGGCATACTCGAGATAGGAGGTACAAAGTGAAATAATTCCACTAAGGTTTACCAAAAATGGACCTAGGAAAATTTTGGCAGCGTAACGATGCTAAGTCGTCATGAAAAATGGTGACTATAAAATAACCACAAATCACTAGGTCAATGTGATCCTAAGAACCAAAGAATAAATAATAAGCTACCCTAGTAAGGTAATATCTGACACAAGTTTTTCTAGAACAATACAATGATGTAAAATGCTCAACTTTAGTCACAACAAATAGTCTACTCCTTAACACTTATCTAGATGGGTTTTGACACCAAATAGTGACAACACAATATCATCAGTTAGGTCAAGTTTGTAACAAACAAGACCTAAATGATAAGAGAATGTTGACACGATCTTCTAACAAGGTATACTAAAAACTAGTTTCTAAATACTAACAAAGTCTAAGTCTTGTATAATGGATGATAACAATGTGAGCAACGTAATGACACTATTTGGACATGTGCACCAAGATTTTAGAAAAGAAATATTTTTAGTGTCAAAATGATGTTATCGTGATGCTAGCAATGTATCCTCAACACTCACAAAACTCGAGACAAATCTAGGATGTAAAAACTATGTCGAAGTATAGAAAGAATTTTCTAAGCATGTAAGCAACGTAACAATATAATATAGAGATTGAAGCCCAATTTCACAATGGAAACAAGATGTAAATATTTCAATTATATGGTTATAATGCGTACATAACGTAACAACTCAAAATAAGTTATTCTTGCAAAATCACAACACCCCTGAATGTGTGCAACTCGATAGGTTGAGACTTTTAGTGTGATTACATAACATGGAGCATCTCTCAAAGTGTGGGAATTTGAAATCGAGAGAGCTCTTCGGATGAAGGCCAGTTCCTATTCCTCTATTCAGGTGCACACATTCATTTTGTAGAGGATCTACTCTAAAACCTACTCTAACTTGCCAAGGAGACAAGGTTGAGAAGATGCAAGAAAATAAACCTAAGCTAACAAGGTGATACACCAAAGGAATGTTGAAACACCTACTTTGCAATAAACACAAACCATAAAAATGTAATACAATCACCATGCACAAATAACCAGGACTACAATGAGAGATCAGAAAGGAGACAATGAATGTGAGAGAGGGTAAAAATTATCCATAAACATGCATTATCACTCCAAAAGTTGATATAGTGCATTACAATGGCCAAGAGGCACAAACTTGCATTACAATTTGAATGGGAGGCTTGGACTCCACAAATCCACTTACGGGCAAGAGAAGAAGGGAGGGTGTAGAGCAGAAATGTCCAACCCTTTACAATGAGCCAAGATCTTACCTTTATAGATGAAGCGAAAGAGAGGAGAAGAAAAGGAGGTGGGAAATCTGATTTGGAAGCTCAACCACCAACCATCAATTCCCTCAAATCCACTCGTAATTTGTCAATTCTGGCTCTCCATGTCTTTTTGGTGTGTTGAAGAAGGAAGAATGGCGGATCAAATCAAATCTGATCTGGTTGAAGCAATCAGATCATGTATTAATGGTGTGAAAGATGTTTTCTAGATTTTCACCCATAAAATCTTGTTCAAAATAAATTTTATGATTCCATGGCATAGAGGAGGTCGATATCTTTCCAATGGTACCAAATTTATCAAATTTGAGCATTAGATCAAAAGATATGCCCATTTGAATATTTGAATCGAATCCATACAAAAATGGCAAAAAAAGTTTTGCAAAATGGATCCGCAGGCCGAAATTCACTTTGGCACCTTTTGCAAAAAAACACAAAATTATAAAAACCTCCCATAGCCCCGCAAGCCCGAAATTCACTTTACTTTTCATTTGGAAAAAAAATTGCCTGGCTCGTGAGCCCAAAATTGAAATTGCGCTATTTACAAAAGTTGCAAAATTTCCAAAGTTTCCCCGATGGCCCGCTTCCCCACAACTGACAAAGGCCTGACACGTGGCTTCTCTGGGTGTCGGCGGAGGTGCGACTTACTTTTATACTTTATGCCTTTTCAAAACAAAAGCCAAAATTCAAACTTCCTCTCGGTGACCCGCCTTCCTACTTTGACTTGAAACATGGCCATGTGTCCCTTTGCGGGCCTTAGGAATTTTTTTCTTCATTTGCACAGTGCAAAAGATCCTCGTGGGCTCACGGGGCCCGCAATTATAAATTTCACTTTTTAGTGAAAATTACAAAGTGCCAAAATATCTCCCCAGCCCCACCAGTCTGCAATCTTCCCCTTTAGTGAAAAGTCTTCCCTAGGCCCATCGGCCCACTTTTGGCAAAAAATCCTTCCAAGGCTTGTCGGCCTGTAACTTGCAAAATATGAGGAGTTAGAAGGACTTATTTATATTTTGGAAAGGGGAAGAAATTTCCTATTTGATGGAAAATGTTTTTAGGAAACCTTAAGTGCTTAAAATATCTAAAAATCAGATTGAAGCACTAAAGGAGGAAAAAGGGGTTAGTTAACAAAAATAAGAGTGAGCTTATTTTGGACAACAATTTGGCGACTCATAGGGGAATATCTGCCTGCTAGATGAGATGATCGTGGCCTTAAAGAATCCATTGGGCATGGAGTCTACCTGGTAATTTCAAATCTGGTCTAGAACTACCTTCCACTGCATGCACTCTTATCTTTGCAAGAAAATCTTGGATTCAAGATTTGTGAGAGTAGAGAGTTTTCTAAAACCTGGAAACTTCTCCCTCATTTGATTTTCTACAAACTTGATCTGTTGGAGTGCAATGAAAACATCCAGACCTACTCCAATATGGATACTCTATGATTTAATTTCTTGTGGCCACAAGTCTCTTCCATGAGTGAGATGAACTGTATACAAGCATACACCGAAGTAATAGAGCATGTGCACCAAAGCACTTAGGGAAATTAAAACCTAAACTATAACAAGACAATGTGCATACACACTTGGAGAAATTGAAAACCTAGGCTAATATTTACAAGGGTGAGAAATTCTCCTTTTAGTAGCAGTGTTTGAGGTAGATCCCATTGACTGGAATCTACAATTCTTCACCATCCAATGTAGACAATTGGAAGGCATTGCTACTTTTACATCTTATGACCATGTAGGGGCCACTCCAAATGGCATCAAACTTGGAATGCTTCCTGGTTTTCCCAATCTACATCCCACTTTAGAACTAAGTCCCCCTCTTGAAAGGTCCTTGTTCTTGCTTTCTTATCAAACTCTTCTTGATCAATGCTTGATCTTTCTCCATGATCTGCATTGCATGTTCTCTTGCTTCTTCTCTCCAATTGTATTAGCTTTGCATACCTGATTTCCATAGGCTCAAACTCAGATAGTTCAACTATTTCATGAGCTCAAAGTGGGAAGCTCTAATGATATAGGCAACACTACCTCTTTCCCATAGACTAGCTTGTAGGGAGAATTACTGTAGATCTCTTGGGTGTGATCCTATCAGCCCATAGAGCTGATTTGAGCTTTGTGTGCCAAGTTCTCTGATTTTCATCAAGAGTCCTTTTGATAATTCTTAGTAGGTTCTTGTTTGTGGACTCTCTTGGCCATTACCTTGAGGGTAATAGTTTGATGAAGTGCTGAGGTATACACCATTCTTGACAGCCCATTCAGT
This sequence comes from Taxus wallichiana var. yunnanensis, assembly GCA_018340775.1. Lineage (NCBI taxonomy): Eukaryota > Viridiplantae > Streptophyta > Pinopsida > Cupressales > Taxaceae > Taxus > Taxus wallichiana. Next base: position 404,304,040 of record CM031244.1, on the reverse strand, counting down.
GATCCTTGTACCAAGGAATGCCAATGCATTATCTGATATGATAGTGGTAGGGACTCCAAACCTAGTGACTATCCCTTCATAGAAATCCAAGATATTGGATTCATTTTCCTCCTTAAGTGCCACTACTTCAGTCCACTTGGTGAAATAGTCTATTTTTGTAAGTATCCACTTGTGGCCTTGACTTGAATTTGGGTTAATCACTCCAATGAAGTCTAATCCCCATTACATGAATGGATGATCTACTGAAATTGGATGAAGGGGAAGGGATGCTAACTTTTCCTTCCCTATGAAGAATGCACACTTCTTGCATTTCTTGATCCATGAGTAGCAATCACTAAACACCGTAGGCCAATAGTAACCAACCTTCATGATTTTGAGAGTTGTTACTCGAGGAGAAAAGTGGCCTCCTGCTTCTCCATCATGGAACTCATGCAACACCCTCTCAATTTGGCCTGTCCCAATGCACCTCAATAGAACACTATTGATGTATTTCTTGAACAAAACACCATCAGAAAAGCACATATGGAATGGCTTGTAATCTGAAGTATCTCCTCTTTGCTTTGCTCATTTCTTGAGGGCATAAACCTGTTTGGAGATAATGCACCAAGTCTTGGGTCCAACATGGAATGGGTGCATCATTAGTTAGCTATTCTTGATCATTTTCTGTAGTAGTAGGACAACCTCTTCTTCTCCTTTTGACTCATCATGTTGTTTAGAAGTGAGCTACTCACACAACCTTTGCCATGAACCAGCTTGGTCACTTTTATTTCAATGTCATATTCCATTACATGGGTGATCCAACCTACTCTCTTCTCATTCAAGTCCTTGTTTAGGAGAAATTCCTTGACACCAACATGAGACACTAACAATTGGATCTTGTTGTTCGAGACCAAGTGTCTGAACTTCTTCAAACTCCTAATGACAGCAAGGACATGCTTTTCAATAAAATAATACCTTACTTCGTAATCTTCTAGGCTTTAATGAAGAATGCTATGGGATGCTCTGATCCTTCTCTATTCAGTTGTACCAAGATAGTTGAGATTGTGTTTGATCCTCCAAAAGCATACAACATGAAGTCCTTTGAGAAGTCTAGGTTGATAAGAGTTGGAGCTTGTGATATTGCATGCTTGATGGCCTCAAAACTCTCTTTTCCTTCTACTATCCATTTGAATGCAAGACTCTTCTTCAACATCATTGTCAAAGGCTTCACAAGAGTGGAAAAATCAGGCACAAATCTGCGAACAAAGTTTATTCTTCCCAAGAAGCTTTGGAGAGATTTCTTGTGTTGTGGAAATGGAAGTGTTTGGATGGCTTCAACTCTTTCAGGATCAATTTTTAACCCTTCTCTTGAGACAATGTGGCCCAACAATTTTCCCTCGTGTGCCAAGAATACACACTTCTTTGGATTCAATGACACTCGAACCTTCTACATCTTGAAATACTTGCCGAGGTGAAAGAGATGGTCTACAACATTCTTTGAGAAGATGGTGATATCATCTAGATACACCAAAACTATCTTGTTGATTAAGCCTTTGAATGCCATGTCCATAGCTCATTTGAAATGTTGCTCGACATTTGATAGTCCAAATGGCATCTTCTTATAAGCATATGTACCCCATTTGGTGGTGAAGGTTGTCTTGAACTGATCTTCTTCTTTTACCATTATCTGATTATAGCCTGAGTAGCCATCTAGCAATGAAAACCTCTCAGATCCAGCTACAACCTACAAGATTTTCTCCATCGATGGAAGTGGGTAGTGATCTTTGAGTGATGCTCTATTTAGATCATGAAATTCTACACATAATCTGATTTCTCCATTTCTTTTCCTCACAGGCACCAAGTTTGCAACCCAACTTGAATGCTTGATAGGGAAGATGATGTTGGCCTCAATTAGCTTGTTCAACTCTTTTCTCATGAGAGGTTCAATGTGAGGGTTTACTGGCCTTTGCTTTCTACATCTCGAAAGGCTTGGATTCAAGTTTTAATTCAATTGTATGCTCAGCCAATCTTGGTTGAAACCTCTTAAATCCTTATAAGTCCATGCAAAAACATCTGGGAATTCTTGACAAAGTTGAACAAATTCAGCTTTCTCTTGTGGAGTACTTACTTTTCCAATTTGTAATGTCTTTTCCTTCATACTGAAATGAGCTCTGAGTCTTCACCCTTTACCTGAATGTTTGCTTTCTCCTTCTAGACTGATCATTTGGGTTGAAGATTGACTCCAAGGTTACAAGACCTTTTGGTAATTTGTTAGTTCTCAACTGCACCACTTGGTCGCCATATACTGTTGTTCCAATTTTTCTTGGTTTCTAGAGGAGAACTCAGCTTCTTCTTGTAGAAAATTGACAATTTGTTGATCATTCTCGAAGACTTGCCAACTTGTGTTATTATCTAGGACAAGGCCTTACAACCACCTTGATATGGGGCTGAGACTTATCACTTTTTATACTTTCTATAACATCAAAATGCTGCCCCAATTGTTTATTCAGTTTCTCTTGCATCATTCTTTTTCTTGGTATGGACATTGATGTTGAAAAAGCTTAAAGTCCTCAATGAGGTCCCATACCCAATTTTTATAGCTCTTGAGTAGGTCATTCTTTGCAGCATGTTGTCCTCTGACTTGGTTCACAATCAGCTCACTATCACCAAATATTTGTAGATTCTTAATGCCTCTCCTCCTAGCCCAATGAAGTCCATGAATCAAAGCCTCATACTCAGTTGTGTTGTTTGAGAAAGAAAACTGGAAGTGAAAAGTTGAGTAATATCTTGTGCCTTGAGGTGAAACAAGCATAGCTCCTCCTCCTACACCTTGTCTACTTCTTGAGCCATCAAAGAATAACTTCCATACCTCATTATCATCCTTGTGGTCTGGCTTAGTGATGCTAGGAGAGGATGATTCTCTTCATGCAAGCAATAGACTCCTAATTCAGATTCTTCCATTTCTTTGTAAGGGTCAAAAGCATGCCTCTTGTTTCACCCATTCATCAAGGGTCAAGTATGGAATACATCCAACCTTGGTATCAGCTTCATGGGTGCTTGGATAATCCTCTTGATCAAATGTTGAACAATTTGCATTGATTGGAATCGGTGTATGAGGCTCAATATGGAAGTTTGCAATAGGCTTAGATCTGATTGTAGCCTTAGCTCCATACCTTGTTCTGAATAACATGTGTGACCAATCATAGACAAATAACCTCCAATTTTAGTAGTGAAGTCTCTTGACAAACACAATGCAAAGAGTGGTGGCAAGTCTATGACTGATACATCTTGCAAGATGGTCACATTGGGACATGCATGTAATGTGAGGCTCAAATATTTGATTACTCCAACCATTGTTACTATTGTACCATCCAATTGTACCACACCTTTGGAAATGACTTCATATTGAAGACCCAGTGATCAGCTATTTGTTTTGGCATCACAGAGCTACTTGCTCCAGAATCAATCATGCAATTATGCACCAATTTATCTCCAATGATCAATGAGATATAGAATGGTGGGGGCTTCAAATTTTTACCTTGTTGTCCTCCATGATTTCCTTCAGATGAGTTACATTGGTAAGCACTTTCTCTTGTTGATTGGGTGACTGATTTGATGTTGACCAATTTTCCATAGCAAGCTTGCAATAGGTCTCTTTGTCTGGGATAGCCAATGATCCCACATTGAGATGTTTACATTTTTCCTCTTCATCTACTCAATGATGTTGAATGGAGATGAGTTATCTCTCTGTTTCCCTTTGCCTTACATATTCTTCTCTTGCACATGGGTTGTTATAACTAGCACTTGAGCTGGTCTAGGGGGTGGCTTGGGCTGACCTTGCACATTGGGAGCTGTGCACTTTGATTGCCAATACCTTGTGGAGTAATAGAGGGTTGTGGATCACTTGAATTTGATGATTTCCCTCTCCAATATTCCTTTTCTTGGACCAGTGTATTGGCAGCTACACTTTGAGAAGGGCTTGGTTAACTCCACAGAAGTCTTCTATTTTCCAATTAACTAGCATAGTTTCAGTTGGAGGTGTCTCTTGCTGAGCTTCTTGTTGTTGATTTTCCTCTTGACTAGGTTCTTGGGACATACCAATGGTTTGTACCATCAAGGCCAGTTTAGTGCACCATTGAAACATGTTGATTGATTGTGAGGTAGACTGCAGGGGTAACACTAGTCATACTCATGTGCCATGTTGTTTTGTGTTGGAACTAAATCTTTTGATGTTGAAGCTGCATTTGGATCATATGGTTGGAATGGCCTGGCAGCTTGAGGTTTTCCTTGGTTCAAATTTGATTTTTGGCATGACTTGGTGGTTTATTTTTCTGGTATGGGGGCCTAGCTTGATACTGGTTTGAGGCTGATATGGCTAGAACTCTGAGCTTGTTGTCTCTCGATAGTCACTAGCTTGTTTCCTAGGTTCTGTAGTTGTTTCAAGACCTCCTGGTACTCTTTTGAAGTGCTTGAAGAAATAGAAGCCTCATTGTTTCTTTGATTTTCTGGGGTGGAATGGGATTCAACTCTGGTGTTTGACTAGTGCTTGGACTTCCTAATTTTGGATATAGAGGCATAGGTGGCCTAGGTGCAAGTTTACCAACCTGAATTAAACAATTTTCAGCTCTAATGGAAATGTTATAGGCATGCAGGTAAGTTACACCTCCCATGGATTGAATCATTATAGAAATATCAAAATTTAAAGCTTTAAGAAAGTATAGGAAAGCACCTTCATTTGTTGGTCTCATGGCCAATGGAATCCTATCCCATGTCCTTTTGAAAGTTGAAATATCAACTATTCATTAGGATCCCTCTTAATGGTTGTCAATTGTTCCAATAGAGATAGATTATCCCCTTTTCTCCAAATTGATTGTGAAGAGATGTGCATAGATGGTCCCAATTTTGAATAGAGCCTGTTATTAGACTCCTAAACCATTGCAAATATTTACCCTTGAATGAAGAGGCTAACAATTTGACTACAATGTCCATCTCAATGATTTCATGAATTGCATAGACATTTGCAATGTCTTGAATGTGGTCACTAGGAGTAGTTTGTTCTCTCCAGTGAAATATGGAATGATCTTCAATGTTGCAACTGGAACTGGATTTTGTGCATTAAGAGCGAGTGGGCTAATTGCAGTGAATTTGACATAGGGATTGGGTTGTGGATGCGCCATAATGATTGGCCTAAGAACCCTTGTTGATTGAATGAAAGGCCTACCAGGGGGAGGTGTTGACAAATTTCTATTTGGTGGAGATGGAGACCTTTGAGATCTTCTTCCCCTTCTCTCTCTTCAAGGACAAGTGTAGATAGATAAATAATCCTTCTTCTCTAGTTCTTGATCTATTCTTAGTTCTTCTCATGAATTTGCCAAGTTTGGGCTGCTGAAATCGGTGGACTCTACCTCTTTTGGAGTCACTAGATGTGAAATTTAAAATATCGCTTACAAGTTGAAAACTTACAACAAGTACACATCAATCTTGCCAGAATAAAAATGGAGACCTCTTCGTCCCACCAGGCATGCCAAAACTATTAGTGCAAAATCACAGCACCCCTAAATGTCTGTGCAACTCGATGGGTTGAGAATTTCAGTGTGATTACATAACATGGAACATCTCTCAAAGTGTGGGAACTTGAAATCAAGAGAGCTATCCAGATGAAGGCTGGTTCCTATTCCTCTATTTAGGTGCACACATTCATATTGCAGAGGATCTACTCTAAAACCTACTCTAACTTTCCAAGGAGACATGGTTAAGAAGATACGAGAAAATAAACCTAAGTTAACAAGGTGATAAACCAAACGAATGTTGAAACACCTTCTTTGTAATAAACACAAACCATAAAAAATACAATACAATCACCATGCACAAATAACTAGGATTGCAAGGAGAGATCAAAAAGGAGACAATGAATGCAAGAGAGGGTTAAAAATTATCCACAGACATGCATTATTGCTCCAAAAGTTTATACAATGCATTACAATGGCCAAGAGGCAAAAAATTGCATTACAATTTGAATGGGAGGCTTGGACTCCACAAATCCACTTACGGGAAAGAGAAGAAGGGAGGGTGCAGAATAGAAATGTCCAACCCTTTACAATGAGCCAAACTCTTACCTTTATAGATGAAAGCCAAGAGAGGAGAAGAAAAGGAGGTGAGAAATATGATTTGGAAGCTCAACTACTAGCCATCAATGCCTGAAAATATACCCACAATCTGTCAAGTTTGTCTCTCCATGTCTTTTTGGCATGTTGAAGAAGGAAGAATGGTGGATCTAATCAAATCTGGTCTAGTTAAAGTGATCGATCACGTATTAATGGCATGAAAGACTTTTTCCAGACTCTCACCCGAAAAAAACCTTCTAAAAATAACATTTTATGCTTCCATGGTGTAGAGGAGGTTGATATCTTTCCAACGGTACCAAATTTATCAAATTTCAAGCACTGGATCGAAAGTTATGCCCGTTTGAATATTTGAGTCAAATCTGTACAAAAATGGCAAAAAACTAGTTTTGCAAAACAGATCCATGGGCCCGAAATTCACTTTGGCACCTTTATCGAAAAAACACAAAATTATAAAAACCTCTCGCAACCCCACAGGCCCGAAATTCACTTTACTTTGCATTTGGTGAAAAACTTCCTTGGCTCGTGGGCCCACACTGAAATGTGTCATTTTCAAAAGTTGCAAAATTTCTAAAGTTTCCCTGATGGCCCACTTCCCTGTAGCTGACAAAGGCCCGACACGTGGTTTCTCTGGGTGTCGGTGGAGGTGTGACTTAAATTTATATTTTACACCTTTTCAAAATAAAAGCCAAAATTCAAACTACCTTCGGTGACCCGCCTTCCTGCTTTGACTTGAAACATGGCCACATGTCCCTTTGCGGGCCTTAGGCATTTTTTCATTTGGTGCAAAGATCCTTCGCGGGCTCATGGGCTTGCAATTGTAAATTGCACTTTTTAGTGAAAAGTACAAAGTGCCAAGATATCTCCCCATGTCCGCTGGTCCATGAAAATCTTCCCATTGGTGAAAAGTCTTCTCCAGGCCCGCCGGCCCATTACTTGCAAAATATGAGGAGTTAGAAGGACTTATTTATATTTATGGAAAGGGGAAGAAATTTTCTATCTGATGGAAATGATTTCAGAAACTTTAGTGCTTAAAATATCTAAAAATTGGATTGAAGCACTAAAGGAGGAAAAAGGGGTTAATTGACTAAAAAATAAGAGTGAGCTTATTTTAGACAATGAGAAGACAAGGATGAAATCACTTAACTATGATGAGAATAAGTCTCAAATATGGGTCTTTGAGACAAGTGGGCCTTCTAGATCCCGAGTATGTACCATGCGGACTTTCAACACTTGTGCTCGGCATTACAACCTAGTCGTGCAAGTAGAATACAAAAGTGGTGGACACATGATATATAGTGGTATCCAGTATATGTTGTTTCCCTTATAAAAAATGGGCAAAAAAAAAAAAACAAGGGTGTAGACCAAGTGGTGTTGAAATAAACTTGGTGTTATTTTTGTGAGATATTCGCCTTGTCTTAAGACAAGTGGAAAACTAGGAAAAAATTATACTAAGTAGATTTCGTAATGAAATATCACGTGGTTTCAACTTTAAGATAATATTTCCCTTGTTAAAAAAACAATATTTTTAATCTAACAAATTTATCACTTTGTGAGAGATATCAAGTATAACAACTATGACAAAAATGGCTCCAGTGGCAAGCTCCTAGGTGGTTCTCTCTCTATGTGTCACAAGTTTACTTCTGCGAGCTTGATTTACCAAGGTTTCCCAAGGATTATCTCAGATTTATTTTCCCCCTTTCAGTATAATGATTACCAAAGTGCGTTCAGTTATACTTTCATTGGGGTCGCAATGGAAGTAACTTTGACTCTAATCTCACCAAGGTGTACTAGTCAGGTCAGTAATGTGGAACACTTTCCTGTTTCGTTCACAAGGTTCCCTCTTGCGTGAACTAATTTAGGGTTCCTAGGACCACTGCCATTGTTGTAGCTTAAGTCTTATGCTAAAGGGGTTATGTCCTAGTTAAGTGGATGATCCATATCTCTTAACCAAAACCTGCAACTATAATGTGATGATTGTGTTGTATTTTTTTATCTTTTAGACTTAATGTGGTTTTGTCACACTTCTTTTTACAACCTATAATGACATGTGTAGTTAGAAATTTTTTTAGGTCCTCCTTTCTTTGACTAGCATTAGGTCATTCACACAAATGGTTAGTAGTTTAAAAACATTCACAATATCATAGAAATATGGCCATGAAAATGTTTGTAAATCAACTAACTACAAAAGTCAAAATTTACAAAAACAAGGTTTATTGTCAATTAATCCAAGTGCTTCTTAATGAAAGACTAAAATTTCTTTTGATTCCCAAGATCACACTAGGTGCAAGGGAAGAGCATACACAAATTTTAGCCTTGATTATTTATCAAATGAAAAAGCTCTTAAACTAAAAGATCAAGCATATCAATGAAATGATGATTTTTCTTACTTACTCTAAAATAGCAAAAAGTGGTTTAGAAGTGCTTTTGATTCCCAAGATCACACTAAGTGCAAGGGAAGAGCATACACACCCTATTCCAAACTCAAATAAAGCATGAAAAATCACTTATCAAAACCCTAGGCCAATTTTAACAAGAATTACTTATCAAACCCTAAGTGAATTTTGTTAAGAACATTGCTCTAAAATCAATAAATGGACTAAAATAGTAACTAAAAACCTCTAGAAATGATAGCTACTCCAAAAACACAGAATTTGAAATTTTGAAGTTTGAGGAAATTTTACCTTGATGCATGGGTGCTTATCTGAATGCACAAGCACTCACAATCATACACATACGCTCACAAAGATAATGCACATGCACTCATAGTGATGTACGGGTGCTCTTATGTCACTTTTGCATAATTAGTAATGCATGGATGCTTCCCGGTGAGGCATAGGCACTTGTCTGCATGCAAAGACATATTTTTCACTCGAACCCAACAAATAAGTCTTTGCAAGGGTGATCACAGTCATGCACATGTGCTCACTGATAATGCACAAACACCTTTTCTGTAGGTGGTAAAAATCCATGTTTTTGAGAATATTTATTGAAAAAGGTCCAATATTTAGTATTTTGAGGGAATTTTTACAGAGCTTCACCTCCTTATATCCTATAAAAATCTTCAAAACACCACTTCTACCACTAATCTAGTTGAAACAACTTTTAAACATGAAAATTGATTTATAAAAATTTGAAAATTACTCTAAAAATTTGAAATTAATCTAAAAATATTGAGAAAATAATCTAAATTTTTTGAAAGTACTCTAGAAATCTTGAAATTTAACTAGAAAACTTGAAATTAATCTAGGAAACTTTAAAACTAATCTAAAACTTGAAATGAAAAACTTTGAAACTAAGTTAAAAAGCTTAAAAATTGAATGCAATGGGGTATTCTCCCACCGGGCGTGCCAAATGAAAGCACCCTAAAATTTACAAAGAAAATAACAAAGCTAATCAAGGAATGCTAACACCATTGCCACCTAATAGCTAAGGATTCTAAGTCTAGGAATGTAACATTAAGATAAAAGCTAAAATGAATGCTTAACTAGTATGAAAATAATGCAAAATCTAACTAAACATGCCTACTAATATGCTCAATTACCTAACATGGGCCTAAATAGACCTAAGAGGGCAATCAAATTGGTATGGTTGCTACTCCAAACAATGGTGAAATGACCTCTCCAAATGAATTGTTAAGTCACTTTATATATTCATCTACTAACCTTGTTGAAGGCTTTAGGAAAGGATTGGACTTGGCTTAGAAATCATATGTATTATATGAGATGCAAATCAAAGCATGGTGTAAAGTATTAAGGTAAGAGGTGCACTCTTTTTATAGTTTTCCTTTTGGGAGAAACTTGTATTTTGGTGCATGTGGGACTAAAATCCCCAAATTAGATTAGAATTGCTAATCATGATTAGGCCTTGCTAATCACAATTAGTGAATTATCAAGTGATTAAGATGTGAGGAGCCTTAATCAACCACTTAGGGTCAACTAGGAGGCTAGGATAAGATTTTGAAGCTTGCTGAGACATTGTGGAGGAAAGTGGGGTGATTTTGAGTGGTTGGAAGAGGGGTTTGAGTCAATACTAGGGTATATTGACCAAATCAAGGGGAAAATATGCTTAATTAGCTAATAAACGCTAATTGTCTATTTTGAGGAGGGTTTTGGCTTACGATTTTCCGTAAAGTGGCATCCTGAATGCGAAAGGGGTTACGTAATCAACAAAGCACTATTAATTGGCTAAAGTGGTAAGAAACGTTAGTTAATTAACAAAGATCATTAATTATAACAGAATTGGAAAGAATGAGAGTGATTTGTGTGAGTTTGGAAATAATATTGAAAAAGTGGAATTTAGGTGTCTACACACTAAAAATATGGAATGTTACACTCCTATTTATAATTTACTTTACAGAAAATCTATTCTCACCTGATGTATCCCCACCTGAGGCATGTTGAATCCGTCGTGACACCAACCACTATGTGATTGTTGGTGGTTATTTATTCAAACATTCTCTTGATGGTAATCTCCTTTATTGTTTGGGACTCTAAGATATCCCATTAGCTCTCTCTTATATACATGATAGTACATGTGGTGGAAAATTTAGTGGCAAAGTTATGACTCAAAAATTATTACAACAAGGGTATTATTGGCCAACCATGGAACAAGATTACCTAGAACATGCCAAATGTTGTGATAAGTGCCAATAGCACAACATAATAAACCATACACCAACTCATGATTTATAGCCTATTACGTCCCGGGGTATTTTTGCACTTTGGGGTCTTGACCTCATTGGAAGGATTAATGTTGACTCATTAGAAGTACATAAATTCATCATTATTGCTATAAATTACTTCACTAAATGGGTTGAAGTTACACCCTTGGAAACTACTATTGGTGAAGATATTTAAAAATTCATTGATACCAATAGCTTTACTAGTTTTGGGGTTCCCTCTATAATTACTACGATAATGGCTCATCTTTCAAAAATCACACCTTGATTTTTGTGCAAAACACAAGATCAAACACACATTCTCTACTCTTTTTTTCCCTCAAGGAAGCAGATCAAGTTGAATAAACTAATGAGATGATAATAAATAATATCCACAAAATTTTTGACCACATAGGCGACGATTGACACAATCAAATGTTATATGCTCTTTGGACTCACAACACTATCATTCGTACTCCTAAAAATTCCTTACCATTTTCTCTTCATACGGTACTAAGAACATTATACGTCTAAAGATTGAAATCCAGACTTTACACATTTCTCTTCAAATAATTATCCAAGATAGTGATTATTAAGAGCGCTACTTACATGAACTTGAAATTTTAGATTCCGGCATGTCAAGCGGTGGAACATTTCCATGCTTACCAAGATCATATAAAACATGCTTATTGTAATAAAGTGCAATCTTGTGAATTCAATGTTGGCGAGTTAGTACTTGTTAATGCCAAAATTTACACCTCTAAATATTCTTGAGTGAATATTCAGTACTTTGGGTAACATGGGATGATCTCCTAAGTGTGGGACTTGTGAAGTGAGATCAACCTCTAGCGAATTTTGGTTGCTCCATGTCTTAACATGCCACACCTAACCTACAACCTATAATGTAACTAATCTAAATCTAAAATATATTTTCATAGTGTCGAGAATTAAGAGAGAGAGTGAAAAGAGGATGTAAACTTAAAAGAAGGTGATGCACCAAGCGTAACAAGGTTCAAACCTAGCTAAGCTTCGACATGGTTGAAACTATCATGCAAGAGACCAAAACAAACTCAGATCTCTATAAAGAAGTATTACATAGATTCAAAGAAATAAAAGAGGGTTAAATATTCACATTCAATACGTAATGCATGGAGGAAAATCACAATTGTATTTCATTAAATGATATTAATTCCATTTACAGAAGTAGAGGTTTGATAACTTAACAAATTTGTTGCAAATGTCCAAAGCATGGAATATTAAAGAAACATCTTACATCTCGAGGGAAATAGTTTCATGTGTGAGGGAGCATATATTTATATGATTTCATGGAATGGAAAAGAGGAGAAAGATAGAGGAATGGACTACCAAGGTGGAAGTGATCACCTCTGAAATTCAAATTGAATGAGTATGGGTACAATGATTTATCTTTTGAGTTTTCTTGTAGTACAAGTATGGATTCCTCTAGCTTTAGCTACCAAATCCAACATGACCCTTGAGTTTATCACACCCCATCGGAATGTACTGAGAACAAAGTCATTCTTCATTAAATTTCGAGTGGTTGGCTCTTTGGTTGGAATTATGTCATGGTTTTTACTACCTCCCATGGTTTTCACTATGGTATTTCAACTTTTCTTCATCCCGAAAACCATCATAATCTTCCTTATACCTACTTTGATGATGGAAATCACTTCATTCTACCTGTGACGATCCAATTCTTAAATTACGGTTATCTTGCTTCATTCTGTGGGTTAATGAAAACCCACATGACGTTTACCTTTTAGTAAGCTCATGGAACATCGAGTTAGTGTTTTATGGCTTTTGAACCTAGCTGATTTCATGTATTCCTCTGTGGATAGATTTTTCATAATGAATTATTTCCTTAGTGCCGTAAAAGTGTTAGAATACTAAATATTTCCAATTCCCATCTAAGTCCTTGTGTTTGTAACCCATTTGTTTTAGAGGTTAGAAGGAACCATGAAAGACTAAATTCTTGATTTTCATAGTAGGCTGAATTAGTCTTTCACAAATTTTCTAGATCATGAAAATGGTTAAGTCATTTTGAATAAGTTGTTTAAAATTACATATGGTGTAATTTTAGATAAAAATTTGGTGACTTTTAGGGCACATCTACCCTAGATCTTTGGATACCAACTTCATAATAGCATCCATTGGGCATGAAGCCAAGCTTAATCTTGAAAAAACTGATCTCATTTAAAAACCTATCTTACGAATCTTCATGAACCTAACTAACTTTGGATTAGAACTGATCTGTGGAGTCTTGAAGGATGAACACTAAAAATGACTCCAACTATCTGATTTTTATTATGAAACCCGGATCTCAAATGATCCGTGCACGGTCTGCAAGTGGCCCAAAACTTATATACAAAAGAGAAAATCATACATGTTTCAAGTGAAATATGCGAGAGAGTGAAAAAAACTTATTAAAAATAAAAGCTGATACTAATAGCAAGACATGTTCTCAATCACACTTAGAGGAATTGAAAACTACATTATTATATATAAGGAAAAATTCCTTTTAAAAAGTAATGCATCAAATAAAACCCATAATGTTATTGTAAGTTCTTCACTATCCAATTTTGACAATTAGAAAACATTATTTTTTTTGTAATTCGTAATCATTTAGGAGACACTCCGCATTGTATCAAATTTTGAATGCTTACTAGGCTTGGCTCTCTCTTGATCCCATTTAAGCACAAGGTTGCCTTCATTAAAGCTTATGGATACTACTTTCTTGTCAAAACATTTTTTGATATGAGCCTTATTCAGCTCCATATCTTGCATGGCATGACCTCTTAATTCTTCGAGATCTATGAGTTCTCGCATATCTAATCTCCATTTCCTCAAACTCAAACATTTCCAACTACCTGATGAGCTCTAAAACTGGAAATTCAAGAGATATTAGCAACATTTCTTCCTTACCATAAAAAAATTTGTAAGGAGAGATTCCCATTGACCTTTTGGGAGTGATCCTATCATCCCATAAGGCTGATTTTAATTTCATGTGCCATGTTCTTTGATTTTCATCTAAGGTCCTCCTTATGATTCTCAAAAGGTTCTTGTTAGTTGATTTAACATGGCCATTACCTTGGGGATAATAGTTTGAGGAGGTGCTCAAGTATATGCCATTTTTAATATCCCAATCAAATATATTTGTGCCAAGGAATGCCAAAGAATTATCAGAAATGATGGTGGAAGGAACACCAAACCTAGTCATAATGCCTTCATAAAAGTCTAGGATGTTGGCCTTGTTTTCTTCCTTGAATGAAGTTACCTCTATCAATTTGGTGAAGTAGTCGGTGGCTTTAAGAATCCACTTATGACATAAGATTGAATGCATATTGATTACCTTAATAAAATCCAACCCCATTATATAAATAGTTAATTTATAGAAATGGGGTGGAGTGGAAGAGTTGTAAGCCTTTATTTTCCTATGAAAAAGGAAAACTTCTTACACTTTGTGATCTAATCATGATAATACTTGAAGATATTTAGACAATAATAGATGCCCTTCGGAGTTTCGAGTTTTGTGGTGTTTAGAGAAAAATGATATCCTTCTTCTCCATTATGAAATTTATGATAATTTTTCTCAATTTGACTTGATTCAATGCATCTAAGGATTACACCATTTACATTTTTTTAACAAAATTTCCTTAGCAAGCACATAAGGGATGGTGGAGTCTGAAATACCTTCTCTTCATTCTACTAAAGCCTTGAGAACAATGATCTATTTGTAGAAAGTTCAATATGTAAGGCATCGATAGTGTGTAAGCAAGGCATCATTTGGTCATTATTGATCATGTTGGAGCACGAGGAAAGCCTCTTCGCCAATTTTTGGTTTGAAGCTAGCTACCCACATAGCCATTTGGCCTTAACCAATTTAATCACTTTGATATTTGTTGGTGCCATTTTTGAGCTTACACGCTTTTCCCTAAACTTTTCCTTCATTTTGCGTGCTTTGAAATGTTTTTCTCTTAAATTGGTGGTCTATAACTTTTCCCTCTAGATTGAATGCCTTGAAATGCTCATAAACTTATTGTTTTTCCCCAATTTGAAATAAATCTACATGTATGCCCTGTTTTGTGCCCTAATTTTTGAAAATCTACGGGCTCAGTCATTTTTCCTTTTTGCCCAATCGTGGAAGTTTAAAATTGATCAATTTGCACTTGTATGCCATTAAAAATCCAATTCCATGATAAAAATGCTTTGAAAACATGTTTCAATTGGTTCAATTTCGAGAAATTTGTCATCCTTAGAGAAAAATTAAATTCTAGGGCATCCTTGGCATTTTACGTGTTTTTCCAATCGGCGAGCATCATTTGCGGTCAATTTCATCTTGCATTCATGGGCGTCATTTGGTAATTTCTACATTTTTAAACGGTCATATGGGCATCCTTTTCCCATCAAATTTTAGCTCAAAAATCTTCTCCTACGTGGCTTGTTCTAATTGGCGAGGATAGCAGAATTTTTCTTAACTTATCACTTTTTGCTTTTTTGGTAAAGAGAAAATTTGGTCCCATGGCTCCACTTTACTCTGATTGGTTCTAATGTTGTTGACGTGTCCTCTTTTGATTGGATGAGAAGTAGCGGGTATTTTTGTGCCTTAAGGAATTTTGGAAAAAGAGTTAAAGTGTAAAGAAAATGCCTAGGACCCCTGATGAATCGAGAATGGCACACGTGGTGGCTTGAAGCCAAGGACAAAATTGTGGGTGGTCGGGTTCTTTTAAAGTTTTTTGACTTTATTTGGTTAAAAGATTAAAGTCACAAAATAATACGAGAACTCCATAACAAATCACAAGTGGACACGTGTCACGTTTGCATCAAAGGTGGGAATGGAGGCTGGCAAAAGACTTAGAATTTTTACTTTTTGGTGAAAGGGAACAAAAGTTGTGAAAAGGGCCACGGGTCCACTAGGCCAATCGGGAGTGGACATGTGGAAGGGAAAGGCATAGGTTTGGAAGTGCGGAGGAAATTTTAAAAATTTCCTTCATAGAATATGATTAAAATATGAAATAAGAGCGCTGCCGCATGACCAATCAAGTGAGGACACGTGTTACTGCGGGAAGGTGGAGCCACGGAGCAAAAACGGAAAATTTGAATTTTTCCAAAAAGAGGAAAAATGTTTAAAATTGAGCCATGACTCCGTATCTAGTCATATTGCGCCATGTGTCAGGCCCAAATCTCAACGGCAGAGCGCGGAGGAAATCGAGAAATTTTGCAAATTTCCAAAAAAGGTGGAAATGTGTAGAATCGGTCCGCGATTCCAATGGGGCCCACTTTGGGACACATGTCAAGCCCGTTTTCATGAGGTGGAGATGCGGGGATATTTTGGAAAATTTTCCTTTTTCCAAAAAGGGTAAAATAGCAGAATCGAGCCGCGATTCCATTGGGACCCACATTGGGACACGTGTCAAGCTCATTTTCAAAGGGGCGGAGGGGCGGAGAAAAATGTCAAATTTTTACATTTTTCCAAAAATTTTAAAATATAAAAAAGTGATCCCAAGCCCATTTCCAATCACATTATGACACATGGAGGGCTCAGATTAAAGGATAAAGGAAGATCAATGGTAACTGTGCATTTTTCAGTTTGGCTGCCATTTGAGCTCCAGGAAGCTTGGAGATGTGATTTTTGCATCAATTTTCACCAAAATTTTGGAAAATTCATGTCGTTTGTTCATGCAAGGACCAATGCAATCAGTTTTGAGGATCAATTTGAAGATTAGAGATGTTTTTGAAATGAATTTTTTCCCTAACCTGTCCAAAAACGTGAAATATCAGAACCAAAAGTTGCAGAGTCAAAATTTTGGAGGGATAAGGATGAGATAATGAAAGGAAGGGGGTATGCATGCTTTGAAGATGAAAAACGTTCTTCCACAATGGATAATGATGTGAATTTTGCAATGATTCATCTCTTTTTGAGACAATTGGTAACTTTTTGGACGTGTTCTGTTAAACGTCCCTGTCTGCGAATCATGAGAAATTTTTGTAACAAATTTGATCCTTTGGCATATTATTTTCTTGGGAAAGAAGGCTCGAAGGAGATTGAATGCTATATATTGCATGAATTTTTCATGCAAAGGGTTGGAAGAGTTTAAAAAAGTCGGAAAACTAAAAATTTCACGGGAAAATCTAGGAAGAAGCCCATTCTCTGAGTGACCACTTGAGAAACTCATGTAACTCTCTCTGTATTAGATTTCAAATCATGTTAAGTTGGTTGCACATGTATAGCCATTAACAAGCTCTGAGATTATTTTTTAAAACATTCCCTTGCTGATAAATCTAATCATTTTTGAGTTATTTTGTGTTGTCTTTGGGAAAAATCTGTGAATGCTTACATTTCAGAATGCATTTCAAATTTGTGTTTCTTGTTTCTGTTGCAGTCTTGTGTTTAAAATCTCTCTTGATCATACATGGTCTCATTTCTTGTGATAGTTTAGTGGCATTTTCAATCTCACATTCGGAAGAGCTTTCATCTAATAAAGAGATAAACAAATTTAAAATCACTTTACCTTCCTTGACTTCAGAGATTGTTTGTAAACCTTTGGGTGCACCTTAGGTCATGATTAAATAGTGATTGCTAAATGCTTCATTGGTTCATTATAACTCAAGATTTTGTGATAGATGATCAAAGATTGTGTGGAAAAGTGCAGATCTGGGCCTCCATTTGATGCAGATATCCTGGTTGAAGGGATGATTAACCATTATGATAATTTCTACTATTAAGTTTCTCCATATTTTGCTAAAATCCTCAAAGAGTCTTGTGGACCTTAGTGCATCTTTGTCTAAACTCCCACCCAAAAATCATTCAAAACAACTAATCCTACCCTATTTTACCCCTGTTTTGACCTGTATACCCATAGAAGATCAAAATCCATTTGCTAAAGTATGTAGAACAGATTAGGATTTCAAAATGTCTTCAGTAACCCTTTCCTTGCATTGAAAGTATCTCCATAATCTCAAAGTGACAACTTGTGAAAGTAATATTTGGAGTGTTGATCATATTTTCCCAAGGCCCTTTTCATACTATTTACACAAATTGAGGGGTATCTTCATCTCTTTCACCATTTGAGGGTTACAAAATAGGTTCTCTTACCTTGGTTGAAAGGCACAACCTAAAACGGTTAGTACAAGATCAAGTCCTATTTGAGTGCTATCCATCTCTCTACAAATTTGAGTGCCAGTTAGATCATATCCCCGGCTACAAAACAACACACACCATGATCCATTTGTTTTTAAGCTTCATGTCATATCTTTGATGCTACTCAGAATGAAAAGGAGAACAAATTTGGCTACCAATGCAAGTAATTACCTATTACCTAATGCAGATTTTATGCCATATCTTCATCTCCTTCACCATCAATTTCATTCCACATATTTGATGTTGTTGCAGATTTTATGTGACAAACTTCACTTAATGTATGATAAGGTACTGGTATTTATAAATTATAATAGCAAGGAGTCACCACTAAGGAATTTCACCTAGTTTGTGCAAATGCACTATGAAGATTTATCAAATGACTGCAAATATCAGCACTATGCAAAGTTTTAACAGATCGATCTTCTTTACTCAAATTTTCAACTATGGTGCAAAGTTTGAGGCAACAAATTGGAGACACTTGAAAATATCAAACTCAGAACTCTACTCTTCATTCCAACCTTATAAATCTGATTAGAAGATGATGCTCAGATTTGTAATTGCACATAAATCACATAAGAAGTATTACCAGGGATCTGAAACACTGAAATATTGAATAATGTCCCCGTAATGGCGCCATTGGTGTTGGTACCCAAATTTGTTCTCCTTTTCATTGAAAGCAGCATCAAATATGTGGCATGAAGCTTGAAGACATATGGATCATGGTGTGTTTCATTTTGTAATCGGGGATATAATCTAAGCGGCACTCAGATTTGTGGAGAGATGGATAACACTCAAATAGGACTTGATCTTGTCCTAAGCTGTTTTAGGTTATGTATTTCAACCAAGGTAAGATAACCTATTTTGTAACCCTCAAATGGTGAAGGAGATGAAGATATCCCTCAATTTGTGTAAATAGTATGAAAAGGGCCTTGGGAAAATATGATCAACACTCCAAATCTGATTTTCATAAGTTGTCACTTCTAGATTCGGAGATACTTTCAATGCAAGGCAAGGGTTATCAAGCGTTTTGAAATATTGATATGTTCTACATACTTTAGAAAATGGATTTTGATCTTTTGTGGGTATACGAGTCAAAACAAGAGTAAAATAGGGTAGGATTAGTTGTTTTAAATGATTTTTGGGTGGGAGTTTAGACAAGACAAACCAAGGTCCACCGAGACTCTTTGAGGATTTCGAGAAAAATATGGAGAAACTTAACTTGATAAAAGTATCAAAATGGTTAATCATCCCTTCAACCAGGATATGTGCATCAAATAGAGGACCAAATATACACTTTTCCACACAATCTATCACAAAAGCTTGAATTATAAGGAACGATGAAGCATTTAGCAATCACTATTTAATCATGACCTAAGGTGCACCCAAAGGTTTACAAACAATCTCTGAAGTCAAGGAAGGTAAAGTGATTTTAAATTTGTTTATCTCTTTACACGATGAAAGCTCTTCTGAATGTGAGCTTGCAAATGCCACTAAATATCACAAGAAATGTGACCATGTATGATCAAGAGATATTTTAAACATAAGACATAGCAGGAAAAAAGAAACAAAAATTTGAAATGCATTCTAAAATGTAAGCATTCTGAATTTTCCCAAAGACAACACATGATAACTCAAAAATGATCAGATTTATCGGTAGGGAATGTTTTGAAAAATAATCTCAAATCTTGTTAATGGCCATACATGTGCAACCAACTTAACCTGATTTGAAATCTGATACAGAGAGAGTTACATGAGTTTCTCAAGTGGTCACTTAGAGAATGGGCTTCTTCCCAGATTTTCCTGTGAAATTTTTAGTTTTCTAGGATTCTTTAAACTCTTCCAACCCTTTGCATGACAAATTCATGCAATATATAGCATTCAATCTCCTTTGAGCCTTCTTTCCCAAGAAAATAATATGCTAAAGGATCAAACTTGTTACAAAAACTTCTCATGATTCATAGGAAGGACGTTTAACGAGAACACGTCCAAAAATTTGCTAGTTGTCTCAAAAAGAGATGAATCATTGCAAAATTTGCATCATTATCCATTGTGGAGGCACATTTTTCATCTTCAAAGCATGCATACCCCCTTCCTTTCATTATTTCATCCTTATCCCTCCAAAATTTGACTCTGCAACTTTTGGATCTGATATTTCACATTTTTGGATGGGTTAGGGCAAAAATTCATTTCAAAAACATCTCTAATCTTCAAATTGATCCTCAAAACTAATTGCATTGGTCCTTGCAGGCAAAAATGACACGAATTTGCCAAAAATTTGTGAAAATTGATGCACAAATTGTATCTCCAAGCTTTCTAGAGCTCAAATGGTGGCCATACTGAAAAATGCATAGTTACCATTGTTCTTCCTTTATCCTTTAATCTGAGCCATCCACGTGTCATAATGTGATTGGAAATGGGCTTGGGATCACTTTTTGATATTTTAACACTTTTGGAAAAATGTAAAAATTTGACATTTTTCTCCGCCCCTCACCCTTTGAAAATGAGCTTGACACGTGTCCCAATGTGGGTCCCAGCAGAATCACGGCTCGATTATGCTATTTTACCCCTTTTTGGAAAAAGGAATTTTTTCCAAAATATCCCCACATCTCCGCCTCATGAAAATGGGCCTAACACGTGTCCCAAAGTGGGCCCCATTGGAATCGTGACTGATTTTACACATTTCCACCTTTTCTTAGAAAGTTGAAAAATTTCTCGATTTCCTCCGTCGCTCCGCCATTGAGATTTGGGCCTAAAACGTGGTGCAATATGACTGGATACGGAGTCACGACTCAATTTTAAACATTTTTCCTGTTTTTGGAAAAAAGAAAATTTTCCGTTTTCCTCTGCGGACTCTGCCCTCCCCGAGGACACATGTCCTCACGATTAGCTACGGGTAGCACTCTTATTTCATATTTTAATCATATTCCGTGAAGGAAAAATTTTAACATTTCTTCTACACTCCCACACCTCTATCTTTCCCCGCCACTTGTCTACTCTTGATTGGCCCGTAGATCCGCGGCACTTTTCACAACTTTTTTCCCTTTCGCCAAAAAGAAATTCTTTTCTAAGTCTTCCGCCAGCCTCCATTCCCACCTTTTATGCAAACGTGACATGTGTCCACCTGTGATTCGCTGTGGAGTTCAGGATTGTTTTGTGACTTTAATCTTTTATCTAAATAAAGTAAAAAAACTTCAAAAGAACCCGACCACCCGCAATTCCATCCTTGGCTCTGAAGCCGCCATGTGTTCCATTCTGATTCGTTGCGGGCCCTAGGCATTTTCTTTACACTTTAACTCTTTTTCCAAAATTCCTTAAGGCATAAAAAGACCCACTACTTCTCATCCTATCAAAAGAGGACATGTCTACAATGGAAAGAGTTTGCGAGAATCGAATCGGAAACGAGGCACCACGAAGTAGTTGCACTCCAACGGAATCGTGAAAGCTCCAGTGATAGCAAGAAAAAAATTGATCAGTAATGGAAGAACTTGCTCAATAGAAACAAAGATTGCATAGAGGAAAGACAACAGAGTGTCTTGGCATGCTCATAAATGAATAGAAAAGGGGTACATATAGGGTGCTGAGTAACCCTAGTGCATGACACATATGAAACCCTAAACCTAACCCTAAACCTAACCCATGTGAGATGACCCTCCAACATGAGAGGAGGACACATAGGAAAACTCACACTAACACCCCCCCTTCATCGAATCTAGGGTAGAAGGCTGTGATGAGTCAGACGGAAGAGGAAGACACTCCTAAACAACTAAGAAAGATGTGTCAATGGGGCCCGGCAACTAAAGGCCTAATAAGGTGCCCATATACAAACACAATCTTCCTAGAAGAAGAAGAAGAAAAGAAGGACTAAATAGCCCTAAGAAGATGGGCAGCTGCAGAAGACCTCACCCTAAGAAGAGACCATAAATGAAGAAACTTGATCTCAGTGAAAGGCTTGGTGAATAAGTCTGCAATCGATCACCGTCGAATGTATTGAATGTTGATGATACCATCATGAATAAGCTCCCGTATGAAGTGCATATGGATCTCAATGTGCTTTGTCTGCTGATGCTGAACTGGATTTCTACAAATAGAGATAGTGCTTGTGTTATCATAGTAGATAATGGTAGGCTATCGAAAGTGGATGCCAGACTATGTCAGAATACCCTGTAGCCAAATAGCCTCTGTGGCAGTGTTAACTGCTCCTCTATATTTTACCTCTGTAGATGATATCGCAATTGCATTCTGCTTCTTGCTAGACCAAATAATAGGACCCGAACCAAGAGAGAAACTGTAGCCAGGAGTAGATTTCTGATGATCTAATTCACCGGCCCAATCAAAATCTATGAACCCAATCAAGTCAATATCAACCCCTCCATGATAGTGTATGCCATCAACATAAGTGCCATGAACATAATGAAGGATCCATTTAGCTACTTTCCAATGCATCTCATGTGGCTCTTGCATGAATCTAGACATGATCCCAACAACATATGATAAATCCGGTACAGTGTGAGTCAAGTAGATCAAGCTCCTAACTAACTGTCGGTAAAGAGTACCATCAACCAAGGGAGTAGAGAAATCTGAAACGAACTTAACCCCAGAAAGAAAAGGAGTAGGAGAAGACTTGTAATCAGACATCTAAAACCGAGCTAGCAAATCAAGAGCATACTTAGGTTGCAAAATCAAGATTCCTGAGTTAGATTGTGAAATCTGGATCCCAAGGAAGTAATGAAGCAGACCTAAGTCAGTCATGGAAAACTTGTTGGCTAAGGCAATCTTCACATAATCAATAATAGAGGAAGAGCTGCATGTGATCAACAAGTCATCAACATATAGAACAAGAATGAGTATGGAGTCATCTTGTCGTAGAATATAAACATTTGGATCAGAGTGACACCTAGTAAACCCTGATGTAAGTAAGGAGTCCATCTTGGCATACCAAGCCCGAGGGGCTTGTTTAAGGCCATAAAGAGACTTCTTTAACTTACAAACAAGGGAGGAATCTTAGACATAACCTGGAGGTTGTTCCATATAGATCTATTCCTCTAGGTCACCATGAAGGAAGGCACTCTTAACGTCCATTTGATGGAATTTCCATCTGTTTGCTACTGGAAATGGCTAGGGTCAGTCAAATAGAAGTCATCTTCACACCGGAGAAAAGGTTTCTATATAATCAACCCCAGATATTTGGGAGAAACCCTTAGCTACTAATCATGCTTTAAAATTTTTGACGTCTCCATCTACTCCATACTTTGTTGGAACACCCACTTACACCGAATGATTTTTCTTCCTTTCGGAAGAGTGGTGAGATCCCAAGTATCATTCTTCATGAGAGAGGAATACTCCTCATCCATGGTAGAATCCCACTCAGGAATACCAGAAGCCTCTCGGAAAGACTGTGGATCAGAAGCAGAGGCAAAGAAAGAGTGGGGTCCAACGAAATCTGAGCGAGTACATCTCATATCTGAAGTATCTCCAACTAAATCTCCAGCACTTTGCAAAGTTTTCCTGGCCCAAAGGGGACCAGGAGGATCAGGCTCAGAGTTAGAAGATTCTTCACTTGAGTGAGAAGGGACATAGTCCTCGTCATCACTACTATCAGAATCAGAAGAATCGGAAGAAATAAAATGTTGGGTATGCCCTATAATTCAATTTTTTCGCTAAGGAAGACAAATTTCTCAAAATTGAACCAATTGAAACATGTTTTCAAAGAATTTTTTATCATGGAATTGGATTTTCAAAGGCATACAAGTGAAAATCAATCAATTTTAAACTTCCAAAATTGGGAAAAAAGGAAAAATGACAGAGCTTGTAGATTTTGGAAAAATTATGGCACAGACAGGGCACACATGCATATTTCTTTCAAATTGGGGTAAAACAACATGCTTTATGATCATTTCAAGGCATTGATACGGAGGGGAAATTTGCAGACCACCAATTTAAGAGAAAAAATGTTTCAAAGCACACAGAATGAAGGAAAAATTTAGGGTAAAATGGTGCAAGCAAAAAATGGCACCAACAATATCAATATCATATTCCATCGATTTGTTATCCAACCAACTATCTTCTCATTCAAATCCATATTTAAAAGAAAATCTCTCACCCAAGATTGAGATACCATGAGGTGAATTTTTTTGTTAAATATCAAATGTATGAATTTATTCAACCTTCTTATAATGGCGAGAACATGTTTCTTGATGAAATAATATTTCACCTCATAGTCTTCTAGATTTTGGCTAAAGAAAGTAATTTACTATTCCATTTTTTTAATTTATCTTCACCAACATGCGAGATATTGTGTCGGTGCCTCTAAAGGAATATAAAGTGTAATCCTTAGTGAAATAAGGGTTGATGAGAGCTGGGGTTTGTGAAATTTATTTCTTAATAGCTTCAAAGGTAGTTTTTTCCTTCCATGCGGTCCACTTGAACACCAAATTATATTTCAATATGGATGTCGGTGAATTAAAATGATTTTTAAAATTTTGGATGAAGCATCGGTAAAGTTAACCCTTACGAGGAAACTTTGCAATGCCTTCTTATGGATTGGAAATGATAGATCCAAAATAGCACTAACCCTTTTTGGGTCTATTGTAAGCCCTTGTTTGGAGATGACATGGCCTTAAAGCTTGCCTTCATGAGATAGGAAGATACATTTTTGGGATTGATAGAGACCCCAAATTTTGTACACCTTTCAAATACCTTCCTGAGGTGAAAGAGACGGTCTTATACATTTTTGAGAACACTATGATATTATCTAGATATACAACAATAATTTTTTTATTATACATTTGCACGCCATATCCATGGCTCTTTAAAATGTTGCCTCTACATTAGAAAGAACAAAAGGCATTGTCTTGTATGCATAGATTCCCCATTTTGTGGTTAAAGTAATTTTGAAATGGTCTTCTTCATTCACCATGATTTGGATGAATCCTGAATATCCATCAATAAGGAAAACCTATATGAGACTGCCATCGTCTAAAGAATTTTCTCCATGGAAAGAAAAAATAGTAGTATTTCAAAGATGCCCTGTTCATATCTCTAAAGTCAATGCATAGCTTTGATTTATCCATTTATTTTTTTTTCATTGGGACCATGTTCACAACCCATGTTGAATGTTTGATTGGGAAAATATTTTTTTCTTCAATCATCTTGTTCAGTTCCTTCTTCAGAGTGAATCGATCCATGTGTTGAAAGGCCTATGTTTTTTTCTAATAGGATTAACCATGGGATTCAATTCAATAGTACGATTTGCTAAATCAGGATCAAAACCTTAGAGATATTCATAATTCCATGCAAGGACATTAAAAAATTATTGATGCACTTCTAAAAAAGCATCTTTTTCTTGGGTAATACATAGCTTCCCAAATTCGAGTAACTTATCTTTTCCAACTGAAATGAGTTCATAGTCCTTTTCTTTAACTATCATGTTTACCTTTTCATTTCTCATTTGGTCGTCTAGGCTGAAAATGGATTCTAAGGTAACTAATCCTTGGGAAACTTGTTTGACCTTAGTTGGATAATTTATCCCCCATATTGTTGTTTTAACTATTCTAGTTAATTAGAGAAAACTTAGCTTGTTTTTGTATGAATTTGATGTTCTACTAGTCATTCCTAAAGACTTTCCTATTTATGTTATTGTTAGGTACCATGGGACTCAATACTAATTTTACATGTGGTTGTTATTTTCCTCTTATTAATTCATCAACAACATTGAATCTTCCACCTACCACATCTAGTTTGTGTGCATGTTTGTTTTCTTCTCTTGGTATGATGTAAATATTGAAAGAATAAAAATCCTCTATGAGGTTCTATACCCTATTCTTGTAAGCTTTAAACTAATTAATATTAGATACATTTATTCCTTTGACTTAGTTGATAATTATCTCACTATCCCCAAAAGTTTGTAGTTGTTTGATTTTATTTTCCCTCGCCAAAAATCCTTGTATGAGAGATTCATACTCTGTTGAGTTATTAGAACAACTAAATTAAAATCTAAAAGAGGAGGAATATCTTATACCAATAAGAGACACAAGCATTACGCCTCCTCCGATTTTTGTCTATTTCTTGATTCATCAAAAAAAAAATTTCCATAGGCCATTGTCTTATTCATCTTTGATTTCATAATGTCAAGAATATGAAAAATTTCTTCCCTATATAATAGATACCAAGGTTAGCTTCTTGAAATTGTTTATATGGATAAAAACTATGATACTCAATTCCCCATTCATCCAATAATGAATCTAGGATACCCTCAATTTGAGTATCCACCTCTTGGATGCTTGGATGATATTATTGATAAAAAATAGTGCAATTTACATTGTTGGGGATGGGTGTATAAGGTTCTTTCTATATAGTATGCATCAATAGATTTATACCTCATAATGATATTGGTACCATATCTGGTTATAAAGAGCATATGTGACCAATCTATGGATACATATCCTCTAATTTTGGAAGTGAAATCCCACAAGAGGAAAAAATAAATGAAAAATGTAGATCAATGATGATCACATCTTATAAAGCGAGAAGTTGGGGTATGCATGTAGTGTAATACTTAGGCCTCTTATAACCCCAAAGGTACTAATTGTGGTCCCATCCAATTGCACAGTATCTTGAGAGAGAATCATATTCAAGACCAAATTGATCTACTCTCTGTTTACGAATTACTAATATACTTACCCTAGAGTCTATCAAGCAATTGTGCACCAATTGATTTTCTATAATAAGAGACACATAGAAGGGTGGTGGATTTGTGACTTTACCTAATTGATCATATTTTTGCTAGAGTACATTGGTGAGCACAAATGTTTCCTTATCCTTAGGCATCTCAAGAAAAGTAAGAAGATCGATAATGACAACTGTAAAATATCTCTCTATTCAAGGATGGCTAAGGATTCCACATGGATATGCTTACATTACTTTTATTCATCTAATCTAGGATGTTAAAAGAAGCACCTCCATGTTTCTACAATAGAGGCACTACATTTTCCCTTCTTGATTTTTCAATTTACAACTTTTCTTTAATTTATGGATCCACATCATGCCACGACCTTCCCTCATCTTGTGGATTTAGATTGTTTTGAGGGTTTGTAGTGTATTACGGTTTGTTTCATTTCACAATTTTATTGGTGAAGCTTTCAGCCCACTAGAGTCTCTGATTGCCTAATTTGAGGATGTGGACATGGAGAGGTAAAGGGTGGGATTTTTATTTCCACATGTCTTATTTTTACCCTTGTGTTTGCGACCACACTTGATTAAGGAATTTAAATACTTTCCTGCATTTTATTGATGTCATATAACTCTTTCATTTGCCAATTGACAAGTCAAGTATAACTTGGCGACATTTCTTACACAATTTCTGTTGTGGGCTCCCTTTCGAGGTATGGATTATGAGAGGGATGCATTTTACACAACTAATTATTGGTTGAGGATTCCATTAGTACAAGTTGCTTCACTATGAGGAAGGTTGCGAGGAAAGCACCATTCGTAATCTTGCACAAGATTATTTTACACTTGGGACCAAGGCCTTTGATGAACTAGATGCATTTGGATTATAGGATTGGAATGGTTTTACAAGAGTAATTTGATTATGTGGAGTTGTTTGGAATGAAGTTATTGTATATGGATAAGGAGGTTTGCTATGTTAGTAAGCCCTGAAATTTTGATCTCATTTCCTTTTTAGAGAAACCAACTCATTTCCAAAAATTTCATTTGTTTCATGACCTCCTGTAATACACTTGAAGAACATGTAGAGGTAGAGATTTATTTGGGATTTTGATTCTTAGGGATGTAATCAGGTATAAATTATGAGTTTTATAAGGTGTGGGTGTCCCTAGTTCTATGAATATAGGAATTGGATCTCGAAGGGTATGTTTTCCCACCTGAATGATACTATTTTCATCTCTAATGACAATTTCATAATCATATGGTAGATTTATGCCTCCCATGGAATGGATCATGATTGAAATATCACTATTCAAGGAATTTAGATAAAAAAGAAATACATATTGAGGTGCATGTCTTACCACTTTAGGGATTCAGTCATAAGTCCTTTGAAATATTATGTTGAAGTCAAACATTTACTCACTAGGTGCTCTTTTTGTTGTTGTTAGCTACTCCACCAAGGATACATGATCTGATTTATCTTCAAAATTGTTACAATGAGCCTCCCCTATCTCATACCATGTGGTGATAGAGTTTACCCTTAAGCCTCTATACCATTGAAAGGATTTTACTTAAAAGAAGCTACTAGTGATGTGACTAATACATTGTCTTATGTCACATGATATACTAAAAAATATTAGCAAAATATTTGATATTATAAATAGGGCTTGGATCATTATCTTTAGTGAATAAAGGAACACTCTTGAGGACACAACTAAAATTTCATCATATTGGGAAGAAGTAGCGAGAATCCCCAAGTAAATGTGAAAAAATCTTGGTTTTGTTTGTTATGCCATGAATATGATGGGTCTTAAAACCATGGAAGATATTAAGAAGGGCCTACTGAGGAGGAGTAGAAATAAATCAGTCTAGAGGTGATGGGGATCTTCAAATCACTCTGCCTCTTCTCCTTTTCTTGGTGATAACTGAAAGTAATCAAATGTCTCTTCTCTTGTTATATTTGATCTTGTTTGGATTATTCTCATGAAATGGTAACTTTAGATGCTAAAACCAGTAGATGAGATAGTCATATTTGCCAAATGTGTTAAATAATTACCTCAAAAGGTGGAAATAATTATGTTACTCACCAAAAGCTGAACAAAAAAACCAAAATGTCCCACCGAGCATGCCAAAAATGTTAACTCCAAACTTTGCACCCTTGAATATTCTTTAGCGAATATTAAAAACTTTGGGTAACATGGGATGATATCTCAAGTGTGGGATGTATGAAATGAGATCAATCTCCAAATAAGACTAGTTCCTCTCGGGTCTTAGCCTAGCACAACTAACCTACAACCTAATAATGAAAATAATCTAAATCTAAACTATGTTTTCAATGGGTCTAAAATTAAGAGAGAGAGAGAGAGAGAGAGAGGGAAAATAGGAGGAAAAATCAAAATAAGGTGATGCACCAAACTAAAAAAGGGTTCAAACCTGGCTTATTGACATGGTTGAAACTATCATGTAAGAAATCAAAATAAAATCAGAGCTCTATAAGGAAGGAATACACATATTCAAAGAAAGAAAAGAGGGTTAAAAATTCACATTCAATACAAAATGCATAAAGGAAAACCAAAATTAAATTTCATTAAATGATATTACTTGCATTTATAGAAGTAAAGGTTAGGAAAATTCTCACAATTTTTACGAGAGATCCAAAGCATGTAATATTAAAGAAAAATATTACAACTCCGCAAGAGGGAACTCTTTTCATATGTGAGGGAACTTATATTTATATGGTTTCATGAAATGGAAAAGATGAGGAAGATAGAGGAAATGATGGATGATCTGGAACTAATCACCTATGAAATTCACATTAAATGAGTGTGGGTGCAATGATTTATCTTTTGATTTTTCTTGTATTATAGAATGGATGCATCCAAATTTTGCCACCAACTCCAATATGACCCTTGAGTCTATCACACGCTATCAAACTATGTAGAATGATGTACTCCTTTATCAAATTTATGTTGTTAAGGTAGTTGGATATCCGGTTTGAAGTGCTTCATGGGTTTTGATATCTCCCATAGTTTTTACCATGGTATTTCAACTTTTATTCATCTCAAAGATGCTCACAATCTTCCTTCTACCTTATTTGATGATGGAAAACACTTCATTCTATGCGTGACGATACAATTATTTAATTGTGGATATCTTGATTCATTATGTGGGTTAAAGATAACCCATGGGATGATTACCTTTTAGTAAGCCCATAGAACACCAAGTTAGTTTTATGCAGCTTTTCAACCTAGCTGATTTTATGTATTCATCTATGGATAGACCATTTCGTGATACTCTGTCTAATTTTACATTGGGGACTTATTTCCTTAGTTCCGCAAAAGTTTTGCAAGACTGAATATTTCCAATTACAGTCTATTTCCTTACGTTTCTCACCCCTTTTTTCTATGGGTTAGGAAGAACCGTGGAACACAAAGTTTCCAATTTTTGCATTAGGTTGAATTAGTCTTCTGCGACTTTTATAGATCATGAAAATGGTTGAGTCCTTTTGGATAAGTTGTTTATTAAAATTACATAAGGTGTAATTTTAGATAAAAGTACTCAAATAAAATTATAAAATACCAATGCCGACCCCTCTCTAAAAGGTAATTTTCAACCCGATTGGATTAGCCCATATGTTATTATTGAACACCTAGGGCATGGTATCTATAGTCTTACTGACCCTCCTTGAAAATCCTATAAAAATCCTATGAATGTTATGCACCTTAAAAATATTACACTTATATATTTACACCCTTAGGGGGTAACCACCTTCACCCCCCCCCCCCAATACTTGATAAAACACTCTTTTTATTGGTCGATACTCGATTGTTGAGGGTTTCTTAATATGGAGCTCACTTTATAAACACACATAGGGGGGGGGGCATCCTTATTCCTCCCATTTAGCTAGTTATCTTTATAATTTGCAATAAAAATACAAATACATTATTTTATATCTTAATGAGATGCATTCTTCCTTTCTTATACTACTCTATGTCACATCTTTGATTTTCATGTTACTATGGTTCATAATATGTTTTTATCATTTTTCATAGATACATGCACGTTCAAATGGTATATTTAGGTGAATTTAGGTCATTTATAGGTTGTTCCATGATGTTTGATACTTGTTCCTATCCATTACCAGTCCTACTAAGGCTCCTCAAAGTATCTACCATTTCTCACTTACTTATAAGGTGCTTGTTTTCATGCATTTTTCAAGCCTAAAAATTCAAAACTTGAACCATGAAAAATAAGCCAAAGGTGAAAACATACTTCTAACCCTCCTAAAACCCTCTCTAGGTCACGTTTTCTTCCATATATTGATGATAATAACATTTTACGCCATAATAATAGACTACATAATAATGTATGAATTATTGAAATGATGTGATAAGTTTAATTATGTCATTCGACAAAGTTCAACTAAAGACTAGTTCTTGGCGAGGCTTCAAAAGGCTGTTTTAGCCATTTCAAGCCATGTGTGCTTCTCTAGTGAAGGATATGAAATATCATAATCATTAAAAAGTGGTGTTAGATAGCCTTGAAGGTGTTGGAGGAATTTTATGAAAATTTTGGAAAGGTTTTGTGGTTTAGGGACAAACTATGCAAAAGTGAGTTTTTCAGGTATAAGGGATAAGTAGTCAAATTATGAACTTGAAGTTATGCAATTGATGGAAGATCTGAAAGGAATTATTAGATAATAAAATAGAAAATATAAATATTATATAATCCTATTCATGGTGGAAGAATCATATTTTACACAATACTTAATAATCTCTCAAAACAACTAAACACGCATCCACACCTCATTGTCCTGATCAAAACATAGCCATTTTTAGAGTTTGGGAAGAAAATTTTTATAAAACCTATTCCATTAATATTATAATGTTATTTTGAGTCAAAATAATATAACTTTTTACCTCCTAAGACCATTCCATGCTCCAAGAACATTGTTTTCAAGTTGTCTTAAGTGTAGAGTGTGTATCCCATACTTAGCTAGATTTCAGACTTCCACATGTCAAGATTATGATCAAAGAACTCATTATTGTCCATATTTTCCCTTTTCCAATGGGATACTGTGGAAAAAAATGGCACCCTTATGCAATCTCTTTTCCTAGTTCCTCATATGACCCTCTCGAGCTCCACAGGGGGCTTATTTAGATATCTTCAACTCTTGTGCACTGAACTAGATCTCGCCAATTGGCATGATCTTGATAAGGTTCACATTTTTCAGATATTATACATTTTTCCAAGGGGATAGAGGGTACAAAAAATTTCTCCCCCCATGTAAGCCCCCTTTTTCATTCTCATATGACCTTCTCCGACCCTATAGAGAGCTTAACTGGCTAAACCCATCTTGTGCACACTCCACCACAGGATGCCAAGTGTCATCATCTCTCCAAGGAACCATTTTTGTCCATATTGTTCATTTTTACAAGGGTATAGAAGGGAACAAAAATTATTCCCTTTAGAAAACCTAGATTTTAACTCGGCTTCAACCACCCATGGTCACACAACAGTTAACAAGAAAACATGAAAACAAAGCCGAACTTGTTGTTGAGCTAACTTCTTTGAAAAATTATTCATATCCACCATTGTTGATTCCATAGAACCTAAAAAAAAATTAGAGTATGATAGTGATAATGCCCAATATATTCGGAATATCCATGACCATGAAGATTGAGTGTTGCACATAGTTATCCATCCAGAAATTGAAACACAAGATCCCCATGTGAACCTAAACACAAATTGAGCTCACTTGTTTTCATAGAGTTTGTCACTTGGATTATTTTTTTCTATAAAATATTCAAGAATCCATTAATGTCTTCCATGACATATAATTTAAAGAACAACGAGACCCTTCTTCACTTCCCGATGATCTAACAGGCAGAATCACTTGAAAATTGGAGAAAATGATCCTCGAAAAATCTAGTTTCATGTGAGCTATTTTTATACCGTAAAGTACCTATTTTTATAGATATTGAGGAATGTATTTTTTTGGAATCAGTCCCTCCTTGAATAAATTTTCAATTTCTCTGAAGATCCGATAGGTAAAATAATCCAAAAATTTGAGTGAAGGATCCTCGAAAATCTAGTATTATTTGAACTTTTTTTTGCACAATGGAGTTGGTGATTTTTTGATATATGGGGGAATGAATTTTTCTTAGAATTATTCCCCAACTGATGAAAAATTAATTTTACCACTCATTCAGATGAAGGAATCATCCAAAATTTGGAGCGGGAATCTTGGAATAAAATCCATAATTTCAAGATTGTTTTCATTACAATTCGACACCTGTAGTGCACTTACTAACAATAGAATGTGTCCATGGATAGGCATGAATAAAAATAGTAAGTGGTAAAAAAGGTTAATTCTTGACATCTATGGTCCTCTAGACTAGAAAGAAACATCAGGGAGTGAAAACATGGTAAAATTACTAAAAATAATGATCTAGCTAGTACTTACTAAAAATAGAAGGTTTCCATTTTCAGTCTGGAAAGATGTGGAAAATCAGATTTGGCTTATGTTGTTGATTTTTTCCATCATCCCAAGGTTGGGATATTTTCTCGTGGTTCAAGAAAGGAAGAATTATTTATTTGATCAAAGTAATCCATGAAAGGAGCATCGTAAGGTCTGAGGCATCAAGAGCTTCATTCGAGCTCAAGTCTCTAAGTGGACGATCATCATGAGCATGTTGTGAGAAGCTCACTATGAGTGAAGATAGAGGCCACCTCAAGCAATGCATATCTCAAGAAGTGTTTCTAAACACTTGATCCATGCTTGATAATGATATCACATCTTGCAAATCAAATGAAGGAAGAGTTTGCAGTGTTTCAATAGAGGGTGCAAAACAAGAACATGGAGTACACTTTCATTTCAAGGATTAGTATTTACATTAGGGAGAAAGAACCTATATTCATGAGGAAAATTTGAGAAATGTCTGAGTACCATAAGCATGCTTCCACTCAAGTGGCATCTTGGTGAGGAAGTGAGTTGTGAAGAAGAAAAGGATGTCATCATGATCAAAAATGAAATGAGAGATTCATGGAGAAAGCTGAGGAAAATATCTCCTAAAAGTGGGTTGAATTGAGATAATTGAGCTATCAAGGAACTCAAGATCACCATGTGCAAAGAATCAAGGAATCACCTCATTCCATTCTAACCAATGGCCACTTCTCAAGAATCTCATTAGAAGCAATCCTCTATTTACAATGTGAGGGTCTATTTCAATGAATGAAAGATAAACACCAAGAGATTAAATCATCATAGAGATAATTTAAGATCACTGAGGCTAGTTGTGAAATCCTAGAGAGAAATAAAGTGATCCTCACTTTCACTATGAGATCATGCAAGAATCATCATGAGTTTTCCTGCATTCATCTTAGGATCACATCAGAATGCCTCACAAAAGTGTTCCTAAACACTCATTCAATAGTATTAAGTGTTTGTGAATCTTGTATAAAGTGGAGACTATGATCATCATGCTTTAAATCAGTAAGCTCTCCATCATACAAAGCTTTATCTTCATCGGATTAGTCAACCCTTCTCTATTTGTCTTCCTTCTCTCTCCCCACGTTCTAATTTCTCATTAAGGATGTAATTATTTCTATTTCATCCTATTCACTTAAGCAACCCTTAGCTAAAAATTGTAAGAGACATTTTTCAAATAATAAGAAAAAGAATCATTTCTTATGAATACTAAAGTTTACAAGTGATGAGGATAGGTGAAGATTCATGTGGGGGTATATGAGATGACAATTTGTAATGATCTAAATTGGAATGGATTCTTCATTCGAAAGGGTTAGAAATTATTGATTGAATGTATGTTGTTGAGATGACCACTTCTACATCAAGCAATAAAAGATTAAATTCTTCTATTTCTTGTCTTATGTTCCTCTACTCCCTATTTCCAACTTTGAATATATGATAATATTTTAAAACAAAGAAAGGTGTATGCGACTTTGATAAATAAATCGATAGAAGTTAGTGTCTATGATTTGTTATATCTTATCATGGTTTGAATTTTTGTGTTATTCTAATTTGATGTGGACTTACTCTGGTTATTGTATGTGAACTCTCCTAGTGCCTACTCAAAAAAGAACCCTCTTTCTCATTATTTCTCCAACTCCCCTTTACGTCTCTATACTAAAACTTCTTCTATTATACTTCATACACTCATTTTCCATAGGTTTAGTGGAGTTTTCGTGTGTGATCCCCGACTTATTGGCCACCATATATATTTTAGGTAGATTAAATATTTTACATTCAATAATGGGATCCTTCCCATACACAAGAACGAGGAACTTATCTCCATAATATTTGTGAAAACTTAGTAATTTGCAACAGAGGACAAATTATTTTTCTTATAGTTTTGATGATTCTTTTGGGGAGGGGTATACCATCGTGCACCCTCAAAAGATCTCGAAAAATAAAAAAAATTAGAATTTCAAAATTCCATAAAGATTAAAAAAATTAAAATAACCAAAAATTATGTTCGAATGTTCAAAGAGCCTTCTTACAATCCTATTAAAAATATATGAACTTTGTTAGGAAATAAGGGATAAAATACACAGAACAATCCCACACAGAATTGTAATAGTATAAACTAATATGCAAAAAGATATTACAAATCTGAAATAAAAGTGTAGAAAACAAAAGAACACAACACAGAGACAAAATTAAACGTGGTTCACCCAATTTGGGCTATGTCCACCAAGAATCACTTGCTCAGATTTTTATTACAAGCCACCTCTTTCTCTTAATATAGTACCTAGATCTGTTTGGAGCAATGCTAAATAAACTCTCTTGATTTCACACTTGAACTCACACACATCTGAAATGTTACATCAACCCTACCATATGCACCAAATCACATAAATAGGAAAATTTTTATGAAGTTTTAAACTACCACGGGTACCAAAACCATGGGTCAAAAGCTGTCCCAAAACCTATGGGTCAAAAATCCCTGCCTATATGAGAAGAGCATGTTTCTGAAATATGAAAATTGTAGATAATGTACAATTAGTTTAGTGTACAATCTTCAACACTTCCACACATGAAAATAGGCTCCACAACATAACACACTTTTCGAGTTATGTTCCTTTCTAGTGCTTTTAGGAAAAATGGAAGAAATAAGGTATACGAGATGATTGTGCGAGTGGAATTATTGATCCCACATTTGAAGAACAATAAAGAGATGATTTCAGACTTCCCATTGTACATGTAAGAAGAAAATTTACTAAAAAAACCTCTTGAAGGTCATCATAAATAACCGAGTTGTTAAACTACTAGTACTCATTCCTCATGAAGAAGAACCTAAGGAAGAAGAAGAGGAAGAAATGGGTGCACTGTTCCATGAGGATGGAATACTATTATGTTGGTTTTGACTCCACCACTTCATGAAATTACTAAAGGATCAAGAAAGAACTTTTCAAATTTCTACGAGAGATGGAAAGTAACATCTTGATGACCATATCACAACTTTCATCATAGCTGTGGCATTTTTATAGTACAAAATGAAGATGTTGTAGTGCGGTTGTTCATGAAAAAATTATATGATGTCGATGCAGTTTGGTTTTACTACTTTCCATCATGCTCAATTACTGATTAGGAAGATATGAAGAATTTTTTTTAAGAAAGATTTAAGACTATCAAGGATGTTCATGCCCTCCTTTCTCAACTTACCTAGATGAAGAAAGAAATGCAAGAGTCTATGAGAGATTATGTTCAATAAGTTTATCAGCAAGATTCTAGATGTTTCTCGTCCTACTATAGATAATCGAAGAGGTGAACTTCGTTAATTCCCAGATCCCTTAAATTAGCTTCATACTACTTGAGAGTTCAACCAAACAATCTTCCCAACGCTCAAGAACTTGCTATTGGAGTGGAAGATGACCTGATCATGTCAGGGAAGATCAAGAATCCTTTAATGAAGGATAAATTGCAAAATTCCAAAGGTTAAAGAGATAATCCATTGTTAGAGAAGTTTTCCAATGATATGACAATGTTGAAGAAGGAAGTTTCCCAACATGCATCATATAATAACTAGAACAGAAATTAAATTGTAGGAGCACCCCAAAGGCTTACCTTAGAAGCTCCACTAGTGAATGCAATATCTCTGGGGAACGATGAATATGAAGGATAAGAAAT
This sequence comes from Taxus wallichiana var. yunnanensis, assembly GCA_018340775.1. Lineage (NCBI taxonomy): Eukaryota > Viridiplantae > Streptophyta > Pinopsida > Cupressales > Taxaceae > Taxus > Taxus wallichiana. The sequence goes on along the minus strand of CM031244.1, from coordinate 404,267,309 downwards.
TATTGAATCAAAGTTTAAAGAGGAAGAAGAATGTGCCAAGATTGGATATTTTGAATTCACCTTTGGATGAGAAGTTTGAGGAACCTATAGATAGATACTCTGTGTAGTGTTCACTCAATCAAAAATGGAGAAAGAGAGATATTATTTTTCTACTCAAGATAAGTATTTATATCCTTAAGTGGAAAATCTATGAAAAATAAAAATTAAAAGAGGATCATCGATGTATGCTTTTGTGGAATTAGCTAAGAGGAATCCCGAGACCATCTCGGTCAAGAACACTTATGCCCTTTCGGGTAAGTCTCATTCAACTTCGCTTGACAAATATATTTATTTTGATCCTAAAAATGTAAATCCTACCCTTTTCAAGGCTACCATAGTCCCTGATGTGCTTACAACTTCTCCACATTTTGACTATTTCAAGAAAACGTAAATTCAAATTTATGAGTTTGAATACTTGAAAACCCATCCCAATAAATTTGATAGGCTTGTTCAGTTTATCAAAGGAAGTAGTTCAAGTTTGTGTTCCAAAAATGCCACCACCAAAGAACTACCTTCCACCCCTCATACCACTCCTTCTCAAAACTTTCTTTCTTCCACATCCTCCACCTCTAGGAAGATATAACCTTTCTATATAGCCTTTTTGGTCAATGGGTACAAAATGAACAATTGCATTATTGACTACGATGCTTCGACAATGTCATGCTTGCAAAAGTTGCTAAAGCTATCGGTTTATATCTCTCCTACCACTTTGGCCATTGTTATTCAATAAAAAAAAGAAGTTCTTTTGGTTGGAAAAATCAAGAATGCTCAGGTAGAATTTACACATTTTCTGACAAGAAGATCATGATGAGTATACTTGTAGAAGACATGCCCTCCTCATAGGGTATGTTATTGAGATGAAGTTTGTGTCAAGTTGTTGGTGGAGATATACATATGGATTGGTGATCTAGAGGAAATTTTTAAATTCATATGTTCCCAAATTATTCCTAAACTATTACAGTAAAAAATATCATTATGAGAGATTTTGAAGTACAAAGAATGCAGAAAATGGATCTTATACACCAAAGTTATCATCCACTGAATCTTTGGTCAACTAGCAAAAATATGGGTCTTCATGAAGGTTTGAGATGACATGGACGCGTGCACATCTCGCCAAGTTGGCCAATCACCTAGTGACAAGTGGCACATGAATATTTGAGAATTTTTTTTGTTTTGTGACTCTAGTATTCGACACTCATTCTGAGGCGGGTGGGCCTCATTATTTGCTGGTTGGGGGCCCTTAGCCGAGTCGACACACTTGTTTATTGGAGGGTTTCTCGATCGCCATTTATTTTTATATCATTATAATGTTATTGTATATATATTCCATGGATGTTATTTGTATATTGATTATGAGATATATATTTGCAATCTTATAACAATGTTATATATAGGACCAAGTGATGGCAAGTTACCAAGGGTAGCTCGTGAGTTACCAACCGAGCTATCTACATTGCACAACAAACTCTTACACCGATTGGCCTTATAAACTTGCAGTGATTCCATAACCTCTGTGCCATGAAGGCACCCAAATTTAAGCGAGATCAACATAACTATAGGTCACACCTATGTGGCATGCCAACAATTCTTGGGCACAAAAATTATCCCACCACCCAACATCCAACCAATGTGGTAGAAAAAGTAGGAAAAACGTTTCCACAACCATGAAATAAAAGGGTGGCCAGCCTATATTTAAAATACTCCCAACAAAACCTACGAAGCATGTGGGATATTTACCCATAATAGCCAAACCGACCGTGTGGGGAGGATAAGGGGGTTCAAACCCATTGCCGGACCAAAGATAAAAATAGGTTAATTGTTGAGCCATAAGGGATCAAGTGAGTTATATAGTCATCTTGCTTTTATTTAAAGTGACTTTTTGGTTGACCATGGAAGGAGACCATAACATGGACAATTTGTAGAAAACATAGTTTTAGAGGCACTTAAAGACATTTTTAGATTTCAGCGAATTGGAGGGTTGTTCCAAATTTCGAGATGAAGAAAAGGGTGTCTTCATTTTGTGATGAAGTGTTATAATTTTTCTTACGAGAAGATGCTTTTGGGCTCAATTTCATAGAGAATGTACTTTGAAGCCTTGCAGAGCCACCGATGAACTTGGAGATGAATTCTTAGAGATGATCATAGTCCGGAAATGTGTAATAATCTCTAAATGTAGGTGACATGATCTATTATTCATTTAGAATAGGTATAATTTTTACTTGAGTTATAAACTAGTAGATCGATTCACGTTTATATGAATCCAAAGACGTAGCCCAACTAGGTAAACTCGTTATCAATTTGTTGAGTTTTGGGTAATTTTGTTTGCTATTTATTAACATTTTTCATTATTTCAGTATAAGGGAATGAATTATTTAAACAAGGAAATCAATGGGAAAATCACTTTATTTTGATTTTTGGCACGTTATTTCCACAACAGAAAAAGTGAATGCACAAATCAATTTTGGATGATCAAATCATATTGAAATGCATTGTTAAATCATCTTGTGATCAGTTTTGGGAATTATGAGATTGATTTTTAACGATTTTTAATTGATCCACTTGAATCAAGGAAAGTTGATGTGAAAAGAAAATTGATCAAATAAGAGAATAATTGAAAATAGTGGATTTGAAAACACTTAAAATTCAATCTATAAAATATCTTGATCATATTTTAAAATATCTAGAATAAAATTTAAAACAGATACCCATGGGGTGAAAATATTTATGGATCAATTGGTTGCATGGCATCATTCCAATCAATGGTAAAATGAAGAAAATTATTGCCATGAGTAAAATGATGTACATTATTCAAATTCTTGATGATCCAATGGTGGATATCCTATTTCAAGACTCAAGGTCTTACAAATTTTTCATAGCTTCAGAGGAAGATGTTGAGCTACCCATGTTGATGGATGAGTATCCAAGTGTCACGGAGCCGGCCGAGAGAACATCATAATGAATTGATGGAAGCATAATTTGAATGCATGTACTTCCCACTTTGGATGTTGATGATAGTCATGCAAGTCTTTAATTACAGAAAAGAAATCTCAAAGTAATGAGCAATGTGGATCAAGGAGTGATACCAAGAAAATTCTTGTCAGGTGAGCTCAATGTTTCAAAACATGTTCTCAATGTTTGACATCGAGTTCCATTAAACAAGTATGTTTGTGAATATGAAGCCTTATCTTTCTCATTGGGAGAGGATGAAAAGATATGAAAGAATTAAAAGATGTTCTAGACTCTTGAATTTTAACCTACTCAAGGAGATGATGATTTCATTGCAAACATGGACTCCCTTGTTCTTAGTGGTCGAGATTGGGAAAATTACAATATAAATATTTCAGCCCCAACTTCATGCCCATTCCCCTTTCATAAGGATAGATAATTTTTAAAAAAATGGATAGATGGAATGGTGCTTGATCCCAAGGCTGATTTTGTTCAAATTAAAACCTTCTCAACAAGGAATGTATGGATAAGAGCATGCTTGCATCTTTCAAGATCAAATCCACTCAAAGAAAATGTGCTTTCACCATGAATATGGACTTTGAAGCTCAAAATGAACAAGATGGAGAAGATGATGATTTCCATGTTGCATGCCCAACCTTGAGCTCATTCTCTTTCCAAGATAATGAAGCAATATACATGCCACACTGTACAAGAAAAAAGTTAAGAAAGAGCTAGGGTGTATGAAAGATTATTTCTTGGATCAAGTGACAAATAGAGGAGATCAAGAGGCTAGTGATAATGTTGAATTTTTCAAAGCATCTTCCTAGAATCAACTCATGAAAGTGATGGTCATGAAGAAGATAAAAATGAAGAAAAATTCATATCAAATTGCATAGGCCTTGGTATGGATACAATAAGTGCAATATGATTGAGACTCATTCTCATAGTAGTGAAGGAAAATAAACAATCAAAATGAAATTAGGAGTTAATGGGAAAATATAAAAAATGTGTCAAAGCAACAAACATGATGAATTAAATAAGGGGGTCATACATTACAAAGACAATCATGTGAGGTTTCTCAAGAAATTGAAAAAGGGTTCATATTTCAGTGACCTTATCAATGGATTTGAGGAAGAAAATCATTTGGTGATACGGTGTATTGGTAAACACTCAGTTTTAATTGGTGCTTCAATGAAAGTGGGTTGTACCCCATATGTATATAGGTAATTTAGGTTGTTTTTATTTGTTGTGTCATGTTTGTCTCTACCCTATAACATAGTTACCCTTCAGTTGTGTGTTTTTTTCCTGTGTTTGGTGTGTTTCCCTTCGGTTTTGTGTGTTCATTTGGTTTTTCCTTTTTATGCGCTCGTTGCTTATGTTAGTGGTGAATAACTGACTCTATTTCCTGATATGATAAAAAATGGTCTTCTCACCCATGAGAGTTATGAGGTTCTCCATTTTCCATTACATTCCAAGGTCCTTGAGTCGAGCCAACTATTTTCATGCATTTTTGCAAGCCTAAACATTTAAAACTTGAACCATGACAACTAAGCCAAATGTGAAAACATGATTGTAAACCCTCCTAAACCCCTCTTAGGCTCATTTTTTATTCCCTATATTGATTATAAAAACCTTTTATGCCCTCATAATATACTGAATAAACATGTATTAATGATTTAAATGATGTGAAAAGGTCAATTCTTTCTTACTGGAAAAGTTCAACTAAAGACTAGTTCTCCGACATGCTTAGAAAGGCCAATTTTTGCCATTTCAAGGCGTGTGTGCTTCTCTAGGGAAGGATCTGAAAACTCATAATAATTTATAAGTGGTATCATATATCCTTGAAGGTTTTTGAGGAAGTTTAGGAAAATTTAGGAAATGTTTTGTGGTTTAGGGACAAAGCTGTACAAAAATGGGTTTTTCGGGTGTAAGGGATAAGTAGAAAAATCATGAACATGAACTTCCAAATATGATTTTATAAGATCCATAAGGAGTTAGAAGAAAATAAAATAGGAAATTTAGATCTTATAGAATCCTATTCATGGTGGAATAATAATATTTTACATAATACTTAAGAATATCTCAAGGAAACTCAACCTGCAGGCACACCTCATTGTCTTGATAAAATAAGGTAATTTTTTTGATTTATGAGAAAAATAAAGTTCTTAAAACTATGGAATTGATATTTTAATGTTCCTAGGAGTTATAATAATATATAATTTTACCTCCGAAGACCCTTCTAAGCTCTGGGAATGTTGTTTTCATGTTGTCCCTAGTGAAGAGTATATTTCCCATATGTAGCCAGATTTACAATTTCCACTTGTCATGATTTAACTCAAAGGGATCATTATTTTCCATCTTGTAAATTTTCCAAGGGGAAAAAAAATGGATCCCCCATGCAAACCCTTTCCTGGTTCCTCACATGACCCTCCCCATCTCCGTAGGGGGCTTATTTGGCTATCTTCGACTCTTGTGCACTGAACCAAATCTCGTAAAGTGGTATGATCTTACTAAGGAAACCATTCTTGAACATCTTGTCAATTTTTACAAGGGGAAAAATGGGAAAAAATGGTTCCCCATGCAATCCCCCTTTGTGGTTCTCCATATGACCTTCTCCGGCTGACGAGAGCTTAACTAGCTAAATCCATCTTGTGCACACTCCACCATAAGATGCCAAGTGTCATCATCTCCCAAAGGTACCATGTTTTATCTCTCTTGTCCCTTTTACTAAGGGGATATAAATTACATAAATGGGATCTCATGTGCAAACCCAAATTTTAACTCATCTTCAACCACCCGTGGTCAAACAACAATTAATAAGAAAACAAAGCTTAACTTGTTGTTGAGCTAAATTCTTTGCACAAGTCTACATATCCAAAATTGTTGATGCTAAAAACCTATAAAAAAATCAGAGTATGATAGAGATGCTGCCCAATATATTCTATAAAATCCATGACCATGAAGACTAAGTGTTGCACATAGTTCTCCATCTAGAAATTGAAGCACGAGATCCCTGTGTGAAGTGGAACACAAGTTAAGCTCACTATTTTCACATAGTTGGTCAATTGTATTTTTTTTTCTATAAAATATTCAATCCTCCATCAATGGATGCCAAAAATAAGCATAAAATTAACCACGAGACCCTTCTTCACTTATCGGATTGTGACCAAAATCACTTGAAAATTGGAGAAAATGATCCTCGAAAAATATAGTTTCACGTGAGCTAGTTTTTGTCCCATGGAGTGCCTATTTTTAAGGATATTGAGGAATTTTTTTAAATGAGAATTATTCCATCCTTGAATAATTTTTCAATTCTCTAAAGATACAATAAGATAAATCATTGAAAAGGGAGTAAAGGATCGTCAAAAAATCTAGTTTTATTTGAACTATTTTTCGCATGATGGAGTTGCTGATTTTTCGAGATATGTAGGACTGAATTTTTATCAGTAATCTTCCTCCTCTAAGGAAAAAAAAATTTTTTTTTCCACTCATTCAAGCGAAGGAATTATCCAAAATTTGGAGCAAAGAATCTAGGAATAAAACCCAAAATTTCAAGATTGATTTCATTGTAATTTGACACCTGTAGTGCACTTACTAAAAATAGAATGTGTCCATGTAAGAGTATGATCAATAATAGTAAGTGGTCAAATAAGGTGAATTATTGACATCTATGGTCCTCCGAATGGAAAGAAGCATCGGGGAGTGAAAATAGGGAACATTTTCTAAAAAATAGTAGTCTTAGCTAGGACCTACTAAAAATAGAAGATTTTCAATTTCACTATAGAAAGCTCTAGAAACTCCAATTTTTCTTATATTTTTTCCTTTTTCCATCATCACAAGGTTAGGATTTTTCTCATGGTGTGAACAAGGTAGAATTTACTTTGATTAAATTCATCCATGAAAGCAACATCTTGAGGTCTGAGGCATTAAAAACTTCACTTGAGTCCAAGTCTCCAAGTGGATGATCATCGTGAGTATGTTTTGAGAATCTCACCGTGATTGAATATAGAGGTCACCTTAAGCAATGCATAGCTCAAGCAATTTTTCTGATAACACCCCAAACTTTTACAAAGAAAATAATATGACTAACTAGGAAAGGCTAACACCATTGCCACCTATAGTCAAGCTCTAAGTTTTAGGAATGTAACATCAATGATCAAAGCTTAAAAGCATGCTATGAATGTAAACTAAATGGAATTAAACATTAATCTACAAAGCATCCTTACTATGTATGAATTGCTAAACTAACATAGACCTAAATATATCTAAGAGGGCAATCAAATTGGGTTTTTGCTACTCCAAGGAAGGTGAGATGGTCTCTCCAACAATGACTACAAGATCATATTGGATACCCATCTACTAACCCCATTGAAGACTTTAGGCAAGGATTGAGCTTGGCTATAAATCATATTTCTTATATGAGATGCAAATCAAAGCATGGTGTAAAGTTGGAAGGTAGTACTTAGTCTTATTTATAGTTTTTCCTTTGAGAAAATTTTGAATATTGGTGCATGTAAGACTAAAAGTAAATAGAATATTAAGACTTGGTAATCATGATTAAGTTTTTCTAATCACAATTAGTGAGTTAACAAGCGATAAAGATGTGAGGAGCCTTAATCAACCACTTAGGGTTAATTAGGAGGCCAGGATAAGCTTTTGAATCTTGATGAGATGTTGTGGAGGGAAGTGGGGTGATTTTGAGTGGCTGGAAGAGGGGTTTGAGCCAATAATAGGGTATATTGATCAAAACAAGGGTAAAATAGGCTTAATTAGATAATAATCACTAATTGTCTGTTTGGAAGAGGATTTTGACTTACGATTCATCGTAAAGTGGCATCTTGAATGCGAAAGAGGTTAGAAAATCAATATTACATTATTAATTGACCAAAATGGTAAGAAACATTATTTAACTAGTGGAAATCAATAATTATAATGTAAATATTAAGAATGAGAGTGATTTGCGTGTGTTTGGAAATAAAATTGCAAAAGCATAATTTAGGTGTCTACATTTTCCCCTGTTTGAGGTGAAGTAAGTGAATTCACTTCAAATATAGTAGAAAAGAATAAGAAAGTAAATTTTTGAAGAAAAATTAGTAGAATGAAGGATGCCCCCTCGAGTGTCGATGGGGTGATAGAAGAAGTCAATCGACGATAAAAAATATGATCAAAACAGATAGAAGAAATAGGATAGGGATAAACATGATTGTTTATTACCCTAGGTGATTTGGAAGAAAAATTAATAGTGATAAGAAATGATAGTGGAGAATATAGAAATGATAATGGAGGATATAGAAATGATAATGGAGGATATAGGACAAGCCCAATCTTTGTATCCAATATTTCAATAAGAAACTGTGTTGTATCATTTTTCCCCTAGATCTACATCATCAGCCTTTATTAAAATAAACAAAAGTGTAAAATAACATGAAAATCTAAATTACTAACATTTGTTCATTGCTAAAAATACGTAACTCCATGTAACATACATAATGTAATGCAATACGAGAAAGTAAAACAATGCTTAACTCCATGCAACATACATAATGCAATGAAATACGAGAAAGTAAACCAACCAACCTAATAGAGAAACAAGTACAATCACACATACTCAAACAAACAACATTTAAGACAATTGCACCAATGTTTTTTTCTATGAAGCATCACTTCCCGAATGTTCGTGTTATAATAACAAGGGTTAAAAATGGTGACCTAAGCAAGGATACATGCGAGGGGAATGACAGAGAACACAAGTAGTTCCATGGAAAGCATTTTTGTACTATGACATAGTCTCTTACAACTCATTGTTGCATGGGAGTACTGACATAGTAAGCAATCCAACTTCGTTAATGGCGGTATATCACAATAATCCGCAAGTCGTTTGAGATAAGAACAAGAAAGAACCTAAGAAAGATGTTTTTATAGGAAAAAATTTTATGTTCGAGGATAATGCATTTGATAAGGGCTTCCGTTGTGTGCATGTTGTTTACCAATATTTGATTTTTTTAATTTTTACAATTTTTTGGAGTATTTTTAATGATTTTACCAAAAACAAATTCAAATGTTTTGGATTTGTTTGATTTTTATTTTTTGGAAGAAAATATTATAAAAGAAATAATGAAGTCATGAGACATCACTAAAAGTCACCGTAAGGCAAAAATAAGCCTCGGGTAGTAGAAAATACCACTGAGAAGCAAAAACATGCCCTAAGGTAGGAAAAACGGGTGCGAAAATAATTATTTATTAAAAATAATCATCATGATGAGTGTTAGAAGAATTTAGAAGAACCACGATAGCTCTAGGGCACCTCAAGGGTGATAATCATGTCGTGGGGGGTAAAAATGGGTATAAAATGCATAAAGGCGCAACCCTTAGGGCGTGCCTATGCTTAAAGGGTGCACCTATGCATGTGCATGCATGGGAATGTACGTGTCATCACATCAAGGGAAGCTCATACATTTCTCACAATGAGGTAAGGGTGTGTATGTTCCAGTCTATTAAGGGAGTGCCTATGCATATGCATGCTTGGGCATGTACGTGTCATGCACTAAGAAATGTGCCCTTGCATATGCATACATGGGCATGTATGTGCCAGTGCATCAAGAAATGCACCTATGTATATGACATGTTTTAATGGGAAAAAATTGGGTTTTTAATGATTTCACCATTTTTTTTGGGTTTTTTGAAACATATTTGAATGTTTTTTATTTTTAAATGTTTTCTAAAGCTATGTATTGGAAACAAAGAAACGTGGATGCCCCATCAACATATGGGATGTACAAGGGTAGAATGCCACACGTATGCGCAATAAAATGAAGATACGAAATTGCCCCTAGTGTTAGATGGGAATATTCAAAGGAAAACTCTTCATGCAAAAAATTTGGATCAGGGAAAATATAGATAGGCTCAAAATGACGATGAACATAACCCAATGATGTGCTAGGAAGGAACAAGGATGCCCCAACGTAAGCTGGCCAAGAAGCACATGATAGAAAGAAGTGGAAGATTATTTTGAGAAAGGGGAAAAAGGTGCCCATAAACATGGAAAAAAGGAAATATTATACACATGGATGTTCTGAATGAAGTAGAAGAATAACATGAATGTTGTGAATGTAGCTTAGAATCCTCGTGATGAAGAAGTGATTAGCTAAAGGCATGAATCGTGAGACAAGATACAAACTAGAGTAAGATTTTGAACAAGGTCCAAAAAAAGACACTTGGTAACATACTAATATTTTTGCTCATAGATATCCAATGTGTGCACGTGGAAATTTATTACCTCTTGGAGGGAAGATTTGATAGACAACAAGTGAAGACACCCTAGCCAATGTGTAGGAATGATTTATTTTTCAAAGTTGATTTTTTTAATGGATTATGGAAGGAGAGTCATACATTGCTCCACTTGCCATCCAGGATGTCCATAGCCCCAACAAAGATGCATTTGATTTTAATTGTAAAATTTCTCTAATACCAATAAGGTGTCCATATCCCTAATAGAGATTATTAGAAATACCCCAAGAGAGAGTTATATATCAATTTGCTTTTGCTTTTAGCTTTGGATTTTTGATTTGATTGATTTTTTTTACTTTTGAAAAATTATTTCAGCTCTCTTGTTTGACAAGGGGTTAAGAACCACTGATGGCTTGATAGAAGGAGTCGGAAGTGCTTATGATGATGAGATTAGCTAGTGTCAACAAATATGTCCAAAATTTCTTCACAACAAGTTTTTTATATGTTGATTGTGATAGGATCTCTATGAGGTAAGTTGTTCTTTAATTTACCAAGGTGATGAAATACTAGGGCCAAACGGATACCATAGAGGTAAATGTCATCAAATGTGTGAAAATATGCTTACCAAAATATCATCAAAAGGATAAAAATGGTAGGAAGACGTGTAGAAGAAGAGTAAGAAAGGGAAGAAATTACATCCATGTGTATGCAATACATGACTACAATGTGTGTTCGCTTACCTTTGATTTTTTAAATGTTTTCTCATTTTTTTCTATTTTTTCTATTTTTCAATTTTTTAGATTTTGATAAATTGGGACCAATCAATATCAATTTCCTTGATAAGATCTAACAACAATGTTCATGATTTCCTTGATAAGGGATATTAATAATGATTTCTTATCAAGATTCATATTATCTCCGATTTTGATGATCGTAGTGATCTAATACACAACAAATTATTGGGATTTATCTTCAAACATGGATTTATTATGTGGGAGGTTGAGTTCCTATTTAGATTTTTAAGCACTTTACAATATACGTGATGGTTGAGTTGGTGTGCATTATTGAGTTGTGTTTGATTCTAAACTTTATGATGGTTTAAATTGTTGGGATATTTTGAGCTCTGAATTTTTTATCTTAGCTTGATAAAGAAACCTTTTGGGTTTCCTATAAGCTAATACATGACTTTTCTGATATCGAGAAGTGGGAGAAGAAAGTGGATGTTTATACTTGATTTGAGAAATGATGGTGGGCTTGCCACAATCATTGATAGAATAAAAATATGATGGACACAAAGGGTGCAGGTACAAGAATTTAATAGGATGGATTACCAGGAGGTGTTCCATAGATTGAAGATAAAGGACTACCAGGATGTGGCCCTAAGATTGAAGATGACGGACTACCAAAAGGTTTCCCATAGATAGAAGATGATGAGCTACTAGGATGTGGCCCAAGAAATAATGATGAGGGGGTCTTAGGATGTGCTCCAAGTATAGAAGAGGATGGGCTACTAGGAGGTGTCCCATAAATCGAAGATGAAGGGATACCTGAAGGTGTTCCATATATGGAAGATGATGATAGGAAATAAGAGATAAAATATGCGGAATAATCCCTTACAAAATCGCAACATGAGAGAAAATAATATGCGAGAAAATATTAGAAGAGATCTCAAATAAAAATGCGAATAATTAACACAACATAGAGAGATAGTATTTAACGTGGTTCACCCAATTTGGGCTATGTCCACCAAGAATCACTTGCTTAGATTTTATTACAAGCCTCCACTCTCTTAATACAATACTCATATCCGTTTGGGAGTGTGCTCAACAAACTCTACAAAATTCACACCCGAATTCAAAGCACATCTGTAATGCATTTGGTTGTATATGTATTATATGCATAAGACCATATAAATAGACAATTGCTTAAGCAGTTTGATACAAAACCATGGGTATCAAAACCATGGGCAAAAAACCGTGGGTATCAAAATAATGGGTACCGAAAAACCATGGGCCTAAACATGAGCCCATAATGGTTACCCATTACCTGAGTGTAACACATAGAAGGTGTACCACACTCTAACATGAAAATAGGCTCCATAAACATAACATATGATGGGCTACTAAGGACATGGCCCAAGAATCAAAGATGAGGGGTCTCTAGGATGTGCCCCCAGTATAGAAGAAAATGGGCCACCAAGAGGTGAGCCATACATAGACAATGAAGGGTTACTTTGAATTTGCCCACATATAGAAGTAAACGATGGGCTACCAAGTGGTGACTTAAGGTGAGATTGCAATAGAGGAATCTTAATAGATAAAGAATGATTGGGTAATGAGAAGATAGGCTATATATCAATTCTAGAACCAGGAATTTCATCACATAATGAATAATGTAAAGACAAAAAATAAGAGGAGGATAAATTTTAATGATCCTAGGGTCTTCCTCTATGGTCTAAAAAATGTAATCAAATTCTTCGCATAATACGTGAGCATATTGGTGTCTAAAGAGAATCCTTGATTGTGATCCTCTAAGGGAATGTCATCATGTGACCCCATGATTTCTATGATTGCTTCTTCATTCTAACATAAATCGATCAACATGGGTATTTTTTGTCAACCATGGGAGGTTGAATAGAAGAAATGGGTCCAACTAGTGTGGAAGATTGAGAAGATGATGACTCAAGAGACAAAGTAGATTTGGATCTAGATGTCTCTTGCAAGTAGAAGAAGATGTAGATTTAGAATTGATTGGTATAGGTTTTCCTATAAGATGACATATTTATGGTAGAGCAATAGGATCCCTCATCCAGGAAGGATATTGTGATGCAGAGGTCAACTTGGATGATTGATTAGAGAGAAACTTTGATTTGGAGAGCTCTTTGTGAGAGGAAGGATTCGTTGAGGTGAATGAAAAATGGGGTCCTATAAAGAAGGGAAGGACCGCGAATCAAGAGTCAAATTATATTTTTATTGGAGGTAATTGAAGTCACATGGATCTTCAAAGGAGGAATATGTTGTTTAGGTTACTGATAAGGGGAGTCCTGTGAAGAGATGGAGGACTATGATTCAGGATTGAATGAGGGGAATAACTCGATGGTAATTTTCGAAGCCCAAGGTGAATCGAAGAATCAAAATAAAAATTTGAATTGGAATCAGAAGAAGAGTGGGAGGAACCCGAATAATAATTTGGATAAGAAGTGTCCACACCATACCAATGGATATGAGGTGAAGTTGGGGAACAAGGTACCTGAATGGGTTCTCTAGCACAAATAACTAAATGATGCTTAGCCGTCATGGACATCATTTGATGGGAAATATGAAACTTTGATTCCTTAGTGTCGTATGTATAAGGAACCTCATGATAGTTTGTCATTGTTGGAATTTTTGGGATATAAATGTCTAGACTGAGATAGTGCGATTGAAATACTTCAATTATAATGAAGTATTGTGTCGATTTGGGCAAGACAACGGAAACTAGCGCCTAGGACAAACCAAGTGGCGTAACGACATCAAATCGTTACAAAGAATACCAAACAATAAATGGTCATGAATCCAAAGGATTAATATGAACCTAAGGACACCAAAGAATAAATAATGACCTACCCTAACAAGGTAATATATGACAAGAGATATCTAGGACAATACAATGATGTATAAGACTCAAATCCAGTCACAAAAAAAATTTTACTCCCTATGATTTTTCAAGATAGGTTTGAAAAAAATAGTGATAACACAATATCACCAATTAGGCCAAGTTTGAAATAAACAAGACCTAAATGCTAAGAAAGTGTTGACGTGATCCTCTAACAAGGTATACTAAAAACCAGTTTCTAGACACTAACAAATTCTAAGTCTTGTAAAATGGATGATACAAATGTGAGTATCGTAACAATGCTATTTGGACACCTTAATCAAGATTATTAAGAAATCAAGTTTTAGTATCAAAATGGCATTATAGCGATGCTAACAAAGTAACCTCAACACTTACAAAACTCAAGACAAGGCTAGGATGTAAAAACTATGTCTAAGTATATCAAGGAATTACTATGTGTGCGAGCAATGTAACAATACAATCTAGAGATTTAGGCCAAGTTTCACAATGGAAACAAGACATAAATATCACAATTGTATGGCTATAATGCGGGCAGCGTAACAACTCAAAAGAATTCAATGATAAGACAACCTAACTATAAATGATAATAAGTCTCAATATGGGTTTTGAGACAAGAGGGGCTACTAGAACTTGATGACGTACCATTCACACTTTCAACTCTTGCATTTTGGCATTACAACTTAGTCATGCAAGAAGAATACAAAAGTGGTGGACACAATTATTTCTAGTAGGTATCCATATATGTTTATTCTTATTTTGTCTCAAAATGAGCAACAATAAAATCAAAGGAATAGACCAAGTGGTGATGAAAAATACTTGGTGTAACTTTGGCAGAGTTTCGCCTTGTCTTAGGACAAGTGAAAAACTAGGACAAAGTAACACTAAATAGATTTCATGATGAAATGTCACATGGTTTCAAATTTAAGAGATTATTTCCCTTGTTCAAAAAATAAGAGTTTGAATCTAACAAAGTTGTCACTTTGTGAGAGTGCTCAAGTATAATAACTAAGATAAAATTGGCTCCAAGCCGACAAGCTTTCCTAGGGTTCTCTCTCTATGTGTCACAAGATATATCTATGATCTTAGTTTGCCAAGGTTTCCCAAGGATTATCTTATATTTACTTTAACTCTTTCTAATATAATGAGAAAATAGTGCGTTAAGTTGTATTATCATTGGGGTCACAATGGAAATAACTTTGACTCTAATCTCACTAAGGCGTACTAATCAATTGGGTAGTTGGAGAAATTTCTCATTTCATTCACAAGGTTCCCTCTTACGTGAACTACTTTGGGGTTCCTAGGACCACCCCCATTATTGTAGCTTAAGGCTTATGCCAAAGGGGTTATGTCCTAGTTTAAATCAGACGAGCTGTAGCTCTTAATGAAAACCTGTAATATGGTGTTTTGAATGGTGTGTTGGTGTATTTTTTATCTTTTGGATTAAGCAATTTGGTTTAGACCACCGGTGGTAACCTACAACACACGTGAATGTTAGAATTTGGTTTAAAGAGCCCTCCTTTCTTTTACTAGTGTTAGGTCCTTCACACAAATGGTTAGTAGTTCAAAAATATCTACAATATCATAGAAAGAGGATTAAATGTTGCTTTTGGTTCTCAAGATCACACTAGGTGTAAGATAAGAGCACACACAATAAATAACCCAACTAGATAAAAACATGTAAATCATTTAACTACCCTAAAAATTTGCAAATTAAATCTTATTCCCAATTAATCCAAGTACTTCTTAATGAAATACTAAAATTGCTTTTGATTCCCAAGATCACACAAGGTGTAAGGGAAGAGCATACACAAATTTTATCCTTGGTTATTTATCAAGTGAAAAAGATCTTTAAACTAAAAGATCATGTACATGCCAAAATGAAAGTTTATTCCCTTAAGTATAACAATGAATGATGATTTTTCCTACGTACTCCAAATTAGCAAAAAAGTGGTTTATAGGTGCTTTTGATTTTCAAGATCACACAAAGTGCAAGAGAAGAGCATACAAAACCCTATTCCAAACTCATACAAAGTATGAAAGCAAAATCATTCATCAAACCCTAAGCCAATTTTAACAAAAATCCCTTATCAAACCCTAAAGAAATTTTGTTAGAAAGATAGAGATCAAAGTTGTTTTTGATTCTCAAGATCACCAAAAGGTGCAAGAGAAGAGCATACACAAGCTTTGGTCTACATTAAGTAAATAATGGAAAAACAACATTCATCAAAGCATTTAGATATGTTATAAAATGACTAGTTTTATAAAAATGAATACCCTAAATTTTTGGTAACTCTAAAACCCAAATTTATGTTACCATTACATAGTTCACTTCAATACCTTTCAAGTGTAAAAAACATAGAGTCGTTTTGAGGTCGACACGGTAGATGTTATGGCCTCCGAGAAGATAGGTTATGCACTCATTATAACATAGCACGCCCCTAAGTGCACGAGCGCACATCTTTATGCATAGGAGCATCCTATAGAGCATGGGCAAAAACCTTGAAGCACATGCTCATTCATTGATGAATAGACTAAGCTCTTCCAAGTTTGCACAATTAGTTATGCACAAGCTCATCAGAGAGAGGTGTGGGAGCAAACCTTGATGCACATGCGTAGAATTTGATGCACAGTGCAAAGTTTGATGCACATAAACAAAATTTAAAGAACATGTGCATAATTTAATGCATAGGAGAATAATTTGATGAACAAGAACAATCCTTTTTGTAAGTGATCAAAATATGAATTTTGACAAGGAATTTTTGAAAAAGATCAAAACTTTGGCTATTTGAAGGAATTTCGACAGCACTTCACCTCCTTTTATCCTCCAAAGAACTTGAAAACAAAAATTCTAATACTAATCTAGTTTAAACAACTATCTAGCTTAAATATTGATCTAAAAATATTTGAAAATTACTCTAAAAACTTTGAATTTAATCTAAAAGCTTGAGAAACTAATCTAAAAAGCTTGAAAGTAATCTAGAAAGCTTGAAACTACACTAGAAAACTTGAAACTAAACTAGAAAACTTGAAATTAATATAGAAAGGTTGAAATGAAAAACTATGAAACTAAGTTAAAAATTTTTAACAATGAATGCAATGGGGTAAATGTCCCATCGGCATGCGCTAAATGATAACACCCAAAACTTTTACAAAGAAAATAGTATGACTAACTAAGAAAGGCTAACACCATTGCCACCTATAGTCAAGATCTAAGTTTTAGGAATGTAACATCAATGATCAAAGCTTAAAATTATGCTATGAATGTAAAGTAAATGGAATTAAACATTAAGCTACAAAGTATCCTTACTATGTATGAATTGCTAAACTAACATAGACCTAAATAGATCTAAGAGGGCAATCAAATTGGGTTTGTTGCTACTCCAAGGAAGGTGAGATGGTCTCTCCAACAATGATTACAAGATCATATTGGATACCCATCTACTAACCCCATTGAAGACTTTAGGAAAGGATTGAGCTTGGCTATAAATCATATTTCTTATATGAGATGCAAATCAAAGCATGGTGTAAAGTTGGAAGGTAGTACTTAGTCTTATTTATAGTTTTTCCTTTGAGGAAAACTTGCATCTTGGTGCATGTGGGACTAAAAGTAAAAAGAAGATTAAGAATTTTTAATCATGATTAAGGTTTTCTAATCACAATTAGTGAATTAACAAGTGATTAAGATGTGAGGAGCCTTAATCAACCACTTAGGGTTAATTAGGAGGCTAGGATAAACTTTTTGAAGCTTGTTGAGATGTTGTGGAGGGAATTGGGGTGATTTTGAGTGGTGGAAGAGGGGTTTGAGCCAATAATAGGGTATATTCACCAAAACAAGGGTAAAATAGGATTAATTAGCTAATAATCGCTAATTGTCAATTTGGAAGAGGATTTTGACTTATGATTCATCGTAAAGTGGTATCCTGAATGTGAAAGAGGTTATGTAATACAAAGTGAATTGTTTATTGGAAAACGGGTAAGAAAAATTAGTTAATTAGGATAAGTCATTAATCATAATGGAAATGGTAAGAATGAGAGTGATTTTTGTGTGTTTGGCAATAAGATTGCAAAATTGGAACTTAGGTGTCTACAGTTTCTAAACTCTTGACATGATTGATAAGGGTCTTACATCTTAAAAATTATAGGAAGGAAGAATTTGTAGTGTTTTAATGCAGGTACAAGAAAAGAACATGGAGTTCATTTTCAATTCAAGGACCAATATTTCCATTTAGTAGAAGGGACCTAAATTCATTAGGAGAAATTGAAAAATGTCCGAGTACCATTAGCATACTTCCACTCAAGCGGTATCTCGGTTGAGGAATTTAGTTGTGAAGTAGAAAAGGATGTCATCATGATAAAAAAATGAAATGAGAGATTCATGGAGTAATATGAGGGTAATCTCTCCTAGACGCGGGTTAAAGTGAGCTAATTGAGCTATCAAGGAACTCAAGATCACCACCATGTGCAAATAATCAAGGAATCACCTCATTCCATTCCAATTAATGGCCACTTCTTAAGAATATCATTTGGAAGAAATCCTCTATTTACAACGTGAGGGTCTATTTCAGTGAATGAAAGATAAACACCAAGAGATTCAAGCATCATAGAACTGATTTGAGATTACTAATGTCAATCATTAAATCTTGAGGAGAAATAAAGTGATCCTCACTCTCACCATGAGATAAGGAAAGAATCATCATGAGTGATTCCCGTATTCATCTCGGGATCACATCGAATGTCTAAAAATAGTGTTCCTAAACACTTATTCATTATTATGAAGTGTTCATAAATATTTCTAAAGGTGAATATTGTGATCATCATGCTTTATCTCTTCATCATACAAAGCTTCATCTTCATCAAGTAAGTCAACCCTTCTCTATCTCTCTTCCTTCTCTCTCTCCACATTCAAATTTCTCATTAAGGAAGTAATTTTTGATATTTCATCCTATTCACTTAACTGATCCTTAGCTAAAAATTGTAAGTTTCCTTTTTCAAATAATAAGAAAATAATAATTTCCTAGAAATACGAAAGGCCACAAGTGGTGAAGATAGGTGAAGAGTCATGTGGGGGGTAGATGAGAGGAAAATTTGTATTTCTCTAAATTGGAATGGCTTCTCTATTCCAAAGGGTTGGAAATTGTTGATTAAATGTATGATATTGAGATGACCACTTCTAAATAAAGTAATAAAAGATACACTTCTTCTATTTCTCGTCTTATGTTCCTCTACTCTCTCCTTCCAACTTTACATATATGATAATATTTTAAACTAGGAAAGGTGTCTGCGCATTTGGTAAATGAATCAATGGAAGTCGAGTGTCTCATGATTTGTTATGTATTATTCTAGTTTTCATTATTTTTTTCTTCTAATTTTGTATGTGGAATTACTTTGGTTATTATATATGAACTCTATTAATTCCTACTCACAACTATAACCCTCTTTCTCCTTATTTCCCCAACTCCCCTTTACCTCTTTTTGCTGCAAATTATTCCCTTGTAAATATTAAAAGAATTTTCCAAATGTTCAATGGAGTGTTCCTGTGCGATCCCAAGCCTATTGACCACCACACAAATTTTAGATAGATTAAGTAGTTTACATTAAATAATGGGAGGCTCCCCATACACAAGAGGGAGGGACTTAGCCCCACAATATTGGTGAAAAATTTACAATTTGCAATACGAAAAAATATTTTTCCAATAGTGCTATCATTGCAATATTTCACATTTTCATTCCTATCTTCAGATATTACATTGTCACATATTATTTATCTTTCTTAACATTCTAACAGGTGCTTCGTTAGTAACATTTTCCTTACAGGACTTTTTCCAATCATGGTTGTTTTATTTTCTTGTACCTTGCTTTCCATTATTTGTGGGCTATGGAATGTGTTTTCTTGTTACCTTATTTGCACAAGCCTTGATGGATTAGATTATCTTGTGACATCCTCAGTGGTGTCCCATGTCTGCAAACAACTACTCATTGAGTCCTTGTTTTCTATTTTCCTGTACACCTTTACGAGTTACTATTTAAGTGTGCATTACTTGCTTGTCACTAACACTTATATGTTATCATTTTCCCATTGGTTTTCTTGTACCATGTTATCTACCATGTGTAATCCATATTACCCTTGTAGGATTCCTATATCAGATGTGCACATCAGTTTAAATTTTCATTTTTAGGTTATATTCACATTTTTTCATCTCACACATCCCAAACAAGTGGAGGTAAACATTGGGTGAACCTTTTAACCTTCCCCAAGTAGCCAAAAATCAATTATAGAATAGGGATAGAAACATATTTGGCCACAAAACGTAACATGGAAACAAGTGTCGAACAAATAGGAATGCCTAATCACTAGTGTCCCACATGGGTACTCCTGTCTTGGGAAAAAATAGTTATAGATCAGTTCCAGTAGCTTCACAGTCACAATTTTCTCTAGTTTCAGCGATTACACAAACTAGTTTCAAATTAAAATAAGTTACTAACAAGAACTAACTACTTACCAAGAAACCAAATAAGGAACTAAATAAGGGAATGAAACCTAAGGAGTATATAGGAAAAAGATATGCGTAGAGCCTTTATGTCACCCAAGGTAAGTTACAAATCATGTTTGTGATCATCTGCAGTGGCACTTATTCATGGGGAAGTGTTACTTGAGTTGGAGGAAAACATACTACTCTCCCAATACACTTTTACTTGGTGGTGACAATACACTTAAATATTAAGTTTAGCGTCGAGACACTCAAATCCCTAGTTTGGAGATAGGATGCCCAAATACTTAGTATGATCGAATCAAGTAAATAATTGATCACTCTTGACTCTCCCAACTAATTCCTAGGCATCAACGCTATCGGTAAGAAAAAATTTATATCCCTTTATCTTTTAGTATTTAAGGTGTAATCTAACCCCTTGGTTTAGAGTTTTCCATATAAATTTCATTATTCCATATTTTCCAAGTTAAAGTTCAATTTTGTTTATGTAGAGCATTGACTACACTTGATATTTTTTAGGTCCTATCTTATCCCAATGAATGAAAATCCCACAAGAAACCATGAAGCAAATCTAAAACACCGTATGAAAGAGATAACATTCCAAGGAACTACACACACACATCATTAGTAATATATGCATGTAAAGGTTACCCCTAGGATATTTATCCCTCCACATCCTAAGAATTTTAGGATACAAATTTTCTCTATTCCATTCGACACGTTACAACACTCATTCAACACATTCTGGGCACCATCTTATTTGAATCCCTAAGGTGCACTTTTCTTTTCTAATTTATGCTATCAAATCCTTATTCACCAACATAAAGTGGGGGGAAATTTAGTCACTAAAATTCACATTTATTACTATTACATTATCCCTCTAGTATTTTGTTATATACACGATTTCTAAGTTTGGAAACTAAACACTTTGGTGACACCTCTTTGTTCCTTTTCTTTCCTTGTTTGGCTCTTCTTAGATATTTTTCGGCATTTACATCTTTATGGTCAAGTCACATAGATTCATATTATTATATTTCACTCTATTGTTATTTACTTGTTACATGACAATACTACCTAGATAGGGCATTAACGCCAAGGTGTTAATGTTATTCTAGAACTTCTATCCTATTTTATTTGTTTTCTCCTTTGTTGGTATGCTTTATATTTTTAGGTATTTTCTTATCTCATTTATCACAGCCTAGGGCAGATTTTGGTGTCAATATGTGCTAAAATTCAAATGAAGAAATCATATATATAGACAACCTACAAACTATTCTAAGTGGAAATCAGGATTTCATTTCTATATCTACCACATACATAAGAGAAACAAAAGGGACTACATTTTAGGCTGCATTATTCACTGCATAGGGGGATGCTTATTATGAATTCCATATCACACATTGTTGTATTAGAACAAATAGTTTTAGTTCATTATTATTTATACAAATAGAAATAGGGTATCCTAGCTCAAGAACCAAAATTACAATCACACACCATAAGAACTACATGGATTCTAAATTTTAGTGCAGTGCTTAGCAACAAGATCACATCAAAGTTAACTTTCATATGAGTTCGATTCTCTCATATGTATTTTTATTCATTCTAATATACGCTCGAGTTTTGTGTAGGTAGCTAGGGTTTATTTTATAGGTACATGTGTGTTAGAGAAGAAGTACAATGAACCTAAAGTGATAAAAATGAGCTAAAGGAGACAAGAAGTGACATAAAAAGAATCGGATCATGAGTTATTTGATAGACACTAGTGCCCAAAACAGATGCTAATGCCTAGGCACCTATGTCCTCTCCCAAGTGGTCATGTCCCTAAGATCGTCACATGTCATGTTTAGAATCGAGTTTACACATCCAAAAATATTCCTATTCAAATCATTCACTAGCTCAAAATCATTCTAGACCTATGGTGGAAAGTTGAGTTGTTCTTAAAGCCCTATCTATCACTCTTACTTACATTTAGTTTACTCAATCTTGCTTATTTACTATTTTATCTATCCGATCAGTAATCTCCTTATCTTAGATTTAATTTTATTAAATCACCGTTACAATTGTTGCCTTTCATGCATGGGAATAAGAGTTAATTTCGATATGCTTAATAAATCTCTTCATTTAGTTCTATATTTTGGTTTTCATAATGAAAGTATTTATTCTTCAATGGAGGTATTTATACACCAAAGGTATTACTTTCACATCCAACACATGGATATGGATTTTGTGAGTTCCATTATGAATACAAGATTGAGAAATTGTTCAAGTCCCACTTGCTGAAAATTTTGGATGTCATTAAAGTTATTCAGGGTTTGAATTACATGTAGTTATGTAGTCGCACTTAGTTAAATTATGAAATTGTCCATGTCTTATTGTCAATATTATAAAGGTTAATCCAAACAAGAGAGTTGTCATTATATTAGGGGTTACCTATTCAAGTATGAACATAGAATTAATTTGGATGTCGTGCTTGAAATCTATGACACAGGTGGGTAGATGCATTCTCTCCTTTCCCCATATATATGTCTCCCCACAGATTCATCAATGTCACCACTTTCAAGGTGTTGGGGGACCGTTTCTATATACTCATGAACTTCACACTGTAAAATTATTAATCTCCGGGGATCTTCTAGGGATGTTATCTTCGTGTTTATACACAATTGAGATTCTCTAAAGGCTCCAATATCCTTGGTTAGTGAACAAATTCTCACTCTCCACATGGATGCGACCAAGAAGGCATATACAATCCTATTGAAACAAGATAGAGTGGAACGTTTTGATGTGGGAAGGGATGGGAAAATATTTATTATTTCTTTAGACATGAATGATGCTAGTCCCTCTAGCCCACATGAATGAATTCTATAATATAGTAACGTTCATAATCTCTAGTAATCCCTGTAATAAGTTTTCAATAATAAATTATGATAGTTTTTCAAATGGTCTTTAAAAAATTATAATATGTGATCTAGGCTCTTAGGCATGATCAAATCATGCTTCACACTTTATGTGAAAATTTCAAATTATTAATTAAAAAGGACATAACCCTATGACACTTATTTACCTAAGGATTTCTTCACTTTCTCTATTGAAAGTAGGGGCGTGTTGTGCATAACAATTTTTTTGTAAAGTAGAGACAATTGGAGACTTGTAGTTATTTGATTCTTGGATCCTAAATTTCGAACCATTAACCATAATAACTTGTTGGATGGATTTTAAAACCAAATTATACCTAAATGAAGATATTTTAAAACTTTGGCATGATTGTTGTTTTTTTCTTGAATTTGTAGATGATTTATTTAAGGATTGTGTATATCTATATTGTTTTTAGGTTTGTAAGTGATCAAGAAGAAGAAATAGTAAGAAACATTTTAGCAAAAAAAAAAATTGTTAATTTTATTTTCTCTTCCTTTAATGTTTTAAAGGTTATATCAATATAAATATACATATTTTTTTCACTCATGATCGGGTTTAACTTTACTCGACCATCATGACATTAGTTTGTCACATTACGACTTTTTGATTTTGGATAATACAAGTCCATATTGAAGGTTTTTTTATTTTGGGTAATACAAGTCAATATTAAAATGAAATGGATTGTGAAATACTTGACAACATTTACTTTAAAAAATGAATATCTTACATAAACAAAGATAGAAATAAACATCTCAATGTTAATATAAGTGAGTACATGAAAATAAACTAAATAGAGAGCTGCAATACCATTTTTTTTTTAGAATAGACATTGATCAAGATGAGGCACATTTAAATAGTCTAACAAATCAGAGCATAAAAGGAACAATAAAAAAATCATTCTAATCCACAAAGAACTCATATTCTAATCAAACACCACGCTCAATAAGATGAAAGCGGTTTGCGGAATAAATTTAATAAAACCTTTGCAAACTAATGAGCAACAATATCATATATTATTATGGAACTCAATGAAATACAATGAGAATGGGCCTTTCTTATATAGGTA
This sequence comes from Taxus wallichiana var. yunnanensis, assembly GCA_018340775.1. Lineage (NCBI taxonomy): Eukaryota > Viridiplantae > Streptophyta > Pinopsida > Cupressales > Taxaceae > Taxus > Taxus wallichiana. The sequence goes on along the minus strand of CM031244.1, from coordinate 404,243,015 downwards.
AGGAAGATTGATCTAAGAATAATTCAAGGTTGTAAATCAAGCCATAAATCAAGGAAATAACTAGTCATCAAGTACCTAGTTAAGACCATAGATTTAGGAAAGAATTAGTCATAACAACTAAATAATATCTTCCTAATATCTAAATAATAAAAAAGAATATCAACACACATAACTGGATGAGGAAAAATACATGAGTTAAATAAAGTACCTAGGTGAACATAAGCTATGGTAAATACCTACTCTTACACCCCCTCAAGTGAAGCTAGGGGCCTAAAATAAAAGTGGCATATCCATAGTATGAGTCATGATAATTGGGCACTGATCGGTACTCATGTATAATATATCCATGAAGAAATATCAAACCAAAAGTAGGTAAGAATCCTACTAAAAGGAAAGAGAAAGAAGAAGAAGAAGGTAGATGTTCTCTTATTGTAAATCTCCATATAAGAAAGAACTCTTCATGTCCATATGGTATATGGGGAACCCCGTGATGCGGTAATAGCAAGTACAAGGTGTACATAATCCATCTTAGCAATGAGTGGAAAATTCTCAGAGTAATCAATACCTTTAAATTGTGAAAAATCATTTACAACAAGACGAGCCTTATACTTGTCAATGGACCCATCAGATATGTATTTTTTTTGGTTTACCCACTTATACCTAACCATATTTCTTTCTTTAGGAAGACATACCAAATCCGAAGTATGATTCTTCATCAAATAAGAATACTCAACTGCCATCAGATCCTCCCACTCCGTATCCCATGAGCATATGAAAAATACTCTGGATCCTTAAAAACTACTGACGACGAGAAAGTCTATAGCCTGTAGAATGTGGGTGATGATGCCTAGTGGGTGGAAGATCTGTATGAAAGGTGTTTCCTCGAAGCGTAGTGAAACGATCCCATTTGAGCATAGTGACAACATTAGTGGGAATGGGATCCTCATTGGAATCTATAACCTCCTCATAAACCTCATCAAATAAAGGATCCTCAAGATGAGATAAAGAATAAGAAGTAGGCATGGAAGAAGATGGAGAATTATGAGGCATGAAGTGCTCATAAAATTGAACATGTGTTTGAAAAAGAACCTCATGAGTATCGGGATCTATAAGTTGATAAGCTCTCATGTACTCACAATACCCTACAAAGATCAATGGTTTTCTTTTCTTATCCTAGGCTTTCCTTTTCATCTTAGGCACAAAGGCCCAAACCAGGCTCCCAAAGACTTGAAAAAATGAGACATCAGGCTTGGTGTTGGACCAATCTTCCTCTGGATTCAAATTCTCAAGGGCTCGTGTGTGTTGTGCAATTACAGAATGTAGTTAGCACAATTAACTACTACCGCCGAGTATATAGGAGGTCAATCTATAGAATGCATCATGCAGTTAGCCATTTGTTTCAAATTTCTATTATTACATTTTTTTAATTCATTCTCTTGTGGAGTATGATGAGCATAATCTTGGTGAGATAATTCCATGAGTTGCCAAAAATTCAGAAAACTTGTTGCTGAAGTGCTCGCCCCATTATTAGTGCGAAGGTGTTAACATGTAGGCTTAATAGGTGTTGTCATTGATGAAAAACCACATTAATGAAAAAGTGAATATTTTAGGATGATGGTATGATATTGTTTGAGATGCTAACATACTAGTTTATATGCAATTAGGATTCCATAGTGGGTTTCAATGATGTTTGCTTCCTATAACAAGCCCATACAACTACCTAAGTGATGTTGTTTGATAGTATGAGCTTCTTGGTGGCTTGGAAAGTATGTTGAAATGATGCATAATAGGTTTTGAGGATACTTGAGAACTCACAAAAGTGGAATAATGCAGGTACATGTAGTTCACCATGTTACAGGTGCTCATTAGGAGCATGTATGTTTTCTTGGAGGTGTGACAAATTGATTGACTTGGAGCTATATGAGCTCGTGGAATCATGAAAACATGTATATTATGGCATATAAGGATTGTTTTTGTAATTTTAAGAGGTTAATTGATGATTTATTACATTATTTTAGTTGTCCCTAGTTGCTATAGTGAGATTCCCTAAGGTAAGGCTATGAAAAGGAGATTGGATAGAAATATTGAGAAATGGTATTTAATTTATGATTATTGGAGATGTTATTATGGTGTTTCAAATTTATCTCAAAAACATTTCAAGTGCCCATATTGTGTATTTTGTAAGATATGATTGTTTTGGTGAGACAGGTCAAATTCTAGCACATTTCCAGCTTGTAGTGCAACTTCAAATGATCATTGTGAATGATGTGCTTTTCATGAGGACTTGTGGATTTCAGAGATGATTCTAAGGTGAGTTTATAAGGTTAAAAAAATAATTAGGTTGATTTATTATCATGTTTTTATGAACGAATGTTAAGAAGGTAAACAGGTCAAAAACCTTAGTTAAACCCTAGCTAGGAGTAGTTTACAAAAGATGAAGTATACTGACCCAGTTTTGATTTCAAATGAAAATGTGATGATTGGATATTGTATAGGATGTTTCCAAATTTACAGAAAGGTATTATTGATCTTGTGATTATATGTGGCTCCCACTTGAAAATTCAAGTTTTGAAGAGTTTAAGTTTAAGGAAAAGTTATACAAAGAAGGTAATGGATAGTTTGGAATTGTGTGATGAATGTGAGTTTTTATTGATGTAAATGGAGGTTTCAAGACATGTTCATGCAAGTCCAAATAGGTTTCTTGGTCAAAGGGAAATTTTGGGATCTCAAATAATAGGGTTCAATGTTTTGTCTATAACTTGAGCTATAGGTGGATTCCTAAAATGATTAAAGTTTTGTTAGAAAGAGAATTTAAAGATATTTGCAGTGATATATAGATTTCTTCATGATTATGTGATTTGATAGTTTTTCCAGGATTTTTTCAGCAACAAAGTTTTTGGCGGTTCAAGATAACATCTAGTTTTGTGGAAGTTTGATATTGTTGGAAGCATGAGATGGATTAAGTGATGCTTCATATCACCTGGAGAGTGAATCGGGATGAATTTTTCATATAATTAAAATATTTCAAGGTCTTTAATTTTTGTATAAATGGTTTTATGAGCTAACCTTTGGAAACATATTTTTTGGCAGGTTGATATGGTGAAGGCAAACATTGTTGTGGTTTGCAGAGAACGATGTTTCATGACTTATAAATTCCTTAGAAGTATTCTAAAGGTTCTACAATTTATTTTGAGTGGTCACATAGAATTTTTTGGTTAATTATAAGTTATTTAGTGATCAGATGAAATTTCTAGGGTGTTGAAGGGTGCAAGAAACAACTGTTTTTAGAATTATAAAGATAACTATGCCCAATAGATGAAATAATTTGATTTTTATAATAATTGTGACCATGTATGATTTTTTTAATGATATTTTACTCTTATGTAAAAGGTTTGGGTCATGATAAATTATGGTACTAATGTTAGGGCATTTTTAAGAATGTGCATATGGGGATTTAAACCATATTTGGCACACATAATGAGGTTTTTGGCTAGGAATACCTAATAGGGTCATATGTGACTATTATAATTCAAATTTATGAATTTAATAAAGGTTCATGGATTGAATTTATCATGAGGGGCCGACCTATTTTAGTTTGGAAGGAAGAAAAGCATATTTAAGTGCTTGTTTGGTTCATTTTTGAACTAGTGCTCTTGGAGGGAAGGAGTGTGACCTAGAGAGAGATATTTTTCAGGTATGAGAGCATGATTTTAAGGATAAGGAAGAGCGTGAAAGGTTGAGGAAGTCATGGAATCATGGGATCAATAATATAGAGCAAATAAAAGTGAAGAAAGAGAAAATTTGATGCCCTATGGCATGAGCTAAGGTTTGTGAGCTGAATTAGCGATCTCCATCAATTGTGCCAACATAATTTACAGATATCAAACATATTTAGGTGGCTAAGTTTGTGTTTGGTCATCCTTAGGGGTTCTAGCCTCCTTGTGGAGTGGTCGCTTCACTAAATTAGTCGTTGGTTGTCCATGTAGGGTTGGTGCTCTACTAAACTAATGGTTGATGCTTCTTGTGAAGTTGGTGCTTCAACAAATTAATTTTATTTGTGTAATATAATTATAGTTTTATAGTGTTTTCTTCCCCACGAGGGTTTCCCACTTATATCTTGTGTTCATGTGTATGTTGTCTTGATTATGCTTATGTGGTTGAATGTTTATGTTGCTAATCTCACATTGATGGATGGATAAATGTTAATGGTGCATGTATAGTAATCTGAAAATTGTTTTAAGGGATTATAGAAACTTGAAGGAGATACTTTGAAGAACAAGTAATGGGTATGTTTTCAAATCTTGTAGCAACATTGAGTATTAATAATGAAGTGGCTCAGTCATGTATTGAGGGCTATCAATATCAGGTTGAAAGAATGCAGAAAGAACATGATCAATTCATAAAATATTTGAAATATCAAGTGGAAAGTTTGTCTAATGACCTAAAGGAGAAGGAATATGTTCATTTCAGATATGAAGAAAAATTGAAGGCTCTTCAATTAGATTTAGAGCTTTCTTCTAAGAAGTTAGAGATGTATGAGATACTTGAAAAGAGCTGTAAGGCTCTTAATGACATGTTGGAGAGTTAAAGAGGCACACATGATAAAACAAGCCTAGGGTTTGGAGGAAAAATGATGGTAAAGCTGGTCCAAGTACTAAATCAGTTGAGAAAGTGATCAAAAGGGTAGAACCAAGAAGTTCTAACTCAGTTAGACAACCTAATGTTATGAGGTATGGTCCTTCATTCAATGGTTATTTCCTTGTTTGCTATGATTTTGGCCATAGAGCTAGAGATTGCAAAAAGAGGCTTCCTAGGAGTCATAAAACTCTCTTCAAAGGTTAATTTTATTCATGTTGTGAATATGGTCATAGAGAAAAAGATTGTGGATGGAACTTGAGTGTTTTTAGCCTAGAAGGAAGAGGAATGATATTTGCTTCAATTTTCAACAACCAGGTCATATTGCAAGATATTTTCCAAGCAAGAAGAGGTTTGTCAAGAAGTCTAGAAAAGAGGAAACATGATCAGCTAAGAAGACCAAGGAATTTGATTTGATTAACATTGAAAATAAAAACAAAGAGGAAATTCATGAAGCCAAGAACATGAGAACATATAATAAAGAGGATGACAAGTGAGCTCTGCAAGCCTAAAAAAGGTATGTTTTCTATGGTTGAAATAAATATAGAAGAAAATAGTATGTGCTTAACATGGATCATTCTGTTGAGAAAGAAGAAAATAAGGTAATCAAGAATTACATCATGCCAAGTGAATCCAATAAGAGCAAGAGGATTATAAAAATTGAAACAAATATAGATAAAAAGAAGATGGAGGAGCCTTGGGAATTACCCGAGATTTTGGTGATGAAGTGATCTAGTGAAATTTGTATATCTCCTCTATGCTTCTAGAAGATATACATCGATGAAGAAAGCACGGTGTTTTTGAAACAATTCAAGAATGATAAGGTATGTTGAATAATCTCACCATGAGTTTTTTTAAGTCCGTGTTGTTGTAGGTGTCTCGAGTTTTTGAGTTATGAGGTCATGTTGTGATATTTAGTAAAGTTTGTTTATCTTATTCAAGTTGGTTCTAGGTTTGAGCTAAGTGCATCATTCCAAATAGGATGTGTTGTCCAGGTGGAGAAAAGTTTGTAGGTTCTCACATCATACTTTGAACTATAATTGAAGTCTAAGAATGAGATCAAGGTCATGTACTAAGGATTTTAGTATGCCTTATTCATCTAAGCTCTCATGAATGGTATGACAGTCTCCAACAAACTTGTGTGAACTCGAGGAATTGATATGTAGAAATTTACTTATACCGCTATCAAGTTATATACTATGAGTTGATGTCCCAAATTCATTATAATGCAAAAGTTCCTCCATTGTCTTGTTGAAGATATAATTAAGGGTTGTGTGTGTGTGTGTCTTTCTCTATGATCTAGCTCATGTGTAGGATAACAAAGTGATGTAATTGGTCTAAGTGTATGTATTGCAATGAGTTATGTCTTTATAATCATCTGAGATCTAAGTCCTTTTGTTCTAAGATATTTCCTTAGTCTCAGTATGCACATCAAAGATTTTGAGTCTCTAAGCATGATCATTCATTTCCTCAAATCAGTGTTCTAAGTCATACCTCAAGTGAATTGAAATTTTTGTCAATGTATGTGAAGCTCAAAATGGTCATATGATATGAGTGATTCATATCCACGAAGAGGTATTTGTTCTCGAGTTTAGGGTATGGTATTTGGTATAAAAATCCTTGAGTCCAAAGTTATGTTTTTAAGGAGGGTAAGTGCATCTCGAGAAAGGATGAAGAAGTTCTTGTGACATCAAATTTGAGAAATTTATCAATCACTTGAAGGTGAAGTTCGTGCAGAGCCATTTAAGGGTGCATAAGGTAAATCCAAGGAGGATATTGATAAGTTGATGACAATTATTGTTTTCTAATCACATAATATGGTGCTTAGGAAGGTTTAAAATGCATTTACAGTATTAAAGGTCAAAGATGAGAATATGAGAACAAATTTGTGGATTTTTGTTACTTCTCTACCTAACCTGGATCATCACACTACTCATGAAGGCCAAAACAACACAAATCATCCCATGGAAGGTCTTAGGTATGTTTTTGAATCTTGATCATTGAAAGAAGTTATCAGAAGTTGTGAAAGGTCAAATAAAACATGTATGATCAATTATGAGGTCACAAACTAAAATTTTGTTATTTATTGATGGTTCTTCGATCAAGACTGTGTTTTCACATGAGTGAAAATGAACAATATTGGTGGAAAGCATGTTTTGAATGTTCAAATCATAGTATATAAGGATAAATGTATGAATATGTCATCTAGTCTTTAAGGTATAAAAGAATCAAGTGATCTTAGGCCTTGAGAATGTATACAATCTCATATATATGTGATAGTGTTGAAGTTTTCCAAGTGAAAGTGACCTCTTAACACATCTAAAGACCTACTTTGAAAAGCACAATGACCTATTCTGAAGTATGAAGTGGTTATTTTGATTATCTCTTGTGAGAAGGTATATTAAATCTCAATTCAGTGATGTTGATGAAACCTTAAGATTATAAGGAGAAAATTTGTGTTATTTTTTTGTCTCTATGCCCATGACTATGTCTTACACAAGAACTAATAAGCTGAAAAAATGGAAACTAGATTTTGAGTGAGAAAACGATAGAATTTTTGGTTGAAACTTGGTACTAATCATATAGAGATGTGGGGATATATGATGAAAGTGGTTAGAGATTTCAAGTAAGTATACAATTTCAGTTTTTGTTGTGTGTTTGGGTAATAGCTCTTGTTGCACAGTGAAGAGGATTTGCTTCTAAAAACCCTAACAATAGATATCTTCAAGACTTTGCAAGGATATTTCTCACTTTTAATGAGTCTCATGATGTCTTGAAAAGGATATACAATGTTATTATCATGATTATGATGGTTGAAGAAGTTTGAGTGTGATCCTCCATCTTTTCATGCAAGATGGCGTTCTCTATAAGATCTGATGGCAGAGTTGTTGGCTCTTGACGATGAAGATATACATGCATAAAAAAGGAAGAATATGGTTGTATTAGAGGTATAAAGTTCCCATTATCTCTCACACTTAGATGAGAGGTATGTTTTAATATTATATTCATGATTGGAATTGTGAAGAGTTCATGGTCAAGGGTCTTTATGCTTGAAAAGAAAAGAAAACTGATTTTTGGCCAAATTAGCCACCTACAGTGTCAGTACGTGTTGTGATTTTCCATGATTACAGTAGCATGGGAGATAGATTATGGTTTCTTAGTCCCTATTTTAATTCATTCATTCATGATATGTATGGAGAAAGGTGTTTATGGGTGGTGTAATAATACTTGAACCACTTGGTTGATTCTTATCTTTCAAACAAGACTGAGACATTGACATTGTACCTTGAAACAATGATTTTTGAATGGTTCAGTGGTGTATCCTTGTTATCAATAACATGGATTTTGGATTGGATTTCAAGAAATAACGTGTAGGGTTTATATATCTCTAGATATATTTTTTCTCTCTCAAAGGATATTTTTTTAGTATTGAGGTTGTTAACAGTCCTCTAATAGTGGTGAAGTGTTGTTGTTAGCAAAAAATGTTTCACAAGGAGTGTGTAGATTGATCATGATAAAGGGAGTTCTTGGATGATTGACTATGAAGTTGAAATTGTGTGCTCAAGGCTATCCAAGGTGTGTATGGTGTTTTCTCCTTGTGTTTTTCTCTTAAAGGTATGATACTATTTATCTCAGCTGGAAATGATTAGAGAACATTGAAAAAGCTGTTTAGGGACTTGAGAAAGTTTTTTAGACTATTTCAAGGCATGTAAGTGAAAGATTTTACCAAAATTGAATTGGAAACAATGCACCACAAAGTAGTTGCACTCAAATGGAATCGTGAATAATTAAATGCGGCGTAATCGTAAGGATTGATTGATAATGGAAGAAATTTCTAAATAGTAAAAAAACTTGCACATAGAGGAAAGATAGTGGAGTGTCTTGGCGTGCTCATAAATCATGAATAAAAGGGTACATATAGGGTGTTGAGTAACCCTAGTGCATGACACACAATCAAATCCTAAACCTAACCCATGTGAGATGACCCTCCATATGTGAGTGAAGGACACATAGGATCCCTCACACCAACACCACCCTTCATCAAAGCTAGGGTAGTGGCTATGATGAGTCAGATAGAACAAGAAGACACTCCTAAAAAAATAAGAAATATGTGTTAATTGGGCCCGACAACTAAAGGCCTGATAAGGTGTGCATATACAAACAACATCTTCCTAGAAGAATAAGAAGAAGAGAAGGACTATATAGCCTAAAGAAGATGAGTAGTTGCATAAGACCTCACCCTAAGAAGTGACTATAAGTGAAGAAACTTCACCTCAGTGAGCTTGGTAAATATTTCTGCAATCGATCAACTATCGAGAATGTCTTGAATATCAATGATACCTTCATGAATAAGCTCTCGTATGAAGTCCATATGGATCTCAATGTGCTTCATCTGCTGATGATGGACTATATTTTCTAAAAATTGAAATAGTGCTCATGTTATCACAATAGATAATGGTAGGCCTCCGAAAGTAGATGCCAAACTCTATCGAGAATACCTTGTAGCCAAACAATTTCTATGTCAGCGTTAACTGCTCCTCTGTATTCTTCCTCTATAGAAAATATCACAATTGCATTCTACATCTTGTTAGACCAAATAATAGGACCTTAACCAAGAGAGTAACTATTGCAGAGGTATATTTCTGATGATCTAAGTCACCGGCACAATCAAAATCTGTGAACCCAATCAATTTAATATCTACCCCTCCATAATAGTGAATGTCATCAGTATAGGTACCAAAAACATAATGAAGGATCCACTTAGCTATTTTCCAATGTAGATCATGTGGATCCTGAATGAATCTGTACATGATCCCAACAACATAAGATAAATACGGTCAAGTGTGAGTCAAGTAAATCAAGCTCCCCACTAATTTTCGATAAAGGGTACCATCAACCAAGGGAGTAGAGAAATCAGAAACCAACTTAACCCCAGAATGAAAAGGAGTAGGAGAAGACTTGCAATCGGACATTTGAACACGAGAAGCAAGTCAAGAACATACTTAGGTTGCGAAATAAAAATTCCTGAGTCAGATTGTGAAATCTGGATCCCAAGAAAATAATGAAGCAGACCTAATTTAGTCATGGAAAACCTGTTGGCCAAGGTGATCTTCACAGAATAAATGATAGAGGAAGAGCTACCTGTGATCAAAAATTCATCAACATAGAGAACAAGGATGAGTATGGAGTCATTTTTCCATAGAATATAAACATTTGGATTAGAGTGACACCTAGTAAACCCTGATGTAAGTAAAAAGGAGTTCATCTTGGCATACCAAGCCCGAGGGGCTTGTTTAAAGCCATAAAGAGACTTCTTTAAATTACAAACAAGGGAGGGATCATGGACATAACCCAGAGGTTGTTCCATGTAGATATCTTCCTCTAGGTCACCATGAAGGAAGGCACTCTTAACTTCCATTTGATGGAATTTCCATATGTTTTCTCGCAAAAATGGATAGGTTTAGTCGAATCGAAGTCATCTTCGCAATTGGAGAAAAGGTTTCATTATAATCAAACCTAGCTATCTAGGAGAAACCCTTAGCTACTAATCGCACTTTAAACTTTTCGACATCTCCATCTACTCCATACTTTGTTTGGAACACCCACTTACACCGAACAATTTTTCTTCCTTTCTAAAGAGGGGTGAGATCCCAAGTATCGTTCTTCATGAGAGAGGAATACTCATCCATGGTAGAATACCACTCAGAATACCGAAGCCTCTAGGAAAGGCTGTGGATCATAAGAAAAGGTGAAGAAAGAGTGGGGTCTAATGAAATCTGATCGATTATGTCTCATATCCTAAGTATCTCCAACTAAATCTCTAGCACTTTACAAATTTTTCCTTTCCCAAAGAGGACCAGGAGGATCAGGCTCAAAGTCGGAAGATTCTTCACTTGAGTGAGAAGGGACATAGTCATCATCATCACTACTATCAGAATCAAAAGAATCAAAGGTGTGATGGTCGAGAGGATCGGAGAAGAGGAGTATGCTCAACAACATCATCATCGATGAGTCGAATCTGAATCGGTGAGCTAGAGAACCTCAATAGTTAGAGAAGTAGAAGTCGAAGAAGACTCATCAAACTTAACACTTATCTTAATATAAATCTCATGATAAGTAGGATTCAATAATCGATATCCCTTCATGCCATTAGGATACCCTACAAAGATACAAGGTTTTTATTGTGGTTCCAAAGCCTTACATTTCTTCTTGGGAATCCGAGCCATAGCCTTGGATCCAAAGACTCGAAAGTGCTCAACATCAGGCTTGCGTCAAAACCAGGCTTCAAAAGGTGTCATCCCTTTTATTGCCTTGTGTGGAACATGGTTCATCCTAATCTTTGTGGAGGAAGAGACTTCACTGAATCATATAAGTGGCCATTTTCTTAAGAGTACAGTTCTTTCTTTCTGCTTTACTCCATTTGGGAAGGGCTATAAGAAACTGTATGCTACAAGGATATCCCTTCAGAATTATAGAAATTGATGAACCTATTGTTTACATATTCACCTCCATTATTGGTTCAGAGAACCTTGATAGACCATTTCACTGTTTCTCAAAGAAGAGCCTTAAAGTCCTAAAAATGTTCAAAGACTTCAGACTTAAGCTTAAGAAAATATACCCAAGTATATCGCGAATAGTCATCAATGAAGGTGAGCACATAAAGAGCTCTAGTAAATGAAGGAGATGAAAATGGACCAGAAATATCCCTATGAACAAGATCCAAGGGACAAGTAGCTCTCTAGGATTTTACTTTGTCAATGTTCTTTTTTGGATGCTTTCCAAGGGTACAACCCTCACAAAGACCCTTAGAAAACTTGACGTAGGGTAACCTGTTGACCATTTTGTTTTGGCTCAATCATTCAAGGTAATGATAATTTAGATGTCTAAAATGCTCATGCCATATCTTACTAACCTCATTTGCATGAGTGAGTAAGGCATTGGTCATGGAATCAGAAGTAAAGTGGGAAAAAGGTATACAACCATGAATGGTGACCCACCTTTCCTCCCCGCTGCATGTAGTGTCATCGTTAAGATCACGAATAATAACCAAAATAGGACCAAATTATACTCGCATTCCTTCACCAAGGTGAGTAATTTGGTAAACCGATAGGAGATTGGTAGAGAGATCAGGAACACTCAACACTTGGTTGAATGTTCCCTCATCCATTTCTACCAATCCACTACCAGAAACCGACACTATCGTGTCATTTCCCATCATGATTTGGGACATATCACAAGGCTCAATGTTGGAGAACTCAACATGTGAAGAATCCATGTGGTGCAAGGCACCGTAATCTATAATCCATGTCGATGAAGGAGCAACTTTAGCTACAAGGGCCTTTCCTTTCTTCTTATCATATTTAGACCCTTTTGTAGTAGAAGACTCAGCCTTTGGAGCATTTTATTTGATAGACTCAGGAATACCTATTTAATTTTCTCAAGTAAATGAGTAAGGTGATCAATTTTTTTTCTCATACATAGATGCTCTTTATGACCGGGCTTCTTATAACAGGAATACAAAAATTGTCTTGTTGTGCTCTCTAAAGCTCAAAAGGCGTTTCGTGTTAAATTTAGTTTTGGTCTTGGTTTCCTTCTTAGGTTGATGCTTCCTTCCTTTCTTCTTTTCAGTCTTCTTTTCCTTACTAGTACTTGCTACAAGGGCATGTGACTTGGACTTGAGAGACCCCATTTGAATGAGTTTGTCTTGTTCTCGAATGAGTTGGGATGAAAAAAAGTCAAAGGAGGGCATATTCCAATATTTTCCCAATGCAGCTTTTGTAGCGTAAAAATTTGACACAAAGATAGAATATTCAGGACCTAACTTAGAGAGAATCAACAAGATCAGTTGAGAATATTTATTCTCTACTTGACATTCCTTTAGCAACAATCTAGTGTGGACAAACTTTGAGAAGAAGGCTTGTAGGTTTTTAAAGTCGCTAGGATTTAATCCTAGTAGTTCATTTTCCAACTCATGCGCTCTCATGTCATCTTGTTGTCTAAACATTTTATCCAACATTGTCCACTGTGCAATTAGGTGTTTGAGATGACTTAGTGTGGAAGAGCAAGTCAAGAGAAACAAACATGCAAATAAGACCTAAAGCTTCGGGACTACGGTTTAGCCACTTAGAATTTTCAAGGTCATCATCTGGTTTAGTCTCAGCTCCCATGTTGATAGAGAATAACCCTTTACCCCTTAGTTTCATAATCATTTTCAATCTCCACTCGAAAAATTTGAGCGGTGTAAGAAAAGGAAGTGAATAAGCATCCATTGTTAAGAGAGAGAGAAGGAATGCCAAAATAATCACAACCACCGTGACAATTATAGAATGCCACCTGCTTTTAGAACTTTATAGTTGAGTGCATTGGATACAATCGGGTTCGAGCGTATGTCTTGAAACAATTGGTAACTCGCCTTGTAATCAACATAATAATGCGTAAGAGAGGAGACCAAAATCTTGTTTCGTGGAGCGCAACAAAGTGACACCGTATACAAGTACAACTTGCAAAAACTAGGAAGGAGGCGAAATCAAATCCTGGTTGTGAGAAAGAGCATCTCATGTCACAAAGGATACCCCCTTCTTTGTAAACTATGGTAGATGCGCTCACTAGTCATAAGCAATAATAAGGGTAAATACAAGTTTTAGATGAACTCAAGATGAGTCGATGATCTTCAGAATGTCGGAAAAGCGCTCGGAAGGAAAATAGGTGCTCAGAGTGTCACTGCACACTTGAGCACACAATTAGTAAAAAAAATCGACAATATCACCTAAAAATAAATTATCACTTTGAAACGCCCAATTTGGCTAATTTTAGAGCTATTGGAGTTTTTTTATAATGAAAATGAACATTAATTTTAAAGGATGATTTTAATTATTACTAATCGTAAAAGATAATTAGATTTGAAATTAATAAAACTAGATTTAATATAATTAAATCTAATTAATTTTGAATAATAAAGAAACACTAATTAAGATCTAATTAAAATTAAATCCTAATTAAATATTTAAATATATTTCCTTTTTTGAAAAAAATTCCACCTAAAAAAAAGCATCCCCGAAAAAACAATTCCCACCAAAAATAAAATTAAAAAAACTTACCAAAAACTTATCGGGTGGATCCGAGTTGGGTGGAGGATCCCACATTGGGAGCATGCTCGGGAGGATGGGCTTGGGGCATGTGCGAGAGGAACCCTAGAGTGGCACGTGGGAGCTAAAGGCCTGAGGTAGAGGCCCGTGAGGTAGAGGAGGAGCTTGGGAGAGCCGTTAGAGACGGTGAAAGTGGGGAATGAGCAGGATGGGCTCGACATAGATGGGTCCGAGTGGAATAGCACAAGGGTTTGTGCACATAGGCGAGGGAAGGCTCAGTGAGGTAGGAAAATCAAAGGGCTAGCTAGGGCCGAGGGGAGGAGGACTAAAGCCAGGATAGAGGGACATGATCTCGGGAAAACAAAAAAGCAGTCAAGCACGGGAAAACACACAAAGTCGTCCAGGACTCAGACACAAAAAAATGCACTTTCACACCACAAAACATGAGACAATGGCTCAGTTTAGAGCCAAAAAAAGAGGTGAATAGAACTCGCAAGAGAGGTAGAACACCCTTAGCAAGCAAGACAAGGAACTCGGTAAGCAAGGAAAATGGATTGGCGGGTGAGCTCAATTTGGAGAGGAGATGGCTTGGTGGAGAGAGCTCGGGGTTGAGCATCAAAAACCAAAACTTCAAACTGAATTTTTTTACCTGAATCTCTGTAAAAAACCACCATGCAAACACAGAAAAGACCCAAAAACACAAATCTAATTTTTTTCAGTTTAACAAAAATTTAAAAACCAAAAAATAACCTCTATTTTAACTAATCTACCAGATTTAGCATGATTAGCTAAATGTAGCTATAAAACCCCTGAAAGCTTGAAAACCTGCACATGCATGAAGAACACAACAAACAAACAACTTTCCAAGAACAACTTGTTAAATATGTTAGCAATAAATTTCTAGAATATAACGATCGAAAAACTTGCACAAGGAGTAAAAAATGAGACCAAGAGTAATCACAACTCAGATGATGAATGCACGTTTACTCTATCTCAGCTTTGATACCGTGAAATAGTTTGTGAGAATCGAGTCAGAAATGATGCACCACAAAGTAGTTACACTCAAATGGAATCATGATAGCTCCAGCGTAATCGCGAGGATCGATCAACAATGGAAGAACTTGCTCAACAGAAACAAATCTTGCACATAGAGGAAAGATAGTAGAGTGTCTTGGTATGCTCATAAATTAGGAATAAAAGGGTGCATATAGGGTGCTTTGAGTAACCCTAGCGTATGACACACAAGCAAACCCTAAACCTAACCCACATGAGATGACCCTCCATATGTGAGTGAAGGACACAAAGGATCCCACACACTAACAAGTAAGAAAGTCTATTAGCTCAAATTTATGCTTGGAAGATAGAAGTAGAGGCCTTAAGACCAAGTGGAGTGGTTGTTGTATGGGTCTAATCATGGATGAACTATAGGAGCATGTTGAAAATGGTATAAAATGCACTGAAAATATTGTTATGGGCTCATTGTATTCCTCTTAGTATGAAGAGAAAGTACATCCTTAGTTTGCATTATTTAGGCCTAGAATTGATGACTCATGGTAAAATCTGGTGGAAAAATATTGAGGTAAGGAATTTCATGATATTTTTGGCATGTATGAGAAGGATATGGCTTAGATTTCAAAGTTGCTACAATATTGTCATGAAGGACAAAACGAGGGTAAAGGTGAAAATTTGTTTTTTTTTCATGTCTAATGGATGGAGAATGGTGTTTTTTAACCTCCAACAAGGTATTTTTTTTTCCTTTTTCATGGTTTACATGATGATTTTCATTGGTTAGTGATGCTTCTTCCAAGTGGATATTGTTGTTTGCATTCTTAAAATATAGGTAAAATTCAGATTTTGGGAAAAAATCAAGAAAATGAAGCAAATTGAGACTTTTTGTTAATACTTTCAACCAAATAATGGAGGTATGAAGCTAAGAAAGGTGAAGAAGGTAAGATATAGGTAATAATTTGTCACTATTGTTAAAAGGGGGAAAATTTTAGGGTGTTTTCCATCAATGACAAAGGGGGAGATTGTTGGCATGTAGGCCTAATAGGTGTTGTCATTGATGAAAAACCACATTAATGACAAACCGAATATTGTAGGATGATGATATGGTAATTTTTAAGATGCTAACATATTGGTTTAGATGTGATTCAACTTCCACAAAGTGGGATTTAGCGATGATTGTTTTCTCTAGCAAGCCCATACAGTGCATAGGTGATGTTTTTTTAACAATATGAGCTTTTTGGGATCTTTGGAAACATGTTAACATGATGTATAGCAGGTTTTAGGATGCTTGAGCACTCATATAAGTGGAATAGTGTAGGTACATGTATTTCACCATGTTACAGGTGCTCATTGGGAGCAGGTATGCTTGCTTGGAGGTGTGACAAAGTGACTTGGAGCTATATTAGCTCATGGAAGAATGAAAACATGTATATCATGGAATATAAGGTATGTTTGGGTAATTTTCAGAGGTTACTTGATGAGTTATTGTATTATTTAATTTGTCCCTAGTTGTTATAGTGAGAATCCCTAAGGTAAGGCTATGAAAATATTATTGGATGGAAATATTGAGCAATAGTATTGAATTTATGATCATTGGAGATGTTATTATGATGTGTAATAGTTCTCTTAGAATATTTTTAGGTGCCCATGTTGTATATTTTCAGATGCTCATTGTGAATGATGTGATTTGCATGGAAAATTTTCACTTTCAGGATACTTATAAGGTTATTTTATAAATTTTCAAAAAAATAATGAAGTTGATTGATCGTCACATTTTTATGGCCAAATGATAAGAAGGTAAAGAGGTCAAAAATCCTAGCTAAACCCTAGCTAGGAGTAGTTTACAAAATATGAAGTATACTGAACCATTTTTAATTGTAAGTGAAAATGTGATGATTTTATGCGATAGAGGAATCTTCCAGATTTCCAAGAAGGTATGATTGAGCTTGTGACTATATGTGGGCCCCATCTTAAAATGCTCATTTTAAAGAGTTTAAGTTTAAGGAAAAGTTATCCAAATAAGGTAATGGATAATTTTTAATTGTGTAATAAATGTGAGTTTTATTGATTTCCATGGAGTTTTAAGGAAATTTTCATGCGGAGTTCATGAGGTTTCGAGGTCCAAATAGGTTGACTGGTCAAAGGGTAGTTTTGGGATCTCAAATAGCAAGGTTCAATGTTTTGGCTATAACTTGAGCTACAGGTGGATTCCTAAGATGATTAAAGTTGTGTTGGAAATATGATTTAGAGATATTTCTATTGATATATGGATTTACTCATGATGAGGTTATTTGACATGGTTTCCAGTACATTATTTCAGCAAGAAAGGTTTTGGCGTAAAAGACAAGACAACATCTATGTTTATGGATGTTTTATATTATTTGAAGCATGAGATGGATTGATTGATGATTACTATAACCTAGAGAGTGAATAAATATTAATGTGGAATCTAATGAATCTATTTTTGAGGTCTTTAATGTTTGTATAAATAGTTTTATGAGATAACCTTTGGAAACAAAAGTTTTGGGAGTTTACATGGTGAAGGAAAATGTTGTTGTGGTTTTCAAAGAAGGATGTTTCATGAATTTTAAATTTATTATAAGTGTTATAAAGGTTATAATATTTATTTTGAGTGGTAACATGGAATGTTTTGGTTCAAGTATAAGTGATTTGGTGATCAGATGAAGTTTCTAGGGTCTTTGAACAGTGCGGGAAACAACTATTTTGAGAACTATAAAGACAATCGAGCCCAATAACTGAAATAATTTGATTGGTTTACATTAATTTAGAAAATTTATGAATGTTTTATAATATTTTAATCATATGTAAAATGATTTGGGTGATGAAATATTATGCTACTAATGTTAGGTAATTTTAAAGAATGTTCCTATGGGATTTTGAGCCATATTTGGCACATGTAATGAGGTTTTTGGCTAGGCTGACCTACTTGGGTCATATGTGACTGTTATAATTAAAATTTATGAATGTAATAAATTTTTATGGGTCTTATTTATCATGATGTACCAACTTTTTTTTTTGGAAAGAAGAAAAACATATTTAAGTGTTTGTTTTGTTCATTTTTGAACTAGTGCTCTTGGAGGGAAGGAGTGCGGCCTAGAGAGATATATTTTGAATGTATGAGAGAATTATTTTCAGGATGAGGAAGAGAATGAAAGGTTGAGGAAGGAATGGAAGCATGAGAGAAATAAGATAGAGAAAAGAAAATTGAAGAAAGAGCAATTTTGATGCCCTAGGGTATGAGGTAGGGTTTGTGAACTAAATTAGTGATCTCCATCAGTTGTGGCAGTAGAAAAATTTACAGAGATTAAACATCTTTAGGTGGATGAGTTGGTGCTTGGTCATCCTTAGGGGGTTGTAGCTTCCTTTTGGAGTGGGTGCTTCACTAAATTAGGGGCTGGTTCTCCTTGTAGGGTTGGTGCTCTACTAAACTAAGGGTTGATGCTCCTTGTGAAGTTGGTGATTCACTAAATTACTTTTCTTTATGTAATATAAGAAAAAATTTAGTGTTTTTTCTTCCCCATGAGGTTTTCCCACTTATATATTATGTTCATGTGTATGCTTTCTTGATTATACTTATGTGGTTGAATATTTATGTTGTTAATCTCACATTGATGGATGTATAAATGTTAATGGTGCATGTATAATAATCGAATTTTTAAAAAATGATTAAAGAACTAATTCACCCTTATCAGTTCATTGTGATTCTAATGAGAAGGTTATTTATGTAACTAGATGATGATTTCTCGATCAAACCCTTGATGTCTTTGAAGTGTGAAAAACATCAATTTTGTACTTGAGAAAATAAACCCAAGTACGCCTCGAGAAATTATCAATAAAGGTAAGTGCATACTTAGCTCCATTGAAAGAGGGGGTAGGAAAAAGCATCAAGTCACTATGCATAAGATCAAGTTGCGAAGAAGCTCTCTTAGACAAATTCTTAGTAAATGGATCTTTATGTTGTTTCTCATGACTAGGAAAAAATCCCTCAAGAAAAGAAACTATAGAAAGATCACAAACATACCATGAGTGCTCAACTCCTTCAAATATCTGTAATTGAGATGTCCAAATCTCTCATGATAAAGCGATTCTCCGAATATGTATTAGAAACCAATATTGTCCATATAGAGGAAGTGTCATCAAAAGCCGCAAAGTTATATAGTCTAGAACTATGTTCAACAATACTTTGAGCAACAAGTGATTGAGACTCCAACAAAGTTCCTAGTTCTGCCCCATGTGGTGTAAAAGTCACTATTTTTCCTTGACCAGAATGAAAATTTTGATATACGTAAAGAAAAATTGTAGTGATGTTAGGAAAATATAGTGCATCTTGGATACTAACACAATTAAGGTGTATGTCGATTTTCCTTTAACAGAAGAAAGGAAGAATATACAACCTTAATTTTAGAATTAGAACTCAAACCTAGAGATATAAAAGACTCCTTGGAAGAATTAATGTGATGAGAAGCACCAAAACCTATAACCCAACTATCTACAAGTGGTGACTAATATTTCCCAACAATAATAAGTGTTTTTCCATACTAATTAGAAGGAGGTGGAGCAGAGATAGAAATTTTGTGTTTCTTGATTGCATCCTCTAAGGCTTGCATTTGCTTATAACACCTATGTTCTTCACGACCAATAACCCCACAAAATGAGCATAAAAGGCTAGACTTATTCTTTGATTTAGAAGACTCCTTGAGTTTAGAGTTGCTTTTTTGAGTTTAGGAGAACTTTGAGATGGATAAGGGGTTGATTTTGTTTTACTATTTATTTTTCCTTTTCCCTTAGGATTATATGCAATAATTACTTTTGAGAGGTGGAAGACTTAAGGTTAGACGATTTGGATTCTTCCCTAGTAAGTCTTTCACAAAATGTTTCTAAGTCGGGCATTTGTAATTTGTCACGTAAGGCATCCATGCTAGAGAAAAAGGTAGAAGAAAATATTTGGAATGGTCCTCTCAACTTGGATATAATTAAGCAAACATACTCTTCATCTTTCTTATCTCTTCCACTCCCCTTAAATTGTGTTAAAAATTATTGAATCGGGCAAGATAGTCTATAATTGATGGAAAATATTTAGGATTAAGAGAAGTGATCTAAATTTCAAGTTTCATAACTCTCATGTGATCCACCTTACCAAATAAACCCTCCAATTTATCCCATATTTTGAAAGGAGATTCATATTTTTCCAAATGAAATAGAATACTATCACTTACATAAGTTCCTATCAAACCCATACACTCATTAAATTTGCATGGGTATTGAAATTTCTCATATTCTCTAGTGGACACTGGTTGTTGTGAAGAAGTTAAAGCCCATAATCCTTTCCATTTAATTAATATTTCTATTCTTGGTTTCCACGTGTGGTAATTATGTATTGTTAATGGCTCAACATGATATAATGTAAAAGTATATAAAGATGCCATTCTAAAAATTACCAAAAAAATCAAAAACAACAAGACCCCCTAGATTTTGGCACTTTATAATTGAGTGCATGTTACAATATGTCACTTTATACTTATATTGTGTTTCTCAAATAAATAGTTCTAATGGAAAAAGCATGAAAAACAAGAACTTTTGCAAAGAACGAATCTCAAATCCAAGTTACCAATTAAAAGATGCAAGCTTTTCAATTTTATACTCTACTATTTATTTTAGTTGCCACTAAAACAAAATAAAATGCTCTTGCTTTCACCACACAGATAAAATCAAAAGGGGCTGAAGTTAATCACCAACTAGTAGGAATCACAAGATTAAACCCTCATATAACCATACCATATGACCCTGGGGCTAATTCTGGGTCTTTTTCTACCACCTTCTAAATCCAATGGAAGACTCTGTTTTGCCTAAAAATGCATACAACCACAAAATACTAACAAAATATAAATATATGAATATACAAAAAACCTTGTTTGCAAAACGAAACTTACAAACGGATGTCAAAAGGAATATCCATCTCTAATACCATAAAAGGAATGATAAAAATATCATTCCAATCCTCAAAGAGCTCAGATGCTAATTAAACACCATGCTCAATAAGATGAAAGCAATTTTCCGAATAAATTTAAAAAAACCTTTGCAAACAAATGAGCAACAATATCATATATTATTATGGAACTCAATGAAATACAATGAGAATGGGCCTTGTTTATATAGGAAAGGAAGACCAATCTAGGAACTAGTCAAGGTCATATATCAAGCCATAAATCAAGGAAAGAACTAGCCATCAAAGAACTAGTCTTAACAACTAGATAATATCTTCCGAATATATAAATAATAAAAAAGAAATATCCACACATATAAGTTGGTGAGGATAAAATACATGGCGTAAATAAAGCACCTAGGTGAACATGAGGTAAAGTAAATACCTACTCTAGTAGAACATTTATATGAATGTTTCTTCATATTTTGCTTCTAGATCATTGACCATATGTACACATGCTTTAATAATTACTACAGGTACATTGTTGAATTTCCACAAAGTGAAAATACTCCACATGAATAAAATCCCTTATTACTTTACAATAACCAAGAAATATCATGTCAAATGTGTTTAAAATCAAGCTCTCAATAATTTATTTAGTAGAAATGTAGCATTAAATAAAATTGTATCAAGACATTCCCATATTCATCTAACACATTCATCATGTTTTTTTGTGAAATTGGATTCACGATTTTTTCTCACTTGCACATTTTATAATATGCCTATTTTTCATATACATGAAATGTTTGTAAGATCTATATAATTCTTGGTTTTTAAAGATCCATGAGTTTCGATAATAGGTACATGTCACGTGGTTAGAATATATGGATTTCTATTTTATATTTATAAATGATTATAATTATATCAAATACTAAAGTATACTTACATAACCTATACCTTTTAATGATAAAATAACTATTTAGTTTATCAATTTCATTTATAAAGCTCCAACAATCACCACCTAAATGTAAGTTTAATTATGATGATGTAACTAGGAATGAAGCTAAAGTGGTTGTTAAATGGCACAGTGGGACAAGAAAAAGGAAGGATTGCATTACATTGGATGTTGAATGCCTAGGTAGGCCATAAAAGTTACATAATTCTATCACATAAGATGATAAACGACATGGAAAGCCACAAAAAATGGAATTATTGTATCACATTGGATGCTAAATGATCGGGAAGGCCACACAAATGGAATAATTCTATTACATTGGATGCTAAATTACTTGGGAAGATTAGAAAATAGAATAATTATATCACATTGGATAGTAAATGATCAGATAGGCCATGGAAATGGAAAAAATATAGAATGTTGGTAGCGAGAAGGTTCATTTAGTAAGATATCAAGAAAGGGAGCACAAAATTGTTCCTTATTAGAGGAGCAATATGCCAAATAATTAGAATATTATTATTGGATTGGTAAGGCATCATGCGTAGGTACAAATTCTAATAGTTAGAAAAGTGGGAGAAAATTATCTCACAACCTTCATACCTATTCAAATATCCATCAACACAGGAGGAATGTTGGACTTCCTTTGAAAAAATTACATTTCCTAAACAAGACAACATGGTTTGCAAGAAATATACATTTTCCAAGTTATAAATGAATCCCACAAGAAGGAACTTGAGCTCACTATATTGGAACCAAAAGGTGAGGAATGAATTATTTACACCATTGGTAATGAATCTTGGAAATAACATGTTTCCATTCTAGTACATGTCTATATGGTGTATGTGAATGATGAAGGCAAACTAGCACTACCCCACCCTTCCAAATTGGAGATTAAAATTTTATCCTGTTGGCCTAAATGAGGTAGATGAAATAGAACATAACGGTGTTGTTAACCATGGTTATTATATAGGAACAATTTGGATTTAGTTCATTTAATGAGGTATGGTTGTTTAATTACCATTGATATTCATCGATAATGCATCTAGACACTATTTTTATATAAAGCACTAGTATATTTGATTTTATCATTCAGCTAGGCACATATGTCCACATTTATTATAATATCATAACATGATTATATGTAGATGAGTATTTGTGCATTGTGTAACCTATCAAAGTGTTGGAATACTTTATAGATGTTTTCAGAGGAGACACATTGTGTTGGGTAACTATATTTGAAAATGAGGAGGGTATCATTGATAAAGGACAACAAATTTTTGATGTTGTGAATTTCTATCCTTAAAAAGTATTTTATTTAAAGTAGGATTAATTGATATCATTTGATAACATTTATGGTAATTAATGATTTCATTATTATATGATCATTTCAGATAAGGATTTGATTTTTCATTAACTAATTTAATATGATTTCTCATTATAGGAAAGTATATAAAAAAACTTCTTATACTACTTCCTCTACTTATTGATTTAGGGGTTGTTGATGATTTCTTCACCGAGAAATCAATTTAAAGGTGGATCCCAATAATTTAGAAGGGATAATCCTTTTTTATTTCTATGATAAATTCTGATCATACAACCTTCCAATTGTTTGCAACACATTGTGATCATGAAGTTTTGATTGGTAGATTGGCTTCATCATTGAGTAAAACATAAGGGACCCATTACCTTAGTACTTTAGAGTGTCCCAACTACATATTCAATCAATATAAAAAAGGTCTGAAAGCACTTAAAATTCCATAATATGATATAAAATGAAACATGTATAAAGGTTTCTTGTTTAGACAAAAAAATTCGTGGTTATATTGTTGGAAATTATAACACTAAGAGGGGGTGTGAATCAATATCTATTCAAATTTTAAATCACAATTCAATTCACTTAATTTATGATGACAAAACCAAATCAAAAACCACATGTATCTAAAAAGAGAGAAAGTACACTAAGACAATATTTAATGTGGGAAACCAAACTTGGGAGAAAACCCCATTGAAACCAAGAATTCGCTTAGGAAACGAATGTCTTGTAAATGTTACATTGATTTCATAGTTGCGCTTCAACTCAACATGGAGCTGTGATTCCAAAGTTCAACCAAGCATATACTTAGTCTTTGGCAAGCTTTAACTTACCGGAATCTTCAACTCCCAAATATCAACTAGGATTCTACTCATTTCTTTTGCAAGTTACAACTCGCATGGAAGCTACTACTCCCTTCTACTAAGCTATAAGTTAGAATTCTTCAATATTTTAAGCAATCCGAATTTTTTTCTCATAGAACTAATGGTGACCACTAAATCAGCTCACTTCTCCTTCTCTATTTTCTTTGTTGCATCTCTCTTCTCATTCTTTAATCAACTTCAATTTTTTGTCATACAAGGCCTATTAGCTATATCTTTAACCTCTTGTCTATAATTGAACTCATATATTTTGTCTCAAGACTTAAATTATTATTTAATCATTACTCATATTTATATACTCAGACTCTATGACTCCCTATGTTAATTGCATCACATACTCTTCATTCTCAGACCGTCTTTTCCTTCAACATGCTCATTATCCTTCAACATACACTTGCAAGATCCTCCAAGCATTAAATAATCCTAATTTGCAACACATTCAACACATCATCACTTTTCATACTCACTCTTCTTATCACTCTACTCAAATTATCTCATTATGTTGATCTATCAACAATTGTCTCTTAAATGTTTATCTACTTTTAATTCACATCAAAAAGGCTCATTTTTTCTTTAAGATCCTTCAAGTTTATTAAATGATATTTTCTAGATTTGCAAAACTCCTACATCTGAATTTAAATATTCAAATTCAAATATTGTTCATATAGCAACTTGTACAAAAGAGTTTAACTCACATCATATGATTTTTCATCTAACAAGTAATTACAAACCCCTTCATCTTATGACCTATCACAACTCTTTGTATGCTTGAGAGAGACAAAGAATATTGTCCAACTCTCGACATATTCTAAAAATGACAATTTCCTATCCAAAATGTAACTTCCATTTATTTTTAGATAGTACAATGAGCTCTTAACTTCAATTTAAAGTCTTCTGACCACGGAGTAGAATTTACGTCACGAGATCACGTTACACACACTTTAAAAGTATTGTAGAATCTCACATTAATCTTCACACTTCTCTATTTTCCTTATATTCTCTATTTGAGCACAAGAGAGTGCATAATGTGCTACATCGATTGTCATAGATTTACACAAGAGGAATGATTTTTAAGTTTGCATTCATGGTATTGGAGCTATAGGAAGCCATCATCAACAATTAAGGTTTGGTGATCAAGAAAGAGGAGTATAGAGAAGATTTACCATGTATTCTTCACATTCAAGAATTCAAAATCTTAGAGACATTGGAAATCAGTTAGGGAAAAGTGTGGTATGCCACAGAGAGTTAGAATTCAACTTCTTCTCATCTTGGAAAAAGTGAATTAGGATAAATTCATCATCTACTACCATCATGAGTCATCACTAGTCTTCTTCATGACACATTCATAAAATTAGGGTATACATTATTTTTCAAACTAAAACTTGCCATGTTAAGGGAATGGATAATTTAACATTTACAACATATTCCATGAGGGAGATAACACTTGCACAACATCCCTTATCATAATGTTTTCTTATATCATGCGTACTTAAACGAAAATAACTTGATATCCCAGCCTTTCATAGATAGGGTTTTAAGATTCAAACCCTAGTCATGAATTTGAGACCTTTAACCACTTCATTATTAATTTTTATGCCAAGAAAAGTGATGAATTACATCATCATAGGATATTCAATGATTTCAGCCTTCTATTGCACTTAAAAATAAGGGAACTTCAAGGATTTTATGTAAAAGCTATAGTCCTTCGGTACAAGAAATTAGATAAGATATACAAAATGAGGTGGGATACTTAAGGAATAACTCTATCCAAAACTTGTAAACCATTTTTATGAGAATCATATGTACCTTAGCTAACCTACAAAAAAATTTAGTCACCAACTTAGAGATTTTGATCATGAAGGATAAGCATATTTGAACTACGAATCTCATAGGGAAGGCCGGAAAAACAAAAGCGAAGGAATCCCTTCCGCTACTCGACCTCCCGAGGTCGTGCGAGACAGCCTGGTGGGGATGGGATATGCGTGGGATGAAGACAAACTAGTTAGGTAATCTAATGTCTTCAATACGCACTAGTGGAATTTCGAATCTAAGGCAAAGAAGGCCCTCTAACATGAACTCGGTGTGATCAGGATGACATCTCAAGGCTCAATCAATATCGAGCGTGATTCGATCATGGGTTGTGGAATACATGGAAAATGACACAGGATAGTTTCGTGTATGTCTCAGGATAAGGTCATATGGTGGGTAGTGAATGATCGACTCTACGGACGATTCTCTGGCCTAGTCCAGAACTCTCTAGCTTTGTTAGCTTTATATCTAGTAAGGATAATTGTTTGATGATGGTGGGTGGAAGTGGGGTAGATCTCGAATACTAGTGTACGTAGGCAACATCTATGTCTAATTCACCTATGGGATTCGTTGGGTTGCGGGATTTGTGGATCTGACCGTAGACTCTTGGTTGTTGTGGTCTACTTATGGTCATGTATGAAATCAGTCCACGATCCCTAGTATCCAATAATCATATGCTTTTTCAGCCTCTATATTTAAAATTAATAGGTGTGCGATCTTCTCGAGTACCTCACGGGCGTTCTTACTGACTTGATTCTTAGGGTGGTATCTATATCTAGGAGAGTGTCTCCTGCATCTGGTTTGTGGGACAAAGGATCACAACCAAAGGTTTATTCTCTTCGAACCCTTCTACTGATCATATGAATGTTTGCCTAGGGTAATCTGTAGTTTGGTTGATTTGACCAAAACGTGTGTGCTTGGTCATCTTCTATATTTAATCCCCTCAACTGAGAGCTGATCTGTCGTAAATCTGTTGTTGTTTGGAAGATTTGGATTCTAAGATTCTGGTCTATGTCAACTATTGTTGTGACGAGATTGGGTTGAGGCACAATTGGCTCAAATACGTATTCTCTGGGTTCCCTAGGTCCCGTGATTGTCATACAAAAAGCAATAATGTAAATCTAACTGCAACAAAGTAAATTTAACTATGTGAATAAATCTAGAACATATATAACTTCTATTTTTGTATTTTCTGAGAAACCTTAAGAATTTAAGAAAAGCAACTATTTAAAATATCTAGAATTGACAACTAAAATAACAACTTAAAACAAACAAAATAACGAGTGTAGTTATTTGTCTGTGCAATTTGTAGATCTATTCTAAATAATGAAATAACTTGCCTAATCTATTTTCCAGACTCTCGATCCTACCTCAGAAGTGAGGAGTGAATCATAGTTTCTCAGAAACTATCAATCCCCACAGCTTCCCTGGCAATATCGAAAGTAAACTTGACTGAAAAGAAGTGATTATCTACTCTATTTGATATATTTCTAACTTAGAACTTTGAAAGCTAGAACCTGGATTCTGTAGAACAGTGGCGAATCCAATGGTGTGTGTGATCTTGTCCCCTCAGTGTGATCTCCTCGTTCCTTCGTGTTCACGTGAATCCAGAAAAGTGTGTAATGCTAGCATCAACAGAAGTAGATATTGGGACAAAGGCAGCTCAGAATACAGACTGAATATAATGCGAGTAGGAGAGGGATAGCGCAAGAGTACAGAGCTTGGCTTATGCAATTCCTAGCGGGATCTATTGCGAGTCATGCAACATAAAGCATCCAGAACCTGAAACTATCCTATTTTGAGGAGAAAAACCTGCAACTTTAATGGCTTCCTAAGCTATTCTACTCCAATGGATTGGGTGAAATAACAACATTGCTTGCACAAGATGGATATGTGGCTTACCAACAGCTGAACAATGCTAACTAAGCATGAAATGAATTGAAACTATGGCTTCTAAGCAAAATAATAGACTGAACTACTGAAATGAGAAGATGAGAGCAAAAAATGAGAGGCCATTTGCTTGAGCACAAGCCATCTATTTATAGCATTTCATTCACCCAAAGATCAAAACCAAACTGAACTCTAAAACTATAAACAATGGCCAAACACTATTCCAGGGGACCAAAAACATAAATGCAAGCCCAAGGCGGTAAAAAAAAGCTGGTGAATCGTTGATTTTTACGTGAGTCGCGTTAAAAACACTTTTTGGAAAATGCGTAAAGGACCGCCACTCGAGCGGGCGGCGGTTCTGAGGGCAGCAGGCGAGACCACCGCCCATGCGGGCGGCGGTTTAAATCTTGAAGGAAAAAGGTCCAGAAAAGAGGAAAAGAGATAAAACAAAGGACGCAGGGGCTAAGCGGGGCATGCGGGATGTTAACGCACACTTGGAGATCTTTTCGGATCCCGAACACCTTGCGAGGAGACCTGTATCATCATTGGGGCACTTGTTACGTTGTTACGGCGATCTGATACCTTACAATTTTAGTACGTACATATTGCCCCCTCGGAGAAGCATTTTAGCCATGAAGAGGTGTAAAGCGGTGGGTCAGTATGGCGGTCCCGAAATGGGAAGTTAGAAGTTTATACGATACGTCCGTGTGTTGAAATGACACCATCAATATTCCCGCTACTGCTGTAAAATGAAAAGAGAACTCAAGTGCGAGATAGACACAATAGTTTGAAAATAAAGCTAAAATAATAAGGAATGAGAACATTACCATTTGTGGGGATAAGAACTTACCTCCATCGGCGCTCCAAACCTGTGAAAAAGTCATTTTAAAATGAATAGAGTGCTATATATATGAAAGTGGGCCCATTTTCCTATTCATTTGTGCGAGTCGATTTGATTGATTTTGAGCTCTGGGACCCACGGTGACGGTTTCTTGCGTGAGTAGAGTCAAAATGTCCATGATGAGATAGCGATCATGCCTCCACGTGCGGCACATCGACCCATGAGATCACAGGTTAGTTTTCTTCAATTTCTCCTTTTTACCCCCTTAATTTTGAAATGTGAAAATCTTTGTCATGGGGGTAATTTTTGAAAATGTTAGTGTTGAAAGGTCCATCTAGGGGGGGCGCCTACTGGGTAGGCTTTGTTTTTACGTAAAATGGTCCTTTTTACGTTTTTAGGCTTTTTAGGTTTAAAAACCCGCGTGGAGTTTCGGACCATGACCGCCGCCCTGCCCAGGGCGGCGGTTACATGACCGCCGCCCTCGGGGTGGCGGTTACGCTTTGCCACGCGGTGGTTACCCTTAAGGCGGCGATTATAAAAGTGCCCCCCTGCTCAGGGCGGCGGTTTTGCACAGAATGCAAAAGGAACCTCTTTTTGAGATTGTGTTTGTATTTTTAGCATTTCTACGTGCTTTCATGATTTTCTCAGTATTATTTGGATGCTAACTTGCTTTGTTTTGTGTGTTTTTGGGTGTATGCAGGTGAGAGAGGAGTATATCCGGTGGAGTAGAGAGAGGGAGTGTGATTGGCTCCCAGGAGTATTAGATGCCCTCTCACAGGATGAGGAGGATACACTTCAGCGGGCCGGGATACTACGCATCTCACGCGTGCCCCATGTTACACCATCCAGTCACATTCTTTGTGACCTGTTCTCATACTGGGATGCAGATCGGAACACCTTCGATTGCCAGGGGTCCGCGGTGAGTGGACCATTACATTGGAGGATGTCTATCATATTCTGGGGGTCCCGATCATCGGGAGACGACTTACCCTAGAGACAACAGGCTCACGGGCACAGATTGCACAGTGGGCCACATATATGGGAGATGCAGTCATCTCCACGGGGTCGAAGAAGGGGGTGAGAGTTTGATCTATTCCTTCTTTGCCCATCCCCCTACTTCGCCAGGCCATCATGGGGATCCTTGCCTCGAGACTGATCGGGGACAAGGGAGGAGATACATTATTATACTGTTGGTCCCCCATTATTGCACAGATAGAGGGGCATGGTCGGATATATGCCTGGGGAGTAGACATTCTTGGGACTACCTACCATGACTTATACAGGGTAGTCCGTTTACAGGGGCAGTCATTGAGCCACCCGACTCTAGTCATGAGTTGGGTCTATGAGCATTTCATCCCTTATGGCAGGGGTGTGGAGGTGGTAGATCCTGGAGCTGTGAGGGCAGCCAGATGGACAGACATGTCGGTGCTTAGAGCACCTCATCGGCCTAGATTGCCTCCCGACTACTACTGAGCATGGAGGCCACACCATATCAGACTATGGAGGGCATATGGGGCGAGAGACTCTTACTTTGATCTCTGCTCCGCTCCACAGGGCAGCTTATTGATAGAGTGGGGCATGTGGAGATGCACCCCTTTGGTTGAGTTCCTCAGCAGTTTGGCTTACCATACATGGGTATGCTTCCCCCAGTGGCGCCAGTATATAGATCAGTCCGAGAGGCCAGAGGGGGGCCTAGAGGCCGGGGTTGGACAGTGGTTACTCCTGGCATTCCTATTGCAGCCAGGAGGATAGTTCGTGCGGAGGGAGGAGCCGGTGTGCCTCGGGCACCTTTACTTGGATTTCCGTGGGGCCCCGCCCACAGCAGCGATGACCCTATTGAGGTAGACTCCGAGTCTGAGGAGTTTACGGGGGAGACAGAGGAGGAGACCGAGGATAGTGATCCTGAGTGGCACGATACCCAGGATATTATGCAGGCGGAGAGGGTTGAGCAGAGTGCAGAGAGAGTGACTCTGGTTTCAGAGGAGCCACTCTCCCAGGGCCATGGGGAGGATGAGTCTGTTGCGGGGTGTTACGTTGCTCCAGCTATAGGAGCAGCCCCTCAGTCGGTAGCGGCATCCGTGGCGGGTGCTGACCCCATAGATCCATCTTGGAGGCCGGGTGATCGAGTAAGTTACCCTCTCTCCCTTCTAGTGTTTGTTTTTAGTTAGAATCTCCTTAGTTGCTATCTTGTATCTTTTAATTCCTTGTTTGGTTTCTAACTTGTTTTCTCCTTTGTTTGCAGAGACCGCCGATGAGTGGCGAGATTTGATTCGTAGGGTATGCACTGATTCCCTGATGATCCCCATGGATAGGACCCGTGCAGAGCTGTCGTGGGCTTGGGGAGCCTTTGGCGGCGGTAGGCATGCGGCGTCTTTGCTCCAGTCTGGCATGTGGCCAGGATGGTATCGACCCTTCGCACCGAGCTAGCGGGGTATAGGACGGCTGAGCGTCTGATGAGGAGCCATTCTCGTGGTGAGGCTACTGGCTGCCCCTCGGGATCCTGAGCCCTCCGTGCATTCAGAGCACCGGCGTAGCCAGAGTCCTAGGCATGGGCGTGCACCTTCAGAGGGGTCCCGTAGAGATTGAGAAGCCACTTGGCTCTCGTAGATTTTTGTACGATACATTCTTTTGTATATCCCGGGCTCTTTGAGCATTTTGACCATGCTTAGTGCATGATGGCATTGTACATAAATGTTGATCATTTATATATATATATATATATTCTTTTTGGATCAAGCTTTTGGCATTGATGGCTTTGTTTCCTTTTCCAGTTTCCTATGTATACTACGATGTATGTTTATATGCTTTTAGAATGTATGCAATGGAGAACAAATGATGCAAGTGTTTGTTTTTCCTTTTGTATTTCATGATGCTGATATATGATAATGTAGATATAATGTGATTTTGAATCTTAGCTTCTGTAAGAAATTTTGGATACTTCATGTTTGTTTTGGCAGAGTGGTGAATATAAACCGGTATGATGAGCAGATAAACCTGCCCCTACTCCCAACTCCACACAACTAGTAAGATGCGAGGGCTCATCACCGAGAGCTAGAAAGGGCACAAGTTGTGAGGTGTAGTGAAATGATAGTGATGAAAGATAGACAAAGCTTTGGTGGAACCAAATTAGGACACTACAAGCTTACTCTACCCGAGTGACTTCATAGTTTAGAATGCAACTTACTTTGCGGTTTATCTAGACTTAGATCCGTAGATGGCCACATAGTAGACAAAATCTGGGTTTTTAGGATTTTAATTCTCTTGGAATTTTGAACATCTGATTCATTTATCTTTGATTTAAGACCTCAAGATTTGGATTGTTTGCTTATGACCTTTAATGTTTGCTTGTCAAGAGGACCCCCTATACTTTGCCCCATGCTACTAGTAAGAAGCGTGGGTTTATCACCATGGACAAGGTATAGGTGAGTAAGGGCATTTCCATCCTTTCCCAACCCTACGTCACTAGTAAGAGATGCAAGCTCATCACCGAAGGTTGGTGGGGCAAGGAAATGTGTAAAATTAAAATTTTCTGTTTGATCACTTTTTGACTCATTTTCTTGAGTAAAATGTCAGTATGTGCTTATTTCCGAAGAGACATATATATGGGATAGATGTGACACCATGAAGCTTCTAGAACAGACCATAGGCAAGACACCTATCCTAAGAAGAAACTAAAAGTGAGAACAAGCCCATGAGATCTTGGTATGGTTACCGTTAAGACTTTGTCATGTCTAGCTTTATTTGATAAAATGATTCTGAGATAATTTGATGATATCATGAAAATGGAGAGGTATGATTAGAAAGTTTATGCCAACAACATCATGAGTTTGTAATGAATTGCTTTGAGAATAGATTCCTTGATCACAATTTATGTAAGAAACAAGTGGACAAAATGATCTTAATCTATATGAAGATCAATGATGTAAATATATATAAGTAGTGCTTAGTATTATGCGTAGAACCGCTTGAGGTGCAGGGAATTGACTGTTTCACCAAATTCCTCACCTTCTAGCATACATAGGAGGTATGCACCATTTCCATAGTCCTTCATGACTCGGTATGGGCCCAACCATTTAGGCCGGAACTTCCTTCCTTCGCCAGTCTTCTTGTCGATCCGGGTATGTCAGCCTTAGAACTAAATCACCTTCATATATGTCGCGTTCATAGACCTTCTTGTTATATTGCCGGCACATCCGGTCAGCATAGGCTCTGTGCCGTTGTTCAACATCTAACCTAGTTTCATCTAGGCTTTCTAGTTGGGAAAGACGTGCTTCTCTGTAAGCGTCTTCATCCAGAATCCCTTGTAATGAAATGCGGAGACTGGGTATTTCGACCTCAAGTGGGAGAACTGCCTCTGCCCCAAATACTAGTGAGAAAGGAGTTGCTCCGTTGGTGTTCTTATTGAGGTTCGGTGGGCCCATAAGGCCGGATATAACTTCAAATGCCAATCTCGTTTGTTTTCTTTCACAGTTTTAAGGAGAATGGCTTTCAGTGTCTTGTTTGTTGCTTGACTGTCCAGTTGGCTTGAGGGTAATACAAGGAAGCCGTATGATGGCTTATTTTAAATTTATTGCATAGTTCGCGAACTTCATCATTTTTAAAAGAAGTTCCATTATCTGAGATAATGACTTGTGGGATACCGTATCTGCAAATGATTTGGTTCAAAATGAACTTGGCGATTATAGAACCTGGTACAGTAGTAAGAGGCATAGCCTCTACCCACTTGGTGAAATATTCGGTGGCCGTGATTATAAAATTATGGCCATCTGTAGATGAGGGAGAGAATTTCCCTATCAAATCAAGACCCCATGTAGAAAAGGGCCATGGAGTAGCAATTGGTTGTAGAGCTTGTGCTGGCATATGAATCTCGTGGGAGAATTCTTGACACTTATGACACCTGCGTACAAACTCCACTGCGTCGTGTTCTAGAGTGGGCTAGAAATAGCCCATTCGATGTATTTTGCGAGCGGTGGCATGGCCACCGAAGTGGCCTCCACACATTCCACTGTGAGATTCGTGGAGAATCTTCTTGGATTCTTCTGTGTCGACACATCTCAGGAGCATTCCATCGAATGCTTTTCGGTAGAGCACTTGCTCTATGATGACGTATTTGGCTGCGATAATACGTAACTACCTTCTTTGTTGTGGTGTAGCTCCTTCTGGATACGTATGGTCCATGATATAATTAATGATATCAGTGTACCAGGGACACTCAGAGATAGAGGGTCGGGTTTCGATGTAGTATACGCACTCATCTGGAAAATCTAAATCTACTAAATCACCTCCATCTAATGGGTTATCAGCTAACCAATCTGTGATGATTTGTCCTTTAACCGACTTCTGATTTACAAATGTTAATTGAATTCCCCCATTAAGGTTATAAAACGTCCAGCCTTTTTAGACAAGGATCCTTGTGTGAGGAAAGTTCGTAAATGGTCCGTTTTTACCATGACCCTTGTTTCTTGATTCAGCATATAGTGTCTTAAGCGTTTAGTAGCAAAGACTATGGCAAGGCATTCTCGTTCTGCCTATGTATAACGTGTTTCATAGTCAAGTAATGTTTGACTAATGAAATAAATCACGCGTTCCCTCTTGTCATCATCTTCTTGGGCCAACATACAGGCCAGTGAGACATCGGTAGCTCGTGAATACAAAATTAATGGGCGGTCTAGCTTAGGTGGCATTAGCGTAGGTGGTGATAATAGGAAATGCTTAACTGCATCAAAGGCTTCATTGCAGTCTTCGGTCCAATCAATGCTATAATCCTTCTTGAGTAAATTGTTGATTGGATGAATGGCGAAACTTAAGTCAGGATGAATCTCGGATTGCACCCAGTTTTTCGAGAAATGACCTGATTCCAGATTCATTCGAAGGTGGGACCATTTCGAGGACAACTGAATTTTGGTTGGATCAACATCTATCCCTCGTGACGATATGATGTAACCTAGGAGCTTTCCTCCTGTTACACCAAAGACGCATTTCTCTGGATTTAGCGTGACTCCGTATTCTATTAGGCATGAAAGAATGATGCGGAGTACTTCCGGATGGTCACACGCTTCTTGGCCTTAGCCAACAAGTCATCTACGTAGGATTCCATGATTTTATGAATTAGATCATGGAATATATATGTCATAGCTCTCGCTGGTACGTAGCACCAGCGTTCTTGAGACCAAATGGCATAACAACATAACAATAGGTTCCCCAAGGAGTTATAAACGTGGTTTTAGCTTGGTCTTGTTCAGATATTCTGATTTGATTGTATCCGAGAATCCATCCATGAGAGACAAGAGTTCAAATCCAGTTGTTGCATCAACAATGACATCTATGGATGGTAATGGGAAGTCATCCTTAGGACATGCTTTGTTAATGTCTCGGAAATCTATGCAGATGCGTATCTTCCCATTCTTTTTTAGAACGGGAACGATGTTAGATACCCATTGAGAGTAATCGACTGGTTTGATGAATCCTACTTGTAGGAGTTTTATTATTTCCTCTTTCACCATGAGAGCCACCTTAGGTTTCATGGGTCTTGATTTTTGTTTAATTGGTTTTGCATCTGATTTAGTGATGAGGTTGTGTACCGCAATGTGTGGTGCAACGCCTGTCATTTCCTTATAATTAAATGCAAAAGCTTTCTGATGTTCCTTGAGGATCTGAGTGTGTATTTCTACTTCTTCGGGGTTAACGAGGACCCTAATTTCAATATTTTTGGTTCATCCTCCGTTCCGATGTTAACATCAATTGTTTCTTCGATTAAAGAGGCATTACCCTCTTCAAACTCAGGTGGGGCTGGAGGTAAATCCAAATCATCCCCACTTTCTACGTGTATACGCTAGGTTCCATCATGGGATTTCCGAAGTAGGAAGATGAATGTGGGATTAAGGACAAATCTATCATATGATAGGAGAGATGTAATGCCGCATAGGCGTTTAAGTAATTCAGAGTGGTCATATCACTATCAATGTGGTCTAGGATAATAGATTTGTTTTCATTTCCGTTTAAAAGAGAATTTGTCGTTGCTTTTATCAATGGTTCATCACGAAGGGATACCATGAAACGGGTATCTTCTAACTTACTGTTTGGAGTAAAGCGTGATGCCGAGGTTGCTATAGAATCGGTGAGAAGATTGTGTTCTCGCGGGATTGCTTCAATTGATATGAAGTCAAAGTCCTTGCTTAAATCTAATACAGCTGTTTTGTAAAGTTGTAAGTGCTCGGCTTTGGTTTCATATATCTCAGAGACTTGGTTTGCTACCAATTGTGAGTCTCCTAACACTATGATGTTATTAACACCGATCCTCTTGGCTAAAATGAGGCCAAGGAGGAGGGCTTCGTACTCAGTGCCATTGTTTGTACATTCGAAATTGAGTTTGAAGGCGAATGGTAGGACCTTTCCTTCAGGGGAAGTAAAGATTACACCAGCCCCCGCTCCATAATGGCATTTAGCTCCATCAAAATGGAGTGTCCAATATTTAGCTGGGAATATGGATGCTGGGATATTTGTTGTGTTTGCGCATTCTACTTCCACCATACAGAGATCCTCTGCTGGAAGAGAACCAACACCTAGGGAATATCCCATGCCTACAGAATCAAATGGTAAGAACATTGGTAGATCATGTTCTAGTAATTCAATGATTTTTGCAGTAGTTCCTAATGATACCGTTTCTACAATGTTAGCCTCATCTTTTGAGGCTGGGATTGTCTTGACTAGATTCATAGTCTCAAGATCCGTTGTAGGTACCAACTTCTCCTCTGGTTTTGTGTCAGTGGGTTTATTAAGTTGGTTTGTTGGAAGTTCAAATTCGAGTGCACTGGTCTTTTCTTTAAGTCAGCTAGGTGTATATCGAATGGCTTTGGATCACCTTTGGCTACAAACACCTTTCCTAGATGCAAGAATCTTACTTCTTGGAATAACGTAGAAGGGATTGCCTTCATACGGTGTATCCATGGTCGGCCGAGGATCATATTATAATTAGTTTCCCGATCTATAATATAAAACTCAGTCAGGATTGTTTTGGGTCCTAAGGTGACCGGTAGTATTATAGTTCCAATTGAAGTGGCTTTAAGGCTATCATAGCCTCTCAATGTATTTCGAGTGGTGGAACAATTTGTTTCCCCATATCCTAATTTTTGAAGGAAAGAGAAGGGGACTATGTTAACTGCTGCCCCATCGTCAACCATTGCTCGTTTTACGTAGTTATTATAAACCCATACTTGTAAGTGTAAGGTTGGATCACCTCTACGTGTAATTTCAGCATCTGTAGGCATTTTACTTATTTCGAATATGAATTCGACATCCTTATCCGGCTGCCCCAGGAGGATGGATATCAAAATCTACATGGTTTACTTGTGTTTCGGGAGGTGGAGTGATATTAATTAGATGACCTAAACCTAATGCCTCTAGAAGAGCAGCTCTGTGGGTAGGAGAATTCTTCAGTAAGTCCAAAAATGAAATGTGCGAGAAGGTTTTTGTTAGGTCGTTAATTAAATCATAGGCACCTACGGGTTTTTCTACTATTTGTTGACTCTTATCTGTTTCTGGCAGATGACTTGGGCTTGGTTGAGAGAAATACTCTCGTGTTCTTGTTATAGCTTCGATGGGTAGTTCGGCGTCTAGTTCTACTAAACTGACTATCTTGGGTCTCGGCTGATTTCTAATTGTGGCGCAACTGATGGATTTAGTGAAGTCGAGGCTTCATGATCATTGTTTCCCGTCATTACGCTTTTGTTTGTCCCATTTAGATTTAGCCTATTGTTATCGTGATTTGGGAGTGGATCGTTAAAGATCTTGAGGGGAGCATTCTGAGGGGAAACTGCCCCTGTGAGCGTGCCTGGTGGTGGTGACACGGGATCTGCCAAAAACAAATCTGTGAAGAACTGTCTTTGTTCTTCTGGAAAACGTTGCATGAATTTATTGTAGTCACGGCACGTTCTAGTGTCATGACCTCGAATTTTGTGGAAACCACAATATGAATTGGGATTGTAATTCCTGGTTTGTTGGTTTGGTGTATATTGTGGCCTAAAATTGATTAAACTGTTGCCTATTAGGATTAAAGTTTTGCATTTGTTGTTTCTGGCTTTGATTTTGGTTTTGATAACCAAATGAGTTTTGGCTTAGACCCTGTGTGGGATTTCACCGTTGTTGTTGTTGTTGTTGAGGATGATTAAAATCCACTGTATTGATTGTGGGGGTAAAGTTATTGTTTCGTTGATTGTTCATTGGTAATGAAGTATTCACAGTATTTACCTTTTTAGGTTGATCAGTTACTCCATCTGTTGTCACCCCGCGATTTTTGTTAAGGATTTTAGGTCCTTGATTGACATTCGTGGTAATAGGATAAGTTGTAGTGTTCTGGCTGGAGGTGATTAACCTCCCGTTTGTTCCATAAGTCTTACGACCACTATCTATCGCTGCTTGATCTATTCGAAGAGCGCTCTCAAGTACTTCATCGTAAGTTCTTAGTGGGAACTTCTGGACTTCTTCCTTCACCTCTCTGCTGAGAGAATGAAGGAATAAATCACATAGTTCCATCTGATCCATATTTGGAGCACTTGCCGAAGAATAAAGAACTGTATGCCACCTTTGGATGAAATGGGTGACAGATTCATTGTGTTCTTGTTTAATGTGCAAGAATTCCCTGATTCCTGTTCTTAACAGTTTGTTCATGTCAAATGCTTTGATGAACTCTGAAATGAGTTGTTTAAATGAATGGATTGAAGCCTCAGGTATTCTATAATACCAATCAAGAGCGATGCCTTCCAAAGTTTTGGGGAATATTTTAGCAACGACCCCATCCCAAGGGAGTAATTCTCGTATGGCTGTAGCGTAAGCCTTGATATGTGCGTTTGGATCTCCCTCACCTTTGTACTTGGGTAAATCGGGAAGGGGTCTTGGAAGCATGATGCTTCGTATGGTGAAGTCTAAGGGCTCTTTCAAATATTCTGAATAAGTCCCTATCGCATAGGTTTCGACCATTGATGGTGCTTGTTGAGGGAGTGGTGGTGGGATGGGTTGTTGATATGGCGTAGCGTATGCGTTGGTAGGGGCATAAGGAAGTCCCTGTGTTTGAGAAAGCATGCTGGGAGAGGAGAACATATCTCCTTGTGGTGATTTGGAGTACATGTTTAAGTATGACGGGGTATTGTCCAGGAATGGATTGTTTTGTACTAGACCGGGAGGAACGGTGTTAGAGATGATGGGCCTAGTTGGTGTTTGTTGTGGATATTGAGGAGGCATGCCTAACGTGCCTATTCCTGTGAGGAGGTCTACTTGGCTAGGATGGTGTGGAGGATTGGAACTCCCTGCTTGCATGAATTGCGAATTTTGACTTGCTTGGGCAAGTTCTAACCCTCTCACTTTTTCTACTAACGTTGAAATGACTTCATTTGGTGAAGTCACGGTGCTGCTTTGCCTTAGTGGCGTTTGTTGTATACCCAGTGTTGTATAGGCATGTGATATCCTGCTATGAACTGATCACTATCTTGCCAAGTTTCTCTGAGAGTATTTCCTATATGTAGTGGCATAGAGGTATTTTCTTGAAAAGAGACCTCGGGTTGTGGTTGTAAACCTCCTACTAGGTGGGTACATACCCAGAGCGTTGTTCACTCCTAGGATAACGTATTGACTATTCATCATCTAAGACTAGGTATGGGTCTGATTGTCTACTAATTTGTGGTCTAAGTAGCATCTGAGGAGATGAACCAGATTCTCCGGTAAACGTCATATTATTCGAGCCTGAAGGCTCTGTTTGTTGTTTTTGAGGGAGCTGATCTAACTCCTCAGTTTGAAAAGATGAATTATATCTGATTTTTGGAGTTTGTGTTGATAATTGATTAGTTGAGTAGTTGTCACCCCATACCGAGAGTGAGGGTGATGATTGCCTATTCTGTTGGGCGTAGTATGCCTCAAGACCCAAGAGGGGTCTGCCATATGCATCGAATCCCGACATATTCGGGGGGTATATGAATACCACGAGAATAATGGGAAGGAGTGA
The DNA here is from genome assembly GCA_018340775.1 of Taxus wallichiana var. yunnanensis. Lineage (NCBI taxonomy): Eukaryota > Viridiplantae > Streptophyta > Pinopsida > Cupressales > Taxaceae > Taxus > Taxus wallichiana. Next base: position 404,203,661 of record CM031244.1, on the reverse strand, counting down.
AGGTGAAAGCCAATGAGGTGAAGATGAAAAGTATACTAAACTTGGAAAGAACACATAATAATATGACTCGAATTAGAAAGTAGGAAGTTCACGTCGGGTTCACTATTTTTTTGTTTGTTTCACGTTGGGTTCACCAATTTTTGCGCCGGAAAATGACAAGCGAGCGTGGGAATCTACAAGTAACTCTTCCGCGCCCCGAGACCTCCCAGAGGTCATGCCAGAGAGGCCGGTGGGGATGGAATATGCGTGGGATGCAGACAAACTAGTTAGGAAATCTAATGTCTTCAATACGCACTAGTGGAATTTGTGAATCTAAGGCAAAGAAGGCCCTTCTAACCTGAACTGGTGTGATAGATCGATCGTCAGCAAGGATGACTGCTCGAAGGCTCCAATCAATATCGAGCTCTGGCGTGATTCGATCTATGGGTTGTGGAATACGTGGAAAATGACCTGGGATAGTTTCGTGTATGTCTCCAGATAAGGTCATATGGTGGGTAGTGAATACAATCGACTCTACGGACGATTCTCTGGCCTAGTCCAGAACTCTCTAGCTTTGTTAGCTGCTATATCTAGTAAGGATAATTGTTCGACGATGGTGGGTGGAAGTGGGGTAGATCTGAATACTAGTGTACGTAAGCCAACATCTATATCTGATTCACCTATGGGCTCGTTAGGCTGCGGGATTTGTGGATCGCAACCGTAGACTCTTGGTTGTTGCGGTCCTACTATGGTCATGTATGAAATCAGTCCCTGATCCCTAGTATCCAATAATCATATGCTTTTCAGCCTCTATATTTAAAATTAATAGCTGTGTGATCTTCTCAAAGTACCTCACATGCATTCTTGCAACCTGGATTCTTAGGATTGGTATCTATATCTAGGAGAGTGTCTCTACTGCATCATCTGGCTATGGGACAAAGGATCACAACCAAAGGTTTATTCTCTTTCGAACCCTTCTATAGTCATATGAATGAACCTAGGGTAATCTGTAGTTTGGTTGATTTGACCAAAACGTGTGTGCTTGGTCGTCTTCTATATTTAATCCCCTGTTTGAGAGCTGATTTTCGTAAATGTTGTTGTTTGGAAGATTTGGATTCTAAGATTTGGTCTATGTCAACTATTCTTTGTGTGAGATTGGGTTGAGGCTGATTGGCTCAAATACGTATTCTCTGGGTTCCCTAGGTCCGTGATTGTCATACAAAAAGTAATAATGTAAATCTAACTGCAACAAAGTGAAATTTAACTATGTGAAATAAATCTAGAACATATATAACTTCTATTTTTGTATTTTCTAAGAAACCTTAAGAATTTAAGAAAGAAGCTATTTAAAATATCTAGAATTGACAACTAAGATAAAACTTAAAACAAACAAAATAACCGAGTGTAGTTATTTGTCTGTGTAATTTGTAGATCTATTCTAAATAATGAAATAACTTGCCTAATCTATTTCCAGACTCTCGATCCTACCTCAGAAGTGAGGAGTGAATCATAGTTTCTCAGAAACTATCAATCCCCACAGCTTCCTTGCAATATCGAAAGTAAACTTGACTGAAAAGAAGTGATTATCTACTCTATTTGATATATTTCTAACTTAGAACTTTGAAAGCTAGAACCTGGATTCTGCAGAACAGTGGCGAATCCAATGGTGTGTGTGATCTTGTCCCCTCAGTGTGATCTCCTCGTTCCTTCGTGTTCACATGAATCCAAAAAAGTGTGTAATGCTAGCATCAACAGAAGTAGATATTGGGACAAAGGCAGCTCAGAATACAGACTGAATATAACGCGAGTAGGAGAGGGATAGCGCAAGAGTACAGAGCTTGGCTTATGCAATTCCTAGTGGGATCTATTGCGAGTCATGCAACATAAAGCATCCAGAACCTGAAACTATCCTGTTTTGAGGAGAAAAACCTGCAACTTTAATGGCTTCCTAAGCTATTCTACTCTAATGGATTGGGTGAAATAACAGCACTGCTTGCACAAGATGGATATGTGGCTTACCAACAGCTGAACAATGCTAACTAAGCATGTAAATGAACTGAAACTATGGCTTCTAAATGAAGTAACAGACTGAACTACTGAAAATGAGAAGATGAGAAAAAATGAGAGGCCATTTGCTTGAGCACAAGCCATCTATTTATAGCATTTCATTCACCCAAAGATCAAAACCAAACTGAACTCTAAAACTATAAACAATGGCCAAACACTATTCCAGGGGACCAAAAACATAAATGCAAGCCCAAGGCGGTAAAAAAAGCTGGTGAATCATTGATTTTTACGTGAGTCGCGTTAAAAACACTTTCTGGAAAACACGTAAAGGACCGCCGCTCTGAGCAGGGTGGCGGTTACAGGACCGCCGCCCTGATCAGGGTGGCGGTCACGAGACCACCGCCCATGCAGGGCGGCGGTTTGTAATCGAAAGGCAAAAGGTCCGAGAAAATGGAAAAGAGATAAAACAAAGGACGCAGGGGCTAAGCGGGGCATGTGGGATGTTAACGCACACTTGGAGATATTTTCCGGATCCCAAACACCTTGCGAGGAGACTTGTATCATCATTGGGGCACTTGTTACGTTATTCTGTGTACAAAGATAGCTACCAATTTTGAGTGGGTACGACGGGAACCAATAACTAGTCTTGGGTTTTGAGTCTTCATATTGACCTATCTTCAATATTATGAAAAACCATTGTAGGATTCCTTGAAAAACCAATCTATACATCATATCCAACTGTCGAGATCATAGATTATGAAGTGAAATTCCACAAGTACAAGACAGGTTTTAGTCTTCTTATCAAGAGATGATCATGATAGTTTAGGATCAAGGTAGACTAAAGTCACATATAAACCTCACCAAATCAAATGTGAGCTCCAAAATCTCATATTAAACCTATAGAGGGTGATTATCACCATTTCTTAGCTTAATTGCATACTCACACACAACTTCTTTCTTCACCTATAATGATAGGTTTAGGTTTCTTGTCCTTTTAACGGTAGGAGAGAAAAATGGATGGAAAAATAACAAATATGTAATAAAATTGTATTAGTATTCATGAAGAATGAAAAAAACTCACATATTGTATTTCACAATAGAAAATTCAACTTGGAACATTCAAACTTGCACTATATAGCTAAAAACATGTGCAACAAGGTCAATTATGTATGGGTGGTTTAGCTTGAAGAATAAGAATAGCTCCATTTTGACCTTGGAAGAGATTTATATAATTATGAGAGGTTGCAATATATTTCAAAACTTATTTTGAGTCAAAACACCACATGTTATACCTATCACTCTGGAAAGGAGTTGTAGAGAGAAAAACATTGTTACTAGAATGAATAGAACTTTTTTGTTTCTTACCCAATTGTCATTATTTTTTTTGAAAAAGTTAAGTATTGGAGTGATATTCAAAAATTAATTCTATGATTTATCTGAAGGAGGCTTGATAATTTTTTTTTATGCTAAGAAGATAGGGTTCTCAGTTTGCATTTCTTAAAGACCTAGTTTTGGTCAAACTTGAATAACTTGAAAATCCCATTTCAAAATTGGATGAAATTTGCAACAAAGTACCAAAACACATCCCTATATATTATCCATATATTTTTTCCCATAAATATGATTGTAAAACCTAGACCAATCTCATTTTCCTCATCTTCCACTACTAGTTCTTAGAGGAAGTTTTTGTGAGAACTTGAATTTTTCCTCCAAAAGCTAAAGTAAACATTATATATGCTCATACATGACCTATGGAGTGTTCCTAGGATTATACCATGATTACCTAGGATTTTCATGACCTGCATTGAGCTCTTACACGTCATTAAGATCTAGAACTAGGCCTAAATGAGCTAATTTCAACTATGCACCATATTACCTGATGATCACCCTAGAAGCTCTTGATCATCCTAGAAACATCATTTCTGACTTGTGGGACACTTGATCTAAGCACACCAAGCATATCCATACCTCCAGTGGGCTCCTACCACACTGACCAAGCTTGCAACACACTGAAGTCATCTTGAAACCACTTTGAATCCACTCTGTAAGCTCCAACCATCATTGAGAAGACATTACCAATCAACTTTCATGCCCCTGATTGAGCCTCACTTCACCACTTACACCTTTGCCATAAATTCCACTTGACATTAATGACAACACCAATGACTAGGGTTCAACCTTAAAAAGTGTTTTCATCCTTAAAAAGTGTTTTATTTAGAGAAAGATTACTTGATTCCATCTAATATCATTTATGATAATTAATGATTTCATTATTATATGATAATTTCAGATATGGATTCGATTTATCATTAACTTATTTAATATGATTTCTCATTATAGGAAAGTATATTAAAAATTCTTATGCTAAATCCTCTACTTATTTATTTAGGGGTTATTGATGCTTTCTTCACTTACATATCCATCTAAAGGTGGATTCCAACAATGCATAAGGGAGAATCATTTTTTAATTTATTTATATGAGAAATTCTGATCATACAACTTTCCAGTTGCTTGCAACATATGACAATCATGAAGTTATGATTATCAGATTAGCTTCATCAACCAAGTACAACGTAATGAACCAATTACCTTAGTACTTTCAAGTTTCCCAACTACATATTCAATCAATATCACAAAAGGCCTTAGAGTACTTAACAATGCATAATATGATATACAATGAAACATATATAAAGGTTCATTGTTTAGACAACAACTTCATGGTTACATTTTAATTGATTGTTTTTTATGTTTTACTTCCTGGTATTTTTCAAAGGAAAAAATACATGGAGTTTCTTATGGAAGGATATGAAAATTTGAAGGAAATTATATTCAATTTGTGACCCACATTTTGTGATAGATTTCATCTAGCATCTAGTTTAATTCATCGGGAACCCTTCTACCAAATGTAAAGTATAAACCACATTTAAATATTGTTTTTACATGATTTTATACAGCCTCATGTTCAAGTATATTTTTCATGGGATGTGCATATATAGGATCATATCCATCATTATTATTTTCTAGGTATGAGAATTGGTGAGCCCCATATTGATATATAAATTTTCACAAGTGTGTTGATAAAAATATATCTCTAATCCAAATTGTGTACCAATATTTAAAGCGTATACTTTCTAGGATGCACTTTCTCCGGGTTCAAAGGTTGTTACTTCTTAGTGTATGGTATTTTGATCTATTTTTGACTGGTTCATGTTAAATGGTTTAATTTTTTATAATTTATATAATTTTATGATTATTAATGATAGTGAAGTCTTGATTATAGAAAATTTATGTATATATGTCAATTATTAATAACACGTTTAGGTAATTATAGTTATATTCCAATGTAAAAGAATTTACAAAACCATTTCGATAAATATATAGCCCATTGATGTTTGCAAATAATTTTTGAAGTAAATAATATGAAACAACATACAAATAAATTCAATAGATATTGCAATATTAGTGTGTGTGACTTGTCTCATCCTCGGTTGGGGTCTTGTCCACATCCGGTGGTGAGTCATATCACTTAGAGAGATCATAGGTGTTAGGAGTTATATGACACATGGAATATTCTGTCACAGAATTTGTCATTTTCATATGTGTTAGTGGTGTCATAGGAGTTACATTCCATTTTGGAATCATAACTCCTCTTTCCCTCATAGAGGAATGACTCTCTAGGCATGGGAGTTACACAACACTCCCATATGTACCCTCTTACTTTGATCTAGTAGAATGAGTAAACATGTTTACCTTATGTGTGATTTTCCTTGCTTGTTCAATTTCTTTCTTATTACTTGGATCATTCATGTCACCATTAGAGTATAACCTCTTGGATGTGTACGGGGTTCCATACCGATCTTTGCAGAACAATCTCACATGATATCAAAGTAGTTGTTTGGTAAATGTGCACTCATTTATTTGATTTGCTAATTAATTCAATTGATTCATATGTTTCTCGTCAAGGAAACTTTTAGTGGAGAATTTTTGTAAACTTGTGAATATTAGGGATTTTGGAAATTAGAAATGGTGAATTTTCAGCATTCGATAGCCGCCTAGTTCACCTAAAATTCTGGCCAACAAGTCATTTGTATGGGTTAGTTCACCTACTATTTATATGTAAAAATTAACTTATGCATGTATTCACCGAAGTATAATACATAGCTTGGGGGTTCCCATTTAATATAGAAATATAATAAAGATAAGTTTTCCGTCAAACTTAGGTTGGATGATAAATGATGGATGGTCATTCAACCGGGTTGACGGTCATCCATAATCTATCATTCAACCCAATCATTTAACCCGGGTTGGAAGAAAGACCACAGAAAACCATCCAACCTAGGTTAGACGGCTGGGTTGGATGGTAGAAAAAGGATAACTATCAAACAAATGTTGGAAAAAATACAATGGACAACCGTTAGACACCAGACAATGGATGATTGTCCAACCCAGGTTGGACGTCTGGGTTAGACGACAAACAAAGGATGGCCTTCCAACCTAGGTTGGATGACTGGGTTGGACGATATAAAACGGACGACCACCCAACCCATGTTAGATGGCGGGTTAGATGGCAGATAATTGATGACCATCCAACCTAGATCAGACGGCTGACCATCATCTTCCATACAACCTAGTTTGGATGGGGTTCAGATGGCCCTCAAACCCAAGTAGCTAAGCTAGTTTGGATTGGACACCGAGAGAATGGATGGCCGTCTAACCCGAGGTTGGATGGCCATCCATCCTCTACCGTACTACCTACATTGGACCCCATCGAACTAGGTTTTATGGAAGATGATGGTTGACTATCCAACCCATTCAGATTTGCCACAAAACGGTTTTTTAGAAATTCACCATTGAGGTGAAATTTGATTTTGGAGATTCTCCACCAATTCTAAACTAATTTTTCGAAGGGGGGGTCTTAAAATGAAATATGCTTCTCATGTAATTTTTTGTTCATTTTTAGAATCTTAATAATTGGTTTAATAATTTTTGTTTTTGATTTTGTGTTGGTTTTTGGTTGTGCATATGCAGTTTTAAGGGTTTTTCATTGCCATCTTTAGCTAGTTGTAGCTAACTTTGGAGAGAAGCTCTATTAGAGGTTGGTACATTTTTTGGTTTTATTAGTTTTATTAATTTTCATTATAAGTAAAAATTAATTAGTGACAGATTTTTGGGTGGAACCCTTCCTTCCTCCTTCCCTACGATTTTTGCTTTTAGTTTACCATGATGCTCTTTTCTTCCCCCTTAGCTCAGTCGAGCTCATTCCTAGATCGGCGAGCTCTACAACAAGTTGGTTGTCTAATAGCTCTCTTAATGAGTTGAGTTTTCTTTCGAGTCATTATTTTTCTTGTTTACATGTGATTTGGTTTTATTTACATTGGGTTTCTTGCTTTTCTCTTGCGTTAAGTTTTCTTCCATATTTCAAGTGGTGTTTGCATGAGAGTCAATTTTTCCTTATTTTTCATTGTGGGTTTTTATGTTGTTTTCTTTCTCATTATATCCCTAGATAGAATCTCAGTTTTAGCACGTCATCCCGCTCACGTTGGGATTGTCTCAACCACGATCAAGCTTTCTCACATTTCCAAGGCATGAGGTGGTTGTGTGGAACCCTATATTCTTTCCTCTAGTGTCGGCTCTGTGTCGATATGTGTCTCCTTGGCTTTGTGCCCCTGCTCATGTTCACCCATGCATGCCCTTGGTTGTTACTTTAAACCAATATCATACCCTTCCTACAACCCTATGAACTCACCTCGTGCACGGTGCACCTATGGTCTTACTGCCCCTACTAGCAATTACTTCCCACTCACCCTACCAAGTGTTTTACTTGCCTTCACCTTTGTTATCGAATTGGTCACGCCCACCGCCTTGGTCTCATCACACCATGTGGAGCCATATTTTTCCACCTTGTTGAGTTGGGCATTGATCCATGACCGACCTCATGCCCTTTCAAACTCATTCGACCGCCCTTACTTTTTAAACCTAGTTTTTTTACAAGCGGTGTGGCAATATTTTAAAAGGTAAGGTTATAGTTTAAGATGGTTAATTGTTTATTAGGTGGTGGTTAAATTATTAAAGGTGGTTAATCTAATTAAGGGATTAGTTTAGTAATGGGTTAATTAATTAATTAAGAACCTTAATTTAATAATCTCTTTGATTTAATTCAATTAGTAGTTTAAATTTAATCATTTTAAAAATGTTTTTAATCATATTTTTTTAACTTTTTGATCTCTAAAATTAGATTAATTGGGTAAACCAAAAGTGTGATTTTTAGCGTTAGTAGACATATTTTTCTACTTTTTTTTGGAGTGTGTAGTACCTCTCCTAGCATTTTTTCTCCTTTTGGGAGCATTTTCGATGTCCTAGAGGCCCCTTAAACTCATTTTGAGACCTTTTTGCATTGTATCGCCCTTGTTATTACTTGTGAGCTAGTGAGTGTGTCCACCAATTTCTTGCAGAAAGGGGGTTTATGTTGCGACATGAGATTATATTGTCACACGAGATTGTATTTTCTCCCCTTCTCTTACTTTTAGCTCATTTTGTGTTTTCTCACGATGTAAAATTGTCACAATAAAAGAATTTTGATTGTGGTATCCACTCTTGCACATTATTACATTGATTGCAAGGTGAGTGAAAAAATGTTTCACGATACACATTCGTACTTGATTGTAATCAAAACAATAAACTATGAAGTGTCAAAATAGTGGGGTGATAATATATTTATGGGGTAGTTGTGTTTCATTTCTCTTCCTTATGCATTCATTATTTTCTCTCTTAATGATGGATGGCTCTTCAATAACTTTTCTCACAACGTTCAATTTCTTTGAATGGAGATCTAAAATTGCTATGGTATTACGTAGTAAAGGGTTTTTCTATGTCACCATGGGAGTAGAGACTAAACATAAAAATGAAATTGAAAAATCTAGGTGGTTTAACCATTGTGATGAAGCATTGGTTATTTTGTGTATGTCCGTCTCTCCTGACTTACTCTTCTACATCAAAACTTCCATAGCACCTGATGGAGCTTTGAAATTTCTTGATGATATGTTCAATAAACAAGATGACATGAGATTGAATGAGTTGGAGAACAAACTACTAGGATTAAATTCTAGTGACTTTTAAAAGAATGCAAAGTGGAGAAGAAATATTCTAAAAGAATGTAAAGTGGAGAAGAAATATTCTCGGTCGATCTTTTCGATTCTTTCGGATTAGGTCTCAAACACTCCATCTCCATTTCAAATTTCTACGCTAAAAATCCGACTTCGGTAATTCTGGAAAATTCCCTTGTTTGATAGTTTTTTTTCCAACTCATTCAAAAATAGGACAAACTCATTCAAATGGGGACTCTCAAATCCATGTCACATGCCCTTGTATAAAGTAATGGTAAGGGAAAGAAAATGACAAGAAAAAAGAGAAAGAGGAGAAATCCAAGTAGGAACCATAGAACAATCAAAATGAAACCAATCCTAACACGAATGCTCAACTTTTGAGGCCAAAGAAAATAATGAAAAGTGTAAATGTTCCTATTGTAATAAGTCTGGACATAAAGAGGATCAATGTACGAGAAAAAAAATTGATCACTTAACACATTTACTTGAGAAGAATAAAATAAATTTTCTTGAGTATATAAAACAAAATGCTTCGAAGGTCGAGTCTTCTAAAGCAAAGGAGTATAAATTTGAGAAGAAAAAAGGAAAGGCCCTTGTAGCTAGAGCATTTCCTTCATCAAAATGCATTATCTATTTCGGTTCCTCACGTACATGGCCTCTTCACATTTTGAGTTTTCCAATATCGAACCATGTGGCATGTCCTAAATCATGTTGGGTGATGACACTACAATGTCATTTTATAGTAGTGGATCAATAGAGATGAATAGTGGAACATTTAACCTAGTGTTGAGTGTTCCCAATATCTCAACCAATCTCCTATTGGTTTACCAAATCATTAACCTTGTTGAAGGAATGTGATTGGAATTTATTCCTAACTTAGTGATTATTTGGGAACTTCACTCCGGCTCCATGGTGGCTAAGGGAAAGGGAGATCACCATTTATGGTTATATACCTTCTCCCACTTTAATTCTAATTTAACACCCGCTTCCTTGATCACTCATACAAATGAGGTTAGAAAGCTATGTCATGAGCGTTTTAGCCATCTTAACTATCCTTTTCTTGAATAATTGAGACAAAATGAAATGGTCAACGGGTTACTGTTGACAATTTTTACACTTGTGCAAAAATGGGCAACTCGAAACTTCATTACGATGGATAACAAAAGAATGAAGTGAACCTAAGCTAGGGGAGTTTCTTTCAGTATATATTGTTTTTGTTGATTAATTAATGATTACATGAAATCTGTAGCTATGTGTGCTATTACAAAATGTAACATATCACATAGTCTACAATTTCATGACTATCTTAAAAAAAAGAACACAAAGCCCCAAAGGACAGATGTGTTATCCTAATGAAGACATTGAATTGAAGAAAAAAAAAATTGTTAAGATTTAGAAAAATAATCATAGCTGCAGATTTCCGCAATCGAGTTCGATCTAGATTAGATGTTATAGGTATTCTTTAAGGTTATTTCCTTCATGATTAAGACATTCAATTATATTATTGAGTTGTTTAATTCATCATACAATCCATATAGAAAGCTGAAATGTAGAAAGAAATACACAACTCAATTTCATAATTCAATGTTTTATTCATAAGGAATTTCAAATGTTCCCACACAAGCCATGGGATGTAACTGAAAAGTAAAATACAACTACTGAAATAAGAGGTACATATGCATGAAAGAGAAAATAGAGGAGTATGAATGAACCCATCATTGCCTTGGGGTTTTCTTTTCAGTTGATGCATCTCCAGCTCCAGCTTTACTCCATCTCCATCCTCACTCCTCAAAGCACTATAGAAAAGAGAAAAGCGCCCTATGAGCTCAGGGTTAATCCATATTCCTATACTATCCAAATTTGTGCAGATGGATCTCTTAACAACAGGAGATATAAATTACATGAAGATCAAAGGCACAACTAATAAAAGTATTTTTCTATAACAACATACATGATTATCCACTCAGAAGTAAGAGGAGAGAGAAGGAAAGAAAGACTATGGAACATAAGAGAGGCCAAAAAGCCTAAATATTTTCTAACTATTTTCTTAAATGTGCAGGTACAAGTTGTAGTCAAGAAGAAATAAAATCATGTCTTACAGTCCACACTATTAGATAAAGATTGCAGAATTCAATAAAATCTATCCTATGATACATTAGATTGGAATAAGTCACAAGTACATATTGGTATGGAGGAAGAATACAACTCAAAGGTGAAGTAGAAGAATCAAAATTTAAAGGCTGAAGTTAACTGGAAAGATAAGATTACAGCTGAAACAAAATGAGAAAGAAATATGAGAAAATTTTGACAGGGCTTTGCCATGTAAAATGGACATTTACATCTTTCCATCATGCTGTTTTTTAAACTAATACATGCTTTAAAACCTGTATGTAAATCAAATAAGTAATCTGAGAAAAGTGAAAAGCATGGCATGATCAAGATAACTTGATTATCATATTTCAGCTTCAATAGAAGAAGTGATACATTCTATATTTTGAATCAAGAAAGTGAATTTATTACAAATGAAACAAAATAAAAGGAAGAAATTTGAGAAATATTTGACAAGGCTTCACCATGTAAAATTGACATATTAAAATTTTCCAGCATGCATACTAAAGTTGTAATGAAGATCAAATGTAGTATTTAACCGAAAGCAGAAAGATTCAACGAGCTTCAACAGAAAATGAACATCAACACAGTAGATGGTGAAGAACATATTTTTCTATCAATTTCAACAATTGTAGAACTGAAATTATCTAAGAAGAAAGGAAATTATTTGTATAAATATGCTTGAAGTCTCATCAAAAATATCATAATAGAATGAATGAGGGAAAAATGAAATAGAGTTTTCTCATCATGAACTCAAAAGGAAGCTATACGATCAATGTTACATTAACATCTACAAATTCAAATTCTTATAAAGTATCGTAACGATTGTATAATTGAAGTATATTGATGAAAACAAGTGTTTTCAATTCATAAAGACAAAGTCACAACCTATGCTAAACAAACCAACAAAAGAGAAGGATGATGATATAGAGTATACAATGCAATCATCTTAATGCAATAAAAATAAACCATACTTTGAGTTACAAATGATAGGTATCAAGATACGTTTAAAAGACGTAACTATCTACAAAGTACAATTTCAAGGAATGGGAGTTGTATTCAACATATAGTAGCAAAAAGTATAGAATATGGTTAGGGTTAAATAGAAAACAAACCCTTATGTACAAAATCAGGATGATACAAAAAAAGATGGCTAGCAAAGTGTAGATTTCCATCAAAGATTCATTGTACAATCGAAGCATTAATTGAAGATTTGATCATTCCAAGTGACCATTCAACCTTAAAATATAGTTCAAAACATCATTCAAGCGAGCTCAAGAAGTTCATATCGGGAGAATTTCAAGTAACATCTCGCAGCTATGGAAAGCTATGAAAAGTTATGATAACCCAAATTTAAGGTATAGTTGTAATTTCAGATAAAGTGCATCAATTCGAGCTCAGAGTAAAGGAGGTGATGATAACTCAAGACCCATAATCAAAGAATGCAACATTTATGGGATAATCGAAAACCCCTCTTGTAAAAAACTCAAAGCATTATTATTATAAAACCCCATCTCAAAGTGGTGAAGCATAAAATTCATATAGAGAAGAGGTCAGAAGATCAAGTCAGAAGGTGTAAAATCTTCGACAAATCTCTCTAATCTAAAAAAACACATAGTGAGTAAATACACAAGTTCCAAGATACTAGGCAGTTGTTAAAAGAAATGAGTAGTGGGCTAATAAACTTGAATACCCATATCTCAAAATGTATAGATCTATAGTTTTAGAGATTCAATAATCAATAAACAGTGTCAAGTATTTATGGAGAAACCACGAGTTTACCTTCTCCCGGAGATGTCCGTGAATCCAGATGGAAATCAAAGTCACGAATTCAAATAAGAGCCTTCTAAATGGCCCAAAACAAAACCTCAAGTCTGAGAAGATTATTTCACAGAAGGAGTTTAATGAAAACTTCAAACCAACGATCACACCATCATAAAGAGTACATGGTAATAAGGAAACCAATCTCTAAACTCTACAACAATGACAGCAAACATCCACAATGCTTCACCTGAAAAGCTCAGGATCAAGAAATCAGAGACCTCACAAGGTACACAGAGCTCAAAATGATCAAGAAATGGTGGTTGCTTCAAAATAAAACTCACAAACATCCAAAGAATAACAGTCCTGAGCTTGAAGAGATCAACCACAGTGGAAAACATCCAACAACCTAATGTAGAAATCCCATAAAGAAGCTAAAACAATGACAATATAGATGCTTGAGAGAATAGAGATCCATTTTCGTAGGGGAGCTGAGCTCAAATAGATCAACAATGGCATCGACCAAATTTTTCTAGGGCTTCGCCCACAAGCCAAAAATCCAAAATGAAGTGATCATTAAGGTCAAGTGACCTTTACCATGCAAACTCAAGAGGTGAGTTAATGAAACTCAACCACAGTCATATGATCAATGGTAGAGAAGAAACAGTACGCAAGATCAATGTCTTCAGATCAAACTCTAAAATCAATGCAAACCACTATGGTTAGACACCACCGACCACTTTAATTTCCAGGTTAGAAACCCTAACCAAGAGTAAGAAATGACGGCACGAGATCCAACAGTTATGAGATCAACGACTTGAAATCATTACAACTTTCAAAGCAAACTCGACTTGGGTTTCATATGCCACCGAAAAAATGATAAAGGGTGAGTCATCATCACAAGGGGGCCAACCCATTTTATTTTAAAATTATTGCATTTGACATATAAAAAGGGGATCTCAACTATAGTTCGAGTATCGAACATTCCACAAATACCAACCAAATCATGTTCAAGAATGATAACCCAAAAATTAAGGGTTTTAAACTATAAATCAAGTGTTATCCAAAATGCAAAAGCTGACAAGAAAATTGCAAGGCAGTGATAATCAAAAGGTGGCAGACTATATAGTAGGCCATGTGTGTATACAAAGGGGGCCAAATCATTAAACCATGGTAATTTGCTAAGTCCACAAGAGTGGCCAAACCCAACAAATACAAGTTCTCACAACCACGGAGTTGTCCCCTGTTATCACCGAATCAAAGCACCCTATTGTTTGTAGAAGTGTATGTGCTTGAGATCACGGTGTGATTGGATAACATGGGTACTATCTCCAAGTTATGGGACTTACTAGTTGAGATAGTCCTTGTTTGGATTCTTCTCATGAATCTGCCAAGCTTGGATTGCTGAAACCGGTGGATTCTATTTCTTAGGAGTCACCAGATGTGCAACTTCAAAGCTTCTTACAAGCTAGAGAATTACAACAAGTGCACATCAATCTTGCTACAATTAAAATGAAGACCTCTTGTTCCTTTGGGCATGCAGAAATGCTATCACCGAATCACAACACCCTATTGTTTTCATAAGTGTGTTTCCTTGAGTGACAATGTGATTGGATAACATTGATACTATCTCAAGTTGTGGGACTTGCTACTTGAGATAGACCTCTAGGGAAAGTTGGTTCTTAATCCTAAAATAGATGCCACAATCTACTCTAATTCAGGAAAAATTATCTACTCCTAATCTAACCTTCCAAGGACCGGGAGAGAGAGTGCATGAAAAAAATCCTACACTAAAGTGGTGATACACCAGAAAAGGAGAGTGAGAATAGTCTTCCAATGTGTGAAAAGTAGGAGAAAAATACATACTAGAAGGGGTGATGATAGTTCTCCACAATCTAGCAACTGCATTCACAACAATATTTCATGCACACATAATGATAATGGATCCCTACAAAAACATAAGATAGACACAATATATATGCAATAAGATTGAAGGGGCAAGAGGAATGCAACAAACACACCAGGATAAGATACATGCATAAAATTACATCTATTGCTTGATGAGTACGCATAGTCCAATATATTACAAGATAAGGGCTGGATCACCATGCAAGGAGTCAATACAAGGGCTGTAGCACATTAGCTTCAAAAAATAAAATTGATAGAGTTTTTACACTAAATTATCTCCCTTACAATGAGCCCAACACTCCAATTTATAGGAATTTGAGAAGAGAGAGAGAGAGGAAAAATGAAAATCCTAAAATCTATCCTTTAACCACTTGCAAGATGTCATAAATGGATTGAAATGATGGTATGTTGCTTGCAAAAGGCCCCCCATACTACCCCATAACTTGCAGCAATGAGAAATGTCAGCCCATGCTTCATTAATGCATCCCAACTACCAAATAAAACAACTGTTATGAACCTGGCCACGTTTTCTAAAAAATATCCATCGATCCCTCATCAAATTTTATATTTCTTGATTTTTTTGTTGGTATTGGAAACATAATTCCATCATTACCAATTTTGTGTGTTTTCATTGAGAAATGCAAAAGTTATGGCCTTCTGAGTGTGGGCAGCTATTTTGGGTCTACCAAGCATTTCTGTCATTTGACGGGAATTAGCATCTGGTTTTATAGAGCTGGAGATGTTTCTTTTATTTTTATATATCTACCCTCATTAAAAATATCATGCTCATTCTAGAAAGTCCAATTTCATGAAAATCAAAGCTCGGGGTCAAAAGTTATGGCTATTTGAAGTTCGGGGTCTGATTTGCACTATTTTCCTTTGTATGTGGGTGTTTCAGCTATATTGGATTGTTTTTCTCGAGTCTCCTAGAAAAAAACCTCTGATCCACCCGCAAGCCTCCTTTCACGGTAAAATTAGGAAAATAAGGAAAATCAGGTCCTTGCGCGAACAAATGTCCGTGTGTCGGCCGTTGATCGGAGCCGTCGAGGTTGTTGACCGCCACATCACCCGTATCTCTTTTTGTAGTCGGCTATTTCGGGCTCTTAGATCCCGGGCGTCCTACACGTACACGTGTGGCATGGGCTGTTTTTACCCGACTTTGTCGATTTTCTCTTGGTGCGGCAATTTCGGCCTTGCGGTGAACTTGCGTCCCGACGTCTCGCGGACCGCGTGGGACAAAAACTTCCAATTTTTTTGACTTCTTTGCAAATCAGAAATTTTGACCATGTGGGTCCCAGATGTACCATACGTACCTGTGAAACCTGAGCTCCAAAAACCTGAATTACCTACAATACACTAGCACAGGCTGAATTTTCTTGCCTTTTACAATTTTTCAACTTCTTGTACTTTTTCCTTGGATGGGGAAGTTACAGAGAAGCCGAATGGACCCCTAGAACCTATTTTTTGCCTTTCCATCTTTTCTACTTACTCCAACAAGGGGAAATTATGCAAGTTATCCCAAATTACCTCAAGGGGTGAATTTGAGATAACGATCCCCAACGATTGTGATGGATTGAACATGAATTGAAATGTAAATTTTTCATGTGGTCACTGAGGATAGAGCGAGGGTCAACATCGAATGCAAGCAACCTTTTAAAGACTTGATTACCTTATTTTTCACAAAATAAGAGTTGATTATGATTGCACATGTGCTCCCAGTGGTCCCCACAGTGAGGTGAATAATTTTTGCTAAGTATTGGAGATCAAAAGTATTTATTTTCTTGCACGGGAGTATTTTTACATGCCTTCACAAAAGGACAGAACAAACAAGAAGACAAATTCACATGCACAAGGAAGGAGACTTGCTCATCAAGCAATATTTATTATTAGCAAATTATTCACTCATGCTTTTCTCAAAAATAGAATAGTCAACTTCAGTTTGAATGAGATATAGCTAGTGGCTAGTAATGCCTCTTGTATTAGCTTGCTTTGTTTTAAAATAGAATGCATGGGCAAGTAAAATTTTAGCCTATTTTTAGGAAGGGTGGGTGAATTAATTTTTCTATATATTGTGTGCCTTGACAAAGCACAAAAGGGGGACTTTTAGATACAGGAGTGCTGAAGTAGATTTTTGAAGTAGATTTTGCCAGTTTTGCCCTCTGACGAGAAGTATTTTCTACCTTTCCAATTATTTGCAATCTTATGTATGTTCCATTAATCTTGTGAATGTTTAATTCCCTGATTAATCATCTTACCCTATTGAAAATTCAATAATTTCTACATGATATTAATGTGTATGTTTAACTTAGTAGTATTTTTGTGATATTTTCCCTCAATACATCAAAGTGTTTACCTTTAATTTTCTAGAAAATTGTTGGCTTGTGCATCAAAAATTCATTCCCATATCAATTGTGCATGTACTCAGTCAAAGACCTCATACAAGTTTGGTGTATCACCTCAGTTTTAAATCTTTTTACAGTCTTCTTTTACCCTCAAACCCCAGAAAATTAGTTTAAGATACATCAATAAGGAACCGGCCTTGATACCAGAGACTCACCTCAAAATAGGTATACCCACAGACCTGAGGTGTTTCCATTGTATCTACGAAAGAGAGAGATAATTTTTGCAAACTTAAAACACCTAGATCCATCTCTATACAGGTGAAATTTCGAGAGATAACAGTTTTTGGCATGCCCAATGGGACAATGAATTAGATCTGTAATAGATTATAGCAATTTACAACAAATTTATAGCAAACAAAAGTTACTTTTGGATCAACAAGCTGCAACAATTATTATAAATATTTAAGTATCTATTTGGCAACTCCTTAAAGCTGATTTCAGATCAGTATTACAACATGTTCTATGCCTAAAGTGACTACAAGATCATCGGTAAGAGGAATTCCTTCTGAGTTTATTTCTTTACCTTTGAATTCTGCAAGAAGGAGAAGAGTTGGTAATACTTTTCCTTATAATAGACCTGGATTTGGTAATCCTCCTCCCAATCTTCCTTCACCACGTGTCAATATTTTCATTCAGATCCCAGTTTTTCAAATGGCTATTCAACCACCTAGGAATTTTGTGACCTTTACTAATGGTAGCCCATTAGTAATCCTATTTTATCATGATATCCCCAATGCTGCCATGAAAAGCTTGCCTACATTCATTGGTGAAAATTAGGTTACACCTACAGAGCACATCAAATATGTTGCAGCCATATGTGCAGTCCATAATATTACTCATGAAGATGTGGCTTTGAGACTTTTAGCTGCATCCTTTAAAGGGAAAGCCTTGCAATGGTATATAAATTTAGAGATTGGAAGCATAAGAACTTGGGATGAGTTAGGTGGAAATTGCTGAAACAATTTCAAGATAATTTAGATCATTTATCTCTCATAGAACAGTTGTCTACCATTAAAAGAGCTCCCCATGAATTTATGTCTAGTTTCAACATTCGTTTTGCCAAAACTTGGGAAAGAATCCCAAGTGTTAAGCCTCAAGCTAACCATGCTTTCCTTTATTATCTTAGAGCATTAAACAATGATATTTCAACTATGATTCAGTCTATGGGAGGTGAAACTCTTCTGGATGCTTATGATATTGCTATAAAAGCTGAAAACAACCTTATTCAAGCTGAAAAATTAGCATCTGTTAGGTTGTGGAGCTAGATTTCTTCACAATAAGCATGATTTTACATGTTACTGGTTTTGACTGTAACCAGCTTCGGTTAAGGTGTAACCGGCGCCGGTTAGGTCAGTCGGGATGTAATCAATGATGGTCAAGTAAGTAAGCGCGCGACGGTTACCTGTGTGACGATGTTTAATTAACTCTCGGGAATTAGATCTATTTTTAGCATTAAAGTAGATTTATTGTTTGTAATTGCATGGCTAAGTGCCCTAAGTTTATATACGACTATATAAGCATAAAAGCTAGGGTTTAGAAGGAGAATTAAGAGAAGGATTGACTTAGATCCTTGATTCTCCTAGATTGAGAGGATGATGATAAAGAAGAAGAAGAGAAAGAAAGAACAGGTTACATGAAGACAAAGTCTCCATGGAAAGGAGCTAGACAGAAGGAAATAACAGGTACATCTGAATGGTGAGAAGAGGGTAACATATTTTATTGTATTTTCTTTGTATAGTTATTGTCTCATTGTAATGGCTTGCATAGTATGCAAAGCACATAGAGTTTCTTCTTGTAGATCCACATGTTGGTGAGATCTTGTATTGTAGATCCATGAGATCATGATGTATTGTTGATCCATGTAGATCTAGTCTTATATTGTTAGATCCACAAGTTGTTGTGAGATCTTGTATTATAGATCCATGTAGATCTAGATATTATAGAGGAGGTTGTCTTCATGTTTGCATAGGTTATGCAGTGATGGAGAGACAGACTTACTTCTTGGTGCATAGTCATAGTTACACATATGGTAGACCCATGTGAGAGGTCTTGTTGCAGATCCATAGAGAACTTGGTAGCAGTTCAGAGATGTAGTAGTTCTGGTTATGTGAGATCTATTGGTGGTGTTTAGAGGCACAATTGTAGTGCACTCATGGAGATCCGTTTAGAGATATAGAGGAGAGGAGATACTCTTGGAGAGATGCATTATACTCTTGTATTGAAGAGTTGGTTTGTACTCTTGTTGTATTATATATATGAGATCTCTATCTTTGGTGGACATAGCCCACATTGGGTGAACCATAGTACATGTTGTGTTATGTGTGTGTATTTTGTTTTGATTTGGATTATTCTAGTTTATACTTCCACTACTGTAGATTCTGGGGAATTGTTAAGATACTGTGTGCATGATTGGGTTTGTTATTTAATTATAGCACTATTTCGCAGTCCCTAATTCCCAACAACATGTATCAGAGCTAGGTTTGTTAGCTTATCTGATACCAACAACTGGTATCAGAGCTTAGTTAGCTTGGTTATTTCAGAGCAAGGTTTTGCTTCAGTATATTGTTAGTGGTTTACTGATAGGTTTATGTGAGCAGGGTTTGTTTTTCCTGATGTGGAGATCACAGGAAAAGATTCAATCTCAAGTGGGAGTTGGAAGAGTAAGGTTGCTTGAAAGTATAGTGACCGGCATCAGTTTAGTGGCAACCGAGTGTTGGCGAGTGTGACCGTGGTCGGTTACAGGGTGACCATGGTTGAGTTACTGGGCAGCCTAGTTATAAACAGAAAATCACATATATGAAGAATTGAGAAGATGCATGGAAGGTATCTTATTTGCTGAGGTGTCCTTGGTTCTTGGAGGCACAAACATATTGGTCAAATTGCAGATCTGGTTATTGAGGTATGGTTTTATCTTGGTATTGCAAGTGCTTATATTATTTTGGTTGCACATGCATGTTTGGGATTGCAGATCTAGATCTGAGAATGAGAAAAGGAGTAGTTATGCATCCTTTTGTGTAGTTAGATGCATGGAATTCATTAGAGAAGCTAAATATAATAGCGTAGAACGAAGACGGGGTTTCCATCAGAGAAGCATGTTTTTCGGTTTTGAGATGCGGTTGAGTATTTTGGTGTTGGTAAGGTGATGTGTTTCATCTTGGTGCAATTTTTATTGCATGTATGTTTGTTGTTAAGTTTTTGTGCAAGGTTGGGTGCTTCTTGAAATGACTGGCTCAACACAACTATTGACTTTGGTCAGAGTAGGCACCTGGTTTGGTGACCTATGCCAATTTTTGGCATTGTGTTAGTTCCAGCAGCACCGATGTTGATCAGGGAACCATGGTAGGTCTTTTGAAAATGAGTTTGCACATGGTTTCTTACAGTAGAAGAGGGCATGATTGATTTAGTGTCCTATTTTGGAGGATCAGGTTTCTGGCACAGTGTGTACAGGTAGAAACGGTGCAGATCACTTCATGGTTTGGATCAGAAAGAGGACAGAGTTGGCTTGGTTAGTCCATTGAGACTTTGGGTTAGGTATCTCTATATGGTTCATGTTTTATCTCTTTCATTTGAAGCAACTGATATTAATTTTGGATAGTGTGCACAGATTTACACCATGTTTTGGGTGTTGTTTGAATTTTATTTCCCGGTTGTGTGGAATCTTGAGGACAAGGATATCTAGTTGAAGGATGAGATCTTTAATGAAAATTCATGGTTAGACATAGTTGCAAATAATGAAAGATGTTGAGTACATAGGATGAAAATAAGTTGATTCACCTACTTCACAAGAAGTCCAAACTTATGTGATGTAGAAGTATTCTTTGATAAGAAAGGGAATCAATTTTATAGTTCTTTCATCTAGTTTTATTTCTCACTGACATATTAGCTTTTGAGCTTGGTGTTAGAGGAAGTGTAGGGAATTTCATGTTCAGTGGGAGCAAGCCATGGTTGTTGGCATTACAAGATTGGATACATGATGCACATGCAGAGTGAGAGGAGATTGCTACTATACATAGTGGCAGAGGCACTAGTTGGTTTTGGAGGGCAGTCACGGATTATGCAGGTATATTGAGTTTATTGCTTTGTGATGTCACTTCTGGATTATTTTGTGGTGTCTGGATATTCCTTAGGGATGGCAGTTGATGGTTGATTCAGCTGGTTTTAGATGATAGAGCAATTTTCAAAGTTTGAAGGGTGAAAAAGGAGAAAATATGTTAGTTACATAGACTGGTGTTGGTTATGGTTAACCGTGGTCGGTCATCTGGTAACCGTGGTCGGTTTGGTCACAGGTTTGACAATGTTTTTATTTACCATTTGAGATGGTGCCCTTGTTTTGCTTTCATCTTGGTTGGTTTGTGCAGTATGTTGATGACATGTATGTTGGTATTTGCACTTGGTATTAGTTGCATGGTTTAACATGGTTTGTTTTTATTGACATTGATGAGCACAAAATTTATATTCGGCTTTTGGAGTTAGTCGGTGGCAGACTTGGAGCTTCTGGAGAGCTGATGATATGGATGGATGTATAGGTGAGTTTATACATGTGGATAGATTCAATTTTGTGAGTCTATGATGATGCAAATGTTTGATTTGCACATGGATGCCTATGAGCACAGTTTAGATGCCTTGAGCATGAGTAGGGGATGTTTGTATTTCCTCTTATTACTATGTTACTCCTTGATACGTATGTTATCTACAGATGAATGTCTTAGACATGCTAGTTGTTTATGCAGGGTTAGATTTATAGAATGCAGTGTTTGGATTTCTTTGAGTTATGCAGGTGTTTGTGGATTGATCACCCACTGTTGCATGTAGAACTCATTCAGGGTTGTTTTTACCCGAGATCTTGTTTTACTTTCGCATATTCCAGTTTGATTTGTCTTTGGACATTTTCATTGATGGTTACATGGAGACATGGATAGATAGATGGAGAACATGGTTGGTTTTATAGGTATGGATATGGTTATAGTTGAAGCTTAGTACTTCAGTTTGAGTGGGAGCTCTTGCATGTGTGTTAGTCATGATGGCTTGGTTGCATAAGGAGCTTGGTTGGATTTATTTCCTAATACCAACAATTGGTATGGTGTTATGATTCAGTGGGAGCTTGTGGCTTAGTTTCACGAATCAGTTGTAGCTTTGTGTAGGTTTGGTGAGTCATGGTTTTATCTTCTTGTTTTTAGAAGATAGTTTGATCTTCCTAGTTTTATTTTTGAGAGAATTGTTGAAGGAAAGAATATATGGTCCTAGAGGACAATGATGTATGGTATAGGTACATAGGTTTAACAATTTATCTCCAAGTGGGAGATTATTAGGATGTGGAGCTAGATTGCTTCACAATAAGCATGATTTTACATGTTCTGGTTTTTGTGATCGACGTCGATCAAGTGTAAGCGGCACCGGTCAAGTCAGGAGTTAGGATGTAACTAGCGGCGTCGGGCAAAGAATGTGATGTGGTTACTCGTATGCGATGCTGTTTTAATTAACTCTTGGGAATTAGATCTATTTTTAGCATTAAATTAGATTTATTGTTTGTAATTGCATGGCTAAGTGCCCTAAGTTTATATACGACTATATAAGCATAAAAGCTAGGGTTTATAAGGAGGATTAAGAGAAAGATTGACTTAGATTCTTGATTCTCCTAGATTGAGAGGATGATGATAAATAAGAAGAAGAGAAAGAAAGAACAGGTTACATGAAGACAAAGTCTCCATGGAAAGGAGCTAGACAGAAGGAAATAGTAGGTACATCTGAATGGTGAGAAGAGGGTAACATCTTCTACTATATTTTCTTTGTATAATTATTGTCTCCTTGTAATGGCTTACATAGTATGCAAAGCACATAGAGTTTCTTCTTGTAGATCCACATGTTGGTGAGATCTTGTATTGTAGATCCATGAGATCATGATGTATTGTTGATCCATGTAGATCTAGTCTTATATTGTTAGATCCACAAGTTGTTGTGAGATCTTGTATTATAGATCCATGTAGATCTAGATATTGTAGAGGAGGTTGTCTTCATGTTTGCACATGTTATGCAGTGATGGAGAGACAAACTTACTTCTTGGTGCACAGTCATAGTTGCACATATGGTAGACCCATGTGAGAGGTCTTGTTGCAGATCCACAGAGAACTTGGTAGCAGTTTAGAGATGTAGTAGTTCCTAGTTATGTGAGATCTATTAGTGGTGTTTGGAGGCATAGTTGTAGTGCACTCATGGAGATCCGTTTAGAGATCTAGAGGAGAGGAGATACTCTTGGAGAGATGCATTATACTCTTGTATTAAAGAGTTTGTTTTTACTCTTGTTGTATTATATATATGAGATCTCTATCTTTGGTGGACGTAGCCCACATTGGGTGAACCATGGTACATGTTGTGTTATGTGTGTGTATTTTGTTTTGATTTGGATTATTCTAGTTTATACTTCCACTACTGTAGATTTTGGGGAATTGTTAAGATCCTGTGTGCATGATTGGGTTTGTTATTTAATCATAGCACTATTCCATAGTCCCTAATTACCAACAGCACCAAGGCCTTCAATGCCTTTTTTGGTAGATCTAACACCTATTCCACAACCTATCATGATTATAGAACTTAATGTTGTAGCTCCATCGGATGAAATGTTTAAAGCTTACAAGACTATGGGAAACAATATGACTTCAATTGAGAATAGACTTACATTACCTAGCAGGCCTTATCAGGCTCCTTATTAGCAAAACCAGCAAAATAGGCAGCCTTACCAGTAGAATCAAAATTATAGGCAACCTTATCAGCAAAGGTAGTTTGATCCAAAGGCTCCTAGTTCATCTAATGCTTTAGTCCTAGTTAATATGGCTACAAAAGAGTGGTGTCAACCTTGTAATCAACCTCATTCAATTGTAAGTTTCCCAAATGCTTTTCTGAACATAAGTCTTGTTGCACAACCTCAATATGAGACATTGTTCATGCCTCAAATAGAGGGTGGGCAAAGCAAGAAACTCAGGTTCAGAAGGCACCTGAATAGAACTTAGTCAGTTTTAGTGAGGATGATTTCATTGCAATTACCACTAGGGCTTAAGAAAAATATGTAGAAATTTAAAAAAAAAAAGAAGTTTGTTCTACCTATCCTTTGAAAAACAACTACAAACCCAAAACCAGCTAACAGTTTTGTTGTTCCATAAAAATAAGAAGTGTTTCAGCTAGTAAAGAGTAAAAAACAACTACATCCTGATCCAAGAAGGTTATTTATACCTCAGATATCAAAAGTAGTTGAAGCAGAATAAGTTTTCACCAAAGCCTATGCTAAAACAGTAGAATCTATCTCTAAAACGATGCTTCTTTTAACATTGTTGATGTAATGAAAAATCATAATGTTAACATCTCAATGTGGGATGCTCTAAGTATTCCAAGACAACAAGATTTACTTTCTCATGAACTTTCTAAGCTGCAGATTTATTCTAAAACAACAGAAAAGGAAGTTCAGAAAACAGATATGGTCCTTGGAACAATAGAACAAGACCGTGTTAAAGAAGTTAAATGGATGGTTCAAAAGGTTTTAAATTCTCATGACATAAAGAAGCCACCACCATTTTATTTGTCACTGATTATTGGAGAACATATTGTTCATAACTATATGGTGGATAGTAGTGCAAGTAGCACAATTATGCCAAAAGTAATTACAAAAAAATTGGGTTTGCATTATGAACCTATAGAGAAGAGTGTGCTACAGCTTGATGGAACTGCAATGAATATAGTTGGTGTCATCAAAAATCTGGAGGTAACATTGCATGCTTGCCCAAATGTTTCCATTTTGCAAGATATTACTATTGTGGATTTACCTCCTTACTTTGCTATATGCTTATCTAGAGATTTCACAGCAAAAATAGGAGGTTATCTCTCTTCAGATTGGTCCTTCTTGTTTTTCACTACACGTTATGGAACCAAATTTATTGTCAATTCGAACCCCTGGATAGATTTCACATTGAGCCTCATGCTTCACATTTGATTTTGATAATACAACTCATGTTTCAACATTAGATGGTGTTTCTAACCTGTTTATGGATGAAAAGACACATGAAGAACACGCTCATGATCCTTTCAAGGAAGTTTAAGAACATGTGTTTAGTGTGCATTTTTGCATGAAGAAGAAAACACACCAATTCCCTTGCTGTCCAAAATAGAAAATATAGTAAAAGGGATTTGGAAGCTTCACTTTGATGGAGCTAAGAACAAGAAAGGACAAAGAACAGTATGATGCTCACTTCCCCAAAAATGAAAGGTATTTTTCATCTTGAGTCTACAATTTTATGCACTTGTAATGTGGTGAATACGAAGCATTAATTCATGGCTTACTTTGGGCCAGAAAGAGAGGTATTAGCATGCTATAGATTTTTGGTGATTCTGAGTTAGTTATCAATCAAGTAAGAAATTTTAATGTTTGTAATAATCCATTAATGAATTCTTATAGACATAGAGTTTTAGACTTAATGGAATATTTTGAAGCTATTAATATCTAGTCCATTCCTAGAATAGAAAATAAGCATACAGATAGACTTGTAGCAATTGGTGCCAATTTTGAAGTTTGGAAGCAGATTAAAAACAACAAGATTCACCTCACATACAACTGATGATTGTAAGGCCTTCGATAATTGATAATGATTTGAATTGACAGTTTTTTGAAATTGATGAATAGATTTTGAGGTTTTTGTAGCAAGAAGCTGAATTTTCTGTAGTAAATCAAGATAAATTACAACACTTATATGGTGACCAGATTGTTTAGTTAAAGACGAATAAACTACCTCGAGGCTTGGTCACATTAGAAGATATCTTCAACATTGACGATCAGTTAAGGACAAAAATAAGATGTCAAAAAATGCTGATAATTATGAAGAGATCTTAGTTGATGAAGGAAAAATTTGTTTCTTGGAAAGGTATGTTCTCTAGCTGAAAAACATTCTTTTATTAATCTTTGCAAATAATTTAAATATGTTTTTGCTTGGAAATACCAAGACCTGAAAGGGTTTGATCCTAGTTTGGCACAACATACTATTAAATTACATCCAAATTCCAAGCCAGTTAGGAAAAAATAGAGGCCTGTAAATCCCAAAATAGAGCCTCTAATGAGGAAAGAGTTATCTAAGTTGATCGAATCAGGTATTATCTTTCCAATTAAGCATTCAAGTTGGGTAGCCAATCTTGTTCCGGTTCGGAAAAAGAATGGAGAAATCAGATTATGTGTGGATTTCAGATATCTTAATAAAGCTTCATTAAAAGATCATTACCCACTTCCAAATATGGATCAAATTTTAAGAACAATTTTGGTTCAGATAGACTATCTCTTCTAGACGGTTATAGTGGATACAATCAGATTCTAGTCCAAGAAGAAGATAGGTACAAAACAACTTTACCACCAAGTGGGGTACTTATGCTTACAAAAGAATGCCTTTTGGCCTTTCAAATGCTGGTGCAATGTTTCAATGTGCAATGGACATGGCTTTTCATAGCTTGTTAAATAAATGCATCTGGTTTATTTAGATGATGTTACTTGTATTCTCAAAAAATTCAGAAGAACATCTAATACATCTAAGGCAGACTTTTCAATTATGCAGATAGTTTGGAATATCTTTGAATCTGCTAAAGTCTATCTTTTCAGTACATCAAGGTAAATTGCTTGGTCATATTGTTTGTAATTGTTTAGCAATTGACCCTTTCAGAATTGAAGCTATATCACAACTATCATTACCTCATCACAAGAAGGCATTACAGAGTTTTCTAGGAAAAATCAACTTTGTTAGAAGATTTGTTCCAGATTTTGTAGCATTGGTGAAACCATTGACAACTATGTTAAAGAAAGAGAAGACCTTCTCTTAGACCAGCGAAGGGAGAGAAGGGTTTGAAGCAATTTAAAGAACCATCTCTCAAGCTCCTACTCTTGTAAATCCAAATTTTGATAAAGATTTTACAATGTATGCACTTGCAAGAGCTGAAACAATATCAGTCATATTAACTCAAGTTAATGATGAAAATGTTGAGCAACCAATTGCTTTCTTTGGAAAAATTTTACATGATTACGAAATAAGGTACACATTTCTTGAAAAATAAGTACTTTCAGTAGTTAGAGGACTAAAGAATTTTAAGTACATACTTTCAAACAACAAAATTCATGTTCTTGTTTCTCATCCAAGTGTGAAAGCTTTCTTGTTTAATAAAGAATTAAATGAGAAAAGGGTGAGGCTAGATAACTAAGGTCATGGAATATGATGTTGATATCTAGGTTGCAAAAATAGTTTGAGGTAAAGGTTTATGTGAGAATCTAATTGCTGATATGGAAAAACAACATGCTAAAGTTATGTATCAACAATTAGACAACATGGTGCAGCTAGAAAATCAACAACCTAAACTTACTCAAGAATTTCAAGAATCAAGATGGATGACTGATTTAGTTATTTATCAATAACATGGTATTTATCTATAAGGTATGGACAATAATAAACGAAGGTATTTCAGGTTACAAGCTATACCTTATGTCTTTATTAATGGTGTGTTATTTAAAAAGGATATAAATGGAATCTTGTTGTGATGTGTTGATTATGATAGAATTCAAAAATTATTATCATAATTCCATGAAGGACCTATAGGAGGTCATTTTCTTAGCACGTACCACAACCTTAAAAATTATGAAATCTGGTTAGTATTGACATATTCAAGGACTATTTCGAATGGATCAAAAAGTGTAAGAAATGTGTTTTCTTTGTTGGCAAAGAACGTTTAGCTTCACTTCCCTTACAACCTATTTCAATTGATCAAAATTTTATGCAGTGGGGCCTTGACTTTATTGGCATGATAAATCCACCTTCATCACAAGGACACAAGTGGATCTTGACTACTACAAATTACTTTACATGTTGGACTGAAGCAATAGCCTTGAAATATGCTAATGAAACTTCGATATTATCCTTTTATAAAGGTATAGTTTACAAATTTGGTGTTCTAACAACTATCATTTCAGATAATGCTTAGCATTTCTTGGTGTAAAAGTAATGATCAAATTTGTCAACCACAAATTTTATTTAAGTTTTCATCCAATTATTACCCACAAGGTAATGGGTTAGCTTAAAGTACTAACAAGAATATTTTAAGGATCATCAGAAGAACACTCAAAGATAACCGAAAAGCTTGGCATCTAATGTTGAATTCAACACTTTGGGTTGACAAAGTGACTCCTAAAATATTAGTTGGAAATCTACCATACAAACTTGTTTACGGAAGAGAAGCAAAAATTCCTATTTCAGTTGAGTTACCTACACTAGATTTGCTGCATTAAATGGAGCTACTTGAGAATGAACTATTGCAGGTTCATTATGCATAATTAATGGAGTTACAAGAGCTAAGAGATCAAGCTCACGTGAACATGGAAAAGAATCAAGAAACAGATGAAGAATAATTTGATAAGAAGGATAAGTTCAGAATTTTCAATGAAGGAGATATTTTGTTGAAGTGGGATGCTTTGATCCTGCAAAGCCGAGGAAGACACACAAAGTATGATACAATTTGGAGTGGTCCTTACATGATTTTAGCTTGTAAAGAACACAATGCATTTCAGATCTCAAGGTTGAATGGAGAGGAACTTCCCATTCCTGTGAATGGTATGTTTTTCAAACATTGTTATTGAAAATCCAACAAATGTCTCACATTTAGAGTAGGATTTTTCTTCAATAAGTGTAGTTCTTGCACATTACAATTTCTTTCAATTCAATAAGTGCATTCATGAATGTGATCAGTTTGCAGATCCTTTCCAATTTTAGTTCATTTTGGAAGGGTTGGACCTTCAGAAAGACATATTTTGGTTACATGTTTTGGACTCCATGCCCAATAGACAAGAGCAAGGCACTGGTTTACAAGCTAGCAAGTAGCTTTCCCCACAGGATCGCCAGACATGTTGACAATTTTTTCACTTGTGCAAAAATAGGCAACTTGAAACTTCATTACGATGGATGATAAAAGAATGAAGTGAACCTAAGCTAAGGGAGTTTCTTTCAATCCATATTATTTATATTAAATTAATTAATGATTACATGAAATCTACATACTATGTGTGTTGTTACAAAATGTAACATATCACATAGTATGTAATTTCATGACTATCTTCAAGCAAAAGAACACAAATCCCCAAAGGAAAAATGTGTTATCCTGATGAAGACATTGAATTGCAGAATAGATGAATTGTTAAGCTTTGGAACAACAATCATAACTGCAGATTGCAGCAATCAGAGTTCAGTTACTAGATGTTACAAGTATTCTTTAAGGTTCTTTCCTTCATGATTAAGACATTCAATTATATTATTGAGTTGTTTAATTCATCATACAATCCATATAGAAAGATGAAATGCAAAAATAAATACACAACTCAATTTCATAATTCAATGTTTATTCATAAGGAATTTCAAATGTTCCCACACAAGCCATGGGATGTAACTGAAAAGTAAAATATAGCTATTGAAATAAGAGGTACATATGCATGAAAGAGAAAATAGAGGAGTATGAATGAACCCATCATTTCCTTGGGGGTTTATTTTTCGATTGATGCATCTCTAGCTCTAGCTTTTCTCCATCTCCATCTTCACTGCTCAAAGCACTATACTGAAAATAGAAAAGAGAAAACTATCAGTTATGAGCTCAGGGTTAATCCATATTCCTATACTATCCAAATTCATGCAGATGGATCTCTTAACAATAGGAGATATAAATTACATGAAGATCAAAGGCACAACTAATAAAAGTAATTTTCTGTAACAACATACATGATTATCCACTCAGAAGTAAGAGGAGAGAGAAGGAAAGAAAGACTATGGAACATAAGAGAGGCCAAAAACCCTAAATATTTTCTAACTGTTTTCTTAAATGTGTAGGTACATGTTGCAGTCAAGAAGAAATAAAATCATGTCTTACTATCCACACTATTAGATAAAGATTACATAATTAAATAAACTCTATCGTATGATACATCAGATTAGAATAAGTCACAAGTACATATTGGTATGGAGGAAGAATAAAACTCAAAGGTGAAGCAGAAGAATCAGAATTTAAAGGATGAAGTTAACTGGAAAGATAAGATTACAGCTGAAATAGAATGAGAAAGAAATCTGAGAAAATTTTGATAGGGATTTGCCATGTAAAATGGACATTTACATCTTTCCATCATGTTGTTTTTTAAACTAATACATGCTTTAAAAGTTGTATGTAAATCAAATAAGTAATACAAAAGTAGAAAAGCATGACATGATCAAGATAACAGTTATCATATTTCAGCTTCCAACAACAAATCAACTTCAATAGAAGAAGTGATACATTCTGTATTTTGAATCAAGAAAGTGCATTTAATATAAGTTGAAACAAAATAAAAGGAAGAAATTTGAGAAAATTTTGACAGGGCTTCACCATGTAAAATTGACATTTTAAAATTTTCCAGATGCATACTAAAGTTGTAATGAAGATCAAATGTAGTATTTAACCAGAAATAGAAAGATTCAACGAGCTTCAATAGAAAATGAACATCAACACAACAGATGGTGAAGAACATATTTTCAATCAATTTCAGCAATTGCAGAACTGAAATTATCTAAGAAGAAAGGACATTATTTTGTATAAATCTACTAGAAGTCTCATCAAAAGTATCATAATAGAATGAATGAGGGAAAAATGAAACAAAGTTTCCCCATCATGAACTCAAAAGGAAGCTATACAGTCAATGCTACATCTACATCTATAGATTCCAGTTCTTGTACAACATCAGGATGATTGTATAATCAAAGTATATCAGCATAAACAAGTGTTTGCAATTCATAAAGACAAAGTCACAACCTATGCTCAACACAACAACAAAAGAGAAGGATGATGATATGGAGTATACAATGCAATCATATTAATGAAATAACAACTAAACCATCCTTTGAGTTACAAATGATAGCTATCAAGATACAGTTCAAAAGACGTAACTATCTGCAAAGTACAATTTCAAGGAATGGGAGTTGTATTCAACATATAGTAGAAACAAGTATAGAAGATGGTCAGGGTTAAACAGAAAACAAACCCTTATGTACAAAATTAGGATGATACAAATAAAATATGGCTAGCAATGCAGATTTCCATGAAAGATTCATTGTACAATCGAAGCATTAATTGAAGATTTCATCATTCGAAGTGACCATTCAACCTTAAACTACAATTCAAAACATCATTCAAATGAGCTCACGAAGTTCATATCAGGAGCAATTCAAGTAACATCTACAGCTATGGAAAGCTATGAAAAGTTATGATAACCCATATTTAAGGTATAGTTGTAATTTTAGATAAAGTGCATCAATTCGAGCTCAGAGTAAAGGAGGTGATGATAACTCAAGACCCATAATCAAATAATGCAACATTTACGGGTTAATCGAAGACCCTACTGTAAAAAACTGAGCATTATTATTATGAAACCCCAGCTCAAAGTGGTGAAGCACAAAATTCATATAGAGAAGAGGTCAGAAGATCAAGTCAGAAGGTGTAAAATCTTCGACAAATATCTCTAATCTAAAGAAACACATAGTGAGTAAATACATAGGTTCCAAGCTACCAGATGGCCATTAAAAGAAATGTGCAGTGGGATAACAAACACGAACACCCATATCTCGAAATGTACAGATCTACTAGTTTACCTTCTCCCGTAGATGTCAATGAATCCACATGGATCTCGAGTCACGAATTCGAATCAGATCCTTCTAAACGACCCAAAACAAAACCTTAGTAGTGAAGATTATTTCAGAGAAGGAGTTTAGTGAAAACTTCAAACCAACGATCACACCATCATAAAGGGTACCTGGTATTAAGGAAACCAAGCTAAAACGTCTACAACAATGACAATGAGCATTCACAATGCTTCACCTCAAAATCTCAAGATCAAGAAATCAGAGACCTCACAAGGCACACAGAGCTCAAAATGATCAGAAAATGGTGGATGATTCAAAATAAAACTCACATACACCCAAAGAATAACACATTCCCGAGCTCAAATAGATCAACCAAGGCAGAAAATATCTAACCACATAACTCAGAAAGCCTGGACATAAGAAAAAACAATGACGATACAGATGCTTGAGAGAACAAAGACCCATTTTCGTAGGGGATCTGAGCTCAAAGAGATAAAAAACGGTGTCAACCAAAAAACTTCGGGGCTTTTCCCGTAAGCCAAAAATCCAAAATGAAGTGATCATTAAGGTCAAGTGACCTTTACCACGTAAACTCAAGAGGTGAGTTAATGAAACTCAAGCACAGTCATATGATCAATGGTAGATAATAAATAGTACTTAAGATCAATGTATTCAGATTGAACTCTGAAATCAATGCAAACGACTACGGTTATAAACCATCGACCAATTTAATTTTCAGGTTAGAAAACCTAACCAAGAGTTGAGATCGATGGCCTAAGATTCAACAGTACAAAGATCAACGTCTTGAAATCATTACAAATTTCAAAGCAAACTTGACTTGGGTTTCATATGACACCAAAAAAATAATAAAGGGGTGAGTCATCGTCACGAAGGAGCCAACCCATTTTATTTTAAAATTATTTCATTTGACATATCAAAAGGGGATCTCAACTATAGTCTAAGTACTGAACATTCCAAAAATTCCGACCAAATCATGTTCAACAATGATCACCCAAAAAGTAAGGGTTTTAAACTATAAATCAAGTGTTATCCAAAATGCAAAAGCCAACAAGAAAATTGTAAGGCAATGATAATCAAAAGGTGGTAGACTATATAGTATGCCATGTGTGTATACAAAGGGGGCCAAATCATTAAACCATGGTAATGTGCTAAGTCCACAAGAGTGGCCAAACCCAACGAATACAAGTGCTCACAACCACAGGTGGTCCCCACTAATTGTGATGGATTGAACATGACTTGAAATGAAAATTTTCATGTGATCACAAGGGATAGAGCAGAGGTCAACATCAGAATGCAAGCAACCTTTTGAAGACTTTATTACCTTTTTTCACAAAATAAGAGTTGATTATGATTGCACATGTGCTCCCAGTGGTCCCCACAGTGAGGTGAATAATTTTTGCTAAGTATTGGAGATCAAAAGTATTTATTTTCTTGCATAGGAGTATTTTTGCATGCCTTCACAAAAGGACAGAATAGACAAGAAGACAAATTCACATGCACAAGGAAGGATACTTGCTCATCAAGAAAGATTTATTATTAGAAAATTATTCACCCATGCTTTTCTTAAAAATAGAACAGTCAACTTCAATTTGACTGAGATATAACTAGTGGCTATTAATGCCTCTTGTATTAGCTTGCTTTGTTTTATTTAAATAAAGTATACAATAGAATGCATGGGTGAGTAAAATTTTAGCCTATTTTTAGGAAGGATGGGTGAATTAATTTTTCTATATATTCTCGTGCCTTGGCAAAGCACAAAAGGGGACTTTTATATATACGGGAGTGTTGAAGCAGATTTTTATAGTTTTACCCTCACGAATGGGAAGTATTTTCTACCTTTCCAATTATTTGTAGTCTTGTGTATGTTCCATTAATATTTTGAATGTTTAATTCCCTAATTAATCATCTTACAATTTTGCAAATTCAAAAATTTCTGCATGATATTAATTTGTATGTTTAACTTAGCGGTATTGTTGTGATATTTTCCCTCAATACATCAAAGTGTTTACCTTTAATTTTCTGCAGAAAGTTGTTGGCTTGTGCATCAAAAATTCATTCCCATATCAATTGTGCATGTACTCAGTCAAAGACCTCATACAAGTTTTGTGTATCACCTCAGTTTTAAATCCTTTTTACAGTCATCTTTTACCCTCAAACCTCAGAAAATCAGTTTAGGATACATCAATAAGGAATCGACCTTGATACCGGAGATTCACCTCAAAATAGGTATACCCACAAACCTGAGGTGTTTCCATTGTATCTACAAAAGAGAGAGATCATTTTGCAAACTTAGAACACCTACATCCATCTCTCTATAGGGTGCACTTTTGAGAGATAATATTACCCAACGTCACATTTTCTAACGGTCATTGTGAGGGTTGTTCCCTCTGAAAGCACCCTAAAGAAATTTTTGGGAAAGGGAAAACCCTGGAGAGTTACTCGTCCTTTAGATCTTGTTCATAGAGAAATTTATTTCCCGTTCTCATCTCCTTCAATTAATAGAGCCTTATATATACTTACCTTCATTTACGAATTTTTGCGTTACACTTGGGTGTATTTTCTTAAGCTAAAGTATGAAGTTTTCTATCACTTTCAAGAATTTAAGGCTCTTTATGAGAAATAATCTTAAAGTTTTATCAAGGTTATTCAAACCGTTAATGGAGGTGAGTATGTGAGCAACAGGTTCAACTATTTCTCTACCTCCAAAGGGATTACTTTTCAGCAATGTATAGATGCTTACATCCCTTCACAAAATGAAGTTACATAAAGAAATAACCAAATGCTTAAGGATATTTCCACTTGTATGGTTCACTTGAAATCCCTTCCTCATCAAGTATTGGATCGAAGTAGTCAAACATACTTGTTACATTCAAAATGATGTTCCACATAATTCCATAAGAGGGATGAAACCCTTTGAAGCTTGGTTTTGATGCACATATGATGTTGAGAAATTTTGTGTCTTTGGATCCAATGTTATGGCCCAGATTTAAGAAAGAAATGAAAGGCATTAGAACCACGGTCCAAACCTTTTATTTTTGTAGGGTATCTTGATGGCATGAAGGGATGTATATTGTTGAACCCTGCTACTCATGATATTTATATTGAGATAAGTGTGAAGTTTGACAAGTCATCTTTGAATTCTACTTACTGCACCCTCTAGAGTGCTTGTGCTCTCTAATTCGATTCTAATTATTTAGATGATGATGATGTTAAGTGTGTTCCTCTTCCTACTGATATTCCTGATCCTCCTACTCCTCCTAACCCTCATGCTTTAGAGTATTTTAATTCTAAAAGTGGTGATGAAGAGGGATTTCTCCTTCTCACTTGAGTGAAGAATCTACAGGACTCTAAGCCGAATCTTCATTGTCCTCTCTAGGCTAGGAAGAATTTGGATAGTGCTAGAAAATGTATTGGGATCCTTTGGATGAGAGAAATACTCATTCAAAGTTCATTAGATCCCAATCCTTATTTTCCTCCACTTCCAACCCCCGTCTTTATGGGAGGCTTCTAGGACTCCTGAGTGGGATTATACCATAGATGAGGAGTATTACTCACTCATGAAGAATGATACTTGGGATCTCACCCATCTTTCGAAAGGAAGAAACATTGTTTGGTGTAAGTGGGTGTTAGAACAAAGTATGATGATGATGGTTACGAGAAGTATAAAGCACAATTTTTAGTTAATGGTTTCTCTCAGTAGATGGGGATGATTAATCAAAAACTTTTCTTTAGTTGTAAAGATGACTTCCATTCAATGACCTCGCCATCACTACCATGAATAGATCGGAATTCCACTAGTTGGATGTTAATAGTTCCTTCATGGGGACCTAGAGGAATATATTTACATGGACCAACCTATGGGTTATGTCCATGATTCCTCCCTCATTTGGAAGTTAAATAAGTCTCTCTATGACCTTAAACAAGCTCCTCGGGCTTGGTATACCAAACCTGGACTCCTTTATTCTTGAATCAGGGTTCACTCGGTGTCACTCCTACCTAAATGTTTACATTTTTTAACAGGATGAATCCATGTTCATCCTCATTTTATATGTTGATGACTTGTTGATCATGGTAAACTATCCCTCTATCATCGATTCTGTGAATATTTCCTTGGCCAACAAGTTCTCCATGTTTGACTTGGGCTTGCTTCATTACTTTCTTGGGATTCATATTTCACAATATGACTCGGGAATTATAATTTTACAACCTAAGTACTCCCTTGATTTTCTAGCTCAGTTTCACATGTCTAATTGTAAGCCTTCTCCTAATACTTTCCTTTCTAGGGTTAAGTTGATTTTTGATTTCTGTACTCCCTTGGTTGATGGTACCCTTTATAGACAGTTGGTGCGGATCTTGATTTACATGACTCACACTCAGCTGGATATTTCATATGATATTGGGTTCATTTCTAGATATATACAAGAGTATTATGAGTTTCCTTGGAAAGCAACGAAGTATATCCTTTACTTTGTTTTTATCACTCAAACTGATGGAATTCATTATCTATGAGCGATAGAGATTGACTTGGTTGGATATATAGACTTTGATTGGTTTGGTGATCTAGATCATCAGAAATATACCATAGGATACATTTTCTCTCTTGGTTTGGGTCCTGTCAGTTAGTCTAGCAAGAAGTAGAATGAAATTACCATATCATCTATAGAGGTAGAGTACATAGGAGGAATTAACACTTCTACAAAAGATGTTTGGTTGAAGGGTATATTGACAGAGTTTGGTATTCACTTTTGGAGGCCTATCATCATCTACTGCAAATCCAATTCAACATAAATAAATGAAGCACATTGTGAATAACATGGACTTCATATGGGAGGTGATACATGAAGACATCATTGCCTTGTAGTATTTTCATAATTTTGATTAGGTTAAAAATATTTTCACCAAGCCTTTCACTGAGGTGAAGTTTCTTTACTTTTGGTTTCTTCTTGGGGTGAGGTCTTCTGCAGATGTCAATATTTTTCAGATTTCTATTACTCTTCTCTTCTTCTTATTTTCCAAGAAGAATTTTTTTATACATGGGTAAATTATCACACCTTTAGTTTTCGGGCCCCATTGACACATCTTTTTTAATTGTCTAGGGGAGTTCTCTTTCTGTTTTGACTTTCCATGACTTCTACCCCAACTTTGAAGGAGGGGGGTATTGGTGTCTATGAATTTCCTTGTCATCACTTGGGATCTTGTCTACAACACATGGTGAGCCATATTTCTTAGTGAGATCATAGGTCTTAGGAGTTATATGACACATGGAATATTCCATCATAGAATCTTTCATTGTCATATGTGTCAATGGTGTCATATGAGTTACATTCCATTTTGGAATCATAACTCCTCCTTCCATCATGGAGGGAATGAGTTTCAGAACATGAGTTACATAGCACTCCCATATGTACCCTCTTATTTCAATCTATGAGAATGAGTAGACTTATTTATCTTATGCATGATTTTCCTTTCTTGTTAAATTTCTTTCTGATTACTTGGATAATTCACATCATCAATGGAGTGTAACCTCTTTGATGTGCACAGTGTTCCATATTGAACCTTGAAAAAAGTCTCACATTGACGATGTCTCAAAATATATTTTACTTCTTTAAAAATGTATTTCATTGAAAATATCTTAACTAACAAAATGAATTTATAAAAATAATATTTTCAAAGAAACTAATATGAAAAAACATCTGGATAACTGTAATATAGATTACAACCCATGATGTATTAGAATATATTTTCTTTCTTTAACTATCTACTTCATTCATAATATCTTAACTTACAAAATGTATTATGAATTTCTTGTGCTTGTTTCATTCCATATACATAGGTAATGTCCCATTTCAAGGAACTATAAATTTAAAAAAGTAATTGAACATGTGCTTATATTTATGCTACAATATAATTATGTCAATAATTCTTGATTTGATTGATGTGCGCTTGCATGATGTGTTATATATGATTTTTCATTGATCGCAAAATTAAACACCATAAATGTAAGACACATAGAATAATATATGAATTAAACACCATAAATCTATATCCAAAAAATTTGAGGGAGATATCATACCTTAATTTTTGAGTCTAATTAAGTTATTATTTAACCCAATCCTCTCTTCATGGCCAAATCATCTATAAACATCAGTTATCTATCCTACTCTCTTCAACAAATATTTATTATTAACAACCAATTCCTTTACACATTGTTAGAAACTAATCTTCATTTTTGTTAAATTCTCACCCCTTATCTTCAAAACCTCTTCGTTATCATGCATCTCCTAATTTTTTTCTGTTTGAATAGAATATTCCTTCTTTAATCTAGTTCTTGTGTAATAGAAAAGATCTACCAAAGAATGAATATGCCATATAAGGTATTTGTTTTCAGAATCTTAAATGGATATCATGAATTATAGAAGGGATATGTAATCTCAAACATATTATTCTTCTACTTCCTTTCCATTTTGGGAAAGTGTTAGAGTAGCTAGTTGTTTATTGACTTTGGAGATGAAATCCCTATAATATTTTTCTCT
This sequence comes from Taxus wallichiana var. yunnanensis, assembly GCA_018340775.1. Lineage (NCBI taxonomy): Eukaryota > Viridiplantae > Streptophyta > Pinopsida > Cupressales > Taxaceae > Taxus > Taxus wallichiana. The sequence goes on along the minus strand of CM031244.1, from coordinate 404,165,178 downwards.
AATTAATCCTTCATTGACAACTATTCCAAATCCCATGGATCCATTTTTCCCTTGCTTGGTAGCCAATTCAAATCCAATGGTTTAAATTTCCTCTTCCATGACAACCACTTCAAATCCCCCATTTTTTCATATCTCCCATATATAATCATCACTTTCTCTTCCAAATTTCTCATCATATTCCTAATTTTCTTCCTTGTCCTCTTCTCTTTGGATTTGAGTGCGTTCTCTATCTTTAAATGGTTAATTATTTTCTATACATAGTTCCTTTTGGGTTGGTTATGGGTTAAACAGAGAAAGTATTCCCTACTAGTTATCTTCTCTTATTGGAATGTTTTATCCCCTGTAAAAATTATTCCTTTCCATTATTTTCTTCCATCTTTTCCCTCATTTTGGCGATACATGGATATTCATTACAATTCTTGGCACCTTCATGTTATTATTATGCCCTTTATCCATCATATATTTAGTACGATCATTACTTTCCTCCTTATTTTGGTTTTAGAAATACTCTTTGAGAAATATCACGCCTTCTACGAATTTAGGGTCACACATGTCCATAGGATTAGGGTATTCTGTGAGACCTAAGTTTTCTTAGATATAGTAAGTGTTTGGGTTCAACATGTCCACCGCATAACCAATGACATTTTCTTTTATATATAGAAGGTAATGGTTATCCTTCACATGGTTTATTTATCAATGTATAGTAAATAATGTTTTTTTCTCTTTGTTTCCATCTAAAGATATCACGGTCTATATCCCCTGTATAAGAAGTGAAAAACTTCTATCTCTTCACTATATTTCCGTTTACATACTACTAAAAGTTGGTATGTAAACAAAGGATATTATTTCAAATGGAGAATTATATACTTTATTTTACAATGTCTCTGGTTGATTTCCATAGATTAGTAATTGGTGTATTCTATACTCCCCATTTTTGTATAGATAGACGCGAATTATTATGGAACTAGATGTAAGAGAAAAAATTAATTCATCTAGAGGGTTCTTCTTTCCATGAGAGAAATTATAGCTTGAGTTGGGAACCCCTAGATCTTTTTAGATGGGTTCTTTACACATGTTTATTTTCATCCTATCAACATTCATCTTCATCCCCCTGTAATTTTGTATAAATTGATAAACTTGGTCCTTATTGTAGGAACCGGATGTAGTGAAAACTTTATACATACCCACCCAAATTATTAATTATTTCACCTCTTTGTTTCTCTCAATATCCTATGAATAGTTGATGCCTACTTTGAATATAATAGTTGGTTCGATTCAAGAGGTGTGTATAATTTTAAGGGATTATAGATGACCCTTATTTTCCTTGATGGTGTGGTAATTATCTCCCCTTCATTGTATAATGATAATTTTTCTTCACCATTTCGGGAGCGTGACATGATATGTATACAACTTTACTTGTTAGTGAATGCTAGAAACATGAATTTGACATGGGAAGTATATTATCTAATGAAAAGGATAAAACCATAATCCCATCAAATCCTCGTCTAACTTTATTTAATTTATTATGGGTGCAAGCTATAATATACAAATTTATTTATCTTATTTGACTAATAGAGTGAAGATCACCCCACAAATAATCAAAATGGCTCATCTTGACCAGCCACACATGTTTGTGGATACAATATTTCTATACATGAATACCCAATGTATATTCATGTATATCCAAGATTGATCCTGAATACCCCATTTATTTTTGAAAAATGGATAGTAGCTAATGAGAAGGACAAAACCCTAACCCTTAATTATTTATTTAATTTATTTAAGGTGATTTATTTAATTCACATATTTTCTATGTACCCTAACTAATAAATTCAAGGTTTTCCCATGAACAACTGATAATGGATACCCCCATATGTTATCAAAAAATGAAAATTAGATAACGGCGGGGACATAAACCATAAAATTTATTTCATTATTTTGGGTGATTTATTTAATTTATAATTTTAATCCCCTACTATAACTAATAATCAAAATAGATAATATCATTAGACATCATGTGGTCACGGATACCGTACACTTATTCATGGATACCCAAAGAATGAATATGGATACCTCCATCTACTAAAACATTATACACCACCAAAAGAACAATATTTTTCAAGCAATCCTAGCAGAACATAACTTTAAGAGGAAAAACATCTCTCATTGTAACTCTTTTCTTTTTATTGAGATTAACTAGAGAAACATAGAAACACTAGATTATAAATACATATTTGGATTGAAATTAATCGAGATACTAAAAAACCCTAACCTTTATTTATTTAATTAAATTATGTAGGGTGATGTATTTAATTTACAATTTTTCTTGTACTTAGACTAATAAAGTCAAGGTTACCCTATGAACAACTAATTGTGGATACCGGTATCTCGTTATCAAAAATGGAAAGTAGTAAACAAGAAGAAAAAGCCACAACCTTTATTTCATTTATTTAGGGTAATTTATTTAATTCATTACAAATTTGATCATCTCTTGTGACTAATAGAGTCAAGGCCAACCCATAAACAATCAAAATGGATCATACCTTCAAATAATATTTTCTCATGGATATGATATGTCTATTTATGGATACCCATGGTGATCATGGATACCTTCATCTATTAGAACCCTATGCACCACCAAAAACCAATATTATTTTTAACAAACCTTGAAGAATGTAACTTTAATAGAAATATGTCTCTCTTTGTAGTTTTTTCTCTATGTCAAGTTTAGCTAGAGAAGCATATAAACTCTAGTTTATTAAAAATTCTAAGCTTGGAACTTATCAAGATCCATAGAAAATATAGGTTAAGATATAGTTAATTCAAGACCACAATCTGAAACTTATAATAGGTAAAAAGAATGTAAATACATTTTTCAAATCTCTTCTATGCACCTCATGACGATCAATTGCATAACGAATTGATTAAATACTTGTATTATCATCACCCATCTTAAACCAAACACATGTTATTTTCATTGTTATAGAGTGGATTGATTTTAGGACAAGGTGGCCGAACCATATGTCCAAGATCGTTAGTAAAAATGCTAAAAAATCAGTTGAGAAGTACCTCAAGCCCAAAATTCATGATGATTTGGAGCATAATTAAAATGCATGGTCATTCAATATATATTTTCCACGGAGAATTTTATTAAAAGGTTTGGTTTGTGATCACCACATACCGAAACAAATGTGCCGATGATTTTTAATTATTGCAAAGTGGGTTGGTTATCAATAAAAGCCTTCAAAACATGCACATGATGAATCTCAATCCTTCAAAATGTACACTTTGATTCATTTTATATATCCATAGTTGATTTGATTTAAAGGTCTGGATTGTGATCAACCCACTCTAGAACTATGCACATGATGAGTTTTACATTGTTGTTGAGTGGGTCCATCAACGAGCCAAGCCTTTGAACCATGCAAATGATGGATCACAAGACTTAAAAATGCATTTTCATTTATTTCATATATCCATATGAATTTTATTATAAGATTTGGATCATGATATCCCCACTCTAGAACTATGTAATGTAGCCAAATTATGAACAAACTTGATATACTGCAAATAATATGAACTCCAAAAGAAAATAGATCTCCTTATTTGTTATTGAATAATGAATTAAAATGTTTCCTAAATAGGAAAACAAATCCCAACTCAAGTTTCTAAACAAACTCTAACTAACTTGACTACATCTACTCTAGGTGGCGGAAATTACTATTTTTAGCATTTTACTAGAACTGCTATTCTTAGTAAGTTCGCATGCTTATTCGTACGGGCACAAAAATATCTTCTACATTCCTAAATTAGAGGAATTTCCAACTTTCTAACTCATAATGCAACTAATAGACTAAAATTAACTAATGCCCAAAAATAGGAAAAAACCAAACTACAACTTAAATCCTAATTTTCGGCCTTAAGATGGCAGATTTAGGGCTCGAAAATGTGCCGAAATTCACCCCAACTAGTAGGGAATATTTCCATTGCGTTCATCTCATCAAAACATGTGGTTCTAAAAAAAAATTAGTCAAACAGACACCCGGAGCTCAAGTTATGACCTTGTCAAGTTCCTGCTAATTCTGGCACATCATTCTCCCCTGCTTGAAAAAATGCAGCTCCTACAAGTTGTCTTCTTCAAACTACTTCCATTTATCTACATCAAACTTCTTAATCTCCCACTCTATGACCCAAGTATTGTCCTCTTGTTCCATTCCTTTCCAATGTACCAAATATTTGTTGTATTTCCCATGTCATGTGTCCATTGTTTTCTTATCTAGAATCTGATCCACTTCTTCTTTCTTCTTTAACGGAACTTGCTACCTCCAATATAATACTTCATCAATAACATCCCCTTTTGCACCATCCCCATGAAAAGAATACAAATCTGAAACATTAAACATTGGAGAAATATCAAAATTCCCGGCAATTCTAACCTCATAAGCATTATCGTTTATTTTTTTTCATGATTTTGTAGGGATCAATATTCTTGTACTTCATCTTGTTATAGGTTCCTTTTAGAAACCTTTCATTCTACTGAGATATATAATAACTAACTCACCAACTGTAAATACCTTTCTCTGTCTCTGTGCACATATGTTATTTCCTTATATTTATCATTACTATTCTGCAGCCTTCTTCCACCCTTCTTCTTCCCGCAATTGTTGTATATGTTCAAGAAATGCTTCTACATCATCTTGAATCTGCCATCAATTGGTAGTTGTACCAAATATAACACCCCATTTGGATTACTCCCATACACAATTGAAAATGGAGACTTTCCTATGGATCTGTATATGGAACTGTTATATGTATACTCAGCTTGTGGTAATGATAAGTCCCATTGTTTTGATTTTCCAACGATGCACCTTAAAAGGTTTCCCAAACTCGATTTACCACCTCTGTTTTCCCATCGGGCCCGAGGGATGATAGGCCACCGCTTTGAACTGTAGTTGAGTTCCCAATTTCTTCCATAAAGTCTACCAAAAGTGACTTAAGAACCTTGTGTCCCTATCTGAAGTAATAGTTTTTGGAACACCATGCAAACGAACAACTTCTCTAAAAAAAATCTGCTATGTCTATCACATCACTTGTTTTCTTGCAGGAAATAAAATGAATCATCTTAGAAAACCTATCAACAACCAAAAAAATTGAGTCATTACCTCATTGTGTTTTTGGTAATCCCAAAAAAATCCATACTCAGATCTGTCCATTACCTTTTAGGAATAGGAAATGGCATATACAACTCTATATTTTGTGCATGGCCTTTTGAGACTTGGAAAATTCAAAATCTCTCCACATATCTTACCACATCTCTTTTCAACTTTGGAAAATAGTATTTCTCTTCTACCAAGGCTATCGTCTTATCTTTACCAAAATTCCCAGCCAATCCTCTACTATGAAAATCTTTCACTATATTCTCTCTCATAGACCCAACTAGAATACATAGTTGGCATCCCTTGAATAGGTAGCCATCCTATAAAATGTACTCATCCAAGACATCTCCTGCATTGTCTAACAATGGATGAATTAACCTTTCAACAATATCCTTGAAATCAAAATCAAAAGAATACAAACCCTTTATTTCTTCAAAACCCACCACCTCATTTTCCATAGTGGTAAACAAAGTCACATGCCTACTCAATGCATTTGCAACTTGATTCTATTTTCCGATTTATGTTTTAGAGAAAAAGTATAACCTTGCAAAAATGATACCCACTTTGCATGCCTACTATTCAACTTCTTTTGTGTATTCACATACTTTAGGGCTATGTGGTTTGTAAATAACACAAAATCCTTAGGCACTAAGTAATGCCTCCAATGCCTTAATGATTTTACAATTGCATAAAATTCCACATCATAAGTAGAGTAGTTATTTCTTACCTCATTCAGTTTCTCACTAAAGAAAGCTACTGGCTTTCCACCTTGACTTAGAACAACACCAATACCCACATGTGAGGCGTTACAATCAACCTCAAACACTTTATCAAAATATGGTAGTGCCAAAATGGGTGCCTCTATCACCTTCTTCTTCAAGAACTGAAAACTATCCTCAATTGCCTTTGTCCACAAAAACTCCCTTCCTTTTGTGCAATTTGTTATAGGTGCTACAATACTACTGAAATTTTTAATAAATTTTCTGTAAAATGTTGTTAGACCATGAAAGCTTCTTACCTCTGTTATACTTCGTGGAGTAGGCCATTCAATAATTGCCTTTATCTTTTCTGATTCCATTTGTACCCCATCTGCTGAAATAATAAAGCCCAAGAATACCAAACTCTCTTGCATAAATGTGCACTTCTTCATATTTGCATAGAGTTTCTCTTTCCTTAACACTTCAAATACCACCCTTAGATGCCTCAAATGTTCTTCTTTAGTTTTACTAAAGATCAAGATATCATCAAAATAAACCACAACAAACTTACCATTATACTCTCGTAGCACGGTGTTCATCAATCTCATAAAAGTACTAGGTGCATTGGATAACCCGAATGCTATCACCAACCACTCATATAATTCATTTCCTGTCTTGAATGTTGTTTTCCACTCATCTCCTTCTCTTATCCAAATATGATGATAACCACTTCAAAGATCAATCTTGGTGAAATACTTAGATCCAGAAAGCACATCCATCATATCATCAAGGTGAGGTATTGGGAACCTATAATTGATTGTAATTTTATTGATTTCTCTGCTATCCATGTACATTCTCCATGTTCCATATTTATTTGGTGTTAATAAAGCTGGTGTTGCACATGGACTCATGCTCTCCCTTACGAGACCCTTTCGCACGAGCTTTGCCACTTGCCTATTCAACTCTACATGTAATGTGAGGCTCATCCTATAAGCTCGCTTGATTTGGGAGTGAAGACTCGGAATCAAATCAATATGGTGTTGAATATCTCTTTTGGGTGGTAATCCATCTAGTAGCTCATCGGGAATAACATCTAAAAATTCTTTTATTAATTCTACTATTTCTATTGGTATTTGTGCACTTACAGTTCATCCTAATTTGTGACTAGTGCATAATAAAAACCATTACCTTTGCCTCCTTAACAAATTCCTTTCAGAAAGCATATTTTCAGCCTTCCTCTTCCTTAAGAGGTAGCAAAACTATTTTTGTGTCATCCTTCCAGAAAGTATAAGTATTCTTTCTCCCATCATAAATAACTTTTCTATTAAATTACCATGGTCTTCTTAGCAACATGACATGCATCCATAGCAAAAACATCACACCAAATCTCATCCTTATAATTGTTCCCGATAGAAAATCTTATTAAACATCTCTTATCAACAGTAACTTCATTACCCTTCTTAAACCATTCAATATGGTAAGGGTTAAGATTCTTCTCACAATGCAGACCCAATTTATTGACCATCTCATTTGAAACCATGTTCTCACAACTACAACCATCAATAATAACATTACATATCTTTCCTCCTAAAGTGCATCTTGTTTTGAAAATATTTTTACGTAGCCATGCATCCCCTTGATCACCTTTCCGGAGTAATCATCATCCTCTTGATCATCAGATTTTCTCCAACATCCGGTGGAATTTCCAAGTCATGTTCATCTTCTAGTTGTTCATCTTCAACAAGATTTACTCTTGGAGCATCTCCTTGCTTTTTTCATGTGTATAAGTATGCGGGCATTCAAAATCCCGATGCCCTTGTTCACCACATCTGTAACAAACAAATGGTCTTCATGGAGCCTCCCATCCTCTATCGCCAACATATCCTCTGCCCCTAGAAAATCCTCTGCCTCTTTGTTGATTCTGGAAATCTTTTCGTATCCTCTTTCTTTTCCAATCCACGAGATGATTCTCCCCTACCTTGGCTGAAACCAGCTCATCCACGAAAGGAAGATGAGGCCCCCCTATTCATTCTAGGTGATCTCCTAAAACTTTGATGATTTTGTTTTTCCTTGGCCTTTAAGGCTAATTGATAGGCATCCTCCATGCTTTTAATCCTATGCATACTTGCCTCATCTTGAATAGAAAATTATAATCCATTTACATACCTTACAACCATTTTTTCCTCAGTTTCTTCATGCTCTACATGAATGGATAACTTGTAGAACTCATTTGTGTATTCTTGCACTATTTGTAAGTTCTATCTAAGATTTTGAAACCTCATGTAAAGGGTTTATGCATAATCCATAGGGAGAAATTTATCTTTCAGCTTCTTCTCCATCTTACTCCACGTCTTAATTATTTATTTCCCCTTTATTGACCTCTCTTTCTATAGGTGATCCCACCATAACATAGCATGACCTTTCAATTTCGTGCATGAAAATTTTACCTTCTTTTCTTCTGACATAGCCTTCCACTCAAAAAAATTTCCCATGCTAGTCAACCAGTCTATCGGCTCCTCACGGTTTTATACTACCACCATACTCAAACATCAACTCTTATCCCATCATTATTTCCTTCTAATGCTTGAAGAAATCTTTCTTCAAAAGCTAATGGTGGTGTTTGTGTTTCCTCCTCTTCACAAACTTCTTCTTCATCTCGTGTCATCTCCACCTTGATTTCTCTCTGGGTTATCATTGCAGCAAGTTGAACAACTTGTCTTTGCAGATCTTGCATATTTCATTTCATCTGGGCAATACTTCCTCTTCCTCTTCCTCTTCCTCTTCCTGCCATTTTTTAAAAATACTTAAAAACTTTCTTTGATACCGAGATAATGTAGCCAAATTATGAACAAAACTTGATATACTACAAATAATATGAACTCCAAAAGAAAATATATCTTCTTTGTTATTGAATAATGAATTACAATGTTTCCTAAATAGGAAAACAACTCCCAACTTGAGTTTCCAAGCAAACTCTAACTAACTTGACTAAATCTACTCTAGGTGGCGAAAATTATTATTTTTAGCAATTTACTAGAACCTGCTATTCTTAGTAAGTTCACATGCTTATTCATACGGGCACAAAAATTGCCATGCATCTTCTACATTCCTAAATTAGAGGAATTTCCAAATTTCTAACTCATAATGCAACTAATAGACTAAAATTAACTAATGCCCAAAAATAGGAAAAAACCAAACTACAACTTAAATCCTAATTTTTGGCCTCAAGATGGAGGATTTAGGCCCGAAAATGTGCCAAAAATTTACCTAACTAGTAGGGCCGATTTCCACAAGTGTTCGTCTCATTGAAACATGTGGTTTCAAAAAAAAAAAAAAAGACTCAAATGGACACCGGAGCTCAAGTTATGACCTTGTCAAGTTCCTGCTAATTCGCGCATTATTGTAGTGTGAAGCAATCTACAAGCCAAGCCTTTAAACTATGCACATAGTGGATTGCAAGACTTCAAAATAAAAATTCATTCATTACATATTTCCATAGTGGACTTGATTGAATATTTTAGCCGAGGATTGTGCGGCTTTGTAACTATGTTCTGAAGAGTTTTGCATTGTTGTAGAGTTGTTCAGTCCATAATATAAGTATTTGAATCATTATAAGGTAAACATGTCAAAAATGGATGATCGGGTGAATCATATATAAAATGCATGGTCATTTAAGGAAGATGACAGAGCTCAAAAATCCTAAAATTTCTAATCATTCATAACATATTTCCTCATATTTTTTTCTAGGAGCTCAAAAAGAGCAGTAAAAGTTACAATGCATGGTGATACGAGGTGTTAAAACTTTGGAGAGCTATATTGGCTTAACTATATCACCTAAGCCTATTTTTTTCCATAGACATATCATCCATCTAATAACAAAACATATTTACATGTATGTTCATAGGATCGTAAAAAGGGAAAAACATTATAATGCATGGCGAGATGAGATGTCACAACTTTAGAGAACTACTTTAGATTGACTATTTTCTATATACACGTCTATTTTCAATATATGTTTCAACCATCGAAAAATTTATCCTAATCCCGAGATAATGAAGGAAGCTCATAATTAGTATAAGTCTAAATTAACTCAGTCCAAAATTAAAAAAAAGTAAGTTGTTCACAATACTACAAGTACACTGATTCACTTTCGACAAAGTTTTCTTGACCACATCATTTAATTAACAAATACCCAATAACTATGTGAACCAAGAATAAAATATCTCAATATTCCTACCTTCAAAAATAATAATCTTAGTTTAAACTCTTCATACCCACTTCAATAATAAGAATCACATGATTTAGTAGGAACTAATAAAATCATATGCGGGAAGTTGATATTTTTTTACATGTAACATTTATCTAACAAAACTTGGTAAGAGTGAAATCTTGAGAGTTATTTTTTCTTATATTTTTTTTCTAATTCTATGAAGCCATTTGCAAAGTAGTTAATTATGTGCTACATGGTTAAAAATAATAAAATTTGATAAAATTTGGTAAATATATACTCATTGTTAAAATGATTAAACCATTCAAGTGGGGAAATATGTTCAAAGAGGGATTGATTTTATTAGTTTATTTCAATAATGATGTAGAAAGTGGTTTAGTAATAAAAATTACTAGATAATTTATTCATGTTTTTTATTTGAATTCATTTTTAGAAGGCTATGCTTGTATTACAACCCAACACCGATTGATGAGGCATTATTGTATAACAATAATCATTGTATATGCTAAACATGTCTATAATTATTTGACTATGCTATTATAATCATTTTTAGTTGATATGTAATATGAAAGGATCTATAAGGGCCCTCACCCTTGATGATTTTTTTACAGTAAGTGAATAGTTAAAAGTATGAATATTCTCAGGTCATGTATGTATACTATTTGTCATACAATCCTTCTTAATCATAAAATTTTATCCTTGTATGGTTATGAAAGGAACAATAACCAGATCGTACCAAGCCAAGAACACAGATGCTAATCAAACACCACGATCAATAAGATGAAAGAAATTTTCCAGAATAGCTTTACATAAAACCTTTGCAAACAAATGAGCAGGAATATCATATATTATTATGGAACTCAATGCAATACATTGAGAATGGGCCTTGCTTAAATAGGCAAGGAATAACAATCTAATAACTAGTCAAGGTCGTAGATCAAGCCATAAATTAAGGAAATAACTAGTCATCAAAGAACTAGTCAAGACCATAGATTTAGTCAATACCGTAGATCAAGGAAAGAACTATACCTAACGACTAGATAATATCTCCTAATATCTAAATAAGATAAAAGAAATATATACACACATAAGTGGGTGAGGATAAATACAATAAAGGTAAATAAAGTACCTAGGTGAACATGAGCTAAGGTAAATACCTACTCTAACAGTTACACTATTTCGAGGCATGCCACATCAACCACATTAATTACATGTCAATTATCATTGAAATATTCACATATGTTTCAATATAGAAATGTTTATCAACATGAATAAAAGTAAAAAAATATATATAGATATTACTTTTCCCCCTCAGCCACAATAATATTTCTCCATATTTTTTGAGATCATAGCATATATCTCACTATTTTGTTCAATGTTATATGCAAAAGTTTCCATTTCTCATATACTTGTAGATAAAAATGAATAAGCCCTTATTTACATTTTATCAAGGTGGAAAACATAAAACACAAAAAACATTAAAGCTCACATTTATGTGAAAATATCCAAAGATTTATTTTTGATTCAAGAAAATTAATAAAGAAGTATTTGATAAAAATATAAGTGATAGTAATAACATAATAAGTTTAGAACCACCCAAAATAATATATTTTCAAATAAATGTTAAAAACATTAAAAGTTCTATGTAGATCCATTAAGGTTACAATTTTTATCAAGGACACACAACATATAATAAAATGGTCAATTCCTCTAAGCACGACTCTTCGTGATACCCAAAGACTAATCTTAGGATACATCATGACTAATCATAGGATACCCCATGACTAATCAAAGGATATCCCATGTCTAATCCTCGGGATCCCTAAAGACTCATCCTAGGAACCTCAAGAATGATCATGGGAAACCCAAGAATAGTATTGGGAACCCCAAGAATGATCCTTTGAACCCTAATATTGATCATGGGAATCCCAAGCCTCATCCTAGATACCCATAAAATCATACACAAATCATGTAAATTTGATATAATTATCAACATATAACTAAAAATGTAAAGATAATGAAAGGAAAGATAAGAAGATCATTCCAAGATGTGAATATATCGATGATCATAACACACCACATTTGATAAGCTTTCACGAAAATAAATTTATAAAAGAATTTGCAAACAAAGAGAAATAATATCATATATTATTATGGAACTCTCATATATATGAGTCTTACTTATATAAGCAAGGAAGATCAATCTAAGAACCAGTCAAGGCCATAGATCAAGCCATAAATAAAGGAAAGAACTAGTCATAAAAGAATTAGTCAATACCATAGATCAAGGAAATAACTATAAATAAAAACTAGATAATATCTTCCTAATATCTAAATAAGACAAAATAAATATCCACACGCATAAGTGGGTGAGGATAAATATAATAAAGGTAAATAAAGTACCTAGGTGAACATGAGCTAAGGTAAATACCTACTCTAACACACTCCTCAAGTGAAGCTAGGGGCCCAAAATAAAAGTGGCATATCCATAGTATGACTCTCAATAAGTAGGCCCGATGAGGTACTCATGTACAATAACTAGGAAAAAGAGACATTGCAAGGTACCCAAAACCAATAACAACAAACTATAGAGAGAAAAACTTGCTACAAGGAATCCTAAGAAGCTCGACTAAAAACATCATACAATGTTGAAGAAGTTTGGTGTGTAGTGTGGTCTGAATCCATTGCTCGATCACAAAACTCAAAAAACAACTAACACCTGGATTCACTGAATAGCTCCATACAAGGAGATCACAATGGAGTGGTGTCAAAAGTTAAAAAAACACCAAACATAATTCGATGAACTTCCGTAAATAGGTGTGCCACGATCCAAGAATAATAACCAAGGAAAAAGGAAAGGACACACAATCAAAATAAATATGAGTGCCACGATCCAAGAAAATCTAGGGTAACAAGGTAATGCCACAAAACCCAAATAAGAAGAATCAATACCACACCCTCTCATGTTGTTCAATGGGTGGAATGACACTACAAATCTGTATGAGTTTTCAAAATAATTACTTGAACACTGAAAAACTAACATTGGGCTTCATCAGAATAACTCCCCCATAAGAGAGATCGTGAACATGCCAAAAATGAAAAAATACAAATATAAAATATCTCAATAAACAAGAGAGATACACTACACTTGCTAAAATTTTTTTCTCAAAACACGGAGCATTACAATGCAGAAGGTATAGAAATATGAGCAAGAGGCTAAATGGTGGAGGAGTCGTTCTGTAGAGTCCTCTCAATGAATTCCTATGTCACCACCATGAGTGATCAGATATCCATCCAAAATCAACATGGCTGGATAAAGAAGATGTCTTCATATGACTTGGTGCAAAATGAACAATGGGTTCATGCAAAGGAACATCGGAATGTGTGTCAGTCGATCATGTCCGATAGATGAAATCTCGGTTTCTTAAGCTTGAGTGAAGGTGAAAAACTCATCTCGTAGCTCATAATGCTCGAGAAAAGAGTCGAGTGAAAAAAGTAGGAGCTATGTCAATGTGTGATCCCTAATGAAGTATCTTATCAAAACCAATGCCATGGTGAGAATTCCACATAACATGTGGAATATGGGAATCAATACCCTGTGAATGTCAACCAATACCTCCATCAGTGAAACCCATAGAACGGAGCATGCGAGAATCGAATGAAGTTTTATGCTTCTCAAAATATCTATGCATGTGAGTAGAAGGAGGATACACATCATGTGTTACTGTAATAGGCACAAATGTGGAAGAGTATGCAATAACAAGCCTCATAGGCTTAGGAGCATCAGGAGTAGGAACATGCTCATAGACTAATAGATCAAGGTCGGTGGGTGTGAGCAATAGCTGCAATAGTGGACTATGAGCATGGATATGGTGTCCACAATATCGAGTTGATGATGCAAAGTAAGTGAGAAAGTGTCATCCGTAGGGAGTGTATTAGTGTATGCTTATCATGAATGAGTGCTTGTAGAAGATAATTTATATTCTTGAGCGATCTATTTTCTTCCACAAATTTTAAAATATCCTCTTGAAGTCCACACTTTTCAGAGAAAAAAATATCATTCTCAAAATCCATGATAGATACAAGAATTCAACACCCGCTAAAAAGTTTTAGAATACTTCCAAGCCGTGAAGATACAAGAATGTAACACCCAAAATTTTAGGACATCAGGATCAACCAAAATTTCATCCACAAGTGATTACAACACCCCCAAAAATTTGACACTTTATAATTGAGTGCATGTAAATACTACAGTGATTAAAATTACCTTTTTCATTTGAAATATGTGTATAACAATGTCACCAATGCGCAGATCTTGAAAAAATACACAATTTCAAAAAAATAATCACCTTAATCTGAGCTACGAATCAAAAGTTATGAGCTCTAGAAGGTTTTTTATTAAAAAATAATATTTTAATGCTGATTTTTTTTAAAGGTACACGTGACACCCAAATTTCCAAAGGGTAAAAGAATGCACCCAAATGATATAGGCTTGTGACCAAAGGATAAAATCTACATCCAAAACTTAAATGTCTAGAGGGTAAATCATTGCATCCAGAGGGTACACGTTTATATCCAATGGATAAAAGAATGCACCAGAAGGTACAGATATGCGTCAAGTGGATAAAAGAATGCATCTAAAATAGAAATATCCATAGGGTAAAATAATGCATCAGGAGAAGGTACACGGCTAAATCCAATGGATAAAAGAATGCACCCATAAGGGTGCAGATCTGCGTCACGTGGATAAAAGACTACATCCAAAAAAAAAAATATCCATAGGGTATAAGAATTCATATAGAAGGTACACGCTCATATCCAATAGATAAAAGAATGCACTAGAGGGTATAGATCTGCGTCCAGGTGGATAATAGAATACACCTAAAAAGTGCAATTTTTAATACAAACCTAGACTACACATATCTCTTTTTGTGGCACCTATATCAAAACATAGAGAGAAACCTAGAAAGTTTCTCCAAAACCCAGAAAGATGATATAATTCATTTTTTTGTACATAATTGTATGGATTTTTTTGAAAATTTTGCTAAAAAAGCCTTAAAAATATCCAAATTTATTTATCTCAACACATGGTTGCTTGTTTGTCGATTATAGGGTTTTGGCACCTTCCAAATCCAATGGCGCACTCCGTTTTGCATAAAAATGCATGTTGCAGAAAAGTGATAACAAATTCCGAATACATGAAAATAATAAACCCTTTCTTGCAAAGAAAAACTTACAGATGGATGTCTACATCATCTATCGCTCTGATACCATGAAAGGAATGATAAGAAGATCATTCCAAGCCATGCAGCTCTCAAATGATCATAACACACCACCTTTGATAAAATGAAACAAATTCACTGAATAACTTTACAAATGAATTTGCATAAAAAGAGCAATAATATCATATATTATTATGGAACTGTCATATATATGAGTACAATGAGAATGAGCCTTTCTTATCAAGGAAGATCAATCTAAGAACCGATCAAGGCCATAGATCAAGCCATAAATGTAGGAAATACCTAGTCATCAAAGAACTAGTAAAGACCATAGATTTAGGAAATAACTAGTCATCAAAGATCTAGTCAATACTTGTAGATCAAGGAAAGAACGAGACATCAAATATCTAGTCAATACCATATATCAAGGAAAGAACTATACTTAACAACTAGATAATATCTTCCTAATATCTAAATAAGATAAAAGAAATATCCACACATATAAGTGGGTGAGGAAAAATACAATAAAGGTTAATAAAGTACCTAGATGAACATGAGCTAAGGTAAATACCTACTCTAAAAGATAATAATTTCCAAATTAATTGTAATGCCTTTGATACCATTAGAGAAAAGTAGATAGTAATAACAAAATAAAATGAGAAAAATAACAAAAACATCATGGATGTAAATAAAGTCCAAAATTGTTTTAACACTATGAAAACATTATAACAATAACAAAGAAATAACATATATAATATTTTAGACAAAAAGTGGTGTTAGTTGTAAATGCAAACTAAAAACTAAACCAAAATAGTTCCTACTATAACACACATGTTATCTACCTCTGATTGAGCATGATAAAATGGAGAAAATATTATTATACCCGCACTTACATACAAGCTCCAATGTTCTTCCATTTTTACTTTGGATGTGCTCAAGATAGTTGTTGTAATGCTTCAGATTTGTGGGATGAGTTGGAAAACAGCTCCCTTGTTGAATGATGATTTTTTTATGGAATTCTTGAAGATTGAGAGCTTCTCTTAGAAGTATTTTGAAAACATATACTTGATATTTCATAAGTTGCTTTCCATGGAGGGTGGCATTACTATTTATAGTTTGAAGAAGGAATAATGAAGGGTTGAGATCTTTCCATGTAGATGGTAGATCAATGATAGAGAATTGGTGAGAAGGAGAAAGATCTAGAATTGGAGAATTATAGAAAAAGAAGCCTTTATTGCATTGAATTCAATGTGTTGGTGCTCAATTTGGTCTTGCCCCATTTTTCCTTAAAATTCTCTAGTTTGCGGGCTCTGTCATCTTCTCTATCTCCCCCATATTTATGCATGAAAACTATGTCCTTCATTTGGTTGCTATGATCAGTCCCTTCCTTTCATCAAGGATCACTTTAAATCTAGAGTTTGTTTTCCATTCCTCTATCCATGTGAAAGATTTTTAACTTAGGTGTATAATTGGGGTTTTTCCCTTCCTTCCATTTTTCCACAGTCATGTTTTGTGGCACAATAGGATGTACGTGGGCATGCAAGAGGAAGAGTAGGGATGGCCAATTTTAAGGTGTCTCTGAAATGCGTGCAAGGAGGGCATGAGAGGATAGAAAATAATGCACATGCACGGGAAGATGGGAACAAATCAAGCGTGCGCGAGGAGGGTGTGAGGGGATAGAAAAGAAGGCACATGCGTGGGAAGAAGGGAAGAAAGTGGGGGAGGATCGGTGATCATTTAAGGATCCACCTCTAGGTCCTACCTTAGAAATGGTGCTAGGGAGACGCGTGGTGAGCCCGCGCTTGTTCAGGTGGTCTGTTTCGGGCACCATCTCGGAGGCTTCGTCGGATACGCTCTATACTTCAACTTTTCAAAGAAAATTTCAAAGGCCTGGAACACATGGAGGGACCGCACTTGTTTGAGGACTCGGCCCCTAAAACTTATTTTAAATAAGCACCAGGAGGACACTTGGAGGGTTCCACTCACTCGCCCTTGCTTGGAATTTTCAATGGTCGAGGTAAAATGTCTTAGAACCTAGACATATGGTGCCTTCTCGCTGGTCTTTCAACTTTTCAACAAAGTTTCAAGGCTTGGACAAGTGGTGAGTCCGTGCTTGTTTGGGGTCTCTACTTTTGGGCACCATATAAAAAGTGTGCTAGTGAGACACGTGGAGGCTTCCACTAGCTCCTTTTATACTGAGGATTTTGAAAAGACAAAAGACGTTTTTCTTGGGCCTAAGACACATGGTGAGCCCGCACTTATTTACGGTCTCTATTTTTAGGACCATACCAAAGGTGCACCAAGGTGACACGTGGAGGATTTTGATGGATACTTTTACCGAGACTTTTTCAAAGGCCAAAAGGCATTTTTCTTGGGCCCAGGCCATGTGGAAGGCCCGTGCTTGTTTGGAAACTTGCCCCTATACTTATCCTTTGTATTTGTGCTAAGAAAACATGTGGATGGCTATGATATAAAGTAGAAAAGGGGTAGAATCAATGGTTGTTCTGTGCATTCACCTGTTTTATGCCATTTTCTACTCCAAGACTCCTCGAAATGTGAATACGCACTATTTTTCATCATTTTTGATGAAATTCCTTATCGTTTTTGTCTGTAAAGTGCCATTGAATGGATTTGAAACTTAATTTGTGAGTCCAAGGATTGTTAAGGTTGATATTTTTAAGTTGGAATTTCTCGGGCACTTGCAAAAATGGGAATTACCAAAGAAGATGGATGCGGGGTAGAATTAGAGAGGAAAAAGAGAGGTAAAAGGATGAAATGATGAAGGTTGCAGGCGCAAAAGATGAAAAAGGTGTTTCCTCGAGAGAAAAAAGGATTACCTGTCAGATCTAGCTGTGCACATCCTTCGAGAATGATTAAAATGAGGGTTTCTCACATAACAAAATGAGAATGATTAGAAGGATTGCAAAAATTTGTGGCATGGCATCCTATTCATTAGTCGAGGGCCCAAGAAACATGATCAGTTCATAATTGGTCCACTTGGTAGCTTTTGGATGTGAATTTGTTAAATTTCACTTTTGAGGAAAATTGGTAACAAGAAAAGGTCCCTCGAATATTCTTCTCTTTTGGGGGAAAATTGAGTGAAAAATGTATAAATGCAATGAGAATACTCTTACAAATGGTGGGGGTTGAATTCTTAAGAGAAAATTTGAGAAAGCCGTCTTCCTGAGAGACCAATCTGAGATACCTAGTTAATTCCTTCTGTGTTAGATTTTCTATCATGTCAAGTTGGTTGCAGATGTATAGCCATTGACAAGCACTGAGATTACTCTAGAAGCTTTCCCTGTTGATGAATCTAAGCAATTTTGAAATTAATGTGTTCAATCTCTAGCAATTTTTGTGTCGCTTTGTTTCAGAATGTCTATAAATGGTTTATTTTATTCCTATTGCAATATTACATTGAAATATTTGTGAAATCACATAGGATCTCATCCCTGTGAAAATTTAGTGGCATTTACAATTTCATTTCAAGAAGAGCCTTCATCCTGTGATGAGATAAACAAATTTAAAATCACTCCACTATCATTTGTTGATAAAGATTGTCTGTAAGTCTTTGGGTGTACCTTAGGTGTGATTGATAAAAGATTTTGGTGTTTAATTGAGTATTTTAACTCGAGCCTTCATGTTAGATTCTCAAAGATTGTGTGAAAACATGTTGATCTGGGCCTCCATTGAAGCACACCTTCTAGTTGAAGGAACATCTTAACTATTTTGAAGCTTTATGTTGTTGAGTTGTCCATTGTTGTGAAGTTTCTCAAAGATCTGGTATAATCAACTTTATCCTACTTAATCTCCCACCAAAATCATTCAAAACCATGAATCCATCATAAACTACCCATGTTTTCCCTGTATATCAACAAAGGAACAAAATCTATTTACTAAAATATGTAGAATAATCAGGATTTCATAATGTCTTCAGTAACATTAGGCTTATTTTGAAAGTATCTCCATCTTTTAGAAGTGACAACTCTTAAGAGTTAAATTATGGAGTATTGACCATACTTTCCCAAGGTTTTCTTCATAAAATTTGTGCAAAATAAGGATATCTCCATCTCCTTCATCAAACAGAGGTTACATTATGGGTCCTCTCACCCTAGTCGAAAGGCACGACCTAAAGTAGTGAGGATAGGTCAAATCCTCTTGAAGGTGCTATCCATCTCTCCACAAATCTGAGTGATAAAGGGCCAGTTAGATCTCATCCCCGGATACAAAATGACACACATCATGATCTATCTATCTCTAAGCTCCATGTCAAATCTATGATGTTGCTCAACTTGAAAAGGAGAATGAATTTGGATACCAACACAATGGGCACATTGAGGGAGAAATATATTGAAATTTTTAAATATGAAAGAGGGAAATTTGGAGACTCTTCTAGAAATTTGGAGACTCCACTTTTGGGCACCATCTCAAAGTTGTGCCTGAGGAGACATGTGGAGACTATCTTCGGCTTTTCTATGCTTAAAATTTTCAAAGCAATTTTATGGCCTAACACACGTGGAGGGACCGCACTTGTTTGGGGACTAGCCCCTAAAACTTATTTTAAAGAAGCACTAGGAGGACACTTGGAGGATTCTTGACTGACTTTGCCTTATTTGGCCTTTTCAATGGCCAAGGAAAAATGTCTCGAACCCTAGACACATGGTGCCTTCTCTAGAAAGCTTTTGTCTTTCAACTTTTCAATAAAGATTTAGGGCTTGGACACGTGGTGAGTCTGCGCTTGTTTGGGGTCTCTACTTTTGGGCACCATATCAAAAGTGCACCAGTGAGACATGTGGAGGATTAATTTTGCTCCTTTTATCCGAGTCTTTTCAAAAGCCAAAAGACATTTTTCTTGGGCCCAAGGCACGTGGTGAGCCCACGCTTATTCGAAAGTCTCCATTTTTAGGACCATACGAAAGGTGCACTAAGGTGACATGTGGGGCTTTCGATGGATAATTTTTATTGAGAATTTTTCAAAGGCCAAAAGGTGTTTTTCTTGGGCCGTAAGGGCACATGGAAGGCCCGCGCTTGTTTGAAACTTGCCCGTGTATATTTCTCCTTTGCATTTTCAAAAGTAAACACGTGGATGGCTATGATATAAAGTAGAAAAGGGGAAAAATCAATGGTTGTTGTGCATTCCACCTATTTTTCCATGTTTTCTCCAAGACTCTGGAGATATGAATATGCACTATTTTTCATCATTTCGATTAAATTCCTTGTCATTTTTGGCTGTAAGGTTCCACCGAATTGATTTGAAACTTAATTTGTGAGTCCAATGATTGTTAAGGTTGATATTTTCAAAAATGGAAATTACCAGAGAAGATGTATATAAGTGAGGAGTTGCATAAAGGAAAGAGAGTTAAAAGGATGAAATGATGAAGGTTGTAGGTGAAAAATATGAAAAAGGTGTTTCCTCGAGACTTTGTGAAAAAAGGATTACCTATCGGATCTAGCTATGCAGATCCTCAGAAGAATGATTAAAATGAGGATTTCTTGCATAACATAATCAGAATGATTACAAGTATTTCCAAATAGTTATGGAATGGAATCCTAGTCATTAGTCGAGGGCCCAATAAACGCGATCAGTTCACAATTGGTCCATTTGGAAGCTTTCGTATGTGAATTTGTTAAAATTCACTTTCTCAGGAAAATTGGTAACAAGCAAAGGTCCCTCAAATATTCTTCTCTTTTGGGGGGAAAATTGAGTGAGAAAAATGTATAAATGCAATGAGAATACTCTTGTAAATGGTCGGGGGTTGAATTCTTAAGAATGTTTTTGAGAAAGTTGTCTTCTGAGAGACCAACTGAGATACCTAGTTAATTCCTTTCGTGTTATATTTTATATCATGTCATCAGTTGGTTAGTCAAGATGTATAGCCATTGACAATAAATGAGATTACTCTAGAAGCTTTCCCAGCTTTGATGAATCTAAGCAATTTTGAAATTAATTTGTGTTTAATTTTTAGCAATTTGTGTCTTATTTGTTTTAGAATGTCTCAAATGATTTCTTTTGTTCCTATTGCAATCTTACATTA
Source organism: Taxus wallichiana var. yunnanensis (assembly GCA_018340775.1). Classification (NCBI taxonomy): domain Eukaryota; kingdom Viridiplantae; phylum Streptophyta; class Pinopsida; order Cupressales; family Taxaceae; genus Taxus; species Taxus wallichiana. The sequence continues at coordinate 404,143,839 of CM031244.1, read as the reverse complement.
AAATATTTGTGAAATCACACGAGATCTTGTCCCTATGAAAATTTAATGGCATTTACAATTTTATTTCAAGAAGATCCTTCATCATGTGATGAGATAAACAAATTTAAAATCAATCACCACCTTTCGTTTGTTGATAAAGATTGTCAGAACAAATTTAAAATCACTCCACTATCATTTGTTGATAAAGATTGTCTATATGATATCCATTGCTCAAGTGCTATCCATCTCTCCACAAATATGAGTGATAAATGGCCAATTAGATCTCAACCCAGCTAAAAAATGATACACATCATGATCTATCTGTATCTAAGCTCTGTTGAAAATTTGTGATCTTGCTCGGCTTGAAAAGGAGAACAAATTTGCATACCAACACTAGTGGCATCGCCACCGCTATGCCAGCCTGGGAATCTTTGAAGTATTTGAACAAAGGTGTACACGTACATAATATGGTAATGCTTTTTATAGTTTTTAAAGTGAAAATACATTGTTGAAACATCATTATCTATTCAGATCTATAAGAATTGTTCAAAGTTGTGAGTTTTGAGCACAATATTTCTAGCTTATACAGTTATTACACTAAGGTTTGTATCATAATTGATAAATTTGGGTAAAAGAAGAGTAGATCTTGTAATCTTTGCATGAATTTGGTATTGACAGACATTTGATAGGTCTTTCATAGTGCATTTGCACAAACTAAGGTGAAAATCCTTAGTGGCGACTCGTGTTGTTTAAATTCTTTATAAATACCAGTGTCTTAACATATATCAAGTAATATTTTTCATTAATATATGCAAAGATGAAAGGAAGAAGATCTATTCACACCAGGGACTCTAGTAGAAGGTTGTTTCAAGAGCTAGGAAATTCTAATTCAGAAGGAAGAAGAATTTGGAAGGTTGTTGGAGATCAAGCATCAAGAAAAGAGATCTCCATTGGTGAAACTGATCAGCCTGTGATTGAAGATTACAATACTTCCTCAAGTGCTTCTGAATCAGGTAGTCTCTTTGTTGAATTGAATTCTCCATCTGGAGAGGGTCCTTATTTTTTATTTGAAACATTTTCTTCTCAATCAGCCCCTGTATTTTCCAAATCTGATAGAGTTTTCCAAGAAACAGAGCCTTTAGAGGGTAGTCATTCTAAAAATTGTATCCCTGTACCACACAAACCCCTCACTCCTCATCATTTTGTTTCTCCTGTAAGATCACCTCCTCAAAATAATATGGCTTAGCCTCCACCTAGACCTCCATTTGTTGTTAATACTTTTGTTCCCATCAATTTTAGAGGTATGGCTGGCTATCCAAATGTTGTGCCACAAGATGTAAGAAATAGATTGCCTAAGTTTCATGGAAATAATGCAATCAACGGTGATCAACACTTGAAACTATTTGTCAATATATGATGGAGGACTTCAAAATAGAATTTGAGGATGTATACATTAAATTTTTTTATCCATACTCTAGAAGAGTATGCAAGGGATTAGTATAAATCTCTGCCAGATAATTCCATTGACTCCTTGACAAAGATGAAGAATGCTTTTAGAATGTAGTATGGTGATAAAATAGACCCTAGGTTTCTTTTATTAGAGTTTGAAAATATAAAAATAATCCTAATGAATCAAGTGCATGATTTCAATACAATATTTAACAAAAAATTGAGAAGACTACCTGTTAATTTGAGGCCATGTGATGAATCATGTTTGATAAAGTATTCAGATGCATTTGATAAGAAAGTTGCTTACTATTTGAGGGATAAGAACCCTGGAACTTTGAGGCAGGACTTTACCATGGCTCTGCAAATTGAGAACAACATTAAAGTAGTTGGAAAACCTCCTAAGAGGGAGGGTGTTAAACTGATCAACCCAGAGAAGCCTCAATCAAGTAAGGTTGTGGATCTTGAGGAAGTTGTAAAGACTTTGGTTGGAGCTATCAAAGAAATCTTACAAGCTAGCTAGGGAAGAGAAAGGAATTGGACAAGGTTCTCAAGGTCAGCATAGGAAAAAAGGACAAGATAGATTTGTAAATCATCCTAGAAATGATCAGAGATCTGATGACAGAGGTAAAGGACCCATGGGAGCTAGAAAACCCCAAGCTAGGGAAAATAGAGTAGTGCCTAATCCTCTAAATGCCAAGAGTTGTTGTTGTTAAAGAGACAAATGAAATTGATTGGTGTGACAAATGTTTCTTACCCCACCCACCATGTGAAGTAGATTAGAAAGTTGAAGAAGTGATGATGATGATGATAACACTGATGATGATGCATGCATGGTGGACTTCTCTACAAGCTCACATCAAGGAGTAACTTCAACTAAGGTAATAAGTGCAAGAACTGCTGCAAGTTTTTGGGATTGTATTCACCAAGTACCTCTTCTTCCTCCCTCTCATGCTTTAGAAATAGATATGGTACAAGCATTTTGAACTTCCTAATAATGATTTTGAGTACCTAAGATCTCTAATGATTAAGAAGTATGATGGAGGAATCCCATACGAAGAGGATAGACAATTTTAATGAATGTTGTTGTTGCCCAAGAAAAAGAGTATAACAGAAGAAGTAAAGTTATCAAAGGGGCAGGGCCTCAAGCCAAACCAAAGACCCCAATTCTCACCAATGTCCCAAAAGAAACTCTAAAGAAAGATGCATCTAAAAAGGCCTTGTTGTCTCAAGTAGAACTAGTGTTCCCACCCATGCCCAAAATGTGAAAAATCTTATGTCATCTGATGATTTTGTCAATATTTCTAAAAATGATATTTTTTCTAAATACATTCCTTATGACATTTCCCAAGTCTTGAGTTAGATCAAGATTTCTATCCTAATTTTGAGCTTCTTAGGATTCCTAAGCACAAGAAGATGGATTTTGAGTATTTGGGATTGGAAGAAGATAGGAGTGCCCAAGGTAGAAATATAAATAATGTAAACACTCCTCCTCCAACCATTGCAGACCTAGAAAAACCACCAACATTGGAGGAGATAGGTGAACCACCTGAAGTTTACTTGGGAACATATTTGGTTGAGTCTCAATTAAATGTTGATCCATTTTTACAACGTTGATTATTAAAGACAGACTGTTGCACAATTGTATGTTTGATTTCGAGCATCATGTAATGTTATGCCTCTAGAAGTCATGAATGAATTGAAAATTAAAGTGACAATAGCTTATGGAAAGTGTACTACAATGGATTCTAGAGAGGTGCCTGTTGTAGGATGTGTAAAAGGTTTGGTGGTACAACTTGCAGCTTATCCGGGTAAGAACTTGAAACTTGATGTTGTTATTGTTGATTTGCCTTGCCAAATGGGGCATGTTGTTATCAAGAAAGTGGGCTGCAAGTGTTGGTGGAAGTGTTCATATGGATATGTATTTTTCCACCATTCCAATTGAAGGAAACCTTGTAAAGCTGTATGGAGAGAAGAAGATGTTGCACCTCATTAAAGATCCCAATAATGCTTCTTATGAAGTTTTGTATGTTGATGTAGATGTTGATAACTTTTTTGGGTTTCTGATGGAAAAGAGCACAAGATTGATCAATGTAAATGTCTTGAACAAGTAGGTTTTCCTTGGACCTTGTTATTCGATGGAGCTTGTTCCAAGTTTAGAAATGGTGCTGGTATTGTTATGATTTCTCCAAGCCATGAAGAGTTTGTTTTTTATTTCAAACTCAACTTTGAATGCACTAACAACATTGCTGAATATGAAGCATTGTTATTAGGTTTGAGAATTGCATGGAAATATGGTGTAAAGGATATCATTGTCAAAGGAGATTCATAATTGATTGTCAAGTAAATTAGAAAATCTGTATGCTACTAAAAATCAGAGAATGAAACAATACAAGCATGCAATCTGGGATTTGATTGAAATGTTTGACTCTTTTAATATTGTGCACCATGATAGAAAGTTTAATGTTGTTGCAAACAAGTTAGAAGTGCTAGGATCTAGATTTGGGAATTTTACAGTGTATCCATTTTGTGAGTATGATGTTGAAATACTAACAAGGCTAGATGTCCCTGACAATGTTAAAAATTGGCAAGTGTTTGATGATGATTCCTAGGTGAAATGGTTTTTTAGAACCAAGGTGAGTTTTTGACCAAAATATAGATTAGGAACCAATGTGTGTGTTGCTGAAGGAAAGGAAACTTTATTTGGCAAAGACATCATCTAGCTGAAGACAAACATGATTCCCAAAGGTTTGGTGGCACTTGAATAGAAATTTGATAATGTTGATTGCATTATTAACAGAATTATGTTGGTTTCAAGAGATGTGGAAGAGCATGACTGGGCACAAAGGAAAAACCACATAAAATCTGGTTATGAAGAAATCTCAACAAGGAAGAGAAGCATTCCTATGTTCAATTCTTTGAAGAAATATCAAGACTTCCTAGCTTGGTCTTACTCTGAGTTGAAGGCATATAGGGAAGATTTGTTCCAACATGAAATTCCTCTTGAATCTAATGCCAAGCCTTCAGGAAAAAATAGAGGCCCATCAATCTGCTCCTTTCTTTGAAGATGCAAGAAGAACTGAAGAAGTTGAGGGATGGAGGGATCATTCATCCCACAAGGTACTCATCTTGGGTTGTAAACCTAGTTCCTATCAGAAAAAATAATGGTGATATAAGGTTGTGCGTAGACTTTAGAACTTGAATAAAGCATCATTGAAAGATAATTACCCTCTGCCAAACATGGAGAATATGCTACAATTGGTAAATGATTATAAATTTTTATCCACTGGATGGTTTCTCTGGCTATAATCAAGTTGTTATGAAGGAGTAAGAAAGAATAAAGACTGCCTTTACCACTCCTTGGGGAACTTATGTCTATGTCAAGATGCCTTTTGGCTTAATGAATACTAGAGAAAATTTTCAAAGAGAAATGGATGTAGCATTTGTTGGTTATATTAATGACTTCATTGTTGTTTATCAAGATGATGTAACTATGTTTTTCATAAAAAGAAATGATCACTTGCAACACTTGGATAGAATGTTGTTAAGGTGTAGAGAGTATGGCATATCATTGAATCCCAAGAAGTGCCATTTTGGAGTGCAAAAGGAAAATCTTCTTGGTCACATTGTATCAAAGGAATGTGTCATGATTGATCCAGAGAGTAGAAGCCATCATCAAGGTTCCAATTCCAAGAACTAAGAAGGAAGTTTGATCCTTCTTGGAAAATAAAATTTATCAAAAGATTTGTGTCTAACTTTGTTGAGATGACTATCCCCTTTACTAGTATGCTGAAAAAGGACCAAGTTATAAATGGGAAGAAGCTTCCATTAAAGATTTCAATGGGAACAAAGAAGCACTAAAGCATGCCCCTATTTTGGCAGCTCCAAATTACAAGAATCCCTTTCAAGTATTTTCTTTTGCTTCAGAAAACACCATTGCATCTGTTTTTTTGCAGAAGGATGATGAAGGTGCTGAGAGACCAATTTCCTTTTCCAGTAAGGCATTACAAGAGCTGAGTTGAAGTACACCATTATGGAGAAGCAAGCGTTTGCCTTGGTTAAAGCAATAAAGGTTTTAGGACCCTACATCTTGAGCTCTAAAGTTTTTGCTTATGTTCCCCACACCATGGTGAAAGACATCTTATCAAAGATGGAGGTCTCAAGAAATTATGCAGATGGGTGAACAAGTTGCAAGAGTATGACATGGATATCCAAACCACGAAATTGGTAAGAGGTTTGGGCATAGCAAAGCTTATGGCTGAGAGAAACTTGCAAACTATTGAGGTGAATGAAGTAGAAGGAGAAAGGGTGGATATCCTTGAAAAGTTGGTAAGCTTTGAATGGTACAAGGATATAATATTTTATCTCATACATCTATGCTGCCCTGAACATTTGAGTAAAAATCAGAAAAGAGATCTTAAGTTAGCCTCTCAAAAATATGTCATTACTGATTTTGGGTTAGCTTGGAAGAACCTGAGGGAGTGCTCTTAAGATGCATTCTTTGAGGATGAAACCCCAAAGGTAATTTCTGATCTCCATGGAGGAGTTTGTGGGGGAAATTTTGTTGGAAGAGTTACAACACATAAAATCTTGAGGGTTGGTTATTGGTGGAAAACTCTCTTCAAATATACAACTCTATTGGTTAGGAAATGTGAAAGTTTCCAGTTTTTCTAGAAGAATGAAAGCTTTAGGCTCCCTTCCTTTATAGCATGTGTCAATTAAAGCCCCATTTAAGCAATGGGGAATGGATTTCATTGGCAAAATTTCAAATCCTTCTAGTGCTGGTCATAAATGGATTCTTGTAGCCACTGATTATTTCACTAAGTGGGTGGAAGCAATCCCCACCAAGAAGGCAACACACTAAGTTATCATGGACTTCATGTTGAATCAAATCATATGCATATTTGGAGTGCCAATTAAGATTGTTGCTGATAATGCCATGAGTTTCAAAGCCAAACCTTTAGTGGCAATGTGCAAAGAGTATGGAATCAATTTGACATATGCTTCTAACTACAATCCCCAAGGAAATGGACAAGATGAGTCCAACAATAAAAACTTGTTAAAGATCATTAGAAGAACCTTAGAGATGAACAAAAAGAAGTGGGGTGAGAAACTAAAGTTTGTTGTTTGGGATGAAAGAATCACTGTCAAAAGATCTACTGGTAAAAGCTCATTTGAGTTGGTATATGGAACTCAAGCTTTGCTGCCCCTTCATTTGCAATTGTCTTCATTTCAGTTTGTTCAACAAATTGAAGATCAAGAAGTTAGTCCATATGATGCTTGAATCAATTAGATTATTGAGTTAGATGAAGAAAGAAGGGCATCCCATCAGTGGCATGTGAAGTTTAGAGAAAAGTTGAAGAAGTTATTTGACAAGAAGGTGACTCCAAGAGCTTTCAGCATTGGGGATCTTGTGCTATTATGGGATAGCAGGCATGAAGATAAGGGCAAACATGGTAAATTTGATGCATTGTGGATGGGACCTTATTCAATTGACATTTGTATTAGTGAAAATACCTTCTTCCTAAAAGACTTAGACAGGAACTGCTTGAATTTCCTGTTAATGGCGAGTAATTGAAACATTTCCTTAATTGATTTCTTAGAATCAAGGTATACTCCATTGTACATTGTATAATCTTTTGGTTTCTTTTCGCGTTTTCATGTTTTTTGTTTTGTTTCATCCTGGTCCTTGGCATCTATTTTTTTGGTTTCTTGGTTCATCCTTGGGGGAGTTGGTTATTATTATTCTACTTTGCAAGCTTATTCTTTGACTCTGTTTCCCAATGGTTTGTTTTTGGCACTTGGTATACTATTTGTTCTTGTGGAACTTGTAGGAGTTCCCATCCTCGAGTCGGAGCCGATGTTGGTGCTCAATTTGGACTTGCCCCGCTTTTGCTTAAAATTTTCCAGTTTGTGGGCTCCTTCGTCTTCTCTATCTCGCCCATATTGATGCATGAAAACTCTTTCCTTCATTTGGTTTCCATGATCAGTCTCTTCCTTTGGTCAAGGATCACTTTAAATCCAGAGTTTGTTTTCCGTTCCTCTGTCCATGTGAAAGATTTGTAACTTGGGCGTAAAATTAGATTTTTTCCCTTCCTTCTATTTTTCCACATCCATTTTTGGCAAAATAGGATGTGATGTAGCGCAAGAGGAAGAGCAGGGATGACCAATTTTAAGGAATCTACAAAAAGGCACTTGAGGAGGGTGCGAGGGGATATAAAATAAGGCATGGGTGCGGGAAGAAAGGAAGAAATCAGGCGCGTGCGAGGAGGGCGAGGGGATAGAAAAGAAGGTGCACACGCAGAATAAGGGAAGAAAGTGGGCATGTGGGAGGATCGGCGCTCATTTGAGGATCCACCTCTACGCCCCTACCTAAAATCTTGATTGTGTGAAGAAGACATGTGGTGAGCCCATGCTTGTTCGGGGTCTTTGCTTTTGGGCACCATCTCAAAGTTGCACTAGGGAGACATGTGGAGGCTTCCGTTGGCTTTTCTCTATACTTAAACTTTTCAAAGCAATTTTGAAAGGCCCGGGATACATGGAGGGACCACACTGTTTGGGGACTGACCCTAAAATTTATTTTAAAGAACCGTCAGGAGGACACTTGGAGGCTTCCACTCACTCTACCATTGCTTGGAATTTTCAATGGCCAAGGAAAAATGTCTCAGACCCTAGACACATGGCACCTTCCACTGGTCTTTCAACTTTTCAACAAAGTTTCTAGGCTTGGACACATGGTGACTCTGTTGTTGTTTGGGGTCTCTAATTTTGGGCACCATATCAAAAGTGCACCAGCGAGACACGTGGAGGCTTCCGCTAGCTCCTTTTATATTGAGGATTTTCAAAAGCTAAAAGACGTTTTCTTGGGCCCAAGACACATGGTGAACCATAACTTGTTTAGGGTCTCAGTTTTTGAGGACTATACCAAAGGTGCACCAAGGCGACACGTGGAGGATTCTCGATGGATACTTTTACTGAGACTTTTTCAAAGGACAAAAGGCCTTTTCTTGGGCCTAGGGCATGTGGAAGGCTCACGCTTGTTTGGAAACTTGCCCCTATACTTCTCCTTTGTAGTTGTACCAAGGAAACATGTGGACGACTATGATATAAAGTAGAAAAGGGGAAGAATCAATGTTTTCTGTGCATTTCACTTGTTTTTCTGCCATTTTTACTCGAAGACTCATGGAGATGTGAATATGCGTTGTTTTCCATCATTTTTGATGAAATTCCTTGTTTTTTTGCTTGCAAGGTGACATTGAATTGATTTGAAAGTTAATTTGTGAGTCCATGGATTGTTTAGGTTGATATTTTGAAGTTGGAATTTCTCAAGCACTTACAAAAACGTGAATTACCAAAGAAGATGGATGCGGGACAAAGTTACAGAGGAAAGAGAGGGAAAAGGATGAAATGATGAAGGTTGCAGGTGTAAAAGATGAAAAAGGTGTTGCCTCGAGAGTAAAAAAGGATTACCTATCAAATCTAGCTGTGCAGAGCCTTTGGATAATGATTAAAATGGGGATTTCTCGAATAACAGAATCAGAATGATTAGATGGATTGCCAAAAGGTTGTGGCATGACATCCTAGTCATTAGTCGAGGTCCCAAGAAACGTGATCAGTTCATAATTGGTCCACCTGGCAGCATTCGGATGTGAATTTGTTAAAATTAAATTTTTGAGGAAAATTGGTAACAAGCAAAGGTCCCTCAAATATTCTTCTCTTTTGGGGGGAAAATTGAGTGATAAAAATGTATAAATGCAATGAGAATACTCTTGAAAATGGTCGGGGTTGAATTCTTAATAATTTTTTTGAGAAATCAAATGTCACCTGAGAGATTTATCCAAGATACCTGGTTAATTCCTTCTGTGTTAGATTTTATATCATGTCGAGTTAGTTACAGATGTATAGCCATTGATGATCATTGATATTGCTCTGGAAGATTTCCCATGCTGATGAATCTAAGCAATTTTGAAATTAATTATTTTTCATTCTCTAGCAATTTGTGTCTCGCTTTGTTTGAATGTCTCTGCAAATGGTTTGTTTTATTCCTATTGTAATATTACATTGAAATATTTGTGAAATCACATAGGATCTCGTCCCTATGACAATTTAGTGGCATTTACAATTTCATTTCAATAAAAGCCTTCATTGTGTGATGAGATAAACAAATTTAAAATCACTCCATTGTCATTTGTTGATAAAGATTGTCTCAGTAAGTCTTGGGGTGTACCTTAGGTGTGATTGATAAAAGATTTTGATGTTTATTTGAGTCTTTTAACTCGATCCTTTATGCAAGATTCTAAAATATTGTTTGAAAATGTGTTGATTTGGGCCTCCATTGAAGTACACCTTCTGGTTGAAGGAACGTCTTAACTATTCAGAAGCTTTCCATTGTTGAGATGTTCAGTGTTGTGAAGTTTCTTAGAGATCTGGTATAATCAAATTTATCCGGCTTAATCTCCCACCAAAATCATTCCAAAACCATGAATCTGTCCTGAATAACCCCTGTTTTCCCTGTATATCAACAAAGGAACAAAATCTATTTACTCAAATATGTAGAACAATAAGGATTTCATAATGTCTTCAGTAACCTTAGCCTTGTTTTGAAAGTGTCTCCATATTTTAGAAGTGAAAATTCTTTAGAGTTAAATTATGGAGTATCGACCATACTTTCCCAAGGTGTTCTTCATAAAATTTTGTAAAAGAAGGATATCTCCATCTCCTTCATCAAATAGAGGTTACACTACGGGTCCTCTTACCCTGGTTGAAAGGCACGACCTAAATTAGTGAGGATAGGTCAAATACTCTTAAAGTTGCTTTATCCATCTCTCCATAAACTGAGTGACAAAGGGCCGTTAGATCTCATCCCCACTACAAAATGATACACATTATGATCTATCGTCTCTAAGCTCTGTACAACTGTGATGTCTTTGCTTGCTCAGCTTGAAAAGGAGAACAAATTTGGATACCAACACAATGGAGGGAGAGAAATATATTGAAATTTTTAAATATGAAAGAGGGAAATTTGGAGACTCTTAGAAATAGAAGCCTCTAAATTTAGAGTAGCTTAGGATTAGGTGAGATTAAATGTCATTATGGAAGTGATTATATGGAGAATCTAGGTGTAGGGTAGGTAGGTAGGTGAGTACGAATTTTTGATTCTTAGAAATTTATAATAGGGATTAGTTATGGGATGATGAGTTATTAATATGATTAAGGATGAGATGAGATTATTGGGTGAATAATGAGAATAATTGAGGTATGATAATTAGGGATAATAATAATTAATCTCATGATTAATTATTATATGGTTAGTGATGGGGGATTAATAATGTATAATGAGTATGTTTGACATTTTACATGTCTACATTTTCCCCCTCTTTGAATGGTTATTGTGTAGCAATGATCATTCAAAGAAATAGATATGAAAAGATAGATAGTGAGGGTGATGCCCCTCGAGGGGTTGGGCGAAGAGGAAACGAGTGGGTGATCGCTTGAAAAGATGAAAGTACTAAGGAACAGATGATTGATGTTTAGAGGATGAGAATATTTGAGGATGTAGAGGATTAGGAGTAGAGACTAAGAAAATTGGAGGATTAAGAAGAGGATTAGAGGAGTAAAGGATTGAGGATTCAAAGGAACAAAATTAGATGATAAGAGGATTGAAAGGATTAGAAGATTTGAGGTATTGGATTAGAGGTTTAAAGAAGTGAGGATTCATAGGAATAAGAGTAGGAGATTGAAGGATTAGGAGATGTTAGATTTTGGAGTAGAGGATGCCCTAGTCAATGAGGTATGACAAGGGTGGAGATTTAGGATTGTTGAATTAGAAGATGCCCAAGTCAAGGGGTTAGGGTTGGATGATTTGGATTATAGGATGCCCCAGTCAAGGGGTGTAGATTGATCATAGGATATTGGAATGGAAGGTGTTAGATTTATTTTGGATGAGAAGGATCAATGTTAGATGGTAAGATGGTTGATGAAGTGATGAGAAATAATATTTTATTGATTGATAAGAGGGTATTGGAAGATGCCCCAACCAAGGGGAAAGAATTGTAGAAGTGGGCCTTAGATTTGATTGATAAAGTATTGATTAGGATGGGATAAGGATATTGGATAGTTAGTTGAGTGATGAATATGTGGATGATGCTTTAAAGATGATGATAGAAGGGGTGTGCTTCCATAAAGTACCCATTGTGATCATCATTAGCAATGTGATTAATGTGGCATAGAGCAAGGTGTAGTAGGGTATAAAGACCATGGTGAGTGATTTGCCAAATGCCCTTGTCCTCATATCATTGGACAAATTAATATTATGATGGTCCTCATATCATTGGACCAGAAAAAGTGGCCTCTATATATCGGTCGTGTGACAAAAGAAAAAAAGAATCAAAAGGGGCCTCATATCATTGGTCAAAATGTAAATGCAATCAAACATAAACAAAAACACACACTGCATTTAGATTTATGGATTTTTAAATTGTGGATGGTTTGTTTATTGGAATTTTATGAGTTTGTGATTTTACATTTTTTTAATTTTTTGATTTTTTTATAATTTCTTGATTTTTTTGGATTATTTATAATTTTTTTGATATTTGGGATTGTTTAATATTTTTTGGATTTTTTAATTTTTTTGGGATTTTTGATAATTTTTAATTTTTGATAATTTTTTTTTTTTCTAATTTTTCTTTTTTTTGGATTTTGATATTTTTTTATTTTTAATAATTTTTATAATTTTTTTGATTTTTTTTTTTCTATTTTATAATTTGTTGAATTTTTTTCATTTTCATAATTTTTGATAGATGAGGGGATTTTGGTAGGTAGGAAGAAACATGAGGTAAAAAAAATGAATAAGGTGGGAGAATAGGCTCTGGAATTTTCTAGGGCATCACAAATGGGTATAAAAGGGCTTCGGGGACCATGTGATGAGTCATTTTACCATGGATAGTAGTGAGCTAGAGCCCTTGAGAGAGCACGATGGCCTACGTGAGGATTACTAATCACCGAGAGGACCGAGTGAGGACTTACTAAAGTGACCGACAACCGATGGACTGGGGTAAGTACACTGTGATTTTTTATTATTAATAATTTTTCATTTTTGAGATTTTTTTTTAGGGTAATTTTAGGCATTTAGTGGGTATGAAGTGTATGCCTATGGTGCACGAATGCACCAATGTTATTGTAGCACATATGCATCATTTGGCCTATGGAGGGTAGTATAGGTTTTGGTGCCTATACGATGGGGGTAAGCTATGTTTGGTGCCTATGCACCAGGGAGGGGTATGGAGTGACACATTTGACCTATGTTCCAGATTGGCTCCTATGATTTGCATCGGAGCCTATGTGGGAGGTTTAGCACGTATATCGAAATAATAGCACTTATGTTAAAGGTGGGAAAAAGGAAACATAATGACCCTTTTAGGGGGGGGAAATGGAAATGTGCGAAAATGGTGCCTATGTTCTAAAATGGTGCCTATGTTTGAAATGACACCTTTTTATGAAATGGCACCTTTGTATGAAATGATGCACTTGTCATAAAGTGATGCCTATGCCATGGTATTGGGAGTTAGGAATTTTTGAGGGTGGATTGTTGAAAATAGGGATTAATAAGATCGGTAAAGATGGGTGGGGTAATATATGGTGTTTGATATGTGCATGAGTTGTTTTAGGTTCTATATAGGTTAGGCATTGACATTCACCCACCTTGAGGTGATTATTAGGGGGATTTGACGAGGAGAGGCGAGAGGAGGATGAGGCTTCATTATTACACATGTTGGGACTATTACATGTAACGAGGATGTCATTTATGTGAATAGATCAAGGTTTATTGATGGTTTAGATTAGTGGTGACACTTTGAGATGAGTACTTTTGGCTACCTACAGAGAGATGATGATGGTGACATTAGAGGATGCCTACCGTATATATTGGTTTTACGTGGAGGAGGAGCAGGTTGTGTATGGCATAGGGAGATGCCTAGTGTGGTTGAGGCTGCTTGACGGATGTAGAGGATGCACCCCACTAAGGGTTATGGATAAACTTAGGATTTTACTTTAGAGAGGGGTTCATGGAGTGTGTTATGATGCTACTTTGCTCCTTGATTAGCTATATTTTATTGCTAGATGGTGGAGGCCGGTAATTCAACATTGGGTTTAAAGATGTGGTGCACTCTATGTGGTAGTCGAGACAATGTTTACATTGTCTCTTGTAGTATTGGACACATTTATACCATGACTTACAGAGAGTAGCTCATCGAGGAGGTAGCAATATTCGGGAAAACATCCTTTTGTAGATATGGAGTTAGGACCATATAGCTTTGGGTAGGTTGATTGACATCTCGATAAGCAACGATAGGTTGGGAGCCTTTAATATACGGGTGGTATATACACATGGGTAGGAGGGAGCATTTAGGGAGATGGACTGGTATAGGCACATGATAGATGAGCTACAGGTAGGATATATCACATGGTGGCCATATCATTAGTATGAGGCATGGGAGGAGACCAGATTCATCTGAGGAGGATCAAGACACCATATTATTTGATGGGGGCCATCCATAAATGATAGAGCGTATCATTCCAATCATGTGTGCTGTGATAGTGGGGGCATTATTAAGACATTTCGTAAAGTTTGTCATGTGTTCACATAAGCTTCACAGGAGTCTGAGGAGTGGGGGTCCATGATTCCATGGATGTGTCAAGGACCAACTTTGATGATTTATAGGTTATCCCATGGGCACCTTTACAAGCGTGGAAGAGATCTCAGGAATACATGGATAGGGGATAGTTGAGTGGGGGTAGGGATCATGCTAGTAGATGACATGCCGTTAGGTGGGATGATTTGTTAATGGGCTGATAGGTATATAGAGGGATGTCACAGGGGTAAGCAATAGTGGTACATAGACCACATGGATAGGAAGAGGAGGAGTTACAATGGGCACCACCTATTATTATATTGGGTGGTCCTCCAATATCCAGGATCCATTGTCTCATTCACCCATACATGATGCACCGATTTAAAGTCCGAATAGGCATGAGGTGGATGTGATGGAGGTGGATGATTCTATGGGGCCATTATAGATAGTTATGCCACCATAGGTGGATATAGGAGGACCATCTGGGATAGGTGTTACAGGTACAAGGTTCTCAAGGTCGGCAGCAGTGCATCGTGGTTAGCTGATATAGGTGCCAAGTTACAGGCTGGGATTGACATGTTAGAATCATAGGTTCATGTACTTGGGATATGGAGATAGCAGGGTTAGGAGTGAGAGGATTATCTCATTTGAGAGAGATATAGTATTTGAGATGATAACCTAGCATGTTGATAGTGTCGGTGGGTCGGGAGGTAGAATGGAGGGACGCATAGATTTCTCACTTATAGGGGAGTTGAGTTAGATACAATAGGAATTAGAGGGGTTAAGGCATGAGAGAGATGGGCCTTATGACATTGAGATAGGTATCACCATCAAGTGTGATTCTTATAGAGATAAATATGGTCCATTGGATAAAGTGATGGAGGGAGTGAGACACATGGTTTTCGAGGGGAGTAGGACCACCATCACCCCTAGTACTTTCAGGGAGAATGATGGATGGCACCTCCTGAACAATATCATTGTGTCAGTATTAGGTCATGGTAGAGGAGATGAGGTATTATGAGGGTATTGTGGCCCATCAACTGCTAGAGGCACGATGTTATGCAGAGCATCTAACCGAGAGGATATTGAGACATAGCCGATGGCCTCAAGCATTACTATTAGTGTATTACATCCGAGACGGATGGGGCAGGTGATGATTCTAGTAGAGCTCAAAATAGTGATGAGCACATCATATGTGGGTGATGGAGTCGATTATATTTGTATTGTATCATATGTATTTTATTGGACATTTGATGATGACTGAGATGGTCACATTTTTATGTATATGTATTGATGACACATGATGTATTATTTTTTTTATGAGGTACATGATGAGTTATGATGATGTAGTATTTTTTCATTTTGTATTGATGATATTGATGATATTGATGATGACATGAGTTGATGTGGTTATGATTTATGAGTTTAGATGTGATTGTTATGATGATGATGTTGATGAGATGATGTTATTTTATTTTGTGTTTGATGATATATGATGATGGTACATGGTGATGATGTCATAGATGAGATGATGATTATTTACTTTATTTTTGTTGTTATGATGATGGTATTGTAGTTTTTATGATGATGGTGACATATAGTATTTTGTTTGATTTACTTACATGTGTAATGTTTGATACATATATATATATATATATATATATATATATAGATGATGTATGATGAATTATTTGATGATAATTTGTAATATTGATGTATAAATGATGTGGTTGATGATGTTTATGATGATGATGTATTGATGATGTTGTTGGTGATGATGTGGATAGTTATTTTTTATAGGATTTTGTTGGTGATGTGTTGGATGTGATTTATTTTAGGTGGTGTGATGATTTGATAATGTTAGATAATGATATGATGATCATGGGATATGGATTGATGATGATGATGATGTTTTAGATTTGTAGGTATTTTTAGATGATTAGATGTGATAATGTTTATTTATGATTATGGTTTATATGGTGAAGTGTGATGTTTAGATGGATGGATTGCATGGTTTACTATGAGATGTACTATTATGTGTATTGTAGTTTTGTGTTATTTTATTTGGTTATGTGGATGATGTGATGATTTTATTTACATATGGTAAATGTGATGGATTAAGTAAAGAAAAGTGAAAATGAAATTTGAATTGTACAAATATTTACAACATAACCATTACGTGAAACAAAGTTAAATAGAGAGAAAAGGAAATTTACTGTGAAAGGAAATGATTGTGAGATATCAGGTGGATGGGGGGTTGGGGAGATAAATGAAGGCCTTAAGATCTTACAAGGGTTGCATTTCTCGATATTTGACTTAGATTCTACTTAATACTGTAGTTCCCAAAATGTGACCATATATAATGTGACCTTAGCTAGGATCATAATAGTGTTCCTAGTCATGATAGATCCATTGCTTCATGGTGAGGATCAGAAGAAGTCTAGATTTAGGAGTGTAGGATGTGGATAGGGATGAAAATATGAGTAGGAATGAAGGGGTTTGTGCCCAGTGTGTTGAGTGCATTTGTAGGGTACTAGTGGACATAGGATCTGATTTTACCATAACTTCGGGAACTAGTTTTCACCATGGTACTTGCCTAAGGTACCACCGAAGTGGTTTTCACCATTGGATAGATTATTTTTTTTATTTTTTTATTTTTATTTTGTATTTTTATTTTGAGTGGTGGGAACTTAGGCATAGAAGCGCTTAAGATGCATGATGTTCATGGGCTTGTCTAACTCATACCCATCTTGAGTAGCAAGATTATAAGCACCCGAGATGAACTTGGCGATGATGATGTAAGGTCTGAGCCAATTTGGTTCAAAATTTCCTTTCTTTTCACAATCAACATTAGTATTATGTTGGTTCTCCTTGAGGACTAGGTCACCAACTTCAAATTTATGAGTTTTGATGCACTTGTTGTAGTCTTTGCAAAGCGATTTTGGTAAGCTTTGAGGTTTTCCAAGGCGTGAAGGTGTTTCTCATCTACATGCTCAAGCTCTTGTAGGAAATGAAATTGATAGTATTCATCATCAATGAGGTGTTGGAGAGAAATGTGAAGGGAAGGGAGCTTGATCTCAACAGGAAAGATTGCTTCAGTGCTAAAAATGAGAGAGTATGGAGTGGAGCTAGTGGAGGTGGATGGATGTGTGATAGGCCCACAAGGTGGATATATAATTTATGTATTCTAATCTCATCTTGCTTGACTTACAATTTTACAAGGATGTGCTTTAATGTTTTATTAGATGCTTTAGATTGGCCATTCCTTGGGGTAATATGGGGTGGAGAATTTGAGCTTGATGTGGAAATGGTCACAAAGCTCATAGACTTCTTAATTTTTGAAGGATTTTCCATTTTCGTGATGAGGGTAGATGGAATACCATAGAGAAAATGATGTGATTAAGGATGAACTTAGATATTTGTTTTCGGTAACATAGGTAAGTGGGATGGATTCTGACCCATTTAGTGAAGTATTATGTGGTAGTAATGATAAATTTGTGACTATGGATGAAGTGGGATTTAGCTTTCCCATGAGATCGAGACCCCAAGTGGAAAAGGGCCATGTAGTAGTAATGGGTTACAAAGCTTGGGATGGCGCATGGATAAGGTCAACATGTTTTTGACATGGGACACATTTATGGATGTACAAACATGCATCTTTCTCCATGGTAGGCTAGTAGTAGCCGGTTTGTAAAAGTTTTTAAGCAAGTACCACACCACTAGTGTGAGCACCAAAAATGCCATTGTGAACTTCCTTAAGTGCTAATTTGGCCTCTTGGGAATTAAGGCATCGCAACAAAGTTCCGTCAAATCTTCTACGATAAAGGGTGTCGCCAAGGATGGTGAAGCGAGAGGCACATTGGATGAAGGATTTATGATGATTGTTAGGAGGAGGTTGGGTGGAAGGGTGTGGTTGTGGAGGTAGGTGTAGATGTCATGGTACCATGGGAGTTAGGGACTAATAATCTCACATACCATCTTAGATTCGGGGACATCATATATGCCGACGCCATGAGGTTTCTCAACCAAAAACTATGAATTAGGGGCATCTAAAGGCATGTCGAGTAGAGAACCAATGGTTTTCATTACATCTACTGATTTTTTATTTTTTCTGGGGACCTGTTTGAATAATTGTGTTGAAGTAAGCCTTGAAACTATCCACCATTCATTTGTAAGGAACTAATTTTTCATCTTTGGTAGAATATTCATCATTAACTTGTTTAATTATTAGTTGTATGAGTCACCAAAGACATTGAGAGTTTTGATGTTCCATTAGATGGTCATTCTTAATCCAAATATGAGTGCCTCGTATTTAGTTATTATTGGTGTAAGGAAAAGTGAGCCAAAAGGCCTTGGGGATCAGATCTCCTTGGGGTGTAATAAAGAGAATGCCTAATCTTGAGCCATGATGTGTAAAGATCCATCAAAGTATAATGTCCATGTGTATGATTCTTCAATGGTGAATATAGATTCATCTAGGAACCATGTATTTAGTGGCGTGGAATCAGAAACTAGAGCTTCTAATAGTACTTGTCCTTTGATATCCTTTTGATTAACATATTTGATGTCAAACTCACTCAAGAGCATGATCCATTTTTCCATGCATCCAATTAAAGCCATTTTGGATAGTAGATATTTTAGTGGATCTACCTTGGCTATGAGCTTGATAGTATTGTTAAGCATATAATGTACCATAAATTTTGAGAATAAAAAGACAATGGAAAGACATTATTTTTCCATAGGAGAGTAATTGAGCTCATAGGAAAACTAGTGTTCAATTGAGATAATAAATGGCCTATTATTTTACATGGTCATCATGTTGTGCTAAGAGAGCTCCTAAGGCATGTTGAGTAGATGAAATGTATAGGAGGAGAGGAATTCCTAGAGTAGGAGGCACTAGGATTGGAGGATGCATTAAATATTCCTTGAGTTTGTCAAAAGAGGCTTGACATTCTTCGTTCCAATGGAATATTGTTCCCTTTTGAGAAAATGATGAAATGGATGGAACTTATCAATGAGATGTGCTATGAATCTTCTGATGGCTTGGATTTTTTACCCTGTAGGATTCTTAGTTATTTTAGATTTGTAGGTGGAGGAATTTCAACCACATCTTTAACTTTGTCTAGGTCAATTTTGATTCTACAGCATGAGACAATAAAACCAAGTAGCTTGCTAGATGTAACACCGAAAACACATTTCTTGGGATTAAGCTAAACTTTGTATTCTCAAATTTGTTCAAAGATGCGGCGAAGAACCATGGGATGTTATTCTCTAGTCTTGGATTTTCCCAAGATATCATCAACATAATCTCAACAATGTCATGTATCATATCATGGAATATGACAATCATGACATGTTGGTAAGTGGCTCCAACATTTTTAAGGCCAAAGGGAATGACTTGCTAACAAAATGTGCCCTATGCTATGGTGAACGAAATATTATGTTGATTTTCTTAAGATATTTGGATTTTATTATATTAGGATAAACCTTCCATAAGGGATAAATTCCATGCCCAATTTGTAGAGTCTACAATCATGTCGATATTTGGTAAGGAAAAATCATCTTTTGGGAAAGCCTTGTTAATGTCGTGGAAGTTTGTACAAATACGGATGCCCCCAGTATTTTTTACCTACTAGGACAATGTTAGAGATCTAATCAAAATAATTGATGGGCCGGATGAAACCTGACGTTCGAGTAGCTTCTATAATTATTCTTTGAAAAGAAGGAAACCTTTGGATGCATCTTGCATAGTTTTTTCTTAATTGGATTTGCATCTTTACACACCACAAGATTATGAACCACTAGAGATGGATCAAGACCAAGAATATCCACATAAGACCATGCAAATACATTTGATAATTCCTTTAGAGTGTTGTAAAGGTGGTTTGTTCTTCTATTGATAAGGATGCCCCCAATTTAAGGATATTGGGGTCTTCTTCAGTGTCAATGTTAATGTCGATAGTTTCCTCAATTAATGATGTTGATCCATCCTGTAGCATTTTAAGAGTTGGAATAAGTTGATTCTATGACCAGATCTTGTTTGGGATTTGGGAAATCTTGGAAGAATTATATGAGGGATCCTCCTTGTTGAGATGAAAGAGGAGTTAGGATGAGGATATTGGATTGGGATAAAATGGAAAGAGTAGACTCCTATTTTCCAAACTAGGCATCAACATTTAAACATACTTGGAAACCTTTCTTATGATCAGTAGGTATATTTTGTTAATTTCCCATGAACTCAATAATACCCTCATCATTTTGAAATGTATCAAAAGATATATGTTCAGATTTTTGGTCCCACTAGATAAGTTCCGGGTAAATGAGAGTGACATTGAAGACAAGAAGAATACAATGATATCATGAAAAATATTGGTGGTGGTGAGGTATTTGTATTATCTATAGAAAAATTTGTTTCGATGGTGTGTATGGCCTCTAAAGCCATTTTGGTCCTATCACTATGGTCATCATGGGCACTCTCACCGGTGTGAATGATACTATGAGTCATGCCATCAAGATTGGGGATGATAATAAGAGGTTTGGGGATGACTTTTTTGTTGTAACCTAGTCCTCATAAAGAATAACCCATGTGATTCATCCTTTGCTTAGGGATTGAATATTTTTGTTTGAGTAGAAAGATGATATAGAGTTATCGATGAGCCATGTGGTGTAGGATTTTAAGGTACTCATCAGCAAGATACCCAAAATGAATAAAAGTGGAAGATCCTAATGATTATTTTTCCCTATGTACTTGACATATGTCAGGCCTTCCACGTTGTTTAGGTGATAGTGGTAGTTGTTTGATGTTGAAATTTTTATATTCTCCACACCCTATGTATTTTAATGAGAAAGGAGTAGGTAGAAGATGAGAAGATATGGATGGAGTGGGTAGAGAGAGGGCAGATGATGATGAGGTGTTATGTGATGTGGATGGAAGGCTGTCAAGTGAAACGTAGGGAGTAGTGGATGATGATGGAGATGGGATTGTGATGGCACAATTTTGGTGATAGGATAATATGGTTCCGATAACCTTGTGTTTCGAGTGCTTGGAAATATTAGAAGGGTTGAGGGTCACCATGGATGGTGACCTCTATGCCGACATACTCAAATTTGAGACACTAATGTAACGTAGATGGTATGGCATGAATTTCATCAATCCATGGTCGACCAAGCAATAGATTATATGGGAACTGAATGTCCACGATGTGTACTAGGGTGGGGAGAGTGACAAAACCTACATTGATAGGAAGATATAAGGTGCCCCATGGATTTTCAACTCCAGTATTAGCATATTCTTTAATGGTAATTATATCTTGTCTTATATCCAATTCATTATACCCTAATCATTAGATGAGAGATAAGGTACAAAGGTTAATTCTATATCTATTTTCCACTAGTACTCTTTTGAAGTGAGTATGTTTGATATGGACCTCAATATATCAATGAAGATTGTATGTCAGGCCGTGTAGTGGTAAGTCTTGTTGAGTGAAGGTCAGAAGAAATGTTAGATGGGGGTAAAGATGGAAATAAGGGCTTGGAATTGCATGGGATCGATGTCATTTGGGACACACATTTATTAAAGGGCATGATAAAGGATATATTTTTGTACAAAGGATGTTTTGAGAAGATCCATAATGGATATTTGTGTGGGGGTCTTCTCAAGTTGTTCAATGATGTTGTACTAGGCTTGTGGTGGTGGATTCGAGGAGGATGGAGAAGCTCCTTGGACCACTACACGGATCCTTGGAGTCAGTAAGTGTACATTGAGGGTTTTGTAAAGGGCCTTTGACTTTAATAGTGGCTACTTGATGTGGGGAGTGGTGGATGTGGCCAACAAGAGATTCATACTGGAATGGTATACACCGATAGTTGATGTGGTTATATTGGTGGGTGGATGACTCATGGTTTTTTCCATACTTTTCTTGACCTTGATTTGAAGCATCGATATAACCATGATTACGGAGTGGGTTATGATAGATCCCAAGCTTTAAATTTTTAGAGGAAAAAGATACATTGTCCTTGATTTCAATTTCACCTCAATCGAATATTGGATATAATGTTTGAGTTTCACACACCTATTGGTAGTTTGACCCTTGATTTTATGAATTTTTCTGTACTCTTTTTTCTTGAACCATGAGGGTTTGGGTCGGACTCATTAATTGGATGAGTTTGGGGAAAAACAAACATATTAGAAACAAATGTTTTTATTAAGGATTTCTTTGATAGACTCACAAGGGGTTTATGTTCTTTATTTTGGGTCTTGGATGGACCGAGGTTGACCTTTAGGGATGGATGTAGTAGCGGCTTTGTGGACATGTTGGACATGTTTGGTTTCCATTACTCCATCGCTGATGAAATTTTTATTCTTATTGAAGTATTTGGGATTCTCGGATGTGGAAGGTTAAGTAGATTGATTGTAATTATCATGGGAATATAGCTTAATGAGGCCTTTGGCAACAAGGGATTTTTCAATTTGCATTCCATTCTCTATGATGTCATCGAAGGTATTAGCACAATGCTGAATGTGGACTGGATATTGCAAAGAAAATGGTGACCAATTATTTTTTAAGGATAAGCCATGGAATGTGACAGATAAGGGCTCTCAATATTTGTAAGAAGGATGAGAAGCCTTCACCATTACATTGTTTAGCATTACATAGATCTATAATGGTGACATCGTGTTCCACATTATAGGAGAATTATTTGAAAAAAATTAGTCAAGTCACTTAATGTAGTAACATAACCCTTTAGAAAACAAAGGAACCATTCAAGTGCAAGACCGCCTAGACTTCTCGAGAAAAGTATTAATAGGTAGGATTCTTCGTAGGCTACTTATTGACATAATATACAAAACTCCTTGACATGGTTAATGGGATCACATTTTCCTTTTATTTATCAAATTTAGGTGGTTCAAAGTATGGTGGAAAAGGGACCCATAGGATATCGGATTCAAATGGATAGGGAAAAAATTCCTCAAATTTGTATTGTCATCCATGTTTTCCAAGTTGCAACCCCTAAAGCATTTCCTTCATAGACTTTATTTCTTGCTCCAAGGTAGGTTCTTGAGGACCAGTGGGTGGTGGATTGAAGTTGGGTTACTGGGAATGTTATGATCCATGGTCATTTGATGGATATGGGCCTAGTTTTTGAGGATAATTGAGAAATATGGTTACTCATTTGTTGCAGTTGAGAAAATATGACTTCCTTTGATATATGTGGATTAGTGGTGTTATATTTTATGTCCCATCCATATGAAGTGAAAAGTTTATTTAGATTATGATGATGTGGGGATGGTGGTTGTTGTCCAATGCAGTCACTTTCATCGTGGAGGAGACTATGAAGTTGGTCATGAGTATAATCAGGAGGAAGTTTTGGTCCCATATGATATAATTGAAATAAAAGAGAATATTTATTTGTATCAACAAATTTATATAGAATTTATTGTCTTATTCCTCCCATGAAATATGTATTTGAATCATCATCACTACTGGTATTGACCATTGTTTCCTCATCTTCTCCTCGAGTGTGGTTTTCTTCTACATTGGCATCGTAATAGTTATGATTAAATATGTCATGCCCTATTTCTCAACAATTGTTTTCATCATCATTTCCTGATTGGGATTGAGTAGTCATTATCCTAGGCATCCTTAAACTCTAGTGTGTTTAGATGTACAAATGAGATGAGGGTGTGTTAAATTGATGAGAGATGTGTAGATGAGGAAAAGTTAAGATTTCTTATTTGAATGATGTATAATCTCAATAATTGAACCCTATTTGTAGGATGGAATAATTTGAGGAGGTATTAAGGAGATGAAAGAAGGATTTTCCTTAGTATCAGAGGGCTTAGGATGTTCCTTGATGTAGGGTCTTAGAGGAATATGATATGTGGTAAGGATGTTTTATCCATACGTAAGGTGTCTATTAGTAAGATTAGATTGGTCATGTCAACAATAAATTGTAGGTGGAGTGTTTGGATATGAAAACGTGTGTATAGAATTGAGCGGAGATGTAAGGATGTGGTGAGGTTTTTGATGAAAAGAGGTACACGATACGATAGATTTTAGGGTCTTATAGGCCTAGGTTAGTGTTGAGATACCAATAGGTAATGTTAAATTATATAAGGAGGGAGTTTTGTGATGATGAGAGGGGATATTGTTTAGATTGGGTAAGGTGGTATGAAATAGCTTACGTGGATTAGGATGGGGGATGTGTAGGAGGTTTTTGATTTTTTTATGAAATGGGGAGGGATGTTTATAAATGTCCTTTTGTAGCTTTTAAATTTTATTGATGAGGTGGAAAGGTTTATTAGTTATTTGATTTTTATTAATAGGGTGATGTAAAGGGGGTGAATGAAGATATATTAATAAAGGATAATTGGCTAGTGGTCGAAGTTTTGGTTATTATGAATTTTATTGATTAGGTGGAAAGGTTTGTTAATTATTTGGATTTGTATTTATAGGATGATGTGAAAAGTGTGAGTAATGGTAGGTGGGTGATGATTGAAAAATATGGTCGAAAGTATATGGTAAATGATGTGTGGTCAAAATCAAGGTCAAGGGTTATAGTCAAAATGGATGGATGATAGGTGTATGGTTTAATTAGAAGGATTAGTGTGAGGGTTATACATTGGTTTTGACAAAAACTCAAATAAGTACAATCATGCAATCACAATCCTAGCTAGTCAAGTGGGATTGCAATCGAACTATAGCTCACTTTTAATACCACACACTGATGGTGGTGCCATAATTGGATCTCCACCTATGTGCCAATGTGGGGTAGAATAGTGAGTAATATTGAGAAGTATAACCTCGTTTCACTATAGTTCAATATGCACCAATAGGTTGCCTACTCTCACTTAAAAGAGATCACTAGGGAGTCCCCGATATACCTTACGGTACATGGGGCCCAAGTCTGTGTTGTAAGGATTTTTTAGAATCCTAGGTATTAGGACATGCAATCCCATCACTTCACGCTACTCTTAAAACAAGAAAGAACTTAAACAATAATGACAACTATCTAACAAATTAAAAACCCCGATGGAACACGGGGGTGTGTCGTGCGTGGAGGAGAAGCCTATGATCATGTGGCCCCTATGACTACGGTAAGTGCGTGGATTTCAATTCCATGTCATGTTACCCTTTAAGAAAAAGGAAAGGAAGACTAACCACTTTTGATCCTCAATATTGTACAAGGACACGAGAGGAGAATATACACGGTGTCACCTTTGGGATAAAAATAGGAAATAACACATAATTAAAAAATATGATAAACACAATATGAAAATAGAAATTAATAATAAAATTTATATAATGGGGCCTTCAGAAAGAGGTCTTACAAAATAAAGGATTAGTAGTTTGTTGTTTATACCCTAATATTCTTGGACCGCTTGAGCTGCAAAAAAAAGATGGTTAGTAGTTTAGTTTTTAATTTAATCAAGATCATGCAACCACAAACGTTAGGAAAAAAATGAGTATTAAAATGGGCAGAGTTTCCCCCTATCCCTGTAATATTTCTATAAAAATAAAATGTAAAACCCTGTTCAACACCACCAAAACACCAACATGTGATTAGATTGATTACTACAAACGTAAAATTGCACTAAAAAAAGGAATTAATTGCAAAAGAGAAAAGATGATACTTTAAGTCAAAGGATTCCAAGTAAAAAAAAAAGGTGCTACTACAGAGAAAAGGTGCTAAAATATCGAAAAACACTAAAACAAAAAGCATAGGTGCTAAACAATTAACAAAGGCATTAAAATATCAGCAAAGGTGCCAAAACAAAAATGACAATGCTAGTAAATTTTATTTTTAAATACTAAGCATAAGCACTAAATTACAAACAATGGCACCAAAAAGATAGACAAAGGTGTTGATCCCGCACAAGATAAAATCAGAAAACAAAGGCACTAAAGTATGCCACAAAGGCACCACGAGTTTGAAAAATGTGTAAAAGTATAACCCCGCAACCACGAAGTTAGTATAACGTGAAAAGTACCATTTCAAGTAAAAGGTGCCACTTCTTTTGCATAAGCTTTGAATGACAGGGCATAGGCTCCAATACGAAAAATTGTCACAAAATTTTAATTTTTAAGTGTAAACTAAAATGATTTTTTTTTCAAATTTGAGCAAATTATTTTAAATATGAAATTTTACTAGAAACAACAAATATTTTTGGGTAAACCCCATGGTGAGTGTCAAAATGTAGAAAAAATGATGTTAGTTGTAAATTCAAACCAAGAACTAAACCAAACTAGTTCCTAATCTAACACACCTATTATCTACCTCTGATTGAGTAGGATAAAAGGGAGGAAAGAGTGTTATACTTGTACTTACCTACAAGCTCCAATGCTCTTCCCTTGTTTCTTTGGATGTGCTCAAGATAGTTGTTGTAATGCTTCAGATTTGTGGGATGAGTTGGACAACACCTCCCCTTATTGAATGATGATTTTTCTTGATGGAATTCTTGAAGATTAAGATCTTTTCTTAAAAGTATTTTGGCAGCATATACATGCAATTTCATAATTTTGGTGCCATGAAGGGTGGCACTCCTATGTATAGGCAGAGGAAGGAAGAATGGATGGTTGAGATCTTTCCATGTAGATGGTAGATCAATGGTGGAGAATTGGTGAGAAGGAGAAAGATCTAAAATTGGAGAATTATAGAAAATAGAAGAAGCCTCCATTGAATTTTAATTCAATGGAGGGATGGAAATATATTTAAATTTTTAAGTATGGAGGAGGGAAATTTGGAGACTCTTCTAGAAATAGAAGCCTCTAGATTTAGAGGATTTGTTTAGCTTAGGATTAGGTGAGATTAAATTTGATTAGTGGAGTGATTAGATGGAGAAGCTAGGTGTAGGGTAGGTGGGTAGGTGAGTAGGAATTTTTAATTCTTAGAAATTGATAATAGAGATTAGTTAATGGGATAATGAGATATTAATGATGTATTAATATGATTAAGGATGAGATGGGATTATTGGGTGAATAATGAGAATTATTGAGGTATGATAATTAGGGATAATAATAATTAATCTCATGATTAATTATTATATGGTTAGTGATGGGGATTAATAATGTATAATAAGTATGTTATTTGCTAAATGAGCATGTCGACATTTTACATGTTTATAAATATATTAAGTTCAATAAAATTTTACTTCATTCCAAAAAATAAGTATTTTGTAATTGGAAAAAAATAATATTTAACTATTTAGGATGTCCTTTTATTATTCATTTCCCTTCCCCTTTCGATTGTCACCACCGTCATCACTATCACCACCACCGCAACCACCGCAACTTCAAATGCTACTACTAGGCACAACCTAGAGAGATTGCATAGTGATGGCCATATTTTCAAGCAAGATCATCATCATGCTATGAAGATTTCAAATTTCCTTATTCATAGACAAGTCATACCAAAATTATATCATCATGGTAGACTTTTTGTCTCCACTCCAATCAAGTGGTGGATAAATGTCCCCATCACAATAATATATTCCTTTCATGCCCTAGGATAAGTAATTGTGTCCTCCTACCAAAAGTATGTAATATATAAATGGTGTTTTTATTTGGTACTACCACTAGCATGGTTGGCATCACTAATGTCTCTACAACCTCAATTGACATCCTTGGTATTATCTCTTCACTTGTCCTCCTAGTGATTTTCCCATATAACATATTAGTCATGATAGTAGTGCCAATGTCAATCACTCTCTCAACATCACTTGTCTTCATGGCCATGACCTATATCCATAACTAGAAGTATTTGGTGTTTCAACCTTCGAGTTGTGAGTGGTGAGTGAATGATATGAGGGACTCGTTTTCATCTTATATATATAATTCACAAGGAATGAATGTTAAATTAGTTTTTATTTCAAGTTAGGTGTGATATTGATAGTCATAGTTTCACATGCCTTGAATAATCATCTCAAGTTATGAAATTTAAGGTATCACACCCTTTAAATCCTCTATTATAAAATGGCAACGATAACCCCAAAATACTATAATAGATATGGTAATGAATCTACTAAATTCATACTACGTGAGATATCGCATTAGAATATGATTATTGGTTATATTCTTGATTGATCATGGGTTTTATAGAATGATCGTGAGATAGTATCGAATGATTCATGAGTCACCCGCAAGTATCATCTTGTATGTTCAATTTATTGTGCACTATCCTCGACCGATCATATATATCCTCAACTCATTATGTGTTATCCTCGACAAACACCGTCAAATGCATGAAATATTTCCTCGATGTACTTGTGGGGATCCTAGAGTTGTTGTGGGTTATCCTAGAGCTTTGGGAAAAACTAGAATTATTGGGTGATTATTACAAGATGTAGATAAATTAGGCATATAGAAAGACACTAGAAATATGATAAAGGTTCCAAAAGGGTGATAAAGAGGTAGTTCAAAAATTTAGTAACTCAATAGGCACTTCTTACTTCTAGATAACCATGCAATACTTAAAAATGGTTAAATATTTGGTGTAATTTATGTGAATACACAAAATAATTGATTTAATGAAAATTGTCAATTTTCCTCTCCACATTGGTCTTCAGATTTCACTATGTGGGCATATAAAAATTATGAGATAGGATACTATCTAAATTAAAGTGACCATATGTTATTTTCACACTTTTCACTTAAGTAAAAATCAGTAAATAAAACAATTCACATCACCTATTTAGGCAATAAAATGTTGACACAAAGTTATTTCCAAAAAAGTGACTTTATTCCCAAGTAATTGGACATATTAATTTTATTTACATGTAAACATACATAATTTTAAGCCCTTTAAAATATACTTTCTATTTAATTCAAATTATCGAATAAAAATCAACATTTAAAAAGACAAACTATTATAGGTTTTTTATTTAAAATTATATGATACTTAGGTGGTATCATGTATCCCTTAACTTATGATTCATGGTCAATGGTTTTAAATGATGAAGATTTAAGAACTAGTTTGGAAGTAAAAATTAAGTATTTGAGGTAACCTCTTAGGATTAGATAAGGAGCTCAAATAATCATATTTCTATTTATATGCTTTTTTTAGGTAATGAAGGCATAAAATAGTCTAAAATATTGACTATGGAAAGTAAGCATGACTATGTGAGAAATATTATTCCCTGGCATGGATAAATTTACATTCCTTAGCTTGTATTACTAGAATAGGTGGAATAAGGCAAAATGTCAAGTCTTCTTTAGTAATGGAAAGGGAAAACTTATATATGTAGAGAGGCCTTGGTCATTTGGATGCACCCACTACCTTGTGGAAAGGTGTGGTAAGTCAATGATGTTAAGAATGTCACTATGTAACTCCAAGTGCTCCCACACCCCATGACCCCACTTAACATCAATATGATCATAGTGATATGTTTCTCCTTCGAATTCAAACTTTTTAT
The DNA here is from genome assembly GCA_018340775.1 of Taxus wallichiana var. yunnanensis. Classification (NCBI taxonomy): domain Eukaryota; kingdom Viridiplantae; phylum Streptophyta; class Pinopsida; order Cupressales; family Taxaceae; genus Taxus; species Taxus wallichiana. Next base: position 404,114,373 of record CM031244.1, on the reverse strand, counting down.
GAACCATAATCAACGGTAACAAATGGAGATGCTACCATTTACACCATTTCAATAATGAAAAACTAATTATTCTAGTCATGGGCATTGGAGGACACTACAATTTGGTAACATCATGCTTTATTAATTGGGAGAGTGTTAGCATCAATGAAAATAAAAAATAGATTTGTTATTGGGTGAATTAGTTAGTGTAAAGTTTGCAAAAAGTAAGATATAATCCCTTTGAGGTAATGTGTCATGTTTATCATTCCTTTTGATGATTTATGTTGCTTATTTATTTCTAAACACATACTTATCTTCCACTTTATGTACACACTAACCCGTATGTAAACTCTATTTCTATGATTCTAAATTTCGATCATTTTGTTTTTACATTTTTTCATGTAAGTTAGAATGATTTAACAAATGGATGGATGAAATGATTTTTTTAATGATAAAAATATTATTTACTAATTGAATGAATAATTGAATAATTTATGTATATGGAAAGAGGTTACAAAAAAATCCTTACAAAGAAGGAAACATATAAGAAAACATCAACACCAATAGAATTTTAAAAAAAATCGTCGGTTAGATAAATCTGATTTCTATAGTTACATGTTGTATAATATTAACTATTTAAGCGTCATCGCGTAATCATGGTGATGTCCTCAATCGATCATGTAGGGTTTGGGAATAATTATGGGATATTCATGAATGGCCATTACCAATTTCCCTCTCCATGCGAAGTCTTCATATTTCAATTTTTAGGCATATCTAAATTAAATTGACAATGTTTCACTTCCACGCTTAAAAAAATAGCCAATAAAATAGGTCACATAAAGTAATTAGCCAATAAAATTGTGACATGTAGGTATCCCCTCATTTTAAGACTCACAATGTGTACTTTGCAACATAATTCAAATTCTTAAAAGAAAATAAACATAGTAAAAAAACATAATCTATTAAAAGTTTTTTAAAAACAATTATATGATACTTAGGTGGCTGCATGCACCCATTAAATGAGGGTTTATGGTCATTGGCTCCCCTCCCTCACTCAAGGATGAATCACCTTAATGTTGGCCTTGACATTGTGAGCTATCAATTTTGAATTTGGCGATTCGAGAGTTGTCAAAAATAAAGTATCGGAGGTAGATTTTAATATCTCTTACCTTTTTGTAAGATCAAGGTGGAAACCACACAAAATACCTACCTCGACCTTTCAAGACTATATAAAGAACTCAAATAATCATATCTCTATCTATATGTTTAGATTTCAAGAAATAAAGGCACAAAAAGTCCAAAATATTGAATATGCAAAGAAACAACAAATATGAGAGAAATCACATTCCTTGGCTCGAATTAATTCGTGTTCTTTAGCCTAAATTATTTAAATAGGTGGAACAGTGGAAATATTTCAACTCTTCTTGAGTCATCGAGAGGGATTTCTTGAAGATCTAGAGAGACATCACTTGTTTGGCTCCACCCATTACCTCCTTCATAACTGCGGTGAGTCACAATGTTGAGGATGTTGTTTGGTCACTCATGTAACTTCCAAATATGTTCTCACACCCCAGAACCAAGTTAAAAAAATAGTTTGATAGATAGTTCCCTCAACCATTACCACATTTGTAGGTTTGAAAAACTCATCAAGCTGGTCATGGGCATTGGGGTAGTGGAATTTGGAATCATTATGCTATATTTTCTTGGAGGGTTAGGGTCACAAAAAAAACTCTATTTTTAGTGAATCAATTAGTACAGAGACTACAAATGGTAAGTGTTAAGCCCTTTGAGGTTTTGTCACTTTTATAATTCTCTTTGATGCTGGAAGATGAATAAATGATGTTATTTTATGTTTCTTATTTCTCGTTACATACATACTTCTCCTCCACTCTACATACACAATGCTCCATTATTAAAATCTATTTCAAAATTTAAAATCCTAATGGATTTTTTTAAAATTAGTTCATGAAAGGTTAATGGATTTACTACCACTAGAGTAATTTACCAATTGAGTAGATGACATGCATTTTTTAAACAATAAAAATATTAGCTACTGATTGGTTGAAAAATTGATTTATTTTTATGTGGGAAAAAGTTATAAAATAAGCCTTATAAATAAGGCAATAGTCGAGAAAACATCAACACTAATAAAAATTAAATTACTAGTTAGGAAAGAATGATTGCTGCAGGTACATACTATATAACAATGACTATTTGAAGGATAAAAATGTGAAGTGTCATTTTGTTGGTTTAGAAATGTTAGGTACATTGTCTCACATAACTTCTATATTTACCTCTCCCATTCTTGATCACGTTGTTATTTTATGCATTCTTGGGCCTCCTTCAATGCTATGAATCCACCCTCATCTATAAGTTCCAAGCATGTTATTTTCTATAAATAAACTCTAGTACAATATTCATAATTATTATGACCCTCCTATGAAACCATATTGTTATTACAAATATTTTTGTATAAATTATTGCATGTAACTAAAAACTTTATCCATGTTCTAGTCAATAGTGGTGGTGAGAAATTCATCTTATTCACATTCATACTGTATGGAGGGTGATGTATTTTGGAATGTCATGTGGTTTTTAGGGTTATTAATAAATTGATTGCACATAAATTCATGCATATCTCATTCCCTCATAGGATATAACCCATTTTGTATTATGTTGTCTCATTCAAGATCCACATCCTTTAGTATTTTTTATAGATATGATCAACTATCTTCAAATTCACCGAATCTCTTATATATCATTGTGGTACTATTTTATATTAAAACCAACTACCCTATAGAAATACTTAGGGATACTATATATACAACAAGGAAAAGATCTCATGGCAGTGAAATTCTTGACAATGTAATGTAAAGGAAAGATGGGGTCACATACCGACATGTACTCACTACTAGCTTCAAACATTATTATGTATAAAGAAGATAGAAATGTGCCACCTTAAGTAAAAAATACTTAAATAATAGGGTTTAACATGGGGAATAATGAAATATTATAATAATTTTTACTTTTTTGTTTTTTGTTTTATATTGAACAAAATAGTTACACTTAAAAGATCTTGAAAAAGTTATAAGCTTTCCTAAAAATTTGATGGCTAGAAGTTTATATTGATATTGAATATTCTTGTTCCACCAAATTTAATATTCGTGATATTTATATTTAAGAAAAAGATAAAATCATGTTGTGATGAAGATTATTTCCATTCTAAGTAATGACAAAAATGACATATGTTTTCCAAATGGATTGAATAGAAAGGAATCTCTTATATGAAAGAATGTTGCATGAAGAATCTTGTCTACACAATTAATAGTCAGTTGTTTTTCTTTAAACACTTTTCATAATAATTTAGTGTTTCTATAAAGTTTTTGATGGTTAAGCACCCTTAACATATCTAATGATTCATTAGTGGCTATATAGAAAGACACACCCAAAAAATGAAATTAAGCCACAAACATTGTTGATATTTTTAATTTTTATATGAAAAAATTACAACTTGCCTTAGTCTGGAATTATTTTTGACTTTAGGCTACTATGTCACCCAATGGATACATATCATTAATCTAAATGAAGAACTATTTTTTTAATGAACCCTAACCAATTCTCATCCAAAATTAATTTTCTTTTATTCTCCCTATCATTATATTTAGAGGCCATTATATTATAGTGCAAATGAGTGGATGATTTGTTGTATATGAAAAACACTAGATTATTAACAATTGCATCAGTAAATGGAAAATTAGGTTTCTTGTTAACCTTAAGACCAAAAATATTTGAAATTATCGATTTAGGTATTTTATATTGGAGTATTTGTCATTAATAGTAAATGATATCATAGACTTATATTTTTGTAAGGTTCTAAGTCTCCAATTGTAAGAGAATTTCTTAGATATAGGGGAGAAATAATAATTCGTGAAGGCATAAAACATAACAGGTTCATTTTTATAAGAACCTCATGTTCTTATGTTATTTGATCTAGTTTTGTATTACAATAAAGAGACCTTTCCACCTTCGTTAATGTACTTAGTTCTCTCACATGGCCTTCATATGGAAATTCATAGCATAACATGTATATAAGAATTCATTTGGGAGATTTTCACTACATATTGTTTACGATTTTTATAGGAAATTGGTTGTAAAATAATTCAAATGATAAGTATGCCCATATCCTAAATAATACACCCTAAATGCATCATAGGTGTGGTTGTACTATATGAAAAAATATTACAAGAATCATAATGTTAAATAGTAGAAATAGACATGGACAACAACCAAGAATATGAAAAAGCTTAACATAGTCACTAATGATTCAAAATAGTTATTCGGGTAGGAAAATGATAGGCCAAGATAAGTTGTATTTAACATGGCTAGAAATTGACAAGTATTTAGGTTTTCCTTTTTGATTTTGATTGTAAATGACTAATAGAAATTTGAGGTGACCATAAATAGTTTAGGATGATAAGGATGATAATTTAATACTAATGTATATTTTGAAAACTCACTAAGATATATATATATATATATATATATATATATATATATATATGAGAAAACATAAAACCATTAATATTTATACCAAGAAATTATGAATAAATGTATGGAAAAAATTGTAATTTACAACCACATAACCGAACTAGATATTACCAAATTTTGATTTGATAGGGATCTATGAGTTAAAATTCTATAACTTTAGTAAAAACGTAGAGCTACACTATGCATCATAAAAATATATATAGTCGTGCCTTGATAATCAAGTGTTTTTTATCTTTATAGAGACATAATATTTTGTAGTAGTTTTAATTAATACTATTTTGGTCATTCCAATTCAAACTTATAATAACTCAAATGTTAAAATATTCAAAAAATTATTAACGAGAACTTGAGTTAAAAAATTCAAGATTGACATTTTACATACGTGCACAAACTCATTGTCCTAAGTCCACATTCTCCTTTATTAGTGTCGATATCTATTTAGAATTACTTGGAAAAAGAAAGATTGAAATTATATTGTATCCCTTTTATATGGATACTATTTAACTTCAAAGAAAGTCACACCTATGTTGAGTTACACTCGACTCTCAACTTCCGTTTTGTGTTTTTCTTTCTAACATTAGTGGTAGTAGGTAGATAATCCATCCCATATTGAGTAGAATCTCATTATTTAGGTACCACATGACACTATCCCTGAAAATATAAATATCATCCCTCAACCATTTTGATTTGTGTCCTATGTCCTCTAATGCATCACCTTTCCCTAATGCTCAACTCTCATCATCCCTCAAATTTTGGGATTAAGGGTGATCAAGGGAATTATCCTTATCCTCATCATCCTCATATATAATTAGTGTCCCTTAGTAAGTCACTTTGGTCTTGAAATGTCCAAACTCTATTCTCCACACCAAGCTAGACCGAGTAGTAGTTAACCTACTTTTGTTGGACCAACCCCACATATTTTTACACAAATAAAAATGTGGTATATGTCTATGATTTGGTGCATTTCCATATTCTTGAATGTATCACATGTACTCTATGTGTTATATTATATCATTATTTATAATTATTATGTTTAGAGAGTCACCTTTAGTCTCACTCAACTCTCTTTTGGTAGCTCCATATTCAACCATAAGAGAATAATTTTTCCTATGCACTATTTTCACAACCTCGTCTCCTTTAAAATTTCAAGTGTGAATAGTAACATCACCTAAACATTCCTATCCAAAGAAATGATCCATATCAATTTCTGAATCTATCAATTTTCTTATACTAGCTAGGTTAGTTCAATGGATTTAAGAGGGTATACACAATGTTTATTACTATGACACTTTAAAGATCATCATTGAGATATTTGAAATTATTAACCATATTTTAGGATATATTAATCTTTACCTATTTGAAATTTATAGTGGATTTGTTAGAGTAGGTATTTACCTTAGCTCATGTTCACAAAGGTACTTTGTTTACCTTTGTTGTATTTATCCTTACCCACTTATGTGTGTGGATATTTATTTTATCTTTTTTAGATAAATCGGGAGATATTATCTAGTTGTTAAGTATAGTTCTTTCCTTGATCTATGGTATTGACTAGATCCTTGATGTTTAGTTCTCTCTTAAATCTATGGTCGTGAGTAGTTCTTTGATGACTATTTATTTCCTTGATTATTGCCTTGATCTACGACCTTGAATGGTTCTTATATTGTTATTACTTGCCTATATAAACAAGTCCCATTCTCATTGTATTTAATTGATTTCCATAATAATATATGGTATTGTTGCTCATTTGTTTGCAAAGGTTTTATGTAAACTTATTCTCGCGAATCACTTTCATCTTATAGCTCATTGTGTTTGATTAGCATTTTTGTTATTGGCTTGGTATGATCTAGGTATCGTTCCTTTTATGGTATCAGAGCAGGAGATTGCTATTGACATTCGTTTGTAAGTTTTATTTTACAAATAAATTCTTTGTATATTCATATATTTAGGATTTTGTCGTATTTTGTTGTTGCATGATGTTTTATGTAAAATAGAGGCTTCCATTGGATCCATATGGTGGAAAAACCATAATATCAACTATAAACTTGACCATTTCTGGAGGTAGTCATTTTTGGTTTTTTTGTTGTTGTAGAGAAACACACTAGTTTGCCTCGGGATCCCCGCCAACAAGAAAGGAAGATAGGAAAACATTTTTTGGGTTTTGTTGATTTTATCGAGATCTAATATGGGTTTTTTTGTTCCGTTGTACAATTTTTTGGATAGTGTGGGAGAAGCGATCGAATTCTTTCATTTTTGGCAGGGGTCCATGGTGTTCACAGCACATGTTACTATTAAGTTGTGCAAACACCTCGTAATTGTAAGTTGTGCAAACACCGATTGAAATCATTATCCCCCTGGCCATATGGTATGGTTATAAGAAGGCTTAAATATTGCTTAACTCCAGACCCCTTTCATTTTTTTGTGTGGTGAAGGCAAGAGCTTTTTTTTTTGTTTTAGTGGAAACTAAAATAAATAGCAGAGCATAATATTGAAAAGCTTGTATCTTTTGATCGGTAACTCAGTTTTGAGTGCCATTTTTTGCAAAAGTTCTTATTTTAGTTCTCTTTCCATTGGAAATATTTATTTTGAGAATTTCACTATAATTATAAAGTTCCATATTGTAACATGCACTCATTATAAAGTGCCAAATATGGAGGAGTGTTGTAATCAATTGTGGACGCAATTTCGGCTGAGCCCGACATCCTAAAATTTTGGGAGTTGCATTCTTGTATCTATCATGGATTTTGAGAATGATATTTTTCTCTGAAGTGTGTGGACTTCAAGAGGATATTGTAAAATTTGTGGAAGAAAATAGATCGCTCAAGAAGTGAAATTCTCTTCTACAATCACTCATTCACGATAAGGATACACTAATACACTCCCTGCAACAAAAACTTGCTAGCCTACAACATCACCATCATATTGTGGATAACTATATCCATGCTCCTAGTCCACTTGCGGTTTTTGGTCTTGTACCCACTGACCTTGATATGCCAGTATTTCAGCTTATTATTGCTCTTGATGCTCCTAATCCTATGAGTCTTGTTACCGCATTCTCTTCCACATTTGTGCCTATTACATTAACATATGTTGTGTATCCTACTTCTTCTCATATGCATGGCTCTTTTGAGAAGTATACCACTACATTCAATTCTCGCATGCTCCGTTCTATGGGTTTAATCGGCGGAGGTATATTGGCCGACATTCACAGTGGTATTATTTCCCCTATCCCTAATGTTACGTGGAATTATCGCCATGACATTAGTTTTTGAGTAGATACTTCATTTGGATTACATATTGATAGAGCTCATATTTTTGTTCATTCAAATATTTCTATGGATCATGAGCAACACATGAGTTCTGAACCTTCACTCAAGCTTGAGAAACCTGAGATTTTAGTTGTCAGACATGATCAAACTGACACACATTTTGATGTTCCTTTGCATGCACCCATTGTGCATTTTGCACCAAGTCATATGTAGGCATCTTCTTCATCCATCCGTGTTGATTGGGGTGGGTATCGATCACTCATGGCGGTGATAAAGGCATTTGTTTAGAGGACTCTATAGGTGTGGCTCCTCCATAATTCATCCTCTTTCTCCACTTTCTATACATCCCGCATTGTAATGCTTCTTATTTTGAGCATTTTTCTTTAGTAGGTGTAGTGTATCTCTCTTGTTTGTTGAGAGATTTCGTATCTGTATTTTTGACACTTTTGGCATGTTGACAATATCTCTTGTAGGGGATCTATTCTGGTGAAGTCTAGTGTTATTTTTTCTATGTTTGAGTAGTTGATTTTAGGAAAATCATATAGATTTGTAGCATCCCTCCACCAATTCAATAGTATGGGAGGGTGTGGTGTTGATCCCGCTTCTTCAGGTTTTGTGTCCTTGCCTTGTTACTTTGGCTTTTCTTGGATCGTGACACTGGAGTTTGTGTCCTTTAATTTTTTCTTTGGTTATTGTTCTTAGATCATGGCACACCTATTTTTAGCAGTTGATTAAATTATGTTTGGTGTTTTTTTTTGCACTTTTGACATCACTCTGTTGATAGTCTCCTTCTGTGGAGCTATTATGGTGAAGCCTAGTGTCATTTGTTTTGAGTTTTGTTATGGAGCAGTAGATTTAGACCACAATGCACACCAAACTTCATCAGCATTGTATGATTTTTTTGAGCCGAAATTCTTGGGATGCCTTACAGTGGGTTTTAACTCTCTTTACTTTGTTGTTACTGGTTTTGGGTACGTTGTGGTGTCTCTTTTTCCTAGTTATTGTACATGAGTACCCCATCAGGCCTAGTTATCAAGACTCATAGTTTGGACATGCCACTTCTATTTTGGCCCCTAGCTTCACTTGAGGGGGTGTTAGAGTAGGTATTTACCTTAGCTAATGTTCACCTATGTAATTTATTTACCTTTATTATATTTATCCTCACCCACTTATGTGTGTAGATTATTTCTTTTATCTTATTTAGATATTAGGACATATTATCTAGTTGTTAGGTATAATTATTTCCTTGATCTATGGTATTGATTAGATCCTTAATAACTAGTTCTCTCCTAAATTTATGGTCTTGATTAGTTCTTTGATGACTAGTTATTTCCTTGATTTATGGCTTGATCTATGACCTTGACTAATTCTTAGATTGTTATTATTTGCCTATATAAGCAAGGCCCATTCTCATTTTATTTCATTGAGTTCCATAATAATATATGGTATTGTTTCTCATTTCTTTGCAAATTTTTTATGTAAAGTTATTCTAGCAAATCACTTTCATCTTATTGCTCATGGTGTTTGATTAGCATATGTTTTCTTGGCTTGCTAGATCTGGTTATCATTCCATTTAGGATTGTTGTTTACATTTAGAATATCATCTAAGTGGTGGCTTATTATCATGTAACAAGATAGAGTCACTTACTTCCCCATTCCTAACTTATTGAGAGGTGGTTGCAATGTTTGTCACTTGGTTAACTATTTTACTTAATTTGCCATGTTGGCTCACTTCTAAGATAGCTTTTTTCTAACTTCTATAAAAAAATCTAGAAGAATCCATGATTGATGATATCTATTAAGAATCCCAAGTGTCATGATCACTTCTCCTCAAAAAATGTCTTGTAGAATGTAACATCAATTTGGAAGTTTAAGATTTTTTAAAAAACTCTAACCTCGATTAGGAAACAACTAAACTAGATAGTAGTTTACAAAATGTACCCTTAATTTGGATTTCCTAGAAATGTTTGAAGATTTTACCCTCAAATAGGATCTAATTAACAATATATATGAATGAAAATGTGTAGAAAACCCTACATTTAGTGGGGTTCCCTTAATTGGGATTGGTGGTTCTGTTTACTTTTCTCAACCTGCAATTGTGGGGATCCTACATGCAATCTTGGGAATCCCGCATGAAATCTTGGGAATCCCATATATATTCATGGTGACTTACGAGGAATGTGGTAGATTACATAAACTACCAAATTTGAAAATTTGGCTAAGTCGGAGTAGTGTGTCCGAGAATCAAAGCAGACCAACTATGAAGATAGGGTCTAGTATAAAAATGCGTGGCAACACACAAATTTTTGACAAGAGATGAATGATGGATCCATGAACATAATTCTATATAGACTCAACCATGGGTGCACAAATATTTTAATGAGGAAAGAAAAGTGTGCATGGAGAAACATTTGAAAGTATAAAACACCAAAATGGTAGTACACAAGGGATACCAACTTAATTGTGATGCGACATTCTAGATGGATTTCTCTCAATTACCATGCACTACGAAGTTAGACGTCATTAATGAAAATAATTTTGAATTTGGGTTTGAGTGGGATTGTGAGAAGATTATGGAATTTTTTTTTTTTAAAAATATGAGTAGGAAAACTTTCCTATAAATACCTTCCTGTAACCTTGTTTAGGAGAATTTTGGGAGACTTTTTAGAAACTTTAGAGAGTAAATACCTTAGGTGTCATCTCCCCAAAACTTTAGAGGTTATAATTCCCATTGTATGTGAGTATTTTGTAGATTTTGTATGGCTTCCTAAGAATATAATCTAAGGTCATAAGGTGATTTTCTTTCTATTTACTTTGCAAGCATCTCAAGGTTGTTTCAATATGATGACTGACATAAAACTATATTAAAGTGAGATTTCATACCTTGAAGTTAGGATTGGAAGGTGAATGATTAGTAGAATGCTGAATGAGATAAAACTAAGGAGGAATGAAGATTCTTCCAAGAAGATCAGTCAATGTGAGAACAACTAACATAACAAATGTAGCGATCATTGGAGGACTAGAGAAAGTGATGACAGAGCTAAGGGGTGTGAGAAATAGAATATAAGTGGTTAGAGGAAGAAAGACAAAGGATTCATGGCATCAAATACACAAAGTGATGATGAAGGTGAAACAATAAGGAGAAATACACATAATGCAAAAAGATTATAAGGATGTGCAAGTAGAGTTGAAGCCATAGATGCGGGAGAATCACGATTATTACAAGCAATTTCTAAAATGGATCATGGAATAAGAATGGATACGCCTTCATTTTCTATAAGGTTAGAACAGAAACATTTATAGATTGGTCAAAAAGTATGGAGGAATACTCTAAGTTTGAAGAAATCACCAAACCATAGTGCACCAGAGTAGCACAAACCATGTTGAAGGAACATGTAGTGTTATGGTGGAAGGAAATGCAAAATGAGAGAGGAAGAATAAGAAAGTATAAGAAAGTGCGCTAGGATCACATGGTTACAAAAATGAGGATTACGTTTTTGACATTCGATTACTAGATGAGCTTTTTCAATAAGTTACAAAATTTGATAAAAAAGGAGATGCCGTTAACGAATACATGAAGGAATTCCACCAGATCATGATAAGATCTGGAGATGCATAATTTGAATAGTAGAAGGTTGCGTGATATATCAATGGATTGAGATTTATGCTTCAGGAGGAACTCATATTATTAGACATTCAAATAGTGGAATAAGCTTATCAACTAGCCTTGAAAGTGGAAGAAAAATTGACATGAAAAATTGAGAGTGCAGCCATAAGAGGAACCCAAAATGTATGTGGTAGAGGAAGAAGTGACCAAGAATATAGTGGACCATAAGAAGAAAAATGTAGTAGTGTGTAGATACTATATCAAAATAGTGTGTGGAGTGATGAATAATTGTACTCTTCAAGAGGACATGGAATATTTAGTTGAGGATGGGGAAGAGGATTCTCTAGAACATGTTTTAAGTGTGGAACCATAGGGCACCATGCATTCGAATGTCCAAATGCACAAAGTGAAGTTATGAGTAGGAACATAGAAGACGAAATACATGTGGCACATGGAGACACATAATCAATGGGATCAACAAAACATTATGAGATACCAGAGCATGGAGAATCCCTGATGATAAGTAAGGTATTGTTGAAGACATCATAAAAAGAAGATGAACATGCACAAAGGAAGAACTTGTCCAAGACCATTTTCAAGTGAAGGGAAAATGTTATGAAGTAATTATTGATGTAGGAGAATAAATACTATTATTTCCTATGAAAATGGTGGAGAAGTTAGGGATGAATAATATTGCACATCCCAACCCCTATAAGGTGTCATGGTTACGAAATGAGAACTAGGTCCCGATAAATGAGAAAATCCTTGTGAAATTTCATAGTGGAAATTATTGTGATGAAGTATTGTGTGATGTGATGCCAATGAATGTTTTTCATTTATAGTTAGGAAGGACTTGAAAGTATGATAGGAAGGATTTCCATGATGAGTGCATAAATATTATTCACGTCGAAAAGGATGGGAATAATTTTAACTTTTCACCATTAAAGGATGAGGAGAAAGGAGAAGTGCACAACGAAGTTTGCATAAGATTTTTAGTTGTATCGATAAATAATTTTTATGGGAAGTTGAGGAAGAGAATAACTATTACGTTTTGATACCAAAGGAGGTGTGTGGAGATTGTTAAAAAAATGAAGAAGTCCCTACAAAAGTGCACAAGGTATTATAAGATTTCCTAGAAATTGTGACCAAAGAATTCTCGGGGATTACCGCCCAAGACGTAATATTAGTCACTAGATAGACTTAGTACATGGATCTGATTTACCAAACAAGTCACTATATAGAATGTCCCCATAAGAAAAATAATAAGTGCACAGAAAAGTGCAATAATTGCTTGGCAAAAGACTAGTGTGTGAAATTTTGAGCCCCTGTGCAAGACCTAAAGTTGTAGCACCAAAGAAAGGAGGATAATGATAGATGTGAGTTGATTACAAAGCCATCAATAATATTACCATTAATTATAGGTTTCCATTACCCATGATGGATGATCTAATGAATTGTATCAGTGGTATGTGGTATTTCTCTAAGATTGATACGAAGAGTGGTTATCACCATATTCGTATTAGTGAAGGAGATGAGTGCAATTCTTCATTGAAAACCAACGAAGGCTTATATGAGTGGTTAGTCATGCCATTTGGGTTAACCAATGCCCCAATTACTTTCATGAGGTTGATGAACGAGGTGTTGAAGCCATTTTTAGGATAAAAAATTCTTGTATATTTGGATGATATATTGGTGTTTAGTAAGACCAATGAATAACACATTGAGAACCTACGACAAGTAATGAAGTGTGTGTAAGCAGAAATAATGGTGAATATAAATAAGTGTAGCTTTATGAGTAAAGAGTTAATATACTTGGGTTTCATAATATTCCAAGAAGAATTTCTAATTAACCCATAAAGGATGCATGTAATTATAGAATGAACCTCACCAAGAAATATTATGGAGGCACATAAATTTCATTGTTTATAAAGTTTCTATAGGAAGTTCATCAAGAAATTCAGTGGAATATGCACAATGATCATGAAGATGATGAAAGGAGAGTGCAAAGAGTTTGTGTGGACACGAGAAGAAGAATAAATATTAAAGGAATTGAAGCAAAAGATTATAACACAACTATTGTTAGCATTTCCAAGTTTTATTAGGTATATTTTGATGTGAGTGGAATAAATATTGGCATGATACTAAGCGAGATGGGAGACCCATAGTGTACTTCCGCATGAGAAATTGGATGATTCAAAAATAATATACTTGATCTATGATGAGAAGTTATACATGATAATACATGCATTAAAGAAATGGATGCAATATTTGCTGCCAAACCATTTTGTCTTGTACACTGACCATCAAGAACTATAGTTTGTCAATAACAAAGAAAAATTAATCCAAAAGCATATAAAGTGGGAAGAATTCCTATAAATTTATTATTTTTTATGAAAATATCATAGTGGAAAATCCAACAAGGTTGCAGATGCATTAAGTAGAAGAGTATTGGCATTCAACGAAATGCGCAATGAAGTCATGGGATTTGAGACCATGAAGGAGTTATATGCGGAAGACAAGGATTTCAAAGAAGCATCGGAGGCATTCCAGGAACCAATGTGCATTAATAGGATTCCTTGGTTAGAATTTTTTATTGACAAAGGAATGTTTTTCGAGGAACACGGTTATGTATACCACAAGGGTCAATACACAAGAATATGATAAGAGAAAAACATACTTCGAGGATTAGGAGGTCACTTTGGGAATGAATTTTTTTTGGCACAACTGAAGGAATGATACTATTAGCTGAAGATAAGGATAGATGTGTGCAAGTATGTACAAAGATGTAGGTTTTGTTATTTGGTGAAATGGCACAAACAAAATACATGATTTTATATACCTTTCCCTATACCAATAAGGCCATGGGAAAACGTAAACATAAAGTTTGTTCTAGGATTTCCAAGGACACATAGAGGGAGTGAATCCATATTTTTGTAGTCGATATATTTTGAAAGATGGTGCATTTTATTACATGAAAAAATAAAAGTGATGTTAATGGGATTTCACATTTAAGTTTTAAGGAAATAGTGTAGTTTGATGGATTTCCAATGAGTATAGAGCCGGATAGGGATAACAAGTTCCTAGGACATTTCTAGAGGATTTGTGGAATAAATTGGGAACAAGTAGAACTTATAGTTCAACTTACCACCCACATACTGATGGGAAGGAAGAGATGGTTAATATAAGTTTAGGTAATATGTTGTCTAGTTTGATAGGAGATAATCTAGGCTAGTGGGGCACACTATTGGTGCAAGATGAGTTTTCCTAAAATAATATAATTAACAAGAACAAAATAATAACCCCATTTATAATTGTTTATGGAATGATTCTAAAGGTAGGAAAACATTTACATGAAGCACAAAGGTAGAAGAGTATAAGGAATATATGTATAAATTACATGAGGAAGTGTGCAAGAAGTTAGGAAGGATTAATCAATGATACAAGGTGTGCGCGCAGATAAAGGACACAAATCCAATGGATTTTAGAAAGGAGACCAAGTTATAGAACATTTGTGGAAGTAGAGGTTTCATAAGGGAAATTACAATAAGTTGAAGCTAAATAAAATTGGGGTATGTAAGATAGTGAAAAACATTGGGTAAAATACATATAAGTTAGAGTTTCTGAGGGATTAGACATCTCTCAAATCTTCAATATTTCAAATTTATATGAGTTCCATGAAGGGGGCACTAGTGTGCATCTAGTTGATGGAAAACACATAAAAGAACTAGATGAATATGTGCTAGAAGATGAAGAAAATATAGATCGAAGGAGGATTCTACCAGAGAAAAATACTCAAGAAATCGAGGCCATAATAGAATCAAGGATAGTAAAATAAGATGCATGAAATAGAATATGGAGAGTATTTAATAAAATTAAACCAACACGTAGAATAAGATGAAACATGGATAAGTGGAAGGAGGTTGGTCAACTAGACTATACTCTAGATCCAAAATCTAGAGATGGAGGTCAAGGTTTTTATCCAAAGTGTTTGATATAGGAGCATCATGGTGGAATTTGGAAACTACAAATTTTGAAATTTTGGCTAAGTCAGGTGGAGCACATAAGAATCAAAATAAAATAGTTATGAAGAGAGGGCATGGCAAAGAAGTGGCTGGTAGCACATAAAAATTTTGACAAGGGAAGAATGATGGAGCTAGACACATAATTTTGGATTAGACTCAACCACGTGGACACAAATATTTTAACGATGAAAGTAGAGTGTGCTTGAAGAAATATTTGGAAGTATAAAACATCAAAATGTTTGGTATATAAGGGATGCCAACTCAGCCTTGACATGACACTCCGGACATATTTCTCTCAATTACCATGCCCAAGGTATTTAAACTCAATTAATGCACATAAGTTGAAATTTGGGTTTGAGAGGGATTATGAGAATATTCTAGAAATAATTCAAAATTCTTATGAGTGGGAACACTAGCCTATAAATACTTCCCTAAAACATTGTTTAGGGAATTTGGGGAGAATATTCGAGTGGTTAGAGAGTGAAGACATAAGGAGTCATTACCATGTGGTTCTAAATATTATAATTCCCAATGTATAAAAGTATTTTGTAGATATTATATGGCTTCCTAAGAATAACATCTAAGTTCAAAAAGTATATTTTTGTTGAGTTTACTCAGTAAATGTCCCATGCTTTTTAAATCGACTAATGACATCACATGAGTATCCAACATATATTTGGTGGTATCCCGCATGTAATAATGGGTATCCCATGATAATAAATCAACACTTGGGTCCCAATATCATTCTTTTATCCCATTTTGAGTTTTATTTATAAAATGGAGATAACCAATAAAATTTTCATGTTGATGAACCTGCTAAAATTCATCTTCCATTCAAGAATTGTTTTGAAAATTATTTCTTTTCCCTTTGTGTTGGATTTCGGGGTTTCCTTAGCACTTTACAAATTTTATGTTATATGTTTTCCACTCCAAAAAACCCTACAAATTACATATTTTTAGGTTTTGGGTTCCGAGTGAATAGGAACATCTCACCTAAAAAAAACATGCAATATGTCATGTGTTTTTGAACCCGAAACTCGAAACATTGTAGTATGTCAAAATTTCAAGTTTTTGGACATCGAAACATGGAAGACTAATTACATGTCATATTTTTCTTGTTTCTCGAACCCAAATTTTGAATCCCTTCTAGGATCCTTTGTGTCATGTTTTCGGGACCCAATTGCACGCTTACATGAGGTGTCTTGTGTAGTCAAACTTCTGCCCCCAAGTCAACACAATAAATGCCAGGGTGGAGTTGGTGGCCCACACATGTCATCTTACATGTAATTAATGCAATTTCATTTATAAATAGGTGGGATTTCCACATCATTTGTACCTTGTACTTTGTCTGCAATTGATATTTCCCTCTTGCTTTCACGTTGCGCATACCTGATTAGCGTTTTGTTGGCATTTCTAGTCATTTTTATTAGAGTTTCACCTTCTAGTTCATCTATTGGTAAGGGTTTATCCTTCTTGATGATTTTCATTTGCATTTTGAGGGTTTTTATCTTGTTTTTCTCTAGATTGAGGAGTTGTTTTCAATTTTTCAAAATTCTTTTACTCCTCTCTTGTCTTTTTCCTCTTGTTGTAATTTTTGTTTTACCTTGATAATCGCAAACCTTTTTACATTTTTAACATACTCATTAAGGTAAGTTTTTAAAAAAACCAGGTGGTAGAAGTTACTTAGTGATTAATAACTAAAAAATGTATTTTGGAATTTTCCTTATTGAAATAGGAAAAAAACCCGATAGTGTATCGGGTTTTTTGAGTTGTCGAGAAAGGTCAATTCCTAAATAGTTGGTTGGAGTTCCTATAGTGCCGAAAAAGTTAATTTTCCCGATGTTATTTCAACATTTGGAGGGTGTCAAGAAAGATGAAAAACCAAAAATGTATCGAGTCTCTCGAGTTTTTGAACAAGGATCAAACCCCAACCGGTTTATCGGGTTTCTCGGAGTTATTAAACAAGGTCTCTTTTCCGACTAGTTTGTTAAACTACGTAGGGTGTATTGTAGGGGTTAAAACCTAAACTTCTCCCAAGAGTTTTTAAAAGGTCTAAAGATTTTTTTTTTTCAATCAACCATGTCTTATTCAGGTAAAGAAAAGGTTAAAAAGAACTCATCTAAGGAAACATACAAATTTCAAGGATTCATTCCTCCTCGAATATTGATTCTAATATCGATATTAGAGACATGGAGTTAGGACATATTGGTATGGAATAATTTTGGAATAGAGTACATAGTTACTCTCATAGTGTAACGATGCAATGTATTTAAAACAGTGGATTACCTCTTGCCACATCCTTCCCAATCTCCCTCGGTTTCCAAAGTTCATTTTGGCAAGTGCCAATCATTATGACTCGTACACAAGGACTTTTTGAAATCAAGATATTAAAGTTGTGCTCAAGTTGGACAAAAATTAATTTGATGATATCCTCAAGATTCCTAATTACACCATGTATGTTAGGTTACATCCTTAAAAGGATCATCAAACATGGGATGCAAGTATGGATGATTGTATCCAAGATGTTAATAAGACACCCGGAGAAACCCAAGCCTTCGTGTCAAGGGTTCCTAAGATAGTAGCCTCAAGTGACTTTATCCTAGAGATTGGTGACATTATCATAGTTCTCAAAAGAGTGTGTTCGGACTCCCGAGGCTAGAGAGTTATAAGGATTTGTGTACGAATTCCTCACCATCATATGGAAAAGCAAGGAATTCCTTGATTGGGGTGCATTCATTAATGATGAGTTTGTGAAAAATGAGGGAAGTATTAACCATTGAAATTTTTTATATGATGTCATATGTTGTTTATGCTACAGCTAGAATGAGGTTTTATCCAGATTGGAAATAGTGGGGTCCAGGCCTTTTGACTATGTTTACAAGTACTACCCCCAATTGTCTCTAAAGGGAAGTGAAACTCATTTTTGAAGAGTTAATGATACTTTCTTCTACAATGTCATCTATCTATTAGATCCAAATCTATCTAAGTAATTGGTAATAGATGGTTCTTGGAGTGAAGTATCTCGTTGGAGTTGTATATTCTTGTAGTTCCATAAGTTCACCTATCTTGGGTTGGAGAATTATAGAGTTCTATAACTCTATTTCCCGATTTCCAAGTGACAAATGGATCCTTATGGAGTTGGTCATACAATTGTTATCCCCATAAGTTCCAATAAAGCAAGCATAAGGCAGAATCCATTTTCCCATATCCATCGGGAGGTATACTTACACATATTTGGTGAAAGAAAAATAATGATAGCATCGAAATATAAGAAGAAATCAAGAAGGCAATGTGTCCTAGGCAATGTTTTGACTAACGTGCCATTCTTATGGCCTATGAAACACTATAATTTCATGCTTTGTACTTTGATGATATGTGGGCGATTGCAAGGATCAGGTAGCCATTAGGAAAAAGGATAACATCATATTAACCTTGTATGAAATTAAAACTTTCAACCTCGCTAATGTTCCTGAAGGATCAATCAATGATGGAAACATCATATAACCTATGTATGAGAAAATGGATCGAGATAGTATGGGTTTCCCTCGAATTGAATTGAATCCACATGCATTCAAGATAGATCCGCACAATTTCTCATTAGAGATAATACTTGGTTGTATTTGTGGAATATTCAGCCCAAATATCCCCACTTACCAAAGCTTCCAATCACTTCTGTATCAGAAGTGGGTCCCTCTCGTGAGGAAAAATATAAAATTGAAGATTCTACCAAGAAGTTGAAGTTCAAGTTTTATAGTAGTGGAACCAAACCTCCTTTGCCTTTATCTAATATCCCCTCTTTATTTTTTGTTGTGATTGAATCTCATTCTCCTCAAGCATATGTAGGAAGTGCCAATGAGAATCATGGTTACCCCGCATGTTTCCTTTTCTCCCCTCATCACTCATGCGGTTCCTATTGTTACCATTCATCCTTAAGAAACCATATTTTCTCCCTCTTCACCTCCATAACCTTCATCTTTTCTCGTATCTCTTATGGAAAGTGTCTACTCATACATGTCTCCCCTTTTAGGTGGAATAAGTATGACTTTGGAGTCTCCCTATGCAACCCATCTTCTATCTCCTATCATTGCTCCGGGTTTCATGCCTTCTCCATCTCCCACTTCCTCTACCATGGTCATAACTATTATTTCTACTCCACCATATTTGGTAACTAATTTTCCCACTCCACCAAGTTCCACTTTGATGATTACTACTCCTCCCTTGAGGAACACTCTTCCTTAGTTCCCTCTTGTTTGGATAGAGAAACTCAAAGGAAAAGGAAGACGTTTGTTCTTCTTGAGGATTTTGACTTTAGTTCTTTGATAACTACTCCTTCACGCTCATCCAAGAAACCAAAGACCATTTCCCACATCATTGTTGATGCATTTGATCAAAGGTTTCAATAGATCGTTATTCCTACCATCGAAAAAACTAAGGAATATATTACAACCTCATATTATTAGATTATGAAGGTATAAATTGGGAAGGTTACCACCGAGGGTGCGGAAAAGGCATGCAAGTTTCCATGGAAATTATTTTCAATAATATTAGGGAAACCAAAGCTTTAAAAGAAGATACCAAAGCTTTAAAAGAAGATATGAAGGAAAAAATTAAAAAATTGATAGTTGTTCTTCTCAAGCTCTCAAAGATCACATAGATCAAAATCCCATCTCCTAATCCACTTAGTTTCGACTTCTCCTTTATGCCCAAGATGGTGAATACTAGAAGAAAATTTAGAAAAGTATATGCCTCAATTCAAAGTCTCCTTAGCTAAGGAAAAATGATAATAAAGAACATTGTAGATACCTACAATGACATAAAGAAGGCTAGACTAGACATTGATAAAATGAAAAGTGAACTCTTGGAAGAAGTGGTAATTGGGAGTTGACATTGGAAGATTTAAGTGAGATTAAAAATACTAGTTCGACATCTTTCTTGGACATGGAATCATGGATGACAAGGATAAATATTTTGAATTCTATAATGCCATTTAATTCTGAGTTTAGATTCTTCAGGAATCCTATGATAAGCTTTAACAATCGAGGGAGGAGGCAATTGATGCCACTAATTACATTGATGAGAAACTATCCAAGCTCCTTAAAAATGTTTTAGATGATGGTTTGAATATTTTCTTGTAGAATATCTCTTCAAAATATTTAAGTATCTAGTTCAAAAAGAGTCCTTAGTAGGGGAATATTTTTGTTTGGTGGCCATTGACAAGTTAATTTTATGTGAAAATGTTCAAGTAACTTGTCCAAAGTTATCAATAAATATCATAAGATTTTGGGAAATATGGGAAATGTGTTTAGGACTTACGATGTCCCGAATCGATACTCCTGTGGACCAGACGAGAAAGGAACACAAATATGATCCAAAAGTTCCATGAATGTTTTTGAAGCAAGCTAAGTGCAAGGAAGAAAAAGAAGAATCTGATTGATAGTTTGATCACGTCATTTTTTTTTACATTAGACATGTATTTTTGTAATGGTGAAACATCTTTTGGATTTGCAAAGTTTCTTTGGGTCAATTTGTGAGAACTAGGTAAATGGAATCTTAACGTGTATTTGATGTTTTTAGAACACAATATAAATTGGTTCCATATTTCTCTCCTTCCATTTTCTATAAATGTAAAATGATTTGGCATTGTAAAGGGTTAGATAGTTTTGTAATAGTATTATAGATCTTGGAGTTGGAAAGAAATAGAGACTTTTTTCTTTCACTCTTTACTTTGAAGAATATAAGAAATATATTACAAACTTTGTGTTATGGTATTATTTTTAGGTTTTAAAGTATTATTCTTACATTCAATGCATTATATGATTCTTTAAGTTCAAATCTATGGTTTATTGTATCTTCAACACTTGATTACTATTTTATCTCATGTGTTACTCTCTTTGGATCTACATTATCCAAGAAGAAATAACTTCATTCATTTTATTCCCGAACATCATGTTCTACATATTCACCTCCCCTCTCTTCCTTTCTTTCCTTATTTTCCTCAAGTGAATTAAATCTACTGGGA
The DNA here is from genome assembly GCA_018340775.1 of Taxus wallichiana var. yunnanensis. Lineage (NCBI taxonomy): Eukaryota > Viridiplantae > Streptophyta > Pinopsida > Cupressales > Taxaceae > Taxus > Taxus wallichiana. Next base: position 404,092,932 of record CM031244.1, on the reverse strand, counting down.
TAAGATGCCAACTCCAAATGGTTAGACTAGTGTAAATATTGTAAATATTCCTTAGTGTTTTCAGAATATTAATAAACAAGGTGCCTCCTCTTTATCTGAGAAGGGACTTTGTCCCACATACTAAGTTTGAACCATCCTTTTTTGACAAAATATCCAACTAACAATTTTTGGTGACTCCATGGGGATTGAACAAATAAGACTAAATTTTAAATATTATTGGAAACTCCATATTTTCTTTGTCTAATCAATTGATTCCTAGGATCATGCTTACAAGAAGGGTGTTTACTCACTCTAGTGGAGCCATAGGAGAAAGTGATCCTATCTTTGAATTTTTGCAGCAACACAACTTTAATCTTTCACATGAACAACATTCTTTTTGGCATGCAAGTAGTTTATCACCTGTATGCGGGAATCATGTTGCAAAAGAGCATGACACATTGACTACCTATACAACAAGTATTCTTAAGTGACAATTAGATCTCCGCACACACATATTTTAGTAGGATGGCTACCTAACAAGATCTGGTTCTTTGGGGTCCATGTTTTGGTCCTCTTGCATTGGATGAACAACTATATGATTTTCCACATGGTTAATGTAATAAGTTACCGAATCTCAATGGTGATGGAAAGAAACATCAAGAAAAACACATAGCTGCATTTTTTATAGCCCGTGGAGTTTTTAGAGTAGCTCACAAATATGTATCTATTCGGTTATTAGTCGAGACGCTCCGGAGTACTACTACAGAGTGGTTTTATCACCTTCCTCCTGCATCTATCAACAATTGGGCCACTATGAGAACAAGGTCTAATGCGAGATTCAAACCAGAAAAAGATGCACATGCATTGTTAGCTCATCTCACATAAATGAAAAAATAATATCATGATCCTATGCGTGATTTCATGGCCAAGTACAACAAGTTGATCTATAAGATCTGAGAACGTGTAGTTCCCACTCTTGAAAATCAAAAGTTCTTATTTTCTAATAGCCAACTTCCCCAGGTAAGTTTCTTACTTAGAATGCCAAATATTCTTGACTTAGCCACTATATATACAACAACAATAGAGATTGAAGATGATTTAATCATGGCTAGAAAGAGTAGAAGAGACTCTTCCAAGGCTATGAATCACAGTACCTATCAAAATACCATTGATCCTATGATCCAGAGATTGGATAATGAATTTTTGAACATAAGGAAAGAAATGCCTCGAGAATGCACCAAATACCCGTTATTAGGATATCCCTAGGAGGAACTTTAACAATAACAATGGTGGTCCTACTAGAGATAAAACTCATTTACCAGTTTTAACCAAAAGAAAAACTTGCTATTAAAAAGGAAACCACTACTTCTAATTACCTCTCTTCTATTGTTTCCAAGACTGATCCCTATATTGCATAAGAAAATATTGAAGGTTTTACACCTTCAAGTATCCCATCCTACACCACTTTCGATATCATTGATCATGCCAAAAGAACCAAAATCTAGATGTTAGAGGTAGAGTACCTTCAGTACAATTCAGAGACATTTGAAAGGCTAGCCATGTTCATTAAAATTAAACCTGTCGTACTTTATAATGCTTCATCCAAAGAGATCCTTCGTAATCTTGCACTTCCCTCATATCAAAATAATATGGCTTCAACCTCCTCCTTTGGAAAAATTGAACCATTTTATTTTTCTCGTGCTTGTCAATGGTTTTAAACTCAACAATTACATTATTCATTTTGGGGCCTCAGATAATGTTATGCCCACAAAGGTGGTTCAAGACCTAGGACTCACTATCACGAAACTATTAGAGTATCTTGTTATTCAATAGAAACTAAGCAAGTCATGTTAATCAGTAAAGTTAAGGACGCACAATTTGTGTTTTCCTTGTTTGCTGAGAAGCGGATTAAGATGACTATTCTAGTTGCAGATATTCCATCCTCTTATGGAATTTTTATTGGGAGAGGCTTCTCTAGAGATGTAAGTGGATAAATTCACATGAATTTATAAAAGGAAAAATTACTAGTCAACGAAACCATGCGTACTCTTGAACCCGAAGTCTAAGAGAAGTATTTGGTCATAAAATGTGATGATCTAAAGGCACAAATTATTTTCGAAGATGCTACTTTGGGAACCTATTTTATGAATTAATATCAATTCTTTGCTTTCAATTTAGTCATGGAAGAAGATTTTAATGCAATATGGAATTGGGAATTTTATGGTATTTTCTCAACTCACGGATCTCGGTGTTGGTGTTGTACCAATATCTCCTAAGTTTGAAATCTTTCCTTTTATTTTAATTTTTTTATAATGCTAATAACATAGTTGAATATAGGGCATTGTTTTTAGACTAATTATGGTAAAATAAAAAAGTATTATGAACCTCAAAGCCCAAGGAGATGCGTAACTCATTGTAAATCAGGCCAGAATGACTATCGGGTAAAGAATGATCATTTGAAACATTATAGGAACATGGTATGGGAATGTATTAAATAATTCAATGAATTTTCCATAAAAGTGGTATCTAAGGATCATAATGGTAAGGAAAATTCCCTCGTAGTGTCATCTTCATTACTTCTTCCTCATCCCGAGTTCAAGGAAGATAAATATACAATTGAGTTAGTCTATTGACCAAGAATTATTGATAGTTATTCTCATTAGAAATTTTTCAACGAAGATTAGCAGATCTTGAATTTCCTTAAGAAGTTTCATAGTTTCAAAGCAAACTCTAATTCAAGGGTTCTAAATCATATTTTCGTGAGTTTAGTTCGACTCATGTCAAGAAATCAATGCAAAATTCCTCCATGTCAAAGGAGAGAAATATTCCCAAAGGATTGGCATCTCTTAAGGGATTTTTTGACAAGCATGATCACTTTAATCAAAAGAAGAAAAAGTTTTAAAACCATGATTCCAAAGAGGTAGAACAAGTTAATCTTGGCTCCAAAAAACAACAAAGTATTGTAAACATCAGAAAATGTTAATCCCCTGAAGAGAATAGAAATTTTGTCTTAATTTAAAGAAAACAAGGATGTTTTAGTTTGATCCTATGTGGATTTGAAATATTTCAAACCAAAATATGTTCAACATAATTTCCCTCTCAAAACATATGCCCAACCCTACATATAAAAACAATTTCATTACAACCCAAATATCTATGGTACCATTTGTTGACAATGTTTGCACATGTGCAAAAATAGGAAAATCAAAAATTTATTTTCAATGGAAGGAATTGATGAATGAAGCTAACTAAGGGGGTACATACAATTTTCATTGTGTTTTTAGTTGCAGTAAGTGGAACAACAAAGAAAACTGTAGCTATGTGTGTTCTTGCAGAGTGTAAAACATCATGTATGTTGTTATTCCATGTTTACCTTCATTCAAAGTTGCAAAAAATCTCTAAAGAACTAAATTACAACCTTTAAGAAAGTAGAAATAGATGCAGACTGAGGAGTTGCACTAAAAAAACTTAAAAAATAGTTGTTGTTGGCATGATTGATGTTCATTATTAAGTTACAGGTATTTTCAATTTGATCGTTTCCTATGATTAAGTGTTATTAAGTATGTTATTGAGTTGTTTAATTCATTTTACAATCATTACAAATCATAAACATTGAAAGTAAAAGGAAGTACACAATGCAATTACAAAAATAATATCATTTATTTATGAGGAAATTTCAATGTTTCCCACACAAGCCATGTGATGTAACTTTTGATTATTAAAATAAAATTTACATGTGCATAAATTTTAAAGAAAAAGAGTATAGAAGAAACCCATCATTTCCTTGAGTTTTCTTCCATTCTTTATTTCTCCAATTCCAGCTCCATCTTGATTTTCTGCATCTTTTAACAACTATAGTGTACCGAAACACAAAAGAGAAAAGATATCAGTTTCGAGCTCAAGGTTTAATCTATACCCATGTGCTATATAGCTTTAAGAAAATGAATCATTTAAGATCAAGAAACATAAGATACATCAAAGTAACTCGATTCAAAAATGCAAAGTGCTATCTCGGCGAAGCTTATGGCATTCACAACAATCATGACAGACAGAAATGAAAGAAAATAAAGATGGAATACAATAGAGGCTAAAGCCTTATTTTTCTAACTATTTTCTTTAAGATGATTGCAGTGTACAAAGAATTCAAAGAACCAAGTACAAAAGACGTCCATTACAAGATCTAAAGTGTCATTCTTGTCTAAGTTCACATTTTATCAAAATCATGCTACATGTCCTCATTGAAAAAAGTATAAAGGTACAATGTATTTCTTGTTCAAGATGCCATCAAAAGTAAAAACTCGGAAAGCAAGTCAAGCGGTTATATTTTCAGTTATAGTGCTACGGTAAGATTTTACAAAGTTCATCTTCTAACATCTCACCTAGTTAAGGAAAGCAAATGAACATTTTTCAACTATTAAAGTACAATATGATGCATAAAAGTAGAATGCATGATCGTCAAGACATCAAAACAAAATTCAAAAGTGTTATTCTTATAGAATTTCACAATTTTTCGTAACAATAAGTGTTTGCAAAATGATCATCTATATGTAGAGTAGAATGGAGCTTAAAATGCTATTTTTTAAACATTCAAGAGATACATCAATTATCTAGATTGCACCATGGATAAAAGAGTTGTATTCTTCCAAGAACATGATCAAGAATCAAAGAAGACTTTAAATATTACTTATAGATCAAGAGGCAACAACACCTCATCTCAAATCATATTCCAAAGCAAGAGTCTAAAGCTACAGTGATCTGTTTTAAAACTAAATTTCCATAATAGCTCACCAACTATCGATCATCAAGTGGAAATTGAGACATAACTTAAAATAAAGTGATATTCTCAGAGATCAAACCAAGATAATAAAATCAACATCTCTAGAGCACAACAAAGAATATGATGCAATACCAACCACATGTTAACAAGAATACAACACAATCTACAAAGTCAAGAATAAGGAATATAGGCGAGCAATTTTCCAACAATGAATAGTCATTTCTTTGAATCATAAAGCAATTATGCAATACACACAAAGAAATAGTAGGTAAAAACTCTTAGAAACTTTTAGAGCATATAATATAATATAGAGATGAACTACATTCAGCTTCAAATCTATGCATGGAATATAAAAAGATTAAAATCAAATAAAGCTTTAGAAGTATTTTTAAGAATGAAAGACGAATGAGTGCCAAAAAATCATACTAGAACAAATAAATGTATAAAATCCATAGCCCGATTAAGGCAGAAAGTAGAGTCATTGAAAACCCCAACAAGGAAATAACTCACTATCTAGGAAAGGTAAAGTGCATAAAAGGATAATAATGGCAGCTAAAAGGCCTCAAAACATTATAGACAAACCAAATGTGCAATAGTGATCCATTTTGAGTTCTCTTCAAGCAAATCCACGAGCTAGATTACAAAAGCGAGCTTTAAAGCATCAATAATGATGGCAATCAGCAACAATATAAAACAGTGAACCCCATTGTAAGGTTTAGAAGGAGGTTCCAAGTCAAGAACATTACAAAGCCATTAATGGGTATTTACAGATCTTACAAATAGAAGCCTTACCTTAAGAGTAACATACCGGGTGTTAGAATGAGGTAGAGAATCCATGACTCGGGAATTTTTAGCTTCAAAACTTGCTTGAATGGTGACCCATCTGTCTCAAATTCCTAATGAAAAATCCATTAATGGATATTTTAGATCTATGGAACACCGAAATGACAAACCCTGTGGAGGCCACGTATAAAAATTACCAATCAGGTCTAGAGGAAATAGTGGTTGTGTCTTGTGTCAAAGGAGGTGATTCATAGATATAGAACAAGGAACCCATATCACAAACACAAAATAAAGCTCAAATAATGCATGTCGAAATGGATTCCAACAAGAAAACTCAATACCTAGTTTAAATGACGGAAAAAAATTGACTCATTCAGAGAGCTTAAATAAAAGCATATTTTGTTAGTACATCAAGAGCTAAGAGTTCATGAAAATGTGAAAATAGAGGCTTACCTTGAATATTTCTATAACACAAGTTCAACATTATTGTATAGATTTGACCTTCAAAAATTAAGAACCTTCATAAGCTTTCACTTTCAAAGGAGCCACAACAATAATGGAAAACCTTCATAAGCTTTCACTTGCATATTTGAGGAAAAAATGAGGTTCTCGGTCATCGTTAATGGAGGCTGTAGAGGGAAAACGAGCCAATACTTTGTCAAACCGGCCTAAAACTCAAAAATAGCTTCCATGAAAGCAATCGAGGTTACAAATATCAAACACAAATTACCTTGCAAACCCAGAGCGAAATGAAAAACTTATTAGAAAACCCACAGAAAGCTTAGAAGATCCATTCATGGTGGTGCCCAAAATATTTCAATAGAATTTTCCTAGCTCAAAAAGAGCTCGTGCAAAGTGCAGAATGATTTAGGTCAATATTTCTTTTTTCTCACTAACTCAAGCTGTGAGTTAACATAACTCAACCATGAAGTTAAATTACACACATGGAGACCCAACAAGAAACCCTAAATTAACTAGGGTTAGATCAAATTACCAACATATCATTAAGGGTCGAGTAACGTGAAAGGGGGTAAAGAATATTCAAAGCATAGTAATCACCGCATGATAATGGGTATTGTATCCACATTTTTTTCACAATTTATTTGTGAATAAAAAGTTTAAAATTGTGAATCCGAATTTGTGGAATCCACCCACAATTTTATTTTGGAAACAAAAATTGTGACAAAAAATGTGGAAATTTCTACAATTTTAATAATTGTGAATCTACAACAATATTAAAATTGTAGAAGTTTCCACAAGCTTTGTCACATTTTTTGTTTCCACAATAAAATTGTAGGTGGAATCCACAATATTAGATTTAATATTTTAAACATTCTATTCACAAAAACATGTAAAAGAATTTTGAATAAATAATTCTTTTATTGGAACAAATGTCACAATTTTTAAATTGAGCCACTACTACTTAATTGCAAAAAAATATATTAGAATAGATATAATTTTTATATTAAATAAATTATAATTGAAAACAAAATTTTATATTCATACCTATATTTTTAAGAAAAATAAAATTGTCAAATTTTTATCAAATTTATTATAGTTTAGATAAATAAAATAAAATGATTAAATGCAAAAAAATCAAATTCAATAATTTCAATAGTATATATTTTTACATAATTTAATATACAGATACTAAACACTTTTGAAAATAAAATTGTCATAAGATAAAATTATAAGTCCTTCCCTATTTAATAGACCATTCGAATTTGGAAATATATATATATATATATATATATCTTATCAAGAAATATGAAACTATTACTCTTTGTCATAAACATTATTATTATTTTAGTGAATTTCTTTTTTCATTAAAACTAAGCCGAGTGTTTACTACATTTCAAAATAGAGAAAAAAATAGAAATACAATTACAAATATACCTATGTAATACATTTGCGTACATAACTTTAATTGTATGTAGAATGGAATATCGTAATCTTTAAATTCTACATCTCATGTTTTTCCTCCCTAAATCTCCTCTCGACAAGCACCTAAAATTACACAATTCATGTAAACTTGTTGAATATTATTAAGCGTTAATATAAAAATGCAAACTTGGCAGAAGACAAGATAACATGATTTTAAACCCCATATAGTGTGCATCTCTTTTGCCTTTTCGCATATCATTTTTTGAATGAAGGCAGAGAAAAATGGCACTCAAAGTAATTATTAAATAAGGATGTCATATACAATATGCTAATACAAGTGCATTCCTTACTAGATAATGGTCAATAACGTTGTTTTCTTCACTACTATAATTAAACCTGAAGAGCAACAAACAAAAATGTACTCAATAAAAAATTAAATGAATTTTTGTTAGTTAATTTGTGAATCATTTAGGAAATATTTTTCAAAGCGTTGTATAGAAGCCTAAAACTCCACAATTTAATTATTTAATAAAATAATGAGCCAATATTTTATTTCAAATACATAATTATTGATATAAATTATTTAGTTAAAGAGGGATCCCATAAAGTCATTGAATCTTGATTTAGTTTGTAACTTGCACATAAGAAAAATTTGAGACTAGAAAATATTAATCAATAAAAAGTAATAATATAAATCAACATTCAAAAATGGTTTTTACATCTAACCAAAACATAAAAAAATACAATAATCATTATTTTGATTATACACATCTCTTACAAAGGAAGCAATTAAATCTTCATCTCAGTCTATTTTGTAACTTGCAAATAAAAAAATTTAATAAAAAACATTTATCAATTAAAAAGAAACAATAATCATTCATCTCTCCCTGATGCATACCTGGTAAAGATAGCACCCATTAAATCTTCAAATCTATATAAGAAAAATATGAGAATAAAATAAAATTATGAGTACAAATAAAAATAAAAATAAAATGTAAACAACTGTGGTAACTACATCCCAAATGCCTTATTTGATTTCATTGCATGTTCTATCCCATTAAACTTACACCATCGTGTTTGGAATTTCATTTCAAATTTTTAGATAGCTGGAATCAAACTCTCAACAAACTCCATTAAATTATTCCTGAATTATTTATTGAAAACAATCCATAATTAGAAACAATCCATTCTTTCTCGGTGTATAATCACATCCCTAAATTAAAGGTTTGATTTCATTCCTAAATTTAAGCTATGTGTAACATAAATATCATATGCACTCATGTTTATCTTTTAATTTGTGAAACAATAATTAAATTTTCTTTTTAATAATTTGAAAATTTTAATATTATTTTTATTCATATTTTATATTTCCCTAATCTATTATAAATATATTTTATTTGTTTATAACTAAAAATATGTTAAAATCAGAAAAAAATATATATATATTTATTTTTTACTTGCATACAAAATAAAAAATCATTTGCAAAATCCTTGAAATAAATAACAATACAATATATCAAAATCTGTGAAGAACTCCACAAATATGGAAAAAGAAAACAAATATGGAACATAAATAATTTAAATAAGGAACAGTCCACATATTTCATAAACACTTTTATTAAAAATACTTAGGTAAAAATAAAACCTGAATATAATCCACAATTTATAAATTCATGATAAATTTGATATTCAAAATGTAGAATATAAAAATTACACATCCTTCTCTATTCAATATAAATTCTCATAATTTTTATAGTTTCTCATAACTTTTAAAATTTCATTATTATGGAATATATAGATTGTGTTACAAATTCACAATGTTAATTTAATTTTTGTAAAATTGTTTTAGAATAATTGGGATCATGTTGACTATTCATACTTATATTTACACTTTCCACCTATTGGTATCCAAATTGATTCTCCCTCAAAGTTTGGTCAACATCATTGGTTTGACAGGAAACTTAGACAAAGATTAGATCATGATGAGTCGTTTTGTAGTTGAGGATGAGATCTAACTGACCCTTTGTCACTCAAATGTGGAGAAATGGATAGCACCCTCAAGAGGATTTGATCTATCCTCACTATTTTAGGTTGTGCCTTTCAACCAAGGTAAGAGAACGTATTTCGTAACCTCTGTTTATTGAAGAAAAATGATAAATGCTTCTTTTGCATAAATTTTATATAGAAGACCTTGGGAAAATAATGATCAACATACGAGCTAACTCTCATGAGTTGTCACTTCCAGTCATGGAGATATTATCACAACAAGGAAAAGGTTACTAAAGACATTTGAGACCACGATTGCTACTACATGTTTTGGTAATGAGATATTATGCATTTGTATGTATACAAACAAAATAGGGGTAGTACAAGTAGGATTGGTTATTTTTGAGTGAATGTTTTGTGGGAGGTGGGGCAGGAAAAATTGATTCGCAGATCCTTGAGAAACCTTACAAAATGGAAGGTTAAACCAACAGAATGCCACAAAACATCTAAAATGTTTGTTTAACTAGAGTATGTGCTTGATGGACGCCCTGATTAACACTCTTTCACACAATATTTGAGATTCTATCATGAAGGATCGAGTTAGAAAATCCAGCAAGGCATCAAGATCTGATTCGAATCACACTTAAGGTACACCTAGAGGCTTACAAATAATCTCTATCAATAGATGAAAGAAAAGTGATTTTAAATCATTTATTCCAATCCCAAATGAAAGCTCTTCTGAGAAATGAAATTGCATATGCCACTAAAATATCACAAGGATTGAGGCCTATGTGATTGAATCAGATTTAATACAAGATTGCAACAGAAACAAGAAAAGCTACTTGCATACATTCAGAAATAAAACAAACACATCTTGCTCAAGACAACACAAAATAACTCGAATTTGATTAAGTCTATCAAGCAGGGGAATGTTTTTAGAACAGTCTCAGAGATTTTCAATGGTTTTACACTTGTAACCACCTTGACACAATAAAACTTAATGCAAAAAGAGATAACCAAGTTTCTCAGACGGATTCTCAAAAGACAGGCTTTGTCAAATTTTCGTCTTGGGAATTTCCTTCAACCTCTAACACTCCAACCTCCAACCTTTTGCACGAAAAAATTTGTGCCATTTATAACATTTACAACAGAGCCCATTTCCCCCCAAAAATTTCGACATTGAATACACCAATGCTCTCCATGATCACAATAACGATTTCGGGATCATATCTACAAAAAGTCATGAGGTGCTCGAGGGGGAGATCTCTTTGAATATCTCCCGCATTCAACTCCTTCCTCTGATAGATCACTGTTTCTTCAATTCACCAACCACTTTCATCCCAAATATGTCAAATCGGCTCCTTATGGGTTTGGGAGAAGAAAAACGGAAAATCCGATCATGCTCGATACTCATACCATTTTAATGGCGAAAGATGTCTTCAGCTCTCCCTACCAAACTTAGATATCAACATTAACTCCCCCTCGCTTGGCGTGTAAGAAATACCAAGAAATCATGATAAAATCGTACTTCAGTGCCTATTTCGGTAAAATGGGGAAATCAGATTCAGACTCTCATCTGCTATTGATCTTTACTTTAAATTTGGGTCATCCACGTGGAAGATTCAAACTTTAAAAATAGACTCTGGGGCTTCCTTTGACTTTGTACAACCTTTTTAAAAATGGAAAAAAATTCCATTTTTCTCTACACATTACCCTTGGGAAATGATCCTGACACGTGTCCTAATGTGGGTCCCAGTGGAAATGCACTTCCTTTTTCATTTTTAACCCTTTTCTTAGAAGAGAATTTTTTTCCAAATTTCCCCCGAGAGTCTGCACCTCTACCGTTGACTGGAGCAAGCTTTGAATTTTCCCTTATCGGGTTTGTAGGCCATTTTGAGATTTTAATCCTTTTGATGTCAAGAGGCAAAAAATCCAATTTTTCTCCTATGGTCCGCTTCCCCGCCTCTTTGAATTTTCAAACTACCATGTGTCACAATGGCTTATCCAACCAGAAAGGGCCACTTTTTAACTGATGCCAAGAAGTAATTTTGACTAGGAAATTACACCCGACAAACCGTAAAATGTAGGATAACCACCATTTGATCCTGGGGAGACAGAAAACATAACAAAGGCCGTAATTTGAACATTTTTAATGACAAATGGGGTGAGACAAATTTGAGCACCAACACATGCTTTGACTCGGGGATGGGCACTCGCTTTGAGTGCCACAAGAAAAAAAGTAGACCAAGTGAAAAAAATATCCATTGGGAAAAGGATTCAGTTTGTAGAGTACAGAAACAGAGCCATCCCCCAAAATAAACAGAGAAACTAGCAAAAACAGGCCATCGGGGACCAGAATGGGTAAAACACAAAAAATAGGAAACAAACAAGCAACTATATACTGTATAAAAGATGTTTACCCTAATTTAGAGAAAACAATCAAGGAAAAATTTCAAGTGTCTGCCATCCTAAATATGACCATGCCAAGAGGTTTTGATATGTTTTCATCAACTGGAGATATACCTCTTTCTCTTCTCTGTTCAGTTTGTAAACCATTCATTTTCTTTGAAGCTCCTCCGTTGTGTTTAAATCAAATTCTTTAACATTTTTCAAGGCTGAATCGTAGACCAAATTCCGAAAAAAAAGTATTCTTAGGAGCTATGTTTTCAACACTTTCATACTCCCTGAAATCCACAAAACTCACAAAGTTGTTAAGATTAGTATCTCTTTGCAAAACTTCATAAGATGCATTACTTGGGTCTTCATTCAAGTACAAGATCTTCTTCTCTCCATATAATTTCACCAAATTACCTTCAATGGGGATATTGGCGTAAGACATGTCCATTTTCAGACTACCACGAACACTTTCTGCCCACTTTCTTGAAAACAACATCCCCTATTTGGTAGGGCAGTCAACAATCACCACATCAAGTTTTAAGTTCCTCCCAGGATAAGATGCAAGTTGCACAACCAAATCTTTGACACATCCCACCACTGGCACCTCTCTAGAGTCCATGGTAGTGTAATTCCCATATGCTTTCGTTACTTTGATACCTAGCTCATTCACGACCTCAAGAGGCATGACATTACATGAAGCTCCATGAGATCAAACATACATTTATGTAATAACTTGTCTTTGATAACTGGGGTAGTGAAAAATAGATCCACATTCAAAGCAGGATTTAACCAAAGAAGTTCCTAAATAAACCTCTGGTGGTTCCCCTAGCTCTTCGAACACTTGCGGCTTTTCGAACACTGCAACAGTAAGGGTAATCCCAACCTTGTTTACAAATTTGTCTTGTGTGATATATTCCTCTTTGAATCCTAAGTATTCAAAAGCCCTCTTCTTGTGCTCAGGGATCCTAAGCAGCTCAACAATTGGGACATGAATTTTTATTTGACTCAAAACTTGGGCAATGTCATATGGAACAAATTTGGGTAAAGCAACACTAGGAGAAAGATTGAAAAATTCATCAGATGGAATGGGATTCTTTTTAGTTTGGGCATGGGGAGGAACATAGGTTTTTCTTGGGGAAACAAGCTCTCTGCCAGATGCATTTTTCTTTGGGGTTTCTTTGGTAAGAAATGGAAATTTTACTTGGCTTGTGGCCCCTTGGAAGCTTTACTTATGGTATTGTGCTCCTTTTCTTGGGCAACTACAACATTCATTAATAGCTACCTATCTTCTTCTGAAGGAACTCCTCCATCATACTTTTCAATCATTAATGCCCTCAAGTATTCAAAATCATTAGTGGGCAATTCAAAATCTTGTACAGTGTCTACTTCTAAAGTATGAGAGGGAGGAAGAAGAGGTACCGGTGGATGCAATCCCAAAAAACAATAGTAGTTCTAGCACTTATTACCTCAGTTGAAGTTGCTTCCCTTGGTGAACTTGCAGGATCTCCATCATGTAGGCATCATCATCATCATTATCATTACCATCTTCTTCCTCTTCCTACTAATCTTCCTCACATGGAGCATGCGGAATGAAACATATCTCACACCAATCAATGAAATCATTTTCCTCCACAACAAAGCAACTCGACAACTAAAGGATCGGAGTACCGTTATGTATTCCTTGTCCTGGGACCGCCTGCTGCTTAATCCAATAGGTCCTTGCCTCTATCATCAGCTCTTTGGTGATTTGTAAACCTGTCTTTGTCTCTTTACTTGTGTTGACTTTGTGAACTCGCCTAATCCCCTTTTCTTCTGGACTAGTTTGTATAATATTTTTTAGCAGCCCCTACCAAATTATTCACAATTTCTTCCAAATCTGCAACCTTTCTTATTTGGGTTTTTCCGGGTTAACCAACTTGAGATCATCCCTCTTAGGAGGTTTTCCAATTACCTTGATAATGTTTTAAATTTGCAAATCCATAATGAAGGCCTCGACTCAAATTAACATGGTTTTTGTCTCTTAAATAATATGCAACCTTTTTATCAAATGTATCAGTATATTTAATCAAACATGACTCATCACATGGCCTTATCCTAACAGGTAATCTCCTCAAGGTCTTATTAAACCTTGTGTTGAAATCATGTACTAACTCATTAGGGTTCTTTTTGATGTTTTCAAATTCTGTCAAAAGAAACCTAGGGTCATTTCTATCACCATACTGCAATCTAAATGCATTGCTCATCTCATTCCAAGAATCAATAGAGTTATCTAGCAATGCTTTATACCAATCCCTAGCATCCTCTTCCAAGGTATGGATAAACAACTTGATATATACATCTTCATGTTCAATCTCAAAATATTCCATCATATTGATAAAAATATTTAGATGTTGATCACAGTAATAGCATTGTTTCCTTGGAACTTTGGTAGTTTGTTCCTTACATCTTGAGGCATTGCATTTGGATATCCAACCATTCCCACAAAATTTATAGGTCCAAAAGTGTTTACAACAAAAGGGGGTCTAGGTGGGGGTTGGGCCATGTTGATTTGAGGGGATGACCCTGGAGGGGTGAAAAATTGATGAGGGGCTGAGGGTCCTTGGAACACAGGAGTACAATTTTCAAAATGGATACCCTCTAAAGGCCTTGTTTCTTGGAAATATCTATCTATTTCAGAAAATATAGGTGTAAAATGTGAAGAAAACCTTTCAAAATCAAATGAAGGCCCCTCTCCAATTGGAGAATTCAATTCCAAAAAGAGGCTACCTAATTCAGAGTCACTTGAATGACATTCTTCAATGATAGGCCGATCACTCTCATCAATGGAGATCCCTCTCCTTGTCTGTTGATCTCCCACAACTCTTCAGGATTTTATTCCTTCTGATTTTGCTTTTCCTAGCTCTGGAAATAATGTCTAGCAGCATCACGACAAAGAAAGACCTTCTTCCTTCCATCTTTGCAAATATTAGCAACAAAACTCAGTTGAGAGGTTAAGACACTCTGGTACTCTTCAATAATTAGATCAATAGGATTCGCCCTAAGGATTTCCACCTTAGTTGTGCAGATGCACTAAATATGATTTTTCAAATGTTATTCAACACTAGAAACTGGAAATGGAAAGACTCTGACTTTTCTTTACCTAGATCTATTAATGAAAGCTAGTGCACTAGGTGTAGAAATTGAAAGAATTGCACACAATACTTGGAGCATACAAAAAATGTTTTACCAGGTTTTGAATGTAAACTCCAATCACTATGTCCCTGAAAATGGCACCATTTAACATTTTTGATGGGCTAAATAGATATGAATGGCGGTGAAGTGAATCAAGTAGATAGTCTCAGAACTCAAATAAGTCCCCGGCAATGGCGCCACTTAGGTGTTGGTATCCAAATTGATTTTTCATCAAAGTCTAAGCAACATCACTGGGTTGACAAGAAACTTAGAGACAAATTCGATCATGATGAGTCATTTTGTATCTAGGGATGAGATCTAACTGGCCCTTTGTCACTCAAATATGGAGAAATGGATAGCACCCTCAAGAGGATTTGATCTATCCTCACTATTTTAGGTTGTGCCTTTCAACCAAGGTAAGAGAACCTATTTTGTAACCTCTCTTAATTGAAGAAAATGATAAATCCTTCTTTTGCATTAATTTTTTCTAGAGAAGACCTTGGAAAAATAATGATCAACATACTGATTTGACTCTCACGAGTTGTCACTTCCAGATCATGGAGATATTTTCATAACAAGGCAAAGGTTACTAAATACATTTGAGACCCTGATTGCTTTATCGCATGTTTTTGTATGATGATATTATGCATTTGTATGTATACAAAAAAATAGGGTAGTACAAGTAGGATTGGTTATTTTTGAGTGAATGTTTTGTGGGAGGTGGGGCGGGAAAAATTGATTCACTAGATCCTTGAGAAACCTTACAAAATGGAAGGTTAAACCAACAGAATGCCACAAAACATCTAAAATGTTTCTTTAACTAGAGTATGTGCTTCAATGGACGCCCATATTAACACTCTTTCACACAATATTTGAGATTCTATCATGAAGGCTCGAGTTAGAAAATCTAACAAGGCATCAAGATCTGAGTCAAATCACACCTAAGGTACACCCAGAGGCTTACAAACAATCTCTATCAATAGATGAAAGAAAAGTGATTTTAAATTGTTTATTCCAATCCCAAATGAAAGCTCTTCTGAGAAATGAAATTGCAGATGCCACTAAACTATCACAAGGATTGAGGCCTATGTGATTGAATCAGATTTAATACAATATTTCAACAGAAACAAGAAAAGCTACTTGCATACATTCAGAAATAAAATGAACACATCTTGCTCAAGACAACACAAAATAACTCGAATTTGATTAATTCTATCAGCAGGGGAAATTTTTTAGAATAGTCTCAGAGCTTGTCAATGGTTGTACACTTGCAACCACCTTGACACAATAAAACTTAATACAAAAAGAGATAACCAAGTTTCTTAGACGGATTCTCAAAAGATAGGCTTTGTCAAATTTTCCTCTTGGGAATTTCCTTTGACCTCTAACACTCCAACCTCCAACCTTTTGCACGAAAAAATTTGTGCCATTTATAACATTTACAATAGAGCCCCTTTCCCCAGAAAATCTAGAAATTAAGTGCACCAATGCTCACCATGATCACAATCACAATTTCAGGGATCGGATCTGCTAAAAGTCGTTAAGTTCTCAAGGGGGAAAATCTCTTCGAATATCTCCCACATTCAACTCCTTCCTCTGATAGATCACTCTTTATTCAATTAGCTAACCAATTCCACCCCAAACCTATCAAATCTTGCTCCTTGCGTGCTTCGGAGAAGAAATACGAAAAATCAGTCGGGCTTGATAGTTAGACCATTTTTATGGCGAAAGACGTCTTCCAGATCTCCCCACCAAACTCAGATATCAACATTAACTCCCCTCTCGCTTGGTGTGTATTAAATATCAAGAAATCATGAAAACTCATACTTCTAAGTGTGTTTCAAATGGGGGAAAATCAGATTCAGATGCTCAGTGTCGTTGATCTTTACTTTGAATTTGGGTCATCCACGTGAAACATTCAAACGTTAAAAATAGACACTGGGGCTTCCTTTGGCTTTTGGTCAGCACCTCCGCCCTTGGGAAATGATCTTGACATGTGTCCTAATGTGGGTCCTAGCAGAATCGTGCTTCCTTTTTAATTTTTAACCCTTTTCTCCCAAGAGGAAATTTTTCCAAATTTCCCCCGAGAGTCTGCACCTCCGCCATTGACTGGAGTAAGCTTTGACTTTTCCCTTATCGAGTTTGTGGGCCATTTTGAGATTTTAATCCTTTTGATGTCAAGAGGCAAAAAATCCATTTTGCCTCCTATGATCCACTTCCCTAGCTCTTTGACTTTTAAAACTACCACGTGTCACAATGGTGCATCCAACTAGAAAGGGCCACTTTTCAACTGATGCCATGAAGTAATTTTGACTAGGAAATTACACCCGTCATACCGTAAAATGCAGGAGAACGACCATTTGAGCCCGAGGAGATGAAAACATAATAGAGGCCGCAATATGAAGAATTTTAATGAAAAATGGTGCAAGACAAATTTTAGTACCAACACCACCTTTAGCATACTTCTTCATTAAAGATGAGGTATCACATTTTTTAAAAAAGTTTAATTTTTTTGAAGTGTTAAAATAAATTAGAATCTTTTGAATTGTGTACAATTAATTTTTATGTAATTTATCACAAAATAAATAATAATAAACAGTCTAATGTAAAACTTGTTGGTGCTCAAAATTGTCTCACCCTTGGAAATTTATTAATTTACGGCCTCTATCATTTTATCCTTCCCCATGTTGAGCTTGGTTGGTCTTTGTCCCCGGTTTTTAGTCTCCCCCTGGGTCAAAGATCATGTATGGGTACACATTTGTCTCGAGTTTCTTTTTTCCTCCTGGAAGGGTCTATATTTTGAGTCCCCGTGCTCTGTCCTTTCAAAAATCATGCGTTTTCCCGTTCCCTCTATCCACATGATCGAGAATTTGTCATTCTTGTCATTTCTACCCCGAATACTCAAAGAGAATTGAATTGATGTGTCCCCGAGGAATGCATTTGAGTCTTTCAGGCTAAAATCGTCATTTCTATGTGTTTTACAGTTTGAAGGGCATTTCTCTTGGTCAAATTTGCATCATTCAATCGACAGGGAAATGTAGCACCTCTTGGTTGGATGCGGATCAGCTTAATACTTCAAAAATTCCATTAAAATCCTATTTTTTAAAATGTGTCCACGTGGAGGAATGATGCTCATTTGAAGACCTACTTTTGGGATTTTCCTTGGAGTAGCGTCCGGGAGGACATGTGGAGGCTTCCACTACTTGGCCCGAACTTAGACAAATTTTATGCAAATGGATACTGATTTAAGAGTAAGGACACGTGGCGAGCTCGTTCTCATTCAGATCTCGACTTTAGGAACCATATTGAAGTTGCACCATGGAGACACGTGGAGAAACCACCCAATCTTCAGGGACCGGTCCTTGAGTTTCATTCTAAAGAAGTGCCAGGCTGACACGTGGATGCCTCCACTCACTTTACATTTTACTTAGAATTTTCAATGGCCAAAAGGAGATTTCCTTGGAACATGACACATAGCACCTTCCACTGAACTTCAAGCATTTAAATAGACCTCGCTGGAGTAGGACACGTGGTGAGCCTACGCTCGTTCAAAGTATCAAAATTTTGGGACCATCTCAAGGAGCATCATGGTGACACGTGGAAATTTGAAAATTCAAAGAGGCGGGGAGGTAGACCATCGGGGCAACTTGGAAATTTTGCCTCTTATATTCAAATGACTCAAAGTATCAAAAATTCACGAGGGCCCGAGGGAAATAGTCAATGTTTTTCCCGATCAATGGTGGAGGTGTGGGCTAGTGGAGGAAATGTTAAAAATTTTCCTTCACGAAATATGATTAAAATATGAAATGAGAGCGTTGCCCCTCAGCCAATCATATGAGGACACATTTCTATGTGAGGAAGGAGCCGCGGAGGAAAAATATTTTTTTTTCCTTTTTCAGAAAGATGCAAAATGTGTAAAATTGAGCAGTGAGTCTGTATCCAGTTATATTGCACCACGTGTCATACCCAAATCGCAAAGGCGGAGCGCCAGAGGAAATCAAGAAATTTTGCAAAATTTTCAAAAAGTATTAAAAAGGTAAAAAGACATCCCAAGGCCCGCTTTTACTCGGATTTGCCATGTGGAGGGCTAAACTTTGAAGTTGACGAACAAATTGATGATAATTTATGCATTTCACCAGTTTGGTCACCATTTGAGCTCTAGAAAGTTCGAGAGATGTGTTTTTTTCATCAATATTCTTTGAATTTTTTACCAATTCGTGTCATCTTGGCCTATAGGGTCTGAATTAATCAATTTGGGGGTTCAATTTGTGAATCCAAGTCATTTTTCAAATAATTTTTTTCTTTGGTTTGTGAACAATGTGAATTACCAGATCCAAAGTTGCAGAGTAAAAATTGGGAAAGGAAAAGATGAAATAATGAAATGAAAGGGGTCTACATGCATGGGGAATGAAAAATGTGCTTCCATTTTGAAGAATGATGAAAGTTTTGTAATGATTCACCTTTTGAAAGAACAATTGGAAACTTTTTGCGAGTTTGTTAAATGTCATTTTCCAAAAATATTGCAAAGCAAAGGTGCTTCAAATATTCCACTTTTGGAGGGAAGATTTGAGGGGCAAAGTGAGTGAGTGAGTGAAATTTATATATTGCATGAATTTTTCATGCAAATGGTTGGAGAAACTTAGAATTTTCATGAGAAAATATGGGAAGAATCCCATTCTCTAAGAAACCACTTGAGAACCATTTTAACTCCTTTTTGCATCAAATTTGTATCATGTTAGGTTGGTTGCAGATGTATAGCCACTAACAAGCTCTGAGATTGTTCTTATAACATTCCCTTGTTGATAAATTTGGTCATTCTAGATTATTTTTTGTTGTCTCTTGGTAAAATTTGCATTTACTTATGTTTCATAATGTTTTCAATTTGTGTTTCTTGCTCCTGTTGCAATCTGGTGTTTGGAATTTCCTTTTGATCATGCAGATCTAATTCTAGTAATAGCTTAGTGGCATTTATAATTCCAAAATCAGAAGATCTTTCATCTGATGAAGGGATAAACAAATTTAAATTCACTCTGCTTTCCTTGATATAGATTTGATTGTAAACCTTTGGGAATACCTTATGTCTGATAGAATAGAAATTTCTAAATGCTTTGTTGATTCATTTAACTCAAGATTTTGTGATAAATCATCAGATATTATGTGGAAGAGTGTAGATCTGGGCTTCCATTTGATGCACATATCCTGGTTGAAGGAACACCTTAACCTCTTTAAAGAATTTCTGTTGTCCGAGTCTTTCAAGTTTTGTAAAGGTTCTCAAATAAGTTGGAAAATTCTTGTTAGTCTTGTCTGAATATCTCACACCCCAAAATTCATTTCAAATTAACTCATTCTACCTATAATACCCCTGCATTGTATTGTGTGTCAACAAAAGATTACAATCCATTTACAAAAATGCACAAAGCAAATCAAGATCATACCATGTCTTTAGTAGCTTTAGCCTTGTCTTGAAAGCATTTCCATCATTTAATAGTGACAAATCTATTGAGTTTGAATAATGGGAAATTGATCATGTTTTCTCAAGGCCATCTCCATACAATCTACATAGTACAATGATATTTTCAGCTCCTTCCCGTAACAAAGGTTACAATATAGGTTCTCTTACCTTGGTTGATAGTGACAACCTAAAATAGTGAGGACTAGATCAAATCCTTCCAAGGTGCTACCCACTTCTTCAAAGCTTGAGTGCTAACAAGTCAGATAAATTTCTTCCCCGGATACAAAATGACATATAAATCATTTATCTACCTTTGAGTGTCTTGTAAAATGCATGATGCAACTCAAGTTGTGAAGGAAATTAAATATGAGTACCAACATGCTTATAGAGCCATTGCAGGGGATGAATAATGCAATATCCAGACTAATTTGTTAATCTGCTTCCAGTTCATATTCTTTTGATCCTGTCGACATGCTTCTCGCGTATTTGCTAGGGTAATATTTCAATATTTCAAAGCCTTGGTAATACATTTTATGTGATTTATGTGCAACTACATTGCTGAGAATAATTTTCTAATCAGATTTATAAGACTGGAATGAGATTAGAATTCTAAGTTTGATATGTTCAAGTGTCTCCAATTTTTGTTTCAAACTTTGCACAATAGTTGATAAATTGAGTGAAAGAAAATCAGATCTGTTCAAGCTTTGCATAGTGCTAATATTTGCAGTCATTTGATAGATCTTCATAGTGCATTTGCACAAACTAGGGTGAAAGTCCTTAGTGGTGACTCCTGGCTATTATATTTTGATAAATACCAGTACCTTATCATACATTAAGTGAAGTGTGTCATATAAATCTACAAACCTGGAAGGAAGAAGATCTCTCTTCAGGAGAGACCCAAGTAGAAAGCTATTTCAAGAATTTGGAAAGACAATTTTAGAGGAGAGAAAAGTTTGGAAGGTTGTTGAAGGACAAACATCAAGAAAAGGTATATCCATTAGTGAGAGAGATCAGCCTTTAATAGAGGATTATCACTCTTCTTTCAATGATTCTGATTCAAGAAATCTTCTCATAAACTTGTTTACTTCAACTAGTGAAGGTCCTTCTACTATACCTGGTGAGTTCCTTCTTCAATCTGCACCTGTGTGTTTCAATTCTAATAAAAATTTCCAAGAAAATCAGCACCTAGAGAATACCAATCTTGTGAACCACATTCTTGAGCCCCAAAGACCTCGCACTCCTCATCAGCTTGTGTCACCCCCAAGATCACCTCCACTAGACAACATGGCTCAGCCTCCACCTAGGCCTCCATTTGTGGTCAATACCTTTGGCCCAATAAATTTTAGGGGAATGGCTGGTTATCCTAATGTTGTGCCTTAAGATGTTAGAAGTAGATTGCTAAAGTTCCAAGGGAACAATGCCATAATAGCTTATCAGCATTTGAAACTCTTTATTAATATGATGGAGGATTTTGAAATTGGATTTGAGGATGTGTACATTAAATTGTTTTTCCACACTTTAGAGGAGGATGCTAGGGATTGGTACAAGGCCTTGCCAAATAATTCAATTGATTCATGGGCTGAAATGTAAAATGCATTCAGGTTGTAATATGGTGACAAGACTGATCCCAAATTCCTCTTATCAGATTTTGAGAATATCAAGAAAAACCCAAATGAATCGGTCCATGACTTCAACACAAGGTTCAATAAAACTTTGAGGAGATTTCTAGTAAATTTAAGACCATGTGATGAATCTTGTTTGATAAAATATTCTGATGCATTTGACAAGAAAATTGCATATTACTTGAGGGCCAAGAATCCTGGCAATTTAATGTAGGCCTTCACCATGGCACTTCAAATTGAGAACAATATCAAGGCTGTTGGGAAACCTCCTAAGAGAGATGGAGTTAAATTGGTAAACCTTGACAAGCCTCAAGAAAACAAGAGTGTAGACTTAGAGGAAGTGGTGAAAACTTTTGTAGGGGTGTCAAAGAGATTTCCTACAAGTTGGAAAGAGATGAGAAGGGAATTGGACAAACTTCACAAGGTCATCCTAGGCAGCAAGCACAAGATAGATTTGGCAATCACCATAGGAATGAGCAGAGATTTGATGACAAAGGTAAAGGACCTATGGGATTTAGAAATAGACAATCTCAGGCCAAGGAAAGTAAGGTTGTTCCTAATCCGTTAAATGCTAGAGTGGCTATTGTTGATGATGCAAATCAGATTGACTGGTGTGACAGATGTTTCTTACCCCATCCGCCATGTGAAACAGATCAAAAAATTGAAGAGGAAGTTGATGATTATAATATGGATGATGATGCTTGTATGATGGATTTCCCTACACACTCATGTCAAGGAGCAACATCTACTGAAGTGATAAGTGCACGGACTGCTGCTAGCTTTTGGGATTGCATCCAATAGGTACATCTTCTTCCTCCTTCTCATGTTTTAGAAATTGATAATGTACAATCCTTTGAGCTTCCCAATAATGATTTTGAGTACTTGAGGGAATTGATGATCAAGAAGTATGATGGAGGTATACCCTTAGAAGTGGATAGTCAACTACTTATGAATGTTGTGGTGGTGCAAGAGAAGGAGTACAACACAAGAAGTAAGGGTGTCAAGTGCGCTAGGCTTCGTGTCAATAATAAAACCCCATTACTTTCCAATATCCCAAAATAAGTTCCTAAGAAATAAACATCTGCTAAGAGCCCTGATGTCCTAAGTAATAGTTATGCTTTACCCCATGCTCAAAATGTTAAAAACATTGTGCCATCTGATGAAATTTCTAGCCCTCCTTCTACTCGATTTTTTACATACATACATTCCCTATAACATTGCTCAAGTTCGAGCCAAATCAAGGTCAGTGTTCCAATTGTTGAGCTGCTTAGAATCCCTAAGCACAAGAAGAGAGCACTTGAGTATTTGGGATTGAAGGAGGAGAAGGCTGCCATGAAAAGGAATGTGAATGTTGTAGAGGCTCCACTTGCTATTGCAGAGGTAGGAAAGACATCAGCATTGGAATAATTTGGTGAACCATTGGAGGTATATTTTGGAACATCCTTGGTTGAATCTCAACTGAGTGTTGACCCTTTCTTCACAACTTTGATCATCAAGGACAAGTTGCTACATAATTGTATGTTTGACTCTGGGGCATCATGCAATGTCATGCCTTTAGAAGTTATGAATGAGTTAGATATCAAAGTAACAACAACGTATGGCAAGTGTACTGCCATGGATTCCAAGGAAGTGCCAGTTGTTGGGTGTGTCAAAGGTTTGGTGGTGCAACTTGCAGCCTATCCAGGTAAGAATTTGAAACTTGATGTTGTAATTGTTGATTGCCTTGCCAAATGGGGTATGTTATTATCAAGAAAGTGGGTTGCAAGTGTTGGAGGGAGTGTCCAAATGGATATGTATTTTTCCACCATTCCCATTGAAGGTAGCCTTGTAAAATTATATGGAGAGAAGAAGATGTTGCATCTAATTGAGGATCCAAACAATGCTTCTTATGAAGTATTATTTTTTGATGTTGATGTTGATAATTTTATTGGGTTTGCTGATGGTAAGGAGAACAAGATGGATTGGTCTAAGTGTCTTGAAGAGGTAGGCTCTCCATGGACTTTGTTATTTGATGGAGCTTGCTCCAAATTTGGAAATGGTGCCGGTGTTGTTTTAATCTCTCCAAGCAATGAGGAATTTATTTTCTCCTTCAAAATTAACTTTGAATGCACCAATAACATAGTTGAGTATGAGGCATTACTATTAGGGCTGAGGATTTCTTAGAAGTATCATGTAAAATATGTTGTTGTAAAGGGAGATTCTGAGTTGGTTTTCAAACAAGTTAGAAAACTATATGCAACAAAAAATCAGCGGATGAAACAATACAAACACGCAGTTTGGGATCTGATTGAGATGTTTGATTCCTTCAACATTCTTCATCATGACAGAAGTTTAAATATGATTGTTGATAAGATAGCAGTGTTGGGGTCTACATTTGAAAATTGTACTATATCTCTATATTGTGAATGTGATGTTGAGATACTCACTAGGCCTGCAATCTCAGACAACATCAAGAATTGACAAGTGTTTGATGATGATGCTCAAGTTCAGAGGTTTTTACATAACCAAGGTGAGTTTTTGGATCAACATATTGATTTGGAACCATTGGTATGTAGTTCCGATGGAAAAAAACCTTATTTGGCAAGGATATCCTTCAATTGAAGACTAACACCATTTCTAGAGGGCTGGTTGCTCTTGAGTCAAATTTTAACAATGCTGATTGTATAATCAATAGAAACATGTTTGCATCTAGAGATGTTGAAGAGCATGACTTGGGAACAAAGGAAAAACCAAGGAATATTTGGTTAGGGAGTGGTTTAAACAAGGAAGAAAAACAATCCTACCTCCAATTGTTGAAACAATATCAAGACTGTTTAGCTTGGTCTTATTCTGAGCTGAAAGCATATAGAGAAGACTTATTCCAACATGAGATCCCTCTTGAGAAAGATGCCAAACCATTCAGATAGAAGCAAAGGCCAATTAACCCACTCCTTTCTGTCAAAATGTAAGAGGAATTGAAAAATTTGAAGGATGGAGGAATCATTCACCCACAAGGTATTCTTCTTGGGTTGCAAACTTGGTGCTGGTTAGAAAGAAGAATGGAGATATCAGAATTTGTGTGGATTTTAGAAATCTAAAAAGAGCATCAATAAAGGACAACTATATTTTACCAAATATGGACAACATGATGCAATTAGTGACTAGTTCTGAGATGCTTTCTACTTTGGATGGTTTCTCCAGGTTATAACCAAGTTGTTGACAAAGAATCAGAGAGGATTAAAATTGTCTTTACTACTCTATGGGGAACATATGTTTTTTTCAGGATGCCATTTGGTTTAATGAATGCTGGAGCTACTTTTCAAAGGGCCATGGATGTTGCTTTTGTTGGTTATATCAATGATTTTATTGTTGTTTATCAAGATGATATTACTATTTTTTCTAGCAAAATAATTGACCACTTGCAACATTTGGAAAGAATGTTGATCAGATGTAGAGAATATGGCATTTCACTCAATCCAAAGAAGTGCCATTTTGGAGTGCAAAGAGAAAAACTACTTGGTCATATTATTTTTAAAGGAGTTATGATTGATCCACAAAGGATAGAAGCTATCAACAAGATCCCGGTTCCAAAAACTAAGAAAGGAATCCAATCCTTCTTTGGTCAAATCAATTTCATTAGAAGGTTTGTGTCTAATTTTGTTGAGTTGACTCTCCCCATTACTTGCATGTTGAATAAGGACCAGAATATCAAGTGGGAAGAGGCTGCCCTTAAATCTTTTGATGGAATCAAGGAAGCATTGAAGCATGCTCTGTTCTAGCAGCCCCAAATTACAAGAAACCTTTCCAAATCTTCTCCTTTGCTTTTAAGCACACCATTGCATCTGTTTTGTTGAAAAAGGATGATGATGGAGTTGAAATACCTATTTCCTTCTTTAGTAAGGCATTGCAAGCAGCTGAGTTAAAATACACAATCATGGAGAAGCAAGCCTTTGCATTGGTGAAAGCAACTAAGGTTTTCAAACCTTATATTTTGAGTTCCAAAGTTGTTGCTTATGTTCCTCACACAATGGTAAAAGATGTCTTATCAGAGATGGAGATTTCAAGAAAAAGATGCAGGTGGGTTAAAAAATTGCAGGAGTATGATATGGACATTCAGACCACAAATCTAGTAAGAGGTTTGGGTCTTTCCAAGCTCATGGCTGAAAGCAATTTGCAGAATGCTGAAGTAAATGAAGTAGAAGAAGAGAGGGTAGATGTTCTTGAAAAATTGTTGAACTCTGAGTGGTACAAGGATGTAATCTATTATCTCAGACACCTATGTTTCCTGGACATTTGAATAAAAATCAGAAAAGAGCTCTCAAGTTGGCTTCTCAAAAATATATCATTAAAAACTTTGGGTTGGCTTGGAAGAACCCTGAGGGAATCCTCTTGAGATGTGTGATTGAAGATGAAGCTCCCAAAATAATTGTTGATTTCCATGGGGGAGTTTGTGGAGGAAATTTTTCGGGAGGGTTACTGCACACAAGATTTTAAGGGCTGGTTATTGGTGGCCAACTCTTTTTAAAGATGAAAGTTAGTTTCTTAGAAGATGTGAGAGTTGTCAGCATTTCTCTAGAAGAATGAAAGCTTCAGGCTCCCTTCCTTTGCTGCTTGTATTAATTAAAGATCCTTTCAAAAATGGGGGATGGAATTCATTGGTGAAATCTCTAATTCATCAAGTGTTGGACACAAATGGATTTTGGTAGCTATTGATTTCTTCACAAAATGGGTGGAAGCAATCCCCACTAGGAAGGCAACGCACCAAGTTGTAATG
Source organism: Taxus wallichiana var. yunnanensis (assembly GCA_018340775.1). Lineage (NCBI taxonomy): Eukaryota > Viridiplantae > Streptophyta > Pinopsida > Cupressales > Taxaceae > Taxus > Taxus wallichiana. Next base: position 404,066,128 of record CM031244.1, on the reverse strand, counting down.
GACTTCATATTGAATCATATCATCTGCAGATTTGGAGTGCCAATCAAGATTATTGCTGATAATTCCATGAGTTTCAAAGCTGGACCTTTAGTGGTAATGTGCAAAGAATATGGAATAAATTTGACATATGCTTCTAACTACAATCCACAAGGAAATGGACAAGCTAAGTCCAACAATAAAAACTTGTTGAAGATTATTAAAAGGACTTTGGAATTAAACAAGAAGAAGTGGGGTGAACAACTAAATTTTGTTGTTTGGGATGATAGGATCACTGCCAAAAGAGCTACTAGTAAAAGCCCGTTTGAATTGGTATATGGAACACAAGCTTTGTTTCCCTTGCATCTGTAGTTGTCTTCATTTCAGTTTGTTCAACAACTTGAAGATCAAGAAATTAGTTCATATAAAGCAAGGGTTAATCAGATTGTTGAACTTGATCAAGCAAGAAGAGCATCCCATCAGAGGCATGTCAAATTCATAGAGAGAATGAATAAGTTGTTTGATAAGGTAAACCCAAGAGATTTCAATATAGGAGATCTTGTGTTGTTGTGGGATAGTAGACATGAAGATAAGGGCAAGCATGCTAAATTTGATGCTTTGTGGATGGGTCCATATTCCATTGACATAAGAATGGGTGAGAATACCTTTTTCCTGAAGGACTTGGATGGAGAATTGCTTGAGTTTCCTGTTAATAGCAGACATTTGAAGCATTTTTTGGATTGATCCCCAAAACTGAGGTTTGCATATCACTTGTACAGTGTTTGTTTCTGCTATGTTTTTTTTTGTTTTGATCAGTTTTGGTTTGCCTTTGTGTGTGGCATCCCTTTTTGTTTGTTTATCAGCTATTTTTTTGGTGTTTTAGCTTGTGACTCCATTTTCCCAATGGATATTTTGGCACTTGGTCTACTTTTGTTCTTGTGGAACTTGCAGGAGTGACTACCCATTCCCGAGTCGGAGCCTGTGTTGGTGCTCAAAATTGTCTCACCCCATTTTAGCCCTTGGAAATTTATTAATTTATGGCCTCTGTCATTTTATCCTTCCCATGATGTGCTTATCTCGGTCTTTATTGCCATTTTTAGTCTCGCCCTGGGTCAAAGATCATGTATGGGTCCACATTTGTCTCCTAGTGCCTTTTTTTTCCTTTGGAAGGGTCTATTTTTGAGTCCCATGTGCTCTGTCCTTTCAAAACTCATGTTTTCCTATTCCCTCTATTGCCACAATCAGAATTTATCGTTCTTTTCATTTCGGCCCTAAATACTCAAAGAGAAATGAATTGATGTGTCCCCAAGAAACATATTTGAGTCTTGAAAAACATTTCTAAAATCTTTTTCCCTAAATAAAATTTCACTTTCAGGCTCAAATGGTCATTTCTCTATGTTTTATAGTTTGATGGACGTTTCTCCCGGTCTAATTTGTATCATTCAGTTGACAGGAAATGTAGCACCTCTTGGTTGGATGTAGATCAACTTAATACTTCAGAAATTCCATGAAAAGCCTCATTTTTAAAAATGTGTCCACATGGAGGAATGACGCTCATTTGAAGACCTGATTTTGGGATTTTCCTTGGAGTAGCACCAGGAGGACACGTGGAGGCTTCCGTTGCTTGGCCCGAACTTAGAAATTTTTATACAAATGGATATAGTTTGTCGGAATAGGACACATGGCGAGCTCACACTCATTCAAGGTCTCTACTTTGGGTGCCATCTTGAAGTTATGCCATGGAGACATGTGGAGGAACCATGCACATGTTCGGGGACTAGCCCTTGAGTTTCATTCTAAAGAAGTGTCAGGCTGACACGTGGAGGCCTCCACTCACTTTACATTTTACTTAGACTTTTCAACAGCCAAAAGGAGATTGCCTTGGAGCATGACACGTGGTGAGCCTACCCTCGTTCAAAGTGAAAATTTCTTTGGACCATATCAAGGAGCGTCGTGGTGACACATGGAAATTTGAAAAGTCAAAGAGGCGGGGAGGCGGACCATCGGGGGTAACTTGGAAATTTTTCCTCTTGTATTCAAATGACTCAAAGTATCAAAAAAGCCCGAGGGCCCAAGGGAAATAGTCAATGTTTTTCCCTGGTCAACAAAGGAGGTGTGGGCTAGCGGAGGAAATGCTAAAAAGTTTCCTTCACGAAATATGATTAAAATTTGAAATGAGAGTGTTTCCCCTCAGCTAATCATATGAGGACACATGTCCTATGGGAGGGCAGATCCACGGATGAAAAACGAAATTTTTTTTTAGAAAGATGCAAAATGTGTAAAATTGAGCCACGACTTCATATCTAGTCATATTGTGCCATGTGTCGACCCAAATCGAAAAGGTAGAGAGGCGGAGGAAATCAAGAAATTTTACAAAATTTTCAAAAATTAGTAAAAAGACATCCCGAGGCTGTTTTTATCCACATCCGCCATGTGGAGGGCTCAAATCTGAAGTTGAGGAACAGATCAACGGTAGCTCCGCATTTCACCGGTTTGGTTGCCATTTGAGCTTGAAATTTTGGAGATGCATTTTTTACATCAATCTTCATCAAATTTTTTACCAATGCTGTCGCCTTGGCCTATAGGGTCGAATTAATAAATTTGGAGGTTCAATTTGTGTATTTAAGGCATTTTTCAAATAAATTTTTACTCGGTTTGTGAAAATATGAATTACTAGATACAAGTTACAAAGTAAAAAATTGGGAAAGGAAAAGATGAAATAATGAAATGAAAGGGGTGTACATGTGAGGAATGAAAAATGTGCTTCCACTTTGAAGAATGATGAAATTTTTGTAATGATTCACCTTTTGAAAGAACAATTGACAACTTTTTGTGAGTTTGTTAAATGTCATTTTCCAAAAATATTGCAAAGCAAAGGTGCTTTGAATATTCCACTTTTGGAGGGAAGATTTGAGGGGCAAAGTGAGTGAGTGAGTGAAATTTATATATTGCATGAATTTTTCATGCAAATGGTTGGAGAAACTTATAATTTTCACGGGAAAATTTGGAAGAAGCCCATTCTCTGAGAAACCACCTAAGAACCATTTTAACTCATTTTTGCATCAAATTTGTATCATGTTAGGTATGTTTCAGATGTATAGTCACTAACAAGCTCTGAGATTGTTGTTATAAAATTCCCTTACTAATAAATTTGGTCATTCTGGATTATTTTGTGTTGTCTCTTGGTAAAATTTGCATTTACTTATGTTTCAGAATGTTTTCAATTTTTGTTTCTTGCTCCTATTGCAATCTGGTGTTTGGAATTTCCTTTTGATCATGTAGATCTAATTCTGGTAATAGCTTAGTGGCATTTACAATTCCAAAATCAGAAGATCTTTCATCTGATGAAGGGATAAACAAATTTAAATTCACTCTGCTTTCCTTGATATAGATTTGATTGTAAACCTTTGGGGGTACCTTAGGTCTGATAGAATAGAAATTTCTAAATGCTTTGCTGATTCATTTAACTCAAGATTTTGTGATAAATCATCAGATATTGTGTGGAAGAGTGCAGATTTGGGCTTCCATTTGATGCACATATCCTAGTTGAAGGAACACCTTAACCTCTTTGAAGCATTTTTGTTGTCTAAGTCTTTCAAGTTTTGCAAAGGTCCTCAAAGAATTTGGAAAATTTTTGTTAGTCTTGTCTGAATATCTCCCACCCCAAAATTCATTTCAAATTATCTCATCCTACCTATAATACCCCTGCATTGTATTGTGTGTCAACAAAAGAATACAATCCATTTACAAAAATGCACAAAGCAAATCAGGATCATACCATGTATTTAGTAGCCTTAGCCTTGTCTTGAAATCATTTCCATCATTTAGTAGTGACATCTCTGTTGAGTTTGAATAATGGGAAATTGATCAAGTTTTCTCAAGGCCATCTCCATACAATTTGCACAATACAAGGGTATTTTCACCTCCTTCTCCAAATAAAGGTTACAATATAGGTTCTCTTACCTTGGTTGATAGGCACAACCTCAAATAGTGAGGATTAGATCAAATCCTTCGAAGTTCTACCCACTTCTTCAAATCCTAAGTGTTAAAAGGTTGGATAAATTGCTTCCCCAACTATAAAACGACATATAAATCATTTATCTGCCTCTAAGTGTCTTGTAAAATCCATGATGCAACTCAAGTTGTGAAGGAGATTAAATTTGGGTACCAACAAAACTCATTTGAATTGTGGAAAAAATGTATGTGCATGTGGATTTTCCGCAACAAAATTTATGTATTGTAGATCATTGAAAATTTTCTTACATGTTATAATAATATTGTATAACATCCATAATATCATTTTATAATGGATAAGGTTATTATTGATATTATATAAATGTTTCACTATATTTAATTTTTGTGGAAACTATTTTGGGTAAAAGGGCCTCTTTGTAGTAGTTTATTAAGGTTTAAAAACCTTATTTTATCTATATCATTATGCAATGATCATAATAGGACCAAAATCCTTATCTTATGATATTATTAGATAAAAAAAAGGAACCCAAAACTTTATAATGACATGATTATTTAAAAGGTGATGCTTGACCTTGACTAAGGTCTAAACCAAACTATATGCCATGGATCATCAAAAGGACCTTATATTATTCGAGCATCATGATAATAATAAAAAGGTGGTAATTTGAAATGGTAAAGGCCCCATGACCTTAATATTTTCAAATAAACCTCATACCAAATTAAAAAAGGAAAACAAAGGAGATTTTTACAAAGTTATTATTTTTGCACATGTGCTCATAGTGGTCCCCAAAGTGGATTGGAGTTATTCTTGATAAGTGTTGGAGATCAAATTTATTATTTTAACTTGCACATAGGAAATTTTTTACATGCCATCACTAAAAGACAAAACTGAGAAAAAGACATAAATACCCTTGCAAGTGGGTGAATATGCAAGTCACATAAGAGGATTAAATATTATTATTTAATCATCAACTACAAGACAAAGAAGAAGTTGCATGCAAATTAAAGAAGACTTGCACATCAAGCAAGGGGTATTATTAGCCAAAATATTCACCTAGATTTATTGTAATAGAATTAAAGTAGTCAACTACACTTTGACTAAGTGTATTTTTGTAACTAAGGCTATTAATGCCTCATTGTAAAAGCATGGTTATTTTTATTCCTTTATTTATTCATGATAAAGGCTAAAATTAACATGCATGGGTGAGTACAAACTGCAGCCTATTTTTAGGAGGGTTGGGTGAATTATTTTTGCTATATATTGTGTGCATTAACAAGGCACAAAGGAGGACTTTTTTGATGTAGGAGTGCTGAAGCAAATTTTTGCCAGTTTTCCCTTGAATGAGAAAGTTATTACCTTTCCAATTATTTGCAATGGTGTGTATATTTATATTATCTCTTGTGAATGTTAGTTCTCTAAATTAATTATTTTACCTTGCAAATAATTTGGTGTTTTTCGCATTAGATGAAACCCATTGGTTCATGCTCCTTTAATATTTTCTCATAAATTGTGTATGTACTTAGTCAAATCCCTCAATAATTTTAGTGTATCACCCCTTTTAAATTTTAGTAAATGACATTTTTACCGTTAAAACCCCAAAAAATTAGTTTAGGATACATCAATAAGAACTTGGCCTTGATATTGGAGAATCACCTAAACAATAGGTATACCCATAGAACCAAGGTGTTTCCATTATATCTACAGAAGTGAGGGAATAAAGAAAGCTTAGAACCCCTATTGTTATCCCTCAACTAGGTGCACTTTTGATAGATAACACCATTCTTACAAAAATTTAAAAATGTTAGATGCAAGGATTGTTTTTCCAATTTATCACTCTATGTGGGTGGCTAACATCATCTTGGTACATAAGAAATAATGGAGAAATTTATATACGTGTTGAATTTTGTAATCTCAACTAATATTCATTAAAGGACAATTATTCCATACATATCATAGACTAGGTGTTGTAAATAGTAATGGGTTTAGAAATACTCTCCATGCTGGAAAAATTTTGAGGATACAACGAGGTTGAGGTTGCTATCGAAGATCAACATAAGACAACATTCACTACTCCATAGGGTACATTCACATATCATAGGATGTCAGTTGGACTAATGAATTTCTCGGAGCTAATTTGCAAATGGCGTTTGACTTAGCATTCAAAGATCTAATGGGAAAAATCATCGTAGTATATATCTAGACGATCTTACAGTTTTCTCTAAAAATAGACATGATCATTGTAATCATTTGGAGCATATTTTGTTAAGGTGTCTACAGTATGGGATTTATTTGAATCGTAAGAAATCTATGTATGACGTCATGGAAGGGAATTAGTTGGGAAATATTGTGATAAAGGAGGGAACTAAAATCAAACCCGAATAGGTCAAGGATATATAAAGTGTCACTCTTCTAACAAGCAAAAATGGTGTACACTATTTTTTTTGGGAAGGTTAATTTCCTGAGATGGTTTATTCCAAACTTTTCTGATAAGACCCAAAAAATTGTTGATATGATGACACATATCAACATTTCAATGGAACATAGATGGAAAAATCACTTTTGATGAAATCAAAGAATCTATAGCTCATTTTGTGGTCTTAGTCCATCCGTATTTTCAATAGGATTTTATCATGTATGACTAAGCGTCGACCCATATAGTGTTTGTTATATTGATGAAGATGAATGCTGAAGGAATTGAATATCTAATCACCTTTATGGCTTACCCTCCGAAGGATCACGAGATGAAGATGCCCTAAATAGAAAAAACATGCATATGTGGCTGTCTAAGTAGTAAAGAATTTCAAGTATTATATCCTGAATTATCATACATTGGTTCTTTTTCCACGACACGACGGTGAAATCCATCCCGACTCAGCAATATTTAAGAATTTGGTGAGGAAATTAGATTGCCAAGGTTCAATAATAAAATTTGGAAATTAAACCTACCAAACTTGTGTGAAGAAAATGTTTGTGTTAGATCATCACATAATTTTTTTTTGAAGAAAAATCTAATGATATCGAAGACAAGTAATGAATAATTTCCTATGGTCATGTTTGTGAGCATAACGAATGAATGGTACTCTGACATTGCATTATTTTTAACTTGTGGGTAATGTCCTAAACATCGAGTCCTAAAGAGAAGCGAACATGGTAAGCTCCTAGAGGAATATCCTAACATGGCTGCGAAGGACACTTCTCATCATCTTTCATAGCTCATAAGATCATGCGAGAAAGGTATTATTGGCCCACCTTTTTTCAAGATGCATCCATATTGGTAGAAAATCGTGAGGCCTGTCGAAATTTGTTTGTCATTCTAAATTGACAACACTTTCCCTAAGGTCAATGGTGATTGATGAACCCTTTCAACAATGGGGAATTGATTTTATTAGAGCATTAAATACTTTTTCTAGTGCTAGACATAATTATGAATTGAATACGATTGATTATTTCACAAATTGGGTGGAAGCCATCGTAGTAAAACATGTTACACCTGAAGTTTTTTGCAACTTCATTAAGGAAAATATAATAGTAAGATTAAGTGTTCCTCACAAGATCGTGGTGGATAAGGATTTTAATTTTTAGTCTTATGAACTCACCGAATTATACTATGATTATGGAATTACTTTGGCTCACTCGTATGATTATTATCCTCAAGAAAATGGTCAAGTAGAATCAAGTAATAAATTTTTTTGGCTATAATCGGGAGTTAGCTGATGAAAATAAGCAAACATGACATAAAGCAATGTACAATGCACTCTGGGCTGATCGTATTACTCCAAAGTGAGCTATTGGGATGTCTCCTTTTAAATTTTTATATGGATTTGATGCCAAAATTGATATCTCTTTAGAATTATCATCTTTAAGGATGGAAAAATAATCGAAGATGATACCTTCCAGGATTTTGTTGAAAAAGAATCACATATTTGAAGGAGTTGGAGGAAAATAGGTTCAAAGTGGTAGAAAGGATCATGGAGAATTAAGACATGGTAAAAAAAGTGTTTTATAAGAAAGTTAAGCAATGAGATTTCCAAGTTGGAGACCTCATCTTATTATGGGACAAAAGAAGAGAGCCGAAAGGAATTCATGAAAATTTTTATTCTTTATGGAAGGGGGCCTGTAGGATTCATTTATCTCTTGTAGAGAGAATGGATTATACCTAACATATCTAGATGGGACTCATCTCCCATTTCCCCATAGTGGGAAATACCTCAAGTTATTTTGACAATAGATAAATTTCTTCTTGCATTGTATCACATTATAGTTTTTAGTTGTGTGTTTCCTTTTATGCTGGTGTGTTTGATTTTGTTTCTTTACTTTGGTTTTGGTGTGATTGTTTTATTTGAGTTTATTTTACACTCTTTTTGAATCCTTGGCCCAATGGATTGACAATGTTGAGATTTGGGAGTTCCTCTTACTTTGAGTTATCAATCGAAGTCCCTGTGCAAAGCCATCTATTATTCCATTTTTGTGTTTATTGATCAAATAAATATAACTAGTGAAATTTTCATGTTGATGAACCTATCAAAATTTATCTTCCATTCAAGAATTATTTTGAAAATGAAATATTTGAAATTTGTGTTCGATTTCAGGGTTTCCTTAGCACTTTAAATGTTTAATGTTATATTTTTCCCACTCCCGAAAATGTGACATCTTGTAGCTTTTCAGGTTTTGGGTTCCGAGTGCATCAAAACATCTCATCCATAAAAAACATGCAATGTGTCATGTGTTTTCCGAACCCAAAACCTGAAATGCTTTGTAGTATATCAAACTTCAATTTTCAAACATCGAACATGTTAGGCTAATTACATGTTATATGTTGCTTTTTTCTTGAACCTGAATTAAAACTCCCTTCTTGGCTCCTTTGTGTCGATTTTTCATGACTTGATTACATGCTTAAACAAGGTGTTTTATGCGATTAAAATTACTCCCCCAATTCAATGCAATAAATGCCGAGGGTGGAGTTGGTGGCACCGTATGTGTCGCTTACATGTAATTAATGTATGTAAATTTACAAATAGGAGATATTTCCATGTCATTTTTACCTTGTCCTTTGTCTGTAATTCAATATTTCCCTCCCGCTTTTACATCGAGTTGATTGGAATTTTCTTGGCATTTCCATTCATTTTTGTTGGATTTTCACCTTCTAGTTCAACATTTGGTAAGGGTTTATCCCTCTTAATGATTTTTATTTGCATTTTGAGGGTTTTTTATGTTTTTTTTCTCTATATTGAGGAGTTGTTTTCAATTTTTCAAAATTCTTTTACTCCTCTCTTGTCTATTTCCTGTTGTTACAATTTTTGTTTTACCTTAATAAGTGTGAACCTTTTTAGGTTTTTAACTTACTCATTATTGTAATAATTTATGAAGAAAACAGGTGGAATAAGTTATTTAGTGATTTATAACTCAAAATTGTATTTTAGAATTTTTCCTTGTTGACTCGGGAAAAACACCCGAAAGTGTATCGAGTTTCTCAAGTTTTCAATTAAGGACGATTCCTAATAGTTGGTCGAGTTCCTATAGTTCCAAACAAGTTAATTTTCCCAATGGTATTTTGGGATTCTAAGGGTGTTAAGAAAATGAAAAACCCATCATTGTATCTGATTTCTTGATTTGTCGAACAAGGATTACACCCCGAATGGTTTTTCAAAGTTGCTCAACAATGTCTCTTTTATGACCAGTTTGTCATTGTGTAGGGTGTATTGTAGGGGTTAAGACCCAAACTTCTCCTAGGAGATTTTATAATCTCTCTAGATATTTTTATTCAATCATCCATGTATGATTCGTTAAAGGAGAGGAAAACATGAATCATATAAGGAAAGTAATTACAAATATTAAGGAATCGTTCCTCCCTCTAATATTGATTCTAATATATATATTAAAGACACAAATTAAAAAATATTTATATGGAATAATTTTGGAACAAAGAGCGGAGTTCCTTTCAGATTGAATGAATGCAACATATTTTCAACAATGGATTACCTCTCACCGTAACCTTCCCAATCTTCGATCGATGTCCAAAGTTCATTCTTGCATGTGCCAATTATTATGACTTGGACATGATGAATGTTTGAAATCAATATGGTGAAGTTGTGGTTAGCTTAGACCTGATTACTTTGATGATCTCCTCAAGATTCCTAATTTCACCATGTATGTAAAGAAATATACTAAAAAGGCCCAACAAGCTTAGGATGCAAGTATGGATGATTGTATCAAGCATGTTAACAAGAAATACTTGGTGAAACCCAAGCCTTTTGTGTCAAGGTTTCCCAAGAAAGTACCCCAAAGTGACTTTATCCTAGAGATTGGTGACATTATCACACTTCTGAGTAAAGTGTTTAGATTCCCCAAGGCTAGAGAGTTCCAAGGATAGATGTACCAATTCCTCACCATCATATGGAAAACTGAGAATTTCTTTGATTCGGTGCATTCATCGGTGATACAAGAAAACAAAATGTGGGAAGTATTAACCACTGGAGATTTTTTATGATTATGTGTGTTGTTTATGTTGTAGCTGGAATGAGGTTTAATCCAGGATTGGAAAGTGTGGAGTCAAATCTTTCTGACGATGTTTACAAGTACTAACCCCAATTGTCTTTAAAGGGTAGTGAAACTCATTTTCGAAGAGTTTTTTGGTGCTCAGATTTGTCTCTCCCCATTTGTCATTAAAATTCTTTAAATTGCATCCTCTATTATGTTTTTTCTCCCGAGCTCAAATGGTGGTTGTCATGCATTTTACGGTTTAACGAGATGTAATTTCTGGTCAAAATTACTTCTTGGCATCGATTAAAATGTGGCCCTTTCTCAAGTTAGATGCGCCATTATGACACGTGGTAGTTTGAAAATTCAAAGAGGCGGGAATAAGACCATCGGAGGAAAATTGGAGTTTTTACCTCTTGACATCAAAAGGATTAAAATATCAAAATGGCTTGTAAGCCCGATAAGGGAAATGTCAAAGCTTGTTCTAGTCAACGCGGAAGGGGTACGGACTCTCAGGAGAAATTTGGAAAAATTTCCTCTTGGGAGAAAAGGGTTAAAAATGAAAAAATAAGTGCGGTTCTTCTAGGACCCACATTAGGACACATGTCAGGCTCATTTCCGAAGGGCAGAGGTGCGGAGCAAAATGGAATTTTTTTCCATTTTTTCAAAAGGTTATACAAAGTCAAAGGAAGCCCCCGAGTCTATTTTTAATGTTTGAATCTTCCACGTGGATGACCCAAATTCAAATTAAAGATCAATAGCAGATGAGAGTCGAATCTGAATTTCCCCATTTTCTGAAACAGCCCTGGAAGTATGCGTTTATCATGATTTCTTGGTATTTATTACACGCCAAGCAGGGGGAGTTAATGTTGATATCTATGTTTGGTAGGGAGATTTGGAAGACATCTTTCGCCATTAAAATGGTCTGACTATCGAGCATGATCGAATTTTCCATTTTTCTTCTCCCAAGCATGCAAGGAGCAAGATCGATAGATTTGGGGTGGAAATAGTTGGCGAATTGAAGAGAGAGTGATCTATCGAGAGGAAGGAGTTAAATGTGGGATATTTTTAAAGAGGTATTCCCCTCGAGCACTGACGAATTTTTGTAGATTTGTGTAGCATTTCCACTTCAATAGGTGAGGCAACTTCTAGGAGCCATAAATTTTTCATCTTTGTAGCTCCGATTGACCCTATTCAAAATGCTTCGGAAGGATTAGGACGTGTAGAATATGTGAAGGGGTGAAGAAATTTTTATGACAAGGTTTAACCCCTAAAACCTTATGGAAAGGATCCAAAATGCAATTTTCATAGTATTGTCTAAAAATAGTTATTTGATTTTTGAAACATCAATTTTGTGAAATTTTCAGATAGGCGGTCCGTTGACTACAAATCACTTTACCTTCCTCGGGGTTGGTAACTTTCCAAATTTGGGAAAACCAAAATCTGAAAAAATTTATTGTCATTATTATTATTTTAATCCCATAGGTTCAAGTGTCTAAACCTCCACTCTGATACCAACTGTAACACCCAAAAATTCGACGTTCAAAACTACACCAAAGTCTATTAATTTACTAGGGAAAAAATCATTTTTTTTTTGTTTTAAAGGTTGTAAGGGTTATAAATATCAATTATGTTTAATTAATTATTTCTAACAATATTCATTCATTCATAAGGTAGTCATGACTAAAATTAAATAATTAAATATTATTAGTTTGTTTTCCAAATCCTATTCAAAATATAAACCCCTTCAAGATTTGCTTAAATTTTATTGTTTATTTAAATAATGGCAACATTATTCGTATTGATTACCCATTCAAAATCTTCTTAAGTTCATGATTTAATCATTTCCTAAGTCAATTTAAATTTATTTCCCCTAACCACTTAACTATCCATTATTTAGTTATCTAACTATATATTTAAATTCTAAATAATTTAATTCCTTTATACCATTAACCAAATGACCATGCACAATATTATTGGATTAATTCCTAACTAAAGTCATGTATTTATTTATCAAACTATATTAAAAGGGGTCACATCCTATACTAACCCACTAAAATCCCCTTTCACTTAATACCCATACTATTAATTTAAAACACTTTATCCCACAAAAAATCCCACAACTTAAAAAGTTGTAGGATTCATTCTCTACCATTAGATCTAATCAATACAGACCCTTAGATCTTAGGTATTAACTACAACCCTAAATATTGTTATGTTGAAATTTATTCACACCTTTTCCCTAATCCATCTCATTTTATTTTGTAGGTTTGGGAGAATGGATGCCATGAAGCTATAGAGGGATTTCTCATTGCACATGGATTGATACACACAAATTCGAAGGGTTATTTTGCATCCCTCCCTAGGGTTTGTTTTGCATTTTATTTATTATTTGTATTATTATGGAGAGTCTACCCTATTTGGGTATGGGCATTTTTGCCTCATTTTATTCCTCGTTTTAAATAACCTATACACATAGATCTAGGGTTGTATGTATATATATATATATTATATACCCTTTTGTATATTCGATTTGGTTTAAAATTTATTTTCAAAATACATGTTTAAAAATGCCAGTTTTATATATAATGTAGCTGAATGTATGATCGGCATGTAGATGTGTGTGTGTGTGTGTGTGTGTGTGTGTGTGTGTGTGTGTGTGTGTGTGTGTGTGTGTGTGTGTGGTATGGGGTTGGCCGATTAAAGAAAAATGTGCAGGTTTTAAATATAGGCCGCGACTTGTGTAATAGTTAGGGTTTATATTAATATGGGTCCCATAGGCCGCACCTCCATATACACACAATTCCCTTTTTCTTTGTAAACACTAAAATTTGTTTTATTTAACTTTTCCCCACCGATTATAATTTCACAAACATTCAATATTAACTTATTAAATATTATATATATAATTACAATTTATATAATTATATAAACTTAGATATATAAATTTATATAAATATATATAATTATAATCACTTTTTTGGTTTTATTGATTTTATAAAATTATGAATTTAAGTTTGTTTAGATAGCAATCTACAAGCATAAGTGGTTTGCATAAGTTTATAAATATTTAGATATGTGAGATAGTGGGATTACTAGCCTTTTTCATTCAACTAATTGCAAATAAATACAATGAACATACTTCTTGGGTTTGATAAATATCATTTAAATGCCTATATTGTCTAGTTTACAAAAATGAGAGAGTTATAGAAACCATAGTAACATCCCATTATTTCAAGTGACACTAAAAGAGAAGAACAAGAATAAGAAACCTCAACATAGCAACCTTCTTTTCCTCTTATTTTCATGTAAATGAAATATCACAAGATCATTTAAGGACAACACCCAAAACATATATTCCTTCATAATCCATTTCAAATAAGGATAGTTTCCATTTATATATCGAATGCACTCTTGGAATACATTTAAAAGTTTGAAGGAGATTTAATAACAAACCAATTACAACTTCACATGCCTCTTTTCCAACATATGAACTTCTTGAATAAACAATACAATCAGTTTTACATAATACATTTACAAGAATTTGGAACTTTAATAATGCAAGTTACAAAACTTCTCGACTTAGGTGGAGACAATATGGAACTTTCTTTACAAATGTAGGATTCATGCTTGTCTTCTAAAAAAGTAACTATGTCGAAGGCTTCAACTTGAGCTCCACCAAAATCTTCATCTTCCAATCAAAAACAAGGAAGGGGAGTAGGAAACACTCTCCACCCAACCAAAATTCCAATGAGAAGGATAATCCATCCTCCTCATTGGCCCCGAGCCCCAAAAATAGAGCAATAGAGGATATTAAGAAACCATGGCAACATCAAAAGGATTCAACATTACAACACTTGTGTCAACAATACATGCAATACATTAAAAACACTAAAACACTAAAACACAATAACACAAAATACACATCTCAATACATAGGCTTATAATCTAAGCCAAGGGAGAATATAATAATGGGAACCACCTCCTTTTATCTCCCAAATGAGTTAGGGGTTCCACCCAAAAGACCTTCAAGTGCACATCAAAATACTCAACATATCGCTTTTCCCTCCCAATACAAGATACATAAAGTGTAGCATTTTTTTCATTTTCTCTCCCCATAGGTGGAACTCCCTACTCATACTCCCTCCACAATGCCTCACAATTCCCTTTTCCCTCCCAAAATGGTCCCATTTTATTTCTCCCACACCTTACTTAAGGCCAAAATCTACCCAACCCAAAAAAATCACAAACATACAACCATTCATTTGCAAAACACACAAACAAGTAATTGAAAAACAAGGGTATAGACCCTACCTTTCCATCAAAATCTTCCACAATATTTAACAAGATTCAAATCCTCCAAACCAAGAAATTCTCCCAAAAGCAATCTCCAAAATCTCCAAGAAAGAAATACAAGCAAATTTCAAAAGAACAAGTGTGCAAAATGAAAATGAGTAACCCCAAAACTTCAACAAAACATCAATAAATATAAATATGAGGAGAGCAGGTGAGGTGGCTCCATGTAGGATGCCACATCCCCTCTCCTCCAATCCACCTCACTTGGTCAAACACAAGGAACAAGGACAATCAATAGGTTTCATGATGATATTAAAAACTTAACTTACACATAACTACCACATGCCTCAAAGGACATAATAAAATAATTTGTAAGAGAGTGCAATTAATTTCCTATTTTCTCCCCCAAAACACATAATGAGGCCTAAAATCAACTCCCCACATCATAGGTATAGTTTGTGGGTGACTTTAAGAGGCATGGGACAAGCTTAACTTGTCCCAAAAGCCTCTAAAATTGGCTCCAAAGTCAAATTTCGGGATTTGAGGGATGGGTTGAGTGCACACATCAAAATAAATTAAAAATAAAACTCAAATCAAAATATCCCAAGGACTATCTACCCCCATTAAATGCCCCTTTGTCACATCCCTAATTAACTTATTTAACAAGGTTAATCAACTTAAACAAAAACACATTAACTAACAATAATAAAGTGGAGATACATCACAATAAAATAATTCACATACTCACAAAATAATTAAAATGAAAAGGGAAAATCAACACATAACCCATGGTCACATTTTGAGGTCACCCCCCATGGGAACCTCCTAACAACTCAACAAGAACACAACAATACACATGACACGAAGTTGCCAAGGTGACCTTGTTGCAATGCCCAATATTCCTCCATTGTTGGTCTCCTAACCCCCTTCTTGTTGTCATGATATAATTCCCTACAAATAGCCAAATAATACCCCTTCAGCCTCCGGCCATATCAATACGTCATGGAAATAAAACGCATATAAAGCATCCATCATACAATCCTCAACATACATCAAGCAATAAACACACATATACATATCTATCAATTGACATCATCATATTCGTAACTAAATCATCACCAAAGTTAGGAAATTCTATCAATTGTTTACAATTTCTTAACATTTCAATTCTACTATAATCAATAATTTACAATTATCAATAATCCAATTCACATTCTACGACAACCATGCAATTCCCTACATTTAATGTAACTCATTCCTACTAGATACACTCAATAACATATTATTGATCCCTAATATCATCACATTATTAACAATTTACGATATCAAAGAAATCACATGGTTAGTCTAGTAATCCAAGTACAATTTTCATTATCAAGCATCCCAAAATGTTAGCATAAAACAAAATAATACTAGGTCATCATCAAGTACTTGAAAGATCTATCTATGTTTGTTAGGAGTCCATACAATCCACAAGGTGAGTCACAACATATCGATAATCAAAATGTCCATGTCTCTAATCATCAATAATAAAATCATAGTAAGAAAAATGTTGAAGAGGAGTGGGCACTACATTCCCAACCATAAAAGTAGTCTTTATCAAAACCTTTTGAATTTTCCTACCAAAATCAAAATCTGCAGTACTTAATTATCTTATAAATTCAAGGAAAATAATCATATTTGGAAAAATATATAGTCTCCACCGTATACCCATATAATTTGATGTACGTATGATCATTCTACAAGAACAATCCCCTAGTTATTCCCATTGTTTCTAGGTACAATGCATGTAAAGGGTTACAAAAATTCTTAAATGCTCGAGGATTCTATCCTATCTCTCTTAAAAACCATTTATAAGTCATAGTCCCAAAAAAATTATAGAATAATGCATAGTTAGATTATTTTTTATGTTTATTAATTATATTTGACCACAATTATATAGGATTTTTGTTACCTTATAAGGTATCATTACAACTCTTAAATAATCAATTTATATTTAGATCTTCCTTATAATAAAGACAATTAGAAGATAAAAATACAAAGATATGGTTGAGACTAATGTAGAAACATAAAAGAATCCACTATCCAAATTTTGTTCAAGGTTTTATCCATTTTATCTAAAACAAGGGTACCCCAAAGTAGATAAATATATTGTTATAATTTATAAAGATTTTAGTGAGGATGACGTCCTAAGTGGCATCAATATTGTCACCCTCATCATTCCCTAACCCTTGAAAAAGAATCATATTAGATGGAGCAATGTAGTTGGAGAATATTTTAAAATAGAAGGTAACCTAACATCAGAAGAAAGAAATTTTTATGTTCATTTAACTCCCTTTAGGCCAATTCTTAAACCTTGGTAGATACGTATCCTTATACAAGTTAGAGTGAATTTAAAACTCATGGTCCTGATCTTTTTCATTTAGCTATTTGGCCCTTTCAGATTGCAACTTCAAAACTTTCCTAACACCACTTGATTTGAGGTTAACTTCAAGTTCACTAATTTTATCTATAATGGATATTTTTAGAATTGTACCTCTTAGTTGACTAGACGATAATATATGTGTCTAGAAAGTAATTTTGCACAACTTTTTTCTACATCATTTGTCCATAAATGATTTGCAAGGTTTTCAATTTTCCTATCGTCCCAATCATGGTATAACTAGACTCTGTCAGCCATGTCTTTGGGATCGCCATGGAAACTCAAATTCCTAATATCCTTAAGTATTTCAATTAAAAATTTAAGGGTATGGCGTCTTTAGGGGGATATATCTCAGCATGACCACTTGTTTCCATATACATGTCAATGTCATCAGATTTTGCAATTTTGAGAATGGGGACAATAGGGTCAGTAGATGGATTGGATAACTTTCTTTTGGATTAGGGATTCTTTCCCCAGTCTTCATCTTGGGAGACATTATATAACTTCATTCAAGAAATTATATAAATATAACAACATTTCATTCGGGTTTGTTTGCACTTTTATTGTTTTGTAAATACACATGGTTTGATAACATTTTATTATGCTAGCTTTCTCTTATTAGAGTTGTGTTTATGGTTTTTCACTTCTTCATATCTACAATTGGAAAAAGACAACCAAAAATGATAAACCTATTACCTTATAAGCACTAACCAAAAAATATAAATTTAAAGACGTAACTAAAAACTCATTGATGTTACATAATTAAGAGAACACATAAGATAAATAGAAAGAACATAAGTTTTTAAAGAAAATTTTTATGCAATGTCAACCACTAAAATTTACTTTAAAAAATTAAAAACACATATAAAAATATAATTATAAATGATTTAACTAATATCTAAATTTTGACAAACTTCAATTATAACTTTTAAATGATATGAAAGAGATTTATCAATTTATTACAATAAAACTCGCCCAAATACCCTCCAAATCCATGTTATTTTGAATGCTGAAAACAAAATAGGATTGAAATCTAAGAAAATCCACAAACCCAATGTTCACACTTAATTTCACAATTCACAATAACCAAATCAATTACGTGTAATGAGGAATTTATTGGAATGTCTAATGAGACCAACCAGTCCTCAAAAATCACTCCAAAATTGTTCCAATGCAACAAACCATCATCAAATCATGAAAAGTATGGAAGTGGCTACCCTTCACTTAATTTTCACCCATGTATGTGAATTTCCCATAACATTAGCCATCCAACATGCCATTCCCCCATCGACTACATATGACGTGTCCATTTTTTCTCTGGCACCGGTGCAGGTCTATTCGATGGTGTTGTCAAATTCTATAATCTTCCTACATGGGAGTATTCAGGGATGACATAGGATGATTCGGAGGATTAGGACAGTGATGGTAGTTGATGGTTGTATGTGAATCATTAAATGCACTTAGGTGGAAGTGCTTTACCGCTAAATCACTAAATCCTCCTTGTTTTCACCATTTTCACCCCTGCAAAAGTTGTTTTCGTTAAAACACTTAGTTCAACCATTCATGAAGCTAGATCCAGATCCATAAGGGTAGCCATCATCGAGCCAAAGGTGTGGATGAATTTGTAGAGTAGAAGGTAAGTCGAGGATAATTTCAAGAATAACAAGTGGCTCTCAGGTAAATATGTGGCCCATTATTTAATTGTTTAGCAATGTTTCTTCATGGAACCCCCGAAAAATTCCTTCAAATGATCGATGCCTAAGATCATATTTACATTCAAACAACTATTTGTGATGCTTAATTAAGTTTTTGTTCATTTATAAATTGTATTATCATTTCAATTAGTTGGATTATAAATTTCCATTGAAAATTGAAAGTTACTAGTTAAATAGTTTGGCAACTAATCAATTTAGTTGTTAAAAGACTCTAGATTACTACCCTAAGATACACAATGTATGTTTGAATATTCTCTACAACTCTCAAAATTTTCATTTATTTATACTCACAATATTTTTAGGGAGGATTTGTAATGTCAAGGGAGTGAATTCCTTCACATGATCGATGCATACCAATGTTTATGGGGAATTCATTATACATCGCAGATTTATCCATATGGACAATATAATTTGAGCCATAATTTGTAGTAGCAACTTCATTTGTGCATATGGTCTAGAAATCACTAACATGGCTAAAATGAGCAAAGGAAGGCTATTCATCTCCACTTATAATCGTTATTCTAAACTATTACTCTTCTACAATGAGGTATCACAAACAAGAAGCATTTATAATACTTTCCGTTCGCTAAATAACTCACACTAATTCAACAATAGTATATTATATTTATAATGTATAATTATTTATTTAATACATATTTTATTGAATAAATAAGTCCAAATGTGTGGAAAATTTAAAAAACACTATAATGTGTGGAAAATTTATTCGAGTAGATGGAGTGGTTTCTTCTCTAGTCCCTTCAACTATCTCTACACTTGATCATGTTCATAGATCATCCTCCTTCAAACACATAAAAACAACCCAATGCTCATAGATATATGTTATATCATACACTAGGGTTTGCATATGAATTTATGTTCTCTATCTATGTATTTCATTAGAGATATAAAATCCATTTTCAATTTTAGAATTTACTAATAAAATTAAAAAACCATGCAATAACCTCCTCATATTTGGGCTTCTAAAAATATATCTAGACGTTTGTTTTAATGGGCTCCAAATTCATGTAAGTACAAATTACTTAAGATAACAAAAAAGTAGTGGTTAAAACTTCTATAACCATGTGACAACCAGGTAATTAATGTTTGGTGATTAACATGAGGAAATCACAACAGCGTGTTCTTCATCTTGATGAAAAACACAATGTGTTTTTCAACATCTTTGAAAAAAATGCAAGTGTTTTTCAACATCTGAAAAATGTGGTGTGTTTTCCAAAGACGTTGAAAAACACAACAGTTTTCCACACATTTTCATTTATGAAATTGAATTTTTGAAGTCACACTAGTATGAACTTAATATTTGAATTCATATTTGTTAACAAGAACCTTAATAATAAATGTCTTGAAATAAAATGTTCGACAATCTCTATTTTTTCCAAATACATCTAGATATATAGTTATAACATTCATATTTGGATTATCACCAATCATGAGCCAGGGACCACATATCATACTAAATGCATAGTTACATTTTTAGGGGAAAATTTTCTTCCTGCGATTTTAGTGAAAAATAAAGGATTAAATCCAATGTACACTATTTACCCTTTGTATTTTATGTACATTATAAACTTTCTATATATGATAATAATTAATTACATCAGTTCGAGGATGGAAAACACAACATAATGTTTTTTGTCAAGATGGAAAACACACTGTGTTTTTTAACATTATGAAAAACACACGTGCCGAAAAACACACGTTCAAGTTTTCAAGCATTTTGAAAAACACATTGTGTTTTCAATCTTTTTTGGTAGCGTATTTAAGTGTCGAGCATTAGTTTTCCCTTGTTTCCACCAATCGATCCCTAATACACCTAATATGACAATTGAACATGTATTAGCGCTAGATTTGGAATCATTTATACCAATTGAAACCTAATACATGTTAAATTAATGTTAGGTGTTGTATTATAGTTTAGGGTGTTATAATTGTGTTATTTAAGATGAAAAGTTAGTGTTTAGGGCATCATATCAGTGTTTGAGTGTTTAGGGTATCGTATGATTGTTTAGGATGACACATTAATATTTAGGGCATTCCAATTGTGTTTTGTAAAGTGACCCATTAGCTTTTAAGGTCTCATTATAGTTTTTAGGGTTTTCATATCAGGTTTAGGGTTGTTTTGTTAATGCTCAAAGTATCTCAATTGTCAATTATGTTATTTAGGTTGACCCATTAGTGTTTAGGTTTTTTTATCAATGTTCGAATGTTTAGGGTGGTGTATTAGTGTTTAATATGAGTTCTTATGATATCAAATTATTTTGTAAGGTGTCCTAATTATATTATTTATGGTGATATGTTTATAGTCTTCTAAAAGTGTATAGGGTGTCATATTAGTGTTTATCATGTCTTATAATTTTTTTAGGGTATAAAATTAGTGTTTTTTTTGTCTAAATTATGTTATAATGAGTAACCATTAATGTCCAAGGTTTTTTCATCAATTTGTGAGTGTTTAGTATGTCATATGAGTGTGTAGGGTGTCATATTAGTGTTTAAGGTGTCATATGAGTTTATAGGGTATTACAAGTAATGATTATGGTTTTGTATGAGTCCCCTGTGTTTCATTAGTGTTTAGGTTATCCTAATTATGAAATAAAGGATGAATCATTAGTGCATAGAGTATCACGACATTATTTATGGTATTGTATTAGTGTTTAGGGTGTTAAATTAATGTTTAGTGTATCTCAATTATTTTATGTGGGGTGACTAATTAGTGTTCAGGTGTCGTATAAGTGTTTAAAGTGTCCAAAATTAATTTAATGTGGGTGACTTATTTTTTTTATGGTGATAGAATTAGAATAATTTTAGCTAATATAATGTTTTCATTCATCATTAGAATTAGAATAATTTTAGCTAATACTTGTAGAGATGTTATGTTAATGTTATAAACAATTTTTAAATTTATTGTTCATTTTATATAAACAATCATGCAAAAAAATGAATGTTTTGTTATGTGGAAGGAATGCAAATCAAATCTACAATACTATCTAAATGAAGCTAGTGATCATCTAATCTTTCCAAGAATAAGTAGGAATTACATCCAGTATGTTTATAAGTGAGATCGATGAAAAATATCTATTACCTAATACTGTGAAAATAGGAACAAATTTATGTTCTTGATATACACATGGATGGCCTAAGAAAACACTTGCGGAAAGTATTTACATAGTTGTTTGGGCATGCGTGGAGGATGGCCTAAGATATTGGTCTAGAAAGATGGCACAAAACAACCTAACAGGCCATGTTCTATGGTTAGTAAATTTAAATAAGTTACATCAGCTCAACATGTGATGTCGATATATTCCGCTCCACATGTCTTGAACTCTATAGTGTCATGTGACATGCACAAGTGAAATCCCTTAAAATTATTGTGTTCTAACTACCTGCAAAACACTAGGATTGACATTGGGAATATTGAACAACAAGGACTTTCTTTATGAGATATCTCAAAAGTACATTAGCTCAACAATATGTGTATCAAACCCCTTTTCTTATTCAAATGATAGTAAAAAATGGAGTATGGGGCTTATATTGAATTCTACTAGAATGTGGGAGGATAATGGTTTTAATGTATTCTAGATCTGATTTGGAACATTGTGCATGTGATAGGCTTGACTAGGAATAGGTATGAATTTTGAATTTTTAGGGTTTCTACATGACTCTATAACTTGTTTAGGGTCTCGTAATAGTGTTTAGGGTGTCATATCAATGTTTAGGATGTCGCATTAGTGAATAGTGTGTCCCAAATGTATTATTGGTGGTGACACATTAGTTTTTTATGTCATATCAATATTTCAGTGTTTAGGGTATCACATTAGTTTTTAAGATATCATTTGATTGTTTACGGTGTCATATTAGTGTTAAGTTTTCCTAATTATGTTATTTAGGATAAACCCTAAATTCTAAACCTCAACCTTAAGTCATAAACCCTAAAGCTTGAACCCTAAGTCCTAAACCCTAAACCCTAATCCTTGAACCCTAAGCCCTAAACCTTATACCCTAAACCCTGAACCTTAAGGCCTAAGCCTTAAACCCCAAACCCTAAACCCTAAGCCCAAAACCCTAAACCTTGAACCTTAAACTTTAGAAA
This sequence comes from Taxus wallichiana var. yunnanensis, assembly GCA_018340775.1. Classification (NCBI taxonomy): domain Eukaryota; kingdom Viridiplantae; phylum Streptophyta; class Pinopsida; order Cupressales; family Taxaceae; genus Taxus; species Taxus wallichiana. The sequence goes on along the minus strand of CM031244.1, from coordinate 404,043,161 downwards.
ATAATTATAGTTTTCATTATTATTATTAATTAATATATTTGAAACTGTAAGAAAAGGTGGCAATTTGATGTCATATCTATTACCTAATACTTTGTAAATAGGAACAAATCTATGTTCTTGATATACACATGGATAAATATAACATGAAACTTTATCTTAAGTACAAATATATGAACAATTGTTTGGAAGTATCTTTTCAAAATGAATGACGTGGTCAAATATTTTTTTTAGTATATAGAGACTAAATAATAGTGTGAACTAGTTTATTATTATGGTATTATTGTATTCACGTATTTTTTAATAAATGATAGAGGATTCAGTAATTTATTCAATTTGTGTTTATTAATTACTGGTATGAGAATAGTTAATTATGTTGATATTACGTTGGTATTGGTTAAATATGCATGTGATCTTGAGCTCTTAGTTGTAATTTCATTGCTCTTAGCTGTGTTAAATTAAATACAATAGGAAAAGTTTGATTTCCTAGATGCATTATAGTTGTAAATATTGTGAATGTGTAGATCATTTGTATATATAATTTTTATTAGTTGTTAAATATTGGTAATTGTAATGTTGTGAATGTTTGATGTAAGTTGAAGCTATAAAAATTATGTGATATCATACTCTCACTCTCAATTTGGCATATGGGGCAAGTGCCTCTGCAAAGATAAGAATCGATGTGTGTGTTGAAGGGGCTTGCCCCTTAGGATGCCACATCGATACGCCCAACTATCATTGTGTGATGAAGGGGCTTGCCCCTTAGGATTCCACATCGATAGTTGGGTGGTATATTGTGCTGAGAAGAGGTTTTTAAAGTCATCTACCGACCCTCCACTCAGAAATGCACCCTCCCATAATATCGCAACCATCCCTTTTATAATGGATGGTTGTGATATTATGGGAGGGTGCATTTGAGTGAAGGATAGCTATTGGCATTTATTGATACTTGAATTTGTCATGGATATTAGCTTTCTGATGTTGTGATTATTTTATCATATTGGATGACGTATATTAGATTTTTCATGTATCATACTAACGTTAATTGTATATTTCTGTTGTGTACTAGTTACTCTTTTGTGTAGTGAATATGAATACCATGAGCCTAATTTCTCCCGATCCTATTTGTAAAATGAAGACATACAAAATACGAGCTTCCACATAAACTGAAGATGAAGGGTGTTCGCATAAAAAGTTTGAAAACTGCAAGAGTTCCTAAAAATAGTCCTCAATTTATTAACAATTTATAAATTATATGTATATTATAGATAGTTCAGTATGCCAATGAATACTAGTTGTTCATAATGTATAGCAAATAATTTTTATTATGATTCAAAATTTTAGCACCATTTCTAAAATTCAAATAAAAGTGTGAAATTTTGAAATATCTATATTCCTCAATTTTAGTTTGTAAGTTCAATTTTTTCAAAAAGAAGGGTATATGGGTGTTGCAAAGATTATTATGTTATTGTTGTTTAATTATTGTGTTTTGGCATGCATAAATGTATATATATTTTTAAAGATGTTATTAATATTATTAAAGATGTTATTAATATTTTAATTTTTTTTTGTGACTTTTGTTTTAAATAAACATGTTCTTGTTTCGATAGTTTTTATTGTTTTTAGCTAAATGTAATAATTTCTATTTTATATACATCATTTTTGAAAAATATTATTTAATAAATAAAATAAGCACCATAAAATATATTATTATATGATGTGAATTATATTTATAAGGTTAATTATAATATTTTCTATGGAAGTTTCTCTCAACATTGAATAAGTGTATTTGAAATAATATTAATTTTGTAACAGTCTTTGTCACATTATATTTATTATGTCACATTCTTTGTCACATTATAGATGACCATATTGTGATATAAATTGTTGTTTTCCTTGCATTTCAATATCTTTATACACGTGGATTTTGAATTAGACAAAAATTCAAATGCTTCCAATGTTTTAAGATGGTATTCATGTTGATGATGATCAATCACAAGTCAAAATTTATTTTGGAAAGTATGAAATAATTGTTTCATTAACGATGCAAAATTGCATGTAATAATTTTTAGGATGGGAAGGAGGCCCAAATGGCAGAGCATGATCGATCTTCATGTCCAAGAGATTACAGAGGAAAAGAGTCAATTTTCATATGATGACCTAGAATGGACACTAATAGGGGATGAGCCGAACGTCGACATTTGTGCCGCCATACCACTCGTAAGACTACAAGCATTTCTAAAGGGGAAGGTTCTAACAAAAATTTTTGAGACTACCTTCACCCACACAAATCACAAGTCAACAAATATAGAAAATCCTAAACCACATACAACCAAGTCATATACTAGGTTTGGACCTTTGCTAACAAATTATTTTTTGTACGTTCTTTTCATAAACATTTGTATAGCATTTGATGTTACCATTTTTAATGCAGCTATTGGTGTTTGTATGGTCCAGATGACAATAGAAATAAGCCAGTAACAAGTGAAAAAGTGAGTAGGTGTATAATTAAAAGGGGTTTCCAATGTCATTTCAATGTGAAGGTTTTTATGGGAGACCGATAAAGTGGCCATAATATTATACAAAAATCCATTTCATTGTGATGTAAATGGTGAGTGTTGTCATGGGAGGAATGAAAATACCATTAATGATCCTCATTTGAATGTTGCCCCATACTTATCAAATGAATGCAAAACTTATATCGAGAGTCTTTTGTTGATGGGAGTCACCATGGAAACGATGTACGATAAATATATAGAGGATCCATCCAACGTGGGTATATCAAACAAGAGGGACAAATACATGACAAGAAAGGATGTGGTGAACGCATGGAAAAGAGTTCACATAGAAGGTCTCAAAAGCATGCCGATGATGCCATGAGCATGAACTTATGGCATGCAGAGGAAAGAGACATTTTTTTCTACTATCAACCCAAATGGAACCATTGTTCCATTCATTATGGGGTTATAAACACCATGGATGTGTGAGAGAATGGTTCAACATTCACACAATTCCATAATCTCCATGGACTCGACATTTTGCTACAAACAAATATGGCGTAAGTAATTGGAATGAATTTTTAAATGATGTGTAATTTATGTATCATTAATAATGTTCCCTTTCTGTTATATTAAACCCCATGTTACCATTTGATGTCATATTCCTTGCAGTACCAATTATACACATTGCTTGTTTTTGATGAGCAAGAGGAGGTGCCCGTAGTAGCATGGCCATTTCTTTGAGGAATAAAATTGAAGACATTTACGTGGTGGTTGGCGTAAGTCAGAAATGAGGAAAATGCCTTTGTGTTGATTGGCAGATCAATCAATGTTCATCACGGATGATGCATCGGATGAAATCCAAGCCATCAGTGTGTTTTTGGTTGTCATGTGTAGTATTATGCCTATGGCACATGCACACAAGGGCATGGTTTAAAAATGTGCACATGTATTGTAGCAAGGAGTCTAGGTGGAATATTTTGAGAGACTAGGTACCATCATGTATGGTTCTAAAATGCATCACAAGCACACATTTCAAATCATTCAAGACTTCTTTAATGAATTCAAAGAGGAAACTAAGTTCCTTGAGTACTTTAGGAATACATGGTGTGAGAGTGAAGAATGTGTTGGTGAGTATGATCCTTTGTGTGTTTCCTTATTAATTACCATCAATTATAATTCTTGGTTTATAGTGTCACTGATTTTCAATCCATGTCACTTGATAGCTATGTGGGAAACAAATTTTAGAAACTTCTCCCATGCAAATCAAGAAACAAATGCATCCATCGAGTCCTACCATTGTTTTTGAAGACTAGATACTTGTGTGATGAGAAAAAAAATGTACTCACTAGATGGACTATTTTTTTCTACACACTTGTGTACAAGGTGGAGCCATTTTACAAACACAAGAGGAAGTTGCAAAAATCTGGCTTCTTGACCAATTTCAAAAAAGAAAGACAACTATTGACAGTGGTTGAGAGAGAAAAGAGTATTCATGATACATATTGCCTTGCAATTACGCCTGATTACAATCAATTGTGGGTGAGGAGATCCAAAAAAACTAGAAGCACATGGTATTTGGTAAGGCAATGCAGAGCCTTGGACATATGTGAATGTGCTTGGGCTATCAGAGGAAACACATGTAAGCATGTGTTGAAGGTGTTGGATTTTACAAGCAATATGTGTCGATGTCATCATATCAAGCACCAGAAGTGACATGTAATTCAATGCCATCATATGTTACTGATGTAGATTGTTAAGCATAAGTCATAATGAATTAAGCATCATGTTGAAATTATTTTCATTTCACGTGTGGAGCCAATACTTATGGGGAGACAAGTAGGGTAAATGAAGACACATTTCATGATGGCCCCTCCTCACCGTATCCAACAGCAGAAGTGGAAGGTAATTCAATGTCATCATATGTGGAAAGTAGTGATATAGATTGCTAAGCATAAGTTGTAATGAAAAAATCATCCTGTTGAAATTGTTTTCCTTTCATGTGTAGGAGCTAGTACTTATGCCGAGACAAGCACGATAAATGAAGACACGTTTCGAGATGGCCCCTCCTCATCGTATCAGTAGTAGAAGTGGAAGGTAATTCAATGTCATCGTATGTGGCAAGTAGTGATATAGATTGCTAAGCATAAGTTGTAATGAAAAAATCATGGTGTTGAAATTGTTTTCATTTCTCATGTGTAGAGCCAATACCTATGCAGAGACAAGCATGGTAAATGATGGCATGTTATGGGATGGCCCCTCCTCGCCACCTCAATAGTCACTGATAGTTGATGGTTAGTTGTTAATGCCTTCAATCAATTAATTGATGTCAATGATAATGTTCATCATCACATATTTATGATTAGGTGACATTGTGTATTCATGTGTACAATGATATTGAAAAACCTAGTGTATAAATAAATAATTTCTATAATGTCTTATACATCACAAGAACTCCTAAAACAAGTTGGTGGTTTGATGATAGAAAGAGATTCAAATTTTATGGAACACACATCTAAAGAATTCTTGAAGTCAGTCTTCGATACACGACTGAGTACAGATGAATAGAAAAAAACATTCTTTGAATGTGTTCAAAGGTTTAGGAGAGACCTAGAAGCATCAAATATGTTGGATGTTACTTTCAAAGGAGATGTCAATGAGACATCCACCACCCGCATGCGTCCATGGTTTAGTGCGAGTAAAAATGCCACCAAGTGTGACTAAGAGGCCAGTCATTGTAGAAGATTTGAACAATCGTGTTGAAGACTACGAATGCTTCCAATTTCCTAATGAAAATCATGCAAAGAGGAGAGAAACCACACAAATGGAACCTACAAGTTAAAACATTGAATTATTGGTGTGATTGTGAATTCGCAAGAAATTTTAATTGTGGAGGTGAAGACTAACATATTGATCATTTATTTTGTAGGTGGTTCAAATGATGAAACATATCCCCCTATCGCCACTTATCTTTCAACAATTTAGCATCTGTGCAAGGTGTGTATTGAATGTCCTTAATTTCAATACATTTATTTATTGTATGTAAGGTAAAAATCCTTTGATACCTTGTCTAATATTTAATGCATTGTGTTGCAGATGCACAATGGATATGCAGAGAGATGTATCTTACAAAATGAGCAGGTTGAGCTTTGGAAAGTAAATGTATGGCATGTTGAGTGGGCCTATATTAGAATTGTAAACATTTAAAATTCATGTATATGAGATTGTACATTGCGTATATTTAAAATACATAAATATGGAACGTGTACAACTGACCTACTCTTTGATTATTTTTAGAGTATTTAAAAAAGTGCTCATTGGTGTTAGCCAACGTAGAACACTCATGTAATATATGGATAGTAGAAAATATTTTGACAAACAAAAAGCTGATGTAATTATGATGAAATGATGTAATCAACAATAACAAATTATCATGTCAAATTTTTATTGCTACTATCAAAGTGTTGAAAAACAAACCTTTTTCAACACTATAAAAAATGAACCATTGTTTTCCACAAGGTACAAACCATGATTTTGTTCCACCTTTATGTAACAATGTAAAGAAAATCAAGTAATTATTAGGTGACAAGGGTTGAATTTTTTTCAAAGTGCTGAAAAATAGAGTTTGTTTTTTGACATGTTGAAAAATGCACTGTGTTTTTCAACACTTTGAAAAATGCAATCCAGTTTATAACAAGGTGCAACCCATGGTGCATTTCCTCCTTGTTGTAATGATGCAATCCACATAAAATAATTATCAGGTGGAGAAGAGTTGGTTTTTTCAAAGCGATTAAAAAATAGAGTGTTTTTTTAAAACATGTTGAAAAACAATGTGTTTTTCAAACACTTTGAAAAAATGCAATTCGGTTTATCACAAGGTGTAACCCACGATGTATTTCTCCTCCTTTATTATAAAACATGAATCCACATAATATAATTATTAAGTGGAGAAGGGTTGGTTTTATCGAAGCGATGAAAAAATAGAGCAAGTTTTAAGAAACGTTGAAAAACACATGTGTTTTTCAACACTTTGAAAAAATGCAATTCAGTTCTCCAAAAGGTGCAACCCATGATGTATTATTTTCCTCCTTATTGTAAACATTAAATCCACATAAAATAATTATCAAGTGGATAAGGGTTGGATTTTCCGAAGAAATGAAAAAAATAGAGTGAGTTTTAAGACAAGTTGAAAAATGCATGGTGTTTTTCATCACTTTGAAAAACACAATTCATTTTATAAAAAGGTAAAACCAATGATGCATTTCCTCCTTGTGTAATGATGTAATCCAAATCAACTATTTAATTAAGTGGACAAGGGTTGTTTTTTTTTCAAATTGATTAAAAAAGAGCAAGTTTTTAAGACACGTTGAAAAAACATGCAGGTGTTTTTCAACACTTTGAAAAAACATAATTTGGTTTCTAAAAAGTGCAAACCCATGATGTAATTTCTCCTTGTTGTAATGATGCAATCCACATAAATATTATTGGGTGGATAAGGGTTGGTTTTTTTTCAAATCTATTAAAAAAGAGCAAGTTTTTTGACACGTTGAAAAAAACACACTTTTTTTTCAACACTTTGAAAAATGTAATTTGGTTTATCCAAAAGGTGCAACCCACGATGCATTTTCCTCCTCTTGAGTAATGACACAATCCACACAAATAATTATCATGTGGAAAAGGGTTGTTTTTTTCAAAGCGATGAAAAAAAGAGAGTGATTTTTAAGACATTTGAAAAAACACATGTTTTTCATCACTTTGAAAAATGTAATTGTTTTTAAAAAGGTACAACCCATGATGATTTTTCCTCCTTGGTGTAATGATACAATCCACATCAACTATTTATCAGGTGGAAAGGGTTGGTTTTTCAAATTGATTGAAAAAAGAGAGTGTGTTTTAAGACACGTTGAAAAAAACATAGTGTTTTTCAACACTTTGAAAAATGTAATTTGGTTTATAAAAAGGTGCAACCACATGATGTAATTTCCTCTTTTTTTTAATGATGCAATCCACATACAAAATTTATCACATGGATAAGAGTTGGTTTTTTCAAATTGATTAAAAAAAGAGCAAGTTTTTTCACACGTTGAAAAAACACAGTGTTTTTCAACACTTTAAAAAATGCAATTCGGTTTATCCAAAAGGTGCAACCCCGTGATGAATTTCCTCCTTTTGTAATGATCAATCCATACAAATAATTATTATGGATAAAGGTTGTTTTTTCAAAGTGGTGAAAAAAGAGTGTGTTTTAAGACACGTTGAAAAACACACGGTGTTTTTCAACACTTTGAAAAACATAATTTGGTTCTAAAAGGTGCAACCCATGATGCATTTCCTCCTTGTTGTAATGATTCAATCCACATCAAATAATTATTAGGTGGAAAGGGTTGTTTTTTCAAATGATAAAAAAAATAGAGTGTTTTTTCGACACACGTTGAAAAAAAACACATGGTGTTTTTCAACACTTTGAAAAAAACTCAATTGGTTCTTATAAAAATTGCAACCCAAGATGTCATTTCCTCCTTTTTATAATGATGTAATCCACATAAAATATGTATCAGGTGGAGAAGAGTTGGTTTTCCCAAATCGATTAAAAAAATAACGCGTTTTAAGACACGTTGAAAAACACATGGTCTTTTTTAGCACTTTGGAAAACACAATTCGGTTTATAAAAGGTAACCCATGATGAATTTACTCATTCGTGTAATGATGAAATCCAAGTAAACTAATTATTAGGTGAAGAAGAGTGGGTTTTATCAAAGTGATGAAAAAATAGAGTGATTTTTTCGACACGTTGAAAAACACATGGTGTTTTTCAACACTTTGAAAAATGTAATTTGTTCTAAAAAGGTGCAACCCATGATAATTTCCTCCTTGTTGTAACGATGATATCCACATCAAATATGTATCAGGTGGATAATATTTGGTTTTTCCAAATCGATGAAAAAAGAGTGTGTTTTTTAAGACACGTTGAAAAACATGATGTTTTTCAAACACTTTGAAAAACAATTTGGTTTATAAAAAGGTGCAACCCATGATGCATTTCCTCCTTGTTGTAATGATGCAATCCACATCAACTACTTATCAGGTGAGAAGAGTTGAATTTTTTTCAAAGTGATAAAAAATAGAGTGTGTTTTAAGACACGTGAAAAACACACATGGTGTTTTTCAAAACACTTTGAAAAATGCAATCGGTTTCTAAAAAGGTGTAACCCCGATGCATTTCCTCCTTGAGTAATGATGCAATCCACATAAAATACTTATAAGTGGAGAAGAGTTGGTTTTTTCAAATCGATGAAAAAAAAGAGTGAGTTTTAAGACACGTTGAAAAAAACACATGGTGTTTTTCAACACTTTGAAAAATGCAATTCGGTTCTCCAAAAGGTGCAACCCATGATGCATTTCCTCCTTTTTGTAATGATGCAATCCACATCAAATAATTATCAGGTGGACAAGGGTTGGTTTTATCAAACGATGAAAAATAGAGTGTTTTTTCAACACGTTGAAAAAACACATGTGTTTTTCAACACTTTCTTCAGTTTTATAAAAGGTGCAACCCATGATGCATTTTCCTCCTTTTTATAATGATGAAATCCACATCAAATAATTATAGTGGTGGAGAAGTTTTTTTTCCAAATGATTGAAAAAAAAGAGTGAGTTTTTAAGACACGTTGAAAAAACACAAGTGTTTTTCAGCACTTTGAAAAATGTAATTTGGTTTATAAAAGGTGTCAACCCACGATGCATTTCCTCCTTTTGTAATGATGCAATCCACATCAACTACTTATCAGGTGGAAAAGAGTTGGTTTTTCCAAATCGATTAAAAAAAGAGTGAGTTTTAAGACACGTTGAAAAAAATGCATGGTATTTTTCAACACTTTGAAAAAAAATGCAATTCGGTTTCTCAAAAGGTGCAACCCACGATGCATTTCCTCCTTGTGTAATGATGCAATCCACATAAAATACTTATAGGTGGAGAAAGGGTTGGTTTTTCAATCGATTAAAAAAAAGTGCAAGTTTTAAGACACGTTGAAAAACACATGGTGTTTTTCAACACTTTGAAAAATGTAATTTGGTTCTCCAAAAGGTACAACCCATGATGTTTTTCCTCCTTTTTGTAATGATGCAATCCACATCAAAATAATTATTAGGTGGACAAGGGTTGGTTTTTTCAAAAAAAAAAATAAGTGTTTTTCGACACGTTTTAAAAAAAACACACAGTGTTTTTCAACACTGTAAAAAATGTAATTGGTTTCAAAAGGTGCAACCCACGATGCTTTTCCTCCTTGTTGTAATGATGCAATCCACACCAAATAATTATAAGTGGAGAAGAGTTTCTTTTTCCAAATCGATAAAAAAAGAGTGAGTTTTAAGACACGTTGAAAAACACATAGTGTTTTTCAGCACTTTAAAAAATCTAATTCGGTTTATAAAAAGGTGCAACCCATGATGCATTTCCTCCTTTTTGTAATGATGCAATCCACATCAACTACTTATCAGGTGGACAATATTTGAATTTTTTCAAAATCGATTAAAAAAAGAGTGAGTTTTAAGACACGTTGAAAAACACACGGTGTTTTTCAACACTTTGAAAAATAATTTGGTTCTCCAAAAGGTGCAACCCATGATGTTTTTCCTCCTTTTTATAATGATGAAATCCACATAAAATAATTATCAGGTGTACAAGGGTTGGTTTTTTTCAAAATGAAAAAAAGAGTGAACACGTTGAAAAAACACAAGTTTTTCAACACTTTGAAAAACGGAGTTTGGTTCTCCAAAAGGTGCAACCCACGATGCTTTTCCTCCTTTTTGTAAAATAATAATCCACACCAAATAATTATCAGGTTGAAAAGGGTTGGTTTTATCGAAATGATGAAAAAATAGAGTGAGGTTTTTGACACGTTGAAAAACGCACGGTTTTTTTCAACATTTTTAAAAGCATAGTTTGGTTCTCCAAAAGGTGCAACTTGTGATGTGTTTTCTCCTTGTTGTAAAGATGCAATCGACACCAAATAATTATCAGGTGTACAAGGGTTAGTTTTTCAAATTCGATAAAAAATAGAGCAAGTTTTAAGACATGTTGAAAAAAAACACGGTGTTTTTAAACACTTTGAAAAATGTAATTGGTTCTATAAAAGGTGTAACCCACAATGCATTTCCTCCTTTTGTAATGATGCAATCATAAAATAATTATAGGTGGAAAAGGGTTGAATTTTTCAAAAATGAAAAATAGAATGTGTTTTTTTGACACGTTGAAAAACATGGTGTTTTTCAACACTTTGAAAAAAAACGTAATTCAATTTATAAAAGGTGCAAAACCCATGATGCATTTCCTCCTTATTTCTAATGATGCAATCCACATCAAATAATTATCAGGTGGAAAAGGTTTGAAGTTTTTTTCAAGGTGATGAAAAACATAGTGTGTGTTTTTTTGACACGTTGAAAAAAACACATTGTGACATTTTTCAAACTTTGAAAAACACAATTTGGTTTATAAAAGGTGCAACCCATGATGATTTTCCTCCTTGTTGTAATGATGCAATCCACATCAACTACTTATTAGGTGGACAAGGGTTGAATTTTTTCAAAGTGATGAAAAAATAGTGTGTTTTTGACACGTGAAAAAAAACACACGGTGTTTTTCAAGCACTTTGAAAAATTTAATTTCAGTTTATAAAAAAGGTGCAAACCCATGATGCATTTCCTCCTTGTTGTAATGATACAATCCACATCAAATAATTATCAAATGGATAAGGGTTGGTTTTTCAAAGCGATGAAAAAATAGAGCGAGTTTTAAGACACGTTGAAAAACACAATGTTTTTTTAATAGAAAATGAAAAGATGAAATCATATTCTTTGTAGATATAACATGAAATCATAAGAGATATTTTTTTTATATAAGAATGCATGATTAATTTATAATCAATATTTTTATATGAATTTTAACACAACCAAAAAATAACAAGTTTTCCTCTCCTTTTATTTAAACCCATGTGTGGAGCCCATATTACTTTGGATACAATGTGATAAAATCATAATATTAGACAAACCATTTATACATTTACACCAAATTTATAAGTAACTTCGTTTATAAAAATACTAATTATCTCTTATAAGATCTGGATGATAATAATTAATTACATTGAAATAACCAATATTATTCTTACAAAACTTTTTTGAAAAACTTTGAAAAAACATTTTTTTAAAATTGAAAATCATTCTTTAACAATGCAATCATCAAATTTGTATAACACTAGAACAAAACTATGAGAAGATTAGAAGTTAGACTTGAAGAAATGAAAATAATTTTGTAGTCTTAATGAATGGTAACAATATTTAAACTAATCTGAAAAAAACCATTCACCATTTGAAAAAATATGCACAAGTTGAAAGAAAATTACATGAAGATGCAATCCACATAAAATAAAGTGGAAAAGGCTATGGAATGAGGATAAAGAAGAAGTTTTTCAAATCTTTACTAACTCATGTTTTTCATCACTTTGAAAAACATCTAGTACTAAACAATATAACTTCTACAATAATGATCACAAAATTTTAAACTAAAAACACTATCATTTTATCTCTAACTACTCTATGATTACTTGAAAAAACATAAATTAAACCTAGTTAAACATATGAGCAATCAAATTAGATTTGTTGTTTCTTCAATGGAGGTTGAATTTTTGAAATGTCAAAAAGTGTGTTTTTGACACGTTGAAAAAACAAGTGTTTCAGCACTTTGAAACCCATAATTTTTAAACAAGGTAACTTTGTGACATAATCCTCCATTTATAACGATCCTACTATAATTATATGAAGAATTAAATGAATGCAAGATGGAGGATTTAGAAAACAATGGAGATGATAGCCAAGATCAAAAAGCTATTTGGTTTATAAACAAAGGTCTAATGATCAATATCTCCAACCTGTAAAGAGATTTATCAAAAACAAGGTATAAGGGTTTTTAAAGAGAGGAAGGGTGACCATTCTATTTATATTTTTCCAAATGGAAGAGCATTTGCAATTTGGGTGCATGTGGGACTAAATCAAATTAAAAATAAGTTTTTAGGATTAGATTAGGACAAAAAACATGTTCCACTTTTATTTAAATATGTGTTTATATATAACATGAAATCAATGGTTTAAATCAGTATATTAAATTTTGATTTTGCAAGTGATTAGAGTAACACACTCATTAAGAATTATCTCTTATAAGATTGGAGATGATAATAATGATGATAGATAGCCTACGAACCAATATTATACATTTACACTAAAGTTCTAGAGAAACTAGGGAGGTTACGAATTCGAAAGGAAATGCATAAATATTTCGCATAAAATTGAAGATATTATAAAACAAGATGATTAAGGAGAAATAGATTGAGAAGAAAACAAAATGGGTCTTAATGAATGGTAACAAGAAATTTAAACTAAGATCAAACCATTTCATGAATGGAGGAAATGCAATGTTAAAGAATTTTACATGTAAGATGTCAAACCCGCAGACATTTAACAAGTCCATCAATAGCATATATTATTGTGAACGACATTCCAATAATTGTTATAGTTTACTCACTAAAAAACCATTGTAATGTATATGTAGTATGAAAATTACATGCTTCAATGAGTACTTGAAATTTGAATTCTCTATAATATGTACATTAACTAGAAGTAACATTCACAATACTCGCACATTTTAAATCTTATTCCAATTTAAATCTTGCTATTTGATTTTAAAACCTTCTAATATTTTATTATGTTTTGATGGTTTAATTATTATTTACTCTTTTAAAAACTAAAATATACGTTTAACCAACATTTTTTGATGTCAAAGGTCACATGGATAGTGTCATTTTATTACAAAGTCATATTTTATGTCAAAGGTCACTTGGACAGTCTTCGGTGTGAGCAAATAGTATTTTTTCTCAGTCGACGCCTTGGTCAGATGTACATCTTCTTCCATAATTCTTTGTGACCTTTGTGAATTTTAACAATGGAATTAAAGCTTGCTACTTGATTTTTGAACATTTTTTTATTTCGATTCACATGTCGTCTCCCAATTCTTAATTTCTAATTCCAACTCTTGAACCTCAAGCTCCAACTCCATCTTCCTCGAGGAAGCATCTAGTAATTGGTCCAATAATTTTTTTTTTACAATTTTAAATATTGTAGTCTAAGTCTTTCATGCTCGATTTTATAAAACTTTTCCTTCTTCATTGCAAGTTTCATTTCTATTTCCATACAAAATGACAGGGATGACTCATCTTCTTGTTCAATTTTGACATCTTCTTTTTTAGGGATCTCTCTATAGTCTTTCCAAACACATTAGTACACTATAGACATAATTATAGAATTTTGCATAATTTTCGGTTTTAAACAAGACTTTGGATTGAGGCCTTGCACTTTCCAACCTTCTTTTGTCTTTCCATCTAATTAAACTTGTATTTAAATCAAACCAATTTACCATAACCCACAAACATTTTTAAATTCTAATGTAATTTATAACCATTAAATTTTTAACATACCCAATACACGGAATAAGAACACAACTAAGTAACCATATACCATATACCGTAATCCACAATCCATAGTCACATTAATACATTAACCATATACACAGTGACAACATCATCATTTATACAATAAATGGAATGTGACATAACAAGAATAAAAACCATCTAATGTGCTATAAATAGAACCACAAACCATATTCAATTTAACAAAATGTAATACTAAATCATTAAACGTAAAACACATTAAAAGTAACAACCTCATCACACATATATACACTTGTCTTCTAATCACACTTGTATTACTCTTCCTTATTCATCACATCGCATACTAGATATAAGCAATTCATATACATGATCTAAATACTAATTAATGTGCACATCATAACATCAACCAAAAAACAACCATATTAGTGTAAAATCACATACATCTAATAATCATAATATAACCACATATGTCTATCCATATCATCTATTATGCTACAAAGGAAAAATTCATTAAATATAACTAATTTTTGCATACCACATAATCAATATCTATACATATATGTCAAATATATAAGTAAAATTTGTCAAATATGTAAGTGAAATATAAAAGTACAATAACACACTGATGTCAAATATATAAGTAAGTTCAATATGTGTTTAACAAGCATATTTTCATCTCAAAGGTTGTATGACTGGTATATTCATTTGTTATCATTGTCTTGTGGGAGTGCTGGTGTTTTTCCTCAATTTCGCCTTGGCCTGCATGTACATCTTCTTCCATACTTCCTTCTAATCTTCGTGTATTTTAAGAATGGTATTAAAGTTTTCTACTTGATTTGTGAACACTTTTTTGTCCGCTTCATGCATTGTCTCCCAATTCTTAATTTCTAGTTCTAACTCCGAACCTCGAGCTCCAACTCCATCTACCTTGAGGAAATTTCTCCTATTTCGTCTAATATTTCCTTTTTTTTTTGTAAAATATAAATTTTCCAATGCAAAGCTTTCACACTGGTTTTGATACATCTTTGTCTTCTTTGTTACAAGTTTCATTTCTAAATCCATACGAAATGATGGGGAAGGCTCATCTTCTTGTGTAGCATTGACATCTTTGTTTGTAGAGCTCTTTGCATTCTTTTTGAATGCATAAGTGTCACTATCGAATGTTTCATAATCATTTGGTTCTTGCACTAGTGAAGCCTTGCACTTTTCCTTTTTTTGTCTTTCCATCTAAATAAACCTATATTAAAACAATCAATTATTATCTATTACCATTCAAACATAATTAGAAAGGAAATAATGCACTTAACTTATACTTAACAAAATATTATCATGGATGAAATATATACAAAATTTTTGTAAGCACATCAAACCCAAGTACGCATACATGGATGAAGAACGCAACTATGTAACCATAAACCACAAACCATAATCCATAATACACAAAATTTGAAAGCAAAATTGTGAATTATCTACAATAAATTACTGAACACGTCAAACCCAAGTAGACATACAAGGAAGAAGAACACAACTATGTAACCACATACCATAAACCGTAATCCACAATCCATAGTCACATTAATACATTAACTAGATACATAAGTGACAACATCATCATTTATATAGTAAATGGAATGTCACATAACAAGAATAAAAACCATCTAATGCACTATAAATGAATGTAAATGGATAACTCTATGTAACCCATAACCACAAACCATATTCAATATATCAATAATGCAATACTAAATCGTAAACCTCAAACACATTAAAGTAACATCATCATCATATACACATATATAGTAATTCAACTCCTCACAAGCAATGTTATACAATAAATGTTTTCATCTCCTTCTTTGCTGCCTATTGTTAGCGAAAAGACAATACTCCATCATAAAATCTAATACATTTCTTCTCATCTCTATGAACATAAATTTGGTGTGATGCCAAGAATGGGTGGGGCATCTGATGTCTTTATCCGAGTATGTCGCATTGTCTCAACCTATACCTCATCATCCTGAAAGCCAACCATATAGTAAATAAGTCAACGTAGATGAATCTCTCAAGTTAAACACATAATTAAATTAAATCATCCATTACATCTACTTGCCTCTTCACGAGTGTCAAGTCTGATATCTCTAAGATCCCATATAACAAACCCTTTGACACACTCTTCCAAAGTGCTTGCAAATGTATTAGGGTAGGGAAATGGAGCAGTGGGAACAATGGCCTCATAAATAATGAATTTGATAGTAAATTGGGGGAGTGTGATGCCATGACACTTTGCATGTGGGCTACTATCACAAACCACTCCTCTCAACAACTATATCATCTGACATTAACCTGACTTTGACCCCATCAGGAAAATCCTAGAATAATGACAATCTCAATTACATTAATAAATTTATCTTAATTTCACCAAAAAAGAATACAGAAAATCAAATGAGAACATTCAATAACTTACCAGTCTAGCTCCACCCTCTCTCATACTTATCAACAATGGTGTTTGTGCCCTCTCCTCATGCCTCCCCTCATCACCCTCTCTCTCCTCAACTGGAAAAGAAGTTGCAACTCTAGGATTTTCATCTCTACCTCTCTGACCTCTGTGAAGCTATCTCTCTGATAAGATCGAGACCACATGTTGATTGAGAAGGGGGTGTGTTATCACAAACGTCCACCTACAACAATCAAGTCATCAAGACAATTTAAATATCAACAACATAAGGCAACATACATTTTTCAAGTACATGTTAAGTGGTTTTTACCTCTCTCCATTTCACACTATGAATCAAGTCTCTCTTGGTGTAGGATCTCACACAAGGGAATGTCATAATCCTACGCACACCTATAGTTAGTATATACAAAAATAAACAAAAACTACATTCTATCTTACTTATGAAAGACCAATAATTACTTACGTTATCATTCGTAGGGGGTCAACATTTCGCTACTTGTTCCACCCTCTTCTCTATCTTCTTGTTCATGACATAATATTAAGTTTTTGATTTCCAACCAAACATAATATATAATATATTATACTAATCTTAAATTTACCTTTGTTCGATATTTGAGTTTTTTCTCTCTCTCAACCAATGCTCCCTCACCTCCTTTCACATCTTCTTTGAATCGTAGGCACGCATTGCATCATCCACCTCCCTCTTTCCTTCCTGGATCAACTCCTCAAATCGATATTTGCATTCTTTTTGCAAACTCGATCGATAACCCTCCTCCACTGCAAGTAGAATCGTTGCCTCATGACATAGTTCACATTCGCCTCCTCTTTTGCACACGTATGCCCTACTTCTATCTTGAGAGATAGGTGGCCATTTTCCCATATGCTTACGGCCATGCTTACGAGGTTCCACGGAGGGAATATTGTGTTCTACTTGGTGATGTTGATTTAGTCTATACAACTCGAAAACCTAACATCCCCACTAACAACACATGATCCATGCTGGCAGACATAATGAATATGACCATTAACATATTTGGTTATGTACTCTATGGGTGGCTCACGGATATCTGAGTGAATGGGCTCGGAAGGACCATCTAACGTAGCTCCATCAACTGTTGGAGGAGAATCTCCCTTTTCTTCCTCTATGATGCTTTGAAAAATGTGTATGTGCCATGTGATGTGAAGGTGCTTGTATCTAGGGAGTACAAGTGCATAAATATTAGCCCAACATAAAATATTAAGTATTTTGAAAAAGAAGTAATGTTCACATATTCAAATATTACCATCATGGAATGTGAAGAAACCTATGTGAAAAGACAACAATTTCATAATTTGTTATCCCAAAAATGACATTAGGTACATTGCTATGACAAACAATTAATGTTCACAAAGTTATATATTATTGTCTCATTATTTATGTCTTCCCGAAAACATAAGAATAGATTGTGAACATGGATCGACCCATGTCACCGAGCTTCCACATGTTTCGTTCATGTGCGTTGTCATAACCATCATTGAAGCGACACATTGTAAAACAAGTTAAACTGAAACAAATGGTGCATGAACTTATTTATTTATATTTTGCATTCATATTGAGAAAATCGTGCACAATAAATGATTTGTGATGAAGTTATCCGCACACATTATTTTTCAAAACTAGATACTCAACTCTAGATGTTTCGAAGTAAACATGAAATGTGAATTGCAAGTGTGTTACAAGACAAGATAGGATTAAAGCATGATGTATCCAAAATTCCCGATTTATCAACCAACACTATATGATGTATCATCATATTATCCACAAAATATATAATATATACGTTGAAAACAATTCACATAATATTAGTTATTCATAATCTAATAAATAATGTCTACCATTACGTAAAAAGGAAATACAAAGTGTGTACATATATCATATTGAAATGTCTTCCATGGCAAGTGCTAGCAAAGCTACCACTTCTTGGTTTATAGTGTCCCTAGACACTTGACATACATCTAACCTACCTCTATTAAATTTTACATGCACATATGAACATTTCACAAAGCGAGATACACTCTCTAGTGCTTGAACTTGAAGAATTGAAAGATTTACATTGTTACATTGGTATACACCAGTAATTTGTTTCACAACAAGCATATCGTGAGAAAACAAACAAATTTTCCAAACATCGTGGCGTATCACTTCCTCAAGACCAAATATCAAGGCCCTATACTCATCCTGGTGGAAGGTCATAGTGGCATTTTTGACAATTGTACCTCTTTCTACTATCTTTCTTCCATCGTGGTCATATTATACTAATGATGAACATGCAAGATTTTAGAGGTATTCACACTCCATAATTTCCAATATCCAAATGGAAACCATGTTTACCTTTACAATGGACAAAAATATATCGTAAGAAAACATTAAAAAAATAGAATGAACACTTCAAATTTGAATTTTTCAATACAAACATCTGTAATTTAACATATGACAAGGCCCTAAAACATTTTCTACTGAGTTCATTCATTAATAATGATTTCTTATTGGAGAGTCAATGGAGTTAGTACTTTTTCTAGGGACATACACACTAAATGAGTTAACGTCATGTGTTCGTGAGTGACTTCTTTTTGGGAAACAATTTAGAATAATTTTTTTAAAATATGTTTTCCTATAATTATGAGTTTATAAATGTAATGGGTAAATATTAAATTTGAATAAATCACTTAATAAATTAATTAGTCTATTATGAATATATATATATATATATTTAATATCAATATCTATAAACATTTGATTAGGGTTAAAATGGGTGTAGAACAATAAATAACATTTGATTAGTTTTCAAAACCAAATCAATAAAGAAATATCTAGTACATAGGGTTTAGATTTATCATGTTCTTAGGAGTGACAAGAAGATGATCATCCAAGATGGAGTTTAGATTTATCATGTTCTTAGGAAGTGACAAAAATATGGTCATCCAAATCTTGTAGTAGAATTGATTTTTATGAGACACAGGAAAACTATAAAACTTACATTTATCATAACCAACAAGTGTATAATGTACACTTTACATTTCAAGCATACCTAAACCATACACTTGACATTCCAAGTAATATTGTGCACTTTAATTCAAAATATGTTATTACGAGTAGATTTTCCATAAATGAGGGGTCCAACAACTCTCTCAAGTTTCTAAAACTTCATTACAATCAATGGTAAAATGTACTTCTTTAGCTTTCCCTAAATGGGATGCTGAAGTTTAAACCATAAGGAAACAATTATATGTTTTGGGGTTTTCATTTTATCAAATATACTAATCTTTCTTGATATTTAACAAGTCCATCAATAACATATAGTAATGCGAACAACATTCCAATAATTTTTATAGTTTATTCACTACAAAACCATTGTAATGTATATCTACCATTAAAATTACATGCCTCAATGAGTACTTGAATTCTCTAGAGTTAACACATTTTTAAACAATACTGATTTTCTATATTATGTAGATTAAGTAGGGTACATGTGCATCTCTAGATGAGTTGAACTCATATAAGAACACTATTGACACACAAATAAACAAACTGATATATGACTATCAAAAAATGTGAATAAGGTAGACCAAGGGTCACATGGATAAATTTCAAAAGAACGGGGACTCTTTTCTCATAAACATGTAGTTTACCAAAACCTTTTGGACTTAAATTCGTTGTCAAGTGCCTGACCTAGAAAAATACTTAGAAATACAAAAGATAATTAATAAATAAGTAAATAATCAAATGGGGCCATATAAATACCGTAAATGATTGGAAATGATATTTCGCATCAATACAATCTTAAATAGGAAAAATTATCATAACACATACTTAGTAAATTTGACATGAATATTTAAATATTTTTAGACCTTGTTAATTTTTCCTTTTTTTAAATATACTTCAGTGATTGGTTTCAAATAAGCCTAAAGATATTTCATTTTTGGGGTTGTCAAGATTTTAGAATATCATTACCAGTACGTATTTGGTACCTAAATATAATTATAAAATAAATGAATTTTAATAATCTAAACTTGCTCTAAAATATATAAAAAATAGTAATTTTAGAAATATAATCCGTATAAACACATTTTCATACTATGGAAACCATATTTAATCTAATGCAAAACTTATTTAATCCAATGTAAAACATATTTAATATTTAAGCTCGTGTGAATCAAGAATATATTCGAAAAACAAATTTAAATATATTTAAGCTCGTGTGAATCAACATTCGACAAAAATTAAATATTTATATAGGTTTTTTTCAAACATGTCATAATTTTTTTAGTACAAAACATATAAAATCAGTAACTATTTTTTTTTTTTTTTTAGCAACAAACTTGGAGTTGCTTCCATGTGTAATCTTTTTTGCACAATTTTTTGGATCTATCATCTGGTTTATGACCTGGAACTCGCTATCTTCCTCAGCTTATGGGTAGGCTCATACATATGGGCTTCCTTCATCATGTCATAAGCTAAATTGTATCCACATGAATGAGAATCTATAGTGTGGAACTTAGACAAATAAATCAATGAATTTTTCGGCAAATTAAGTCGGCCTTTAACCATGTTTGCAATTTTTTATTTTGACTATTTATTTTAGTGATGGTGGTCTATGTAAACCACAAATGTGGACCTCTTGAAAGTTTCCTCCATCTAAAATTTGGGAGTAGTCAATGTTATTCGATGGGATTCCAATGAATATACTATATGTATTCATTTTCTCTAAATAGAAGCGAAACTAAATACAATAATACACATGCATACAAAAATATACAATTAACGTTACTATGATACATGAAAAATCTAATATACATCATATAATATGATAAAATAATCACAACATAAAAAAGCTAATATCCATAACAAATTTAAGTATCTATAAATGCCAACGGCTATCCTTCACTCAAGATGCACCCTCCCATAATATCACAACCATCCATTGCAAAAGGGATGGTTGCGATATTATGGGAGGGTGCATTTCTGAGTGGAGGGTCAGTGAGTGACTTTAAAAACCTCTTCTTAGCATAGTATACCACCCAACTATCGATGTGGAATCCTAAGGGGAAATCCCTTCATCACGCAACGATAGTTGGGCATATCGATGTGGCATCCTAAGGGGAAATCCCCTTTAAAGCACACACTGATTCCTATCTTTGCAGAGGCACTTGCCCCCATATGCCAAATTTAGAGTGAGAGTATGATATCACATAATTTTTATAGCTTCAACTTTCATCATAAAAAATATAACTAATAAACAATTTTCTATATACAAATGATATATGCACATTACCATTATCTACAAATATAATTAGTACGGAAAAATCAAACTTACTCTAATGTTATTCCATTTAACACAACTAAGTTCTCTCAATCATATTAAGAAATTACTAAACGTTTACAATTAATTATATTAAAAACATACTAAACATATAATAAACATACTAAATCAACTAACATCAACTAACATATGATAAACATACTAAATCAACTAACATCAAAAACTACCATACTAAAGTAGAAGAGTTAGTATTTACTTTATGTAGACAATAGTTAAAATGAATAAGGATCCAACAATATTAGACAAGAGTTCAAATAAGAGGTACCTAACAATCAATAATATTAAGATGAGGAATAATTAGCTAGTCAAGAGGAAGGATTTAACTCAATGGAGAAAATGAAAATAAATTATTATTATTATTATTATTATTATTTGTTTGATGCAAGATTATATTGGCCTCATGGATGCTCTTGCATCATATTCCTAGATATTTTGTGCATACCCATGGGAATTCCTAATTCACTTCTACTACACACACCCTTAAGCATATTTGTAAACATTTACAAGCTCAAGTGTTAAAATTACATGCACGTATGTTTAAGCCTTCTAATTTTATGGATTCTACTCAATTACTTAACAATCCACTTGCACCTAAAGTGGATTTTTATCCTTTTCCACTTGGATTTGTATCTCTTAAGCTTCCTATTTATGAGGGAAAATGTGATCCCAAGTAGTTCAGCTTTTATCCTTTCATGTCGCTTGCTTAGACTATACTTACAATGATCAATTACTTACCAATATTTTTCTTAAATCCTTAAAGGTTATTAATTACACTGGTTCTATGATCTACCCATGCCTTCCATCGAGGATTTTAATCAGTTAGATGATAAATTCCTAGCATAATTTTTATAACATTGGTGAAAATATTTCATATGCTCAAATAACTAAGATACAACAAGGCTCTAATGAACAAATCAGTGACTACGTTTTGTACCATACAAATATTCTTACTAAGATAGACTATCTACTCAATAAGATTCAAGATTTATTTTCTCAAATCCTTGTGTATCCTTTACAAGAATCAATTATGTTTGAAAAATTTGGATGTTTTTATGAGCTATGTCACACTTTAAAGTATTGAGAGGTTAGGATCCTTATGTTGAACAAGCATAAATACGCATTTTCTGGTCCTAATACACCTACATCCAAATTTCTAGGAAAATCTAACTACAAATTCAAACCTAAAGATAACAAGCCTAATTATGGATTTAATGTTAATTCGATATCTCATCTCAAAAGGCTTTAGTTACAAGTAGATTCAATGAAGAAATTACAATATGCATTGAGGAGACATATCTGGTTTGTAAAGTTATTGAAATGATTTCAAAATGCATGGAAAATGTTTGTTTGTCTTCGTAGTAAGGTATGGAAGGGTTGTAGGGTCAACGAAGTCATTCCAAGATGCATTGAGGAGACATATCCAACATAAGTAGTAGGACAAAAAACAAACATATCCCATAACCAATCAACTATTATGTTCGTGAGAGGGTCATCTCTAGTGCGGCTTTACCCTTGTTGGCAGAAGGATCGTAATATATTATCACAAACCATGCAAACAAACCAAAGAAGGATTTTTTTGATTAAATGTGGATTATTAGAATCATAGAAGTAATTCTAAGATGCAATGAGCCTGCACCACTAGCCATGTCTAGCATTGACCAACTATGTAAAAAATTCTTACATATAGGAGTGACTATTACCACCTCATTATCTTACATATATCACATACTTTGAAATACCATTCTAACTCATATATATATTGTTTTTGAATAATTTACTCACCATTTATATTATAAATCACAATTTACATTTTGCACACACATACAAAGAATTCTAAAATTGAAGATTTTTGTATTTAAAAATTTCCTTCTTTTCTCCCCATACATGTTGTTGGTACTTGTTCTCTAAAAGACCTAAACATAAGTTTAATTCTTGAGATGCATGTCCCAATGATGCATTCAGGGATGAAGTAAATTGAATGACACCAAATGTGTTAGCAATGAAACCAATCACATCTCATAATATTTTAAAGTAGCTTTTCAATTATAGTAAGAAATTAGTGTAAAATTTCGTTGTTGAAAAACACCGTGTGTTTTTCAACATCTTTCAGAATGAATTCTCATAGTGGTCGTAGTTTCAAGGCATATATCTCCATATAATAAAATGTCGACTTGAAATCAATATTGATAAACAACATGTAACGCCTGCTAAAACAACCCACTTGAGACCCAAGAACAACCTATGATTAGTTAGGAAAATTATTCCATAAATTTTTTTTTTTAAAAAGAGTCTTTAACCAAGTTACAAGAAAACAGTTTTCACTAACATGTTCGGAACAATTCTAATCCACTAGAAAATAATTTTCTCTTATTAACAATTATTAGAGGTCATAAGGTCCAAAATTAATGGTTAGAAGGTTCAATTAGGTTGAGAGGGTAGTTCCTCACCATACCCACTCTCTAACAAAGCTTAAGGATTCAACTTGATTTTTCTCAAACTTAGAAAATTCAAAATTTCCTTAAATTATTCCCATTACACAGAAATATCCTCACCTTTCCATTGATATAAAGAACTCTTCTTAACTCCTCATATTTCTCAAGTCATGGGCCGGTGGGCCTTGGGGTGAAAATTTTGCCCAAGAGCGGGCTGCGGGCGGGCAGGAAGAAATATTTCCTGAGCGGTGGTCGGGTCGGTGGTGCCGTGAGAGACTTTTGGAAAAATTTCCTACATAGGGTGAAAAACCACCTTTGCACCCGCACTCCCATGGGTCCGCCATTCCACAAGGGACACGTGGTACTTCCTAAGTCGGCACAGGAAAAGCGGGCGACAGAAACATTTGAAACATTTCCCACATGGGGCAAGGATCCAAACTTGCGCCCATGCTCCCACAAGTCCACAAGGGACATGTGGCATCACCTAAGCCAATGTAGGGAAAGTGGGGCGGTGGGGAGAAAAATTGTTTAACACCCCAAAGGGCTAAGAGGGTAACATTGACCCATGCCTCCGTCAAAGCACCTCATGATACCATGTGCAACCCTTGATTGGTAGCGGGCCGATGAGGCGGCGGGGAAAACTTGCAAAATTTTCCTAATTTTTCTAAAATTTAAAAAGGAAAAACATGACCCGCTCCTCCGCCGTGGCCTTGTGATGCCACGTGTAGCTCCCGATCAAAATTTTCCCAAGAATTTCTAGAAACGCTAAGTTAAAAAAAGATCCACCCCCCCACTGACACCTCATGGTACCATATGGCAGCCTCTAATTGGCTATGGGCTGGAAAGGTGGTGAGGAAAATTTGGAAAATTTCTCAAAATTTTCCAAAGCTCCAAGGGAAAAATTTGGGCCAGTGGGCCCACCACGGAAATTTTTCCCAAATTTTTTTTTTTGACGCCAAGTGAAGAAAAACTTTAGAAGGCCATAACTTTTGATAGAGAGCTCGGTTCAGGGAAAACAAGGACTTTATGGAAAGATATTGACATCCTATTTACTTGGCAATCATATTTTTTTTATTTTTATAAATTTTAAGGGTTTAATTTCAAGAAAATAGTCTCCAAGATTTTACGGTAAAAACTAGTAAATTTTGACTTGTGAGATTTGTCCAATTTGATCTTCTTCTTCTCTCAACATGTCAAATAGACATGGAGAATTGTTCTTAGGTGAAGATTAGGATAATTTTTTGAGGTAGATCTTATTTGATTGAATTCCAATTCTAAATTTAAAATTTTACAGCAAAACAACTATGAAAACTTCAAACTCAGTTTTGTCAGGCTTTGAAATATTCCCTTTAAGTATTTTTGTCTAATTGGATTGGTTTAGGGAAAACTACTTCAATTTAATCATTTAGTTTTTTATTTCATTGTTGCAGGTTTGGTCTGTGCATTTTGGATTAAATAAATGCTAGTTTGAAAATACAAGACAGGATCAAATTTTTAAAGGTTTATTTCCCATTTTCTTCTTCCAAGTATTATATTATGTTCCAATTCTAATCTAATCCATTTAGTTGATTTGGTTCAACTATTAAAGAAAAAAAAATACATCTCTAATTTCTAATTTTCACATATTTCAAAAGACAGAGTATTACACTTCCTTTATATGCATTTCCTTTCAAACAGAGATTACAACTCACATCTAGATGATTAAATTCAATACAATGATACAATTTGAGGAAGGTTATGTAATCCTTTATCTATTCCATAATAAAACTTTACAAATTCCTTCTTTTATTCTTATCAAAATCATATATTGCATACAAGGCAGAATAATACATTTTCTCCTCACGTGTTTCACTTTTCCACTTTCTAAAAAGGGATTTCATAGTGCATGTTAAACACAGATTTCCAATGGAAATAAAATCATATGAACAAGGAAAACACTTCCATTAATTCAAATGAAACTCTTTCAACCTCCTTTCCATTTGATTCCAAAATAAAACATACAAACTACGTATCATTCTTTCACATTCTTTCCAAAACAGAATACATAGTATAACTCTTTTACATTTCAAATTTCAACTTTCACTATCAATACAAGTATCTTTCCATCACATTTAATATACATATCATCCAATTCAAATTGGGAAAGGGCCACAATCAGATTACATTTCACAAGGGACTTGTCAAACTATCTTTATCTCGGCTCCGTAAAGAGCAACATGTTGATTTCTCATTCTTCCAATTTGATCACAACAAGATTAGGGGAAAGGAAACACTCTCTAACCAACCAAGGCATCCAATGAAGAGAAAAATCCATCCTTCTTCATTAGCCCCGAGCCCCAACCACTATGCAATAGAATATGTGATCCAACTCATGGCAACAACAAAGCTCCACAAACACACAAGAAGCATAATCACAATAAAACACAGCCCAAAACAGAATGTAGTTTACAAATACATTAAAACATGAAAACATTATCGAGGCTTCACCAAGCAAGTCAAAGGAATAAGAAACTTTGGGTTATGTTGCTTATGCCTCCCAAAGGGAAATGGGTATCACCACCTGAGAACAAACCACCATAATATATATATATATATATATATATATCATTTCAAATCCCTGACATGCCCTTATGCCTCCCCCAAGTACCCCTTATTCCTCGCATTTCCATATGCCTCCCCAACCTCTTATGGCACCCCATAACGAGTAAATAAATGCAAGTTATTTCTTTGTAAGGTGAAACCCAAATCCCAACTCCCTCCACCCTTATACCTCCCTAAAACACACTTGTGCCTCCCAAAAATAACCCCATAGTCTTCTCCTACACCATTCCTAGGCCATCTACCCAACAGCCCGCAAACATGCCAAAACATTCACATATTAACATTTACATTCCTAAAAGAAGGGCATTTCAAGAGTCAAGCTCCTACCTATCCATGATGGAGTTGTTCCAAGTTCAAAAATAGAAATTTTTATCCCAACGCAAGAAATCCAAATCAGCCAAGCACAAGAATACAAATATCTTCCAAAAACTTCTCCAAAAGCAAGAGCTTCCCAAAACAACAAAATAAATCACCTCGAGAATGAAGTCACTCAAAGTGAAGTAACCCCAAAACAAGGCAAGGAATTCAAATTTAATAGAGGAGGGAAGGGAAGAGAATGAGGTGGGTACATGTAGGATGTCACATCACACATCCTCAATTCCAACCCCCAAAGTAAAATTCATTCTCCAATTCATAATAAATAGGTGGGTGAAAAATATGACGGTTTACTTATACACTCAAATCCAACCCACAACCCAAAGGACTGAAATTAAATCATGTAAGAAAAGAGCAATAAAAACAAAAATTTGCCTTCTCAAAAAGCATTATAAAAGTTTAATTCAACTCCCCAACCATAGGTATGGTTGGTAATTAAATTTATGAGGTATGGGACAAGCTTAACTTGTCCCACAAGCCTCGAAAATCATCCTCCAAGGACAGATTCAAATTTCCAATAAAGTGGAGTGTTTCACACTCAAGAGTCAACCCACACACATCTCTAAAGAGGGCACCACATGTCAAGGTCTGAGGCACTCTCCTTTTGGCCATTGAAAAGTCTAAGTAAAATGAAAAGTTAGTGGAGTGCCCCATGTGTCTTCCCAGCGCTACTTTAAGGAAAATCCCAAAAGTAGATCTTCAAATGAGTGTCGTTCCTCCATGTGTCCTAGACTTCCCAAAAACATTTTGAAATTTTTGTAAGTATGGGAAACCCAACGGAAGTCTCCACGTGTCTCTTTCCTACCAACCCTCCACGTGTCCTCCGGTGCTACTTCAAAGCCAAACCAAAAATTTGATTCTCAAACGAGCGCCATTCCTCCACGTGGACACATTTTAAAGTTGAGGATTTTTATAGGATTTTTGAAGTATTAAGCTGATCCGCATCTAACCAAGAGGTGCCACATTTCCTTGTCAACTGAATGATGTAAATTTGACCAGGAGAAACACCCATCAAACCATAAAACACAGAGAAATGTCCATTCGAGCCAGAAAATGAGGTTTTCTTCAAGGAAAGAGAATTTAGACTATTGCAAGGCTCAAACACAATCCTTAGGGACACATCAACTCATTTTTCCTCAAGTATTTGGGACAAAAATAGTAAGGGCAATAGATCTTGACTGTGGAAAATGGAGGAAATGGGAAAACATGAGTTTTGAAGGAACAGAGCATGGGAGACTCAAAATACAAAGCTTTTCCAGAGGAACAAAAGAACCATGAGACAAATACGGACCCACACATGATCTTTAACCCAGGAGCAGTTAAAATGGCAACCAAGACTGGCCAAAAACAATACGAGAGAGGATAAAATGACAGAGGCCATGAATCAATAAATCTTTAAGGGCACAAATGGGGTGAGACAATTTTGAGCACCAACATTGGCTCCGACTCGGGGATGGGCACTCCCTGCGAGTGCCACAAGAACAATAGTAGACCAAGTGCCAAAATATCCATTGGGTGACAGAGTCAGCTCATAGAGTAGAGAAATGAAGCCATCTCCAAAAACAAACAAAGAAGCCAAGTAAAAACAAGTCACCACAGACTAGGATGAGCAAAAACACAAAAAATAGGACACAAACAACAAACTATACACTATACAAGAGGTGTTTACCTTGATTCAGAGGAATCAATCCAAGAAATGCTTCAGATGCCTTCCATTAACAGGAAATTTGAGAAATTCACCATCTAGATCCTTCAAGAAGAAGGGATGTTCACCAATTCTGATGTCAAAAGAGTAAGGACCCATCCACAATGAATCAAACTTGTCATGCTTGCCCTTATCATCATGCCTGCTATCCCATAATAGCACAAGATCTCCAATATTGAAGGCTCTAGGAGTGACCTTCTTGTCAAACAGTTTCTTTAGCTTTTCTTTGAACCTTATATGCCTCTTGTGAGATGCCCTCCTCTCCTCATCAAGCTCAACAATCTGGTTGATGCGGGCATCATGAGGACTCACTTCTTGATCTTCCAGTTGTTGAATGAACTGATATGAAGATAATTACATATGCGGGGCGTAGGGTCTGAGTCCCATATACCAACTCAAATGGACTCTTTCTAGTGGCTCTTTTGACAGTGATCCTATCATCCCAGACATCAAACTTCAGTTGTTCAACCCATTTTCTCTTGTTCAACTCCAAGGTTCTTCTAATAATATTTAGCAAATTCTTATTGCTGGACTCACTTTTCCATTTCCTTGGGGATTATAATTAGAGGCATATGTCAAATTGATCCCATATCCTTTACACATTGCCACCAGAGGTCTAGCCCTGAAACTCATGGCATTATCAGCTATGATTTTGACTAGTACTCCAAACCTGCAAATAATATTGTTTAGCACAAAATCCATGACAACTTGGTGTGTAGCCTTCTTGGTGGGGATTGCTTCCACCCACTTGGTAAAGTAATCAGTGGCTACAAGAATCCACTTATGGCCAGCACTTGAAGGGTCTGAAATATCACCAATGAAGTCCATTCCCCATTGCTTAAATGGGGCTTCAATTGATACAGACTGCAAAGGTAGGGAGCCTGAAGCCTTCAACCTTCCAGAGAAACACTGACAACTCTCACATCTTCTGACCAACATGGTTGCATCCTTGAAAAGAGTAGGCCACCAATAACCAAAGTGCTTAGGATCTTATCTTTGCAGAATCTTGTAGCAAAATTCCCCCACAAACTCCTCCATGGAGATCAACAATTATTTTGGGGGCTTCATCTTCAGTGATGCATCTTAAGAGGACTCCCTCTGGGTTCTTCCATGCCAACCCAAAATTAGTAATGACATATTTCTGGGAAGCCAACTTAAGAGCTCTTTTCTAGTTCTTATTCAAATGCTCAAGGCAGTTTAAGTGTCTGAGATAGAACATCACATCCTTGTACCACTCAGAACTCATCAATCTTTCAAAAACAGCTTCCCTTTCTTCCTCAATCTCATTTACCTCAATGGTCTGCAAGTTGCTCTCAGCCATGAGCTTAGCTAACCCCAAACCTCTCACCAAATTCATGGTTTGGATGTCCATATCATACTCTTGCAATTTGTTCACCCATCTACATATTTTACTTGAGACTTCCATCTCTGACAGGATGTCTTTTACCATGGTATGGGGAACATAAGCAACAACTTTTGAACTTAAAATATAAGGCCTAAAAACCTTTGTTTCTTTGACCAAGGAAAATGCTTGCTTTTCCATGATGGTGTATTTCATTTCTACTCCTTGCAAATCCCGATGTTTTCGAAGTGAAAGAAAATAGTTGGAAAGGTTTCTTATAATCTGGGGCTGCTAAAACAGGGGCATGCTTCAATGCCTCTTTGATTCCATTGAAATCTTGGATGGCAGCCTCTTCCCATTTGATGATTTGATCCTTCTTTAACATGGAAGTGATTGGGATAGTCAACTCAACAAAGTTTGATATAAACCTTCTAATGAAGTTTATCTTCCCAAAGAAGGATTGAATTCCTTTTTTGGTTCTTGGAATTGGAACTTTGTTGATGGCCTCCACTCTTTTGGATCAATCATCACTCCTTCCTATGATCAAGAAATTTTTCCTTTTGCACTCCAAAATGGCATTTCTTTGGATTGAGTGAGATGCCATATTCCCTACATCTGATCAACATATTCTCTAAGTGCAGAAAATGGTCACTTCTCCTTCTTGAAAACATTGTTACATCATCTTGGTAAACAACAATAAAGTCATTGATGTAACTAGCAAAAGCAACATCCATTTCTCTCTAAAAAGTGGCTCCAACATTCATCAGACCGAAGGGCATCCTAACATATACATACGTTCCCCATGGAGTAGTGAAGGTTGTCTTGATCCTTTTTTATTCTTTCACCATGACTTGATTATAACCAGAGAAGCCATCTAAAGTAGAAAGCAACTCATAACTAGTCACCAACTGCAGCATGTGCTCCATGTTAGGTAAAGGATAGTTGTCCTTCATTGAGGCCTTGTTTAGATTCTGAAGTCCACACACAACCTGATGTCACCATTCTTCTTTCTTACTAGCACTAGGTTGGCAACCCAAGAAGAATACCTTGTGGGCTAGATAATTCCTCCATCCCTTAGCTTCTTCATCTCCTCTTGCATTTTGAGAGATAACAGAGGATTAATTGGCCTCTGCTTCTTCCTGAAGGGTTTTGCACTGGGCTCCAAGGGAATCTCATGCTGGAACAGGTCTTCTCTGTATGCTTTGAGCTCATAATAGGTCCAAGCCATGCAATCTTGGTATTTCTTTAACAACTGGATGTATGACTACTTTTCATCTTTGCTGAGACTACTACCCAACCAAATATTCCTTGGTTTCTCCTTCGTGCCAAGGTCATGCTCCTCAACATCCCTCAAGGCTGCCATATGCCTATTAATAATGTAGTCAACATTATCAAAATTTGATTCAAGAGCAACCAACCCTCTAGGAATGGTGTTGGTCTTTAGTTGGATGATGCCTTTGCCAAATAAGGTTTCCTTCCCCTCTGTTGTATAGACCATTGGCTCCCAATCAATGTTTTGATCAAGCAAACTCTCCATCATTTTGTAGGAACCTTCTGACCTGAGCCTCATCATCAAAAACCTGCCAATGTTTTATATTGTTAGGGACAGAGGGTCTTGTCACTACCTCCACCTCATATTCACAATAAGGGGATGTTATAGAACTATCAAACCGAGACCCCAACACTGCAAGCTTGTCTGCCAAGTCATTGAACCTCCTATCATGATGCACAATGTTGAAGGAGTCAAACATCTCAATGAAGTCCCAAACTACATGTTTGTATTGTTTTAGTCGCTGATTCTTTGTGGCATACAATTTTCTGACTTGCTTGACAACTAACTCTGAGTCTCCTTTGAAAATGATGTCCTTGACACCATACTTCCAAGAAATTCTTAAACCTAACAACAATGCCTCATACTCAGCAATGTTGTTAGTACACTCAAAGTTAAGCTTAAAGGAAAAAACAAACCTTTCCTAGCTTGGAGAAATTAGGACAGCACCAGCACCATTTCCAAATTTGGAGCAAGCTCCATCAAACAATAGAGTCCAAGGAGAGCCTACTTTCTCAAGACACTTACACTCCTCAATCTTGTGCTCTTTTCCTTAGCAAATCCCACAAAGTTGTCAGCATCAACATTTGTATATAATACTTCATAGGACGCATTGTTGGGATCCTCAATAAGGTGCAACATTTTCTTCTCCCCATATAACCTGACAAGGCTGCCCTCAACTGGGATGGTGGCATAAGACATGTCCATTTGGACACTACCACCAACACTTGCAGCCCACTTTCTTGATAGCAACATACCCCACTTGGCTAGGAAATCAACTATGACAACATCAAGTTTTAAATTTTTACCTGGGTAGGCTACAAGCTGCACCACCAAACCCTTCACACATCCCACTACTGTCACCTTTCTGGAGTACATGGCAGTACACGTCCCATATGTTGTTGTTACTTTAATATTAAGCTCACTCATGACTTCCAAAGGCATGACATTATATGATGCCCCCAAGTCAAACATACAGTTATGGAGTAGCCTATCCTTGATGATCAGAGTGGTAAAGAATGGATCCACATTCAGCTGAAAGTCTACCAAATATGTCCCCAAATAAACCTCAGGTGGTTCAGCTAGCTCTTTTGATGCTGATGGTGTCTTAGACTCTTCAATGGCTAGAGGATTCTCCACAATGTTCACATTTCTCCCCAAGGTAGTCCTCTCTTCATTCAATCCCAAGTATTCAAATGCTCTCTTTTTGTGCTCAGGAATCCTAAGCAACTCAAAAATTGGGACAGACTTTGATTTGACTTAAAACTTGGGCAATGTCATACGGGACATTCTTGGGCAAGGCAATATTGGAAGGAAAGCTAATACATTCATTGGGTGGCACAGGATTCTTGATAGCTTGAGCATAAGGAGGGGTATGATTTTTTCTTGGAAATGCAGGGATTTTGGCAGATGGATCTTTCCTAGGAGCCTCTTTAGGAATGTTAGAAAGTAAGGGAGCTTTTGGCTTGGCCTGAGGCCCCCCCTTTGATAACCTTACTTCTTGTGTTATATTCCTTCTCTTGAGCCACAACAACATTCATTAATAATTGCTCTGTCCTCCTCAGATGGGATTCCTCCATCATACATTTTTATCATTAAAGCCCTTAAATATTCAAATTCATTATTGGGAAATTCAAAATCTTGTACATTATCTACTTCTAAAGTATGAGAGGGAGGGGGAATATGTACTCTATGAATGCAGTCCCAAAAAGTGGCAGCAGTTTTGGCACTTATCACCTCAGTTGAGGTTGCCCTTTGTTGTGAGTTAGTGGAGCATCCCATCATGCAAACATCATCATCATTATCATCAGCTTCCTCTTCTTCTTGTTGATCTTCTTCACATGGAGCATGGGGCATGAAACATCTATCACACCAATCAATGACTTTTGTCTCTTCCACCACAGAACTCTGGCAGCCAAAGGATCAGGTACCATTCTACTTTCTCTACCTTGAGGCTGCCTATTCCCAAATCCAATAGCTCCCTTGCCTCTATCATCAGATCTTTGGTGATTTGTGAACTTTTCTTGGCCTTTTTCTTATGTTGTCCTTGTGAACTCTACCTAACTCCTTTCTCAGCTCGGGCTATCTTATAGGAGATCTCCTTGACAACCCCTGCCAAAGTTTCAACCACTTTTTTCAAATCAGAAACCTTGCTTGTCTGAGGTTTTTCTTAGTTAACCAACTTCACACCTTCCCTCTTAGGAGGTTTTCCTATTGCCTTGATATTATTCTCTATTTGTAGGGCCATAGTGAATGCTTTCCTCAAGTTGGTAGGGTTCTTGTCCCTCAAGTAGTAAGCCTTTTTATCAAATGCATCAGTATATTTGATCAAACATGACTCATCACATGGCCTTATCCTAACAGGAAATCTCCTCAAGGTCTTATTGAACCTTGTATTGAAGTCATGTACTGACTCATTGGGATTATTCTTGATGTTTTCAAATTCTGATAGAAGAAACCTAGGGTTAGTCCTATCACCATATTGTAATCTGAATGCATTTCTCATCTCAGCCCAAGAATCAACAAAATTATCTAGCAATGCTTTATACCAGTCCCTAGCATCCTCCTCTAGAGTGTGAACAAACAATTTGATGTATACATCTTCATGCTCAATCTCAAAATATTCCATCATATTGAGGAAGAGATTTAGATGCTGGTCACCAGTAATAGCATTGTTTCCCTGGAACTTTGGAAGTTTGTTCCTCACATCTTGAGGTACTGCATTTGGATAACTAGCCATCCCCACAAAATTTATAGGTCCAAAAGTGTTTACAACAAAAGGGGGTCTGGGTTGAGCCATATTGATTCGAGTAGGTGATCTTGGAGGGGTGACAAATTGATGAGGGGTAGAGGGTCCTTGGAACACAAGAGTGTAGTTTTCAAAATGGAGATCCCCAAAGGCCTTGCTTCTTAGAAATCCCTATCTACTTTAGAAAAGACAGGTGCAGAATGTGAAGAAAATCTTTCAAAATCAAATGAAGGTCTCTCTCCAGCTGGAGAATTTAGTTCCACAAAGAGGCTACCTGATTCTGAGTCACTTGAATGGCAGTCTTCAATGATAGGCCATTCACTTTCATCAATGGAGATCCCTCTTCTTGTCTACCGATCTCCAAATGCACTCTTTAGGAAAAAGGGACCTGCTCCACTACCGTAGCCTCATGACACCATGTGACAGCTCCCGATTAGCTATGGGCCGGCGGGACGACGAGGAAAATTTGGAAAATTTTCCCAAAATTTTCTGAAGTGCTAAGTTAAAAAAAATCCGCCCCCCATTAACACCTCGTGGTGCCACGTGGTAGCCTCTAATTGGATGCGGGGTGGCAGGTCGCAGGAAAATTTACAAATTTTTCCCAAAACTTTCTCAAGCTCCAAAGGAAAAATTCGGGCCCACGAGCCCACCATGGAAATTTTTCCCAAATTTTTTTTTCACGCCAAGTGAAGAAAACCTTCAGAAGGCAATAAATTTTGATAGAGAGCTCAATTTTGGGCAAACAAGGACTTCTTGGAAATATCTCGACATCCTCTTTAATCGGGGTCATAATTTCAATAAATTTTAAGGGGTAAATTTAAATAAAATGATCTCATGCAGCTTTTACGGTATGAACTGGTAAATTTTAACTTGTGAGATTTGTCCAATTTGATCTTCTTCCTATATCAACATGTCAAATAGACATGAAGAATTTTTCTTAGGTGGAAATTAGGATAATTTTGTGAGGTAGATCTTATTTGAACGAATTCCAATTCGAAATTTACAATTTTTACAGCAAAACGCATTTGTAAAAACTTCGAACTTGGTTTTTCCAGGTTTTGAAATATTTCCTTTAAGTATTTTTGTCTAATTGGATTCGTTTAGGGAAAAATACTTCAATTTAATCATTTAGTTTTTTATTTCATTGTTGTAGGTTCGGTCTATGCATTTTGGATTAAATAAATGCCAGTTTGAAAATACCAAGATAGGGATCAAATTTTTAAAGGGTTTATTTGTCATTTTATTCTTCCAAGTATTATATTATGTTCTAATTTTAATCTAATACATTTAGTTGATTCAATTCAACTATTAAAAAACTAAAATACATCTCTGATTTCCAATTTTCACATATTTCAAAAGACTAGAGTATTACACTTCCTTTATATGCATTTCCTTTCAAACAGAGATTACAACTCACATCTAGATGATTAAATTTAATACAATGATACAATTTGATGAAGGTTATTTAATCCTTTATCTATTTCAAAATAAAAATTTACAACTTCCTTCTTTTATTCTTTCCAAAATCATATATTGCATACAGATGTAATACTACATTTTCTCCTCACGTGCTTCACTTTTCCACTTTCTAAATAGGGATTTCATAGTGCATGTTAAACAAATATTTCCAATGGAAGTAAAATCATATGAACAAGGAAAACACTTCCATTAATTCAAATAAAACTCTTACAACCTCCTTTCCATTTGATTCCAATATACAACATATAAACTTCGTATCATTCTTTCACATTCTTTCCAAAACAAGACATAGTATAACTCTTTTACATTTCGAATTTCAACTTTCAATATCAATACAAGTATCTTTCCATCACATTTAATATACATATCATCCACTTCAAATTCGGAAAGGGCCATAATAAGATTTCATTTCACAAGGGACTATCAAACTGTCTTTATCTCAGCTCCAAAAACAACAACATGCAGATTTCTCATTCTTCCAATTTTATCACAACAAGAGTAGAGGAAAGGCAACGCTCTCCACCCAACCAAGACATCCAATGAAGAGGAGAAGCCATTTTTCTTCATTGGCCCCGATCCCCAACCACTATGCAATAGAATATGTGATCTAACTCATGGCAACAATAGGCTTCCATGAACATAGGTAGTATAATCACAATAAAACACAAGAAAAAATAAAATGTAGTTTACAACTACATTAAAACATGAAAAACATTACGGAGGCTTCACGAAGCAAGCCAAAGAAGAAAGAAACTATGGGGGATGCTACTTATGCCTCCCAAAGGGAAATGTGTATCACCACCTAAGAACAAACCACCAAAATATATATATATATATATATATATATATATATATGTATGTATGTATGTATGTATATATATATATATATATATATATATATATATATATATATATATAATTTCAAATCCCTGACATGCCCTTATGCCTCCCCCAAGTACCCCTTATTCCTCTCATTTCCATATGCCTCCCCAACCTCTTATGGCACCCCATAACGAGTAAATAAATGCAAGCTATTTATTTGTAAGGTCGAACCCAAATCCCAACTCCCTCAAACCTTTACCTCCCTAAAACACACTTGTGCGTCCCATAAATAACCCCATAGTATTATCCTACACCATTCCTAGGCCACCTACCCAACAAACTCGCAAACATGCCAAAACATTCACACATTAACATTTACATTCATAAAAGAAAGGCATTTCAAGAGTCAAGCTCCTACCTCTCCATGATGGAGTTGTTCCAAGTTCCAAAATAGCAAGATTTATCCCAATGCAAGCAATCCAAATCAGCCAAGCACAAGCATATAATAATCTTCTAAAAATTCTCTGAAATCATGAGCTCCCCAACACAAAGAAAAGAATTCACCCGGTAATGAAGTCTCCCAAAGTGAAACAACCCCAAAACAAGGCAATGAATTCGAATTTAATAGAAGAGGGAAGGGAAGATAATGAGGCGGGTACATGTAGGATGTCACATCCCACATCTTCAATTCCAACCCCCAAAGTCAAATTCATTCTCCAATGCATAATAAATAGGTGGGTGAAAAATATAATAGTTTACCTATACACTCAAATCCAACCCACAACCCAAAGGACTGAAATTAAATCATGTAAGAAAAGAGCAATAAAAACAAACAATTTTCCTTTTCAAAAAGCATTATAAAATTCTAATCTCAACTCCCCAACCATAGGTATGGTTGGTAATTAAATTTATGAGGTATAGGATAAGTTTAACTTGTCCCACAAGCCTCAAAAATCATCCTCCAAGGACAGATTCGAATTTCCAAGAAAGTGGAGTGTTTCACACTCAAAAGTCAACTTACACATCTCTTACAACACTTACACATTACTTATAACACTTTAAATCATGGCCAACAACTCTCATTAATTACCTTCTTATGACATATTTGATTTATTTATTTTAACAATATGATTACTCACAATATTTACACACCATTTAATAATTAATGAAAGGGGTAAAAGCACCACAAAATAAACACATGCAAACATAAACAAAGGGACCAAAATAAAAGAAATACATAAAACCCCTTGGTCACAATTAAAGGTGATCCCCCATGGGAATCCCTAACACACACAAACACGCACAAACAAATACTAGTTGCCATGGTGACCTTGTTGAATTCATCTAGAATTGCAATGTGGTTGGTCTCCAATCCCCGATGTTTGTTGTGATATTTTAACATGCAAAACACAAATACCTCCTTCGGCCTTGTGACCATATCAGAACATTCAAAATAATATAAATATAATTCACAAAATCATTTAGATATACGAATCACAACAACATCAAAGCAATCTAACAATATGATTTATAGTTTTATTAACAACTATATCATCATCCAATAATTTCCATTTCTAGGTCTACTCACAATATCTAAATATCACAAGTCTCGCACAACATCTATAGTATAACCATGTCAAACAAGATATCATCATCAAAGCATATAAAATGTCTCTAATAATCATCATGCATCATAATTGAATCAAGTCAACAATAATCCATGATCTAATATCTAATATCATACCATAATAAAGTCCATAATGATGTCCATAATAAAATGAGCAAAGATTATCATGATTAGTATCACAAGGGTGTCAAAGGGAAGTGGGCACTACACAACAACACTCTTTTCCTTTGCACATGATTTAAATTTAACTACTATTTATAGGACACGGGTTTTTGGACATGATCGAAAAACCTTCTTTTGATAAGCAATTGAGGAGTTAAATTAAAGATTTAGATTTCATTCCTTAGTGTTAATTTAGATTTATTTTTGGACATCATTTGCTTAGATTTAGATTTCTTTCCTTAGTGTTAATTTAAAGATCCAATAAAAAGGAAAAGAGGGTTATATTAGATCTATTTGATGAGATTCATGCAATTTAGTTTAAAAGAGTAAAATCTCCTTGCACCATGATTCTCCCATCTCTAGGTTTAGATCCTAAATTTATATTAGGAATATAATTTGTCACATTTAAAATATTAGATGGTTTAAGTGCAGAGTTTATACTTAGAAGATAAAAACCCCAAAACATAGTTTAGGTCATTAGGTTTCTTTCAATTTCACTCGTAGGTTAAATTAAACTCGGTGTTGGGATAGACTAAACATAGCTTATTTTGTAGACCTCATCTTAAATGGTATACATCTTCAAAAATCAGTATCTATCTTAGGACATTAGACTGAAACAACCTACATGATTCAGATACGAGAACAATAAACATTTGAAAGTAATTTCTTAGTATGTGAAAAATCAAACGTAGTGAAACAAACTTTAATTTACTATTATAGATTCAATTTTGTTTTGCATAAAAATTGCATGTTATAAACCCCCAAAATACCAAAAACTTAGCAATTCATATCTTTTTCAATCAAAGTAGTGAAAGAGGTAGATGTAATGGTTAATGTTTGTAGTCTGATAATCAATATTTATACTCTCATTTCCAATAGTAATTGTGATTCTTATTATCATGTTTAATTTGCATTCAAAAAATCATAAAGAAAATAACTTAAACCAAGACTGTATAAAACTTTATACTAAGTTAAACACATCATAACATATCAATTTTATACCCAAACTGTAGAAATGAAAGGGCTTAATAATATCGATGAGACCGAGTATCTCGGTATGATGATCAACTTCCATATAGCACAAATCCTGTTGCTTTTGGGGATAAACTTGTTCAAATTTTATGAGTGGAAAGGGAAGTCAATCGTGCCCCCATTATTCAAATTTTCAACCCCTCGTTATTCAAATATACCGTATTTGTTTAGAGACATTTTGTCAAAAATTCCACATAAATCCTAAACAGTGAAGGTATTGTGAGATGGATGTGCGAATGAAGACGAGCGGGGATGTGAGACTCGACAGGCCAAGTTGCCATATACAACAGAGATGGAATTAAAAAAACACGGTTGAGGGATTTTAGGCATAGAGGTGGGCATCCATATGCAAGGCACAACACAGATATACCAAGACAGAAAGAAAGAAAATGAATGCAAACACGAAAACACTACCACCCACATAGAAAACATGAAATATTTGGTAGTGGGTATGAGCGCTTATGGGAAATGAGAATGGAATCCGTCTCCTACTCCTTTCTCCGGCTCCGAGCACCTTCCTTACCCTTCAAATGACTAACAATGGCGACAAGCTCAAATGATCTGAATAGAAATCTCCTTCCTTACAGATAAGCTTCCTTACCCGGGATTCTTCTCTCTGTTCCATGGGACGAAAAATGTGAGATGGCATGTATGGTGGATGATTACAATGCGGTCGCGTGATTACCAGAGGGGGGCGAGCACTTTTTCAAATGATGCAGAGACAAAAGACTATAATTTGTGCGATGGTTTTGTGATTACCGGATGTGGTTTAGAGTTTGAAGCGGGGGCACGTTTATCCATAATTCAAATTTTTAAGACCCTCCACATCACTTTGCTTCGGGCCACGTGAACAAGCGCTTTTCCGGTTTGTGGCAAGCGTGATGTCATCTTTCCGGACACCACAATGGAAGATGGGTCATGGGGACCAAACATGCTTGTGCATCATGCATAGGTGCAAATTTAGTGGAGGGTAGCCACTCATAAAAGTATTAGCACCCACTTGCGACGAATTTTCCGTCCCTTCAAGTTCAA
Organism: Taxus wallichiana var. yunnanensis; assembly: GCA_018340775.1. NCBI lineage: Eukaryota > Viridiplantae > Streptophyta > Pinopsida > Cupressales > Taxaceae > Taxus > Taxus wallichiana. Next base: position 404,002,452 of record CM031244.1, on the reverse strand, counting down.
ACAGTCCAATAAATTCCTCCCGTACAGTAACCCTCGATTTCCACGCCCAATACATGTCGTTGCAGACACGCGTAGACTGTGGCGAGAATTCGCGAGCGAAACCCCGCCTTCGTAGACGTTTCTGCACCATTTTAAAGTTGTTGATTTTCTTAGATTTCAAGTCTATTTCGTTTTTACTTCCACAGAGTAGAATGGAGAGTTGGCCGGGTCACAGGGTGTCCAGGTCTCTCAATGGGAGTCGATCCTCGGTTGCGGTGCTGCGGATGGTTCCGCCTTTCAGCCCAGCCAGAGACATCAATCGGACGCCCGTTTATTCTCCCAACGCCCACAACTGCAAAAGACTACATTCTCTCTCTGTAATTCCGCCCAAAGATCGCGAGTTCGAATCGCAGGAGCCGACGTCTCCCAAAGTCAGTTGCATGGGTCACATTAAAACGAAACCCGCGCAACGGGAGAAGGCGTCCAAGAAAGTTGGGGCCGACACGGCCGTTAAGAAAATTGGAAACCTGTCTAAGCTCAAGAATCTTATCCTGCGCAGGCATCGCAAAAATAATAAGGCAGAAGAGGAGGAACAAGGGGAAATAAAGGGCGAGGCTGGTAAAATAAGGTATCCTTCTGTAGAACAAATCAAACGCTACACTTCGGATTCTTACGACGCTAAATTTGGCAGCGTTTATGTGGAGGAAGGTCCAACCGATGCTAAATCTGAGTCTTATATGTTGGAGGCAGTTCCAAAAGAGGAATCTGAAATTAATATTTGGAAGCGACGCTGTATTCCGCCCCTCAAAGGCTTGGAGGTCAAAAAGGAGGCCAGAGCCGAGAGATTTGAACCGAGAAAACCTTTCACCATGTGACCGTCGGTTCTAATGCGGATTTCCCAAGGGGCTGTTTTAGGGGATGAAAGAGAGAACGATTCGCTAAAATCTGTGTAAAATCAACAGAGATTAATGTTACTGAAATAAATAAAGCAAAATTCTTTGAATTATTTTTTCCGAGCCCGCTAATTGTTTGTTTTTCAGGTCACGCAAACAAGAGTAAGGTGTTTGTTGTATTAACCATTGCAAAGTGTAAGAATATATAATAGGCACGTGCCAGATTTGTCTCCGTTAATTGTTTTCCATGTATTTCAATAATTGTATGTAAGCATATGGCAACTATAATGGCGAAGACGACCTTTATAAAACTAATTTGAAACTTTTTACTACGCCGGAGGCATTTACAATTGAAACGAGCCTTGTCCTCTGTGACACAATTTCTTTCGTGTAAGGTAGAGATTATAATACGTTGAAATCTAACGACTAAAACGGAAACGGAAATTATGAGGACTACGATAATTTTGGCATGTGTGTTGCTGTGTAGCTTTTTTGTTACGTCAGTCATGGCAGGAGTGCTTTTGTCCACCCTTCCCAGAACCCTGGTGGTCACGTCAGAGATCAAGAGCCAAATTTCATCAGCACTGGGTGGTACATAAACATTCTCACCTATTTATTTCATTGATGCATAAATTCTTCATGAATTGTAACACATACAATCTAAAGATGATTATTTTTGTTTGTGAATGTCTGTTACAGTTGCTATGGCTGGCGAGGACGAGCTGGTGGTCACACGGATGCTTAACGAATCCTTGGCGGCTGGAGAGGCGGATGCAAAATACAAGTTTGTGATGGTGAAGATGTGCTTTGTGGCGGTGAGTCAGGTGGAGAGAGCGTGGAGAAAAACAAACGACGACCTGAACAAGGACAAGACCTGCCTGTTTGAAATTAAGAAGAAACCCTATCTTCCCTCATCTACTTCCTAACAACACAGTCGCATGGACTGTGGAGAAAGACGTGCCGGGGGCTACCTACTTCGTGAGGGCTTACACTTTGGATGCGTCTGGAACTCAGGTTGCCTTCGGCCAGACAACCGACAAGAATAAGACCTCCAATCTCTTTGTGGTGGAGCCCATCACGAAGAGACACGTGTCCTTTGACATATCCGTTGGAGTTTTCTCTATCTTCTCTGTTGTGTCTCTGTTCGGCTTCTTCGCCATGGAAAAATGAGAGCCAAAAGCTTCGCCAAAAGTGATGGAGAAATGCTAATCACAATTCTTCTATTCGTGGCGAGCATAAATTATATTAGTTTTACATTAAGGAAAGGTAACTTAGCCAGTTAAAAATTGTAATTACGTCGGAGGCGTTTACAAAAATCTGACGACTAAAACAGTTCTAACCACGGGCAGCAAAAATGTGGAAAAAGGTATTTGTTAGTGTAGAATCACAATACCCCGAGTGTCTGCAATTAGATGAGTTTAGACTCTCAGTGTGATTGCACAAAATGGAGGATCTCTCAAAGTTTGGAACTTTGAAATCGAGAGAGCTCTCCAGATGAACGTTGGTTCCTATTCCTCTGTTCAGGCGCAAAATAATAAACTGCAGAGGATCTACTCTAAAACCTACTCTATCTTACCAAGGAGACAGGGTTGAGAAGATACAAAAAATAAACCTAAGCTAACAAGGTGATGCACCAAAGGAATGTTAGACACTGTTTTGCAATTTAACATAGACCATAGAAATGCAATACAACCACCATGCACAGATAACCAAACTGCAATGAGAGATCGAAGATGACAATGAATACATCAAAGGGTTGAGAATCATCCATGACATATTATTGCTCCAGAGTTGATACACTACATTACAAAGAGCTAAGGGGAAAAACTTCGTATTACAATTTGAATGGGAGGTTTGGAAAGCTCCACAAATTCACTTGTAGATGAGGAAAGAAGGGATGGTGCTAAACAAAAACGTCCACCCTCTTACAACGAGCCAAGCTCCTTTTATAGATGCAGCGAAGGGAGAAGAAGAAAAGAGGCGGGAAACTTGATATGAAGCTCAACTACCAAATGATCAATGCCCCCGCAAATCCGCCCTAAATCATGCCAAGTCTGCTACTCTATATTTGTTCGGCATGTTGAAGAAGGAAGAACAGTGGATCAAATCGAATCTGATCTAGTTCTTGGAGAAATCAGATCTCATATTAATGGCACGAAGACGTTCTTCAATTTTTACCCACGTAACCTCTTGAAATTAAAGTTTCATATTTCCATGGCGTAGATGAGGTCCAAACCTTTCTAATGGTGCCAATTTTGTCTCTCTAGAGACAATACTAATTTCAATTTTTATTGTCTCTCTAGAGATGATACGAATTTAAAGTGAAAAATCTAAATTTCAAGAATAAATAATAATAAAATATCATATAGTGCAATTAATGGCTACAGATTGTCTATGATATCGAGCGGGATGGTAATTACTATTATGAATTAAGAAAAATTTGAATTAAATCTTGTGGCCAACAAATGGGTTCATATACATTTTATTAATATCAAATAAGATAAAATACAAAAGGGTGTCAAAATACCGTTAACCCTTGAATACAATGATAAAATACAAAAGGGTGCCTAAATGTTGTTAACCCTTGACATACAATATTAACACCTCTCCACCACTAGCTTCAAGCGATCCATCTACTTCCCTGGTGCTACTTTGAGGTTCTTTTTCTTAACTTTTATTTTGAGCAAATTTCTCTTTGCCATCAGCGCTCATATTTGTATTTCACTTTGATTGTCTCAAATTTGATACAATTCTCTACTATTGTTAGCAGTGAAAGTGCATTGGATTCTGAGATATTAAGAACACATATTTTACTCCAGTTTAACCAAAAGTATTCACAAATTACATTTAAACCAGAATAATAATTAAAACCATGCACAAAAATAATAAGCTAAGGTGTGTATTCATATACTCGTATGATAAAATCCATGTTTTGGTGCCATTCCGAACACATAAATATCCAGGTAGTCATATGTTCCTGCCATCCAAGTAAAACTTTTGTTTCTTTGTTCATAGTCCTTGTAGAAAAACATTTAGTGTATAAATTAAAATGACCATTCATAGAATCAACTACAAACATAAAAATTAATAACATACATGAATGGAATAGTATGGTAGTTGATTTGCACAATTCAGCTAGACAAAATAAAGATATCCAAGTAGTGCCCAATGAACATTTCCCATGTATCTTTTATGCATGGTATATTAAGTACATACAATTGTTGAATGCCAAATAGTTTGCATCAGATTCCAAAACCCAATCAAGGGTTTGGAATGCAACTAGGAAAAGAGTACGGTTGGCAAATCATCTAGATAAAAATATATAACACAAAAATTATTTTCATAGGGGACAATTACAAGTGAAACTAACACAATAATGGTTTTAAATTTGGAAAATGATGGATCTGATCACGTGGACCTGTTTGGTGCATGAGAAATCCATAGAATATTTGATAAATTGAACTTTGACACCAAAATAGATCTAAACAAAACTGTGCAACAAAATGAAATATTAAGTAAAGAACTAACTTGTATGAGCATTTAATATAATGGCACCCACAGTTTAAATGAAACATAAACAAAAATGAGACAAACCCCTGACATAACTTAATTTTCAATTTTATTTATGTTATAGATACATACTTGCATGCATTTTCTTTTGTGATGAACACCTCATTAGGTTTATATTTTGTACTTGGTAAAGTAAGCACCCACATGCGGAGTTCCTAGTAAGTAGAGGGGTGTGTCGAAAGTATTTTCTAACAAACCGGAGTTTAAAATTTCCTGTGGTAAAGCATGAATGCTAACGAAATATAGCCAGAACTACTATGAGATCATGAGAATTCAAACACCACAAAACTTGAGGAGAAAAACTGATTTTTTCCGTCATACGATAGTACAACAGGGCGACACTAGTCAATTGTTGGCTGATGTATAGGTCAACAGTACTACTGTCAGAGATGAATTGACCAGCATATAGGTCATTCACAAATTTTTAAGATCCAACTATAAATTGTCATATTAGTAGTCATATTTTAGTAGCCAACGTGCTATATGGTTCATGATAGCATTGTCAATTTTGGGTAGTTTTATAATGAAAAATTAGTATGTTTAGTTGTCGATGATTGTGTTAACTGAGGACTTTTTGGTATCCTTTTTAAATGATGTATGATAGTTGAGAGTGCACTAAGTCCCAGGTCCTCACTATACCAAACAACTTATAATTTGCACCACCTAGGCATAAGTATAACACATCATCTACTCTAATATTATGCTATGTTGTAATGTGGTATGCCTTTACTATTCCATAATTGATATTTTGCAATAGTGTATTTTTTCCCTATAAACACTGACATGCAGGTCATACATACAACTAGAGCCAACAAGACTATCGACAACTTCCACACATAGTCACTAGTAGAAGGGGATGGGCATGATGATTCTCAAACATTGGAGATAGAAAAAGAAATAAATAACAATATTATTTTATTTATTTCTGACAACTAAAAATTAAAATACATCAAATTCTGATTTCATAAACATTGTGATGAATAGAGTTCATTTAAATTTAATGTTTTTGTTTTTTGTTTTCAAATTTCAATTTTTAATATTTAAATTCATCTTCAAGTTTTAAAGTTTTAACTTCTAATATTAATATATACAAAGGTAAGAGGTATGGTTTTTTAAGGAGACACCCATAGGAGACACATGAGAATTTAAATGAAGTCTCCAAGATGTGTATTTGTACCTGAGATGTGTCTAAAGTACCACAAGATGCATCTCCCAATTTATGTGTAAAACCAAGTCTATGCAAATGGAGCACATTCAACAAGAATTATTAACAAGGTAAGATTCAGGGCATCCTAGGCAAACTGATTTTGTTGCCTTGAAAAGTATAGTCCATAAGTCAATTTATCATATCACAGCATTCTACCCATATCAAGTATCTCTTGGATTAGAGGGTATATACATATATACCATAATCTTTTAATTAACAAACATGTCACACATCACAATTGGGAAAGGAGAACAGTTTTCCTAGATCTCTCATTGCAAAACTCAAACCAAAAAGTAGAAAAAGATAGTATGGTAGACTCCAACAAATTGAGAAATATTGGACCATTATGTAGAAATGAAACAAATAGATAAATTGCAAAACATACAAATTAGAGGAGATATTTAAAGGAAAAGACATAAAAACATGTGTGTTTTGCAGTGCAATATATTTTGGCATGTGATACTTTTTCAGTCTCTATTTATTCAACAAGACCAATCTTAAGAATGACAGACAGGTAAAATGTAAAAAAGTTTTTTTGGAGAAATGCATCTTATATTACTTAGTGGAAAAACTATTTTAATCAGTAAAACATGGATACAATGAAATTCTCTCCCTAAATAGGCTAGAAAACTAAATGAGCCTATACACTATTGTTAGGAAAGTCAACACTTTACATAAGGAGGCTTTAAGAAGGGTTTCACATACTGTAATGTTGTCTATTTACATGTTTTGTGTTACTGCCTTTTTTAACTTAGTAGTATTGAAGAGTAGTTCTTTAACAGGTTAGTATAATGTAGTCTGCATTTTTCTGAAAAATGGGGTTTCACAAATTAATGATTCAGGGTTTATGTGATGGTTTGTGTGTGAAGAGTGTGCCAAGAAAATTTGGATATCGTCTCCAATTATCAAGAAAAAAAATGGAAGTAACTCTTGTGGATCCTAACAGTAAGGAATGGAATGTGCAATACCTAGGGAGCAATATTATGCATGTCCTCAGGGGAGGGTGGAAATATTTTTCCCTTGATAATAATCTTGAGGAAGGTGACATTTGTGTCTTTGAGCTGGTAGACAACAGCAAAATGAAAATTAGAATCCATATTTTCAGAGTTGTAAATGAATGTACTCCTTACAAGAAAATCGTGGAAGGAAAACCAATGATGGATAACATTGCATTTCCTTCATTCGACGCAAATAAGAAAATCAAAGTCAATACCGACACAAGGGAAGAACCTACCCCTAATTTGTTAGGAAAATCAGTTAAACTAGGAATAGGGAACAAATGCAATGCAAGGAATAAAACAAGTGTAGGAGGAGAAGGCTAGCGGTGGAAGTAATTTTCTTAAAGTGGCTAAATGTACACCTACCATTTTAGAGAGGAATGCATATTGCAAGAATATTCCCCAAATTACATTTAAAATTGTTATCTTGTAGTGTGAAAAAAGAAAGAGATGCTTTGCCATGCACCATCTATAGGTGGAAAAAAATATATTGGTAAGGACATGTGGTGTTTTCAAAAATTATCACTTGTCTCATAGGGTGTGAATGAAAAAGAAGACTTAATTATATTGGAAGGAAATGATGTGTCTCATGCAATGCCTTTGTGCATTGGTGTAGGATTTCCATCTCAAGAGTATGTTCTTGAAAGACCTTTAATGAATGAGTATGTAGTTCTTGTATTGAGTCCACCTGAGGTGGTGAGTTTTGTGGTTGCATTTTCACAAGATGAAGCCATAACTCTTGTTGATAAAAATTTTGAGGAACTTTTGGAAGCTAGGACAGGAATGAGAAATAATCCAAGTCTGGAACCTCAAATAATATCAACACAGGAGCCTATTGATGATCGGTATTTAGACAATCGAGGTGGTAATTTTGGTGGCCTTGTTACGTGAGAGAAGTCACTCTTGTAATCGATAAAATTATAGAATTGTACTCAACATTAGATTGAAAATGGAATAGTGACATTGACTTTCTTGAACCTAGTTGAGGGAAGAATAATGTAGCATCGTATGAGTATTTTGATATGGAGCACATGATCATAAGTTCCATTATTATGAATTAAATGCAAAAAAATGGGCCATTAACTTCAATGAAAATGTAACCAAAATAATTTACTTCTCTAGTCCATACAAATTGAGAAGAAAAATTGGTGGGTTTTCATGTAAACTAAAAAAATGTGCTACATGAAACTGTACCCTGAAACAACTTTCCTAATAGTTATACAACATACATTTAGCTAGTTCTTTCATAATTTCTAGAATAGCGGGATTTTTTTATGCAATCTTGATTTCTTCTTATTAATAGAATCTTTTGCTTTTTGGAAAAAATCACATGAGCTTATTTATTAAGGGCATTATGTTATTTTTAACATAGGAGGGAATCCTCTTAGATGTCAATAAATAAGTTATTGAAAATCTTCTTCTGATTGATAAAGGGGATTCTGGTTTTAATTTGATGTACTAAGTAGTAGAGATTATGCCATCATATAATGTATCTGTTTATCCTCTATTTTGGCCTTATGTTGTAGTTTGCTTTGCTAAGACATTTCTTGAGAATCAAGATAAAAAAATAGTCTCTTTTAGATTTGTGAGTATCAATTGATTCAACAACACAAAATTAACAGATTTTATTATAAAATGTTGATGCCGAGCATCATTTTCACATATCAAAGATCTCGTTTTGTAGCTTGTCAATGTTTTGTATGTGGTTTGGACATAGATAGAGAGAGATAGTTTACTCCAAAATGTAGATATGGTAAAGTATTATGATAAGTTAGAGTACCAACTAACTGACGATACATTAATTCATTGACAAGTGGTGAATAAGTGTAAATGGATAATTTCAGTTATACTTTTATGGGTGTAGAGGTAAGATTAAAATCAAGCATCTTGAACTTTTCTATAATTCCTTTGTTGTACTTAATCTGTAATACAAGAATGGAATGATCAAGTTGCACAAATTCTACACCAAGGTAATAGTGTAGAAGGCCTAAATCTATCATGCCAAAAACAAAACAAAAAATATATTTTACCTGTTAAAGTATAAAGGGCATGCTATCAGTGATGGCAATATCGTCTACATAGAAAATAGATATCACAATTACTGCACCTCTATTTTGATGTAAGATTGAGATAAGAAAAACTTAATCAATTTGCAAACCAAATGCCCTTTCCCTGGATCCTATAATCCTTACATTAGAACCCTGTAGACCTCTACCAAGAATTAATTCAAGAAATCACTTTTAACACCCATTTGATATAACTTCCATCCAAACTAAGTTGGCATGGAGAGTACAAACCAAATGGTCACTAGCTTTGCAGTCAAGGAAAACATTTCTTCATAATCTACCCCTTCATGTTATGCATTTCATCCTTTAGTTACCAATTCAGCTATGTACTTATACATCAAATGGTTCTTTGTACAAATCTTGAATTGTCACTAAAGGATATACACAAGAAGAAGGGGTGGACTATGAATATACCTTTACCCCCACTGCAAAGATGGTACCTATTCATCTAGTTATCTCCATTTTATTAAAAGTTACAGGAAGAATGATCAATCTAAGATTATTTATTGAGGTTGAGGTTGAAGGATATGGTAGCTTTGGTTTTACGAAGTTTTACATCATCCTATGAATCCTTTTCCAAGTCATTGCGGAAACTCAAATGCTAAGTTTTGAGAATTTGTCAACATTACTCTTGTAGAAAAAAAGGAGACTTGTGTGATTGGAAGAATCTAGCTCAGGTATCTCATGTGACACAGAGAATACATTCAGTGCAAAGATCAAGGACAAAAGCAAGAAATACACCACAAACAATACAACGAGTATTTCAAAAGGGTTACTGGATCTCACATATCAAAAGTAATACTTTTATTGTAAGAGGTACGAACATGTGAAAATATTTTTCTTGAAGAAAATGACTTTGCACATCAAAAGGTTTCAAAACAAGTAAATGTTGTTAGATAAGAAAGCAATAGTTTATTTTTCATTTGTTGCAATCCAGAGACATTTAGTTAAGTCCACAACATGGTATCTTTTCTTGGGAGCATCTAGACATTATGCATGCCACAGATATTGGTATGTGACTTTGGTTGAAGAAAATGTAGGACTGAATCTGTAATATTACGTGATAGATGGACTCACAATGCTAAAAAACGTGGAGAAGTTCATATCACAATGAACAATAGTATGAAAAATACTATAAAAAATGTTCTATATGTTCTTGACATGAACAAGAACTTTATGTCATTTAGTGAAATAACAAAAAATCCCCATGTTTCAGTAAATTTTCATGGCAATCGACTTTGATAGTTTCAAATGTCTTTTGTTAAAACTCTACAATAATTTAGTTTGTAGACAATGAACATGTCCAAGTGATTATAGCATTTTTTATTTCTGCAAGTATAGGTAATCAGATTCAAAACCTTCATGGAAACTAATGTCATGTCTCCCACTTTATTTAGCTCAACCTGTGATACTTCAAGCTGCCTAGTCAGAGCTAACAGTAAATTGATTTTTGTTTCAAAAATAAGAATTCGACTGATATTAATACTAAATCAGTAATTTTCCTCCACTAATTAACATGTCATTTTACATCCCTTTCTCAGGTCGGGAATTAAATTGCAAGAGAAAGATTGATAGAATGAAATGGATGGGAAATTAGACAAGAAGAAAATATTCAAATAAACTTGCATGTATTCAATAAAGCTCTACATGATGCACATATGCATGCAAGTAGAAATAGCCACAAAGGGAGACTCACCGCTTCATCTTCTGGATGGCCATTCAATTTCCCTTGTGTGTGCATTATTTGAGTTAAATTATAATCACTAATATTAAACTGCCAATTATTAGATTTAGTATTAGGATATTATTTCTAACGCCCTTTGTAAGACTAAGTCTAATGTGTTGTTTGTCCTCTATAATTTTCATGATGCAGATGATCCTAAATAGAAATTGACACATTCAGATAGAAAATCTAGATAAAAACAAAGGTTTCCCTCTTCCACTTGAAATAAAGAAAAATCAGCCAATACTTAATTAAATGCAGGTATTTCTATCTATTCAAATTTAAAAATAATAAACTAATCAAAAGATTTCCATGAGGACAAGTCTAACTTGTAAATTAATGGGGCTTTCAGCCCAAGTTCAAATCCTCAAAAGCCCTGTTAATGTGTAAATTTAAGTAGTATATCACAATCACACATGGGTACAACTTACCTCACAAAATCAAAGGCCAGATGTAAGTCCCAAGTGGAAGCAGAAGGTAAGCCTTTACTACCTGTTGTCCTGCAATTTCAACAAAACCATCTACAATTAGAACTACTGGAAATTTCAGCATATTCTAAATCAATACAAATATGACTACAAAATTGACACAACTATTTTCACAATCTAATGAATTAAATTAAATTCAGAAGAAAAGGGTCTACCACTTACACAATGACTGGCTTCGGAAATACCATATCTAAACATCACAACTACAGCTAAAAGTTGTAATGACATTTGATTTCCAATCAAATGATGTCAATTAAGACTAGGATGCTGAAAATTTACATTAAGGGGGATTTCAAAGAATATAATTATCATGTATTACTGAAAAACCCATTATATAAGTTCCAGGGTTGAATACTAGAAAGACTGGACCAAACTCATAAAATTAAAAAAAAAAATAGAGGTTACCCTCTTTTGTTAAAATAAAGAAAAAATGTAGAAACTTCTACCTATTCATATTTAATAGATGAATCAAAGGATTTTTATTAGGACAAGCTTAAAGCATACATAAATTAAAGTTGAAGATTATATTCTCTATATTACATTGCTCAACACATAAGATTGGTTTTAGTGGATTTTTGTTCCATCCTAAAAAAACTAAATACAAAGTTGAAATTTAATCAAAAGAGGTTAATAGTACTTACTATAGAAATACCATCCTGAATCTACAACTATGCATGTACAATTAAAGCTGACAGTGAATTATAAGATATATTGGTTACAATTTTAAATTTTCCAAAATAGATAAGTTGAGGTGTAAAGGAAACAAATGAATTATATTAATGTCCACAAATGAAAAGAGTGATTGATGAAGGCATGATGAATTCACAAATTCTCAATCTACATTTTTTATTCATAGACTCAATGGATGGGATCTAAGTTTTCTGCTCCCACCATTCCATGCTCACATCCCCAAACCTACACCCAAATAACATTTCCATAACCAGAAATATTTGTTCTCACCTGCCCATTGGCTGAGTGGGACGAAGTCCTAGATCACCTGAGGAGGCCATGGCCTCCTCATATCCAACCTCTTACCAGATAAATCCCAACCCAAACTTCATATTTGTAGTTTCAAATGAAACTGTCATTTAGAGAAAGAATGCATTACAGAAATTTCTGCAGTATCACACAATGAACAATATCAAAACCATGTTGTCCTACAACAAAGGTAAATAGGTGTTGTCTAAAGGTGGACACCCCACCCTAGGTCTCATTCTTCATCGATGTAAATAAAAAAGCTTTGGATCTTATAATAAAAAGCTATCATTCGCTGCTTCATGGGAGCTCATCCAAAAACAAAAACTCTCAAACTTGGGTTCAAGAAAACGGAAACTCCTTTGGGTTTGTGGATTTACTAATAATGCCAAAAGGAACTTGATAAATTTGAAACTGAGTCAAAAACCATAATCTCTGCTGCAAAATCTCCAGCAACAACTAGAATAGACATAAGGTAATCCAAGAAGGACCTCAGTAAATTAAGTAATCAGGTATCTTTATGAAACTCGGTCTCCTGCATTCAATCTAATGGAGGATCTGCCAAGTAAAGTGCTTGTATGGGTTTGTCTTCCCCTACTACCAAGTGAATATTGACATGAATCTTGCATGAAAAATAGTCAGCTACAAGGGAATATATCATGCCTTCCAAATTCACAAGAATTCCAAGAATGCTCAATCATGTCAAGATATGCATAAACCTAGATCTAGACAATCCTTTTCCATACAATCATCTAGAAAATGGGAGGAATTGAATGGGAAAAACCTTGGACTATGAAAACATCCCATTCTGATGTCAAGTTTTTCATGAGCATTGGCATCTTGCAAAAATCTGCCCCACACAAGAGCAACAAACATCACAGAAGCAACGTGAAAAGGGGACAACTACAAACCAGCAAACCATTCTGAATCCATTTAAACCTGCAGAAACAAATTAGCAAGAAAAACACCTAGCAGATCCTCCAAATCATAATGGAACTAAATTTCAAATAGCATACACAAGGAAAGGAAAAGGACAATCAACTCCACTAAAACATGAAAATCCGTTTGAGACTCTTAACAGAAACATGCTCTCAATAAATGGAAGGCATCCAAGTATCACAAGAAAGGAAGGTCACTCAGAAAATGCTCAAAGAAAAATCAAACGGTAACATCACCATAAAAAGCCAGGAAATAAAGGAAAATCAAAAAACAACAACAAGCCCTCTTCAATTCTCCTCCAATACATCACTCATAGTCACATGCAACAAGAAAAAAAATGCGAGACCTCAAGAAATGAGAAAAAGCAACCTTATACTTGCAAATATCCAAATATAGAGCAACAAATCAACTCGGATGAGAATATCATCATACTAATAATGAAAAGATGATGATACAAATCTTGACTTTGAAAGTATCCTAGGTTGCCAGGAAAGCAGTTTTGGTACAAGTGCAAAAATAGAAATGTTAATTTTAACAAAACCCTTAGGTCAAAAAGGGCACGGAAATGCCCATACTATATATATATATATATATATATATATATATATATATACATATATATATATATATATATATATATATATACATCGTGTGTGTGTATACTGTATGTGTGTGTGTATATATGTGTATATATGTATATATATATAATATATATATATATATATATATATATATATATATATATATATATATATATATATATATATATATATATATATATACATATACATATATGTATATATATATGTATACATATATATACATATATATATGTATATACAAACACACACAAACACACACACACATATATAAAATGCTTAATACTCATTTTTAGTCCATAAAAGATAAAACACTAAAAAGTATTTTGTTGATCTCGAAAACGAGTGTTGTATTTTTTTCACTTTTAAAAGTTTTCAAAGATCGTGATTTTCTTAACCAATTTTAAGTATTCTTAACTCCACAAATTGATTAAATTTTGATTATTATGCATCCATAGAAGTGCGGAAAACTTGTGTAGCAAATAAATAATCAGAAAACTGAAACATTCAGATAACAAAAGAGATTGTTTACGGGGTTCGGAAATTCCTACGTCCCCGGGTTCAGATTGAACCGATCCATTAATAATATTGAAATGCAAGTACAATAAATCTTACAAACAACCAATAATGAATCACAACCTGCAAATGAGCTGATCAATGTCCCAAGAACTTTGAAAAATAGCAGAAACTGTCCCAAGAACGATCCGTGGCTCCTACAGTGTTTTCACAATGTGATCTCCCTGCATGTTGTGTTAGAAAAACACCTACAAATGGAGATTTAAAAACATTCTATGAAAAAAAATCATATTTTTGAGATCAGATCTAAATTCTGAACACTTTTCATGTTTACACCAAGTCACAATTCGGACCAGAAGTGCATTGAAATTCGTGTTTTCAAACTAGCTATCTTGTAGATCCTTGTTAAAATCTGCATTCAAAGCTTTCAAAAATAGGATAAACTCAAAAAAAAAGATCAAATCTTACATCATTGGAATCATATCATAATTATCTACATTTTATCTTTTTACTCCAAGGTCCCAATCTGAGTGCAAGACCTTCAAAAATGGCGTTCTCTGCAAACTGGTCCTTAAGCTGATCTACACGCACTGCACAATAAGTATAAGATGAAGCGCCCCATTTTATAGTGCGCCCAAGCCCCTAGGCGAGTTGGTTGGAGGATTGGGCTTGGACCCATGAGGTCAGGGGATCAAATCCCAGCGGCCTCTATTTTTGGCGGATTTGCATTTTATAAGGGATAAAATCCAAAATGAGCGGCACTTGCATTTTTATGAAGTGGGATTAAAATCCCAAAAGAGGCGGCTTAGGGTGAAGTGGGTATATCCCACATTTGGCGGCCCCTTATAAAAATGCACTCCATATTATCCAAGGCTATTATTAGCCTTAACCGTGCATATTTAGGACTCCTCCACGCATGGGCTTAGGCCCCTCCACCGCTCCACATTTGATTGCATGGGTGGTACGTGGCTGCTTTGGCTAATAAGTGGGTCGCATAAATGGGTAAGGCTGGGGGTGTTGACCACTTCACGTGCATGCTTGAATTGGTAAATGTGGTCTATTGACTCCGCTTGTTTATACGTGGTCCCACTCAATGAATAGAATTTGATCCATTCGATGATGTGTAATTCGAACGACATGGCCCCACTTGTCGAGTTGCGATTAGAAGATCGAACTCGTGGTGGCTCTCTTACTCCCAGTGTACCATTTTTACGCTCGTCGAAGACCGGTGATCGAAAACCCACAAACAACTCTCTTTTTCCTTTTTGCCACGTGTCGCAGTGCGATTGGTCCATTATTGACCAGTTGACTAGAGTTGACTTTCCCGTTGACCGAACTTTGACTGGACATAACTAGAGCTCCCGATGTCCGTTTTTCACGTTCTTACAGTTGTTAGAAAGCTCTCGAGATGATCTTCTGCACTTACACCATTTAGGGATGTTTAGGTAAATTTTAAAAAAATGATGCCCTGATCATTTGTCAACACTTTAAATATTTTGAAATGAAACAAAATGTATTTTGAATAGATAATAGTGAATTGCCTAAATTTGTAAAAATGAAAATTTGAAGTGCAGTTTTTTTTTGCTTTTGAGTGTATTTTTTTATGTTTTGACATTTAAAAGAAGTATTGCTGAAACAATCCAGTACGGCTCGGGTACAACAGAGCCATCCCGGGATTGTTCTATGCTTCAAGAACACTTTTTATATGTTTTAGTATCCACATCGTGTTACGTAGGGATGTGAATATATTCCTTGAGGTCCTCATCTCATTATATGTCTCCATCCTTGGATCTTGTCAATCATGGTAACATCCAATCATCTAGGCATAATGTTGAAATGACATTAATTACATTGCAAGGGCCCTGCATTCCACTCACCCCTCAGTTACGGTAGAAAATTAAGACTTGGTTATCTCTTCCACCATTTTATCATCTTTCAATCACCAAGATGTGCTTGAAATAATGGCATGAAGTAGGATCCAAAAATTCTAGAGAATGGAAAAATTGTAAAACATCTAGGGGTAAAGAAGATTTTAGAAAGATACTAAATGGTCTAAAAATTAGCATCCATATGAAGAAGT
Source organism: Taxus wallichiana var. yunnanensis (assembly GCA_018340775.1). Lineage (NCBI taxonomy): Eukaryota > Viridiplantae > Streptophyta > Pinopsida > Cupressales > Taxaceae > Taxus > Taxus wallichiana. Next base: position 403,986,419 of record CM031244.1, on the reverse strand, counting down.
GTTGAGATGATAGAGTTACAAACTAAAAAACATAAAACTGGGTTCTTATAAAAGGAATGTTTAAGGGTTTTGGAACATGACTATCTCAGTAATGATGTGGTCACCAAAAATAGAAAGGTTATACTTTAGAATGGAAAAACCCATGTGTTAAATTATGAATTGGTTTTGTTAGTTTAGAGTATTTCAATGAAGATTCACAGTACAAGACATTATTTTTGCAAGACATCCCATGTGAAGTAATCACAAGTATACTTTATGATGTTATTGATTATTAGAAAGAGGTAAGAGAACAAGGAGGGAGAGTGGTTTTGAATTTTTTCCAAGGAGTTCCACTTTTAACCTCCCGGTAATTGCATATCTCATGTGGAAAAAAGGTCAAATCTTTTAAGGTACATTTCAATATGTAAAATATTCTCGAGATACATCGAATCCAAAAATAGGCTTTCTTATCCATTTATCACAATGTTGTTAGTGTGAGTTATCATATGTGTCCTCCTCTCATGTTGGAGGGTCATCTCACATGGGTTGGTTTAGGGTTTCATATGTGTCATGCACTAGGGTTACTCAACACCCTATATGTACCCCTTTTCTATTCATTTATGAGCATGCCAAGACACTCCACTATCTTTCCTCTATGCAAGCTTTGTTTTTTTGAGAAAGTTCTTCCATTACTAATCAATTTTTCCTTGCTTATTGCTAGAGCTTTCATGTTTCCATTGGAGTGCAACTACTTCGTGGTGCCTCGTTTCTAATTTGATTCTCACAAACTCTTTTCATGCTATCGAGCTGCACAACTTGTCGTCAAACCAAAAGCAAAACTAATGGTGGAGAGAGATCTCATCGTGTTAATCACTGCTACGCCAATACCCTCCCCACAATGGAGCGGGTATACACCCAATCGGGCCCAACAACATATTAAGAGGAACCGACATGGGAATTTCCCAGGAGGTCACCCATCCCAAAACTACTATGGGGGTGGCACACTTAACTGCTTGGTATCAGAGATGCACGACTTGCCATCACACCAAAATCTCAAATTGATGGTGGAGAGGGATCTCATCATGTTAAATAGTCTGCTACGCCAACACCCTCCCGCACGATGGAGCTGGGTATACACCCAATCAGACCCAATGACATATTAAGAGGAAGTGACACCGGAATTTTCCAAGAGGTCACCCATCCCAGAACTACTCTGGGGGTGGCGCGCTTAACGCCCGCCATGTTTTTTTGCTTGAGAGGGCATTTTTTTGGTGTTGGCAACAAAAAACGTGGTTGTAACTCTCCCAGCGTAGCTGTCCCTCCTCTCGATCACCTCTGGTAAGTCATTTTTCTTTGGAACAATCGTTTTTAGGTTAGTTTTCATTTACTTTCTTTTTAATCTTACTCAAACAACAAAAAAACTCTGCTTTTTCCAAAAACGAGCCGCTTTTTTCATGCTCAGTTGTTTTTGTTTTGTTTGGTAAAACAAATCCTTCTTTTTAGTAAGTTTTTAAAATTCTTAACTTTAGAGTTTTTTTATATATATCAAAGTTTCTATAAACCAATTTAGAAATTTGTTTTAATTAGAAGCATTCAATCCTTCAAAAAATCTTCATCTAAAATTCTTGTTTTAAACGCCTTCTTTCTAAAATCTTCTGTTTTAGAAAATATTCAAAAAAAAAGTTCTTTTTCAGTGATTTGCTTAATTAAAGCCTTTTTCAACATTCATTAGATTTAATTACATTAGATCTAATTTAATTTCACATTATCTAAAAAATATATTTCTTTGGCATTACAATTTGGTTTTTGGCTTGTTGTATTTTTAACCTTCCGTCGAGTGCCGAAGATGAAGGGTGAGGTTCGGGATTGGCAGGTGGCTAATCCCCCCTCGCAATACAAACAAAACCTATCTCAAATTCTATGTCGTTTCCAATGGGCATACATATGACACCTTTTGCATGTGTTTAGGGCCCCTTTTTAATCCATTTGCAGGCTTATTGGCTTTTTACTCATTAATTGCGGGAATCGGTTTTTGCTATAACTTTTGACTCGTTGCTCGGTTTTGAGCACTTCTTTAGTCAAAGTTGTATGTTTTTTCACACTCTATATGATGGGATCATTATCTTTGTAAACGAAATAATTTTAAAAAGTGCCACATTCTTGGGGGGTGTCTTTATATTGCTTAATTCAACTCATTCTTTTGAGCTTTGTTCTATTTCTTTTTTCGTGGACTTGTGAGCACGCCCGCCGTATCATTACGACAAAGGGATTCTTTCATGTGACATGAGATGATTTTTCTCAGCACCAAGGTTGGATTTCACCTCCTTTCTATTTTTTTCTTGTGCTTATTTACGGTGTCCTTTTTTGTTGCGCTACACGAAACACTGTTGTGGTCTCCTCTCTTGCTCGTTATTACGCTAATTACAAGATGAGTTACCAAGTGTTTCAAACCAAACGCATGGACCCAATTGTAATCAACGCACTAACCTATAAATTTCTGAAAGCAGGGGGTTGTTATTGTCCTGGGTGGTTGTGTTTCTTTTCTGCATTTCTTTCTCTCTCTCTCACTATGGATGCACTTTCAATTCCTTTGCTTACGTTGTTCAACTTTTTCGAATGGAGATTAAAAATAATAATGAAACTAAGGGGTAAAGGGTTATTCCACATCACCATGGGCGAGACTCGAACCTGCAGACTAACCGAAAAATATAAGTGGTTAAATCGTAGTGATGAAGCTTTAGGTCTTCTTTGCATGTCCGTTTCTCCGAATTTCTCTTCCACATTGAGGCATCTAAAACACCTACATTTGCTAGGAAAATGTTGGATGCGATGTTTGGACAACTAGATGACATGAGAGTGCATGAGTTGGAAAACAAACTACTAGGGTTAAATCCTAGTGACTTTGAAAACCTACAAGCCTTCTTCTCGAAATGACATAAACACTTTGACTTCTGATCCTAAGGGACATAAAAGCAAGTATTTGTGTTCCTATTACAATAAGACTGGTCATGACGAGCAACACTATTTTACGAAATAGATTGATCACTTATCTCATTTACTTGAGAAAAATAAAATAAGTGTTCCTAAATCCATAAAACAAAGTGCTCCGAAGGCCGAGTCTTCTGCTGCAAAAGGTACTAAAAATGATAAGAAGAAAGGAAAGGCCCTTGTAGCCAAAGTTGCTCCTTTATTGACATGGATTATAGATTCAGGTGCCTCGCACCACATGGGTTCTTTGCATGTTGATTTTTCCAACATCGAACCTTGTGTAATGTCCCAAATCACGATGGGTAATGACATGACAATGTCAATTTTCGGTAGTGGATCAATAGAGATGGATGGGGGACATTTAACCAAGTGTTGAGTGTTCATGATCTCTCTACCAATCTCCTATCAGTTTACCAAATTACTCACCTTGGTGAAGGAATGCGAGTGGAATTTGGTCCTAACTCGGTGATCATTCATGAGCTTAACAATGACACTACAGTGGCTAAGGGAAAGGTAGATCACCGTTCACGGTTGTACACCTTCTCCCACTTTACTTTTGATTCTATGCCCACTGCCTTGCTCACTCATGCAAATGAGGTTAGTAAGCTATGACATGAGCATTTTGGACATCTAAACTATCACTACCTTGAACAATTGAGTCAAAATGAAATGGGTCAATGGGTATAACCCTTGGAAAGCATCCTGAAAAGAAATTTGACAAAGGAAAATCTTGGAGAGCCACTTGTCCCTTGGATCTTGTTCACAACAATGTTTCTGGTCCATTTCCTTCTCCTTCATTTACTAGAGCTCTTTATGTGCTAACCTTCATTGATGACTATTCGCGATATACTTGGGTATATTTTCTTAAGCTTAAGTATGAAGTCTTTGAACATTTTCAGGACTTTAAGGCTCTTGCTGAGAAACAGTGGAATGGTCTATCAAGGTTCTTTGAAATGAAAATGGAGGTGAATATGTAAACAATAGGTTCATGGATTTCTTTATCTTACGAAGGAATCTCTTTTCAACATACAATTGCTTATAGCCCTTTTCACAATGGAGTCATAGAAAGAAAGAACCGTACTCAAGAGATGGCCACTTGTATGATTCATTCAAAGTCTTTTCCTTCACGCAGTATTGTGCGAAGCAAAGTTGAATTGTGCAAATTACATTCAGAACCATGTTCCACACAAGGCAGTAAGAGGGATGACACCCTTTGAAGCCTGGTTTGGATGCAAGCCTGATGTTGAGCACTTTCGAGTCTTTAGATCCAAGGTTATGGCTCAGATTCCCAAGAAGAAACGCAAGGCCTTGGAACCACAATCCAAACCTTGTATCTTTGTAGGGTATCATGATGGCGTGAAGGGATATCGATTGATGAATTATACTTCTCATGAGCTATATATTGAGAGAAGTGTTAAGTTCGATGAGTCTTCTTCAACTTCTACTTCTCCACCTATTGAGGTTCTTCAGCTTGCTGATTGAGATTCTAACTCATCAGATGATGATACTGTTGAGTGTGCTCCTCTTCTGGATCCTCCTGACCATCAGATCTTTGAGTCTTCTAATTTTGACAGTAGTGATGATGAGGACTATGTCCCTTCTCACACAAGTGAAGAATCTTCTGACTCTGAGCCTGATCCTCCTAGTCCCCTTTGGGCAAGGAAAACTTTGCAAAGCACTGGAGATTTAGTTAAGAGATACTTCAGATATGAGATGTACTCGCTCAGATTTTGTTGGACCCCACTCTTTCTTTACCTCGCTTCGATCCACAATCTTTCCGGGAGGCTTTTGGTATTCCTGAGTGGGATTCTGCCATGGATGAGGAGTATTCCTCTCTCATGAAGAACAATACTTGGGATCTCACCACTCTTCCGAAAGGAAGAAAAATTGTTCGATGTAAGTGGGTGTTCCAAACAAAGTATGGAGTAGATGGAGATGTCGAAAAGTTTAAAGTGTGATTAGTAGCTAAGGGTTTCTCCCAGATAGTTGGGGTTGATTATACAAAAACCTTTGCTCCGGTTACAAAGATGACTTCTATTCGACTGACCCTAGCCATTGCCGCAGCGAATAGATGGAAAGTCCATCAAATGGATGTTAAGAGTTCCTTCCTTCATGGTGACCTAGAGGAAGAGATCTATATGGAACAACCTCCAGGTTATGTCCAAGATTCCTCCCTCATTTGTAAGTTAAAGAAGTCTCTTTATGGCCTTAAACAAGCCCCTCGGGCTTGGTATGCCAAGATGGACTCCTTCTTACTTACATCAGGGTTTACTAGGTGTCACTCTAATCCAAATGTTTATATTCTATGACAAGATGACTCCATACTCATTCTTGTTCTATATGTTGATGAATTGTTGATCACAGGTAGCTCTTCCTCTATTATTGATTATGTGAAGATCGCCTTAGCAAACAAGTTTTCCATGACTGACTTAGGTTTGCTTCATTACTTCCTTGGGATCCAGATTTCACAATTTGACTCGAGAATCTTGATTTCACAACCTAAGTATGCTCTTGATTTGTTAGCTCGGTTTCAGATGTTCGATTGCAAGTCTTCTCCTACTCCTTTTCTTTTCGGGGTTAAGTTGGTTTCATATTTCTCTACTCCCTTGGTTGATGGTACTCTTTTGACAGTTAGTGAGGAGCTTGATCTACTTGACTCACACTCGATCGGATTTATCATATGTTGTTGGGATCGTGTCCAGATTCATGCAGGAGCCACATGAGTTGCATTAGAAAGCAGCTAAATGGATCCTTCATTATGTTTGTGGAACTTATGCTGATGGCATACACTATCATGGAGGGGTTGATATTGATGTGATTGGATTCTGATTTTGATTGGGCTGGTGACTTAGATCATTGGAAATCTACTTCTGGCTACAATTTCTCTCTTGGTTCGGGTCCTATTAGTTGGTCTAGCAAGAAGCAGAATGCAATTGCAATATCATCTACAGAGGCAGAATACAGAGGAGCAGTTAACGCTGCCACAAAAGCTATTTGGCTACAAGGTATTCTGACAGAGTTTGGCATCCACTTTCGGTAGCCTACCATTATCTACTATGATAACACAAGCACTATCTCTATTTGTAGAAATTCAGTTTAGCATCAGTGGACGAAGCACATTAAGATCCATATGTACTTCATACGGGAGCTTATTCATGATGGTATCATCGACATTCAGTACATTCAGCAGCTGATCAGATTACATACTTATTCACCAAGCCTTTCATTAAGATGAAGTTTCTTCACTTACGGTCTCTTCTGGGGTGAGGTCTTCTCCAACTTCCCATCTTCTTAGGGCTATTCAATCATTCTTTTCTTCTTCTTCTTCTTCTAGGAAGATTGTGTTTGTATATGGGCACCTTATCCTATGTGTCCTCCTCTCATGTTGGAGGGTCATCTCACATGGGTTAGGTTTAGGGTTTCATATGTGTCATGAACTAGGGTTAATCAGCACCCTATATGCACCCATTTTCTATTCATTTATGAGCATGCCAAGACACTCCATTGTCTTTCCTCTATGCAAGCTTTGTTTCACTGTTGAGCAAGTTCTTCCATTCGATCAATTTTTTCCTTGATATTGCTAGAGCTTTCATGATTCCGTTGGAGTGCAACTACTTCGTGGTGCCTCGTTTCTGATTTGATTCTCACAAAATCTTTTCAAATGCCGAAGGGAGTACATGTTGCGCAAGGAGTCCAAGTTGTTTGCTAGGGATGTAAAGAATGGCCCCTAATCCTTCAACTGATCCCTTGCATTTGGTTCCAAAATCAATCAATATTCCTGTTCTAGATGAATTGGATTCTATAGGTGCTTTTATTGTTGAAATACCTTTGGAACTTCCAGGTCCGACATTTGAATCCCTCAAGCTACACAAATCATCCAGAGTAAGACAAGAGGTGAAGGGGTTATAGGGATAAATGTGACTTTGAGCAGAAGAACAAGCAAATGTGAATCTAAGCTTCTAAATTGATCTTGTAAATTTCAAAAGATACTTTTAACTTATGCAAATTATGTAACTTGAAAAAATATTGGAATTTTTTTGTAGGATAGTATTGGCGTAAAACCAAATGCTTTATTTTCTGAAAATGCACCAAATCAATGATTCGATGTATGCAACTACTTTTCCACCTCATAAACTTGAGTAGGTGATGTAATAAGCCCAATTTTGTGCCATTCCAACAACAAAATATACCGGTGATTCACTTAAAATTGGATTTCCTAGAAATCGCATTGGGCTAGACTCCTATTGTATACATATCAAGATTTGACACAAGAAACATTTTTGATGCCCTTCATATATACTTTATGTTGTTCAAATGAATAATGGGTCTCTCACATGTTCCCCATATGCCCTTTTTTCTTATCAATTAAAAGTTAAATATTTTGACAATTTATTTTCTAGCATGAAGGTGGTATGATAGGCAAAATCCAGGTACACAAAAATGCCTTACAAGTAAAAGGATGGGGGATTAAGCTTTTTGTGTGAAGAAAATATTCTGTCTAGACTATAGAACCATTTATTTTTTCAAAATGCACATGCTAATGAAGAGAGAGGAAAAATAAATAAAAAGTAACCAGCTAGTAAAGTAATTTTTTAATTTATCTTTTAAATACAGATTCAAGAAAAGAATATAGAGATAAATGAACTCAAAATAAATTAGAAACCATATGGAAAAGTCCTTGTTTGAGAAATAAAAAAATATACGCACCTTACATTCCAAGGTATTTATGAAACAAAATCCCTCCTTTGGGACACACAAGAAGCCTTTGAAAAACGGAAATATCTACATAATGAAAGCAAAATCTCAAATAACTAGACAAAATCTGCTAACCACTGACCTAGAATCACACTAATCAAATTATCCTATTTGCAAGTTTAAAACTAAATATATCCAATAAAATAAAATGTGCATTGTTTCAACATGTAATTCAGTAAAAGAAGGTGGCAACTGTTTCAAATCATCCCAGCCAGATAGATCTACTTGTCTAAGGTTTCTTAATTTATCAAATTTAATTGGAAGTGACAACATGCATTTGATATTTTTTAAAACTATCTTAGCTATAATTTTATATTCAACGTTCCTAACCATGTCAGGAAACTATTTACGGGTGAGGATGATGAACCCATCCGAGCTGGTTGTAAGGATGAATTTGTAGAACAATTGTCAAACCCTATGCTTGAAATGCTTCCACCAGAGATTGCATTTTAATAGGTAACTGTCAGTTCATGTAGCTGCAAAGGGGGCTGCAAAGCAAATATTTCTATACGGGTATACGGGTATGTGTATGGAGTCTCCAATATGGTGTACGGTATTCAGTGACGATTCAACATTATTTTAATATACACAGACACATCCAATCATCCCAATATCAATGGCAGCAAGAGAAAGAACCAAATCAGTTTTTCGACAGCAAGCTAGGTAGTTATAGTTTTGAACTAGATAACTTCTTTTTTTTGTTTTGCATCATAAAAACACTAGAAACCCATTTACGCACATGAGGAGTCACAATTTTAGATCGCCTAAGTTCAATTTTTCATTTCCATCATAAACACATCAAAACCGTATATACACTCAAATACAATTTAAAAAAGAAAAAACTCAGGATCGACCACATGTCCAATGAGTTAAAATAAAATAAATAAAATGAAATAAATTGATCCATTCACAAAATAAAATAAATTTTAGTAGCAAATGATTTCGTAAGGATATTGGATCATTGCATCTTTAGCACACAGTCAATTGTTAGCTTTTGTGGTCTCTTTACAGAAAGATTTTTTTATACTAATGTTTTTAGATTGAAAAGTATAACAATATGAATAGTTTGAAAATTTGAAAACTCGGCAAAAGCCCATTTCCTTAAAACATAGAATAAATTAAAAACTACTAAAAACTACTAAAATCATAAAAAAAAAAAAACAAGAATTCAGAGTTGCAGACGATGGTCCTGGTTAAATTCAAGTGTTTCTAGGGTTGGGAATAAATGTTATTTTCTAGCCTTGTTAAGAAATGATTTCCCTTTTATGCATGTTGTTAAATTGGTATTTTTCATGTGACTATTACCTAGAAGAATGGTAATTAAATATACATTTTTCAAACACAATGGAAAGCTAGCAAACAAATCCAATTAATAAAAAATATTTAATATTTATTCCTCCAATCAATGGAAAATTAACCCAAAAACACACAGATTATAAAAACTATAATAAAAGATGCATTTTTCTAAACAATGGAAAACTGCAATAAACCTAGTTCAAAATATACGCATCTCTTATTTGCAGTCTTTCTTTTATGTTCTTTCTCAACATTTATATATTTGCTTGAATGCAAAAATAGAGGAGTTGCAAGGACTATATAATTCTAAGAAATTTCAAAGTACATATTTTTTTGTAGTAAACTTGAGATAACCCAGGTGTGTGAAAGTGGATAGTACATTTTTGCCTCTACAATAAATTTTTCTAATGTGTTCCAATTTTATTGGATAAAAATATTTAAGCTAGCTTGCATATGTTTTTCTTATAGAAGAATCTTAAGGATACATAGTATGCGTTAAAAGATTTAGAAGAGAAGCATAGTCGACTAAACTCTATGCTCAAGGAAAAGGAATTTATTATATCTAACTTGTTACATTCAGGTTAGTGGATATCATTGATATCTACATATTACATTTGGATACTACCATGTATTCATTCATTTCCTAAAACAAGGATTCAATGATAAGGGTATCTTGATTGTGATATGCAGAGAAAACAATTGTCAAACAAGCTTGTAGAATTCAGTCAAAAATAGAGAACACAACACATGATGTGTCAGGAATGTTTTCTAAAATTGGTACCCATGCTTCCTTGAAACTTTGTATGAGGAATTTATATCTGGAATAACAAGTTGCTAAAATGGGTACCTATGTTTCCTTGAAAATTTGTATGAGGAGTTCTGATCTGGAATAACAAGTTGCTAATTGGATGCTAACTCTATTTCTTTTGTTTTTCTAGAGTGCAAAGATAAGATAGAGACAGGAAATAAAGTTCTTGTCCAAACATTTCGGGCACAGTTAACTCAGGAGCTTGAATTTTTGTGGAAGATTGTTGAAGTTTCTGCAACTCAACAACAACAACATCAAACAACTATGGAAAAGCACATGCAGTCTTTTGGGTCAAACACCGTTAAAGGTTTAATTCCCTATTTGAATTTAATAAAATGTATCTGTATTGCATAGGTTTAATGCATTTTTAAAGGCTACAAAATAACTTAGGAATACGATTGAGAAATTGAAGACAATTTCTAACCTCAGAAAGAGGGGTCTACGTGACCTAGCTAATGTGTTAGATGGCAGTTCTCTATCTACTTTTGGAAAACTCAACACAACAGTATCCATGGACGCATCTACTCTACAGAATGTAAAATTTCTTGATTTCTACTGAATGGTACAATATATCCAATCAATAACAAATTATGTCTGTTCTTACGATTATGTTTGTGGTGTAAAGCTGTTAGGAAAAGCTATAATAGATGCAGAGGATTTACTGAGTGAACTTTTTAGTGCTCTTTCCAAGCAAGAGTCTGGAATGGCTGGTTCTAAAAATATTTCATGTTCTGGTGCACAAGAGGTATGCCAGGAGGGAGGGATAGCACAAAATGGAAGTATGGTATTATGTAAATGATATTAGTTTAAATGTTCTCTCACATAAAAATTCCACATGGAAGAGCAAGGGAGGCAGAGGAGATCAATAAAATCTTTCTTACTATTGGACGGGAGGTCGAACATTTAAGCCATATATGTGTATTGGAAACATCCATTGTATCCCTTAAAAAATAAGTACACAATGTGTTCTAAAATGGATAAATTGAAAGACACAATACTAAAAAACCCTAGAGCTCCACATTTTAAAGAAGATGCTGAAATACCCAGATCTAATAAAAGTTGCAAAATTAACTCTTACCCAATATTCTGAATCATCACTCTCCTATAGAACATAACATGCGCCTTAGTCTAGACCCTGGGCTGGTACACCCCAGTTACTCAACCTTCTATGCATGGGATTTTTCACCGTACACTTCACTGTATTTCTTGTCGATGCCCTTCATGAATGTCCTCCTCAACAAGCCCTTAGCTCTATTTACCTTTCTTCTGGAATAGGCGGTGTGTGCATAGTCAACCATGGCCTCAACATTTTTCCACCGCACCCAAGTTTGTATTTTTCCTCCTCCTGAAATCATGCTTAAAAAGCTTCGCATAAACCTCGAACCGATACATCGTTGTGATTTTATTCTTACAAACCACCATGACCAGCTTAATGAACCACATCAGGTCGTCTGATAAGGATGCTTCAGAGCCACTGAAAAAAATTAGCCACTAAAAATCTGTAGATAGAACAATGAAAGGGAGGCTTCTGTGAGGTAGTTTACAGGGAAAGAAAAAGACAATTTTTCTTAACTCCCTGTGGTATACGAACAACAGTTTCTCAAGATCGACAGTCTCTAGTTGGTTCGTGGAGGAAGAAACCATTGCTTACTCCTCTCTCTACCTTTCTCCATTATCATCCCTCCATCTCCTTAGTGATCTCCCTCCGAGCTCCTCTACTTGCCAGCTCGGTTAAGCCCTTACTAATTTGGTGAGATCCTCTATTGATTTTTGTCCATTTTACTGCATCAAGCTCTGTTTGTGCCATGCAGAGTTCTTATTGGCTCCGAGATCATTTTATTACCTTGGTCATTTGTTTCCTTAGCTCTCCCAAATCATATTTCCAATGTTTGACCCTCTATGCACCTATGTTAGCTCCCTATTCAATCGGCATGGAACGGCCCAGCTCGACCCCTCCATGCCTTTGCGCCCATCGCTTTCTCGGGATTGTCTTACATGTGAGGTTTCTCAATCGACCCCTGCCAAGATTTTGATCTACTCAGCCTCCTCCTGTCATGCCTTTTCGTCCCTGCTCCCTTTGACCTATTATGCTTCCCATCAGTTGTGGTTTTGTGCCCTTCGAGCTCGTGCTCGAGCCATCCAATTCAACCTACCTAGATACAATTTTTTATTGCCCGCAATGTAACACCCTAAAAAAGTCAATATATTTATATTATATTTTGGTAAAGGGGAAGATAGAGACGAAAGGGAAAAATAGAGACATAAATACATTTATGTCTCTAACTTTTCTCTCAAAAGGCCCCCATTTCGTAGTGACCTAATATTCATAAGATTATATCTCTTAGAAGTAATTTACATTGGAAAAAACTTAATTATCTTCGGCACTAGGAGGATTGGTACATCTATCACTAACCATATAAGTAATGAAATAAATTTGAGTTTATAAGGTGGAAGGTTGAAGTATCAATAATTTTCAAGTCTATGGTTCATAAGATGCACAATTTCAAGGCTTGGGTTTGCAGAGAAATTCTAAAGTAGGAGTTTTTCCTACCCTTGGAAGATGACATGTGAATTACATCAAATTATAGAATGAATCAATATAACCCTTCAAATGGTTAACTTTTAATAGTCTCACATTTGTAGACCCAACAAGAGGATTTTCCTCCAAATTGGGAATTGAGTCAAATAGTATAATAATGTTCTCCAAGAAGTGGTCAATAGTGCTATGATTATGTAAAGTTGTGTTTCAAATTAATAGAGTATTGTGGTTGAGATAACCGAGAGAAGCTAAATACAATATAAAAAATTAATTTAGACCAAAGGTTAATTTTCCCCCTAGATCACATGGTTCTAAGACTAGTCACAGGATCACACCCTAAACATGAAAAAATCAAATTTGTCTTCACAAGCCAAAAAAACAAATATATCAATTGAATGTAATATTCACTAACGTCTTACAACACTATCAATAATCAAGTTCATAGTGCCTCCCACAACATGTAATAAAATCTCACAAAATAGAAATTTGTGTTCCCATCCTAAACAACCTAGATCCAAAAAGTAAAAACAAAAATATTTAATGAATCGAATGAGACATAAACCCCAACATTAGCTAGGTAGTGGGCATATAATGTACCAAGGTAACATGATAAGTGATGTGTAACACGATTACTATAATTTTGTAATAGAAACAACCAACCAAGAGAAATGCAAATATTTTTGGATATTTGTATATATGTGAATGTTTTTGGATTTTTAAGCATATTTGAATGTTTTTGAATTTTTAGACACCACGAGGGCATAGATGAAATTCTATTATGAGAAGATAAGAAAGAGATATCCAAGAATTCACCCAAACAACAAATGCTTAGATTCATAGTTCTTTTAATGAGTAGAGATTATGCAACCAAAAATGGGGAACTAATGTTTCGTAGTGTGCATGCATGGGTGTGTGTGTGTGTGTGTACACCAAGGCTCAGTGTGTAGTTGGTTCCTAAATAGTCAATTTAAACCTATATAAAAAGCAAGTCATCAGGAAGTGACGAGAAAATTTGCATGCCCCTAGTGTGTGAGTAGCATAAGAAATATCCAATGAGAACCTCCCAAGGAGGTGGAGAAGTTATCAGTGATGATAGAGGCTTGGGTCTTAGTTGTGCAAAGAATTTGACTCAAGTGCATGTATCATTTAAAATTTGGGAGGAGAGAAAGATGGACTAGATCTAGAATAATCCATTTTTGATTTAGATGTTTGGTGAATGGGATGATGAGGGGAAAAGCGTATAACAAAAAAATGTTCAAGCATCATGGATTAAGCATCGATGTATTATCGGGAGGAATGTGAGGATAGAATAAATACACAAGAGACTCAATGTAATGAGGGTATCCCATAATGACCTTAGAGGGAGAGACACAAGGTGAATACAAGTATAAGTTGTGATATAAAAGTATTTGGAGAAATAAAACATATTATGGTGTACACAAAGTAAAGAAGGGTAAGATTATCATGAGTGACACCATGTATACCAGTATTGGCCAACATAGCATAGAGAAGTGCAGAAAATATAGTGTAAGTAATCTTAAAAGAGACAAGGGAAACCTTTTGTAGAGAAGTAGGTAGAAACTCAAACATGTTACAAGTAATATGTGTAACATTCATAATGAGTGAAAAATGGGAAAGGGAATATGGGTTACTCCCATCACTATGGGTATAATAGATGTAGCTATTGGAGGAATAGGACAAGATGCAACCTTATGTGTGAGAGGAAAGTGTAGAATAAGTGAGGAATCCAAAAATAAGAGGATATAGTGGGACCAAAGTGTAATTTAAGAGTTTGGGATTGTAGATCGTGCACCAAGAACTCTAAGGCATAGGTTCTATAAGAAGAATTAGGTTAATGTGAGAGATAAGAGGAGAGGAAAATTGAGTAGTAGATAGAGGAATGGATATATTAAGACTAGATACCACCACAAGGGTGGGGAAGAAGAATTATGAATGGAAGATGTGAGTACAACATGCATGGCATGCAACCAAGGCCGACCTAGAAGAATATTATAATTTGAATTATTATGCATGACCTTGGATGGAATATTAATATTACAAAGACCTATTTTGATTGGAAAAGTGATCTCCCCATCCCCACATAGGTGTTTTGTCAAACCCAAAAGTACATAGGGTAGAGGGAGTTAGTTCATTAATAAATAGTCGATTTGAGGTAAAAAAAGAAATGTTGCATATGTTAAGGCTATAACCATTATTGAAAAGAGCATATTTTACTAATAAATTACAAATATTGACTTTAATATGTGATGGGGGAGCCTTAACCATGATGCGAAAGAATGAAGATTCATTATAAACCCTATAACCCTAGAAAAAATCAAGAGAGTAAAATAAGATAGATTGGATGCACAACATACAATACTTGGGTTGGGAAAATGATTTAACCTAAATGGTTAGATTTAGAGGAGTAGTAACCAATGGTATATTATACTAATCAATTAGTTTCCAAGGCTAATTACAGTAATAACATGAATACTCATTGAACAAATCTAAATAATGATAAACAAATTAGAATGAATACTAACAAGGAGAGGGGGAAATAGACTTAGCTAATAGTCTTCCTTCTGCACTAATTTTTGTCAAGATGATGAATGAAAATAGCTAGAAATGTTCTAATAATATTGTTTCTAAAAATGTTCCCTAAAAACTAGTTCAAACCATAGTTTCAAACTCAGACCATAGCAAGGGTATGGCATGACCCTTTTTATAGTATCACTGTTTGCATTTTCATCTCCTCAATCATTCTATGTATGTGTGATATTTCTGATATACTCTTGTATGTAATTTGGACCTTCAACATTGTATAATGCTCTTTGTATCGTTTATTACTATTTTAATTTAATTTGAATTAAATCTAAATATTTCAGAGTCACTACTAAACTAAATGATGTATAAATGTTGAAATGAAGAAATGACACAAGCAATCTAAGATGTAATATTTGAAACCCTAAGAAAAGAAGAAGGATAGAGGACTTAGATGATTTATTCGCAACTTGGAACTGATCTAAGTAGCGAAGAGTGATGAACAAACTAGGAAGATTTTCACAAACGATGTTTGTAAATTTTGGACTACAAGAATGAGGCTGGACATGGGCACCCAAGGCGTGACAGGGCGCCTTTGGGAGGAATACCTCTTTTGGGCACTTGTGACTGCACAAATGTTCAAAACCTTATTTTTTTAGTTTCATAAGATCTTAATTGTTGCTTCATGTTGATCACCTAATAGTCACACAATGATTACCGAGGGTACATGTAACTGTAAAATAGAAGTTCACGTACAAAATCCCAAAATCCACATCAAACCTTAGAAGAAAGATGCAATATGGTGAGTCGGTCATCGAGCCTAACTTGTCACCCCGAGAGTGAACTTATGACCGAGTGCTACACTACATCTCATACTCCATGTAGTTCTTGTGAGTGTGTATAGAAATTTTTCCCTAGGATGCCTTTGTGCAAGTTGCACTTGATAGCGAATTGTAGCTAAATATAGTAATGTAGTAGAATGTGTGAATGGAATAGAATGAACTTCCCCTTCCTATTTTGTGTATGGAGATTAGTTTTATCACTTTTCCCTTGAATGGAGGTTATATGGATGTTTATCTATGCTTTAGGTTCCTTTTGAATGAAAGATTAGGTGGTGATAATAATTCTTAGTGCTTGGTCCTTTATTTTGAACACATAACTATGTATTTATATGATTCCCTTGTTTGAATTTTGTAATTGAAAACTGGAAGGCCGAACCATAAGTGAAAAATATGCCCAAAAGATAAAAGAGACCCAAAAGGAGTGAGTAAAGTGAAAAAGGGTTAGAGGTTCTTAGAGGGAAAATGAACACCTTGGCGCTACTATCATGGTTGGGTGCTTTGGTGTCTAAAGTCATAAAAGGTAAATAATTTAAATACCAACTGGGTTGTAGGGTGTGTAAGACCAAATAAAAAAAAGAAACATATAAAAGAGGCCAAAGATAGTCTTCACTCACTAGTTTTCTTGCTTAGGAATCATATGAATGCTGGTATGTGTTTAGGACCTAGGAATATACTCAAGTGCGTGATTTTTTGTCGCATTTTCCTCCACTTTATGTTGTTGAGTGAACATTTGATAACATAACCTAGATAAATTATGTGTACCTTATGATCCTATAAAGCGCATTTACGAAATGCGTGCGAGTGGAAAAGTGTAGTGTGGAATGTATGCAAAGATGAAGTGTTGAAACTAGGAAAGAAAGTGACCCTAGGGGTGAAATTGTTATACCATGTTGTACCTATTTTTGTGTTTTTTTTGCTACTTCTTGTAAGGAATGACCTACAAAAAGAAGAGCAAGAATGTATTCAAAGTCTTGTATATGAAAATTTTGCATGAATATATACAAGTGTGTGAAAGTGTGTAGGAGGAAATTGTGCACCTGATGTAGAAGAGTGTAAAAGGATAGAAATTTTTCTTGAAAATGTTGTGTAGAGTGATTTGTTTGGGCAATCTAACACCAAGAGTGAATTTTTTGGGCAATATCACACGAAGTGCTAGTTGTTTTTGGAGATCTCACGCCAAGTACAAGTTTTTTGGGTGATCTCATGCCAAAGAGAAAGTGTTAGGTAGAGAGGTCTAGTATTAGTCTCCTTACATGAATCTTCCTCATAAACACCATTCCAAATGGTGTGTCCATATTTTTTTCTTAATGTCTTGAATGTATTGATTGTTCTGATTGAAATGGAGATTACATGAATTCTATATTCTCGATCCGCACTTGATATCGTTAACTTTCTCTCGAAGGCTTATGTGAACTATGCTAATCTAATAAGACGACTATGTTTTCCCCTAGGACATTAGTTCCCATAGGAAGATATAGGCACCTGAGGCGTTGATATTTGGGTGCAGGTCTTGGTGTTTGTGTTGTGATTCCCGACCCAAGTACGATTTTGGGTGGTGTTGTAAATGTATCCTATGCTGATTTTTTGTTTTTATGTCTTGTGTTGCAGGTATGAGTTGATGTATGGGGTGATTTTTTCACCCAATGTATTCCCCCTTTTTTTATGGTGCATGACTTAATATAGGAGTGTGTGACCCAAAAGAGAGGACCGAATGTTAATCGAACTATATCCTTACAGGGGGATGTACATGGCGAAACCAATGCACGTGAAAAAAGTTGCTAGAAACATGTGTTAGTAATATAAAGCATGTAATAGAAGATAATTTAACTAATAAAGTGTCTAAGAAAAGTGGAGTGTGAAAAGGGGGTTTCATACATGAGACATCGCTCACAATGTCACAAGACAATCAAGGCCAAAGTGTCCAAAATCGACAAGAAGTGGTCGAGAGAAAAGTTATAGGGCATAGGCCGTAAACAATAACATACAATGGAAAACAATGTCAAGAAAAATGCATCATACAACCATGGTGGAAAATAGTCATGTAAGGAAAACATTGAACATGAAGCACCCGTTAGTATGTTAAAGCATGTATGTATCAATGTGAAGTAGTGTGCTAGTAATAATTTAAAAATTAGTATACGATGAAATAACATGATGTATGTG
This sequence comes from Taxus wallichiana var. yunnanensis, assembly GCA_018340775.1. Taxonomy (NCBI): domain Eukaryota; kingdom Viridiplantae; phylum Streptophyta; class Pinopsida; order Cupressales; family Taxaceae; genus Taxus; species Taxus wallichiana. The sequence continues at coordinate 403,968,508 of CM031244.1, read as the reverse complement.
AGAAAGTAGATGCCCTAGAGCCCGAGTGGGACTGGTAATAAGTGCATTGCAAAGCATCATTGTAGCATGTAAAGTCCTATAAGAGATCTGCATTCACTTCAAAATACCAAGTGAATGTGCATGTGTAAATGCAGAAAAGATATTAACATGTCTAAGTATCCATCTAGCATGATAAACAAATTGTACATGTAATTGTAAGCAAGTAAGAGTGAGTGCAAGCAAGATATGCAATATGCAGTGTATGAGTTTGATGGAATGGTATGTAATGTGTGAATGTGATAGCAGCAGTTTGCCCCCCTAGTGGATGTGTATGAGATGAGGTTCATTTATAAAAGACCCCTCAAAAATCAATAATTAACTATAAAAAAGAGTGCGTCATTGGGAAATGGTATTAAATGTGTGTGCTAGAAAGATAGATCATGAAGCATATAGCATGAAAATTGAATGTGGTGGGGTTCATTTCAAATTTAGACCCTCAGTATTCAAGTATTAACCATGGAACTAGAGTGCGTCATAGGGTAATGATGATACAAGATGTGTATCTAGGTGCGTAAGAGAGATAATGAAAACTAGATCTGAAGAAGAGAACACAATGTATAGAGATTAGAAATAATTGATAATGATTGAAGGGGAAGCATAAAGCATGTTTCTCCCCAAGTATGAGAAGGATATAAGGCTATCTAGTGATAGTGAATGGAAAATACCCTCCACCCGATGTTCAAGGAGATAAATACATGTGACAATGCTCTAAGATTGGTGGAGTATGAGAGTAATGATGTACATGTGAAGGAGACCTATGTGGTGAAGGAGGTGGTGAAAACCTATGTGAAGGGATTGCTGAACTAGGGGACTTATGCTGACAAGATAGACTAGTGGACCTATGAGGACAAGAGTGTCGCGAAGTAGGAAGTGTGTGGGTAAGAGAACTAGGTGTTGAATGTGCTTTAGATTTGAGAGTCTGCAGAGGCCTAGATGTTATAACTAGTGGAAGGATGTCATCAAGACTAGGTTTGGGAAATGGTGGACATGGTGAAACACCTTTTATAGTGACAACTTTCTTATTTTTAATGAATTTAAGACATAAATGATGCATGGAGGGAATAGGTTGAGTGAAAAAAATCCAAGGAAGACCTAATATCATGTCACATCCTTTGATTGAATATGCCATGACGATTGCCATAAGCATGGTGAGAGGCCCAACTGTAATGGGCAGCCTGATGTAGCCAAAAGAATTAGGAACTAGATATGTGATAGCAGAGATAGGAAATTGTATATATCATAGTGTTATTGACAGTATATGAATCGATAGAAGCATTGATGTGTAATGAATAAGAAGAGAATGTTACATTATAATCATGATCTAAAAATGAAATAGTTGGTGGTGATGTATCAAAAGAAGCAATAAGGAAATGAAGGAACCCAAATGAAGGGAGGTGGGTACAATGCAATAAAAGACTTACAAGCTTGCATATCATGCTTAGGTAAAGGTTCAATGAAAATTTTGAACTTTTATTTATTATTGAATGGTTTAGAAGAATATGGCTCAGGAGCTCAAGAGAATTATTTTCAATTAGATGTTGAATAAGATGCATGAGTTTGAAACAATGGTTGGTGATATTCCCAATGCATTCATGATAGTCACATTTAACATTTTCAAATCATAATTGTGTCCATGTGGGCGAGATGGATCAAGTTTGAGTGGCGGTGGAAGAGTGATTAGATTTCTTTTAAGTGTTTGAGGTAATAGAAAATGAGGCGCATAGGGTAATTAAGTGAAAGTACACTTTGGAGGTTTTCATTAAATATTTTCGGAGGATATATGGTATTAATAGTTTCCTTTGTTTGAGTAGGCTTAGGACATGGCTTCAATGTAGATTTAGATTGAAACCTAAAAGAAGATGATGAAGGAGTATCCTGATATTTGAATTTTCCCATTGAAAGTAATTTGACTTCACACATTTTGAGCATATGATGTAATTGATCAAAGGAAGGAGAGGTCACAAAGAAAACACTCTCTGAAGTGGTGTTAAAAGGCTTTGAACAAATACATCTTGTAGTTCTGAATCAGCAAGCGCATTACTTATCTTAACTAAATTTTTCTTATAATATAGAACATAGTCCACTAGATATTGATTAGATTTTTTTATTTATTTGAGCTAGTTGTGCATAAGAGATATTCGTGTCGATATTGATTGAAAAGTGAGATGTAAAATCATCATCTATTTGCATGAAAGGGGTTCTTGAGTGAACATATAGATCATAAAAGCAACGCACGACATAATCTTGAAGACTCTAGAAACATCTTAGCTAGTAATGTAGGATCATCTCGCATAATATAGAAATGCCACATGAAAATATTTGAGATGATCTTGAGGGTCACCATGGCCATTGAAGGTGGGCAACTTAGGGGTGAATTTTTTTAGAGGAAGTGAATAAGAAGAAATGGAAGGTGTAAAAGGAGTATGAAGAAGTAATGAGGAATCAAGGGATGGAGAGGATCGTCAAGTATCCTGTCATGAATCGACGGATTTGAAATTTTAGGTCCTGATATAAGGAAGCTAGATCTTGAGTGCCAAAATGGGAACTGGGTTTTGCATTAGAAGCATTTTTATGGAGGAAGGAAGTGGTAGAAATAGGAATGGAAGTACAAATGTTGAGAGGTTGGGTTGTCATCATGGAAGCTAAAGAGGAACCATTAATAGGTATAGAAGGAGAATATCAAGAGTGTTTGGAAACAAGTAAAGCATTGAGAACATGTAAAAGATGTGAAGGATTAGCAGTAAAGCTTGACAAAAATTAGTCAGTTTGTCTAATTTTTCTTGATCAACATTAGTGTCCTCATCATATGGTATTTTTCTATAAGGGATTTCAATTTATTTTAGAGGAAAATTGTATGGATTAGCAAAGGGTTTATCATATTCATCCATTTTCCTATAAGAGCTACAAATAGAGGGAGGAATATCAATGTACTCAAAGGAACCAAAATGACCACTACGAGTGATGGGAATAAAAAGAAAACCCTAGAGAGAAGGTGGGATTCAAGCAATGGGTTCACCAAATGATTTAATTTAATTTGAATTAAATCTAAATATTTCAGAGTCACTACTGAACCAAATGATGTATAAATTTTGAAATGAAGAAATGACACAAGAAATATAAGATATAATATTTGAAACCCTAAGCAAATAAGAAGGATAGAGGACTTAGCTTATTTACTCCCATCCTAAAAATGATCTAAGAGGGAAGAGTGATGAAAAGACTCGACGAGTTCACCAATACTTTTGGTAAATTTTGGATGGCGTGAATGAGGCACACATGGGCACCCATAGATAAATAGGGGTGCCTATGGGCTAAAGACCTCTTTTGGGCAATTGTGACTGCACATATGCTCAAGACCTGATTTATGTAGTTATGAAAGATCTTCATTGTTGATTCATGTTGATCTCTTGATAGTTACAAAATGATTGTCATGGGTACTTATAACATATAAAATAAAATTTCACCTCTAAAATCCCTAAAAAATGTATCAAACCTAAAAGGAAATATGTAATATGGGGAGTCGACTGACCCCCAGTGGTCACCCTGAGAGTGAACTTACAACCGAGTGCTACACTACATCTCATATTCCATGTAGTTCTTAATACTATGTGTAGAAATTGTGCCCTAGGATGCCCTTTGTGCAAGTTGTAATTGATAGCGCAATGTAGCTATATGTAGAAAAATGTGTGAATGGAATCAAAGGAACATTGCCTTCCTATGTTGTGTATGGAGAGTTGTTACAACCCTTTTCCCTTTAATGGATGCTAGATTGATGCTTTGGAGTTATTTAGGTGCCTTTTGAATGAAAACTTAGGTGATGATAAGAGTGCTTAGTGCTTGGTCCTTTATTTTGAGCACATAAGTATGTATTTATATGATTCCCTTATTTGAATTTTTTAATTGACAATTGGAAGGCTAAACCATAAGTGAAAAAGATTCCCAAAATATAAAAGTGATGAAAAATGAGAGAATAAGGTGAAAAAGGGTCAGAGGCTCCTAGAGGGGATAAGAGTGCTCGAGCGCTACTATCTTGGTGGACGCTAGTGTCCAAAGTCATAAAAGATAAATAAGTAAAATACTGACTGGTTTTTAGGGTATGTAATACCAAATAGAAAATAAGAAACAAAGACAGTCATTAATTACTAGTTTTCTTGCTTAGGAATCATATGAATGGTAGTATATGTTTAAGACCCGAAATATACCCAAGTGCATGATTTTGTGCCTACAATTAAATTTGTAAAACCCTAAATGGTGAGAGAGACCTATAAAATAAGCATTAGTTGTGTTGTGGGCACCTCTATGTACCAATGATGGTATCATACTATGAAGAGGGATCAAACCACACATCATTATCACCTAATATCTTATATTTATAATGTATACAATAATATTAATAATAATTATCTTGAAACAATGTGATTATACTTGACCTTTTCCCTAGCTTGATTTGGGAGGATGTATCTTTTCTCGCTTGTAGATATGAGCGGATTACTACCATATAATGAGTGTAGAGTATATTATGCTCAAGGGAGTCTTGGAGTGACATTACTTGTGATTGCTCTTAGTGCATGCTCATTGGAATGCTAGATGTCAAGTAGATAGAATTCCCTCCCTAATAAGAGATGAATAACTTGATTATATAAGATTTTTGGATATGGAAAAATAAAATAAAGTTTAGTTGAAGTGTACAAAAGGAATTCAAATTAATAAGTGTATCATTAGAGGAAGAGGGACCAAAGAAACCGGGTCATCCCATAGTGTATGGGTCTTATGGCCATTTCTCGGATGCTAAGGTCCCAAATGCATGTGTGAGTAATCTAAAAGTTGGGATTGTAATATGTGAGGGTATAACCTAATTTGATAAATTAATATGACATTTATGCGATCGAATAGGTTGTCTTTATAAGCAATAACGAGCAAGATATAACAAGGATAACATAATTAGTCAAATTGAGCAAGTGTGGACTAGTGCAAGAGTGTTGCTACAAGATGTGAATTATCTAGATGAGTGTCTACACATGCTCATAGAAACTATAATAAACATCGACAATTAAACCAAAAGTGTTACTAAGATTCTTACAAGAGATATTGTATTATCATTATGTGAGGGATCAAACAAATGTGAATGTAGGAAATGCAATTATTGTGATTTTTGTATTGTAATTATCTACATTTCTTTATCTATTCTTTACCTTTTATATCCTTTCCTTTATTGAAATTGCAATTGAGGTTAGTGTTGGGTATGATGTTAATATGGTAACTTGATTAATTATTATTAGAAGTATTTTTAGTTGTGTTTACAATTTTTAGGATAACTATTTCAGTTATTTTTCATATAATTTTTTATTTATGTGAAATAATCTATTTTTAGACATATCGTATTTTCTAACTAGAAGTGTCAGTTATAGTAAAATTCACTAAATGTTCACTTTATTGAGATCAAATCCCTATTTATTTATCCCCAAGATATCAATTTCCATTCTAAATCATAGATGAGTGAATTCAAGATAATTCAAGAGGCACTTCTATTTTGAGAAGAGGTTAGGACACCTAATTTGACTAATGTGCATCATGGTTGTGCATGTGTTACTTTAAATGATAACGACTTCTTGTATGTTGACCATATTTTATCAATTTGTAAAACTTTTCATATTGTGTCTATTTTTATCTATATTTATTTGAATTTGAGTTATCTTAGGAGTTGTAGAATTTTTTTAGTCTTTCAATTGTCATATAAAAACAAATATTTGTTTATAATGGATAATATAGACTTGTTTATTAATTAGTGAAGAGTGTACATGTCGACGCATGTTTTCTTGTGGAAATACATTTTACAATTTGTTATTAATTTATTCTATCATAGGTATTCATATAGAAAGACCAAAAACATTAAGAATATGATTCATACATTATTCGTTGCATATTTTATCATCAATCACATGTACACATACACTAGCTTAATAACTAGTTATTCCAGGCATATTAGTGTATTACTACATTCATTTTCGTGGTGTTTAAAATCTTATTTGCACTCCATTCATATCAAAAACCTTCATTTGGTATCAGATCCTCTCTCATGAAAGGTTCACTAGGTCTTTTTTAGCCATTATAAGGAGAATCATTACTTTAGTGATTTTTTCTTCTATGAATATGGGCATCTTCAAAGGACACAACTTTGAGTATTGGATAGATTAGTTAAATATAATTCTTGTTTGGAAGGGAGTTTGGAAAATGTTTTCCATGGATACACTATGAGGGTAACTAGGAAAATCTAGGAAAGAACTGGTGAGGATTAAGCCTTCAATTTGATACACACACACTCTACATTTCTTTGACCACACTTTGTGAGAATAAAAAAATAGACAAAAATTATTATATTATTCTCCAATATTCATTTATTAATCTATAATAGTGCATATTGTTTCGATATTAGGGTAAAAGAGGGTTTTGGCAGGGTCCCTTACTTGTGACTACACAGATCTACAATCTAGATAAACCGAAGAAGATTTTAAGAAAGGAAAATTAGAACAATGGGAATGACCAGTCCAGGAGTGACCTAAAAGTAACAAAAATCCAACAAGAACCCTGAACTAAATCAACAAGGAACATGCGCCAAAAGGCCATCTAGAATTTTATATTAGATCCACAACTCCTAGTCGTGACGAGATGGCAACGATACATGGTGTTTTATTTTTAACTTTAGACCATTCGTTGTTACTCTCAAAAGAGATGTCCACCTTCCCAAGGATTTAGTAATCATAAAAATTAATGTGTGTTTTTCTGTGTTTTGTAAGGGGAATTTCACTAACCAATTCAATTTGGGATTATTCGGTATTCTCTTATCCCGTAATAGTTCTGATTCTTTCTGAAGACTTTCTAAAAATGACTTTCAAGTTGTTTTTCCACCATCTTGGTTAACCAAGATGATTAATTGTGGGACAGGTAATGATTTTGGATGTATTATCCCCTCCTTTCCTACAGAATTCGTTGTAGGGAGCCCACGTATTTTAATGCACTTACCAAATTGGATTTTGGTTGATCGACCTGTCCCATAGATTGAATCTGATGCCTAATTTTTCATAGCCGCCATCCTCGTTAGCTGTTCCTGTTAAATCTGATAGAGGGTCTTATTTCAAAAGAGGAGTGGGTGGGCTATCCACCTTATTCAATGCCCCTTGACAACGGCTCGTAGAATATCCCACCTGCTTCTATTTAAAAATGTTTCCACGTCCTCAACCTGTTGTGCCATGTCTGCATTCACAATCGTAGGGGTCTCGTGGGGTGGTTCAAATGCAGGGATCTGCAAGGAAGTTATCTCAGCATCAGCTCCCAGGTCGATGATGATCTCGCTGACAGGCTCTAAAACTTCATTTTGTAGAGATAACTACTCCAAAAGCGCTGAATTTTTAGTACCTTGCTCCATAAGAGATAACTGATCCACAAGAGATAATCCTCTGATGCTCTGCTAAACATTCTGTAGCTAAATATTCTGCCGGAATGTTTCCTTGCATCCGGATGTCCCATGACCGACTTTCAATAGTTAGCACCATAGTAGCAACTTTCGTACGGAGAGTATTAAACGGTGGACATAAAATATGGAAAAATACGGTCCATAACAAAATACGATAAACACGGAAAAATACGTATATATATATATATATATATATATATATATATATATATATATATATATATATATATATGATAATAATTGTTGAAACGTCAGGAAAATAATTGTTTTTTACCTCATGCTGCTTGCTATATACTCTCACTATGTAATTACCTTTAATTAATAGTAAATACTAAATACCAACTGTAGAACCATCAGTTCCAAACAGATTCACTGGATTCTAGGTGACTATTCCGCAGTTTTTGTTTAGTTACCTAAGTTTTTGGCTGTTACTTTTTGGGAAACAGATTTATTAAAAAATTATTATTTACAGCTGTGATTTTTCTAAATTTTTAACTACCAAATCCCGAAACTTTCGCAGTTTTATACGGTGGACTCAGAAAATGAAAAAATACGGTGAATTTATAAAAATCGATTGTATTTGGTAACTGTGGTTAGCACATAAGAATTGAGAGTCTTCATATAACATTCTTTTCTGCCAAAACCCATTTCTAGTCACTAGGTTGATGTCTTCCGGGGAGAGGAGCCACGAGATGCATTAACACACATTCTAGTTTTAGTGAATCTAGTTCTGGTGGTTGTGGCTGGGTCAAGAGCAATCAGCTCTCCAATTGATTTTACTATCCCAACCAGCAAATGTATTTCCCAAAACTCCAGGGGAAGCCCTGGAAGTCTAACCCAAACTGGATTCACAGAGGGGATGTAAGTTTTAGCACATGGCTTCCATCTAACAATAGAGATCGTGGTTCTCCCATAGAACTATGGACCACCTTACACAACTTTGACTAAGTCTTCTTCAAGGTTGAAAGTAAACAAAAAACTTCTATCAAACAAGGAAAATGTGTTTAATTGTCCCAAAATCTTCCATTTCTGTCTCACCCAAAGTATTACCTGATCGATATTTGGCCTAATCCCGGTAAAGTATTCGATCAATCCAAAACTCAACCTACCATATGCTTTGTTCACCACTGCATCTGAAACTTACAGCCATGGTGAGTCTTGTTTCCATTCTGGTTAGAATTGCAGAAATGTATTTTTCTACTATTTTTTGAACAACTTGGAGCCCATGTATTTCCTTTATCTCTAGGCTCCATCGTGACAGGATCCACCATGCTCGGCTCCACCAACTAGTTCCTACAATAGTGCCTATTAAGTATGATTTACAATTTGTTATTCACAAGTAGGAATTAACCCATGAGTGTTAATGTAGCTTATTATTTATTCCATTTATTTATTTATGTGGATTTTTCCTACACTTTAGGAGTTATCTTTCTTAGGTGTGCTTATGCATAGGATTTGCACTTGGAGTTAGTCACTTGAATTGCTGTTATTTAATTTTTCCTCTCAAGAAAAATAGACAAACATGACCTTGCACGTAGAGAAGCCGACGGGGTTGTTTTAGTCATGGAGGATTACATTTTGGAGTTGGGCGAATAAAGAAATTGCAAGTTCTCCAATTTTGGACTTTTCACCTCCCAGGATGAACTCCGAAATCGATTTTCAGGGGCTTAACTTGCTCAAAACAAGTCCAAATTTCACTAGTTGATAGATTAGGGGCTAATCTTCAAAAGGGTATTTTTAGTGAATTGAAATTTTAGATTTCGGGATTTCGTGGTTTGGAATTTCGAGGATTTTGGGTTTTAGGATTTTGGGTTTTGAGATTTCGGATTTCAATATTTCACGATTTCTAGATTTCGTGGGTTTGAGATCTCGGGATTTTGTGTTTCGGGATTTCGGGATTTCAAGTTTCGGGATTTTGGGATTTCAGTTTTCGGGATTTCAGATTTCAGGGTTTGGGGATTTCGGATTTCAGAATTTTGGGATTTTGGATTTTGGGATTTTGGGTTTCAGGATTTCGAAACTCTCAAGCCCAAAAACATAAAAACAAGACTTAATGTCTTAAAATCTGAATTCTGAAAGTCTGAAATTTCAAACTTTCAGGTTTTAGACTTTCAGAACTCTCAGGCCATTTTGTGTGGTGAACAATAGCTCGACTTCCCAAACCAAAATTTTTGAAAGTCCAAATTTAGGAATTTGGAAGGTTGCATGCATTTCGGACTCCGAAAATGAAGAAATACAGTTTGACAAGAAGTCAAGGAAAAACTAAGAGCATGTCACAACCTTTGATTGAAGATTCCATGAGAATCCGATGTAGCTAAAAGATTTAGGAACTAGATATGTGATAACAAAGATTAGACATTTGATAGCCATAAGAAGTGCAATAGAGCACACACTAATTGGATCCCCTGGATAGATCATAGTGTTATTGATAATATATGAACCGATACAAGCATTAATGTGTAATGAATCAAAAGAGAATGTTGCATGATAATCATGATCTGAAAAATGAAATAGCTAGTGGTGATGTATCAAAAGAAGCAACAAGGAAATGAAGGTACCTAGATGAAGGAGGGTGGGTACAATGCAATAGGTATAATTAGCAAAAGAATTTGAAGCTTGCATGTCATGCTTAGGAAAAGGGTCATTGAAACTTATGAGATTTTTGTTATTAGTGAATTGTTTAGAAGAAGATGTCTCGGGAGCTCAAGAGAATTATTGTCAATTAGATTTGAATGAGACACGTGAGTTTGAAAAAAAAGGTTGGTGATATTACCAATACATTGACGATAGTCACATTTAACATTTTCATATCATAATTGTAGCCACGGGGTGAGATGGATCAATATTTAGTGGTAGTGGAAGAATGATTAGATTTCTTTTAAGTGTTTGAGGTAATAGAAAACGAGGTGCATAAGGTAATTAAGTTAAAAATACACTTTGGAGGTTTTCATTGAATATTTTCTAGAGGATAGACGGTATTAACATTTTATTTTCCTTTAGTGGGCTTAGGAGATGGCTTGACTGTTTACTTAGATTGAAACCTAAAAGAAAATGATGAAGGAGTATCCTTATATTTGAATTTTCCCATAGAAAGTAATTTGAATTCACACATTTTGAGCATATGACATAATTGACCAAAGGAAGGAGAGGTCACAAAGATAACACTCTCTTCAAGTGGTGTTAAAAGGATTTGAAAAACAGATTTTGTAGTTCCGAATTAGCAAGAGCGTTGGTCATCTTAGCTAAATTGTTCTTATAATATAACACATAGTCCACTAGATGTTCATTAGATCTTTTTTTGATTTGAGATAATTGTGCATATGAGATATTGGTTCCGATATTGATTGAAAAGTGAGAAAGAAAATCATCATCCAGATGCATGAAAGAGGTTATTGAGTGAATAGATAAATCATAAAACCAATGCATGATGTAATCTTGAAGACTCTAGGAAATATCTTAGCTAGTAATGTATGATCATCCACATAATATAGAAATGCCACATGAAAAGATTAGAGATGATCTTGAGGCCATATGGCCATTCAAGGTGGAGAAACCCGGGAGAGGCTTTTGAGGGCCATTATGGCCAAGAAAATTTTAGAGATGCTCTTGAGGGCCATAATATAGTATTTGCGCTTTTGCAAACAATAGGTCAGCGAGAGAACCGAATAGAGATGGAGAAACCTAGGATAGGCTTTCGTAGAGGGCTTCAACATGGAGGTTTCGGATTTAAAGAGACGTATCTAGGTGCCAAAAATTCTGAGATATCATATGTAAAAATATAACATGTTTTGGTCTCAATGCTCTTAAGAGATTACGCCCGAACGAGGTAGCTTGAAAGCACGGGGAGCATAGTGAACCAAAACAAAGCCTCCACTAGCATTCACCTAGCCACCCCGATGTGTTAGCATATTTGGTTTGGTCCCATAAGCTACCATTTGCAAAATAGAACATCTAGCATCCTTACACTGACTCAGACTACACTATTTCACGCATTTGTAAACAATAGGATAGTGAGAGAACCGAATGGAGATGGATAAAATTGCGATAGGATTTCGTGAGAGGGCCCCGGCATGTAGGTCTCAGATTTGACGAGATGTCTCTATTTTGAAAATCGTAGCTCATGGGACTAAACCATTTAGGAAAACACATGCAGATTGCTTGGTGAACACTAGTGGAGTCTTCTTTTTGGTTCCCTACGCTCCCTGTGCTTTCAAGCTACCTTGTCCAGGGCGTAGTCCCTTAAGATCCCTGAGGCCCAAATATGCTATATCATCGACAAGTGATTTCTCAAACTCCAAGGCACCTAGAGACATCTCGTTAGATCCAATACCTCCATGTTGGGGCCCTCATGAAAGCCTCTCATAGTTTTATCCATCTCCATTCAGTTCTCTTGTCATATTGTTTTGCAAAGGGAATAAATAATGCAATTTGAGTAAGTGTAGGGCTGCCAGATGCTATAATTTGCAAATTTAATCTCATAGGACTGAACCAATTATGCCAACACATCGGGGTGGCCTGGTGAACGCTAGTGGATGATTTTTTTGGTTCCCTACGCTCCCCATTCTTTCGGGCATAGTCTCTTAAGAGCCCTGAGACCAAAACATGTTATAACTTTGACATGTGATTTATTAGACTCCATGGCACTGAAGATGTCTCGTTAGATCAAAAACCTCCATGTTGAACCCTCTATGAAATCCTCTCGTAGTTTTATCCATCTCCATTTGATTCTCTCATTGTCCTATTGTTTGCAAATGCACGAAATATTGTAGTCTAAGTCGGTGTGCACGGTGCCCAAACGCTATTGTTTGGAAACGGAAGCTCGTGAGACCAAACCAACTATGCCAACACATTCGGGTGGTAGGGTGACCACTAGTGGAGTCTTCTTTTTGGTTCACAATGCTCCTCATGCTTTCGATCTACCTCATCTTGAGGTACTCCCTTAAGATCCCCGAGGCGAACACACTATATCTTCGACAGGTGATTTCTCAGACTCCATGGCACCTAGAGACATCTTGTCAAATCTGATACCTCCACATCAGGGCCCTCTACGATATCCTCTCATGTTTTTCTCCATCAGATTATCTTGATTTCCCATTCTTTTGTAAATACGCGAAATACCGTAGTCTAAGTCGGTGTAGGGCTGCCAGACACTATAGTTTGCAAATGGAATCGTGCAGACCAAACCAACTACACCAACACATCAAGGTTGCTAGGTGAATGCTAGTGGAGGATTTTTTGGTTCCTTATGCTCCTTGTGCTTTTGGGGTACCTCGTCCGAGCATAGTCCCTTAAGAGCCATGAGGCCAAAACACGTTATATCTTCGACGGGTGATTTCTCGGATTTCGTTGCACCTAGATATGTCTCTTTAGATTCGAGACCTCCATATCGTGGCCTCTATGAAAGTATCTCATGGTTTTCTCTATCTCCATTCGGTTCTCTCGTTGTCTTATTGTTTGCAAACATGCGAAATAATGTAGTTTGAGTTAGTGTAGGGCTCTCGGGACGCTATAGTTTGCAAACAAGATCTTATGGAACCAAACCATATGGGAAAACACGCCCAGATGGCTTGGTTAATGCTAGTTGAGGATTTTTTTGGTTCCCTACACTACCCGTGGTTTCAAGTTACCTCATCTAGGCATAGTCCCTTAAGAGCCCTGAGGTTAAAACATGTTATATATTCGACCGGTGATTTCTCAGACTCCGTGGCACCTAGAGACGTCTCGTCATATCTGAGACCTCTATCTCAGGGCCTTCTACAAAATCCTTTTGAATTTTTGTCCATCTTGATTTGGTTCTCTCGTTGTCCTATTATTTACAAGTGCGTGAAATACTGCAGTCTAAGTCAGTGTAGTGCTCCAAGACGCTGTAGTTTGCAAATGGTAGCTGTTAGTGTGAAATCAATACACCCCCAAATGAGTTCTACAGTCCGATTTTCTAAGGTAGAGTCATTTGGTGTGACTGCATAACATTTAACCTTCCCCAAGGTGTGGGACTCTTGTGAAAATGGGAAAGCTCTCGAGATTAAAGGTTGGTTCCTTATTCCTCTGTTCAGTGCCAATGTGGGAGCTTACAGAGGGTCTATCTCTATACCTAATCTAACTCTTTCCAAGGAGATAGGGATAAAAGGAGTATAAGAAATAAGATATGACTAAACTACTGTGGATGCACCAAAGGAATGATGAAACACTTATTTTTCTAATAGGCACAAACCAACAAAATGCATACAATAAACGAGGATGAGATAGCTAGATCTACAATGGAATACCAAACGAAAGCAAAAGAGCCAAGAAAGGATCTAAAATTGATCACAAATGTGTTTTATTTCTCTGTAGATTGGTACAGTTCATTACAAAGTAGCCAAAAGGTAGAAACGTATTGCAATTTTAATGGAAGGCCTCGAATCCCATAAATCCTTTCTAGAAGGAGAAGGGATCCTATAAAATAAAGAGTTTCCAACCCTTTACAATGAATCATGCCCCCGTATTTATAGATTTAATCAGAGAGAAGAAAGAGAGAGAGAAGTGGGAAAAGTAGGTCGAGGCTAAACCACTGTTGTTAATGCATCTGATAAAATATGCCCCCAAATCTGTCTTTACTGCATCAATCCTTGGTTTAGATCCTTGAAGGAAGAGGAGATGATGTAATAGATCAAATCTAATCTATTTTTTGAGGAAAGGAGATGTTGCATTGAAACCCTGAAGACATCTCCTCCAATTTTCTTTACTTAACCTCCTCAAAATTAAAGTTTAAGACCTCCATGGCATGGGCGAGGCCAAAATATTTCCGACGATACTAGATTCACAATATTTCAAGCCATAATTTGAAATATATACCCCTTCAAATTTTTTATTGAGTCCATACAAATGGGTGGGAAAACAATTTGAAAAATGGGTCCCGTTCTGATATGGGACATGAGGCAGCTAGTTTAGAGAAAAATTGGGCTCACGGGTCCACAATTTATCTTTTTTCCATTTTTAGAAAAACAAGGGGTGAAAAACCAAATTTTCCCCAACATCCCACTTTCCTTGGGACACCTGGCAGTCTGGCACTTCTCCGGGAACCTTTTCTCTATTTGACCCTTGAATCAGTGTCATTAAGACACTTGGCAGCCTCTACCACCTAGCCCATGCATGAACTATTCAACCGACTCGCCCCTTTTGGAATAACACGTGGAAGCACCGCGATTGCTTGAAAACCGGCCCAAATTTTTCCTTTGGAGGAGCGTTGAGTTGACACCTGTGGGCCTTCACTGATCTGTGGACTTTTTAATGGTCCTTCTTACTTTTTATACTTTGGGCTATGTGGCGAGTTTGCGCTCATTTGGGTCTCCACCTTGGGACCAAATCTTGGAGATGCGCCATACTAACACTTGGCATTCTCCACTTACACTTTTATACTTAGACAATTTTGAAACCCACCCCGGGTTTCCTTTTGACTCTGTTTGACCATTTGCTACGTGGAGGGCTGGTGTAAATTGGAGTCTCCGCCCGGGCTTACTTTCCAATTTTGTGCCAAGTCGACAATTGACACCTTCTTTTAGTTGAATAATTTTCAATGCCCCGCAACGTCTGTGGGGATTTGGATGCGTGGAAGCTTGGCGCAAATTTTTTCTTCCCCTTTTGGATTCACCTTTGGAGAAGCATCGTTAGGACACGTGGTTTCTTCCACCGCTCCTCATATTGAGTAATTTTTGGACCTTTTCCTAAACCATTTCGATCTCGAGGACTTTACATCTTCGCCATTTCTTCCCCTTCTTGTTTCTAGTTCCTCTATGGCTGCCCCCGCTATTTCATAGTTAATTCTACTCTGTAACTTTAAAAATGAATTTAAGACATGGAAAACAACTTAATAGAGTCAGTTTTTTCTTTTGCATAGGTTCCTTTAGTATTTCTCGGCCTCTGCCACTCCATGATTAAGTCCTTCTTTGACCAATTTGTGAGGTTTGAATGAGTTTTCTCTGGTTCCTTCTATGCGGGACCATGACTGATCTGATATTTGACTCAGGGGTGAAATATGGATAACAATTTGGTGACTCACAGGGGTATCTTCCGCTTGATGAAAAGAACAATTTCATTGTCGTATCCGTTTGGCATGGAGTCAAGAACAATGGTCCGAAACTGATTCCACCTTTGATTCATGAGCCGGATGTTTGCACCCTCAATTTTCATAAGAAATCTTCAAAATAAAGGTTTCGAGAGTAGAAATTTGTTTTGACCCGCGACTTTATTTGTCTCTCGAATGTACCGCATAAGAGAAACAAAATAACACCACAACTATATACAAAATTGAAATCATACAAGCTCCAAATGGAACATGTAGATCATGCAAAGGACTTAGGAGGAAAGCAACCTACACTACAATAATGTAACACGCACAAGCACTTAGAGGAAAGAGAAAATAAACTAATATGTACAGGGTGAGACTTTCCTTTTAGTAGCGAAAGTGCTTAACATAGATCCCATTTACTAGAATATGCAACTCTTCACCGTCAAATGTAGATAATTTGAAAGCATTGCTACTCTTAAATTTTATGACCATGTAGGGACCACTCCAAATGGCATCAAAATTTGAATGCCTTCCTGGTTTTTCTCGATCTGCATCCCATTTCAAAACCAGGTCCCTTTCCTGGAAGATCCTTTCTTTTTCTTTCTTATCAAAGCATCTCTTGATTGAGGCCTAATTCTTTTCTATTTCCTAGAGAGCATGATCTCTGATATCTTCTAATTTTATCATCTCTGCATACTTGGCCTCCATCAGTTCAAATTCAGACATCTCTAATTGCTTCACGAGCTCTAATGCTGGTAACTCAAGTGATATAGGAAACACTGCCTCCTTCCCATAGACAAGCTTGAATGGTGAGATGCTGTAGATCTCTTGGGTGTTATCCTAAAAGCCCATAAGGCTGATTTGAGACTTGTGTGTTAAGTTCTCTGATTTTCATCAAGAGTTCTTCTGATGATCTTTAGCAGGTTCTTGTTTGTGGACTCAGCCTTGCCATTACCTTGAGGGTAATAGTTTGATGAAGTGCTCAAATAAGTCCCATTCTTAACAACCCATCCTATGATCTTGGAACCTATGAATGCCAATGCATTGTTTGATATGATGGTGGCTGGAACTCCAAATTTGGTCACTATCCCTTCATACAAATCTAGGATACTAAACTCATTGGCTTCCTTGAGTTCCATTGCCTCGGTCCACTTGGCTAAATAATCTATTGCTATCAGAATCCATTTGTGGCCTTGGCTTGAATTTGGATTGATGAATCTAATGAAGTCCAATCCGCATTGCATGAAAGGTTTTTCAACTCCGATTGGGTGCAATGGAAGTGCTGCTAGCCTTTCCTTGCCTTTGAAGAATGCACAATTCTTGCACCTCTTGATCCATGTATAGCAATCACTAAACACTCTGGGCCAATAGGAACCTGATTTTATGATTTTGAGTGTTGTCACTCTTGGAGCAAAATGGCCTCTAGCTGCTTCAACATGGAATTCTTGTAGCACTCTCTCCTCCTGATTTGTCTCAATGCATCTCAACAAAATGCCATTGATGTCTCTTTTGAAGAAGACACCATCAATAAGAATATATGGGATGTCCTGTAGTCTGAAATGCCTTCTTTTTTATTTACTCATCCCATGAGGACACATGCCTATTTGAAGGAAGTGCACCATGTCTTGGGTCCAACAAGGAGCAGCTATATCATCTCTCCCTTCTTATTGATAATTTTGTAGAATAAAAACAACCTCCTTTTCACTGTTTGCTTCATCTTGTTGACCTGAGGCTAGTTCTTCACACAACCCCTTCCCATGGACTAGATTAGTGACCTTGATCTCAATGTCATATTCCATGACATGAGTGATCCACCCTGCACAATTTTCATTTAGGTCCTTGCTAAGAAGGAATTCTTTAACTCCCGCATGTGAGACCAATAGTTGAATTTTGTTATTTGAAACCAAATGCTTAAACTTCTTTAGTCCTCTGATCACCACTACAACATGCTTCTCAATGAAGGAGTACCTTACCTCATAATCTTCCGTATCACGGGTTGAAGAAAGCAATTGGTCGTTTCTATACTTTCTCATTTCCACTTGAACCAAGATTTCAAAAATTGTGTCGTTACCACCAAAGGCATTTAATATGAAATCTTTGGAAAATTTGGATTCACAAGAGTTGGGTCTTGTGATATGGCTTCTTTAATAGCCTCAAAGCTTTCTTTTTCTTCACTGTCCACTCGAATGCTAAGCTCTTTCTCAAAGCATCAACGTTATTGGCTTAACAAGGGCAACAAAGTTTGGAACAAACCTAGGGACAAAATTGATTTTTTTAAGAAGCTTTTAAGAGTCTTCTTGTGACTTGGCAATGGCAATGCTCTTATTTCTTAAAGTCTCTCCGAGTCAATTTCCAATCCTTCCTTTGATACAATATGGCCTAGAAGCTTACCTTCATGGGCCAAGAATATGAATTTTTAGGGTTCAATGACACCCCAAAACTCTTGCATCTTTGGAACACCTGCCTTAGGTGGAAAAGATGATCTATTGTATTCTTGGAAAAACAACGATGTCATCTAGATAGATCAATACTATTTGTTTGATCAGCCCCTTGAATGCCATATCCATTTCCCTTTGAAAAGTGGCTCGGCATTGGACAATCCAAATGACATTTTCCGTAGGCATCGCTACCCCATTTAGTGGTGAAAGCTATTTTGAATTGATCATATTATTTCACCATGATTTGATGTATCACGACTAACGATCTAGGAGATAGAACCTCTCTGATCCAGACACCACTTGCAAAATATTCTCCATCGAGGGGAGTGGGTAGTGATCCTTGAGATATGCTCTATTCAAATCTAAGTCAACACACATCCTAATTTTTCTATTTTTCTTTCGACTATGACTAGGTTTCTAACCCAACTCGAGTGTTTGATTGGAAATATGATACTCACCTCTATCATCTTTTTCAACTCTTTATTCATTAGAGGCTCAATGTGTGGGTTTATTAGTCTATACTTCTACTTGATTCTCTTAGCAGCTAGATCTAGTTCAATTGTGTGTTGTGCTAGTTTTGGATTGTACCCTCTTAGGTCTTCATAACTCCAAGCAAACACATCAGGTAATTATTGGCAAAGTTGTATGAATTCATACCTTTCTTGCTTGGTGGCCACTTTACCAATTTGAAGTGTTTTGTCTTCTCCAACTGGGATTGACTCTGAATCTTCTCCTTTGATTTGTATGTTAGCCTTCTCCTTTCTAAACTGATCATTAGGATTGAAAATAGATTCCAAGAACACTAAGCCTTTAAAAATTTTGTTTGTATGTAGCTGTACTATCTCGATTCCAATATTGATGCTCTAGTCTGCTTTGGTTTCTAGCTGAAAATTTATCATCTTCTGCAAAACATTAATGATATTTTGATCATTCTCGAACACCTTCCGAGGTGTTGTTATCTAACACCGTTGGCCTCACAACTATATGGATATGTGGGTGTTCTTTGTTTCTTTTGATGATGTCAACCACATCAAACATTGCTCCCAATACTACAAGCCTGTCAGAAGCTTCATTCTCCTTCCTGGGTATGGACACAATGTTGAAGGCCTCGAAATCCTCCATTAGATCTCATACCCTACTCTTGTAGTTCTTAAGCAGGTCATTTTTGACAACATTAAGTCCTCTCACTTGATTGGAAATTTGTTCACTGTCACCGAACACTTGTAAGTTCTTGATCCCTAGCTTCTTTGCCCAATGAAGACCTTGGACCAAAGCCTCATATTCAACAATGTTATTTGAGCAAGGAAACTTGAATCTGAAGGCTGAATAATATTTCATACCTTTGGGTGACACAATCATAGCTCCTCCTCCAACTCCTTGTCTACTCCTTGATCCATCAAAGAACAATTTCTATACTTCATTGTCAACCTTGTATTCTGGCTTAATTAGGTTAGAAAGAGGATGATTTTCTTCATGTACGTAGTAGACACCTAGCTCATATTTTTCCATCTACTTATAGGGGTCAAAATAATGGCTTTTTTTTGCCCACTCATCGAGAGTCAAGTCTGGGATACACCCCACCTTGATATTTTTCTTCGGGAGTTCTTAGGAGGTCTTCTTGATCAAAAGTCGAGCGATTACCATTGATTAGGATAGGAGCATAGGATTCAATATGATAATCAAAAATAGGTTCATATCTGATTATGGAATTTTCCCCATACCTTGTCCTAAAGAGCATATGTGACCAATCAACAGACAGGTAGCCTCTAATTTTGGCAGTGAAGTCCTTAAAAGACACAAAGCAAAACATGGTGGCAGATCTATGATCGACACGTTTTGGAAAATAGTCACATTAGGGCAAGCGTGTATAGTGAGACTCTGATCCTTGATGACTCACAAAGTGGTCACTATTGTCCCATCTAATTGGACTACTTCTCTAGAGATGAATTCATATTGGAGACCCAGCTGATCAACTATTTATTTAGGCATCTTAGAACTACTAGCCCCAAAATCAATTATACAATTGTGCACCAATTTGTCTCCAATAATCAATGAGACATAGAATGGAGGAGGTCTCAAGTTCTTACCTTGTTTTCTCCTTGGTTCCTTTCGGGTTGAACTGTGTTGGTAAACATTCTCTCTTGTTGGTTACGGGGTTGATTTGAACTTGACCACCCCGCATTGTAGTTTGCAATGTGTCCCCTGTACCCTAGTATGGCCAAAGTGAGTCCCATAGTGAAATGTTCACACTTGTCCTCTTCATTTTTCAATAATATTGAATGAGTTGTCCTTTTACTTCCCCTTCCTAGACACATTTCTTTCTTGCACATGGGTTGTTACAACCATTTCGACTGGTTTGGAAGGTGGTTTGGATTGGTTTTGCATGTTAGGAGTTTTACTTGGAGCACCTGTGGCCTCGTGGAGTGATGGAAGGTTGAGGGTCACTTGAGTTTAGTGGTTTTCCCTCTCCAATATTTTTCTTTTGGACCGTGTATTGGCAGCTACACTTTGAGAATGGAACTAACTCATCCCACAAAAGTCTCCAACCCGCCAATTTACTAGCATAGTTTTTTTGGGGTCTACCTTGTTGAGATCCTTGTTGCTGATCTCCTCTTGGCTAGGTTCTTGTGGCACCATACTGGTTTGCACCATTAAGGCCTGATTTAGAGCACCATTAAAGCACATTGATGGGTTATGTGGCTGATTGCATGGAAAACACCAATCATATTCCTGTGCCATATTGTTCTGTGCTAGAACCAATGCCCTTGATGTTGAAGTTGTGTTTGGATCATACGACTGAAAGGTCTAGCAAGTTGGGGTTGTCCTTCATTATTGCTCTAATTTATAGTTTGAGGTGGTGGCCTATTGTGCTGATACTAGGGTCTAGCTTGATATTGAGCCTGGGGTTGATATGGCCTGGAACTCTGAGCCTGTTGTCTTTTGATGGTCACTAGCTCATTTATCAGGTTTTACAATTGCTTCATCACTTCTTAAATCTCTTTAGAGGTGTTAGATGATGAAGTGGAAGCTTCAACTGAGCTTTGACTCCTAGGGGTGGGTATAGGAGCTAATGTAGGCATTTGGCTAGTATCTGGGTTTCCTAACTCAGGGTACAGAGGCATGGATGGCCTAGGAGTGATTTTACCATCTTGAATCAAACGGTTCTCAGCCCCTATGGAAAGGCTATAGGCTGCAGGTAAGGTTGTGCCCCCATTGACTGAATCATCAAAAAAATATCAGAATTTAAAGCCCTAAGAAAGTATAAGAAGGCACCTTCATTAGTGGGCATTACTGTTGTTGGAATCCACTCAAAGGTTTGCTAGAATCTGAGGTTGAAGTCTGTCAGTTGCTCATTTGGGGCTCTCTTGATCGTTGTTAGTTGCTCCAAAAAAGATAATTTATCATATTTCTCTCCAAACTAGTGGTGAAGAGCTATGCATAGCTGATTCCAATTCAGGATAGAGACTACCTCAAGACTCTTGAACCATTTTGAAGCTTTACCTTTGAGTGAAGAGGCGAGTAGCTTGAATACAATTTCCATCTCATGGAACTCTTGGATTATACTGAGATAATTGAAATATCTTGGGCATGATCACGGGAGATGTTTGGTTTTCCCAGTGAAATATGGGATGCTCTTTAATGTTGTAATTGGAACTAGATTTTTTTCATTCATGGTTTTTCAACTACTACAAGTGAAGTTGACATAAGGATTTGGCTAAGCCATTCCCATCAGTCTGAACAACCCTCTTGATTGAGAGAATGGCCTGCCAGGAGGGGGTGTCGATAAGGCTCTGTTTGGTGGGGATAGATACCTCTAGGCTCTTATTCATCTTCTCCCTCTATCTGGGGATAATTCTAGATAGACAAATAGTCCCTCTTCTCTAGTTCTTGACCATGTTTGTATTCTTCTCATGAACTTGCTTGGACTGCTGAAACCAATAGATTTGTTTCTTTTGGAGTCGCCAGATGTACAATTTTAACACTTTTTAAAACCTAGAATCACAACAAGTGTTCATCAATTCCTCTTTGTTAATATGGAGACTTCTCAGTCCCATTGGCCATGCCAAAGCTATTAGTGCAAAATCACAGCACCCCCAAATGCGTTCTACAGGTCTAATTTTCTAAGGCAGAGTCATTTGGTGTGATTTCATAACATTGAACCTTCCCCAAGCTGTGGAACCTTGCAAAAATGGGAAATATCTCCAGATTAAAGGTTGGTTCCTTATTCCTCTATTCAGGTGCCTATGTGGGAGCTTGTAGAGGGTCTATCTCTATACCTAATCTAACACTTGCTAAGGAGACAACGATAAAAGGAGTTTAAGAAATAAGAAATGACTAAACTACCATGTGATGCACCAAAGGAATGATGAAACACTTATTTTGCTAATAGACACAAACCAACAAAATACATAAAATAAATAAGCGTAGATAGCGGATCTGTAATGGAAGACCAAACCAAAATAAAATATTCAAGAAAGGATCTAAAATTGATCACAGACGTGTTTTATTGCTCTGTAGATTGGTATAGTTCATTACAAAGTAGCCAAAATGTGGAAACATATTGCAATTTTAATGGAAGGCCTGAATCCCACAAATCCCTTTGCTAGAAGGAGAAGGGAGCCTAGAAAATAAAAAGTGTCCAACCCTTCACAATGAATCCTGCCCCTGTATTTATAGATTCAATCAGAGAGAAGAAATAGATAGAGAAGCGGGAAAAGAAGGTCGAGGCTCAACCACTGCTGTTAATGCTTCTGATAAAATCTACCCCCAAATATATCTTTACCGCATCAATACTTAGTTTGGTGCCTGAAGGATGAGGAGATGGCGCAATGTGATCAAACTCGATCTGGTTTTGAGGCAAGAAGATCTTACATTGAAAGCCCGAAGACATTTCCTCCACTTTTCTTTACCTAACCTCTGAAAATTAAATTTTTAGACCTCCATGGTGTGGGTGAGGTTGAGATCTTCTCAAGGTGTCAGATTCGTAATATTTTGAGCCCTGAGTCAAAAGATATGCCCCTTCAAAGTTTGTATTGAGTCCATACAAATGGGCGGGAAAAAATTTGAAATATGGGTTCCCTTCGATATGGGACACGTGGCAGCCAAATTAGAGCAAAATTGGGCTCGTGGGTCCACAATTTATCTCTTTTCCTTTTTAGAAAAATAGGGGGTGAAAAACCATTTTTCCCCAATGGTCCACTTTCCTTGGGACACGCAGAGTCCTGGAGCCTGCCCGAGACCCTTTTCTCTATTCGACCCCTAAATCGGTGCCACTAAGCCACTTGGCATCCTCCACCATCCTGGCCCATGCATTAACTATTCAATCGACTCTGCCCCTTTTGGAATAACACGTGGAGGCACCACGCTTTCTTGAAAACCCAACCCAAAGTTTTCCTTTGGAGGAGTGTTGAGTGGACACTGTGGGCCTTTCTGTCTATGGACTTTTCAACGGTCCTTCTTACTTTTTATACTTTGGGCTATGTGGCAAGCTTGCACTCATTTGGGTCTCCGCCTTGGGACCAACTCATTGAGATGCGCGACATCGACACTTGGCATTCTCTCGCCTACACATCTATACTTTGGCAATTTTGAAACCCACCCGGGATTCCTTTTGACTCTGTTTGACCATTTACTACGTGGAGGGCTAGTGTAAGTTAGAGTCTCGCCCGGGCTTTGTTTCCAGCTTTTACGCCAAGTGACACCTAACACCTTATTTTTAGTTTAATACTTTTGAACACCCCATGCAACTTCTTGGGACTTTGGACGCATGGAAGCTCGGCACAAGTTTGGGTTTCCCCCTTTTGGCTTCACCTTTCGAGAAGCACCATTAGGACACATGGTCTCTTCCGCTGCCTCCTCCATACTTAGTCATTTTGGACCTTTTCTGAATCTGTTTTGAGTCATTTTTGGACCTTTTCTGAATGTTTTGAGCCCGAGGACTTCGGATCTTCACCGTTTCTTCCCGTAATTGTTTCTAGTTCCTCTACGTCATCGCCCTGCTATTTCATAATTAAGTCTACTGTAACTTTAAAAATGAATTTAAGACATGGAAACGGCTCAACAGAGTAATTTCATTTGCACAGGGTCCTTTAGTCTTTCTTGGCCTCTGCCACTCCATGATTGAGTCCTTCTATGACCAATTTGCGGGATTTGAACGAGTTTTCTCATGTTCCTTCTACGAGGGACCATGACTGATTTGATATTTGACCCGGGGGAAAAATATGGATAATATTAGGTTATGGGACCAAACCATCTAGGAAAAATGTTCGGATAACTGTAATGCTATTGGAGGCTTTGTTTTGGTTCCCTATGCTACATGTGCAAATGAGAAAAATGTTGTAGTCTAAGTCATTGTATGGTCGCAGACGCTATAGTTTGCAAAAAAAGGTCGTGGGACTGAACCAACTACACCAACACATTAGGTTGGCCAATTGAATGCTATTGGAGGCTTTGTTTTGGTTCTCTACACTACTCGTGCTTAGGGCTACCTTGTTCGGGCGTAGTCCCTTAAGAGCCCTGAGGCCAAAACATGGTATATCTTTGACGGATGATTTCTTGGACTTCGTGGAACCTAGAGATGACTCATCAAATCCTAAACCTCCATGTAGGGGCCCTATATGAAATCCTCTCCTAGTTTTCTCCATCTCCATTAAGTTCTCTTGATGTCCTATTATTTGCAAATGTTCAAAATATTGCAGTCTGATTTAGTGTAGGACTCCCAGATGTTCTAGTTTACAAATGAAAGTTCCCAGAACACTAGTGGAGGCTTTGTTTTGGTTCCCAACGCTACCTGTACTTTTGGGCTACCTCGTTCGGGCATAGTCCCTTAAGAGCCCTAAGGCCAAAACACACTATATCTTTGACGGGTGATTTCTCGGACTCTGTGTCACCTAGAGATGTCTTGTCGATTTGAGACCTCCATGTCGGGCCCTCTACGAAATTCTATTGTAGTTTTATCCATATCTATTCGGTTGCATCACTTTCCTATTGTTTGCAAAAGCGTGAAATAGTGTAGTTTGAGTTAGTGTAAACGTTAGATGTTGTATTTTGCAAACGGTAGCTTGTGGGACCAAACCAACTATGTCAACACGTCAGGGTGGCCAGGTGAATGCTATTGGAGCCTTTTTTTTGGTTCCCCGTGCTCGTCGTGCTTTCGGACTACCTCATTCAGCGTAGTCTTGTAAGAGCCATGAGACCAAATCACGTTATATCTTTGACATGTGATTTCTCATATTTTGTGGTACCTCAAGACATCTCGTTAGATTAAAAACCTCCATGTTGAAGCCCTCTACGAAATCCTCTCCCGGTTTTATCCATCTCTATTCAGTTCTCTCACTGTCCTATTGTTTGCAAATGCGTGAAATACTGCAGTCTGAGTCAGTGTAGGGCTCCCAGACACTGTAGTTTGCAAATGGAAGCTTGTGGGACCGAACTAACTTCTCCAACATGTCAGGGTGGCTAGGTGAATGCTATTGGAGGATTTGTTTTAGTTCCCTACGCTACCCGATATATCGGGCTACCTCGTTTGGGCATAGTCCCTTAAGACCCATGAATGACTATATTGGCTTAAGAATGAATTTGATAGGGGTATGTCTAAGTACACACGGGAGTTATCAATCACCTAGTAAATATTTCTTTTTAGTTACGGATGGGAGTTATTTGGCCTACGACTTAGTGACATTCCATTCATTGATAATTTATGCTATGTTAAACCCATGGATGCTTTCCAAAGTTCCTTCAAAAGGATAGGGGTAGTCATCAAGCCTAGTGAGGGGTGTGATGTGATTTCCAAATAACTTGAAATGTCTACATATTTGAAGGTAATAACATGAATTGGACAGGATTAGACAATCAAGAATCATTGAGTGTCTAAATCAGAATTTCATTGCATCTAGAGACATTCTCAAGAATTGGAGTAATGCATATGGAGAGACATTCTCAAAATATCAACAGATGAAAGGCATCAAATTGTGACGAATCTCAGGTTTTTTAACAGGAGAAGACTAATAAGCATACAAGAATGTAGTAAGTGCATGATAATATAGGAACTAGTACAAAGAGAGCATGAGCAAGAAGAAGCGCAAGTAAGGTAAATACACATATACACATTGATAAATTGAATGAATAATTACTCGGATTAGGTAACTCTTTATATACATACATTGTATAAATATTGATTTCCAAAGTTTGATGCATATTATACATTGAAAATGCTAATACATGTACATCACCAATAAATGAAAAAATAATCCATAATGTCTTAAATATTGTCAAGTGCACATCATATTAGTTTCATGCGAAACTAATATGAGAAATGTAAGGTCTCATACAAAATTATCAAGTTCCAAATAGTATTTTAATGTGCATAATAAATACAAAAATTCCCAAATAGGTCATATACCATCAAGATCAAATGCCATGTAGGCGTACATACAATGCCATGCACATAGGCATACAAAAACAATGGCATGTAAGACATATATTTCCTACTCATCAGAATCTATACCTCTCTTGGCCTTGCTCGAAGAAGGCCCTCCCTTAGACGAAGATGGAAATCTATAAGATGACTTTGGATCATCTCGAGCCCATGCTTCGATTCCTCTTCCATTGAATACTACTTTGTAGATGAGCTTGTAAATGCAAACAATGTTTTTGTCAAAACTTAATTTATATATGTTTTCAACATGTATTTAAGACCATGCTAGAATGAAATTATTTACATAAATACAAAAACTTACCGCAAGTTGTCGATCACGCTGAATTTGCATCTCACACTTAGATGAGTTATCAGGAGCTCCTACAGTACGAACAGGGGTATGAAGATGATGAGATGGAGGAGTCTGTGCCCTCAAAGTCAAAATGGAGGGGGTTAAAGTTCCCTACATACACATAAGATCATAAAATCTAACATCAAAATTAGTGAAAATAAAACCAAGTACATGTATGTACATAATGACAATATTTTAACAAATTTTATAAATATTTAACTATTATTTTTACCATGCCACGCCTATGAATCAAATGAAGCAATAGCTGCTACTATCGCAGTAATCACGATATACATAATGAAGTACATTATTAACATAATTTAATAATTCTACAATGAAAGACATTACTAACATGTAATTTAACATAATATGAATTACACGATACATTTAACAAAATTTACGTGTTGTTTGAACACCTCGGTGATTTGTTACATGAGATGAAATCACGGTGGAAACACCTTTATCTACTTGTCACGCAAAGATGGTGGGGTGTCTAGTGAAGTCAACATCTTTATCAAACATGTATATCATGTGAGTTAGATGGACATACAAGAACATACATATATTTGACTTCAAAACTTAAAATTATATATATATATATATATATATATATATATATATATATATATATATATATATATATATATATATATATGTATATATATATATATATATGTATATATATATATATATATATATGTATGTATATATGTGTGTATATGTGTGTGTGTGTGTGTGTGTGTGTGTGTGTGTGTGTGTGTGTGTGTGTACACACACACACATATATGTGAAAATTTTACATAATTAACATTCTAAATTACCTCTCGTGAATGTATGAGTACACATGGTGCTTGCATCCCGTGGTCGGGATGAAGATGCGCCTCCCGTGTCTTTGTAATATCAATGCATATACATGTACAAATACAATTATTTCAAAAATTTAACATATATAAGTAAATCAAATACTCCACACTTTTTGTAACACACATAACAAAAAATAATAAATTTACATGTGAAGGGGACACCGATGAATGTAATCCAAATGTCTCACTCAAAAGTACATCGATATAGTGACATTATTGTGTGCACCCTAACACTAGGTGCACCAAAATTAGTATGCATGAAAGCATCATCCTCCTTGGGCCCCAAACATATGCTATCACATGACGAGCAAAGATATGGCCTCATGTTAGTACTCTATGAGGGAATACTCTGTGTACCTCCGTGAGCATTTGGCTCGTAAATCTCTCTCATATGTCAAATAAGGGTCTTAGATAGCCCCCGAAGTGCGTGGAGTGTATCAATCTCCTCTTTCTCCTTCACCGCTGAGGGACAATCTCGGGGTGAGGGGGCTTCTTTATGGGGAATCTACTCCTTGAATAGGTGCATGTTGTGCACCTGGTCGATCCTGTGCAGATCCTTTTCCTCAGCCTTGGAAATCTTGGAAATCAAAATAATTTGGGATCTCATTAAGGATAAACTCACAATAGAGTTTCCTCATAAAGTATAGTGGCACCTAGTTGTTATTACAAGTGGAAAATCAAACCCCATCCACCATTACTCCCAAAAATTATTTTTAATCAAATTATTATTGCACCAATGGATGGGAAACTGTTTACATGACAATAGAACATGAAAATTAGAGAGAGGGGTCTCGTGAATAAGGAGCATATGAGGTATTTTGAATTTTTTTTTTTTTTTTTACATCCACATATGACAATTTTTTTGGAATAATAAACCCTACAACCCTCTCTATAAGTTGTCCAATGATCAATTTTCCCCATTTCCGCGTCAACTTGAACAAGTAATGCCTCCAATGTGTTTGCAAGAGAGGCGTGGTGGGGGTTTGTAGATTGTGAATTCCTCATTGTTTTGATTAAATCCTAAATTTCAATTTTGTTTTCAACTGTGTGGGATGTTAAATCTTCTTGACTACGCAGGGATGTTGAGCGATGTGGGAGTGTTGGGAGGGATGACAGGAATAACAAGGTTTTATTGTGGTTGATTCCCTCAACCTCTAACTGTAACAATAAAAAATATGTATTCAATTCAAATGTTAATCTATAATTATCATATTTCAATGTAATTTTGAGAAAAGAATTGTTCTTACCTCTTCTCCGTTGCGCCATCATCGACTCAGATCTTCCCGATGATCCAGAAACAATCCTTTGAGCTTGAGATCTAGCTGAATGAAAAAACGCGAGGGCATGGTTAAGCTCTAAAACTCGCGCTTCAAGGTGATAAAATGATAAAGGCTCAGGCCTCTATTTTTATTTATAGTAGGCATAATTTGTATGCAGCGTTATGTAACGTGTATGCGTTATGCCTTGGTAAATCCCAAACTTGAAAATTTAAAATGTGATTGCATTATAATAGAACGCGTACGCGTTTTTCTTTTTTTTGGGTTTTTGTCCACTTTTTGGCCCCCCAACTTTGTGCACTTACCTACTTTACTTTATTGTTCTTATTTATTGAAAAATTAATATTTGTGTTTGATGTTTAGAGTTTGTATAAATATAAATTTTCAATATCATTTTTGTTGTTAGAATGATATAGCTCGGTTAGTAAATTGTATTCCTTTTTAATTGTATTTAATTATTATTATTTTTTTACTTTTTTGATTTTATTTAATTATTTTATTTTTGGTTTTAATTAATGTTTTTATGAAATTATGATTTTTATTAATTTTTTATTAATTTTAATATTCGCTAAATTTTTTATTTTTATTAGTTTTTAATTTATTTTTTTGTTTTAAATTAATTACTTTTTAATTTTTATGAAATTATTATTTTTATTACTTTTAATCAATTTTTAATTAATTCTTAGTATTTTATTAATATTAATATTAATTTTAAATTTTTATTCATTTATAATTTATAATTTTAGATTATATTTATAATTTTTAGTTTTAGATTATTTTTATTAAATATTAAATTTAGAGAATATTTTTCAATTTTTTCCATATTTGTAAGTGGAGAATGAAGAGCTCTAAGTTGTCGAGCCCTAACCCTAGCGAAGGCATGGGAGCCAAAAGTGCTACCAAAGCACTTTGGATACATACGTGGAAATAATATTCCTAAGCAGTGGAGGCTTAGAGGGGTGGCTTCTATTCACACTCCCCCTGCAACAAACACAAGATTGGTGGGAGGTATGGTGAAGGGTGGAAGTGGAACTAAGGACATCAATTTTAGGATTGGTGATAGAGCGGGTTATGAGAAACAAGGAATAGGAAACGAACCTAAAGCAAAATGAAAATCCTTTGCATTCGTTGTTTTTGAGCTCTGTTAAAGGAGATAAAGGGGAGATAAAATACCTCAAACCCTCAACTAATAAAATTCTTGTTCTTAAGATCGAAGAGGATCTTCTTCTTGAATTTCTAGAACAAAAGGAGGAATATGAAAAATGTGACCTCATTTCCAAATTCAACCATCTATGGATGAAGCTTTTTATGTTTCATGAATCGTTTTAAAAATTCGAGCTCCAAAATTTAAGGTAAGTTGAACTTTACCCCTATTTGAAAGCATTTTGTATTGTTGTTTTTGAATCTTGTGAAGATCGGCATATTATCAATAAAAACATATTGGGCATGGGGTGATTATGGTATTATGACAAAACCTTGGTAATTTTGACAATTTTTTTCACTCGTGTAAAAATGGGAAACTCGAAACTTTGTTTACGATGGAAAGCATTGATGAAATGGACCTAACTAGGGGGATGTATTATAGTTTTATCATGTTTTCAATTGCAACAATTGATTAACTACATGTAATATGTAGCTATGTGTCTTTGTTACAAAATGTAACACCTCACATAGATTTCCATTCCATGTTCATCTTCAACAAGGAAACAAAAAATCCTCGAAGGACTAATGCATTGCCTTAATGAAGGCGGGAATCACAGTTTAGGTGAAATTTTAAATTCAGGAACAAAAACGAGTTGCAGTTTACATGAAAGAGAGTTCATTATTAAGTTACAGGTACCTCAAAACTCATTATTTCTACATGTTTAAATACATTTAATTATGTGATTGAGTTGTTTATTTCATTATACAATCAATATCCATCATAAAATTTGAATGCAAAAAGAAGTATACAACTTAGTTATATAAATTAATGTTATTTATTCATGAAGAAATACAATGTTTCCCACACAAGCCATGGGATGTAACTCATAACTACTGAAGAAAGAAGTACATGTGCATAAAGCTAAAAGTAAAAGAGTATAGAAGAAACCCATCATTGCCTTGGTTTTTCTTCTAATCTTTTGCTCCAGTTCCAACACCATCTTTCATATGTGCTGCAAAAAGATACAAGTGTACCGAAAAAATAAAAGAAAAATGACATCAATATTGAGCTCAAGGTTTGATATGTACTCATGTACTACTAACTATATGCAAATGGATTTCTTAATATCATAAGCATAAGGTACATCAGAGATAGATACAAAATTGATAAAGTAGTATTCTATAAGTAGCACATATGATTCCCAGAATCATTATAGAATAAGAAAGAGAAAAGAAAAAGACTATGGAACATAAGAGAGGCCAAAAATCCTATTATTTTCTAACTATTTTGTTTAAGTGTGCAGTACAGGTTACAGCAAAAGATAACAAAATTCATGATTTAAATTTTGTACTAACATGATTGCTTTCAATACATAACAATATTCAAGGCTACAAGAGAAGAATTCATTCATGTCTTTCACAATGATCAAGATACAAAAGTACAAGTATTCATATTTTCCACTCAAATAAGAATGAAGGTACAAAGCTCAAAAGGATGCATTTTGTTGCATAACTTGGGAAAATTATAGAGTACAGATTACAAGTTCAAATAGGTACATGAATGATCTAAATGTCATAGCTTATCAAAGGAATCCGATTTTATTGAAAGCTAAACCATTGAATGAAGAACACTGAATAGTTTTCAAGGCTCACATTAAAGGATAATCATGTTATTATTCAAGTAAACTCTTGTTTATGATACGATCAAGTACAAATTCATGAGAACAGAAGCTATTATGAAAGACATGGTGACATTTCTAGCTTAGAAACAAAGCTAAATGATCAAAGTAAAAACTCAGATACAAGTTCAGACTGAAGAGATAAAAGTGAAAGCACATGTTTAAGATTTTCAACTCAAAGTACTTATCAAGCTTCAAATATCATCAAATATTATAGTCATGAGACACATTTTCTAGTGATATCTCAATGAGATCAAGCCTTACAAGGTGCAAAATATTGCAAGAATGAAACAGAGTCAAGTTTAATGGAGAAACAAGAGTTGAAAGTGAACCAATGTAGATACAATAGAATCAAAATACAGGTTCCTCATTCATGAAGATCAAACAACATCATAAGCATGGATATATAGCTACAAGGAATCCTTTAATAATCTTGCATTTACAGAACGTGATTTCGAGGATTAAGCAAGTTCCAGAAATAAAGCAACCACTTTGAATTGCATAATCAAGTAGGGCATAGTTTCAATTAAGCTTCATGATTTGAATCAAATTTGCAATAAATTCCAATAAAAATGCAAGGAATATACTTGAAACATCATTGTTTACAAGCTTAAGAGTATAAGATAGTATCAAAGAGAGCCCCAAAGTGTCTTTCTAGAGGTATAATTGCAAACAAAGTATTGATTCAAATCAATTTATCAATGCATTAGTAGAGAAAAATCTCAAAATATAGATAGAAACCAGTATAATAGTATAGTGTATCACCAATTTAGGTTGCTATTATAAGCCAGGTGAAGTCAGATACAAACTCGGAAACGAAGTTTTGTTCATAGCTTCAAAAGAAAAGAAGGAAAGGAGAAGTACAACTTGTGAACAAAATAGTTATGTTTTTATTTGCACCAGCTAAGGAATACACTATTTAGTGATAGAATGAAAATACTATAACAAAGTGCAAAACTTAGAACAAATGTCTGAAAGTACAACATCAAGAATAATTCATCAAATAAACTTTTCAAGTTCAATACTCAAAGTAATTGAATTTACAGGATGTACAAACTGATATTCAAGTGCTTCAAATCATAAATCATTAACAGAGGGTTACAATTTTCAGTAATACAGATATCTATCTACAATTTTTAGAGAGTCAAGGAATGTTAGCTTCAGAGTGTTAGTTCTGAATGAATACACAGATAGTAAGCATCTAGTATGCCAGGATTCCCAATACATAAATTTTTGAAACAATATTGAAGTAGTATAAAATTTCAAACTGACTTCAATGTCTTCTACTTTAGAAAGAATATTTTCCATAAAATTTGCAAATGAAACTATAAATAAGCAGTTATAACCATGCAAGTGCCAAAAGAAATAGTTGCATTTATTTTCATAGAAGAAAAGCATCAAATCTAACAAGATAATTATTTAGGTGTTATCATCAAGGAACAAAGAGATTACAAACAAGTTTGAAGAATCATAAATAGATACATCAATTTCTTCTATGAAAAATTGAAGGAATTACATGAGAATGAACCATCTAAATGAACTGTTATAGTTCTATAATAAGTTAGAGGCTCATCAATTTATCATGCTAAGATCACATAGTAAAGAATCACACTATATTCCAAATATAAAACTATAGATAACATAATGCATTGAGGAGCCCAACAACACAAATCCAGATTTATTTCAATTTCAAAGGAATTCCCAAGAAGCTACAATTTTGATGCACTATAACTCTAAACGAGTGCATTATGCATATACAAGTACTAATTCAGACACAAATCACCCATATTGTAGAAAAGTGTTATCAACTGTCAAATAGGAGTATAGAGCCTTAATTAAATCACAATCAAATGCCAAGGATAGATTCAAGAAAAAACTACAAATTTCTTAGAGTACGTTATACATTTTCAATATAAAGTAAATCAACAAGTTATTACCTTTTGATTTAGAAGGAAGAACAAGTTATCTCAAAATCCAACATGAAGTAAATCTAAAACCAAACAGTCGTAATATTCCATGGAAGGATTCAGATATACATGTCTCAGGATGTTTTTACGTAGAATATAACTCACACCATGACCATGCCAGAAAACATTAACACGAGTTACATAAATACCCTAGCCAAGAGAAATCAGTTCCATCAACAAAATAATGGTGAACCCAAATTAGGGTTGAAGCAACAATATTAGGAGAAAGAAAATTAGAAGCAACTTTTGAATGAAATAAAATCTAGAAAAGAAGAGGACACCATGGATTATAGGTTCAGAACAGAAAATCACTTTAATGGTGCACTTACCAGAGATCATGCAGTGATCGAGTACAAACTTCAAATAAGAAATAAGGGCACG
Source organism: Taxus wallichiana var. yunnanensis (assembly GCA_018340775.1). Taxonomy (NCBI): domain Eukaryota; kingdom Viridiplantae; phylum Streptophyta; class Pinopsida; order Cupressales; family Taxaceae; genus Taxus; species Taxus wallichiana. The sequence continues at coordinate 403,934,435 of CM031244.1, read as the reverse complement.
AATGCAACACAAATGTATAAAGAAACCTAGTTAGAGCCTAGTGAAACATCTACCAAGTTTCAAGGATTCATTCAAAAATGTCACAAATACCATATTATGCACTCAATAGCCATGAAGAAACTGCAAAGAAGCTAAAATGTAAATGTTTCATAAAAAGATTCAAATGCAAAACTAAGCTCAATATATGACTCAACTCTACTACAGAATGGATTATTTTAAGACAAATGATCAAGAACTCAAATACAGAGTTATGAAGGCAACAAAAATTTAAGAAATAATCATCTTTCTCGCAATTGGTTCAATAATTTCTATAAAGTATTGCAAAGAGCTGCAAGAAATAAACAAACACCCAGATGAAGTTTTGCATTTGAGCCCAAAGTATAGATAATGCAAAGAATAGGAGAACCCACAAAGGGTATTTCACTCATCAAAAAATGCATAGTTTAAGACTTGAGGAAAATAATTTACTAATGAAATAAATAGAGAACTTACCTATTAAACAATGGCGGCCGAGTTAGAAAAATGTTTTACAGAATTCCTTCAACTCCAACGAAGTTAAACTTCGAATACAGAAGGATAATCACATAAATGACGACCATTTAAGAGATATAAAGAGCTTAAGAGATTATTCATGGTAAAACTGAGAAAGAATCAAATAAATAGACAAGTTAAAGCTCGTATCAAAGCCATAACACATGAAAATAAGAATTTACAGAGAGCTTGAAAGAATCATTCATAATAACCTGAAGAAATTTTGTCAGGGATTCACCTAAAAATGAAAATGCAAATGAATCGAATGATCATGGTCGATCTGTTTGTACTCATCCAGACTAACCACCACAAAACCTAACTCGACTTAAGTTACCAGTTCGATGTCCAAGACCGAATTGTGTAAGGATTAAACAATCAACATTAAAACCACTACCAACTACCTCGTTCACCGTGGGTTAAAGATCAATGATTAAAGATGCAATGGTACATGAGATTGATGGACCAGATATAATGTAATAAATGCAAACTTCATCATCAGAAAATCAATGATTAATAAATTTGATGTAGAAGATCAATGGTAATAAGCACTAACAACATTTATTATAGATCCAGAACCCTAACTAAGGGAGTAGAAAGATCAACGATTAGAAGATCAATAGTACAAGATTTAACAGTCCCCATCAAAAGCAAGTAACTTAACCATAGTTTAGAACCCAACCCAAGTTATTCCAATTGCCACCGACACATATGCGAAGGGTTGAGTCATCATGGAGAGGGGGCCAGCCCTATCATTTGGGAATTATTTACATTTGACCATATCAAGGTATAAATCATATACTATATGTTTTGACAAATCAAAATGCTGACAATAATGATCATCTAATGATTATTCAAAAAATTGAAAACTATAGTCTAAACCATGTGTTATCAACCAAGTAAAAGGTGTCCAAGCGGTATTAGACAACCTATGATTATAAAGTAGGCCTTACATTATTTTATGATGCTATAATTAATCAAAAGGAGACAATACACATTACAAAGATACCTTCTAACTTGCTAAGGTGAGGCCAAAGTTTCCTTAAACTCTGCAAAGGTGGTCCCCACAGTAAGAAGGATTATTTTTCCAAGTATGTATAAACATGAGAAAACAATGCATGGAAGGATGTCAACATCATTATGTGGCATGGATCAGTGAAAGGGACTAAATTAAATTTTTCCAATCACCTTATTTTTTGCAAGTGGTCCCCACAGTGGGTGAATTAGAGTTGAATGAATTTTGCTAAGTGAAAAGGAAAAAGCATTATTTTTACTTGCAGAGGAGTATCATTTCATGTCATCCACTAGAAGACATAATATCAGGGGAGTGCAAAGATGTCAACATCAAAATCAAGAATCCCCTTTTGACATGCTAATTACGTTATTTTTTTACAAATAATGGTATTATTTTCTTGCACATGCCTACAGGTGGTCCCCACATTGGAGGGTGAATGTTTTGCAAAGTATCAAAGATAAAGGAATTATTTTTTCTCACACAAGAAGATTAATTTTTGCATGTGCATCCAAGGGGGTAGAATTGCAAAGGTGCCTAAAATTATCATTTCAGTTAGATCAAGTTACAAGTGTCACATGAAACAGAGAACTCAAAGATTACATGCACATTAGAGAAGACATGCACAATAAGAAAGAGACATTCTTAGCCAAATTATTCATCCAATTTTATTAAAAATAGATCTCATCAACTGGACTTGGAATGAAGTTTATTGTTGTAACTAATCCTATTAAGGCCTCATTGTAATCAACGTGTCTATTTTTATTCCTTTATTTATTCATGATAAAGGGATAAAATTAGCATGCATGGACAGTACAAATTTTAGCCTATTTTTAGGATGGAATAGGTGAATAATTTTCCTATATATTATGTGTATTGGTAAAGCACAAAGGGAGGACTTTTTGGACATAGGAGTGTTGAAGCAATTTTTGTCAATTTTGCCTTAAATGAGAACTTATTTCTACCTTTCCAATTATTTGCACAGTGGTGTGTATCTCTTTATTAATTCTTGTGAATGTCAATTCCTTGATTAATCATCTTACCTTGCTACAAATATGGTAATTTCTACATAGTATTAGTGTGCATGTTTATCTTATTGTGTTGTTGTGATTTATTCCCTCAATACATAAAGTATTTTTCCTTAATATTCTATTGGAAACCAATACTCAATGAAATCCCTCAAAAATTTTGGTGTATCACCCATTTCAATTTAATTTATAGTCATCTTTTTACCTTCAAAACCCCAAAAAAATAGTTTAAGATACATCAAAAAGGAACGGGCTTGATACCATACACTCACCTCAACAATAGGTATACCTACTGCACTGAGGTGTTTCCATTGCATCTAGAAAAGTGAGAGATCCAAATCAAGCTTAGAACCCCTGCTATCATCTCTAAATCTAGATGCACTTTTGACAGATAACTGGTACCCATCGTTTGATCAATTAAGGGATTCATTAGATTGGATGCCTATTCGGGTTAAGCTTCTAGGTCTACCCTTGTAACTTTTTTTTTATCATCTCTTGAAGTTATTCGTAACACATTGGGAGTTCATGTAACATCACATGACACATCCACTCAATCAGTACATCCCTCTTATTCCCATATATTGGTAGATATGTATGTTCCCTTTGATTTCCCTAATAAGATTGATATGTAAATCGAAGAAAGGGTTTGAACTCAAAGATTGGATTATGAAAGATTATCCTTTCACTCCCGTATATTTTTATAAATAGGGAATTTGATAGAAAACTTTGGGTAACCCAAATGTAAAACCAGAAAAATTCATCTTGGTGGAAGGATTATCCCACTCACCATATCATTGAAGTTCCTTAAGTATGTGAGGATGATCCGTCTTCTAAAAAGAGTACCTTGTGGGTTTAATATACTCCTATGGTTGAGTGTCTTCTCATGTGCTTCATCATGGTTCTCATTCTTTCAAGGAAAATCCCGGTTCTAGTGGGGTTGGTTAAGGAGAGGGAACCTTCTTCTCCTACCAAGTTATTGTTTTAGCCTATTTTTTCTTTCGATGTTCTTCTCCCGTGTGGACATGATGAAGATGATTCTAATAAGGGGGAATAACTAGTTCTACATAATGATAAAATAACTTCTTCAAAGCATATTCACCTCCAACACCTAATTTTAAGATCTCATTCCTCTTCTTTGGACTGATTTTTGTTCATTTCTTGGGATTTTTTTCCTTTTATGTCCGTTTAGAGAGTCAACTTTGTTTGGCTATTTGATATATGTTTTTAGATCCTGTGAGCTTCATTGCAATATATTTCTTGTAATGGTCCTGGAGCCTTTCCAAAAATTATCAATCAAAATTATTAAATATAATTATTTATAATTATATTTAATTTGAAAAAACTAATATTTTAAAACTTTAATAGGCATATCATCCTCTTAATAACACAAAAGGTTCTATTGCTAGTTATATATGAATTTATAAGTGTATACACCTAGATTACCTAGGGGTTAACCAAGGCATTCAAGTGTAGCTATGTAGGAAAAACCAAGGATTGTATTAACATTAAGGATCCCCTCCACTATTATGTTTGAATCTTATGTGAGAGGGAGATTAAATTAATATTGTTAATAATTTAAAAATAAAACTTACCCCAGTGAAAAGCTTTGCGAGAAAAATGAATTCAGATCTATAGACATCTAAAATAGACAAACATAAATAATGGTCTAAAATTAAGAGAATGGTGTTTATTTTCTACAAGATTAGAGGCAGAGACAAAACCTACTCACCGGTGGATAAAAGGAAGACAATTAATGAAAAAGTATGTAGATTTGGGAGTATAACAATTAAAAAGCTATCCTTTTTATTTTAATTATAATTTTTGTTAGGGTTAGGTGTGAATAATATTTCTTAGTGTTAAGAATTGAGGGTATTGTTTCAGTCAAATATAGTGCTAACTAAAACTTTAATTGAATAGAAATTAGAACTAATCTATATATCTAATAACCTCCAAAAAAATTTAGAGATTTTACTAATATCCACAAATGCTTAGTGTAGTTCAAGGAACACACAAATAATAATATCCTTAAATGATCATGGAATTAGGAAGAACTATAACATTTTGCAACAATTTAAACTTAAAATACACAAAAATGAAATGTAAGAAAATATCTTTATATTTTATGTAACTATATGGTGATACCTAATAGTTATAAGAGTAAAAATCCTAGAGGTAATCTACCTTACAAAACCCTTATTTGTCTTCAACACTAGGAAGGTGTGTGTAACTATCACCAACCATGTAACATGTTAAAAATATGGTGTATATTGTTTTTATTTTAATAACATTATCCATATTTATGTCATATATGTTCTTGTATTGAAATTTTTATATGGATATGAGAATATATGAATCAAATAAATATTGTGCTATTTTAGCAATCAAATATGAAACCCTAACAAAAAACAACATTCTAAATAGAAATTGGATCATAAGATTAGTGAATATATTTTAAACTTATCACCTTATATTTTGAAACTCCCATATATAGGTATTTCATTATTTTAGAGAGTTGAACCATTTTGTGGAGTTCATAGGTTTTGCAAAGTGGAAGCTTACATAAATTAATGGATTTTTAAGAGTGCTAGAAAATGGAGAGAAAAAATGTAAACTATGGGATCATGTAGTATAGTTTTTGGGACTTGTATCTATATTTAAGATGCTACTAGTGGAATTTGATACACCTACCATCTTTCAATGCATAACCCTATACGCAAAATCAAGTTTTAAACATTTTGTATTGATAGTGATTTTATTTTGAATAGTTATCAAGGGCTTTAGGAAAACACATTAATATCCATTTTTCTTGGTTGACTGGTCTTTTCTTATCCCCACTATTTCTAATTACTTTTCTCAAGAGCTTGTATTAATAGTTTAGTTACAATAAGCCCTAATACAATTGAATTTATTCATAAGTCTAAATAATCATGATGTTGTACTAATGTTTTTGACACTTTTACATTTACATTTGTCTATATATAGTCCAAAAATTTATTTCGACTTGTAACACCCACAATTTCCATGCTCGGAAACCTCATCAAGTTTACACATTATTCAGACAAATATTTATGGGATTTTTTTGTTTAAAAGGTTGCAAGAGTTAAAACATCAACTACGTTTAATTTACTCTACCGACTAAGTTAATCGTAATTAAATTAATTATTAAATATTATTAATTTAATTCTAAATGCATTTCGGAATCTAACCCTCTTCTAAGGTTTCCCTTTAATTTTTATTTAAAACATGACTATTTTAATCACATTGCTTTACCCATTCAAATTCTTCTAGGGTTCATAATTTAATCATTTTCCTAAGTGGGTTCAAATCTATTTCACAAATTAACTTTAACATCCATACCCATCATTTACTATATCAACTATAAATTTTATTTTTTTTTAAATTAAATTAATCCCCTTTATCATTATCTTTAATATCCATGCTCAATAATATTTATTTAATCCCTAAAATCAAACCCAAATAAATTAACTATTACTCCATACCCAAAAGGGTCACAATTTATTCTAACTTACTAAGCACTAGGTGGCCCCATTAACCAATTACCCATACATTTTATTTAAATCCCATTCCCATGAAAATGCCACCAACTTAAAATTGTAGGGTCCATCCTTAGATAAAATATATTACAGCCCTTGGATCAAGATTGCCCTAACAATCCTTCCGATATCTTCTTATTCCCTTTTTCCCTAATTTATTTTCATTTGTTGTTTATTTTCTTACGTTAGGGAGAGAGTAGGGCATGGAATCTTAAAGAAACTCCCATGGAGTTCTTGTTTTTGTTATTCATGCCCATTAAGGGCTTACAAAAATGAATAGATCTTCTTTAACATTTTCATTACATGGAGGAGTTTACCCTATCGGGGTTATGGGTGTTGTTGCCCATTTTATTTACTTTAGATATATATATATATATATATTATATATATATATATATATATATATATATATATAGGTTTTGGGGAGTGTTCGTATCCATATATATATCTATGTGTGTGTGTGTGTGTGTGTACACACACACACACACACACACACACACAGATATAGATATACATATACATATATATGTATATATATATATTTTTGTGTGTGTTAATATTTTATTTTTATTTGTTATATTGGTTCATCCCAACTGGATTATATTCAATAGTTAAGAGATGGTCGCGGCCATAGTTTAATGCAAGTTTAGGTTTTCCCCCACCCCCAAACCCAATATTTCTTTTTATTTAAATATGGCCAATCGGTCCAATTCAAACTAGCACCACCGTTAAAATGAAATTTGTTTCATTTAAGCCATTCGGTTAGGTATGTCATATATTCTTTTAATATGATGTTTATTTGATAGTATAAACACACACACGTGTGTGTGTGTGTGTGTGTGTGTGTGTGTGTGTGTGTGTGTGTGTGTGTGTGTGTGTGTGTGTGTGTAATTAAATATATACAATTATAATTTATTTAAGTATATGAATTTACATAGAATTTTATATAAAAATAAGTATTAAAATTGTATATTTTCTTATGTCTTATTTTATTTTAAACAATCTATCAAATTCAAGTTTATTTGTATGAAAACATCTAGGGGAAAAGGTAGTTATTTATAATTGAATATGTAATCTTATATGTGAGATAGATGAAAATATTATTCTTTTCACTCAACCAATGCAAGATAGAGAGAGAGAGAGAGAGAGAGAGAGAGAGAGAGAGAGAGAGAGAGAGAATTTTATTTCTTCTTTAAAATTACTAAATTTTAACATTCTTCCTTGCCACATCTACATAAAATTTGACTATAGCCACAACTCAAATCACACCTTTCTACATTTTCATTTGAAGAAAATGAAAGTATAACATACTTAAATGAAACTTATTCCTTATTCCTTGTAAATAAAGTATGCCAACAATACTAAAAATGAAATCTACATATATTTTACACACAACAACCCCATTTCTTTAAAATGGGTACACATTACAACCCTTAGATAAAAATCCATATTTGAAAGAACTTCATTTCAATTACAATAACACTTCAAAGTCCTTCTTTCAACTATAATAATACAAAGTTTGATAAATGGAATTTACAAGAACATTCTTTTAAAAATACAAGTGCTACAAGCCTTCCACTCTAAGTGGAAACAACATGGCCAAATTTACAAAATAGGATTCTTTCATAGGCTCAAATACAAAAATCTCCATATCAAGATCATCCTCCAACTCCATAGCTTCAACTTGCACTCTTTCATCTTCTCAAATTTGAATCACAATACAAAGAAATGGGAGTAGGTGACACTCTCCGCCCAACCTTTATTCCAACAAGGAAGAGAAGCCATCCCCCTCATTAGCCCCTAAGCCACAACCATAGAACAATAAGGTGCATTTCTAACTTTGATAACTTCATAAATAGTGGATTCCACAAAATACACACATACGTATTTTCAGCACTCATGTAATATTTCATCACTCAATCATATTTTTCAAGCACGTTCAATAAGAGATGTGTTGTATTCTTTTCTATGAAAAACACAAATAAGATTCACATATTCATCGCAATCACAAAGGCTTAAAATCTAAGCCAAGGGAGAAGAGAAATATGGGAACCACCTCCTTTAACCTCCCAAATGAGTTAGGGGTTCCACCCAAAATACCTCCAAGTGCACATCACAATTACTCAAAATATTCCTTTTCCATCCCAACTAAAGATACAAAAAGTGTAGAAATATTTTCCTTTTCTCTCCCCATAGGTGGAACACCCTACTCACACTCCCTCCACAATGCCTCACAATTTCCTTTTCCCTCCCAAAATGGTCCCATTTTCCTTCTCCCCACACCACTCTTAAAGGAAAGCTACCCATCCCAACATAATACAATCACAACACACATAGCATACACTCAACAATCACAAATTTCACTACTACATACATATATAAAAGAAGCAAAAATAAGTGAAGATCCTACCTCTCCATTTAGCTTCCAAAATATTCACACAACAAGCTTCAAGCACCTTCAATCCAAGCAAAATCCCAAAATGCAACTCCAAAATCTCCAAACATGCAATCCCAAGCCAAAATTCCAAAAATGCAAGTGTAGAGATGAGAGAAGTAACCCCATTATTCCTAATTAACTTCAATAAATAGAAAAGGAGGTGAGGATGATGAGGTGGATCCATGTAGGATGTCACTTCATCATTCCTCAATTCCACTCAACAAGTCAACACACAAAGACCAATGCTAATAAATGAACAAGTAAGGCTATGACATGCACAAGTGTACACTCCAACATGCACTCCATACCTTCCAAGGACATATTAAATGAGGTAAGTAGAAAAGTGACTTTATTTACTCTTTTTCACTCAACAAATGCATTAAAAAGGCTAAAATTAACTCCATACTTCATAAGTATGGTTGGTGGATGACTTTGAGAAGCAAGGGACAAGGTTAACTTGTCCCACAAGTCTCAAAAAGTGGCCTCTAAGAAAAATTCGAGATTGGGAAGGAGGAAGAGTACACACTTCAAAATGAAATTAATTCCATTCAACATCAAGAAAATATCAAGGACCATCTACCCTACTTAATGCCCAATTGTCACATCTTCTTTTAGTTTACAATTAAGTTAAATTAACTAATTAAAAGCATATTAACAAGTACTAATAAAGTGACTAGATTTTACAAATAATTAGATACATGCACCACAAAATAAATAACCAAAATTTAAAAGAGAGAAACATCACAACCCAAGGCCACACACATGAGATCACCCTCCATGACAAACCTCCTAACCAAGCATAACAATTAAACAACATACACATAGAACACAAGTTGTCGAATTGGCCTTGTTGCAAACACCCAACATTCTTCTAGGGTTGGTCCCCTATCCCCTTTTAGTGTATGGTGATATCATTTTCTTGCAATCACAAACAACAATACCTCTCTAGCCTCAAGTTTGTGTCAATAACATCGAGAAATAACTCATACATATCAATAAATAATTATCATCAAAATTAAGTAATTCTATCGAACTGTCTAAAATTTCTAAATAATTCGATGCTACCATTTTACTAATATCAATAAGATCACAAGATTAGTATGAAAATATAACCATAGGTAATGCATCACGAATATAATCTGTCAGTTTAGAATCATAACAATGCAAATCAACATGTATAAAATTGTCCACTAGTGTTAGCTAGCATATCATAATCCAAAACATGAATCACAACATATCAATAATCCAAATGTCTATATAGTCTATCGCATGCTAATCAAAATATAATAATTATAATGTCAATATATCTAATCAACGGTACTAAAATCATAGTAATAAAATCATAGTGGATAAGTGTTGAAGAGGAGTGGGCATAAGACCACCGAGACATTGATTTTGTACTCCTTATATCATTTCATTTATTTATCCTTATGGTAATCTTCCAAAGTCAAATCTTCACCTGCTCTTTCACCTTCGTAATTCTTATCTGAATTATTCGTTGTAAAGGATATTAAAAATGTCTTTTCATAACATGGAAAAATACTAAACAAATGATATAGTTTAATGGTGAATAAGTCAACAAGTTAGTACAATATAAGGAAGATTCAAACGTTTTTATTTTGTGAGGTAGTACATTCTCTTCTCAAATAAATCGGGTAATGATTTTTTTATACTTAATGGTTATTTTGTTGGTGGAATTTGAAATTTAGTGAATGTTAAAGTTATTTGTGATCATTATATCTGTAAACTTCCTTTACATTATATAAAGACACATGATTGAATTCCGATTTATCATTAGTTTCTCTAAGATTAAAATTAAATTGCATTTTCCTCTTCTCCAAATATTTAATTGAAAATATCCTACCTAAAAAAGCCATACTTTAAAAGTGTTAATTAATAAAAACCAATGTGATTGGCCGATATGACTTTCTTAAGTAAAAATTCTCGAGTAACTTGTCTTCTTCGTCGTAGTCATTTTGTGTCTTTTCAGCTCCAATACTACATTTTTCCCAACGAAGCGCAAAACTATAGGTGATGGTTAATTTTTGCGGAAGTCGAACGGAATTTCATTGTAAGTTAATTTCTGTAAATCCTTTAACAATCCTAAGTGCTATATTAAAAAGGATGAAAACACATGAGCTTCATTTTTATTGAGTTGTACAAGTTGGAACTCAGAGTGTAACCTGAATATGTAATCAACAGAGCATTGTGATAGTAAATGCCCAGTTTTCTGGCCCAACTTTATACATCCAAGAAGAAGATAATGTAATATTCCATGTGCAGAACAACAACCCATATAATCTCATCCTACACTGGTACATGAGGATACCCATCATGCCCAAATCATATTTCTTTATTAATGCATTACATTAAAGAAACATTATATCTGAGTTGTTAGGAGTATAATTGCAAGTATGGGGTGAGATAGTTAAGATCGTGTTGGGCTGATGGACCAACCTACATAACGAGACATGAAGGGAATCTATGGTGGTATGCACATATTTCATTATCTGAGGGCTACTCTGGATGGATCGTTCATCATTTCACCACCTGTTGGAAACACCTTTCCTTTTCCTACACCTGATGCTCACTTTCCCAATATTTTAAGTAAACTCTCTTCGACCCAATTCCTTTTGGATGATGGTTTCATTTTATTCCTGACGCAAGAGCTTATCTATTTGTTTTAATTTAATATTGCTTATTTTTTTTTGGAATATATAGGGTAAAAGGAGGGTTTTAGAAGGTCCCACAACCTTATACAACAGAGCCCATCAGGCCAGATTTAGCAATAAAAGTAGCAAGCAAAAATACCCAAGAAGATTCCAAAAAAGGAGGACGAAAAACAAACAGAAAGAAAGAAGAGATACATCATAAGAGCTTTTTCAGCTCAGAGACTGCATTTTTTGCTCTAGGAGAGCCTGAGTCATTAGCAAGATGTTCGGCCAGTTTGATAAGCTCCGAGCAGTCATTAGCAATGGCAGTCTTGGTAGATTCAGTGAAAGCCTCCCATGCTTTCAAAGCCTTGAATGCACGCTGAAGCTTGTTTAAAATAGAAGAAACCATGTCGACTCTGCAATTATCCCTATTAGTGTCAGCAGACTCAGGTTCAGTAGGGTTCGAATCCAGAATCAGCGAGGAATGAGAAGTGTCAGCAGTAAGAACTTTGTCATCGAAGAGAGTATTGTTTCCCTCAGACTGAGTGATGGGATCAACCACCGGTTGGCTGTTATCTAACTGCTCCGAGTCCGGGGAGTCTGGGTAGAGCTGAGCCAGGCCCAAGAGGTCAGCAGCCTGAGAGGAATCAGGGCTGGAAACAGGGAAGCAACGTGACAGCTGGCGTTTGTGCCTTCCAGAAACAAGCAGGAGAGGGGTGTGGGGAAAGAAGGGGTGGCAGGGGGCATAGAGGCAGCGAGGGGGGGACTCACAATTGCCACATCAGAGTCGGAATCAGAAGAGAGAAGCAGATGACGACGACGGCGCCGAGAGGAGCGGAGGGAGGAGGAGGAGGGGCGAGGGGAAGGCGAGGGGGAGCGGCGGCGGCGACCCAATTTGGGGGAAGCGAAGAAGGTCGGAATGAGAAGCAGCAACAGAGAAGAGCAGATATAACAAACCCTGGTGAAGAATGACACCTTCGCCATCGGAATTTAATATTGCTTATTATTATGCATTCCACATAGAATTTGAAATGCGAATTAGTAGAATTAATGTTACATCTAAGGTAATCAAAATGTGCATTTTCTTGAAATTTATTTACACAAGTCCTATAGGGATTGAAATCAAGAGGAGAAAAAAAGATAAATTAGATCAATTTCTAGGAGTTGAGGCAACAACATATGTGGTGGATATGGAAATTTAGTAAAAATGCGGTGTGTAGGTTACAATTGGAGCTTCTTAGGTTGAGATATAGTATTGACAAAGTAGGATTAGGTTGTCTAGAAATTCCCTTGAAGGAATATTTACTTAGGAACTTATTATTATATGAATCATAAATATTAGCACCATATCTAAATTTTCCCAAAGAAAGTAACTTGATTTCATGATTTTTCACAGTATGGCACAAATGATCAAAAGATTGAAAAGAGTCAAAGAGCACACATTGTTGCAAAGGTGGTCATAGGCTTTGGATAAAAAGACCTTGTAATTCATATTCAGCCAAGACATTGTATGTTTTATAATGATTAGTCTTATAACACAACACATAATCACTAAGATGTTGATTAGTTCCTTGCCTCATTTTAGCCATTTTTGCATATGATATCTTTGTTCCAATATTCATAGAAAACTTATCTGAAAAAATATTTTCTAAAGGAGTACAAATTCAAGTGGAGTGTAAAGGAAATTTATAAAACCATCACAAGACATTGACCTATAAGCTCTTTGGATAAAAACTTAGTCAAAAGTGTGTCAACACAAGCTTAATCCAAGCATGCAACATGAAGTGATCGAAGGTGTTCTTGAGGATTTCCATGGCCATCAAAGAGAGGAAACTTAGGTGAGGAAAAATTGGGGTGGTAGAGTAGGAATACATCATGACATAAGGTTGAATTTCTATGGTGGTTCCATCCTTATATGGTAATGGAATGCAAAGAAGAAAAGAAAAGAAAATAAGAGGGGATAAAAGGGTCTAATAGAGTGGAAAGACACTTAATAGTGGAGGAAATTATGAGAGAGTTTTAAGGAATGGTTCTAAGCTCTTCAAAAATATTTTCATGAATTTTGACGTCCCTCATCATTATCATTTGGTACATTAAATCTAACACCATCTAAAATGGTGTGCATAAAAATTATCCTTGAGTGAGAAGCCCCGACATGAATTGAATAGATTGTGATGCCCAAGAAGAATGTACCAAATCAAAAATAGGGATAACTTAATTTTATGAAAAAATCATAGCGCCCTTATTGCTTGCAAGAGAATGGTTGGGTAGTCAATGTGATTTGTCAAACATGGATTTATCCCAAAGTGTGGGACTTTGTAATCGGGATAAACTGCGGAGAAGGCCAACTTCATTTCTAACCTATCGCCACAACTACTCGAAAGTGTTGAGGGTTGCAAATCTAACCCTACTCTAATGATTTCCAAGGGGACAAGGATAGAAATATTGCATGAAAATAAACCTACTCTAAGGGAAGGTGATGCACCAAGAAGGAGTGTTGGACAACCTACACCAATAAACACAACACTACCAAAATCTTGCAATGACAATATAACAATGCACAACAACCTTATATGCGGTGAGAGATATAAAACATGTGCAATAAAATATACAGAGGGTTGTAAATAACCACAGATCTAATTTTGTTACTCCAACAAGTTGATATAGTTCATTATATTTGGGGCCAAAGGAAAAAATTGCATTACAACGTTCAAGTAGGGAGGTTTGAAACTCCACAAATAAGACAGGAGGGAGGGGCAAATACAAAATGTCCAAACTTTTAAAATGATCCCCTCCTTACAATTTATAGAATAGTTTTTGAGAGAGGAGGGAGAAATTCAAATTCCATATTGAATGGAGTCCCATATCTGCTTGCATCATCCTTTGGTGTTGCCCATGCTCCTGGTACTTGATCTCCATGCTTGAAAAATTAGGGGCCATATTTGATTAATACATTATTACCTACCCTTGTGATTTTCACTATTCCCTAATTTTGGAAATCCGTAACCTTTGAAATTACATTTTGTATGACCCCATGTTATAGATCTCTGTTTTACCTTTCCAATGATCAGTATAATTGCCAAAAATGGTAGAGTACAAAGGAAATTGTCATCATTCTTGCAGATGTTGCTTATAGGGTTTATCTTGTACCTACTTTATTGGTATTTGAATTTGGCCTTCTCAATTAGATTCTCCTCCAAAATCCTTTTTGATGGGTGTAATTTCATTAAAAATGGATAAGAAATGTTAAAGTTATGCAAGATTGAATTCGGGCAACTTCGTTGGTTCACACTCCCACCTACTAAGCTCAATATCTCACCTAACAAACCTTGAATCCTAAGGTAGCTTGGCACCCAATGTTTGCAACCCCCAAAATGGCTCGACCTTGTGAGCTCGGAACTCGATGCTTCGGGTATTTGGAGCCTTTTACTTTGGGTTTTCTCGCTACCCATTTCCGACTTCCATCGCTTACATCCTTGAAAAATATTCCCCCGAGCTCCAAAATCCTATCCCACTTCATGCGTAGTGGGCTTGTTTGTATTTGAATTGGCTAGGTTCACGACATTACCCATCCCCAATATGTGGCGAATACTTATTGACCCACCTACCATGACACGGTTTTTAACTTGACATGGCAGCTCAATTTCAGGTTTTCGGGCTTGCTTCTTTCAAACATTGTGAGCCCACCAATTCAGACCTTTGATGCTTCAAAACCCAAAATTGACTCTCCCGAATCCCGAAATCTCCCACCTCCAAAGTCCAAAATTTCAGACTTCGGGATTATTTTCCTTTATACCTTTCAAGCTTGGCACTAAGGAGACTTTTCCAACACAATTTCCGAAGTAAAACCCCAGAGTTTCGTATTTTTGAAGTCCAAAACATTCAGACTTCTAACTCCATTTCACCTTGAACCCACTCTATTGATGAGATATATGTCGACCTCCATGAAATGTTTTTCCTTTTCGGACCTTTTGTTGGCTCACGAGCTTGGTTCTCCTTACATTTTTGTAAGTTCAATCTAAGATATATGCCCCCACAAGCTCTCCAAATGATCTGACTGCGGTTCACCCACTTCATCCTTGACCTTCCCGGCTCATCATCGAGTCACAAAATACTTTGTTAGCTTGAATGCCTCCCATGACATTTTCTCGAGATTTGCTCTTTTTTCTTCATGCTCGAAGATCCAGATTAACATTGTCTCTCATACATGTTTTATGTTTAGCCCACCTTGCCATCATGACCGAGCTATTTACTCAAGCTCGGCCCTTTGACATCCACGCTCATTGCGAGCTCATTATTATTTCCTTTAGGCTTGCTTACACACCCTGCACTGCACGATGAGTCATTTCTTTTTGTTGACTGATGCTAACCACTTTGTAATATTCCTTACGAGCTTGAAGAGCTTAGGTCTTACCCCGACTCGCTAGTACTTTTGCATTCGGGTTGACTTCCAATCCATCCGAATAAACAACTTGCCATCTACTTGCTCTATGTGCTCGTCATGTAAATTATTTGAGCTACGTCGAGGTCTTCCCAAAGATACTCAAGCCACCAAATGATTTAACCGGGGTGCACATGTTATTAATGGGGCGCCATGGGTACCCTGGTCCCACAATGGGCGCCCCAATCCTTTTGGAACTTTCCTGCCACCTTTTGGGCTCTTTCTATCCATTTGAGGTCTTTATATTTTTATTCGTTGGCCATTTCAAAGATAAATATGAAATTAGATCAAGAGAACCCTATAAATATAAAGTTATGAGACCATAATGAGGGACCAAGCACTAGTCACTACTATCATCCACCTATAGTTACATCCATATATTGCATTGGGATATCATTTGCATCCACATAGATCTATCACAAGGTACAATGCTAGGACATATGCATCATACACAACATAAGGGGAGGATTCTATTATATTCCATCGACAATTGTGTTACATTTTCTACACATAGTTAGCTCGCTACATCACAAAGTGCGACATGCACAAGAGAAATCTAGGAATGTTTCACGCACACACACAAAGAACTACATTTGGGTTTGGAATGTAGTATAGTGCTCAATTAGTAAGATAACCATTATGGCGGTGAGGCTAGTTTGAACCTATCATATGCATTTTTATTTTTAGGGATTGATGCTTGTTTAGGGTTTTGTATATCTTCCTTTCATTTTGGATTTGTAGCGACACCCGATGCAAGACATCGAATCTGATGTGAGACACAATGAGGGTTTCAAACCACCTACCAAACCTGTGAAGATTAGTTCCTGAGATTTTTCATAGACTAGGGCACCTTTTCTCGCAGCACTGCAGCACCCGTAAGCATCCCAGTCCCTCTCTTGGTGCTCCAGGTCTAGAGAATCAACCTAAATCCATCCTTTTCGGGGTTCCTGCATAATCGTTCCTACTTCCAAATTCTCCAGTCACCTCTACGACACGTCCCACGAGCATCTTCTATTCAACTGAGTTCTTTCCTCTTCTCTCTTGCACATTAGGGTTAAAATTTCCTTTTTCATAGTTTCTTGGGTCATCTTTACATTTATTTACAACATCTATTTACTTTATTTATAGTTATTCATATCTTAGATTAACTAGTGCATATATCACATTTTTAGTTAATCATTTTGGTGAACCCGAACACTTTAATGCTTATGATCCTCATTTTTCATCTATCATGGCTCCCAAAGTTTCTCAACTCTCTTTATCTGATTTAATTAAGAGATATCCCCATTTCTAGGTTGTTTTGTAAAAACAGCTAGACACCATGTATCTGGATGACAATACGCCGCCGCATAAAATAAGTCCTATATTCAATCATTTATCTGACGACCCTAGTGATCCTCCATCTAATCAACCCATATTGGACTCAATCCATGCTCTACATGCTTTATTTCAAGATAAATTTAAAGCCATGGAATCCATGATTATATCTCTAAAATATGAAATTCAACATCTTAAGGATGCTTCTAAATCAAATGTTTGTGCTCCTTCTACATATTATATACAATGGATGTCCACTAAATTTGATGTAGATGAACCTCAAGATATGCCATTTCCTAATCCTTTCATATTTGAACATAATGTTATACCACATGACATTTTTATTCAGCTCATTAGTCATCTGCTGATCACTCTACCACCTACTCATTAATATTCTCCTTATCGATTAGCTAAATATCAAGGTAGTACATATTGAAACTATCATCAAATCAATGGACATAATGACAAAAATTTCCACACTTTACCATGAATAATCAAACATCTTGAGCATCAGGTTTTTATCTCATTCAATACACAACATTATGTTACATGTCATCTACAATTGCTACACCATGCTCTACGACTACTAGTGAGCCTCCTTCTAATATTTCTAAGGAAGTTCTAGATGATTCCCTTATTCATTACATGCTTTGATATTGAAAATCACTCACATGTGCATATTGATTCTTCTCCTAGTCAGAAAAATACCATAGTTCCATCACATGGTTCTCCTATTTCTGATATTTCTTCTTCTCCACTTAATGCGCATCACACCACTGTTTCTCATGTGCCTTCTTTGAAAAGAAAAGCACCACCTATAACAACCAATATAGCACTTCTTCCTCCCAACACATCTACAACATTACCAAGTCAAAGTGCACAACCGCCTCTCAAAATCAATCACCCTTCTCCTTCAGTAGCATCATTAATACCAAAAAGATGCCACCATTCAAGATTTCTCGCCATCCTACTCCACTTCCATTTTCTAATCATTTTGTTAAAGAAAATACCTCTCCACTCAAGTTATCTGTGACATTACCACCTCAACATCCCATCACTTTTGTTAAGGAAACTACTCCCTACATTGATCCACTTAGTGTATTTTGAACTCCATCGTTCACACACTTGGGGGCATATTATCTCACCCCTATCATATTATCATATATCATATCTCATCTTTGCATTCTCATACATCATATTTCTAGCATATGCATACTCATCACACATTTTAGCATCGTCATCACCCGATGACACACTCTTGTGCTTCGATTCACACTTCACTATTGAGGGATTACTACACTTGAACCCCACACATTGTACTATAGGAATTACACACAACATCTATTCACATATCACACGTCATACATCATATATCATACATCACACATCATATTGTTGGTGCGAAATCACAACACCCCTGAATGTTTGCAACACGATGGGTTGAGACACTCAGTGTGATTGCATAACATGGAGCTTCTCCAAAAGTGTGGGACTTTGCGAATCGGGAGAGCTCTTCGATAAAGGCCGATTACTATTCATCTATTCAATTACACACATTCATATTGCAGAGGATCTACTCTAAAACCTACTCTAACTTTCCAAGGAGACATGGTTAAGGAGATGCAAGAAATAAAACCTAAACTAACAAGGGTGATGCACCAAAGGAATGTTGAACACCTGCTTTGCAATAAACACAAACCATAAAAATGTAATACAACCACCATGCATGATAACCAGGACTGCAATGAGAGATCAGGAAGGAGACAATGAACACAAGAGAGGGTTAAAACATTATCCACATGCATGCATTATTGCTCCAAAATTTGATACAAGGTGCATTACAATGATAAAGAGGCACAAACTTACATTACAATTTGAATGGGAGGTTTGAAACTCAACAAAATAACTTGCAGACAGGGGAAGGATGGAGGTGCAAAGAAAAAAATCCAACCTCTAGAAAAATTCCCCTTACAATATCTAAGAATAATTACAAAAGGAGATAGAAGAAATCTAAATTCTTGTTCAACCACCCCAAAAGAGCAATGAATTTCCTTGTAACAATGATGGATTTTGCTGCAAAACCCATGCCTCCATTAGCATTCCTTATTGGGAAAGAAAGGAATACCATACTCCATTATGGTGGTAGTTGAGATGCCTGACAGCCTGTATTTGAGTAGCATACATCGAGAGCTTTCCAGAAAGTATCCTCTTGCTCAGATCTGAGCTTTCAGTCCAAATTTATGATCATCTCGAAGTTCGTGGTCGAGTGTTTCACTAGGTTTGGAGTCTATCTGTACAAGATACATGTGGAATCCCCGCGCATTCTTAATATTTTGATGCCTTTTAGGGTCCTAGAGATGCGACGTGCCAACAGTTGGCATTATCTATGAGCATGATCTATGCTTTGCTTTCTCGCCTTTTTCCCTTCTATTTGATGGAGCAACTACATCGGACCCTAGACACATGGAGGCTTCGTGCTCGTTTGGTGACCCCACTTCTGTCGCACCTTTGAAGTTACACTAATGAGACACATGGAGGATTCCGCGGCATTTTTATACTTAGCCTTTTCAGTGGATGGTGCTTCCTTTCTAGGTTTTGACCACGTTGAAGGCCTGTGCTCATCTAGGGACCCTGATTTGGATTTACCTTTGGAGTTGCATCGAGCTGACACGTGGAGGATTTCATTGTCTTGCTGCTTTTCTTAGACTTTTCAATGGTTGGTTCCACTTTCTCAAGCCCTAAACACATGGAGAGCCTGTGCTCGTTTGGGGACCACCCTTTTGAGTGCCATACCAAAAGTGCACCGAAGAGACACGTGGAGGCAAGCTACTGGGCCGCTGCTCTATTTCCTTTCTTCGAGTCGACTCATTCTCTTTTGGGTGGGCTCAATTTTCTATAACATTTCCATGGCCATTCATATTCTCGACCCTGTTTCTCCATTATCGAGCCCACCTACCACTTGATTTTTGGGATCGAATGTGAACTTATATGGATCGAACCAGGATCTCGCATTTCTTCGTTCAAGGTTTTGTTCGATCAATTTTATGCAAGGGGAAAAATTAGATAACAATTTGGTGACTCGTGGGGTCACCTACCTACTAGGTGAAAAGATCAATTGTCTTGTTACATCCATTGGGCATGGAGTCATAAATGATAGCCTGATATCGATCTCGTGTTTGAAACCAGAACTTGACTGCTTGCACTTGGTAATCCTGGAACCTACCCCGCTTCCCGCACTCTCAATTTCATATGAAAATTATAAAAGTGAAGTTTTTGAGAGTAGAAAATTGTCTTGACCTAGATTTTTCACTTGTCCTAGAAATGGACCTGTAGGCACACCGAGCTGCATAGTGACATAACCTTGGAGAAAAAAACCTCGTGCCGAAGCACTTAGGGAACTGAAACCTATACTACAACAAGACAATGTGCATATGCACTTAGTGGAGTTAAAATACTAGGCTAATATTTACAAGGGTGAAACCTTCCCTTTTCAATAGCAATGTTTAAGATAGATCCCATTAGCCGGAATAGAAGTTCCTCTCCATCCAATGTAAACAATTGGAAGGTATTGCTACTCTTACATCCTGTGACCATTTAGGGGCCACTCTTAATGGCATCAAACTTGGAATGCCTTCTTGGTTTTTCCCGATCTGCATCCCATTTCAGAACTAAGTCCCCTTCTTAGAAGGTCCTTGTTATTGCTTTCTTATCAAACCATCTCTTAATCAAGGCTTGATCCTTTTCCTTTGTTTGAACTGCATGTTACCTACTCTCTTCTAGTTCCATCAGCTCTGCTTATCTAGCCTCCATTGGTTCAAACTCAGATAATTCCAATTGCTTCATGAGCTCCAATGCGGGAGCTCTAATGATATAGGCAACAATGCCTCTTTCCCATAGACCAACTTATAAGGGGAATTACCTGTAGACCTCTTTGGTGTGATTCTATCAGCCCATAATGCTGATTTGATCTTGGTATGCCATGTCCTTCGATTTTCATCTAGATTCCTTTTGATGATCCTTAAAAACTCTTGTTCATGGACTCTTCCTACCCATTACCCTGGGGGTAATAGTTTGAAGAGGTGCTGAGGTATGTACCATTTTTGACATCCCATTTAGTGATTTTGGTACTAAGGAATACCAAAGAATTATTTGATATGATAGAGAGCAGGGACACCAAACCTTGTGCCTACTTGGTCATAGAAATCTAAGATGATGGATTCATTTGCCTCCTTAAGTGCCACTACTTTAGTCCACTTGGTGAAATAATTTGTGGCCATAATTATCCATTTGTGGCCTTGAATTGAATTTGGATTGATAAATCCAATGAATTCTAATCCCCATTGCATGAATAGTGGTTAACTAAAATTGGGTGCAATGCAAGTGTTGCTAGTCTTTCCTTACATTGTGAAGAACACACATTTTTTGCACTTCTTGATCCATGTGTAGTAGTCACTGAACATTGTTGGCCAATAATAACCCACCTTCATTATCTTGAGAGCTATTACTGTGGGGAAAATGACCTCTGGCTTCTCCATTGTGAAATTCCTGTAACAATCTCTCAATTTGACCTATCCCAATGCATCTTAATAGAACACCATTGATGTCCTTTTGAACAAAACATCATCAACAAGCACATATGGAATGGCTTGTAATCTAAAGTATCTCCTCTTTTCTTTGCTCATTTATGGAGGGCATAGGACTATTTGTAGGAAGTGTATCATGTTTTGAGTCCAACAGAGAATAGGAACATTATCATTTACGTGTTCTTGACCATCTTGTAGAAGCAAAACAGTCTCTTTTCCATTGCTTGCATCAACTTGTTGACTCAAGGCTAGCTGTTCACATAGCCCCTTTCCATGGACCATTTTAACAACCTTAAGTTCAATGTCATATTCCATGACACAAGTGATCCATCCTACACGTTTCTCATTTAGATCTTTGTTCAAAAGGAAGTCCTTGACTCCTCGCATGAGAGACTAGCAATTGGATCTTGTTATTTGAAACTAGGTTCTTAAAATTCCTCAAACTCATGATCACTGCAAGGACATGCTTTTCAATGAAGGAGTATCTCACTTCATAGTCCTCCAAACTTTGACTGAAGAAGGCAACTAGCTATTCAGATCCCTCTTTGTTCTATTGCACTAGGATTGTAGAAATTGTGTCCCCACCACCAAAGTCATAAAGCATGAAGTCCTTGGAGAAGTATGGATTCACGAGAGTTGGGGCTTTGGATAAATCATCTTTTATAGCCTCAAAACTTTGGTTACCCTTAGATTTCCACCTAAATTCCATACTCTTCTTCAACATCAGTTTTATTTCCTTCACAAGAGAGGAAAAGTTTGGTACGAATTTGCGGACAAAATTGATCCTTCTATAAATCTCTTAAGATCCTTCTTATGACTTGGCAATGGTAATGCTCGAATTTCTTCAACTCTCTCTGGGGTCAATTGTTAACCCATCCTTTGAAATAATATGCCCTAGGAGCTTTCCTTCGTGAGCCAAGAATATGAATTTTTGGGATTCAATGATACCCCAAATCTCCTACATCTTTGAAATACTTGTCTCAGATGAAAGAGGTGATCGGCTGCATTTTTAGAGAACACAATGATATCATCAAGATATATCAGTACTATTTTATTGATCAACCCCTTGAATGCCATGTCCATCGCCATTTGAAAGTGGCTCGCATTAGACAATCCAAATGGCATCTTCCTGTAGGCATAGGTGCCCCACTTAGTGGTGAAAGTCATTTTGAACTGATCGTCTTCTTTCACCATTATCTGATTATACCTTGAGTAGCCATCGAGGAGGGAAAGATTTCCAAACTTGATACCACTTACAAGATTTTTTCCATTTAAGGGAGTGGATAGTGGTCTTTGAGATATGCCCTATTCAAGTCTCGGAAGTCCACACACAACCTTATTTCTCCATTCTTCTTCCTGATTGGTATCAATTTTGCAACCCATTTTGAATGTTTGATTGGAAATATAATGCTTGCCTCTATTAGCTTGTTTATCTCTTTCTTCATTAGAGGCTTAATGTGAGTGTTGGCTTTCTTTACTTTTCCCGATGGGCTTAGCATCTGGATGCAGTTCTATGGTATGTTGCACCAACTTTGGATTGAATCCTCATAGGTCCTCATAGCTCCAAGCAAAGACATATGGGAATTCTTGACAAAGTTGAATGAATTCAAATGTTTCTTGTTGGGTACTTACTTTTCCGATTTGTAATGTCTTGTTTTTAGCTACTAAAATGGGCTTTGAAACTTCACCCTTTACCTGAATGTTTTCCTTCTCTTTCCAAACTGGTCATTTTGAAATATCGACTCCAATGTACTAAACCTTTGGGAAGCTTGTTTGTCTGCAACCTGCACCACTTGTTCTGTCATCGCTGCTCTAATTTGTCTTAGTTCCTAGCTGAAAATTCAACCTCTTCTTGCAATAAATTAATGATCTCGATTGATCATTCTAAACATCTACCACTTGTGTTATTGTCTGAAACTACGGCCTTACAATCACATGGAAATGTGGTTGTGTTTTGTCTCTTTTGATATCACAACCACATCAAATGTTGCTCAAAATGCTGCAAGCCTATCTCTAGCTTCACTCATTCTTCTTCCTGGGTATGGACACAATGTTGAAAGCTTCAAAATCCTCAATTAGGTCCCATACCCTATTTTTGTAGCTCCTGAGTAGGTCACTTTTTGTAGCATGTTTCCCCCTGACTTGGTTCACGATTAGCTCACTATCCCCAAATACTTGCAAATTCTTTATACCTCTTTTCCTAACCCAATGAAGTCCATGAATCAAGGCCTCTATTCATCTGTGTTGTTTGAACAGGCAAATTAGAAACAAAATGTTGAATAATACTTGATGTTCTTTGGTGAAACGAGCATAGCTCCTCCTCCTGTGCCTTGTCTACTTCTTGAGCCATCAAAGAATAGCCGCCATACCTCATTATCATCTTTCTGGGATGACTTGGTGATGCTAGGGAGGGGTTGAATCTCTTCATGCAAACAATAGACTCCTAATTCAGATTCTTCCATTTCTTTGTAAGGGTCAAATTCATGCCTCTTATTTTCCCACTCATCAAGAGTCAAGTCTAGAATGCATCCGACCTTGGTGTTTGCTTCATGAGTGCTTGGGTAATCCTCTTGATCAAATGCTGAACAATTTGCATTAATTGGACTCGGCACATGAGGCTCTATGTGAAATTTTGCAATGGGCTCAGATCTGATTGTGGCCTTAGCTCCATACCTCATTCTGAATAGCATGTGTGACCAATCAACAGACAAATAGCCCCAATTTTGGCAGTGAAGTCTCTTGACAAACACAACGCAAAGAGTGGTGGCAAGTCTATGACTGATACATCTTGCAACACCGTTACATTGGGACATGCATGCAATGTGAGGCTCAAATATTTGATTACTCCAACCGTTGTTATTTCGCCATTCCATCCAATTACACCACACCTTTGGAGATGAATTCATATTGAAGACCCAACTGGTCAGGTATTTGTTTTGGCATGACTGAGCTACTTTCTCCTGAATCAATCATGCAATTATGTACTAACTTCTCCCCAATGATCAATGAGACGTAGAATGGTGGGGGCTTCATAGTTTTACCTTGGTGACCTCCTTTACCGATGCTCCTTGTTAAACTTCATTAGTATGTACCTTGTCTTATTGATTGGTTGGCTCATTTGATGTCGATCAAAATCTATAGCAGATTGCAATAGGTCTCTTTGTCCTGGGATAGCCAATGACTCCCACATTGAGATATTTACATTCATTTTCTTCATCTGCTCAATGATGTTGAATGGAGATGAGTTATCTCTCTGCCCCTTGCCTTGCACATTATTTTCTTGTACAAGGGTTGTTACGACCGACACCTGGGTTGGTCTGGAAGGCGGCTTGGGATGACCTTGCTCATTGGGAATTTCACTTTGATTGCTAACACCTTGTGGAGTAATAGGGGCTATAGATCATTTGAATTGGATGAGTTTCCTTCTCCAATATTCCTTCTCTTGGACCATGTATTGGCTGCTACGCTTTGAGAAGGGGCTTGGTTCATACCACAAAAATCCTTAGCCTGCCAATTTACAAGTGTGGTCTCATTTGGAGGTGCCTCTTGTTGATATTTTTCATGCTGTTGATTTCCTTCTTGGCATGTCTCTTGTTCCACACCCGTTGTTGTCACCATAAGAGCTTGATTTAAAGCACCATTGAAACACATTGACTAGTTATGAGGTTGATTGCATGGAAAGCACCAGTCATATTCTTGAGCCATGTTATTTTTCACTGGTACCAAGGCTCTAGATGTAGATGCAAGCATTGGGATTGTAAGGTTGGAATAGTATGTTGGTAGGAAGTTTTACTTGGTTTGATTTATAGCTTGAATAGGTGGCTTATTAAGATGATATGGAGGCCTATCATGTTGAGTTTGAGGTTGATATGATCTAAAGTTTTGGGCTTGTTGCCTCTTAAGTGTTACTAAATCATTCCCCAAGTTTTGTAGTTGCTTTATGACTTCTTGGAGCTCATTTGAAGTGCTAGGATATGAAGTAGAAGTTTCATTCGAATTCTTATTTCTTGGAGTAGGAATAGGGGCTAACGTAGGCATTTGACTAGTGCTCGGAGCTCCTAATTTCGGATATAGAGGCATAGGTGGCCTAGGTGCAAGTTTACCTAGCCTGAATTAAGCAATTCTCATCTCTAATAGCAATATTATAGGTTACAGGTACCGTTATACCTCCCATTGATTGAATCATCATAGCAATATTAGAATTTAAAGCTTTAAGGAAGTATAGAAAAGCACCTTTAGTTGTTGGTCTCACACGAAAACAGAATCCTATCTTATGTTCATTGGAATATGAAGTTGAAGTCAGTCAACTACTCATTAGGAGCCCTCTTGATGGTTGTCAGTTGTTCCAACAAGGATAGATTGTCCCCCTTTTCTCCAAATTGATTGTGAAGGGTTGTGCACAGATGATCCCAATTCTAGATAGACCCTATTGTTAGACTTCTAAACCATTGCAAATATTTACCCTTAAAGGAGGATGCCAACAACTTGACAACAATGTCCATTTCAGCAATTTCATGAATTGCATAGACATTTGCAATGTCCTGGATATGATCAATTGGAGTTGTCTGGTTCTCTCCATTAAAATATGGAATGTTCTTCAGCGCTGTAACTGGAAATGGATTTTTTACATTGAGAGCCAACAAGGTGTTGGTAGTGAAGTTGACGTAGGGGTTTGGATGTGCTATCCTGATTGGTCAAAGAACTCTAGTCGATTGAACGAAAGGCCTACCAAGTAGAGGTATTGACAAGGTTCTGTTTGGCGGGGATGGAGACCTTTGAGCTCTTCTTCCTCTCCTTGCTTTTTCTAGGGATAAATGTAGATAGACAAAGAGTCCCTCTTCTCTAGTTCTTGATCACATTTGGATTCTTCTCATGAATCTTCCAAGCTTTGAATGCTGAAACCAATGGATTCTACCTTTTAAGAGTCACTAGATGTGCAATTTAGAACCTTCTTACAAGTTGGAAACTTACAACAAGTGCACATCAATCTTGCTACAATAAAATGAATACTTCTTCCTCCTATGGGGTGTGTCAAAATTGTTGGTACAGAATCAAAACACCCCCCGAATGTCTCTGTAACATGATGGGTTGAGACTCTCAATGTGATTGCATAACATGGAGCTTCTCCCAAAGTGTGGGACTTTGTGAATCGGGAGAGCTCTCCGGATGAAGGTCGGTTCCTATTCCTCTATTCAGTGCATGCATTCATATTGTAGAGGATCTACTCTAAAACATACTCTAACTTGCCAAGGAGACAGGGTTAAGGAGATGCAAGAAATAAAACCTAAACTAATAAGGGTGATGCACCAAAGGAATGTTGAACACTTGCTTTACAATAAACACAAACCATAAAAATTAAATACAACCACCATGCACAGATAACCAAGACTGCAATGAGAGATTAGGAAGGAGACAATGAACACAAGAGAGGGTTAAAAATTATCCACAGACATGCATTGTTTCTCCAAAATTGCATACAGTGCATTACAATGGCCAAGAGGCACAAACTTGCATTACAATTTGAATGGAAGGCTTGAAACTCCACAAAATCACTTGTAGACAAGGGAAGAAGGGAGGGTGCAAAGCATAAAATTACAACCTCTACAAAAATGCCCCTCCTTACAATATATAGGAATAATTAGAGAAGAAGATAGAAGAAATCCAAATTCTTGTTCAACCACCCCAAAAGAGAAATGAATTCCCCTGCAACAATGATGGGTTTCACTACAAAACCCATGCCTCCATTACTGTTCCTTGTTGGGAAAGAAAGGAAGCCCATACTCCATTATGGTGGTAGGTGAGAAGCCCTGATAAACATGTAGTTGAGTAACATGCATTGAGAGCTTTGCAAAAATTCTCCTCTTGCTCAAACCGAGCTTCCAGTCAAAAGTTATGACCATTTGAAGGTCAAGGTCGGACGTTCCACTAGGTTTGGAGTCTATCTATGCAAGATCCATGTAGAAGCCTTGTGCATTCTTAAGATTACGTTGCCTTTTAGGGTCCTGGAGATGCAACGTGCCAACAGTTGGCATCGTCCACTAGCATGCTCTATGCTTCGCTCTTCCTTTGTCCCTTCTATTTGGCGGAGCAACTACGTCGGAACCTAGACACGTGGAGGCTTCATGCTCATTTGGGGACACCACTTCTATTACACCAATGAATTTTCTCCAACGAGACACGTGGAGGCTACCACTAGCCATTTTTATACTTAGCCTTTTCAATGGCTAGTGCTTGCCTTTTCGTGCTCGACCACATGGAAGGCTGCGCTTGTCTAGGGACCCTACATTGGATTTACCTTTGGAGTTGCACCGAGCTGACATGTGGAGGCTTCCGCTTGCGTGCTACTTTGCTTAGAATTTTAGACAGCCGGTTCCACTTTCTTGGGCCCTAGAATCGTGGAGAGCCTGTGCTCATTTGGGGACTAGCCTTTTGAGCACCATACCAAAACTGCATCAAGAGGCGTGTGGAGGATTCCACGGCTCGTTGGTTTGCTTTGAGTCATCTTGCTCTAGGCTCGGTTTTCTTCAACATTTCCATGGCCATTCATCTTCTGATCATGTTTCTCCATTGTCGAGCCCGCCTGCCACTTGAGTTTTCAGATCGAATGTGATCTCGTACGTTTGAACCAGCCTCTCCATTTCTTCTGTGCAAGGTTTTGTTCGATCAATTTCACCCGAGGGGAAAAATCGGATAACACATACATCATACATCATACATCATACATCATACATCATACATCATACATCATACATCATACATCATACATCATACATCATACATCATGCATCATCCATCATGCATCATGCATTATACATCATACATCATACCTCATACATCATACGTCATCGTCATATATCATACGACATACGTCATACATCATACATCGTACATCATATCATACATCATACATCATACATCATACATCATACATCATACATCATACATCATACATCATACATCATACATCATACATCATACATCATACATCATACATCATACATCATACATCATACATCATACATCATACATCATACATCATACATATTTTCATCTCTCATTCTATACTTTTTGTCATACATGCTACTTTTAGTCTACACCCTAGATTACATCTTATACAACGTACATTACAAACTTCTACTCATCATATGGTTGTCTTTCATGATTAGATATACTACATTGTCGCCTACGCCTTTGTACTCAGCACCCTATGATGCACGTTAGTTCCTCGGCCCATACTCGACTACCGAGGGTTTACAAATCAAATGGACCTTACACTCATCACACATTTTCTACTCAACCTTTCATCATGGACATTACTAGGCTAGTGACATACACTTTAGGCTAAATCATCACATATTCTATCATCTGGTAGTGGTATACACTTTAGGTTACATCACCACTCCTTACTATTCATCTTATAATGATATACACTTAGGCTAAATCATCACTTATACTTTTAATTTGTTCATGATATATGCTTCGGATAAAGGGTTCACACACATCATCACTAGGTCACATCTCATCACCACACCTACACATTCATCACGAGGTGTTATACACAACACATACTTGACCATTTCATGATGAAACACTCTTGTTTACAGTTCATTCTTGACTATTGAGGGGGAAAACCAAATGAACCTCATTGTATACATTTGCATTCACTCGGGGGCACGCAACTCCTATCGTCCATCTTGCATTTCATTCCATCCATCCACAACATACACGCATATCATGGTTGCCTTTATTCTTGCTTAATTTTTCTTTTCCATTGTCGCGTTATTGCACATGCTAGTTAAATCACTTGTATGTTGTTTATCTATATTATCGACACATACGCATTCACGTCTTTTTTCTATTGTGATCATAGATACGGGTCCCCTACATGCAGCAAAGATGCTCACCTCCTACCCTTCCTACACCGGTCACTTTGGGGCTTCCACATTCATCTATTACAGGTGCTATTGTTTAATTTTGCACTTATCATTATACATTACTTATTTTTACATGTAGTTGACTTACTATTTATCTTTCTATCATGTTAACGGGTGCTTCATGTGCAACATTTGTTATGCGGGGATATTTTCTTCCATACTTGATTGTCACATTGTTTGTTATTGTTTTCTCTTCTCGTGGGATTTTCCCTATGTTTGGTGTGCACACTTTTTTGTTTATATGCGGCCATGATGTCCTTCTCGTGTCTTCCAAAATCATTAGTGATGTCCCATTTTTGCAACACGATTTGTGTGGCTTACTTTGTTTTTCTCATGTGTTTACGTTACTATGTTGAGCTCTAGCTTACACACTATTTTCATAGATTACACATTGTCTTCTACATTCATGATTTTTCATACTAACACTCACATTTGGATATCCATATTATTTTTGCGCACCTTGGTTTCTACCAAGTGCATTGCCTTCTCCCGTAGGGAAAAACATTCATGTGGTTGGTCCTCTTTTGGGGCCACATTCTCCTAACAATGACATCACACGTGCCCCCAAATAGGGGGGCATCATTTAGGGTTTTTAGAGTCTTCAAAACATGTTTACACTTGTTCCATTCAGTGCACTTTCCACCCTTGGAATTATGGGTTACATACAATGAGTGAGTTCAGACTAGTCTACGAACTCCATACACAACGGCTTTTATAGGACATGGTTTCCCTTAGCATTCGGGAAGTAGTTACCGGTTGGAAGATACAACAGAATTCTTCCCAATACTTCTTCTACCACTAGCGTTAGATCACTC
This sequence comes from Taxus wallichiana var. yunnanensis, assembly GCA_018340775.1. Classification (NCBI taxonomy): domain Eukaryota; kingdom Viridiplantae; phylum Streptophyta; class Pinopsida; order Cupressales; family Taxaceae; genus Taxus; species Taxus wallichiana. The sequence goes on along the minus strand of CM031244.1, from coordinate 403,904,132 downwards.
AAAAACCAGGATGGTACAGAAATCTCTTTACAAACATTCAGGGAAATAGTTAAACATTGGAGGAGAGAGAACAATTCCTCCCTATACTTCTTTAGCCTATGGTGTTTGATCACCCATCAAACCTCGATAGTACAGATATCCTTCTACACTCTTTCTCTCAACATGGATCAGGTGCACATGTTCCATTTCCATACTTTAAATTTACATGCTTTTTACATACATACACATGTGTATTTTACATCACGTTTTTACACATACATACAATATATTTGACTACTTGATTGTTTTCTCCTTGCAGGTCCGGCCATATGAGAAACACAACGGTCAAATGGGAAACAACAAGTAACAACTAGAAACAACAACAACACTTCATGGTGGCAAACCTCGCATATTAACCATGCAGGTACATCACATCAGCAACTACACATGTGTTTCCACCCTACGTTGACTCTCATACTTTATTACACATTTTTCATCTTTAGTTTCCATGATCCATTATATTTTTGTCGATTCCATTCTTTTTCTAGTCCTTGACACACCTTATTCATCGATCTACATGGTTATCAGGTACGCATCTCTATCTAATTTATGTTACCGAGCTTTCCTCTCACCAACATAAAGTGGGGCAATTTTAGACATAAAATCATGCACTTTGGGTAATAATTAGTCTCGATTCCGATACTACTATTTAGAGGGTTTTGAGTGAAGAAAGTACTAGCTAACCCCATCTCTTGTCCATTTTAGTTGGTTTTTTTCATTGTTCCCGACCTTCACCACACACATGCCCGAGTCATCTTTCATCATTTTATGTCATTTTAGCTTTGTCGGGGGTGCCCATGGGTGCCCCGGTCTCACCATGGTGGCCCCGATCCTTTTGAACTTTCTTGACACTTTTTGGTCTGTTTCTAGTTGTTTGAGGTCTTTATATTTTTATTGTTCAACCATTTGGGGTTAATTACAAAATTATATGAAGAGAACCCTATAAATATAAAGTTATGAGAGCATAATGAGGTACCAAGCGTTCCATCCATCTATTACATTGGGAGATCATTTACATCCACATAGCTCCACCATAAGGCACAAGGCTAGGATATTTGTATCACACATAACATAGGGAGAGGATTCTATTCTTTTCCATCCACCATTCTATTACATTTTCTACACATAGTTAGTTCGCTACATCACAAAGTGTGACATGCGCAAGAGAAACCTAGGGCATGTTTCACACACACACAAAACTACATTTGGGTCTGGAATGTAGTGCAACACTCAGTTAGTAAGACCACCATTGTGGCAACTAAGGTCAGTCGACCCTATCATATTAATTTTTTTATTTTTAGGGATTGATGTTTGTTTAGGGTTTTGTAGGTCTTCCTTTCATCTTGGATTAACAAAGTGACACTGCAGTACAAGTAAAATGAATCTAATGCGACACACAACGAAGGTTTCAAACCACCTACCAAACATGTGAAGATCAGTTCCAGAGCTTTTACAACAATCACTAGACCCATTCTATAAACCGAGCTCCCGTAGGTGCCCTTGTCCCTCTCTAGGTGCTCCGGTTTAGAGATTTAGCCTAAATCCACCCATGTAGGGGCCCTAATAGTCGTTCCTTCTTCCAAATTCTCTAGTCACCTTTGCAACATAGTCTAGCGAGCATCTTCTTTTGAGTGAGCTATTTCCTCTTCTCTCTTGCACATTATGGCTAGCATTTTCATTTTCATAATTTCTTGGGTCATCTTTACATTTATTTACAAAATCTATTTAATTTATTCACATTTGTTTATAGCTTAGATTAACTAGTGCATATATCACATTTTTAGTTAATCAAAACCCAAGAGAGAATAATTCATAAAATATTTGAAGGATTGGACTTTAAATACTGAAACCAATCATATGCAACTACTAGTTAAGATTTCAATAGAGGTTTGACTGATGAACAAAGGTGGAGATTGATTTTGTAGAAGAAAAAGCACAAGATAAAGATGATCAACAATCTCTCTACTTTGAATGTAAGGTGCATGATGGCATTATAATCTTAGAGGTTGCTTATTTATCTTCACAAAATTCAGCAATGGAGGAGAACAAATCAAATTAAGTTAACTTAGATGAAGAGGATATTATCGAAAGCTTCTTGTTTCCTTTTGATGGTAATGATTTGTATCCATCTATTCCTTCATCCCTTGTTGAGTCTAATTTTATTAATGAACATGCAATAGAGAAGAACATCCATGAGGAACTTACTTAAAATAGTCCTCACAACAAACATATGGATGAGTTTGATCTTGAAAACTTCATTTTGGGTGATGAGGAAGAGAAGGGAGATGATGACACCATTGCCAAATTAGAAGTCATCTTGAAGATATTTGATTATTTTGTAAAGTTATTTCCAGAGGAAGAAAAAATTCCAAACCAATTTGCAAACAACCACCTTAAGGAAAGTCTCTAGGATGCCCCCATTCAAGGAAACGAGATTGAAAAGAATGGGAAAATCAAAAGGATCAACTCAAGTAGTTCCCAAGGCTGCATGTCTAATCAGATATCTGACTATCTTGGAGCCAAAATCAGAGTTGCAACCAGTCATGCTCATTCTAGATCATGAGGAAGAGCTTCATTATACCAAAGGTCACAAAGAATGCCTCTTAAATCCAAATACATATCAACTAAAAGAGGTATTTGTTTTGTTTGTTGATACTTTGAAGAAAAGGGTGGAAAATCAGCTTCAAATCATTTTTTCACTGTTATTAAATTCCATGTTCATTGCCAAATTAATTATATGGCCACACTTTGTAAAAAAGGGAAGTTATTTCTCCCATCTTGTTGCAAGCTTTGTTTAACTTATCATTTCTTTAGTTAGATTAGGCTAGTGTAGCTTTAATTTAAGTAAAAAATTGCATTGTGAATACTCTACATGTTTCCACTTAGAACATGTATGATTTTCCATGTTTGTATATAGATTTTGTGGTGTTATGTTGATGTTTGCACAATCCATTCGATTCGGAGAAGTCTTCATGGATAAATCAGATTTTGAGCCATCTTTTAAAGTATATTTTTCAACCTCAAAATATTAGTTAAAATTCAGAGCCCTTGGTGCCTCTTCCTTGGTCAAAATACAATGGTTTGGGATGGTTACAAAAAGCAAAACTCCCAAGCAATCAACTTCAAGAATAGACCAAGGTAGCTCCGGATAAGTCAGTAGAAAGTTTAATGGTGGAATCAGATAGTTGGAGTAGTTTCAAAGTTTCATTTAGAGCTCCATAGATAAACTTGAGTAAGTTCTAAATCTGTGCTTGAGTTCATAACAATTTAGGGATAAGAAATTTTTAAATTTAAGATCATTTTTTCAAACTTTCGGGCTTGACTCCATGCCTAATGGATTCTTCAAGACCACTAGTCAAATTTAGTAGGAAAATATCCCCTAGAGGTTGCCAAAATAGTTATCCCAAATTTACCCCGGGTTAATTTGGATAACTTGTTAAAAATGGAGTTAGCCATTTTAAAATCCTAGGACATCTAGACAGCCATAAAATTGTACTTTGCCTAAAACCGCTAGCCATTGGCATTTGAAAATCCGTGGGAGACTAAGGATAAAGCATAATGGGTTCTATTTTTAAAATGCCAACAGATGTTTATTTGGCCATCAATTTCAACACCGAACATCAAACGAAGGATGCATGATGGGATTCTAGAGTTCCTCAAGGCATTTGGGTTCCATGGACTTCAAATCCGCAAATAAACCGAATTTAATAGGTGTCGGAGTTCGGGCTTGGGTCAGAGAAAGTAAAAGAACACACTTTGCATGGAAAAAGGAAAAGACATGCGGTAGAAGATCGACAAGAGAGGAACAAGCACGTGTTGCCATTTGGTAGTCTTCAAGCGATTCATTTTGTGGACCTCAAGTCTCGTGGTATGAACTAATTTCAATAAAGTATCGATTTGAGTAGGCAATAAGGTCAAAAGGACTACGTGGTGGAAATTCAAACCATAAAAGTTTATAATTCCATCAAATTTGAAAGTTGCGATGTGAAACCAAAGAGGAGAACTCGATAACCGCAAAGTCCGAAGACACATGGAGCCTTCTTTCTAGCTTGCCTTTCGTAGTCCGAAATTAGAGAGAAAGAAAAGTCTGACACTACAAAGAACGTGGAGTTCTTCTTTTGGCTCTCACTTCACAGATGTCAATAATAACAAAAAGAAAGACCGATAACCCAAAGGGCATGGAGATTTTCTATTGGATGGTGCTTTACAGGTGGTTAGAGGAGGAAGATCAAAGTTTTGACATTGTGAGATGTGTGAAGTAACCTCATTGGCTAGAATTTCATGAATATCGATGCAGTCATCATCAAAGGACCGACATTCAAGGCGTGGAGCTTTCTCATTGGCTCACATTTCACAATGGGTCGGGGGCTATCAATAGGTGAATTACGAAGGAGTGTGTTAATTTTTATTGGGTCACATTTCGGAAGGATATGACAAGGGAAAAGGATAGTTTGACACTACGAAGAAGTGTGGCATTGTTTTATATACCTGTTTTTAATAAGATAGAGAAATGCACACGTAAGCAAGGGAAATCCCCAAGCTAATCAAAGGTTTTCATGTGTCAAGTTCATGTGATTCTCGACAAGAAAATCTTTAAATGGAAATATATTTTTATCCAAAGTTCCAAATTAGACAGAATCTACAGACCTATTGCATTAATGGACGGAAATGAAGAAGGGCCCGAGTGGGAAAGAAATATTAAAAATGAAGACGTTGGATAGGGGTGGGTGTCTAGATCTGGCCCAAATCCTCCTTAGAAATATATCTATGTTGTCAATGGGTCATGGGATAGAAAATTGGGTGGACCTGGTGTTGCGGGTGGCATTTGGGAGGCAGGGGATTCGGATCTCCTTGCATTATCTCCTATCTAGACCAGTGAAGGGCCTTTCTTGATTGACTCAAGCATGGATAGAGAAGGCTTGTGACATCCCCATTTTAAGATACTAAAATAAGGGAAATTTTTTATTTTTTATTTTTTTTTATAAAATGTTCTCTGTTATGAATTATATAATTCAAACACATGTTCAAGTTTTAATAATTGTTCTCTGCCCAAACAATGCAGTTTGGAACACACAATTTCCTTTTAAAACTAATGTTTCCTGTTCAAATATTTGTAATATGGAACACACATTCAAATGCCATTCAATCTTATAATGATTCTATATGTTCTGTAAATGACTCGAAGAACTACCGATCTCCCATTTTCATGGCTCGGAGTTTCAACGATCTCTCATTTCATGACTCAGCAACTACCGATCCTTCATGTTCATTCATGCATAGTATAATATATATACAAGGTTCTCTTTACCATTTCCGGTTATCGAAGTGATCCATTTAAGAAGCCTATCTGAATATCTGTTACTGATATTCATCTGACATCCTGCATCTTAAATTAGGTGATTAGGACAACGCAACCAGCACTTGCGATACTTTGGCCAAAGATTTTCACATGCTTTGCATGATCATATTCCTGGATGTGATACACACCAATGGAATATGTCCTTCACCTCACTTCACCTGTTATCTAGAATGGTCTTTCCTGGTTCCTACCAGTCCTTCCAATTTAAGGTCAAATTCTAACTTCCAATTTCCAACTAGCAATATGAACGAATATAGGAAGGCACTCATGGTAACTAAAGATACGCAGACATACGGTGTCGTTCCCAATGACTCTGTGTGTCTAGTTATCTTTAGTCCTCCAGAGTCACTTCGTATACGTGATCATACTCCTATCCCCAGCCAAGAACTTAATATTCAGCTTATGTAATCTTGATGTTTTAATTCGGAAGGGCATTGTAATATGTCAGCTATAACATTGTGTCATCATAAAGACCCCGCCTTCATGAAGACACCGTGTTGTAGCTGGCTTATGTCAATGTCCTACGGAACCCTCCCATCGAGATTACACATCCAGCTCAAGTGATTTGGATATGATCTTAATATTTAAGATCAACTTTCAGCAACCATACTGATCCTTTATCCTTGTTCTCATTACAGATTTACGGAGCTAAGAGAGACTAAATCCGTCTTCTAGCTTGCTATGCATCTTCTCCTTCGTACCAAAGGGTTGCATTTTCTCTACTTGGTTCTTTTCTTAATCATTGGATTAAGTAGCCAATTACCGATGTAAGTAATAAGTTTAACCTATTAAACTTAACCAAGTATTCCACAACCGTAACCAAATTGTAATTCCACTTATTAGATGTCATTAAAATGAGGTCTAATTCTCAATAAATATATTCATTTATTTTTCTTAACCTTACATAGTTAAGGTCTATTAGCCCTGGATATTTTTCCCATATCCTTACTTTTGAATTTAACATACGAGGCTATTAACTGAGTCCGAATATGAAGATTGGCTGCTCCTAAGTTATTTGATATTCCTTAGCTTCTAAGCTAATCCCGAATACCTATCAATTATGAGATCATGTTCTTCCTAATCCTTTTTAATGTCAATTAAAAATTCATCTTAACCAAGTATGAACTAATTGCACATTTCAACTTATAATTTGCATTTAGGTAAGAATAGATATCAGTTCCTTTTAAATCCATCCAAGGACAATTGAATAATTCCAAATCAATAAATAACATTATATTTCCAATTTAATCAACAATATCAAACTGATATAGTCATTAAAATATCACACTTGTATTTGTATTCATCAATCCATTTCATAATCCATACATTTGCCAGTCCAAATGACTGGACTTTGTTTATATTAAACAACGTTACAACTCATAGATAGAAGAATGTACTTTCTTCTTTTCACAATTCCTCATAGAGGAATAATAACTAACAAATACAATTCATCTCTAGACAATCAAAAGGAGTATCAGAAAACAGCCATGTCTTCATTTTACTCAAATTCCATCTGCAAAATTTCTTGCACGGGTCAGTTCATTTAACTGAGCATATTAAGCACTTGTCATTAAAATGAGGTACTTCTAATTAACTGTCTCAATAAAAGAACCCTGCTTTTATGAAACGCGTTTATATGAACATCAATGAAGAATGAAGTATCAAAAAGAATGAACAACATGACAACTGAAACATCTAAATACCATCCCAATCAGTCAAAGAACTACTGTCCTTTTTCCCAATGTTCATTACAAAAAGTAATTTCCTTCAACAGTTCCAGATTACAACATTTGTAAAAACTAGGAATACAAGTAAACATACTGTTGTTATAACATAACTGCTATCCCTTCCTTTCCTTACATTAGTAATAAATGCAAAGGATAAAATCTAACTGAAATGTAAACCAATTACTTTCCTTTCAGTTCATGCATCTCCTTTGATTTCAAGCAATCAAGTACAGATGAGAAGAGCAAACAACAATAAATATAGATGCTTAAACCCAAGCAATACAAAATTCATTCCTAAACGATTACAGATTTCCAACTGTATGAGAGAAGAAATGATCATTTTTCCAAGTTATCCATTCACATTCCTATTCCTTTCCTCATGACTGTACTGAAAATTGAATCCAAACGAGACACAAATCAAGATAACAGTTCAGAGTGAAACTTACAAAATCCATTCAGAATTCACTTTCCAGCAGCAAAGAATAATTCCATTCATATTCAGCTTTAAATAAAGACAAGGAAGAATTTATTATCCATATCAATACTCCCTTTCAAGCAGGCACATATGAATACCAAAAACAAGTTGGTAAAACATCGTATCCATCATAGAACAAGCATTATAAAGAATGCATACTATGTACCTACTGTACTAAAAGAATTCATACTTCTTTCACTGTATTCTAACCAAACAAATAGTTATACAGTCACTTAATCAATTATCCACATGACTTTCTATATCCATGAACGCATACAGTTCATAATTAATAATTTGCACATTCTTGTTACCTACAACAAGCCCAATCTGGATGTACGGTGAAGCTCTAGTGCTATTTCCGTATTCAAACAAAGCAAGAAGAGAAAAGAAATTCATCCTCAGTAACTATTTTAATAAGAAAACATCCATTTTCTTCAAGCACAACAAAAATCACTCAAGTCGAGTTCATCTTTTTGTATGACAGTCTGCAAAATCGAGATCCCACGAAACATTTCAACCTTCCATTAGTACGTAAAGAAAATAGCACTCGAAAAATATCTAAATACCATTGTCACTTCTATCAAGCTGAACCTATAATGCTCAATAAACCCAATTACCATTTCCTTCCAAAATCTAAAACAACAGAAAAAGAAAGAACTCGTTTCCATCTATTTTCAAAGTAAAGAAACGATGCAAAACCAACTTGCATAAAGATGCAAAAATTTATTCAATATACCATATGAAAAGAATGCCTAGTTCCATTTTCTTCTCGATCAACATTTAAATCCAAAATAACATCCTCCTATTTCACAATGATGTACAGAACTCAAAATACAATAATCATATATCAATACCTCTATCAAGGCAAACCCGCAAAGGGTATTAAATGCTTAAGCTTGAGTACAGTCACGACAGGACCCAAACCGCAAGCTAATTCCCATGCATTTCTCCATTTATTTGCACAAAAATACAAAACCAAGTTATTTTTCACAACTACAGTCCAAACTGGAAGATCAAACCGCATCAATAAGACACAACAAAATCATCTTTCCACCAAGGCAAGAGAAAATACAGTTCATTTATAAGTTCAGAAGGAAAACAGTTTTATTCCTTAACTTTCACGAATACCCAAGTCGTATTCGTTAAATTTACAAAAGAAAAGCAAAGCAATAAGAATATTACTATCAAATCCTTCAAACCGAGCTCATAATGCTCATTAAAACTCAAATGCTATTTCCTTCAAAATCTAAAATGCTATTTCCTTCAATCCAAAGCAAGAGAAGGAAGAGGAACTCATTTCCTCAAAATTTTCAAGATATAGAAATAATGTCAAACAACTCGCACATGGCACATAGAGTTTTCATTCCATATAATCATTTACAGAGAAATACCCAATTCGAATTCTTATCAACAAACATCTCAAAATTGATTCACACACAACCTAAGTATTCATAAGCAGAATTTTGATGTAGGAGGATCAAGGAACAACACATAATAAGGTCATATAAGACCATGATACATGTCTTTAGGTGTGAATAAATGAAATTTAGAGTTAAGTATGTTGTAGAAGTGAATATATGCTTGTAAGAAGATGATAAGGTGACTTGACTTGGCATTTAAGGAGTAATATAGGCTAATTAAGGTCTTTTTAAGCCTTGACATCATGTAATAGCTTCCTTGTATGGATTATAGGAGAGTATCAAGGTGATATACACAGGATTTCTATGTTGAGAAGATGGTTGAGTCTTCCTAGGAGTGTGAGTTGGCTTAGGAGTCAGTTTAGGAGCTTTAGAGGGTCTATTCTTAGCTAATGAATACCTATTTCATAGGTGATTCGATGGAGATGAAGTAGAACAGGGGTTCTCAAGGTTTGAAGAGGATGGAACAATGAATAACAACATGTGTAGGATGTTTGAAAGAAGAAATATACTCTGGTTTGCATGAAATAGCTTGTTTCAATGGACTGTGCACAAGAACCCTGGCAGGACAGCAAGATAGAAACCCTCCATGACCTTCAAATGATGTAAATCTCTTGATTATTAGCATGGAAAGATTCTACAGGTGATGTGGATCACATTGGTAATTTTTGTATGTTTTGAAAATGCATAATTTGGATTTTATAGCAAATTGTTGCCTCTCGGGCCTGAACTAGGGCTTCGTATATCTTTTTATTCCATGGATAGAATTACTTGAAAATTTTACAATATCTCTGCATTGATATGATCTAAAGATCATCCAAATTTGAGGAAGAATGATCTTGTGTCGCTCAAGCTATAGGTGACTGTGTATTCGAGATACAACAGTGATGTATAGTTCACAGTCAAATAAAGAACATACACAGTTTTTGCATTGTAACAAGACTAATCATGATGATAGATTGATATGACAGACAAAATAGGGTATATTGGATGTATTTGCATGATCTCAGGTCTGAATGCATGAAGCTATTACCTTGTTTGCATATAAAATATGACTGCACAGGCTTAGGACTGTATTTGGCAAGAAAGGAGGACTGCAAACATGAAGGAGATGGACACAATATGATGAAAATCCACTAATAAGGTATGGGAGGGAACCTATCTAGGTATATTTGTTGAATATGAATGACATTGGGCATATAGGTACAAGGGAAATTCCTTCCCTCTAGTTATAATCAGACTGTACAGTGGTCTAGGACTGTGTTAGTCCACAATAAAATGTTCAAAGGGCTAATGTCAAGGAGAAGTAGAGTTAAGTACCTGTGCATGGATGTTGGATGATGACTATCCTAGTACTATTAATGTGTTCCATGATTCTAGAGAGAAATCTACCAGTGATTTGGAGTAAATGTAGACTGTGTAGGGGTTCTAGGAGCTGTATAAGTCACTTCAAAAACATACAAGGGAGGTGATAAAGGAAAAACCTAGATCTAGGACAGTATATGGAGGTCATGAATACCTCAACCATTGTGAAGGGAGGTCTGTTGAGCTATTGGTGTGCCCTGGGAACCAACTAATTATGTATTTAGAGTTTGAGTTGGATTCTTTTAGACTAAGTTCAGCCTTGAGGGCAGAGTTTGGAGATTGCATTGGAAGAGAGATGCTTGAACATTCATAAAGGAACTTGAAACATTGGTTTGTTGCCTTGGTCATGTTCAATCAAGTAGAAAAGAGCTTGTGACTGTATTGAAGAAGAGCTCCATTTGGAGGCGAAGGTGTATGGTAAGAGAACTCAAGAAGGTATGAATGCTAGAGACTTATGAATGGATTTTGTAGCTTGGAACAGTCATACAGATTAATATAGAAGTTCTTTACATCTATTATATATTGTTCAGTGATCACAAGGTTATCACCTTTTCTCATCAAGATAACTCTCCTCCAGTTGTTGTCTTCAAGAACTAGAAGTTACTAGGTCTCATGGGATCTCAAGGTGTCAAGAAATACAACAGATGATGTTGCATGAACATCAATTAATGATCCTCTAGCAGGGGTGGATGGAGTAATAGATCAAGTTCAAGCTCTTGAGTATTGTAAAGAAAGATAGATCTAAATGACCCCTGCATCAAATTTTGGTATCAGAGCGAGGATAGGAGATCAAAGGACAGCCATAACAGGAAACAAAAGGTAGATCCAATACCAAGGAGTTCAAGGTAACAAACACATGTTTTCAAGCTATTTATTTCTATAATTTTCAGAGAACTCCATATTGTAAAGTTTTGATTGAATCAGTCATGGAGGTAGGAGCAGTGTGTGAATTGGTTAAGTTCCTAAGCTATCAAAAGGAACAAGAAAAGAAAGAGAAAAAGAGGAAAGAGTAGAAGATGAGAGGAATATTAACACTTCAAAAAGAAATAGATGAAGTGAAGAGAGATTTGGAGAAAGTGACCACCATGTGGTTACAGTTGCAGGAAGAAGAGAGCCATCAGAAGAAGAGTGGCCTAGTATTGAGAGGGAAGATGAAATGGCCTGTGAGGTCATTGGTGAAAAGAGATAGAAGGCTCAGAAAGGATGCCTTGAGGAAGAAAGAAGAGTTTCCAAATGAGCAACAAGAAGAGGTGAAAGAAGTTCTCATTGTAGAGAACAAGAAAGAAGAAAAAGTGCCAGAACAAGCACTTAAGGAAGGAAAGGATAATGAGAGGAAGGTGCTAAGGAAAGGAGCACTCATGGAGACACTATGGTCTCTTGTTTTTATATCTAAGCTTGTGTTTATGTTTGCAGGTATGAAGAACTTGTTGATGCAGGTTAAGCTTAAGAGCTTGAGAAATATGAAGGATGGTGTAAGCCAAGCACCCATGAAGAGAAATGAACAAGACAACTGCAAGGACCAGCTTGAAGAGGGATATGAAAAGAGTGAAGACTTCCATGATGACAAGGGAAGCATGACAGAGAACATGGAGTATTATGATGCATTGGATAGCATCCCAAGTGAAGAAGAAGTCCAGGAAGAGAGTAAAGCCAGACAAGAAGCCATTAAGGAGGATATAGGCAAGCTAAAAGCCATTGAACAAGTAAGTATGATGACTGAATATGATGATCAGATTTATGACAGTGATGTTTCTGACATTAAAGAAGACCTAGAGCAAGATAATGATAAGAGGTTAACACAAGAAGATGTGTGTGATCATGTAATGCCTAGAAGGCTCAAGGAAATAAGGAATGAAGATAAATCAGCAGGTCATCAGAAGTATATGCTACCCAAAGAGATCAAGCATAATTATGTGATGCCTAAATGGCTTGAGAAAACTAAGGACAAAGAGGAGAAGGCAGAGTCCAAGAAAGAGACCATCAAACTGGAGCTCAGTCATGAAGAACCAAGGCAAGGTATGGAGGAAAATTCAGTTTACAAGATAAAATCAGTCCAGTATGCAGGTGCACAAGAGAGTAGAAATAAGTACAAACACGGTCTAACTCATGAATGGAGAAGAAAACATGAAAAACAAATGGTTTATCAACCTAAGGTCATCCAGAACAAGGTATGGAAAGCTAAGAGCTTCAAGGAGCAGCAGTACAAAGTCATCAAACATGAAGTAATGGAAAGTGGAAGGTCCTCAAAAGATGGTGAAGCAAGAGCTGAGTGCAGTCAGGGAAGTCAGAGTTCAGAGAAGGATGAAGACAAAACAGGTCCTATATATGATGAAGATGAAAGAGAAGTTGATAGGGCTGACTCGGAAGAAGAAATGAAGATACTAGAAGAGTTGATGAAGAGAATGACAGCGAAAATAGAGAGAAATCAGGAAATTGAGAGAAGAAGGAGAACAGTTGAGAAGAAGGAGAGAGAAGAGGTGTTGCCAAGGATAGAGCAGCATGAAAAGTTGCAAGAAATGAAACAATTAAGGAAAGAGGAACTAGAGAAGGAGGAAGCAGATCAAGAGAGAGAAAGAATGAAAATGACCAAGTTGAAAATGGTCAATGAAAAAACAAAAAGAAATGGAGAAGAAGAGCACTCTGTAGACATTCAAGAGGCTTCATGGCCTCAACCCTTTACTTCTAATGGCATTGTTAATGCAGGTTTGGCAGACAAAGAGATGAATCAAGTGTATGATTCAATGAGAAAGTTCATGAGACAAGAGGAACAGGAAGATATAGAGGACACATGTGATGATGAAATTGAGGCATTTAAAGGTAGAGAAGCACCAAAGTATGATTTTGAATACATAAGCATGGAGTAGCTGAAAGAAGAACTAAAAGCATTAGAGGAAGTCATATATCAAGACAAGGATACTCATGTAGATAGAGATAAAGATAAGACAAGTGAAGAGGTGGTAGAAGAGAATCAGATTTCAGTTGAGGAGGCATATGAACCTTCAAAACAAGCTGAGGAGGTAGATTTTTGCATTGCAGACCTTCACTTCATTCCTAAGGTGAAGCAAGCTTATAAAAATGCCAAAAATGAAAGAGAAAGAGTATTATTGATAGAGTAGGTGGAGAAGACTATCAAGTCTGATGACAACATTCTTAGCAATGATCAAGGAGCTGTAGCTACATGCTGTTATGAACACAAACCAGAGTTAACATACTTAGTGAAGGAGATAGAAGACCAACAAGAGGCAGAATTGAAGACAAAGACCATGAAGAGGAAGATGAAGCAAGGAGCAAGCAAAAAGAGTAGAATTGAGGAGAGGAAATGCAAGAGCAGATGGAGGAGACAAACTATACCAGCAAATGCAATAAGGATGAATTGGAAGACAAGAAAGAAGAAGAACTATTTGAGCAGGAGCTCAAATTCTTTTCTCAAGGGCACTCTGATGCAGGAGCATCAAGGAACAACACATAATAAGGTCATATAAGACCATGATACATGTCTTTAGGTGTGAATAAATGAAATTTAGAGTTAAGTATGTTGTAGAAGTGAATATATGCTTGTAAGAAGATGATAAGGTGACTTGACTTGGCATTTAAGGAGTAATATAGGCTAATTAAGGTCTTTTTAAGCCTTGACATCATGTAATAGCTTCCTTGTATGGATTACAGGAGAGTATCAAGGTGATATACACAGGATTTCTATGTTGAGAAGATGGTTGAGTCTTCCTAGGAGTGTGAGTTGGCTTAGGAGTCAGTTTAGGAGATTTAGAGGGTTTATTCTTAGCTAATGAATACCTATTTTCATAGGTGATTCGATGGAGAGGAAAAAACAGGGGGTTCTCAAGGTTTGAAGAGGATGGAACAATGAATAACAACATGTGTAGGATGTTTGAAAGAAGAAATATACTCTGCTTTGCATGAAATAGCTTGTTTCAATGGACTGTGCACAAGAACCCTGGCAGGACAACAAGATAGAAACCCTCCATGACCTTCAAATGATGTAAATCTCGTGATTATTAGCATGGAAAGATTCTACAGGTGATGTGGATCACATTGGTAATTTTTGTATGTTTTGAAAATGCATAATTTGGATTTTATAGCAAATTGTTGCCTCTCGGGCCTGAACTAGGGCTTCGTATATCTTTTTATTCCATGGATAGAATTACTTGAAACTTTTACAATATCTCTGCATTGATATGATCTAAAGATCATCCAAATTTGGTGAAGAATGATCTTGTGTCGCTCAAGCTATAGGTGACTGTGTATTCGAGATACAACAGTGATGTATAGTTCACAGTCAAATAAAGAACATACACAGTTTTTGCATTATAACATGACTAATCATGATGATAGATTGATATGATGGACAAAATAGGGGTATATTGGATGTATTTGCATGATCTCAGGTGTGAATGCATGAAGCTATTACCTTGTTAGCATATAAAAGATGAATGCACAGGCTTAGGACTGTATTTGGCAAGAAAGGAAGACTGCAAACATGAAGGAAATGGACACAATATGATGAAAATCCACTGATAAGGTATTGGAGGGCACCTATCCAGGTATATTTGTTGAATATGAATGACATTGGGCATATAGGTACAAGGGAAATTCCTTCCCTCTAGTTATAATCAGACTGTACAGTGGTCTAGGACTGTGTTAGTCCACAATAAAATGTTCAAAGGGCTAATGTCAAGGAGAAGTAGAGTTAAGTACCTATGCATGGAGGTTGGATGATGACTGTCCTAGTACTATTAATGTGTTCCATTATTCTAGAGGAAAATCTACCGAGTGATTTGGAGTAAATGTAGACTGTGTAGGGGTTCTAGGAATTTGTATAATTCACTTCAAAAACATACAAGGGAGGTGATAAAGGAAAACCTAGATCTATATATGGAGGTCATGAATACCTCAACCATTGTGAAGGAGGTCTGTTGAGCTATTGGTATGCCCTGGGAACCAACTAATTATGTATTAAGAGTTTGAGTTGGATGCTTTTAGACTAAGTTCAGTCTTGAGGGCAGAGTGTTGAGATTGCACACTAGTAGAGAGATGCTTGAGCATTCATAAAGGAACTTGAAACATTGGTTTGTTGCCTTGGTCATGTTCAATCAAGAAGAAAAGAGCTTGTGACTATATTGAAGAAGAGCTCCATTTGGAGGCAAAGGTGTATGGTAAGAGAACTCAAGAAGGTATGAATGCTAGAGACTTTATGAACGGATTTTGTAGCTTGGGACAGTCATGCAGATTAATATAGAAGTTCTTTACATCTATTATATATTGTTTCAGTGATCACAAGGTGATCACCTTTGCTCATCAAGTTAACTCTCCTCCAGTTGTTGTCTTCAAGAAGTAGAAGGTACTAGGTCTCATTGGATCTCAAGGTGATAAGAAATACAAACAGATGATGTTGCATGAACATCAATTAATGATCCTCTAGCAGGGGTGGATGGAGTAATAGAGCAAGTTCAAGCTCTTGAGTATTGTAAGGAAGGACAGATCTAAATGACCCCTGCATCAAATTTCCTTATAATTTGAAAGAAAGAACAATCCTCAATCTTGTCAAACAAACTAACACAAGCATGATTGTATTTCCAACTCAATAATATGCAAAGACGAAAGGCAGTTCAATCACAACAACAAGAAAATTATTCTACCCAAGTCATTTCCAACATGACAAAGAAACTCGACTAAACCGAAATCATCTCGGGCATGACAAAGAATCGATAAACCCAAAACCCCTTCATCGAAGAGCGGGGTTGTTTTAATGAGACGCTTAAGTAAAGCAAGTAGTTTTAAATAGAAGGGCTTAACATACTTGGTATTCTTCCTCAAATGCTCGAAGAAAACAAAGCATCTATAGAAGGTATTTCATTCCACAACGACAACAACAAGCTTCCCAAAAACCACCTTCTGCTACAAGCTCGAAAATAGCCTTCAATTTCCCAAGAAATAGAGATAGAACAAACACAACCGGTTCGACTGAACCAAAAAAACCAAATGCAAGAAACTTTCAAAAATCCGAACAAACACAAATGACCAACAAAATTCCTCCATACTCTTTCCGAGGCGGGCTGGTCGTGAAGACCAAGAAAATAAATGCATTAAAGGCTCTGCCTTTTTCTATTTCCTCACGCCACCGCCGACTTGGGTTGGTGAACTTCCAAATTCAAATTTTTGCATGCAAACAGAGTTTAGTTCCATAACTAACTAGATACCTCTAGCTTTTCCCTGTTCCCGCCAAACTGGCGCTGTCCACGTAAGGACCTTCATTCATTGCCATTAAATTTCCTTCCATCCTTATCCTTTCCCATGGGTATGTGTGTCCCCTTCCTTAGGTTAGGATTAGTTTAGGATTAACAATAGTGTTCAAACCTAGGTCATCGCCTAGTTCTTAGGTTAATAGAACTTAGGTCTATTTTCACCATTTTAGAATTTAAAAATCCACTTAGGATAGTAGTTTAGGATATAAGGTAGAACTTAGGGTTAGATTAGGGTCTAATTCCCCCTAACACTTAATTAATCAACCTCCAATCCAGTCTTTCCGACTGTCATCAAATTTCAACACTGTGCAGGACATTTCGTCCCACGTTACACATGCCTGAGCCACCCGCATCCAGGCATTTATCGCCTTACGAGGTCTCATGTTTCAATAGTGCATGGTTCGAGAATCAAACCTTTTCCGTTGGCATCTACGTGCCAGCTATTCATACCTGAAATCAGGTGCTGCACATTTATATCAACCTTCAGTCCGGTTTAAGAGTAAATCGACAAAGCGATTACAAGAAGGCCACAACATACCTTGGATCAATGGAATTGATTCAAGGTGTGTTGTCAATCAGCAAATAGAGTTCAGCAAGCATACGACAAATTTGTCATCACATCAGCAAACATACAAGCAATAATAACTGTTGTCCCATGTAAACAAATTACAGTATGCAAGAATCCAGATTAGCAACACATTCCCTTAAGATCAAAAATATATCTTAACATGTTTGCCTTCATTTCAGCAGTTACAACATTATGAAAAATAATCACCAAGATAACTTACAAAAATCAGGGCGTTACATTCCTCCCTCCTTAAAGAATCATCGTCCCGATGATCAAATTAACCAAATCAAGGAGTTCCTAGGACAAAGTTCAGTTATTGTCCTTCCATTCATAAGTTCATACCAAAAAGCAGATTCACTCTTAAAAAAGTGTTTTAAGACAATCTGTACATAATAGACTAATAATTGTCTAAATTTGGAAGAATTATCGAGTTTTTCGAATTTCAAATTCGATCAAACAAATGTGGAAAATCAGATCTCATTTCTTCGATATTTTCCCAAGTTACACTTTCTTCGCTAAACTGGTCCCACTGGACCTTACATTGATTCACTTCACGATTTCTTAAGTACAACTGGCGAGTTCCCAACACTCGAATGGGCTTAACCACGATTATTCCTGGGTCTTGGACCTGCAAGGAATTCCAATTCAGCACATGTGATAAATCTGTCATGTATTTCTTAAGAAAAGAAATATGAGAAACATCATGCATTTGAGACAAAGAAGGAGGTAATGCTAGACGATAAGCTACAGGGTTGATTATTTCAACAATTTCAAAAGGTCCCACATATCGTGGTGATAACTTGGTAGCCTTGCCAAAAGTTATCGAGCTCTTTTTCGGCTTCACCCGAAGAAAGACCTTCTCTCCCAATTTATAATTCCTATCAACCCGCTTTAAGTCTGCATAACTCTTTTGCCTATTGGCAGCCTCCTTTAGATGTTCCCTAATCATTTTGATTTGCTGTTCCATTTCGTAAGGATTTCTGGCCCAATTACCTCTCTGTCCTCAACGCTGTCCCAGCTGACAGGGGTTCTACATTTTCTTCCATACAATGCTTCAAAGGGCACCATTTTTAAAGAGGCATGGTATGTATTATTGTAGGCAAATTCAACCAGCAGAAGGTATTCCTCCCATTTATACTGCTGGTCCATGCAATACATCCTTAACATGTCCTCTAAAACTTGATTGACTCTCTCAGTCTGTCCATCCGTCTCCGGATGATATGCAGAACTGAAGTTTAATTTAGTTCCCAAGGCCGCATTAAGCGTTTGCCAAAACCTTGATGTCATCCTCGGATCTCTGTCCGATATGATTAATTCTGGTATTCCATGCAATCTGAAGATTTCATGTACAAATCTTCTTGCTAACACTGGTGCATCGTCTTTCAAATTACCAGCAATGAAGTGTGCCACTTTGGTCAATTTGTCGACTACAACCAGGATAATATCATGCTTATTTCTTGACATAGGCAATCCTTGAACGAAATCCATCGTTATCACTTGCCATTTGTACTGCGGAATGCTGTGGGGATACAATAATCCTGCGGGATGCATATGTTCCGCCTTAACATGCTGACATTCTAAGCAGTGTGTTACAAATTCCACCACATCCTTTTTCATTCCCTTCCAGAAGTATTGCTGCTTAAGATCAGCAAGCATTTTCGTAATGCCAGGGTGTCCAGAAAAAGGTGAATTATGAAATTCAATTAACAATTTCCCTCTTAAGTCATTTTCCAAAGGTATATATACCCTGTTTTCGAACCTCAGAATTCCTTCATTGTCAAAATGGAATCCTTTATACCTGACATCCTTTGGATCTGCAGCAAGTGCTGTTTTGACTTGCTGGAAATAAGGATCTGATTCCAAGGCATCTTTCACCTCATCCTTGAAGCTGCGTTCTTAACATTATAAGAGCAGAGATATGCTTCCTTCGATTGAGCATCTCGCCACTCTATTTTCCTTTCCTTTGATGTAGCTTATATTAAAATCGTATCGAGATAGAAATTCTAACCATCTCCGCTGCCTTGCATTCAGATTTGGCTGAGTAAAAATATACTTCAGCCCCAGATGGTCTGTTTTTAATTCAAAAGGCTTGCCTAAAAGGTAATGCCTCCACATTTGAAGTGCATGAACAATGGCAGTGAGTTCTAGGTCATGTGGAGCATAATTCTGTTCATGTAACTTAAGCTTTCTACTTTCATAAGCTATGACATGGTTATTCTGTAACAGAATACCTCCAAGGCCTTCTCTTGAGGCATCTGTTACAACCATAAAATTTCCATTTTGATGTGCATGCAGTCAAAATAGGTGCTGTAGTTAATGCTTTGTTCCTTTAAATTTTTAAAGGCAGATTCACATTTGTCCGTCCAGACAAATTTCTTATCCTTCTTTTGCAGTGAAGTGATTGGGGCAGCAATTTTTGAAAAGTCCTTAACGAACTTTCGATAATATCCAGCCAAGCCCATGAAGCTCCTCACTTCATGCACGTTCTTAGGCGCAAGCCACTCAGTTATAGCTGTAATCTTTGAAGGGTCAACAACTATTCCATTCTTACTTATAATGTGTCCCAAATAATGCACCTCTGCATCATAAAAGGAACATTTAGACAGTTTACCATACAACTTCCTCTTTCTTAAAATTTCCAGCACTATCCTTAGATGTTCTTGGTGCTCTTCGACATTTTTAGAGTATATAAGAATGTCGTCTAAGAATACAAGCACAAACTTGTCTAAGTATTCTTGAAAAATATTGTTCATCAGATTCATGAAGGCGGTAGGTGCATTAGTCAACCCAAAAGGTAACACAGTGAACTCATAATGCCCGTACCTTGTTCTAAAAGTTGTTTTATGAATATCTTCTTCCTTTATTCTCAGCTGATGATACCCAGATCGAAGATCTATTTTTGAATAGACTGATGCTCCTCGCATCTGATCAAACAGATCATCAATCCTAGGAAGTGGGTATCGATTTTTAATAGTTGCCTTGTTCAAAGCATTCTCGTAATCAATGCACCTCTCAATGTGCCATCCTTTTCTTTACAAAAATTACGGCGCGCTCCCAAGGTGAGACACTCGGTCTTATCAGTCCCTTAGTCAAAATTTCTTGTAACCGAGCCTTTAGCTCTACCAACTCGATGGTGGTCATTCTATAAGGTGCCTTAGATATGGGTTCGGTTCTGGTTTTATTTCTATTACAAAGTCAAACTCTCATTTGGGTGGAAGACCTGGAAATTCCTCTGGAAACACATCACTGAAACCCCTTAACAATGGATATCTTTCCATGAAATCATTATTTTCTCAGCATTTTCTATCATTTTTACTGCATACAAAGTGCAGCCTTTGTTTTTAGCCCTTTTTAGTTGCATAGCTGTCAGTTTCCTAACTGCAACTTCACGTTTTACACCTTGAATGACTACTGCTTTCTGCAGGTCATCAAAACAACAAATTTGTTTTTCATAATAGTCGACATTTTCCTTATGTTCAGCTAACTAGTTAACTCCAATAATGATATCATAGGATCCTAGAGGAGTGACATACGGGTCAACTTTGGTGGAGAAACTGAGCAAGTCAAGAATTTCCCCAAAAAGGCACATTTCGACTGTATGGGCAGCATTATTCCCATAATGCACTGTCCATGTTTTATCCATTCGTTCAGCCTTTCTTTTTAATTTCATTGCAAGTTTAGCAGAAATAAAGCATTCAGTAGCTCCAGTATCAAAAAGTATGACTACAGGTGTACCGAATAACTTACCCGGAACTTCTATAGGTGTAACTTGCTTTTCAGCTTGTCTGTTAGCCACTGCAGCGTGTATCCTATGCTGCTGACCGCGATCATCCTTCTTTAGAGGACAGTGATTCACATAGTGGTCCTTTCCATAGTTGAAGCATCCTCCAACTGGCCCTTTTCTAGGCTCAAATTTGTTACCAGCTTTGAAGTTATCATTCTGGCTCCCATAGGACTTCTGTCCATTGCCACTAACTTTTGTGAAGCTATTCCGCATACTATTTATAGGTCTGTTCATCATGATTTCTTGTTGTTATCCACAACAATCTTGTTTTTCACACCAAACCTTTTCCAAGGTCCCCTTTTTGGTGCGAGAGATGAAGAAGAATTGGGAATCTTCTTCCTTATCTCTTCCCTATGAGCAGAAATTGCTCTCAATTTCTGTTCTTGTCTACTTGTCTTTTCGACAACTCCTTCCATGGTGGTTGGGCTGTGGACATCCACTTCACCACCAATGATGGGATTCAGTCCCATTATGAATTTCCGTATTCTGAACTTCTCGTCAGCTTGGTACTGTGGTGCATACTTAAGGAGTTTAGTAAACCCTTCTCAGTATTCTGTCACCGACAGCCTTCCTTGTGACCAGTTCTGAAATTCAGTCATTTTCCTATCAAAATAGAGTTGAGGCAGCCATCGTTGCCTAAAATAACCCTTAAATTGATCCCAAGTTATGTCTGATTCGACAATATTCAACTCAACCTTACGGTTGTCCCACCATGATGATGCTTCATGAGAAAGCTGATATGC
This sequence comes from Taxus wallichiana var. yunnanensis, assembly GCA_018340775.1. Classification (NCBI taxonomy): domain Eukaryota; kingdom Viridiplantae; phylum Streptophyta; class Pinopsida; order Cupressales; family Taxaceae; genus Taxus; species Taxus wallichiana. Next base: position 403,882,394 of record CM031244.1, on the reverse strand, counting down.
TCCCCATATCGCTTTGGTCTCTTCGAAGAAGTTTCTTATTACAAAGTATTTCTCCATTTCATTGAGCCAATTCTCAGCTCCGTCCCCAAGGGTTGTTCCATCAAACTTTGGAGGACTTATTCTCTTTATATCATTTGTAAGTTTAGCTGCTAATCTTGCCCTTTTATTTTCAGGATGATTAGGAGCAATTACATTATTATTATCAACACCCAGATTCCCTCCGTTGATGTTGTCCACAGGAGGCGGCTGATCATTTATATCAGCTTCATCTTCCTCCTCTTCATTGCCCATTGACTGTTGTTCCAGAACAGTCAAACGATCTCTCAAATCTAGTAGGGCAGTAAGGATTTCATCCAGCTTTTGAGCAGTAGCTGCTTCTCCACCCTGTAATGGGTTATTCACAGAATTCCCTCTTGTTCTGACCATTTTCTATTCAATAAGAAAATGTAAACCTTATTAATATCATGGACTCATTAGGTCCAAGAGATGCAACCTTCAGCTCTGATACCAAGATGTAACATCCCCATTTTAAGATACTAGAACAAGGGAATTTTTTTTTTTTATAAAACGTTCTCTATTATGAATTATATAATTCAAACACATGTTCAAGTTTTAATAATTGTTCTCTGCCCAAACAATGCAGTTTGGAACACACAATTTCCTTTTAAAACTAATGTTCCCTGTTCACATATTTGCAATATGGAACACACATTCAGTGCCATTCAATCTTATAATAGATTCTATATGCTGCTGTAAATGACTCGAAGAACTACCGATCTCCCATTTTCATGGCTCGGAGTTTCAACGATCTCTCATTTCATGACTCGGCAACTACCGATCCTTCATGTTCATTCATGCATAGTATAATATATATACAAGGTTCTCTTTACCGTTTTTGGTTATCGAAGTGATCCATTTAAGAAGCCTATCTGAATATCTGTTACTGATATTCATCTGACATCCTGCATCTTAAATTAGGTGATTAGGACAACGCAACCAGCACTTGCGATACTTTGGCCAAAGATTTTCACATGCTTTGCATGATCATATTCCTGGATGTGATACACACCAATGGAATACGTCCTTCACCTCACTTCACCTGTTATCTAGAATGGTCTTTCCTGGTTCCTACCAGTCCTTCCAATTTAAGGTCAAATTCTAACTTCCAATTTCCAACTAGCAATATGAACGAATATAGGAAGGCACTCATGGTAACTAAAGATACGCAGACATACGGTGTCGTTCCCAATGACTCCGTGTGTCTAGTTATCTTTAGTCCTCCGGAGTCACTTCGTATACGTGATCATACTCCTATCCCCAACCAAGAACTTAATATTCAGCTTATGTAATCTTGATGTTTTAATTGAAGGGCATTGTAATATGTCAGCTATAACATTGTGTCGTCATGAAGACCCCGCCTTCATGAAGACACCGTGTTGTAGCTGGCATATGTCAATGTCCTACGGAACCCTCCCATCGAGAGTACACATCCAACTCAAGTGATTTGGATATGATCTTAATATTTAAGATCAACTTTCAAAGAACCATACCGATCCTTTATCCTCGTTCATTACGGATTGAGCTAAGAGAGACTAAATCCATCTTCTAGCTTGCTATGCATCTACTCCTTCGCATCGAAGGGTTGCATTTTCTCTACTTGGTTCTTTTCTTAATCATTGGATTAAGCAGCCCATTCTTGATGAAGTAATAAGTTTAACCTATTAAACTTAACCAAGTTTTCCACAACTGTAACCAAATTCAGAATTCCAGCTTATTAGACGTCATTAAAACGAGGTTTAATTCTCAATAAATATATTCATTTATTTTCCTTGACCTTACATAGTTAAGGTCTATTAGCCCTGGATATTTTTCCCATATCCTTACTTTCTGAATTTAACATACGAGGCTATTAACGGAGTCCGAATACGAAGATCGGCTGCTCCTAAGTTATTTGATATTCCTTAGCTTCCAAGCTAATCCTGAATACCTATCAGTTATGAGATCATGTTCTTCCTAATCCTTTTTAATGTCAATTAAAAATTCATCTTAACCCAAGTATGAACTAATTGCACATTTCAACTTAAAAGTTGCATTTAGGTAAGAATAGATATCAGTTCCTTTTAAATCCATCCAAGGACAATTGAATAATTCCAAATCAAGAAATAACATTATATTTCCAATTTAATCAACAATATCAAACTGATATAGTCATTAAAATATCACACTTGTATTTGTATTCATCAATCCATTTCATAATCCATACATTTTCCAGTCTAAATGACTGGACTTTGTTTATATTAAACAACGTTACAACTCATAGATAGAAGAATGTACTTTCTTCTTTTCACAATTCCTCGTAGAGGAATAATAACTAACAAATACAATTCATCTTCAGACAATCAAAAGAAGTATCAGAAAATAGCCATGTCTTCATTTTACTCAAATTCCATCTGCAAAATTTCTTGCACGGGTCAGTTCATTGAACTGAGCATATTAAGCACTTGTCATTAAAATGAGGTGCTTCTAATTAACTGTCTCAATAAAAGAACCCTGCTTTTATGAAACGTTAATATGAACATCAATCAAGAATGAAGTATCAAAAAGAATGAACAACATGACAACTGAAACATCTAAATACCATCCCAATCAGTCAAAGAACTACTGTCCTTTTTCCCAAATGTTCATTACAAAAAGTAATTTCCTTCAACAGTTCCAGATTACAACATTTGTAAAAATAGGAATACAAGTAAACATACTGTTGTTATAACATAACTGCTATCCCTTCCCTTTCCTTACATTAGTAATAAATGCAAAGGATAAAATCTAACTGAAATGTAAACCAATTACTTTCCTTTCAGTTCATGCATCTCCTTTGATTTCAAGCAATCAAGTACATGAGAAGAGCAAACAAGCAATAAATATAGATGCTTAAACCCAAGCAATACAAAATTCGTTCCTAAACGATTACAGATTTCCAACTGTATGAGAGAAGAAATGATCATTTTTCCAAGTTATCCATTCACATTCCTATTCCTTTCCTCATGACTGTACTGAAAATTGAATCCAAACGAGACACAAATCAGATATAATGAGTTCAGAGTGAAACTTACAAAATCCATTCAGAATTCACTTTCCAGCAGCAAAGAATAATTCCATTCATATTCAGCTTTAAATAAAGACAAGGAAGAATTTATTATCCATATCAATACTCCCTTTCAAGCAGGCACATACGAATACCAAAAACAAGTTGGTAAAACATCGTATCCATCATAGAACAAGCATTATAAAGAATGCATACTATGTACCTACTGTACTAAAAGATTTCATACTTCTTTCACTGTATTCTAACCGAACAAACAGTTATACAGTCACTTAATCAATTATCCACATGACTTTCTATATCCATGAATGCATACAGTTCATAATTAACAATTTGCACATTGTTGTTACCTACAGCAAGCCCAATCCGGATGTACAGTGAAGCTCTAGTGCTATTTCCAGTATTCAAACAGCAAGAAGAGAAAAGAAATTCATCCCTGTAACTATTTTAATAAGAAAACATCCATTTTCTTCAAGCACAACAAGAATCACTCAAGTCGAGTTCATCTTTTTTGTATGACAGTGCAAAATCAGAGATCCCACGAAACATTTCAACCTTCCATTTGTACAGAAAGAAAACAGCACTCAGAAAAATATCTAAATACCACTGTCACTTCTATCAAGCTGAACCTATAATGCTCAATAAACCCAATTACCATTTCCTTCCAAAATCTAAAACAGCAGAAAAAGAAAGAACTCGTTTCCATCTATTTTCAGTAAAGAAACGATGCCAAAACCAACTCGCATACAGCATGCACAAATTTTATTCAATATACCATATGAAAAGAATTCCCAGTTTGATTTTCTTCTCAATCAACATTTAAATCCAAAACAGCATCCTCCTATTTCACAATGATGTACAGAACTCAAAATACAATAATCATATATCAATACCTCTATCAAGGAAAACCCGCACAGGGTATTAAATGCGTAAGCTTGGTACAGTCAAGACAGACCCAAACAGCAAGCTAATTCCCATGCATTTCTCCATTTATTTGCACAAAAATACAAAACCAAGTTCTTGTTCACAACTACAGTCCGAACTGGAAGATCAAACCGCATCAATAAGACACAACAAAATCAACTTTCCACCAAGGCAAGAGAAAATACAGTTCATTTATAAGTTCAGAAGGAAAACAGTTACTTTCCTTAACTTTCACGAATACCCAAGTCGTATTCGTTAAATTTTACAAAAGAAAAGCACAGCAATAAGAATATTACTATCACTTCCTTCAAACCGAGCTCATAATGCTCATTAAAACTCAAATGCTATTTCCTTCAAAATCCAAAACAACAGAAGAAAGAGGAACTCATTTCCTCAAAATTTTCAGTATAGAAATAATGTCAAACAACTCGCACAGCCTGTACAGTTTTCATTCCATATAATCATTTACAGAGAAATACCCAGTTCGAATTCTTATCAACAAACATCTCAAAATTGATTCACGCACAGCTAAGTATTCATAAGCAGAATTTCCTTATAATTTCAGTAAAGAACAATCCTCAATACTGTCAAACTATATTTCCAACTCAATAATATGCAAAGACAGTTCAATCACAACAACAAGAAAATGATTCTACCCAAGTCATTTCCAACATGACAGCAAAATCGACTAAACCCAAATCATCTCAGTCATGACAGCAATCAAATAAACCCAAAACCCCCTTCATCGAGAAAGGCGGGGTTGTTGTTTTAATGAGACGCTTAAGTAAAGCAAGTAGTTTTAAAGAGAAGGGCTTAACATGCCTGGTATTCTTCCTCGAATGCTCGAAGAAAACCGCGTCTACAGAAGGTATTTCCTTCCACGGCGACAACAACAAGCTTCCCAACAACCACCTTCTGCTACAGGCTCGAAAATAGCCTTCAATTTCCCAAGAAACAGAGATAGCAACCAAACACAACTGGTTCGACTGAACCAAGCAAAAACCAAATGCAGAGAAACTTTCAAAAATCCGAACAAACACAAATGACCAACAAAAATTCCTCCATACTCTTTCCAAGGCGGGCTGGTCGCGAAGACCAAGAAATTAAATGCATTAAAGGCTCTGCCTTTTTCCTATTTCCTCACGCCACCGCCGACTTGGGTTGGCGAACTTCCAAATTCAAATTTTGCATGCAAACAGAGTTTAGTTCCATAACTAACTAGATACCTCTAGCTTTTCCCTGTTCCCACCAAACTGGCGCTGTCCACGTAAGGACCTTCATTCAATGCCATTAAATTTCCTTCCATCCTTATCCTTTCCCATGGGTCTGTGCGTCCCCTTCCTTAGGTTAGGATTAGTTTAGGATTAACAATAGTGTTCAAACCTAGGTCATCGCCTAGTTCTTAGGTTAATAGAACTTAGGTCTATTTTCACCATTTTAGAATTTAAAAATCCACTTAGGATAGTAGTTTAGGATATAAGGTAAAACTTAGGGTTAGATTAGGGTCTAATCCCCCCCCCTAACACTTAATTAATCAACCTCCAATCCAGTCTTTCCGACTATCATCAAATTTCAACACATGCAGGGACATTTCGTCCCATGTTAAACATGCCTCGAGCCACTGTATCTAGGCATTTATTGCCTTACGAGGTCTCATGTTTCAACAGTGCATGGTTTGGGAATCGAACCTTTTCCGTTGGCATCTACGTGTTCCATTATTCATACCTGAAATCAGGTGTTGCACATTTATATCAACCTTCAGTCTGGTTTAAGAGTAAATCGACAAAGCGATTACAAGAAGGCCACAACATACCTTGGATCAATGGAATTGATTCAAGGTGTGTTGTCAATCAGCAAATAGAGTTCAGCAAGCATACGACAAATTTGTCGTCACATCAGCAAACATACAAGCAATAATAACTGTTGTCCCATGTAAACAAATTACAGTATGCAAGAATCCAGATTAGCAACACATTCCCTTAAGATCAAAATATATCTTAACATGTTTTCCTTCATTTCAGTAGTTACAACATTATGAAAAATAATCACCAAGATAAATTACAAAAATCGGGCGTTCAAGGCTAACAAAAGAACCATTTTCACTCATAGGCATATTTGTTGGGATTAGACCCAATATAGACTCGGTTAGAGCTTGGGTTTTAGGAAATGGAAGCCTCTGGGAGGTCTTGAGGTAATAGTTGCTTCTTCCGAATCCTTCCTATTGATTCATGTTGGAAGGTCTCCTTAGAGTGATCAATGGAGGGCCCAAGACATTTGGAAAAATAGTCTTGCACATCTCCAGATGTCACCTTGGTTTTGACTTAGGGAACATGGTTTCATGTGCCTTTCCTGTGTGGGTCGGGATTCCTACTTTGGATTTAGAGTTTTGGGATAAAAACATACTTGAAGGGATAGGCAAAGCACTAGGAGACTTGTTAGTTATTGATCCAACTACCATGGCTTAGACCGAGAATGTTGTATGTGTGTTAATGTCACTTTGTTGGTATGACTTTACCCTTCTCCGTCGGAGCTCACATAAAAGTTTGGAATATCTAGCCAAACACTGGTTTATGAGGCGTCCCCTGTCTTTTGTGCTAAATTAAGGGTGATAGGACATAGCTCGGGAGGGTTCTTGTCTATTCAAGGATGGAAGAAAAAAACCCGTTTCCCGACAAGACAAATCCACGTCAATAGTTTGTTACTCTTCGGAGAAGGAAACTTTGGTTTGCTTGTCCGATGCTCTTTGACGTGGCGATGGGTTTTATGGGGGCTATGCTGGTCATGGTTAGAACAGACGATATGACAAGTGTTCCGCGACGGAAGAAACAACTTGATGGTGTGGTCGTGTTGGATAAGGACGTATCAATACCGACAAAGAAGCGGGATGATCTTACCCCTATCTCGTGCCCTACATCAGCCCTCTATACTGATCGTGGAGTTATTATAATGCCGGTTGGATGACAAGGAGGTCAAGCCCAAGACTTGGGCCGAGGGCGACCTACGTTTTGTGTGCGTAAGGATTGGGGAATAATTTAACTCGGGACCATGTCTCCGTTGGAAAATAATGCGCAAGGGTGTGAAGACGGTTCACCTTCCCCCTTCCTTTGGTCTTCGAGTGGTGGCCTCTCCTTTTGAATATTGTGGACCTTGTTTTGAAAAAGAATTTCCAACTCTAGAACAATCCATGGAAATCAATATACCGTATTAGAGTCTCTTGTGGCGACGAATGGTTTGATCAATGAGTCGGTCAACGAGGTTGACAAAGAAAAGTCCTTTGAAGAAGCTAGAATGAAGCTGGAAGAGGATCGATTTTCGTTTGGCAAATTAGAAGTTGTTTTAAATTTCAATTTTCCTAATGCTCCTCTGTCGAATTCTAGCTCTAGCAAAGTGGCTTGGACCCCATTCATTTTGACCCTGACTCTATTAAAATTTTAAATGTTTGGGAGGGCCCGAGGTATAAAGACTTTTTTAGGATGACCTTTGGCTCATAGATGGATATTAAGGATCATGGTGTGGATGATGGCTGGAATATTGTCCGCCATAGGAAGTCTAAGACAAAATAATATGTGTTTTTTTTTTTTTTTATGTGTTGCACCATCATTTATTTGTTTTTGTTGTTGTCTTTTGGTTCTTCATTGTCATATCTTGGTTATGTTCCTTTTTGTACTTGGGTAGGATCCTACTCAAAAACATTTACCCTTAATAATTAAAAAAATAAAAATTAAATAGTCAAATCATTACTCAATGACCAATAAAATAACAGAAAAATCCTTAGTAATTCAAAAAATATAAATTTTACATCTAAACATTAGAAATATTATTATGATGAAAAACAGTAATATTTCGATCGGCTAGAAAATAGATAACAAATAGATCCATAAAGTTACGCTGCCTTCGTGAGGGACTAATAGCGGGGAACACTCTAACGAAGCTCCTATTTTGACTGATGACCAGCAGAATACTCTAAAAAACCTTTCTTACTACACATCTTCGCGGAACATTTATGTCCGCATAATATATTAAATACACATATTCTCGTGGTCATATATTTTGAAAAACTTAAATTTTCCTTCATAAACTTAACAAACCATACGCGTCCACGTTCAAACAAATTTCGTCTTGCAGCTTGGGGCAAAAATATATATATTTTAGAAATAACGAGAAGAAGTCTTTCCAGTCTCCAGTCATTGCCATCTCAAATCAATAAAAATATTGACAACACCACACATTCCACCGGTACTGTAATTCTTAATTTCCACGCCGAAGACTTGTCACAGGGTGTCCACGTCTCTCAATGGGATTCGAACCTCGGCTGCAGTGTTTTGGGTGGTTCCGCCATTCAGCCCAGCCAACGCCCACAACTGCAAAAGACTAAATTCTGTCCCTGTAATTCTGCACAGAGATCGCGGGTTCGAATCGCATGAGCCGACGTCTCCCAAAGTCAGTTGTTTCGGTCATATTAAAATGAAACCCCCGCAACTGATGAAGCCGTCTAAGCAAGTCGGGGCCGACACAGCCGTCAAAGAAATTGGTAACCTGCTCAAGAAATTAACGCTGCGAAGGCATGGCAAAAACAATAAGGCAGAAGAAGAAGATACAGTGAAGGGCGAGGAAGGAAAAGTAGGGTACAGTTCGGATTCCTACGAAACTAAATTTGGTAGCGCTTATGTGGAGGAAGGACCAATCGTCGCTAAGTCTGAGTCTTTTATGTTGGAGGAATTCGGAAGTGGTGCTGTACTCCGCCCCTCAAAGCCTTGGAAGCCATTAATGAGCCCATAGCCGAGAAGTGTAATAATATATAATAGACCTGGCAAATTTGTAGAACTATTTTCTGCGAGTATGTGAACTATAGAAGTTCCCTACACGTAAGGAATAAAATCTACTAAATCGTATTAAAGATTATGATATTTTTGACTCCAATTAATCATTTAATTACGCGAAGGCTTTCCCCCTATGGTAAAGGACCTCCAAACGTTTCTGCAGCGATGTTAAATTTGACGGCCTCCCGGACGTTTTCTCAATGTGATTAATTTTGAAGGCCTCAATGACGGTTTCGACGGCCTTCTTGATGTTTTCGGTATTCATGGCTATTTTGAGGAAGGGGATCCCAAAATTTGTTACGCCTCACAGGGTTCGATCCGACAACGGTTTGATGCGTCTGAAGCTCAGCCGCGATAATTTGTGTAGAAAAATTGATTCTTTTCCTCCTTCAACTGGTCTGCACAGATCGTGAACGAATATTAATCCAGGGGAAGTTGAGCGCACAACGGTTGCTTGTCATGTATTTCGCAGGGGCCTCACAAAATAAAGCCAAGGAATTTCGAGACAATGTCATACAAGCTCAACAAAGTGTCCAGAAATTTTGAGCAGTCCCATGCTTCGTTCAAAGCTCCTGTCAACCATGTTTAGTGTTGTGTTTAGATTTACTTTTTCGTGTAGATTTTGAATTCGAAATTAGGGCTTTTACTATTTCGTTAGGAAATTATATTGTTAGTGCTCCATTAGTAAATTATAATTACGTGAAGTAATTATAATGTTATTATATGTTGGTAAATATGTTAGTAATTTGTTATATAGTTGTTAAATAAAACAACTTATAACAAATATGAGTGTGTGAGTTTGGACAACTCACGTAGATTGGTTGGAGAGTTGTTATAGCTACTTCCTATTATTTAGGAAGTCTATTTCCTATATATATGTAAATGTATCTGAATGTAATATATGATGTGAATAATATATTTGGTGTTTCTGCTGTGCAAACTTGTGCATTCTTCAAGATTTGGTATCAGAGCGATCTGATCCAGTATGTTAATGGAGTAACGATTGCAAAGGGGGCAGTGGTATTTTGCTTTGTCCCGGTAATGAGAGAATTAAGTGAAAAATTCATGTAGATTAGTTTTCTAGAAGCAAACTATTATAGATTGTAGGATATTTTTATACGCAGCAGTTTCTTTGTAGCATGGATCTGTGGGAATACCTCTATGAAATGCACTCCTGATGGCATCGACATAGATCTCTCAGGCCTGTCAAATCTAGGAGGATTTTTCTAGACTATCAACCGTGGTTTGAAGTTTGAGCGTCCATGAATGATTCCATGGAATGTTTTCTAATGTCCACGTCATTATTGTCGTCTGACTGTTTTCTTTCATAGATCACTCACTCCTTCAATGCATTTGTGATCTGAAACAAGAGATCATTAGGAATGTATATTGCTTAGATCAGTTTCAACGGATCGACCTCTAAATGCAGCATCAAATGTTGATGAATAGACTTGGTTCAACAAAAAGTTAAAACGCGGCATGCAGTATCAGACATCCTGTATGGTTCGACCACTTTCCAAGTTAATCAGTCAACTCCCACGGTGCATTCATCCTGACGGTTTCTGTTCCAAATTCTCTCCTGTACACGGATTTCATGGAGCACCTCTAAAACTGCACTCCCAACAGCTGTCAATAGATGATCATTTTTGTCTCAGTTTTGCTGAACCGCCTCAAAACCAAAGCCCACAGCTCAAAATACCATCGATCCAGGTGACATCTACCAGCATTTTCATTTCAGTCTCTGCTCCACGTTTGGTGCTGGGGAGATTTGAGGTTGGAATCTCCTCCATTTGGGAATACAAATTGACATGCAAAAATAGCCATGATCGATCTGTTGTTTCATACTTTCGCTTCTTGCTAAGTCCAGAGAGAGAATCTTCAAAGAGGGAAAAACCGGTGCGAGCCCGTCTGAAATGGAGGAAGAGCAGGAGGTGGAAGCGTCTTGCATGGTTCGTGATTTAAGGATTGTCCATTAAATGACATATTTTTTTAGTTATTATCAATCAATAGTAAGTCATTACGGCAGTCTTATTTTAGATAGTCTTTGAATTTGATTGTTCGTTTAATGTGTTGTGGTCGGTTTAGATTTAAAGTAGTGTTATTTGAAAAGTAATAAATTGATTGCTTTTTAAATGTTTTGTTTACCTCTTGGTAAGTATTGTTATAGTTTGTCAAATTGTATTATTAGAGTCATTGTGTATCACATTCATAATCGTATATTTGTTTAAGTCAATGTTTGTAATTGTCAATATATTAGTGACAAATATTATTGTCTAGGTCAAATGAGTCATTTTTTATATCATTGTTGTTGTCAAAAGAAAAGTATTTGTGTTAAAATTGACATCTAGAGTCTCGTCAAAAGTTGTGTCAAAAATATATTTGTGTCATTTTGTTATCGTCATTTAGGTGATTATTAGGAAAATTGTCAAAATAAAAAAAAAAATTTCCCTGCATTTCAACTGGACGCACTATCGGTGGAATCCGACGTCCTCTGATATGCATTTGAGCTCCATGATCAAATCCAGCTGAGCTAGCAGCATGAAACCGGAGGCAGGAGGCAAACGGAGGTTGGAGGTCATTCAGCGACCTCTCGTCAGTTGCCAACGATGAGGCCGCATATCAGCTTTGGTGACATGTGTGTGTGTGCAGTTTGATTTTAGTGCTTCCAGTGTGGTGTGCCTCAGTTTTCTAGTGATCCTGTTTTCAATAAGTGGAAATTTCACATTGAGGGGGGGAACATGATCCAATGTTCCATTTCCATTATGTCAGCTTTTTCCTATGTATGTATGAGCAACAGATGTCAGCAGAATTTCCTATGTTATTCCCTGCAGTGAGATGTGACGGCTGAGAATAGTACTTTGCATATCATGATGTGGTTGTAGGTAAACCACTTGAAAACCTTCATTTGTGGTTTGTGGTAAACCAATAGCAAAACCACCATTCTTGGTTGTTGGTAATCCATTCGCAAAACCATCACTTTGTGGTTTGTGGTAAACCAATTGCAAAACCACCATTCTCGGTTTGTGGTCAACCGTTTGCAAAACCATCCTTGAGGTTTGTGATCATCCTATGAAAATCACCAGATCATGAGCAGGTGCAAGTATAAGGTAGGTTTTCCCCATGTTCGCACTAAGGGGGGGAATGTTAGGAAATTATATTGTTAGTGCTCCATTAGTAAATTATAATTACGTGAAGTAATTATAATGTTATTATATGTTAGTAAATATGTTAGTAATTTGTTATATAGTTGTTAAATAAAACAACTTATAACAAATATGAGTGTGTGAGTTTGGACAACTCACGTAGATTGGTTGGAGAGTTGTTATAGCTACTTCCTATTATTTAGGAAGTCTATTTCCTATATATATGTAAATGTATCTGAATGTAATATATGATGTGAATAATATATTTGGTGTTTCTGCTGTGCAAACTTGTGCATTCTTCAAGAATTTCATCCGTTGAGTTCTTTGTTAAATAAGATTTGTCCGGGTGTGGATTTTAATGTTTCGGCGAAGACGCCGCTGTATAAATCATTGCGAGTAGAATCAGATTTGTATACATGAAAAATGTATTTTTCTCCTTAAATCCTGAAGGTGTTTCAATTTTAGGGGTTTTAAAAATCCGAGCAGGAGCTTGAAGTTAGGGGTTTGAAAGTGCAGGATTTGAAAGCTCCTGGAGTCTTTCCTATTTCCATGGTTTTAAAGCCCTTGATTGAGATTGAAGTTTATGGTTTTAGAAACCCGTAGCGGTGTTCGAAACTTTAAGTTTTTCAAGACCTTGTTGGAGTTTGAAGCTTAGGACATATTAAGCCCTTGGAGGAGCGCAAATTGTAGGGTTTTCAGAGCCACTAGAAGAGTTTGAATTTGAGGGATCGCGAAATCCCTTAAAATAAACAATCATTCGAATTTATGTTTTAACTGTACTTATTTTACTTACAATTATATGAATTTCTCCCTAAACTGTACTCATTTTATTTATGAACCTCTATGGACTTTTTCTTATTGCTTTAACGATTATATGACTAATTGTTTTCTGATAACAGTGGGGTAATGATTTGTAGGGAATTTATGCATAGACATAGACATAGAGTAACCACCATAATTGAATGAAATTTTAATTTTAGTTGTTTGTTTTTTGTTCTCCTGTGACTTATTTGTCTTTTGGACTGGTCACATGTGGATTATAGAGTTTTGAAAGGATATATTTTTGTATGCTTAATGATCTCTGTAAGGATGTTCCTAAGAAAATGCAGTGTTGTTTTATACTCCTAATTGCAAAATGTATCTTTTTGATCCATTCAAGTAAGGATATTGTTATATTTCTTTAGATCTCGTTCTTTTTCCTTAGTTTGGATTTGTTCAGCCTAGAACTAAAATCCTTTAGGGACTCTCCCCTGAACTATGAATTGTTACTCTAGTTTTTACTGAATTGAATTGACCAGTGGACATAATTTTCTTTATCATCCCGTGGGGCTGAATTGAATCACGAATATGTTATACTGTTCTTTAAAGGTGCTATGATTAATTATACATTGCAATTTTGAAGAATTGAACTTTGTAACATATCTATTTTTCTAACCTTTTATTTTCTTTCTAGAGTTTAAGAATAATTTGCAATGTTGTTAAATTGAAGGTCTCCATAGACTATGAACATTTCTTGTAATTCAGTGTAAAATACGAACACATTTTCCACCTTTTTGTCTTTAGTTTTCCCAAATTCAATAATATTTTGTAATTTTGTAAAATTGAAGGTCTTGACACCAAAATCTGAAGTTTTTTTGCTATTAATTTTCTTTAGCTTTCCTAAATTTTAATAATAATATGTAATTTTGTTAAATAGAAAGACTCAGTGTCAATTATGAACATTGTTTGCATTTTTTTATCGATAAACAAAGGTTGGTGGGTGCCTTCCCCTAATATATTAACCTAAAAAATATTTTACATTTGCATATAGAACTTCACGATCAGAAGGAGTGGACTCCCAATACCCGACCATACCAACGATACTTGATATAATCTAATCAGGTGGAAACATTGTTTGCACATTATTTGCTTTAGCTTCCTAAATATTAATAATAATTTGTGAGCCTCCACAGAGTTAATTAACTGGATGTGCAATGCTAGAGAGTTGGACCGAGCATTCTTAAACATTTTTTTGTTTGGAATTGAAAATAGTTACAAGTTAGATGTGGCAGAGTAGTTTCTTGCATAATTTCCAAAGGATGGAGACTGATGTGTTTTCCTTTGTTGAATAGATATCTGCGTGACAAAATTCTCGAAAATAGCTTGTTATGTGTTAGAATTTCACAATTCTTGGTTGTTCTTACTATACCATCATGTAACCAGTAGCACCAAAATGGGGGCTTTAAAATGGAGGAGGAATAACATTGGCGTATTCATTCAAACTCAACACCAAATCGTCATTTTTGTTGCTATAAGGTTTCACAGTTTTAATAAGAGATGGTTCATTGCACATCTCATTATTTCTTGCAATTACTCAAAGCTTAAAATTGAAAAGGGTGCCTACAAAATGCAACAAGAAAAAAACATTGCACTTGGGTTCAAACTTGGTACCTATTGGATTTTCCTCATTCGTAATTTTAACCCCTTTAAGCACAAATTGCACTTATATGAATAATACAAGCGAGATGGAGATGAAAACCCCACATGACATCAACGGCACTTGGGACCTATACAAGCACAACTAAAAACGTGGCATGTTTTACGCACTACCGCAGACACAGGACATGTTACAGATGTTAGTTCTGACTCTAAGGTCGAATACAGTATTCAACACGAACCATTACAAGAATGAAAAGTTTTCACACAACTTTGTCTGGGAAACAACACGGGACTTGACAATCTTGAAATGTTGGGGAAACGAGATTTTAACATACATAATAATTAGAACATACATGACATTCCGCATGATATGCAGATAATTGGTTCATCATTCATTGAGAGAGAAAAGGTAGCCGTAATTAACACCAACATACAGGCCACACCACCATCCTCCACACTTCCTTTGTCATTAGAACAACAACTAGCTCTTGATACCATACTACACCATTCAAGAAACAAAACCCTTCTACCTCCACTAAGATTGATAATTCAAGAAACGACTGGCACAGGAAAATCATTTCTGATAAATAAAATCCGTAATTCATTCACAACAACATCAACCACATCTCCCTCACCACTACTTGTGCTTGTCGCTACTGGTGTTTGAGCATTCAACATCTCAAAGCATCCACAATCCACGCAACGCTCTATATTCCAATCAAAGAACTGAAACCCCTCGAAGGAAGTGCATTATCGTCTTTTCAAGAGTCGCTGAAACATATAGAATATGTTCTTATTGATGAAATGAGTTTCATCAGCCCAAAGTTGCTAAGAAAAATTGACAGTAGGCTACGCAAAGCTTTCCCACACTCAAAAACATCTAAATTTGGGATCAATCATCCTCTTTGGCGACCTCGACAGATTACCACCGGTTTTGGACATTCCTCTTTATGCAAGTAATTCCTATGGAGCCATTCAGAACTTTCTCCAGAGTTCCCTTGCTTGCCAATTTGCACATTTCCCCTCATTTTTCATTCAAAAGATACTCAAAATGACACACATACCAACACTTGGAGAAAGAAGAAAGGAGGAGTCAAGACTACTATCACTCAACCAAAACAACCCATTGTAAATACTACCCTCTACTTTGATAGCACCTCCATTACTACTTTACTCAACACTTCTTATATCCAAAGCTGCAGTGTCGTTCACGGAGTATCAAATGTATTCATGTTTAGATCAAATAAAATTCACCACAACAGACTACCACTCATTATATAAAATTTTCAAATGTACGGAGGCCTACATGTATTCATGTTTAGTTCACATCTCATGATATAAGATTTGCAAATGTATATGTACAAATTTGTAACAAATTTGAAATGTGCACATAGATACTTTCAATGAAATGTTTCATCTATATTCCTACGCTACAACTATCAATCAAACCCCTTATCAACATGTTATCGATAGTACAAAAAGATTTTTGTAACGACCCAAAAATTCATACACAAACAACACAGTGAAATACAGGATAATTTTTTTTTGAACTTGCTTGACACATAACATGACGCAACATGTCGTCACCAAGGATACAACTAACACTGTGAACAACCTGATACAAGGATGACCATAAAGGCAGCACGGAAACGTTCACACCTATCAAGGACAATTTACTTTTCTCTTTTTGACAGAACAACATTGAAGTCCAACCACAAAACACACTTACAGTTAGGGCCAACCACAATGAGATATTCTTGAGGGTTATTTATTTTAAAAAGACATCTTGCAATTCTTAGCTTACGTTTTCAAGGAGGCTCAAGATATGACTCATACAATTCATCGTACCAAGCTAAGTTTATTCTTTTTACACTGAGTAATCATCTTTAAAACTTCTCTATTATGACATTTGTTTGCTTAATTCGTTTATTTAGAGAAAGGGGGAAATTAATCCCACCAGGCCATCTATTTACACTTACGCTATTAGAACTTGTTCATGCCCATATGACAACATGGGTTTGCGTTCAACATACTTAAGAGAAGGAAGACAAAGCACCTTGAAAAAATAAAGTTAGAGGAAGAAGGTCGAGTTGATTTCATCTTTATGACCTCATTAGTTATTAACTCGTTTTTAATGAAGCTTGAGGATTTATCGAAAATTATTAAATATTTTACTTAGGCTTCACTGGATGATTTTACAAAAGAAAACAATTTACCTTTCAAATGGTTGAGAGACAGATTACATGGCTTCGAAACCGATTCCTCCTATTTATTAAATCTTATTATTTTCCAAGAATTCAATCATTGATTTCACCTTAAGACCGTTCTAAGGATTTACCACAATAAGAGATTGTTGATTAGTTTAAGTGGGATCACCAGGTATATTTGTTTCTCTTGTTTTCTTTTTGCTAGGTTCAAAACATAGTCCTCTACCAAACGACACATGACCAAAGGTAACCAAGGTGATGTAAGTTGATTCAAGTTTAGGTAATTATAATCAGGTTGACAATTCAAGGATAAATCATATTCTGAAAAGTGAAAATTCAACAAAGGATGCGCATGTCAAAACAAGTTCATTTAATCTTATTGACAATAGTATTTCTCAAATTGACTTTCAAACGATAACAACAACCTACATGAGAACAATACAAATTTATAACGCAATGCCTTCTAGATAGTCTCCACAATTTCCATACCAATGTTGTAAAGCAAAAGAAAAACATTCGTTCAAATGAGTTCTAAGAAGGTGGGATCCACTTTCTACACGTGTTTCTTTTTCTCTCTTTTTTTTTTCTTTTCTACTCAGGAAATCCTCCTGCACATTTGTTAGCACATGTCAGTTCACAAGAACTGAGCACGATAAAAGCTATAACATTAAGACAATATGTTGTTATCTAACTGTTTCAAGGAAGAAAAAGACACCGTTGATTATGAAAAATAATCTAAGAGTCTAAACAAGAGCAATTAAAGAGTTGTCCAAAAGCATAAAATGTCTAAATAAAAGGGACGGCACTAACTCTAATTAATTATCATTTTCTCATAGGAGCAGTTAATAAACATCATAGTGAATTTCACCCATATCACAATAATGATCGTCATTTTAACAAGATAACATTTCTAAACGAAAACAATTACAAGAAGAGAATTAATTTCAAACGTGATCTGTCCCTATTTGTTTAAGTTAGTTCACCAAGCCAAGGATCCACTATGCCACTGGAAGATCCCAAACAATCAATCGACATGAGAATATCTAAACCAACATGACTTATTAATATTAAGATGATGTGCCTATAACAGTTAATTTTATGTCAGTACCGAATAAATAAATTGGAAAGAAAAGGGATGAAACGCACAAATGACCTCGTATGGGTCACATCCTATCCTAACAATCCTTCTATTAGACTTTCTTCTAATCAAGAGAATGTCTTAAGAAAAAGGACAAACTTGACAAGACCAAACATAACCATTATAAATCTTACAGGAGGGTTACTCAATCATTCACAAGAACACAACACAAGATACATAGCTTCCAAAGGATCTGTCGTCAACAACAAGTTGACTTAAACCTTTCTGGTCAATACATAACCATTCTACTACAATGACAGCAAGGAGGTCGTATCACAACGATCATCACAAAAACCAGTCAACCAATGAGTTTCCAAACACACCAACCTCTAAGTCACAGGAGAATGAAATTTAAGCATCTTTACGGAGCAAAACGTAGAGTAATTTCTTACGCATAAAACCAACATCCCAATTTTAAGATTTGAAAACTTCCTCACTAATGATCCAGTAGATCTCGTATCCTCCAACATGTGTGAAACAAAATCAAGGTAAGAAAAGAGTATTTCCTCTGACATTTTAAGCTATCCAAAAGAAATGTGAGTATCGTCAAAAGAAGACATTCCATAGGATCGGCTACATTCCTCAAAACATACAACAGTCACCAAGGGAGAGAAGGTGATTCCAAAGACAACAATCTCCAAACGGTGAACATGAATTGATATCAAATTATGATGATCAACCATGACACTCGAAGAATAAAAGTATTTCTTCGAGCGATTCAAAACAAATAACAAAAGCAACTAACCTAGTTGAAAGTAATATCAACTTGGCTCAATTCAAAAATCAGTCAAGCTAAGCACACACCAAGCCAACTGGGAAGGGTTACTAGAACCTAAACAAATGAAAGAAAAGGATAGAGACAGGAATAGCATCATTCACCTATACACAATGCACTCGCAGTACTCAATCACCAATTCGCAAATACCCAACATAAACCAGAACTACAGATCTCGAACCGAAACAAGAATAAGAACAAAACAGGAACTATAAAGTTGAGTCCAATGACAATGTTTGATAAAACATTCAAATCGTGAGACCAACACAAAGAACTCGGGAATTTTCATTACAAGAACCCCACCTCTTTTGTTTTATTAGTCTTAAGAACAAAGTTCACCCAACTAATATTTATTAAAACCCAGAAAACAATATAAAGGCTGACCAAATGCAATCATTTCTAATGCCTCAAAAAAAAAAAAGAACACAAACAAGCAAGGAAGTGGAAACCAAACATCATACCATCACACGAGACATTTATATGAAGAGTAGAGTTATTTAATGAATCAGTTAAATAACAGCATAAGAATCAATGGTATAGAGAATATCGTGCCTGATTAAGCTCCCGCAGTCGAAATCAAGATGGACAGGGCCTGCAACAGCAACCCAAGCCTAATTCCATTTTCTTCAAGCTCGTTGGGCGCCCAAACATCGAACATCTTCACGTTGGCACAGGTAGGAGTTCACGGCCAGGGTGGGTGGTCTAAAATACTTGCCATCATCCTCCCAACACCGCTCCAAGATTAGCCCTAGAACTTCTGTAGGCCCCATTTTTGGCAATTGAACTTGATCCTTCGTCATTCATCCAAACACCTCCACCATCTCCATATGCATCTGATTGTTTCTAATTTGGACCTCCTAACCTTGGTGCTCTCATATTAGGAGCAGCCCTAGTCTGAGACAAAGCAAAAGAAGATGGCTTTATAACCAAAACAATCTCTTGGTACAGACTCCATATCCATAAAACAGTCCCTAGACTTAGCATCCTCACCTTTTCCCTGCATCCCATAACCTGCAATCATGGCTGTCCATGAGAATACATCACTTTTAGGCATTTGATCAAATACTCGGCGTGCAACTCTAAAATTCCCACATTTGCAATACATGTCTACAAGGGCATTCATTACTATAATAAACAAATCAAAGCCACTTCTTAGTATGAAGGCGTGGATCTCCTTCCCCTGATGCAAATTCGACAGGTGAGAAATTACTGGAAGAACAGTTGCAAAGGTAACATTGTTGGGTTTCGTGTCAGCCAGATGCATTTGTTGAAAGAGATCTAAACTTTCCTCATAATGTCCACTCTGTGCATACCCTACAATCATTGTATTCCATGACACTACTGTTTTCTCAGTACATGTTCCGAATCTGAAAAATATCCTGCTACCTTCATCTCCCAAGACGTTTTCTCCAACATTGCATAGATCTCCTGTGCCTGTGGGTGCGATCTGTCACCTACACAAAAAGCATGCACCTTTTTATTGCCTTTAATCTAACTACACCAAGTTCTTTTTAATTCCTCTATCCTTCATCGATCTCCTAAAAGCTCTCTTGCAAAGAAAAGCGTAGCTTCATGAATATTCTGATATGAAACAGATCCACCTCTATGAGATCCTCTTCCATGAGTTACATCGTAGAACAAGCAAGGTCTCAGTAGAGAATCTCTGTAATAAATTTCATCGGGTCTCCTGGTAACACTCTCACTGTCACTTAATCGATTTTGACAGAAATGTCTTGAAGAAGGATCCCGAATTTGAGGATGCATGGATACTGCACAGATAACAACATAGTTGGACCTTCTGCTGGTTTGGAAGCACTCAAACGGCTTCAACCAAACTGCACATGCCTGCCGCCTAGTTATTTTCTTGTTGCAGGTCAGTCTGGTCTAGCGCAGCATGCCAAAACCTTGGACTCCCGCTCCTAACCTGAAAGATGAGGCGAACGCCGTCTCTGGTGTCGACAGTAACAGGCATGCATGAAGAAAAATAGCCGCTCATAATGAGGCGGTGAACATCCTCCTGCATTTCCTGCTCAGTCAAAGCAAAGTTAGGCTTGCAGGCCTTCAATGCCGCTGTAGTCGAACTGCGCAGCTCCACATTTTCCAACTCCTCGCCCTCCTTAGTCTGAATCAACACCTCGCTCACCAAAACCCTTTCCTGCTCTTCTTTCACATGCCGGGACCCGGGGGAGTGTAGTTTCTGCTCACCTTCATTAACATTAACACCTTCTTTGCGTGTAGTTTGGGGGTTATGCAGCTCCATAGAGACCTTTTCGTTTTTGTCATGGCCTGCAGAAATGCTAGTGGAACACAGCAAAGGCATTAGGAACAGACAAAAAAAAAAAGACTCAGTCCACTCTCCTCACGCGGCTAGGGCAGGAATGCTCGAGAAAAACTAGACTAAAACCAAACAAAAAGGCTCCTCAAAACAAGGGTTTTCTTCCCCCAAGATGTGGTAGACAAGGGCACGAGGAAGTCAAGGAAGGTAGAGCAGTCATAAAAGATACAGGTCAGAAGTGGTTGAAGGGTCGCTGGAAAAGACTGGTGGCCAACTGCCCCCCCCACTTGGCATTACATTTTTTCAACAAAGAACCAACCAAACAACTGATGCAACCACCGTCTCAAACACGTTGCAACACTAACACAATTTCCCCCAAATAATTACAACGTCAACTACAAAAGTAAACTATCCAAAGCACTATCAATTGTATTCATGTTTAGTGCCAAAACAATTGCCCACAAAAGGCTACCACTATAGAAACTTTAAATGTAATGCTTCATCTATATTCCTACACTTACAAAATCAATTACGCCTCTTATCAACATCAACTACAAAAGTAATAACTATCCCTCTAAATCAAAAACATATACCATTCAGCGTTCACATTGCATTGTACATATGTGATTGCTAGTTTGTAATTCTTTAAATTAATCCTTTCTACTAAAATATGATTATTTTTCACTAAATTTTAGCTTTAACTTCTATCCATTGCATTAATTTAGGTTGATCCTTAGTGTCAATTGAGTCGATAGACATTCATTGAGCTCACTACATTGATAGAGGATTGTAATGGTTGGTAAGATGTAAATTTTCGAGTATGCTCATTTCATTATATTAATGTAAATATTTAACCTTTGAGATTGTGTGTTTTTGATTGATTTGTTGTATATATTTAGGAAGTAATTATAAGAATATTTGAAATTAAATAATTCATTTCAAGTAAAAATATTAATAAAAATCAATTCATTAGCTCAATACAAATTGAAAGTAGTCGGTATATCTAGAAACTTCAAAAACAAAGAAAGAAACTCACATGAAATGCTTAATATAAGTCTAAAGGGACTCACATATAATAATATCCACTAACAATCATCTCACTTTAAAGGAAATCAAATGGTATTATCAGCTATGATAACATTAAAAGGAAGAACCTTTATCATCTCACAACGAACACTTTAAATGCACAAAACCAAAGATCAAATCAAATATCTTAAGATTTTATATCCCGAGTATATGACAATACTTAATACTTATAAGATTACAAAAATTTGACATTAATATATATACTTTCCAAACTCTTACTTATCTTTAGCAATGAAAAGGTATGTACAACTATCATTAACCGTGTAAGTAACACAACAAGTTTGAATTTGTAAATATCAAGATTCAAGAACTAATCTATGGTTATCATAGATTAAAATGTACAACTCAAATCTTAAGCCTGTAATGAAATTAGAAAACAAGGGTTGTTTTTATCTTGACAACTGACCTAGGAATTACACAAAATTATACAATAAATCACTAGAACAAGAGGATTTTCCCTACCTAATTAGTAATTGACTATGTTTTGGTAAAAACATTTACAGAACTAGTTCTCACAATATTCATGAGGGATGGATTACCTATTCTGTAGGTAATATTAATCATACAAAATAGGGAGCTAATAATCCTCTAACCAAAATACTTAACTCTCTCTCTCTCTCTCTCTCTCGTATATATATATAATTAACAATACCGTAATAATTAACAATGTAAATATCAACTCATAAAACATATATGTAAGTACTAATAAGGATTATTCCTAACATCCCCCTTAGTGTTTACATGGGTAGAAAACATATGTGAAGAAGCTGGATATAAATTTGTATGCTTCCACATACTTTTAGGTCTACGTCTTATATCGTCGGATCTTGTAGACAAGTATCAGCAGTTTCACCACAATGAATCTATCACCTAATGATCACACTTCCACCAGCTAATTGATGAAGGAGTCGACAATCGAGAGAATCTCATGAAGTCAGCTTCCCTCCTTTACAAATATTCTCAGCATCCGCAATGCACATTATCCTCATTTCAAACTTTAACATGGAATGAATACCTTGTTTTATTTCTGCACACACCAATCAAAGTAAACAACGATACAATATTAAAAGTGTGCCACCAATGTTGTGTGCGAGTCTTTCATTGGTTATTGATGAGAGGAATTGATTTCCCTCCTTCTTCTGTTCTCTTCGACCTCTAGTTTCATGTTGCTAGCTCATTGGGATGTGATCATGAAGCTCAAAAAAACCCCTCCAAAAATTGGACGTTGCATACAAGTGATAGTACGTCCTTGAAAATTTTAATTTTTTTCATTGATGACTAAATGAGGCTCAAAGGGGTTGCAAAAATATCCAAAAGTATACATAACCTTGAACACGGAGATGCCCACAAGATGGCCAAAAAAACGAGGGTATTTTCCAAACTTGGTATTTGTCAACGAAATTAGAACTAATGTGATGGAGATGAAAAATAAGCACTTCTACAAAAATAATGGAATTTGATTTCAATTTATTGTGAAAATGTTATTAAGGTTTCAATTTTCCATAAAACAACCCAATTTAATTAAAATGGGCTTAATGATTAAATACTTTCTCAATATTGAGATCAAATTTATCATGTGACCACTCGTTGGAACCGGGAGGAAATGAAGATTCCAAAAATGTCAATGGCCCAAAGAATTGGCACCAAAAAAGTATTAATTTGGCCAAAAATGCATTAATTGCCCTCAAAATGCAATTATTTAAGAAAAAATAGACAAATTAAAATTTTAAAACTAGAGTATTACGAACATTAAATATTTATCCAATCAAAAATGGTTATGTATGAGGCAATGTTTTATGGAAATAAGTCACGAATTTGACATAACGTGCACGCATGTACAAATTTTTTGAGTTCTCAACTAATTTGATTTGCATGGAAGGATATACGAGTGTTTAATGCGTATGGAATTGAGGATGATGTTCTAACAATTCACAGCAGATGTATGTGGCGAGAAAAGATAAAATGTCAACGAGCTCATTGGTGGATAATAGTAAATATATGCATGAAAATTAGACTGCATAATGAGCTTTCCTCTTCCAAAACAAATCCCTTAGATTGGAATGACATTTCGTATTTTGTAAACATTCAGTGTGGAGGCGCATCACACATAATGGACATATACAAATTGAAAGAGATGAAATTCTTGGATACCAACAAAACAATAATGAAAAGTGTTATCAATAACAATATCCACCGAACGATTTTTGAATTTCTTTGTTATAACCACACTTTGGTGCATAGAATTGCATTTCTTTTCTTTAAGCACGTCGCCTTCTCCTAATTTAAATAGCTACAATGATCATGAATCGTGAATATGTCATGATGAAAAATATTTTATGAGACTATACATGAGTGGGGAATGAGCCATATGAAATATTGACTTAATTAATATTGATAAACACATCTAATTATATGATAATCTAAAAAAATTCTTATATAGAATTTAATCAAATCCGAAACTAAATATTTTGGTATAGAAATTTACAAAGCTTAAACAAAGTAATAACAAACTCTCATATTATTCATCCGGGATGGATTACCTATTTTACATGAAATATTAATCCTACAAAATAAGGGAGCTCAAAACAAATAAATAATAATTATAACAATCACTCATTGAGATCATAAGAATAATCAAATATTATAGGATACAATGGAAATCAAAATATGTAGTGCTTAGGTTACACCACCCATCCATGTGTATGTTTTTTGTCTAGCATTATTAATCCCTACGTAGACCCTACAAAATGGAGGGTAAATATTGTAGTCATTTTGGTATTAGTTAGATTTTTTTGCAACCAATCATAAACAAAAATGTTTTCATTTATATTATCCTTTATAATGTTTAAATATCATAATTTTAATTTAATAAAATACTCAAAAGTTGATTTTTCTATTTTTCTATTAAAAATCTATTTATTCTAATAATTTTTTTGACAATTTTGAATTAGAAAAATAATATTTTGACACTTGTAAAGGTTTTCATAATAACTTTTGTCCCATGTCCAAGAAAGTTAATGAGTTGCATCATTTTTCCTCACAACATCATACACATTACTTCCCCTCCATGTTATGATAAATGACCTATTTATTCAAAGCTCTTTCATGAAATCAATAAAATATATTTTGAAATCATGGAACTAATACTCATTTTTTCCAATGAATTTATTAGTTCATGCGACATGTCCAAGGATTTTAATATCACTATTTGTCTCTTTTTGTGCACTAAAAGATATACTCACATGATATTATTCTAAGAGGCTTGAAAAATAATCTTTTTCATTTTCATAGCATATTCTAAGGTTTGAATTCTCAAACATTACGTCTATTTTCATGGGTCTATTTTCAAAACCATGAGTCGAGGCTGCTTCAAAGTTTAAATTGATTGAGGCTATTGCAATATTCAATAATTTTAACATAAAATTTAAATATAATGTTTTATTTATAAGAAAATTATGTATTTAATAAGTGATTATTGTAGGTGGAGATCACCAAGATGTGTGGTTTGCATCAATAGAGGAATATAGAGACATGGTCCATGCCGCTTTATCTTCGCAATGAATCAAGATTACAAGAACTACAATTTTGAATTGAGTTTGAAACCAATGTCTCACAAAATATTGAAACTTAGAGAAGCTCGGGACTTAAAGGTTTGTTTATTCATTGTGATGAGGATGAAATGGGTTGCTAAAACCTAACATTCATTCTAGGGTACTCATAATCAAATTATAATTATAATGTGAATTCAAACTCAAATTTACAATGAGGTGCAAAGCTTGGTTTCGAGCTATGTTAAGCTTGAGTTGTGAAGCTCAGTAGTGGTATCACTAACAATATTTATTATCTAATTCTCCAATACAAGGAAAATGAAACTCAATGTAAAGAAACACACTTTGAACCATAATATAAATTTGTTTTAATGTAATAAAACTCAAATACAAGTACTTAGATGTAATCAACTTCAGAAAAAATGTGCACATAACTTGGGAAACCCAAGGCCTAATATACTCATTTCCCATACTAATTTTTACTAGTATAATATGGATTACTTTTATTTATACACCATTTTTTTCTATGTGAGCACTTATTTGTTCTTTTTTTGAATTATGCAAGCTTTTACTAGGTAATATACTAAACCCTTACTAAATTTTTTTGCCTCCTCTACTACAAGACAATTTCAAATTTAGAGTGCATTTCATTCATGTTTCAAGACTCCAATCACATCAACTAGTATTAATTTTTCTACAATAAGGTAGGGATTAGTCACATTGTGACCTTGTTTTAGGTAAGCATTTATTTGGCGAACTAGATAATCTCTATACCTTTATTTTAAATCAAATCCAAGTATTGCAATAAAAGTCCAACATACCTATATATAATGATGGAAATAAGAGAACTACATATATCAACTGATTTTTTTGTTGCTCATGTTAAATACCTCCACATTATAAGCTATAATGATTTTATTGTAACAAGTTTAGAGTATTCACTCAAATATACAGTTTGTATATGTAATTTCATACCAAAACCCAACTCAACACAAATCTGCAACTCTACATATTATTTTATTTGACCTATAATAACCTCTGATACTTCTACTTCATCTGAAAATAGATGATTAAACTATATGAATGGAAAAATGATTGTAATATTTTTTAATATTCCCACAATTTTATATAATATTCAAATTTTTTTGTAGACACTTATCTAATGATGGGATAAAATCTTAAATCAATGGGATTATTCTTCATATTAGACTATCTAGTACGATTTGGAAATTACTAAAATAAAGAAAACTCCCCAATGGAAACTAGTTTGGAAGACAAGGGTTAATGTAAAATATGATATTTATATTCTTAAATATGCATTGTAGAGGGATTTGGAGTTATTATAGAAATCCATATAAGAAAACATGAGAATTTTCTAAAAGCATCAGTTGTTATCAATTTAATGCATATTTATCCAGACAGGCCTATATAACTCAGCACATGCTGATCTTTTCCATAGATTGCTTGATAGGTGAGTTGCAACTCTTTTTATTCACTGCGTGCCATTTGGCAATATTACACAAATTGGATAATTAAAAAATTTAAAAATAAATTAACAAATGTTTGATGCTCTGCCACTTACACCACGCTGTTGCTTTACTAAGTTACTAGTTTTGATTGGCCGTCAAAAATACATGCATGTAATTAATATTGCATGCCTGACCACTTACTCCACGTCTGGATGAGATTGAGGGTGTCCACGTTGGATTTTAGGATTTTGGGAACATTGAAACATCAAACCGCCAGATATATGGAGTGTAAAATCCCTTTGGCAATCTGTGTCCATTCTCATTCGTTTCCAGTCTTCTTTGCCTTATGTTCTATCTGGATGTGATTTGTAATCTGGTGAAGTGGCCCACAGGCTATGGAAGTATTGAAATAGAGGGAAGAAGATACAGACTTAACCAATGCCACTGACACACCCCCACTGAGCACATTATTAAAGATAGATTCTATTTATGAACCGTTTGCTTTTTGACGACTCATAGATATCAATGATTCCAATTTCATTAACATTTTAGAGGTAGCTAAGTCGATATCATTATTCTATTTAAGTCATAAATATCAATGATTTCTATTTTATTGATGTTTTAGAAGTAGCTCAATCAAGCTCACAACTGGATAAGGATTTAAGTTTTATTTCAATGCTAACCTCTCAGACAATAATTGAAACATTTGGTCTTGGGTTTGTTTGAAATTGTTATGTAACTTTCTCAGTATCGACTTCTGCATTTTTCCATTATGCACGACCTTCACAAAGTCCGGTACCTTTATGCACCAGTAATTACCCAACTATAGTTCATTGGCTCATCTGTGGTGTATTAAAAATGGTATTCCCTATGGTTTAGACCGTACCCATGATGGGAAAGATATGGCAAGATACTGAAATCATACTTCAATATATTGTTGCGACCATTATGATGCCTGACACTGTATTTTGATGATAAAGCAAAAATATTGTGGAAGAAGATCATTTCAATTCAAGAGCATATCATTGAAACTTACTTCCCAAGTCGACTTCATATTTCATGCGTGTGGTGTTGCTGCGAAAACATTTGTTCACATTTGTCCGTGTATAAATCTATTTCATTATGGGTTTGCAAATGTATATTGTGATTTATAATTTTATTTTTATTGGATGTGTTGCGTTTTTAATGGATCTTAGTTTCCATAATGCTATTAGAGTTGATATGCTAAAGTCACGTTCTTATGTTCAATCAACTCTGTGAAAGAAGGTATCTATATGTGGGATGGGTATAATATTGCACTTTGTCTATTACCTTTTGAATATAAAAAATAATAGCTCTTGATTTAGCCCTTTACAATAGGACTGCACTTTGTCTATTACGTGATGGCATTATTTTTCTTCTTTCCCATTTGTAAAGTCAATATTATTGTATCTATGATTTAGAACTAACTAAATTGTTAATATTGTTGGGTGTTTATTCAATCTTAGCTATGTATTTTGTAACGCCTATTAATTTTGAAGCACCAAAACTAAGTCAAACTTAATTAGTCATTTAGGAAAAGTACGGGAATGTTTTGTTTTTAAGGTTGCAAAGTTAATATACTTTAATTACGTTTAATTAATTTCTACACATCTATATGGTAGTTAGAACCAATTTATTAAATAAATATTATTATTTATTTTCCAAAATCCATTTCGGAGTTTAAACCTCTTCTAAGGTTTCCATTAACATTTTTAATTTTTTAAAAATGTTGGCTAAATTAATCTCGTTGTTCTATCCATTTAAAATCCTCTTAGGTTTATAAAAGAATCATTTCCTAATTTGATTTAAATTTATTTCCCATAATGACTTAACATCCATGCCTATCATTTAGTTCTTTACTATACATTGTACTTCTAATTAATTTAATCCCTTAGATCATTATCGAAATACCCATGCAAAATATATTTAATATTTAACCCATAATCAAATGTCCTTTATTTATTTATTATTCCATGATAAAAAGTTCACAACTTCTTCTAATCCACTAAAAGGCCCCATTGGCTAAATACACATATTTTTTAATTTAAAATTCAAACCCATAAAAATTCCCATCACTTAAAGTGTTGTAGGGTTAAATCTCTACCATAGGATTGAAACAAGATGGGCCCTTAGATTTTAGGTTTTCCCTAAAAGCCCTAAAAATCCTTATGAGCTCTTCTTTTCTTTTTGTTTACCCTAATCTCTCATTGACACATTTTGGATTTGCAAGTTTGGGAGAATTGAAGCCATAGAGCTAAGGGAAAAACTATGGAGGGTTTTTCTTTTCTTTAACTTGGTTATACTCACAGCTTTGGGTATATATATTTAAACACAAATATGCCCCTTTTTTTAATTACCATGATGATATACACACCTAGTTAGGGTTTGTGCACGCACGCACACACACACACACACATGTATGTATGTATGTATATATGTATTTATATATTTTATTTTTATTGATATATATTTTTTGAAATTGAAACATCCACATTGAGCCATGACTAAGGGCACACACACACACACACCCAATTGTGTTCGCCACACCATGAAATAAATTGGGGGTTTGTAAATGTTTTGGGGTTTGGGGTGGGCGGCCATGACCGACCCACCCCCCTTGTTATATATGGTGGGGTGGTTCGGCCATAGCTGCCCACCCCCTTGTTTTATTTATCAATAAAAACCCAAATGTGGTGGGGGTTTGGCCCCCACCCAAATCAATGAGTTTTACTTTATTTTATATTTTATATAATTTTTTTCAGAAGGCTTCACACAATCGATTCAACCATGTTTGAAATTTTTTACCATGTTCTTTTTTTTTTTTTATATTGTTTAGTATTATAAAATAATTGTTATCACCGAATCACAGCACCCCTGTGCATATACTTGAACTCACAGTGTGATTGGATAACATGGGTACTATCTCCAAGTTGTGGGACTTGCTACTTGAGATAGACCTCCAGAGAAAGCTGGTTCTTGCTCCTAAACTACCTGCCACAATCTACTCTAATGCAGGATAAGCTAACTATTCTAATCTAAATTTCCAAGGGACCAGGGAAAGAGAATACATAAAATGAAAGCCTACACTAAAGCGGTGATACACCAGAAAAGGAGGATGGGAGAGTAGTCTCCAAATGTGTGAAATACAGAGGCAAAGTGCACACTAGAAGAGGTGATGACAGTTCTCCATAATCTAGCAAAATGCATTCACAGTAATATTCCAAGCACACACAATGATAATGAATTCCTGCAAGAACATAATAATAGACACAATATTCTTGTAGAAAGATAAAAGGGGCAAGAAGAATGCAAGAAAACACAGCAGGGGAAGATACATCCACAAACTTGTATTTTATTGCTTCCTGGTATGCACAGTTCAATCTATTACAAGATAAGGGCCTGGATCACCATGCAAGGAGTCCACTACAAGGGCCTGCAACACACTGGCTTCACAAAGAAATTTTGATAGAGCTTTGTTACCCAAAAACTCTCCCCCTTACAATGAGCCCAACACTCCAATTTATAGAAAAAATGAGAAGGAGAAGAGAAGGGAAAATGGAAATCCGAAATCTGTCCTTCAACCACCTGTAAGAGGCATTAAATTTAGTGAAATAGTTATACATTACTTGCAAAAGGCTCCCCATACTGTCCCATGCGCTGCAGAGAAGGAATGATGACTATGCCTCTTAATTGCACTCAAACTACCAAATAAAACACTGCATTCTGAACCCGGCCACGTTTTCTTAAAAATATCAATCAATTTCTGATCAAATCTAAAATTTCTTGATTTTGTGCATCGGGCTTGGAACCACGATTCCAACGGTACCAATTTTGTGCGATTTCGTTGAGAAATGCAAAAGTTATGGCCTTCGAAAAGGGCAGCTATTTTGGGCCAGCAGCATTTTTCGTCATTTGACTTGAATGAGCATTAACTGACTGGAGCCGAATATGTTTCTTTTATTTAAATATATATACCCTCATTAAAAATAAGAAATCCAGTTTTGTGGCATAGAGGACGTCGTGCTCGTTCCAGAAAGTCCAATTTTATGAAAATCGGAGCTCGGAGTCAAAAGTTATGGCCGTTTGAAGTTTCCGGACCAAACGTTGACTTTTCTTCCCTGCCTTCGGCCATTTCGGCTTTTCGCGTCCCGCGCGTCCCTTTGTCCCATTTGGTTTCGGTGCTGAAATTTCCCATTTCGGCCGGCCGGTTCGCATTTTTGGCCCGCGCCCGTGATACTATTTAGGGTCCGCCTTGACTCATTTCGCCCGGTTCGGCCGGTTCGCGTCTTTTTGTCCCGCTTGTCCCAAAGGCGACCCTCTCAGCAGTTAGCCAATTTTTTCTCTCTTTTCGGCCAGTTCGGATTTCCGCGTCCCACGCGTCCTTTTGGCCCGGATGTCCCATTTGCTTTCGGGCCGTCTGGCGGCCTTTCGGCCGGTTCGCGCCCTTTTGTCCCAACTGTCCCAAATGCTTCTAGGACTAGGATTTAGCCATTTTTCGTGATTTTTTCTGGCCCGACCTGGTTTTTGCAATTTTTCTCACATTTTCTCGGAACTTGCTCTCTCCTTCTTTGGCCAGGGGAGTTAGAAAATTCTGAGGGGACCCAAAAAACATGACTTTTTTCCTGGACTCAATATAAT
This sequence comes from Taxus wallichiana var. yunnanensis, assembly GCA_018340775.1. Taxonomy (NCBI): domain Eukaryota; kingdom Viridiplantae; phylum Streptophyta; class Pinopsida; order Cupressales; family Taxaceae; genus Taxus; species Taxus wallichiana. Next base: position 403,850,832 of record CM031244.1, on the reverse strand, counting down.
TGCTTGGGACAAAAGAATTTGATCCATGTTATCAAATTTACCTTGAGGGGTGAATTTTGGATAACAATAACATATATTTATTTAATAGTATAAGATTATTTATATGTATAATTATTATTTTTAATATATATATATGCATTTATATTTATAGCTCACATACACACATTATTATTATTAATATTATTCGACTATTTTCAAATGATAATAAATCGGTTTGTTTATATGATTGAATATAAAGGAGTACTAAGTTTATTTTTGTTTTTGGTTTAGAAGAAAAAGATTATTTATTTGCTTCTTCCTTCTTTTTTTTGTTAAATGCTTAGACCATTCCCTTCACAAAAATTGAAATAAGATGCAACTAATAGTAAAATTTTCTCAAATTTTAAAACAAAGTAGAAAGGAATATGACAATAATATTGAGAAGACAAAATTTACAAATTTCTTTCTCTTTCAAAAAAAAAAGATATTTAGACAATCCATCCTAAATAAGACATTCAAATATTATAGTAATTCTAGATTTTGTATTTTGAGGACAAGTTCACATTCAAAAGAGATACAACTTATAAATCTATTTACAATTTTAAGGGAGATACATCACAAAAAAAAAGACATCTCCCAAGTCGACTTCATATTTCATGTGTGTGGTGTTGCTGCGAAAACATCTATTCACATTTGTTCATGTATAAATCTATTTCGTTATGGGTTTTCAAATGTCTATTGTGATTTATAATTTTATTTTATATTGGATGTGTTGTGTTTTTAATATATCTTAACTTCCATAATGCTATTACAATTTATATGATAAAGTCACATTCTTATGTTAAATCAGTTCTATATGTGGGTTGGGTATAATATTGCACTTTGTCTATTACGTGATGGCATTATTTTTCTTCTTTCCCATTTGTAAAGTCAATATTATTGTGTCTATGGTTTAAAACTAACTAAATTGTTAATATTATTAGGCGTTTATTCAATCTTAGCTATGTACTTTGTAATGCCTATTAATTTTGAAGCACCAAAACTAAGTAAAACTTAATTAGTCATTTAGGAAAATTACGGGCATTTTTTTATTTTTAAGGTTGCAAAGTCAATATATACTTTAATTACGTTTAATTAATTTCTACACATCTATATGGTAGTTAGAACCAATTTATTAATTAAATATTATTATTTATTTTCCAAAATCCATTTCAGAGTTTAAACCTCTTCTAAGGTTTCCATTAACATTTTTTTAAATTTAAAATGTTGGCTAAATTAATCTCGTTGTTCTATCCATTTAAAATCCTCTTAGGTTTATAAAAGAATCATTTCCTAATTTGATTTAAATTTATTTCCCATAATGAATTAACATCCATGTCCATCATTTAGTTCTTTACTATACATTATACTTCTAATTAATCTAATCCCTTATATCATTATCTAAAATACCCATGCAAAACATATTTAATATTTAACCCATAATCAAATGTCCTTTATTTATTTATTATTCCATGATAAAAAGTTCACAACTTCTTCTAATCCACTAAGTGGTCCCATTGGCTAAATTAAGATACACATATTTTTTTAATTTAAAATTCAAACCCATAAAAATTCCCATCACTTAAAGTGTTGTAGGGTTAAATATCTACCATAGGATTCAAACGAGATGGGCCCTTAGATTTTAGGTTTTCCCTAAAATCCCTATAAATCCTTATGAGCTCTTATTTTCTTTTTGTGTACCCTAATCTCTCATTTACACATTTTTGGATTTTCAAGTTTGGGAGGATGGAGGCCATAGAGCTAAGGGAAAAAACTATGCAGGGTTTCTTTTCTTTATCTTGGTTATACTCACAGTTTTGGGTATATATATTTATACACAAATATACCCTTTTTTAATTACCATGATGATATACACACCTATTCAGGGTTTGTGCACACACACACACACACACACACATGTATATATGTATTTATATATTTTATTTTTATTGATATTTTATTTTTCAAATCAAACACCCACATTGGGTAAGAACTAAGGATATATGTACATATACATATATTCATGCATACATACATACATATATACATGTATGCATAATAAGGTGGGTGGGTCGACCATTTCCACTCACCCCAAACCCCAAAACATTTACATATCCAATTGTGTTCGCCACACCATGAAATAAATTGGGGTATCTGATTGTGTTGGCAACACCATGAAATAAATTGGGGGTTTGTAAATGTTTTGGGGTTTGGGGTGGGCGGCAATGGCTGACCCACCCCCCTTATTATATATGGTGGGGTGGTTTGGCCATAGCTTCCCACCCCCATCTTTTATTTGTCAATAAAAACCCAAATGTATGGGGTTTTGCCCCTACCCAAATCAATGAGTTTTACTTTATTTTATATTTTATATAACTTTTTTAAAAGGCTTCACATGTTTGATTCAACCATGTTTGAAATTTTTATCATTTTTTTGTTATATTGTTTAGTATTATAAAATAATATATATGTATTTAATAATACAAGATTATTTATATGCATAATTATTTTTTTAAATATAAATGCATATATATATATATATATATATATATATATATATATATATATATATATATATGCATTTATATTTATAGCTCACACATACACACATTATTATTATTAATATTATTGGACTATTTTCAAATGATAAAAATCTGGTTTGTTTATATGATTGAATATAAAGGAGTACTAAGTTTTTTTTTTTTTGGTTTAGAAGAAGAAAATTATTTATTTGCTTCTCCTTTTTTTTTTCTTTAAATTCTTAGCCCATTCCTTTCACAAAAATTGAAATAAGATGCGACTAATAGTAAGATTTTCTCAAATTTTAAAACAATGTAGAAAGTAATATGACTATAATATTGAGAAGTCAAAATTTTCAAATTTCTTTGTCTTTCAAAAGAAAGAGATTTGGACAATCCATCCCAAATAAGAAATTCAAATTTTATAGTAATTCTAGATTTTTTTTGAGGACAAGTTCACATTGAAAAAGAGATACAACTTACAAATCTATTTACAATTTTAAGGGAGATACATTACCAACCAAATGACATCCACAATTTGTTTTTAATTTCTTCTTAAACTAAGTACTTTACAAATTTAATTGATACGTTTCATATTTAAAAGGTTCCATAAAAATGAGATTAACTTAAAATGCAAGTTGGAAAATCCTCCCAAAACATGGGATCAACATGTGAAAATTTTACAAAATATCTCTCTTTCTCTCTAACCATACATGTTTCCAAACCACTATTACAGACAAGTTTTAGAAACACATTTACAATGAGTCCCATTATTACAATACAAATTCAAGATACTACATACAAGGAGGAAATAAAACTAAAAATTTTCATGCTTCCTCTCTACTTGGTTTCATACACCATCATTCCATGCAAGACATTACTTTGAGATCCTTCATTTTCTTCATCACCAAATCACAACAAGGAAGGGGATCTATCAAACACTCACCTCCCAACCCTATTTTCATTGAGAAGGAGAAACCTCCTTCTCATTGGCCCCGAGCCCCAACAAAAGAGCAATAAGGGACATTAAGCAACCATGAAAACTTCACTAAGGCTTCCACAACACAACAAACACACAAACAAAACTTGTATAGTGCCCACTTCACTTTGACACCTTTTTATTATTGTTTTTATACTATCGACTGCACTTATGGATATATTATAGTTTTGATATAGCATGTTAGTAGATATCAAAGATACTGAATTGTTATTGATTTGATTCTTATATGATGCATATGGACTATTGGAGACATTTGATGTTGATATTGATATACTTTTGACATGGTTATTTATCTGTAATTCTGACATGTGATATATTTAGTCATATTGAGTAGATCTTGATAATTGGATTAATGTGATGATCATTTTGACATGAATGAAATGTGGAATAGAAATGTGCTAGAAATTGTAAGTGATATCGTATTTGCATAGATGATATTAATTCATATATAGTTGATTTTAGATTTATATCGCATATTTTGGCATGAATGTTTTAATGTAGCCACGAGGCCGAAGGAGGTATCCTCTATTTTATAGGTATATTATATTCACAACAACATCGGGGGAGTGGAGACCAACCACATCAAAATTCGAGAAGAATCCAACTAGGGTCACCATGGCAACATGTAATTGTGTGTGTGTTAGAATTATTTGGTTAGGGGAAAATTGTGACCTAGGGGTCATGTGTTGTTGTTTTAATTTTCCCTTTCTATTATGTTAGTAGGTGTTTTCTCTTAGTAAGTGAAATTTTTCTTGTTTTATTATTTATATTTTTGGATTGGTGTTTACCCCTTTATTAGTCATGGGTTGTAGTATCTTAATTAAGCTAATTTAAATTTTTCCTGAACTAATTAAAGATGTGACTAAAAGGAGTTCATTTATTAAAATTGATTTAGTCTTGGATTTTGTGTTGAGTGAAGTGTGTTTGAATTTTGAGTGTAGCACACTCTACCCTTCATGGGAAACTCGAATTTGGCCTTAGAGGCCAAATTTGGAAGCTTGTGGGATAAGTCAAACTTGTCACACATCTCTTAAATGCCCATGCCAACCCTACCTATGGGTTGGGGGTTCAATTTTAGGCTATTTTAGGTGTTTTTGGAAGTTAAAAGGTGAAATGTTAATTGCACTTTCTTTCAAATATTAAATTTTATCCTTTGGGGGAGTGAGCTTAGATGGAGTGTGTAAGGTTCTTGTCATTCCTCCAACCACTTATTAATTATGCATTGGAATATGAGGTTGACCAAGTGATGTGGAGTGGAGAGGAAATGAGGTGGCATCCTACTTGGAGCCACATCATCCCTCCCTCTCCTTTCTCTATTTATTGAATTCTTATTGCTTGTTTTGGGGTTGGATGATCATTTTTAGTCTCTTGAATTTTGGAGAGTGAGAGGATTTTGAGAGAGTTGTGGATTTTTGGAACTTTGTGGATGCTTGCTTTATCTTTGGGTATGTGTAGAATGCCTAAGTTGGGAGTGGGAGGAGACTATGGGGATTTTTTCTTGTAGGGAGGCATAAGAGATCTTTTTTTTAGGAGGGAGTTTGGGTTGGGTGCCCCACCTAGTATGAGGAATGCTTGCATTTCTTCTTGTTCCTATTATGAGGGAGCCATAAGAGTTTTTGAGGGAGGCATAAGAGTGTATGGAGGTATAAGGGGTACTTGAGGGAGGCATAAGAGTTGATAGGGGAAATTGTGTTTGTATTGGAGGCTTTTAGGTGGGCACTCATTCCCATTGGGAGGCATAAGTGGCCTCCCATAGGTCTTACTCTTTTGGCTTTCTTGATAAGCCTTGTGATCTTGTTGCTTTGTTGTTTTCTTCTTGTTGAGTTGTTGTTGTGTTTTGTATGTAAATGGAATGAATGTGAAATTATTTGTCAAGTATTGTGGAAGCTGGTAGTTGCCATGAGTTGAGATCTTATCCTATTGTAATGTGGTTAGCGCTCGGGGGCCAATGGAGAGGATGGTTTCTCCTCTCCATTGGGTATCTTGGTTGGGTGGAGAGTGTTGCCTCTCCCCCTATTTTGTTGTGAATCAAGAAAACTTTTGGAGGAGCTACCTTGTTGGTGTTTGGAGCATTGGAGTCTTGTTGATGACCATGTGAAACTTCCTTGTAGTTTACCCACTTAGAGTGGAAGAAATTGTAATAATGTATTCATTCTTGCATTTATATTTTGCATAACTTCCCACATCAAGTGGAGGACATTGTATTTATATTGTAAAGAAACATATTGTGTCTATAGAAGTGTATTATATATTGAAAGGAAAGAAGAAATATTTGTGAGAATTAGTTTTGAAATGGGAGAGAAAGTTTAGTATCCTTGTTTGAAAGTTATGATGTATGTGGAAAGGAAAAATTTTATAGAGGAAATATTTCATTCCATTGAAGTTGATTTGTTCCCACAAAAATATGTTGTTCTTGTTCCAAATATATTATTAGAAATGTTGTTGTAAACACTCTCTTGTGAAATGTTGGAAACTTATATTAAGAAATATTACATTTCATTGTGTTACTTGAAAGGCATGTATTGCAAAAGTTAGTTTCCTTATTGTTGATAGAAAGGAACTTAAATTACAATTGTTTTTTAATTTGGTCAATAAAGTAGTCTAATCGCTAAATTATAGCATGTAATTCTCATTTGAAACTTATTGCAAGTTATTACAAAATTGCTAAGGGAAAGGAAATGTACTCTCTCTTACCTTCCACACTATTTTTTTAATCAAATTATTAAGATAACAAAATGATAGTGTAAGTAAGCTATATTTCCCTTACCACTTTTGATAATAATATCAATATTTAAAATATTATTAATAATAAAATATTTTAGTATTAGAGGGAATATTTTAATATAAACACACACACACACACACACACAGAATAAAATACACATAAAACTATATATATTAGGTGGAATAAAGTCTAAGTAAAATTATGTATATTAAATAGAGTAAAATTCAAATAATGCTAAAACTTTCAAATAAACCAAAAAGTGGTAATAAGGCTTTAAATAAAAAAACCACAAGTATACTTTGTTTTTAAGGCTTTAAGCTAAGTGGAAATGGTGGGAGGGGTGGGGTCGACTACCCCACCCTATATTATTTTAACATTTGTTTTAATTTTTTTCCATCCAAATTTTATCTTACCCTAAACCATGTGGCCCCCTTACCTTTTTAAAACCTGCACTTCACATTTTACGGATGTGTAAAGTGGCGCAAACTAGTTTTCTCCTTCTTATAGCGCGCAGCGTGTGTGTGTGTGTAAGAATCACATTTCTGTTTTCTTTTATTATTATTTCGGGTTTGTAATATTGGAAAATAATTAGAATAGAAAAGAAAAGAAATACATATATGTTTACATTACCCAAATGAAGATGCAAACCAAATAAAACCATGTATCAAAATGGGCAAAACCCACAACCCCTTTTGGGCAAATCAAAGAAAACTAAGCTAAATAAATTAAATAAATGCTTTTAAAACCCTAGGAGAGGGTGTGAACAAAAAAATATTGGAGCTTGCAATGTCTCCCCAAAAGCTTGGGATGGTCTCCAATGGCCTCTCTTCCTCCTCCTCAACCTGCAAAACAAATGGAAAGAAAATGAATCAAATGAGATGAGAAAGAAGCTTTCATAAGGATGCTTTAGGGTTAGATTGCCTATTTCCAAATCAATGGTCAAAATTTAATCCATCCAAGGGATGAGATTCATCCCTACAAAAAGTAGGTGAGTGGAAATTACCCTTTTAATTTAAATGTCTTTATTTTAAAACATGAGTTGACTTTTAAGGGGTCACTTTATAGGGTAAGGGGATGTTTATTCTAACCCCATGTAAAATGGACCTTGTTATTTATTTATTTGTGGAATATTTAATCTGTAGTAGGAATTTAATTGTTTATTAAATTAACACTTAGAGTGAACTAAAAATTTGTTGGACTAAATCTACTTATTAGTTTTAATGGGGACTTAATAATCTGGTTAAAATGAGAAATTATTAATTATTAAATATCAAGTGGAGGACATTGTATTTATATTGTAAAGAAACATATTGTGTCTATGGAAGTGTATTATATATTGAAAGGAAAGAAGAAATATTTGTGAGAATTAGTTTTGAAATGGGAGAGAATGTTTAGTATCCTTGTTTGAAAGTTATGAAGTCTGTGGAAAGGAAAAATTTTATAGAGGAAATATTTCATTCCATTGAAGTTGATTTGTTCCCACAAAAATATGTTGTTCTTGTTCCAAATATATTATTGGAAATGTTGTTGTAAACACTCTCTTGTGAAATGTTGGAAACTTATATTAAGAAATATTACATTTCATTGTGTTACTTGAAAGGCATGTATTGCAAAAGTTAGTTTCCTTATTGTTGATAGAAAGGAACTTAAATTACAATTGTTTTTTAATTTGGTCAATAAAGTAGTCTAATCACTAAATTCTAGCATGTAATTCTCATTTGAAACTTATTGCAAGTTATTACAAAATTGCTAAGGGAAAGGAAATATACTCTCTCTTACCTTCCACACTATTTTTTTATCAAATTATTAAGATAACAAAATGATAGTGTAAGTAAGCTATATTTCCTTACCACTTTTGATAATAATATCAATATTTAAAATATTATTAATAATAAAATATTTTAGTATTAGAGGGAATATTTTAATATAAACACACACACACACACACACACACACAAAATAAAATACACATAAAACTATATATATTAGGTAGAATAAAGTCTAAGTAAAATTATGTATATTAAATAGAGTAAAATTTAAATAATGTTAAAACTTTCAAATAAAACAAAAAGTGGTAATAAGGCTTTAAAAAAAAAAGCCACAAAGATACTTTGTTTTTAAGGCTTTAAGCTAAGTGGAAATGGTGGGAGGGGTGGGGTCGACTACCCCACCCCATAATATTTTAACATTTGTTTTAATTTTTTTCCATCCAAATTTTATCTTACCCTAAACCATGTGGCCCCCTTACTTTTTTAAAACCTGCACTTCACATTTTACGGAGTGTGTAAAGTGGCGCAGCTAGTTTTCTCCCTTCTTATAGCGCGTGTGTGCAAGGCTGCACGTGTGTGTGTAAGAATCACATTTCTGTTTTCTTTTATTATTATTTTGGGTTTGTAATATTGAAAAATAATTAGAATAGAAAATAAAAGAAATGCATATATGTTTACATTACTCAAATGAAGATGAAAACCAAATAAAACCATGTATCAAAATGGGCAAAACCCACAACCCCTTTTAGGCAAATCAAAGAAAACTAAGCTAAATACATTAAATAAATGCTTTTAAAAACCTAGGAGAGGGTGTGAACAAAAAAAAATATTGGAGCTTGCAATGTCTCCCCAAAAGCTTGGGATGGTCTCCAATGGCCTCTCTTACTCCTCCTCAACCTGCAAAACAAATGGAAAGAAAATGAATCAAATGAGATGAGAAAGAAGCTTTCATAAGGATGCTTTAGGGTTAGATTGCCTATTTCCATATCAATGGTCGAAATTTTATCCATCCAAGGGATGAGATTCATCCCTACAAAAAGTAGGTGAGTGGAAATTACCCTTTTAATTTAAATGTCTTTATTTTAAAACATGAGTTGACTTTTAAGGTGTCACTTTATAGGGTAAGGGGATGTTTATTCTAACCCCATGTAAAATGGACCTTGTTATTTATTTATTTGTGGAATATTTAACTATAGTAGGAATTTAATTGTTTATTAAATTAACACTTAGAGTGAACTAAATATTTGTTGGACTAAATCTACTTATTAGTTTTAATGCGGACTTAATAACTGGTTAAAATGAGAAATTATTAATTATTAAATATCATTGACCTCGAAACATTATCGTGACAATTCTAGTTTCGAGCTTGTACGCGGCCACACTTTTCAAAAATAAATTATTCTGTAATTTTTCTAACTAAACCTAGGTTGTTCTTGGATCTTGTACGAATTTTTAGTGGGCGTTACAACTTGATAATACATACAAGAACACAATATCAATAATCCATTTAGAATTTTCCAACAAAACACAAAGGATTCCAAAATAATCCCAAAGGAGAGGAGAACATGGAGTCATCTCCTTATACCTCCCATGTGGGATGGGGATCCACCACAATCATCCAAGTGCAATTTCACATTCACACACAACACCTTTTATCTCCACAATCAAGTATGCAAATTTGATATATAAACCTTTTACCTCCACATAGGTGGAGAAACCCTCCTACACTCCCCGCATAAAATTCTCATATACTCCTTTTTACCTCCACAAAAATGAACTCCAATTCCATCTCCCAACGCAACCCTAAGGCCATAATCTACCCAACCCATACAATTCACAAAAATGCACCAATTTACAACACAATAATATCACAATGGAAAAATAAGAACAAGTATGCAAGGAATAGACCCTACCTTACCATATCAAAAGACTTCAATCTTGAAGCAACGACCATCCACTTCCAAGACAAAATTCAAAAGCAAGCTCCAAAGCTCCCAAGCATGAATTCCAATAAATTTTCAAAAATCATGTAAGTGTATAATGAAAACAAGTATCCCCAAGAAATTCAAAATGACTTTAATAAATAGAAAAAATGGAGAGGATGGTGAGGTGGCTCTATGTAGGATGCCACATCACCCTTCCTCCAATCCACCTCAACAATTCAACACAAGGACCAAGACTCATAAATGGGTGAGGTGAGGGTATGACAAGTTCCAGTTACACACATCAACATTCACTCCATACTTCTAAGGGACACAATAAATAAGGTAAGGAACCTGGGTGGACCGGTCAACCTGGACGAGAGTCTTCATTTGAAATTATTCCTACGCGGGCTATTGATGACCAAATCCCGGTAGTTGGTGCATTGAACCGTCCTTTTCCTAGGGGTAGGTCGGTTGATGTAGTTAATGAGAGGCTCAAATTTTTCCTATAGCATGATTTGCAAAAAAAAAAATTTCTTCCCTTCCCGGGAATGTTGATGTGGGTTAGATGGAGGTCCACCACAAAAAACACATTGTTACTCATAGCCTTTCTAGATCGGGTGACCGTGGTAAGTCCTATCTTGTTTTGAGTCAAGTTTTCTTGACTCATCTCTAGGCCCGACTGTCCACTTTGGTGTTTGGTGTCTCTAACCGCTAGTAGATTTCATTTTTTCTCTCCATTACATTTCTCATATTGTTTTTTCTTCTATAAGGCTCCTCGGAGCCATAATCCCATTTTTTACCCTATCAAATTAAAACAAAAACAATAAAGAAGGTAAGTAAAAAGGTGACATTAATTGTCCCTTTTTCATTCAAAAACACATCATGAGGGCTAATTTTGACCCCTTACATGATAGGTATAGTTGGTAGGAAGTTTTAAGAGGTATGGGACAAGTTTAACTTGTCCCACAAGCCTCCAAAAGTGGGCTCTAAGCCCAAATTCGAGTTTGGGTGATGGGGACAAGTACACTTACAAAAATAAATTCAAATCTAATTAAAATCAAGAAAGAAACAAGGACTATATAACCCATTTAATGCCCATATAGGCACATCTAAATTTAACTTTAATCACATGATTAATTAACTAAACCAAGCACATTACTTAAGCAATAATAAAGTGAGAATTACATCACAATAAATAAATCACATACACAACTAAATAAATAAAATAAAAGAAATAAAACAATCATTCAAACCCCTTGGTCACACATGAGGTTACCCTCCCATGGGGAACTCCTAACAAACACAACAATACACATGACACGAAGTTTTCAAGGTGACCTTGTTGCAAATACCCAATATTCCTCCATTGTTAGTCTCAAGCCCCTTCTTTTTGTCATTATAAAATTTGCTGCAGCAAATAAAAATACCCCTTCAGCCTCTAGGCCACATTAAATATATCAAGAGATAAAACACACCTACATATAATCCAACAAAGATCACACTGTACCTATATCATCATCATAAAAATTAGGAATTTGTCAATTATTTGTAATCCCGAACATATCAATTTTGATAAGTCAATACATTAATAAGATCATAAGGTCATAAACATCTAATTGTAATCATCATCATCAAGAATCCAAAACATCGATTATTCAATGAAACAACACTTGATCATCACCTATCACCATCTGGTAGTAGTCCATACCATATATAATATGTATCATAACATACTAAAAATCACAAGTGTTCGTATTTTCTATCAACATGCTAATAGAGATATAATAATAATGTCAATGTATCTAATCCACAATAATATAATTCATAGTACCATAAGTGTCGAAGAGGAGTGGGCATTACATCCCCCTCTCCTTAGATTTGACTTCCTCCTCGAAGTCACGAAAGAGGTAGGGAAACCAAGCATACAAATAGAAGTCACACCTACCACATGGATTCTTTACTTTAAAGGAAAAGTGTGCCCCTTGAACCCCAGTTTGGTCTAACACTATTGTAAAAAGGAAAGGGAGACTATTAGGTACATATACTAAACCTCCTCCAAACAAGATTTCTAGCATTCAAACCTTTAGAATAATCTCTACAAGGTTAACCAAGTTACAACACATAACATTTAAACAGTAAATTTTTGATGGGATCCTAATGAATGACAACTAAGTTCTAAGAAGAATAGGAAAATTCATGTACATAAGGCATCCGCATAGCCACATATGGATATAACTCCCGGAAAAGGAAGAATAATATTTCCACTTAGATTGAATTACACTTCAAGGTTCATTAGTATAGAAAATAGTAACAACTTCTAATCATGAATTTAAATTTTACATGAAAAAACCACACCTTCATATAGAACTAACAATTTTAGAGCCACATAAACAAGTCTTAAAAAACAAGGAAGAAACTTAATTGTAACAAAAGTTTTTACAAGGATCTAGACTGCCCATTAGAAGTAATCTATATAATTCGGAAGAATTCACTTAACTTTTCATGACAACACTAAGAAAAATCTAGGCCACGAGGTTTTCATAACTTGAATTTGTACCCAATATCGTAACACACAATCACTAATCTTGATTTAGAATGCCCAAATAGTTAGATAAAATTTCCATTTTTGGCGATCCCATACTATCATATTGACACAAGAGATACCATTATATTTATATAACAAAACAAAATTTATTAATTTTATACCTACCCTAGCTCAAACAATCTTAAAAAAAACAAAAGCTTAATATTATAGCACATAGGGACACTCAAGTGGGCTAGGAGAAAATAGGAAACAAGACAAGTCCAAATAATAATTTACTAGAGCATCAAACCAAACATTCTTTTTGACACTTACGAAAGTAACTGTTATCAATTTTTTCCCTTAAAAGAAAATTAGAAACACATGACCTTGCACAGAGAAAAAATGAGGGATCGATTCAGCTAGGGGAGATCAAATTTCAAGATTGGCCGAACACGTTGAAGAGGGATGAGCACATTGTAGAGGAGTTTGGGAAATGAAGAAGTTCCGAAGTCTGAAATTTAGACTTCAAGGTGGGGTCATTCAGAGTTAGGCCAAAGAGAAATTTGGGGACTCGGTGGAAAAGAACACAAAAAGGGGAGTCAAAAGTCTGAAACCCAAAGTACGAAACTTGGACTTTGGGATTTTAGGATTTTAGAGGTTTTATGTGCTAAGTGGATAACCTAACCCTAAAACCTAAAAAAACCAAAATTTGAATCAACAAAATCCCGAAACCCAAAACCCCAACAAGGGAAAAGGTCCAGGAGCCCAAAGTCTGAATTTCGGACTTCAAAGTTTAGAATTTCATAACTTTTAACTTGAGCAATGAACAATGTCACGTGACATGGTTTCAAAGTCCAAACTCCAAAGTTTTAATTTCAGACTTTGGAGGTTCCACATTTCAGAAATCTCCAACCAACTTGAGAAATGAATGGTAAGCTAAACTCTGAAATAAAAAAACCCAAAAAATTGAAAAAATATGAAATCGAACATGTGAAATCTCGAATCGTCAAACCCCAAAAAGGAAAAAGGTCTCGAAACACGAAGTTCGAATTTCAGAATTTGAATTTTCAGAATTTGAGAACTTTTAACTTGAGCAATGAACAGTGTCACTTGACATCATTTTGGATTCGAACTCGAAGTCCAAATTTTAGATTTCGGAGGTTTGGGATTTCAAAATTCTCACACCGACTTGAGAAATTTACATTAACTCGAACTCTAAAATTAAAATACCAAGTCCTGAATCCTAAAAGTTTGAAATTTTAGATTTCAGAGGTTGCGATGTAATTTGGAGTATGAAAAGATAGAGCCAACAACTCGCATTTATTATCATATGGCATCCTCATCTTCGGATGGCGATAAATTTTGACCTGGGAGCTTAGATTTGCACAAAAGAAGACTTTTTGGAAAGCTCTTAAGATTGGAATTTTTGGATTTGTAAAAAATCAGAATATGAAAATAATATTGAGAAGAAATTTTTTTCATATTTCTTTCTCTTTCAAAATCAAAAGAGTTGGAAAATCCATCACAAATAAGACATTCTGATTTTATAGTAATTTTAGATTTTTTTTGGACAAGTTCACATTAAAAAAGAGATATGACATATAAATTTATTTACAATTTTAAGGGAGATACATTACAAACCAAATGATATCCAAATTTTTTTTTCTTAAACTAATTACTTTACAAATTTAATCAATACGTTTCATATTTAAAAGGATCCATAACAATGAGATTAACTTAAAATGCAAGTTGGAAAATCCTCCCAAAACATGGGATCAACATGAGAAAATTTTACAAAATAGCTCTCTCTCTAACCATAAATATTTCCAAACTATTACAATTTTTTTTTGAGATAACACATTTATAAGAGTCCCATTTTTACAATACAAATTCAAGATACTCCACAAAAGGAGGAAACAACACTAAAATATTACAACACTTTCTCTTTTCTTGGTCTCATTCAAAATAACTCCATGCAAGACATCACTTTGAGCTCCTTCATTTTATTCATCCCCAATTTACAAAATTAAGAAAGGGGGTGTAGGAAACACTCAATTTAAAATGAGAACGAGAAGCCTCCCATTTCATTGGCCCCCAAGCCCCAACACATGAGAAATAAGGGACATTAAGCAACCATGGAAACTTTACAAAGGCTTACAAAACAAAACAAACACACAAACAACACTTGCACATACATACATGAACACAATATCAATAATGCATTTACAATTTTTCAACAAAACACAAAGGCTTCCAAAATAATCCGAAAGGAGAGTCATCTCCTTATACCTCCCATGTGGGGTGGGGTTCCACCCAAAGCTTCCAAGTGTACTTTCACATTCACACACAACACCTTTTCTCTCCACAATCAAGTATGCAAATTTGATATATAAACCTTTTACCTCCTCATATGTGGAGACCCTCCCACACTCCCTCGAAAAAATCCTCACATTCTCCCTTTTACCTCCACAAAAATTAACTCCACTTCCCTCTCCTAACACCACCCTAAGGCCAAGATCTACCCAACCCATACAATTCACAAACATGTACCAATTTATAACACATTAATTCCACAATGCAGAAATACTAATAAGTATGCAAGGAATAGACCCTACCATTCCATATCAAAGCCTTCAATCTTCAAGCCACAACCTTCCACTTCAAAGAAAAATTTCAAAACCAAGCTTCCAAGTTCCCAAGAAAGAAGTCCAAGTAATTTTCCATAAGCATGCAAGTGTATAATGAAAACAAGTAACCCCAAAACTCCAAAATGACTTCAATAAATAGAAAAATTGGAGAGGATGGTGAGGTGGCTCCATGTAGGATGTCACATCACTCTTCCTCCAATCCACCTCACCAAGTCAACACAAGGACCAAGACTCATAAATGGGAAAGGTGAGTGTATGGAAAGTTCCGATTACACACACAAACATTCACTCCATACTTCCAATGGACACAATAAAGAATGTAAGTAGAAAGGTTACATTAATTGTCCTTTTTTCATTCAAAAACACATCACGAGGGATAATTTTGCCCCCTTACATGCTAGGTATAGTTTGTAGGAACTTTTTAGATTTGTGGGACAAGTTTAACTTGTTCCACAAGCCTCAAAAGTGGGTTCTAAGCCCAAATTCGAGTTTGGGTAATGGGGACAAGTACACTTACAAAAATAAATTCAAATATAATTAAAATCAAGAAATAAACAAGGACTATCTAACCCATTTAATGCCCATATAGTCACATCTCAATTTAACTATAATCACGTGATTAATTAACTAAACCAAGCACATTACTTAGGAAATAATAAAGTGAGAATTACATTACAATAAATAAATCACATCCACGCTTAAATAAATATAATAAAGGAAATAAAAACATTCAAACCCCTTGGTCACACATGAGGTTACTCCCCATGGGGACCTCTAACAAACATAACAATACACATGACACGAAGTTGCCAAGGTGACCTTGTTGCAAATACCCAATATTCCTCCATTGTTAGTCTCCTAGCCCTCTTCTTGTTGTCATGATATAATTTCCTACAACCAATCAAACAATACCGCTTCTTCCTCAAGGCCGCATCAAATATATCAAGAGATAAAACACATCTACATATAATCCAACAACATCATACCCATAGTTATATCATCATCATCATCAAAATTAAGAATTTCTATCAATCATTTGCAATCCTGGAACATATCAATTTTGATAAATCATTACATCAACAAGATCATAAGGTTAGTTAAAACATCTAATTGTAATCATCATCATCAAGAATCCAAAATGTCGGTATTCAATGAAATAACACTAGATCATCACCTATTATCATCTGCTAGTAGTCCATACTATCTATAATATGAATCATAACATACTGATAATCACAAGTGTCTGTATTGTCTATCAACATGATAATCAAGATATAATAATAATGCCAATGTCTCTAATAAAAAATACTCAAACTAATAGTAATGAAGTGTTGAAGAGGAGTGGGCATTACATACTTTTATTTCTATTTATATCTTTTTACAATCAGTTAGCTCTTCTCTCGGAGTAACAAATCCAAACAAATGTTGTTTAAGATGTTTGTTGAGATAACCTAAAATTTGAGTATCAATTAGGGTGTATTTAATATTACTGAAGTCTTTCACATTTCTTTTTTATAACAAGCAAAAATCATGTTTTTTGTCACGGTCTATCCCTTTTCTTGCTTAGATATGAAGTAGATTGTAATTTACCTATGTTTGACTCAAGGAACAACCATTAGAGTTGGTCTGTTATTAAATATTGCATGTATGCCAATATTTACGGTCTTCATCTTTTAAGGTGAATTTTTTTGCATGTCTCATGTCTTCAACTCATAGTTGTATGTAATTAAATGTTATTTATGTTCACAAATAGTACATATATGTAATTATTATATCTATATTTTATTATATTCTAAGATAGATACAAATCATTTGCAAATCCCCATTTATTCTTGCATTGCATACACACTTATTATGCTATTTCAGAGTAGATTTATGAGGAAAATCAAAAGATTTTATTGCAATTTTCATTTTTTGAAAGATGAGATAAAGTAAAGAGAAAAAAGGAATCTATTTCTTCCCTATTTGTTCCAAGTGGATATCATGGTATGATTTGTGTTATTTTATCAATGTCTTACATTTCTTGAGAAATGAGATACAATGTTTTTTTACAACATACAAAATAAGATTTTATTCAAAATATTAATAAGGGATTATTTTGTCTATTCAATTTTTGTAGCTCCACAAAACATGAGTTAAACTTTTCCCCTTTTAAGGTATTTGTTATGAATGCATTATATATATTTTACATGCATTTCTTAACACTTTAATTTGGAATCTTTCTAGATAGAGTATTCTTTTCATCTTTACAAAAATAAGGAATGTTATTTGATTTGATGATGAATTTGGATTTTAATGGCCTAATCTCATAATTAAAATTGATTTAAATTCCATTATTTACTAGGGTTTTATAATTTTAGGCATGCATGTGGGGAAAGTGGTTAGCCCATTCGTCCACTTTGGCATAAATCTTAGTATGTGATATTTTGGACAACTTCTTCAAGGTAAGACTCTACAACATCTACTTTAGTGTTATGATATATTTCAGAAAAAATAGATAATTAATTATGTTCAAATGTTCAACCTCATTTAAAGTATTTATTATTTTGTATGTTTTATTTTTTATTATTGGTAAATGGTGTTTTTGGATGGACCATACCCAAACAATAAGAAGGTTCAAAACTAGATATACAAAAATATACAGTGATTTTTTGACAAAGTGGGGACCACACCCTAGAGAAACGGGACTAAAATCCAAATAAAGCATTAAAAAGCAGTAAACTAAGGGAGCATCCTTCCAAAATAATCAAGCAAACAACATCCATGCAACATCACAACACTGAAACCGCATGAAACTAGCAAAAACAAAAGAAAATGTGAGAAATGGAGATCCATTCTTTGTCAAAACCGTTGGTAGATTTAAGTTTGGTGTGCCTTTTCTTTCTCCCTGTCCACCACGGTCCACTCGTCATTTTCTTGTTTAAAAAATGCTTGAATAAGAAATTGAAGAGTCTTGATAGAATTGTTACCTTGAAGCAATGGTTCACTATCTTTCATAAATTCAACAATTTGGTTAGAGGAATCCTATGCCATCCCAACAGAGTCTAGAATATTTAGGTTATGTATCTCCTTCTCTAGATGTTTTGGGAGGGGAGTGGCTATCCTTGAAGGGATCTCTTTAACCAAATATGAATGAGAACTAACTATGAGATGTTCAAGAAGGGATTCCTTCCACCACGCTAGTTTTTCACTTCTCTTACGTCTTGAGTACTCGCAGTCATTCAATAGATGCACCGTTTGAAATCAACACCGACATTTGAAGGATAAATCCTCATATTCAATCTTCTCCAACCAATGTATGTCACAAATTTATAGAATAATTTCTACTGAAATGTATTGGGAGGGTTGGGATCTACCAATATTCTAGCATAAGTTGTGTGAATCTTCTCAGTAGTTTTATCATCTGATTTTTCAAAAGATCCTAAAGTATCACCTATAGCAATAAGGCATGAGCTATTCTAGAGTTGTAATAGGAGTCTTAGAAAGTGTATCCAAATAGGGTAGGTATAAAAGGTGTCTTTTAGAGGATAAAAAGATAAATACATGGGATTGGACATGAGACCATTTTTACCCCAAACGCAATGCTCACCATAAATTAAATTTCTTTCTTTAGGGGTTTTAAAGATAGCAATGAAATAAGATTTATCATAGGGATAAATCCCATCAATCTTACCTTTAGTCATTTCCTTCCATCTTAGAGAATTACAATCGGGAGTTGAGATAGCTTAGGCTAGAACTTGTGAAACTGCAAATGAGGCAAGACTAGGAGATATTTTCCTCCTCCTTGAGAACCTTTTGTAGTAAATCCTCCTCTATCTTTAGAACAAGAGTCTTCGTGAGAGTTTTAAAAACCTTCCCACATTTTCAATGTTATCATTTTCATGTTTGGAAACCAAACCAACAAAGGAATTGTCATGACCTTCACTACTGTCATTTAGAGCATCTATGTCGGGTTCTAACACTTCCATGCTCCAGATCATGGCTTCCAATGTTTCCCTGTTTGGAGGAGAAAGGAGGGGCACCTTTTTGGGGTCTCTGTTTTCATATCCATTGAATAAAATGGGACCCATGTCATAAAAAATATCACCTAGGTTAGTGACCATGCCATGCTTTGGGTTGTGAAGCCCCATTGTGATCTCCAACATGTCTAGATATGCTGCCGCTACCAATTCCCCTATGATATTAGTTTTAGGGCACAAGAGTTTCTCCAACATGCATTCCATATTAAACATTTCCTAAATGTTATTTTGTGTAGATTGGTTTCATGAAATTCAATTTATTAATATATGTTAAATTCATAGCTTTATCTCATATTATATTAGATTACATATGTCTATTATAATTTTTATAGAGATTTGTTTTTCTTTATTCTAATTTAAAAATCATTATATAAATATTATTTTACAATTTTGTTACTTCTAAATATTGGTTTCAATCTTTTCAAATATTTATATGTTACCTATAAAGTAAATTTTGTATGCAATTTATTATTTCTCAAATAATTTTTATTATGGTTGTCTTGTTGTGATAAAAAGCGTCCATTTTCTCTATTTCTTGACAAATTGATATAATAAATTATATATATATAGATTAGAAGCTATATCGAGTTTTGAGGGGACCCAAAAACTAGTAATTACAAGCGGAGGAAATATATAGCAATGAGGAACAAAAGAAGCAATCTCTACCAGTGGCTAAGTGAGACCATCAAAGAACTAACACTAAAGAAAAATTTAAACAAACAACTCATCTCTGAGGATCCTTCCCATAGGATATTAAATTCATTTTAAGGAGTCACTTACACTTATTTTTTCTTTTTCTTCCCTATGTATTCCAACCTTCATCATTGTTTGGATTTACATTTTACTTGTGAACCAGAATGATGATTTTGAAATTCTCCTTTTAATCACAAGGTTTAGTCTCCAGAGGAGTGGAATTTATATCCAAAGTAGGAGAAAGTGACCACGCTTGTCTAACAAGATTAGGAAGGAGCACTCAACAATTGTCGAGTCCTCTCGAAATGCTATCCGGTTGGACAAAAAAGGGACAAGGTTAGAATCATTTGACCATGAGGATATACTTTTCCTCCCATTCTTCCTCTTGGCCAAAATACAATCAATAGAAATATGTTCCAATGCAAAACAAATTTTGTATCCGAAAGGTAAGCCTTCATAATCAAGAGGTTGGGTAAGTGCAAGTAATATAATCTTAGCCCCAGTAATTACATTGGTAAGTGCAAGTAATATAATCCATACTTATTTGCAGGAAAGTATCTTAGTAGATGGATTAAAGGAGTGGAATCAGGGATTCATGACCATGTAGTGGGATTGGCATGCCAAAATATCATCAACTCGTGGTTTCCTTATTGACTATGGAAGTAAAAACAACAATAAAGAAATGCTTAATGTAGGTGTAGATATCTAAATTTCCTTCCGGAAGAGGAATCCAATACTTTGAAATCCATTCATGAATGGTAGTAAGGTGGGCCACTAGCCACCTGAATTTGCAGATCATGGCATGTTCTTGAAGGAAGTTTTCATATATAAGCACCTCATCCCCAAAGGTGGCGGGGTGATATTAGCAGAGAACAAACCATAGGAGTTGGTTTACCAATCTATCTTTGTAGCGCCTCTTTTAAGGAAACACCATGGTAACCCTTTGATTTAGTCACCCCCATCATAGTCGTATTAGCATATTTAGGAGGCATCCGGGTAGGCAAAAATAATTCCCAAGCCCCCATAGACTCTATATGCGAATCGCGAATGTAGATGTCAAACTATACCCCTACAAACTCAACACCCAAAGTAGGGAGGAGTGTATAAGTCAATCACAAGAGACCTTCCCATTGATAAAATCTTGATTTAAATCATGGATCACAATCATTTCAAGGAAAAAAATTATACCTACAACAATATGAGAGGTGGGGATAGATCTGTCGCCCCCATCCCATTCATCAACCTTCGACTAGAAAAAACCCCATTATGGACTCCATTCAAAGAAACATCACCCAAAAGTGTTAGAGGAAATATGGTCTCGACAAGAGAGAATGGAAGATCATTGCTATCGTCCTCCCCGAGTATGCTTGAATGACATAGATTCATGTGCCTCCCACACCATCATCCTTCTTAGAAAACACCTACACAATTTCATTTGCATGCATGGGGAAGAGTTCTAAATAATACCCCAGCAGCACCAAGTTCATTGCCTCTCCGAATAGAGTCATCATCGCTGCCCCCTAATGCCTTAACGTCAATATTTTCAAAATTCGTAGGACTTTGCTTAGGGTTCACAAGTTTAGGGATCATCATATTAAGAAAAATAAAGTTATATGTATTGCTAAAAATAATTTCAAATTAATTCATTAAATAAAGTTAACAATTTATTTTGAATATGGAAAATAATTTATTTATGAAAGGTGCATATATTAATGTGAAAATCTATAATTATTTAAAAATATGGCAAAGCAATTTCAATATCATCATTGATTTTTTTAAATACATATATTATACAAAAATATTTTTGAAACCAAAAAGAGCTTACACAATCCCTATACTGTCTATTTTCTTATTAAAAACAAAGACTCGATTAGGAAAAAAATACACCTTAATTTTAAAGAAATGACCATAAATAAAATCATCACCAACCACTACCTCCTATACCTAATCCTCTTTACCGATTTGTTCTTTTACAATTTGTATTTGTGAGTGGTAACAATTTAATAGTTGTTATTTTCCCATTTAAATGAAAAAACTAATCTATAATGATGAAAAAAATCACAAAAATTGTTAATGTAAAGTCTTACGTCTAATTCGAGACCTCTTTATGACTAAATAAAATGTGGAATATTATAAGTTAATCTAATATTAAGAACAACAATAAATAACATATAAATGAAGAAAGAAAATGACCCAAGAAATATAAACAATGAAAATATGAAACCCTAAAGGGAAAGAAGGGTTAGAAAGAGCTTAGATGATTGGATGATTGTTCATAACTATGTTGGAGTGATGACTAGATCAACAAAATACAGGAATGAAGACATAGAAGCTATAGAAAACATAGATCCGGGAGCAGTAGGATGGATTGAGGTTCATGGAGAAAGAATAGGGTGCCTTGGGCGCTCTAGTCCGATGTCCGGGTGTCCTGGTCTATGAAAAACCTCTGCAACCTTCCTTTAAGGTGTTGTAGAAGGACTGCTGTCTACCTTCAATTTCTATCCTAATGATGTCACCGAACTATACTCTATGTCGTTAATAATCAACGATGAAGGAAAGACTGTAAAACCACAAACCAAACATCAAATCCCTAAAAAAATAAATATGCATGTGAAGGGGTCGGGACTGTCCAAAGTGGCCATAATGGTGGAATTACTAGCTAAGCATTGTACTACATCTTAGACCCAATGTAGTTCTTTGTGTGTGTGTATAATCATACTGGATGCTCTTGTGCTAGTTGCACTTTGTGAAAGTAGCGAGAAATAAATGTGTAGAAATTTAATAAAATGGTGGATGGATTAGAATAAACTTTCTTCCTATGTAGTGTGGTGTAATTGAACTTGGCTTGTGCATTGTGATGGAGCTAGATGGATGAAAATGGAGGATTTGGTGGATGCAACCTTAAGTGAGGATAGTAGTGCTTGGTCTATCATTATAGTCTCATAACTTTATATTTATATGGTTCTCTTATTCTAATTTCATAATTAACCATGAAGAGACTGACCACTAAAAGGATAGAACGCCCAAACGGCTAGAAAGTGCCCAAAAAGTAGCGGCAAATTGTAAAAGGCTCGGGACACCTCAAATGGGACCAAGATGCTTGGGGTGCCCTAGTACAGGCTGGGTTCCCTAGTCGAGAGATAAAACGATGCCAAATCAAAAAAGAGTAGGTGAGTATATGCGATAGTGACAACAATAAAGAAAAAAATGGCTACATGACATGGGTTAATTAGTACTTTCACCACTCAAAAACCATATGACTAGTAGTATGAGACCAAGATTAGATAATGACTAAAGTGCATGATTTTGTGTCTACATTTTTCTTGAGTTTATGTTGGTGAGAAGAATACTTGGTAACATAAAGTAGATAGAGATGTGATGCGGGAGCATAACTTACAGAGGCCATAACTTTTGATCCGACCGTTGGATCATCCTGAAATTTTACAGGGTGGTAGATATACATAGTACTATGCTAGGGACAACATTGCTTGCAAGGTTGTGCTCATTTTGGCATGTTTTCGGGCTCAGATTCCGTCATCTAGTGGCCTAAAATTGGCTCTGAATGTTTTTTCCGCTTTTGACTAGGTCTTAGAACTTTAATAACTTTTGTTGTGCTTGTCAGAATAAGTCCAAATTTCACGTGAGCCCTAATTTATGAATGCATATTTGGCACGCAAATTTTGGGGTCAATCCGAGTTGTTTTGCATTTTAGGGTTTTTGGCATTTTAGGGTTTTAGAGTAGTCTTGAAATAAAAGGAGAATTGTAATGATGTAATAGAGCAGTGTGAATTCCAGAATGAGAAGTAAGCTATTTTGAAACTCTTGGTTTTATTTACAAAGCTGTTTATGTGTGTTTTTGGAGGTATTTCAACCTCTTGCAGCTGGATTCACATCAAGATGCGTGCACTGATATCCATGTAGAGTGATGTAGAAAGCATGCCAAAGGACTAGAAAAATCATTGAGTGAAAATAATATGGAGCGTTACGACTAAATATGTAAAAGAGAAAAATGTGATGAGAGTGAACCTAGGGTGGAAAACCTTGTGTAGTTGTCGATGTGTGTAATGTACCTACATGTTAGTATGTGGTACGAACTACCAAATGAGCGTTGTTATTGTTTGTTGACACCTTTGTTGTAGTTTCTTGTTGTTGTTATTTTTGACCTATTTATTCTCATATAGACGGACCCACAAAAGGAGAAGATGATTAAGTAGTCAAATATGAATGTATATGTAAAAATCACATGTATATAGTAAAAAGGACTGTAAATGGAAGTATGAAAAAGTAAAAAGAACATGTGTAATTGATCTTTAATGAGAGAAAAGGGTGCATAGAGCATATCCTGTACTAAGAGTTTTTTGGGTGATATCATGCCACCCTTGCCCAATAAGTGTAGGGAGAAATCTACATTATTCTCCAACTTGTAATTGCTTCCATGAAGATGTGTGAAGAGATCTTTGATCGCCAAGTTTTTTGGGTGATCGACACTGCTGGCCAAAGTAGTGTAGGGAGGAAATCTATTGTATCCTCTAACCTGTAACTTCTCCCCAAAATGCGAAGGATAATATTCCCTGTAAAAGCCACTATGAACGGGGTTCATAGATTGGTATGAACCCACTCGTTGTATAACCCACAATGTTAAGAACAAAAGAATGAACTGAAATGTACCATTAGAAAGCAATGAATAGTGTGTAAAACCCCAAATGATGCCCTCTATTTAGGGGTGCATGTGACATCCCAAATAGGAGGATATAACCCCAAAAGAGTACCAACTACATAAACCGTGCTTTGCAGAGGGAAGGGAATGGTTTTGGTAGAAACCAAGACAAACACAAGCAAGTGGCTAGAAATAAGTGTTAGTATGAACAAACATGTATGTAAAAGACAAGTGTAAGCTACCAAACAATGTAGAAGCTAGAAATCCAGTAAACACGTAAGAAGAAAAATCATGGACTGCCAAAGTGGGTTGCAAACATGGGACACCACTCATGATGTCATAAGACACTCAAGGCCACAATGGTCACATACAACAAATAAGTGTGCACACCAAACATAGGGTGAGGCCCGCATACAATAGAAAACAAGAGACAAACAATAGTAGACAAACAAAATAGATAGCCATGGAAGAAAATAATCCTGTAAACAAATGCTACACATGAAGCACCCATTAGCATGTTAGAAAGATAACCCATATGTAAAAAGCATGTATAAGCAAGTGATGTAAAGTGATAAGTACAGAATGAAACAATAACACCTATAAGAGATGAATGTGGATGCCCCCAATGACCGTTGTAGGAGTGGTAGGAGGAGAGCATCCATGCTGCATGTAGGAGACCTGTATCTATGATCAAAACTATATAAGGGCATGAACATGCATCTATGTATGGTAAAGGTAATTACATAAAAGAGATCTAGCTAGTATTTGTAATAAGTGAACATGAATAGGAAAATGTAAGCAAGAGTAAAATCAACCAAGATATACAACATATTATGGATGGACGGAATGGAATGCAAGATGGATGATAGGATCCACGTGCATCCAAGTGAATGGAAGTGTATGCAATGAGGTACATTTAGTATGCCTCCTTATTAGTTAAGAATGAACAAAAAATGATAGTGCGTCATTAGGAAATTATCAAACCGTGTGTTTTGTGTAGTGCGTTATGATGAGTGTGTATGTGTGTTGATGATATATGACCTAGAGATGATGTGTGTGATGATGTAGATGAAATCGTATATCACGATGAGACAATTATAGGGAGTGGTGATGTATCCTAAATCATGTATCACTACAAGATGATGGAATAGGTGACCATTTAGCCTATAGTGTATGTCACTAACCTAGTGAAGTCACATAATATAAGATTGAGTGATGAACTTATGTGTATGATAAGGTCCATTTTTTGGTAAAACCTTGGGAGTCACTATAGACAGAGGAACTAGATTGTTTCATAGGGTAGTGTTTTATAGTATATAATTTTTTATTCTATTTAATTTTAGATTATATTTATTATTTTAAATTTTAGATAATTTTTATTAAATATTAAAAGTAGAGAAATGTTTTTGAATTTTTTCCATATTTGTAAGTGGAGAATGATGACATCTAAGTTGTCGATCCTTAACCCTAGTGTAGACTCGTGAACTGGTGCTAGCAAGGAAGGTGACATTTTGAATACAGACACCAAATCCATATGTGGCAACAATATTCCCAGCAGAGGAGGCTTAGGAGAGTTGCCTTCTACTCACACTACCCCTACTATAAACAGAGGATTGGTGGGGGTTACGGTGAAGGGTGAAAATGGAACTAAGGACATAAATGTTAGGATTGGTGATAGAGGGGTTATGAGAACCAAGGAAAGGAAATGACCCTAAGGAAAATTCCAAGTCCTTTGCATCCATTGTTTGAGCCTTGTTAAAGGAGATAAAGGGAGAGAAAATACCTCAAACCCTAAACTAAAATCATTTTTCTTAAGATTGAAGAGGATATTCCTATTCAAGTTCTAGGCAGAAGGAGGAATATGGAAAACACAACCTCTTTTCTTCATTAAACCATCTATATCGAAGCTTTATATGTTGCATGAATGGATCTCGAGAAAATTGGAGCTCCCAAATTTAAGGTAGTGTTGAACTTTACCCCTGTTCGAAAGCATTTTGTATTTTTGTTTTTGAATCTTGTGAAGATAAGGATGTTAGCGATAAAAATATTAGGCATGGGGTGATTATGGTACTATGAAAAAACCCCGGTACCCATTATTCTATCGAGTTAAAGGATTCATTAGATTGGATGCCTATTTGGGTTAGACTTTTAGGTCTACCCTTTGTAAATTTCATCTGAATCGTGTCTTCTAGCTATTGGTAACACATTAGGATTTCAAGTAACATCAGATGAAGCATCCACTCAATTTTTATATCCCTCTTATTCCCATATATCTGTACATATGTATTTTCCCCTTGATTTCCCTAATAAGATTGGACTTAAAGACCGAATTATGAAATATTGTCCTTTCATTTCCATAGATGTTTCCAAACATGAAATTTTATAGAAGAGTGTGTGTAACACAAACATAAAACTAGAAAACTCATCTTGGTGGAAGGATTCTCTTCCTTCTCACTGTATCATTGAAGATCCTTCAAGATGTGAGGATAATTCCTTCTCGAAAAGAGAACCTTGTGGGTTTAATCTACTCTAGTGGTTGAGATATATTCTCGGTGTGGCTCATCATGGTTCTCATTCTTCGAAGGAAAATCCCCTGTGTTTTAGTGGTGTTGGTTAATGAGAGGGAACCTTCTTCTCCTACCTAGTTGTTGTTTAGGCATATTTCGCTCTGGATGTTCTTCTCCCGTGTGGACATGATGACGATGATTCTAATAAGGGGGAATAACCAGTCCTACATAGTAAGGAAATAAATTCTTCAAAGAATATTTCAGTTCTATCACATAATTTTAACATCTCGTCCCTCTTCTTTGACAGATTTTTGTTCATGTTCGGGTTTTTTTCCCTTTTATGTTTGTTTACGAGTTAATTTTTTTGCTCTCTAATGTATGGTTTTTAGATCACTATGAGCTTCATTGTAATATATTTCTTGTAATGGTCCTTGGATGCTTTCCAACAATTATCAATTAAAAAATATTAAATATAATAATAATAATTATTATTTATATTTATATTTAATTTGAAAAAACTAACATTTTAAAACTTTAACATTCATATCATCCTATTAATAACACCAAAGGTTCTATAGCTAGTTATATATGAATTTATAAGTGTATACACCCAAATAACCCAGGCATTAACCAAGGCATTCAAGTGCAACTATGTAGGAAAAACCAAGGGTTGTATTAACATTATGGATAGCTTCCACTATTATATCTTAATCTTATGTTAGGGGAGATTAAATTAATATTGTTAATAAGCTAAAAATAAAATTTACCCCAATGAAAAGCTTTGCAGATAAAAGGAATTCAGATCTATATACATCTAAAATAAACAAAAAAATGTCTAAAATTGAGAAAATGGTGTCTAGTTTCTACAAGATTAGAGACAGGGACAAAATCTACTCAATGGTGGATAAAAGGAAGACAATTAATGAAAGAAGTATGTATATTTGGGAGTATAACAATTGAAAATATATCCCTTTTTATATTAATTATTATTTTTGTTAGGGTTAGGTGTAAATATTATTTCTTAGTGTTAAGAATTGAGGGATATTTTTTCAGTCAAGTATAGTGCTAACTATAAATTTAATTGAATAGAAATTAGAACTAACATATATATAATAACCTCTAGAAAATATAGACATTTTATTAACATCCACAAATGATTAGTGTAGGTCAAGGGGACTCATAAATAATAATATCCTAAAATAATCATAGAATTAGGAGGAACCGTAACATTTTCCACCAATTTAAACTTAAAATACACAAAACCATATCACAAAAATGAAATGTAACAGAAAATATCTTTATATTTTATGTAAATATATGGAAATACCTAATATTTATAAGATTAAAAGTCCTAGAGGTAATTTACCTTAGAAAACACTTAATTGTCTTCAACACTAGGAAGGTGTGTGCAACTATCACTAACCATGTAACATGTTAAAAATATGGTGTATATTTTTTCTATTTTAATAACATCATCTAGATTTATGTCACATATGTTCTCATATTGAAATTATTATATGGATATGGGAATATATAATCTGAAATAAATATTGTGTTATTTTAGCAATCAAATAGGAAACCCTAACAAAAACAACATTCTAAATAGCAATTGGATCATAAGATTAGTGAATATATTTTAAACTTATCACCTTATATGTTGAAAATCCCATATACAGGTATTTCATTATTTTAGAGAGTCAAAGAATTTTGTAGAGTCCATAGGTTTTAAAGTGGAAGCTCACATAAATTAATGGAATCTTAAGAGTGCTAGAAAACCTGATAGTAAAAAGGTAAACTATGGGATCATGTAGTATAGATTTTGGGACTTGTAGCTATATTTAAGATGCTAATAGTTGAATTTTATACACCTACAATCTTTTAATGCATAACCCTATACACAACATACACAACATTATATGTCAAACATTTTATATTGCTAGTGACATTATTTTGCATAGTTATCAAGGGCTTTAGGGATGACACATTAATATATTTTTTCCTAGTTGACATGGTCTTTTATTATGCCCATGTATTTCAAATTAATTTTCTCAAGACCTTGTATTCATAGTGTATTTATAATAAGCCCTAATACGATTGTGCATATTCATAATTTAATTACAACCATAATATGAAAATGTCAAATAAGCGTATATAATAGTATTGACACAATCTAAATAATCACGATGTTGTACTAACTTTATTTACGATTTTACATTTGCATTTGTTTATCTATAGTCCAAAACTTTCTTTCCATTTGTAACACCCACAATTTCCACGCTCGTAAAACTCATCAAGTCTACACATTATTAGGAAAAAAATTTGTGGGATTTTTTTAAAGATGCAAGAGTAAAAACATCAACTACATTTAATTTTATCAACCCACTCAAGTTAATCGAAATTAAACTAATTATTAAATATTATTTATTTAATTCTAAATGCATTTCATAATCCAACCATCTTCTAAGGATTCCCATTTATTTTTATTTAAAACACGACTATTTTAATCACATTTCCTTACCCATTAAAATTCTTCTAGAGTTCATAATTTAATCATTTTCCTAAGTGGGTTCAAATGTATTTAATGAATTAACCTTAACATCTATACCCATCATTTACTATATAACTATACATTTTATTTTTTTATGTTTTAAATTAAATCAAGCCCCTTTACCGTTATCTTTAATATCCATGCTCAATAATATTTATTCAATCCCTAAAATCAAACCTAGATAAATTAACTATTACTCCATACCCAAAAGGGCCTCAATTTATTCTAACTTACTAAGCACTATGTGGGCCCATTAACCAATTACCCATACATTTTATTTAAATCCCATTCCAATGAAAATGCCACCAACTTAAAACTGTATGGACAATCCTCCACCCTTAGATCAAATCTATTAAATCCCTTGAATTAAGATTTCCCTAAAAATCCTTTTGATATTTTCTTATTCCTTTTTTCCCTAATTTATTTTAAGTTGTTGCATGTTGTTTTGCATGTTAGGGAGAGAGGAGGTCATGGAAGCTTGAGGCAACTCCCATGGAGTTCTTGTTTTTTTAAGAAAGAATTCACGTCCCAAGAAGCGTATATACAAATACATATATCTGTGTGTGCGTGTGTGTTAATATTTTATTTTTATTTGTTATAGTGGTTTGGCCCAATCCGGGTTGTGTTCTACAGTTAAGGGATGGCCGCGGATATAGTTTAATGTAGGTTTGGGGTTTGGAGTGGATGGGGGAGGTGGTGCCACCCCCACCCCATTCCATATTATATGTAATATACGTTTGGGTGGGGGCAGCACACTCTTGCCCACCCGCCGCCCCCACTATTTCTTTTTATTTCAATATGGCCAATCGGCCCAATCCAAACCAACGCCCACTATTAAAATGATATTTTCTTCATTTAAGCCACTCAACCGAGTATGCCATATATTAATTTAATATAATCTTTATTTCATTGTGTGTGTTATTAAATCAATACAATTATATTTTAATCAAGTATATAAATTTACAAAGAATTTTATATAAAAATAAGTATTTAAAACTGTATATTATCTTTTGTCTTATTTTATTTTAAACAATCTATCAAATTCAAGTTTATTCATCCGGAAAAATATAGGGAAATGGTAGTTATTTATAATTTTCAATGTAATTGTATATGTGAGATAGATGAAAACTATTATTCTTCTAAATCAACAAATGCAAGATAGGAGAGAGCATTTTCTTTCTTGATTAAAATTACTAAATTTAAACATTCTTCCTTGTTACATCTACTTAAAATTTGACTACAACCACAACTCAAATCACTCCTTTTTACATATTCATTTGAAGAGAATGAAACTATAACATACTTAAATGAATCTTATTCCTTCTCCCTTTTAAATCAATTTTTCCAAAAATACTAAAAAGGAAATCGATATATACTTTACACACAACAACATCATTTCTTCAAAATGAGTACACATTACAACCCTTAGATAAAAATCCATATTTGAAAGAACTTCATTTCAATTACAATACCACTTCAAAGTCCTTCTTTCAACTATAATAATACGGAGTTTGATAAATGGAATGTACAAGAAAATTATTTTATGAAATACAAATACTACAAACCTTCCACTCTAAGTGGAAACAACATGGGATAATTTACAAAATAAGATTCTTTCATAGGCTCGAATAAAATAATATCCATATCAAGATCATCCTCCAACTCCATAACTTTAACTTCCACTCTTTCATCTTCTCAAATTTTAATCACAATAAAAAGAAAGGGGAGTAGGCGATGCTCTCTACGCAATCTTTAATCAAATAAGGAGGAGAATTCCTTCCCTTATTGGCCCCCGAGCCCCAACCATAAAACAATAAGGTCCATTTGCAACTTTGACAACTTCACAAATAGTGGCTTCACTGAATACACACATACATATTTTCAACACTCATGTAATATTTCAACACTCAATCACATTTTTCAAGCAAGTTCAACAAGATAAGTTTTGCATTCTTTTCCATAACAAACACAAATAAGGTTCACATTTTCATCACAATCACAAAGGCTTAAAATATAAGCCAAGGGAGAAGATAAATATGGTAACCACCTCCTTTTACCTCCCAAATGAGTTAGGGGTTCCACCCAAAATACCTCCAAGTGCACATCACAATTACTCAAAATATCCCTTTTCCCTCCCAATTCAAGATACACAAAGTGTAGCAATATTTTCCTTTTCTCTCCCCATAGGTGGAACACCCTACTCACACTCCCTCCAAAATTCATCAAAATATCCTTTTACCTCCCAAAAGGGTCCCATTTTCCTTCTCCCCTCACCACTCTTAAAGTAAATCTACCCATCCCAACATAATTCAATCACAACACACATAACATACACTCAACAATCACAAATTTCATTACAACATACATATATAAAAGAAGGAAAATTAAGCGAATATCATACCTCTCTATTTGGCTTCCAAAATCTTCACGCAAAACTCTTCAATCCAAGAAAACCCCAAAATGCAACTCCAAAAATATCCAAGCATGTAATCCCAAGCCAAAATTTCAAAAATGCAAGTGTAGATATGAGATAAGTAACTCCCATTATTTCAAATTCACTTCAATAAATAGAAAATGAGGTGAGGATGATGAGGTGGATACAAGTAGGATGCTACCTCATCATCCCTCATTTATAACTCAAAAATTCAACACACAAAGACCAATGATAATAAATTGAGAAGTAAGGTTATGAGATGCACTCCATACCTTGCAAGGACATATTAAATGAGGTAAGTGGAAAAGTGACTTTAAGAAGAAAGAGACAAAGTAAACTTGTCCTACAAGTCTAAAAAAGTGGCCTCTAAAACAAAATTTGAGATTTGGAAGAGAGGAAGAGTACATGCTTCAAAATGTAAATAATTCCATTCAACATCAAGCAAGTATCAAGGACAATCTACCCTACTTAATGCCCAATTGTTACATCTTCTTTTTAGTTTACAATTAGGTTAAATTAACTCATTGAAATCATATTAAAAAGTATTAATAAAGTAGATGGGAACAAGTACTAATAAGGAAGATAGTGAATCTTCGAATGGGAAACTAGCTCCGAGGTAGAGGAAAGCGTGGCAGATTTTGCACTGAAATGGTGGATGGGAACCGACAGAATATCATTAACAAAGATTCTAACCAACTACTTTTAAATGCTAACGTGAATAGTGGCGAAAGGATGAAGGTCGTTTAGGAGAAATGACGGCATTTTTAACTTTGGAGGAGCGGAATTCAAAATTTGATTCACCCAAATTAAAAGGTAATCTAGAAGTGGTTTTAGATGTGGAAGACGGAAACAATGCGGATTGGTGCACTGTAAGTAGAAAATCATATCGTGGTTTCCGTGGGGGGAGTGCACGTCGATGCACTTAAGAAGGATGTAACAGTTTTCATCTACGTTGATTTTGCTTAGTTGTTGTTTAATCGCTGAGTGTTGCGGGTTTTGGTGCTGGTATTGGTAGGATATCTTCCTGCCTTTGTGATCTTATGTTCTTTTACTCACATTGGCACATCCACTGAGCCACTATTGTACAAGGGTATAGTCCCTTTCATAAAAACTATTTGCCTATAATAAAAAAAAAAACAAGTACTAATAAAGTGACTAGATTTTACAAATAATTAGATACATGTACAAAAATAATCCAAAATTAAAAGAGGGAAAAATCGCAACCCAAGGCCACACACATGAGGTCACCCCCCATAGGACACCTCCTAACCAATCCTTACAATTACACATCATACACATAGAACACAAGTTGTCAAATTGACCTTGTTGCAAGAACGTATCATTCATCTAGGGTTGGTCCCCCATCCCCTTTCGGTGTATAGTGATATCATTTTCTTGCGATCATAAAAAAATATCTCTCTAGCCTCAAGGCCGCATCAATAACATCAAGAAATAAATCATATATATCAATTGATTATTATCATCAGAATTAAGCAATTCTATCAACTGTCTAAAATTTCTAAATAATTCAATTCTACCATTTTACTAACATCAAAAATGTCACAAGACTTATTCGATCATCCAAACATAGAAAATGCATCACAAATATAATCATTTCGGTATAGAATCAAAACAATAGAAAATAACATGTATAAAATTGTTCACCAATGTTAGCTAACATATCATAATCCACTAATGTACCCACTTTTGAAAATGTCAAATCATGTGAACACTAAATTTTTTTGTTGGAAATCCTTTGTCCTCGGCGGCAATGTGGTAATGGTGGTGAGGAAGACCCTAAAGATCCTCATCAAGATCTATATCACAAGGGCATGCATAGCTCTATTTCTCCTAGATGAGGTGATGAGGGTGTTTTTCCTACTATTGGAGACAAATAGGTGATTGAATATACCCAAAAAAAAAATCCTTCCTTTGTTGATGTTTTCTCCAAGTACGTAAAGAGGAATGCAACGATTTTGCGTTACACTCTGAAACCCTCTCAAGAAAACCCTATGTTGAAAATTAATGAGGATCTTCTTCTGAAGGTTCTTAAGGAGGAGGAAAATATTTCCCAGTTGGGTCTCATATGTAGATTTCACAAATTTTGGCCTAAAATTTCTTAGCTTCATGACTGGATAGCCCAAAGATGGAGAGAAAAGATACAAGGTAAGATTGAACTTTATCCTTGTGCTAAATCTTATTTCATTGTTGTCTTTGAAACCCCTGAAGATAGGGATTTAATTTTTAGCCAACATTGGGTTTGGGGGAACACGGGCTTATGTCCAAGCCATGGTATCCGTCTTTTGACCCTTTAAAAGAATATTTTGATACCCACTGATTTGGGTTCTCTTGCCAAGACTCTGCTTCATCTTTGGAACATGTCTTGTCTAATTTCTATAGGGATACTCTAGGCTCATGTGTGACAGTTGATGATAAGACCTCCATTCAAACCCATACTACTTATGCTCGAATCCTTGTAGATCTCGATACCTCTAAAGCCTTACCAACAGAAATCAATCTACAGATCGGTGAAAGGCTCTAGGTGCAGAGGCTAGACTATGAGGGATTTTCCTTCAGATGTTGGTGTTGCTTCCAAACTGGTCATATTACAGATGATTGTGAACATTCCAAATGTAAGACCAAACCTGCATGGTGGAAGGATTCTCTACCCGAACATCTTATAATTGATTCAGATCCGGTTGAGGAATCTAGCACCCCTCACAAGTTGAATCACCCCTCATGGATTGTTTGTAAAATAATACAGAGAAGATACCTCCAGATTCTTCTCTTTAGGGTGTTGATTCAGTGATCAAGGATGCTTCAACCCCCCTTCCTATGGGTCACATCCCTATCAAATCCATTGAATTTGTTTTTTCGATTTCAATAGATGCAGGAAATGAGGAATGACCAATGGTGGATTGGAAAAAGCAGTAAACGCCAAATCTAAATCTCCCACTTTGTTTTAGAAAAGGTATGATTATTTCCCTTTTGGTTACTATCATTTCTACATCTATGCTATTAGCCTATTATTCTATTGTTTGGTAGATGTGTTATTGTTAAGTGCTTGTCTCTTATCTGTTTTTGAGCAAATTGGACTAATATTATTGTTTTTAATCTTGGAAGTTTTTTTTTTTTGAGCTTATTGGTTTTTATCTTGATTTTGATATATTTTTAGTCCTGATAGGGTAAAATATGTATTTTGAGAACTTTTGTACAAGGGTATAGTCCCTTTCAAAACCTATTTACTAATAATAAAAAAACATATCATAATCCAAAACATGAATCACAACATATTGATAATCCAAATGTATATATAGTCTATCACCTACTAATTTCAACATCTATAATCAACAGTAGTAAAATAATATTTGATAAGTGTCGATGAGCGGTGGGCATTACATCCCCTTCCCCTTAGACTCAACTTCCTCTTGGAAGTCACAGAAAGAGGTAAAGAAAAAGCATACAAATAGAACTCCCACCTTCCATGGGTTTATTTACTTTGAAGAAAAAGTGTGCCCCTTGGAACCCAAGTTTGTTCCAAAAATATTACAAAAGAGAAGGATACTATAAGGCACAAATACTAAACCTCCTCCAAACAAGATTGCTAATGATCAAACCTTTAGAATGATCTCTACCAAGGTTAACCAAGTTTACAACACAAAATATTTAAACAAGAATGGTTGATGGAATCCCAATGAATGAAAACTAAGGTCCATGAAGAATAGGAACATGTTATATACACAAGGTGTCCACGTAGCCACACATAGATATAACACATGGTCAAAAGGAAAGATGAGACTT
The DNA here is from genome assembly GCA_018340775.1 of Taxus wallichiana var. yunnanensis. Taxonomy (NCBI): domain Eukaryota; kingdom Viridiplantae; phylum Streptophyta; class Pinopsida; order Cupressales; family Taxaceae; genus Taxus; species Taxus wallichiana. Next base: position 403,815,045 of record CM031244.1, on the reverse strand, counting down.
CCACTTAGGTTGAATTACGCTTCAATGTTCGTTGTTTTAGACAAGATTAATGACTACCAATCATGACCTTAAATTTTCATGAGAAACCACACCTTCCTATAGGACTAACAATTTCAGGGCCATATGAATGAAGCTTTAAAATGAGGAAGACACCAAATTTTAACAACACCATTTATAAGGATGCACATTATTCATTGGAAGTACTTTATATAATTGGAAGGGCTAACTTAAATTTTTATGATCACACTAAGCATAATATTGGCCACAAGGTTTCCATAACTTTAATTTGTTTATAATATCGTAACACACAACCCCCAATCCTAATTTAGAATGCCCAAATAGTTAGATAAAATTTCTTTTTTGGCGATTGGTGATCTTGCCCATACTATCATATCAACACAAGAGATACCATTCTCTTTATATAAAAAGTCATAATTTATAAATTTCAAGCCTAACCTAGCTCAAAAGAATCTTAAAATGAACACAAGCTTAATATTATAACACATATGAACACTCAAGCAAGCTAGGAGAAAATAAGCAACATGAGTTGTCTAACTAATAATTTACGAGAGAAACACACAAAAAATTCCTGTAGAAACTTTTGAAAACAACTTGTACCATTCAATTACCCAAGGACAAGGGGAAAATTATCTTGGATTCTCAAAAGGAAGGAGAATTCAAAAATTTCTCCATATCATTAACATATAATGCCTACACTTGTCAATAAACCTAGGTTACCAGTGACCTATTCCAAACACAAGAAAGACGCCTCACATGAAGTTGTAGATATTGACTCATTCCTAAGGACCAAAAACATACACCTTTCGATTCTAAGATGCAAAAGGGGGTATGATGGTCAGAAAGGCTCCATCAAGGAGGATTACACACATTAATGTTCAAGGGATTAAAACATGGCTATAACCCGTCATTATCAATATGATACTCCATTATCCAGGGTAGGAGAACAAATTAGAAGGTTCTAATAGTCGCCACCTTTGACAAGATGGAATTAAGGTCCACCCATATGAACATAACAATTGATCCATTCTAAAAGGTGGTAAAAATCCTTATGTATACTTCTAAGAAAAACTTCATACTAACCAGTGAGAGGTCCAAAATGACCTAGCATGTGACTTGTGTTATAAACATTATACATGTGTTTGTTGTTTTATATAATAAGGGGGTATAATCATTTTATTATCATGGTTTCCAATTTGGAGTTTGTTTGTTAAGATTCACACTAATTGTTATATAAATTGCATACTAATCATCATAAAAGATCATGATAATTTTACCATAATAACATAATATATGCTATATTAAGGCTATATATATATATATATATTCGATACTTTTTTATAATATTTCAATATTATTTGTAACCCCAAAATCTTAGGGTGCAATAGAGATTAGATACTCACATAGTAGCTCAAGGTAACTTTTCAATTAGTTTTATCACTTAGATTATATCCTTTATAAGTTTTAGGGCATACAATGATAATTTATACAATCAAGGTCAATTATTTGTACTTTTTTACACATGTTCAACCCATAAATTTATCTGTTCCATAATCTAAATTATACGATACAAATTATAGTTACATTTTCTTAGCATATTTATTCTAAGTTTTCTACTTAATGCATTTGTTATGTCAAGATATCCCATATATTTCATCATTAAGGGTCGTCACCAATGTTTGCATGATATCTCACCTCTCAACATGGCAAAAAAATTATTCATTTTACTTCTAGGGGCAGTATAAGAGGCTTCTTGCTATCTTTCACATAGTTTTACTTCTTCTATTAAGATACCAAGTTAGAGTAAGGGAATGTCTTCCTAATGCTCTCAATTTACTTCTTAAGTTTCGAAGGACCAAGCTTCCCAATTAGAGTTCTAATATGCTCAGGTTTATCACATTACCAATTGAATTTTAATGAGTATGAAGAGACAAGTTTATCACAATATTAATTTTATACAAGTAAGAGGTCATTAACCACAATAGAACACACTAAGTTTACAAGGGTTTTACCACAAATTAAATGCATTCCGGTGAGTCTCCATAAGTATTGATAAAAGATACGATGAAGAGGTACATTAAGAAGTTATAAATTATTTTTATGACTTTGAGAGGTTTATATCAGTGGGGGAATAATGTTTATAACTTATACTGGAAATATGTTATTTATATAAGAGAGAGAGAGAGTTTCCAAAAAAAAATTGTACCTCCATAAGATACCATTAAATAGGAAATAAAGATGACAAGGGAAATAATTTCCCAAATATGCCACACTCCCTCACTAAGAGGACCTCAAAATATTAAGAGGGTAGTCAAATGATTTACTCAAGCATAGCCTCTAAGACTAAGGGCTATAACATTGGATGAAAGTGCATGACATAATCATAACTAAGGTCAGACTTATAAGACCTATACAACCAAAATTTCCAAGCACCAATTCCAAAAAGGACCCAAATGCATCCATAATTTCCTAAACATAACTTTATACTAATATATTATAGTGAGTTATATGTTAAACAATAGAAGAGATTTAACACTAGCGTATACCTATCTATGGTTCCCGATATTAGACAAGCTTACTTATTTAAGCACAAGTTCAAAGGAACTTAAGTATAACCATATTTACCCAAGATGATTACAGTCCAACATGTCAATCTTCCTTAAATAATAAAAATAAACTGAGTAGGAATCTAGAAACCTATAATTATCCAAGAGTTAATCCATCCCTAACATAATCCATAAGTTCACATTGAGTGTCACATCTATCCCGATAATGAATAAAACTCGTACTTGGGTGTAAGAGAGAACATAAAACTGTCAACTCTATCAAATAGCATGCATGACACAAAGATCCTTCTCCATAGGAAATCCAAGTAACAAAAGGGTTACTCCAAGGTCTTAGGCACACAAAGTTCCATCACTCCAAAAAAGGTACAATCAAACACTTAGGATGATAATCAAGGCACCCATGGTGCACCGCATATGACGAGAGAACATAACTCAACATAAGACAATTATCTCATCAAAAGACAAGAATATAACCATGTAACATTCTTGAAAACATTTAGCCAAATGGATTTCAAGGAAAACAAGCTCCGAGTTACCAAACAAAATAAAATCCAAGAAATCTCGACAATTAAAGAAATGGCTAAGTAGCCGCATTTTATTCCTCAAAGAAATTCTTGTAAAAATAATAAGAACCTTTGAGCTTCTAAAAAAATCATTAAAATAAAATTATGGTTCTTGATAAAAGATTTAAGTTCACAAATAAAAACACATGAAATATCCACATCATAATCACTTCATAGGCCTTTGTGGCCACTAGTAGGGTACTCTTTATCACATTCACATCTTAGATTAACATACAAACTGGATCTACTATGACATCATGTCATGATATCTACTCTCCCATATGGGAATTAAGTCCTCAAAGTGATAACACCTAACCTACCGCAATGAAAAACTAGATCTGGGTAGTAGTCTCACTTCAACAGAAAGACAACTTTCGAGAGCCATAAATTTTGAACCATAGCTCTGATTGACTCCATTCAAAAGGTGTCGAGAAAGCTTAATACATGTAGAATATGGTGAAGGGGTGTGGTATTTTTTTTGGAAAATTTTTACCCATGAAAACCTCACGAAAGGCTCTAAAATGAATTTTTCATAGTGATGTCTAAAAATTTTAATTTCTAGAAATAGAATTTTTTTGAACTTTTGAATAGGTGGTCTGTGGAATTCAAATCAATTCACCTCTCTCATGCTTGGTGACCTTCCACATTGGGAAAAATGGCAATGCAAAAAAATTATCGTCTTATTATTATTTTAATCATAGACGCTCAAGTGTCTAAACCTCATCTCTAATACCAAATGTAACACCCACAATTTTGACACTCATAAACCTCATCAAATCTACACATTATTAAGAAAAACAATTTTGGGATTTTTTTGTTTAAAACGCGTTGCAAGATTTAAAACATTTACTACGTTTAATTTACTCTACGCACTCAAGTTAATCAATTAAATTAATTATTAAATATTAATAATTAAATTCTAAATGCATTTCGGAATCCAACCGTATTCTAAGGTTTCTTGGTAATTTTAATTTAAAACACGAATATTTTAATCACATTTCCTTACCCATTAAATTCTACTATAGTTCATAATTTAATCATTTTCCTAAGTGGGTTCAAATCAATTTTAGGAATTAAGCTTAACATCCATACCCATCATTTTCTATATCAACTATACATTTAAAAAAAAATTAATCCCCTTTATCATTATATTTAATATCCATGCTCAATAATATTTACTCGATTGCTCAAATCAAACCCAATTAAATGAACTATTACTCCAAACCCAAATGGGTCACAATTTATTTTAACTTACTAAACACTAGGTGGCCCCATTAACAAATTACCCATACTTTTATTTGAATAACATTCCCATGAAAATGCCACCAACTTAAAATTGTAGGGACAACCCTACACACTTAGATAAAATGTATTAGAGCCCTTTGATCAAGATTTCCTAAAAATCCTTATGATATCTTCTTATTCAATTTTACCCTACTTTATTTTCATTTCTTTCTTGTTGTTTTGCATGTTAGGGAGAGAGGAGGCCATGGAATCTTGAGCCAACTCCCATAGAGTTTTTTTTTTTTTAAATTTTGATACATTCACGTTAAGGGCTTGTAAAAATAAATATATATTCTTTGATATTTTGAGTTCAATGGAGAGGTTTACCCTATCTCAGGTTATGGTTGTTGTTGCCCCATTTTATTTGCTTCATATATATATATATATATATATATATATATATATATATATATATATATATATATATATATATAGGTTTTAATGGGGGTATTATTCATATCCATATTTGTGTGTGTGTGTGCGTGTGTTAATATTTTATTTTTTATTTGTTATAGGGGTTTGGCCCAATTTGGGTTATGTTCAACAATTAAGGGATGGCCACATCCAATATAGTTTAATGTAGGTTTAATGTTTGGGGGTTGGAAGGGGCCACTACCCCCACCCCACTCCATTTTATATGTAATATGGGTTGGGGTTGGGGAACCCCATCCCACTATTTATTTTTATTTAAATATGGCCGATCGGCCCAATCCAAACCAACGCCCACTATTAAAATGGAATTTCCTTCATTAAAGCCATTCGGCCGGGTATGCCATAAATTATTTTAATATAATGTTTATTTGTTAGTGTATACATACATACAAACATACTTACTCACACACACACATATTATAATATCTTTTTATATATATGCAATTATAATTAATTTAAGTATATAAATGCACATAGAATTTTATATAAAAATAAGTATTTAAAATTGTATATTTTCTATTACCTTATTTTATTTTAAACAATCTATCAAATTCAAGTTTATTCATATGGAAACATATAGGGGAAAAGGTAGTTCTTTGTAATTTTATATGTAATCGGATATGTGAGATAGATGAAAACTATTATTCTTTTCATTGAACCAATGCAAGATAGGAGAGAGAGAGAACAATTTCTTTCTTTCTTAAAAACACTAAATTTAAACATTCTTCCTTTCCACATCTACTCACACTCCCTCCACAATGCCTCACAATTTCCTTTTCCTCCCAAAATGGTCCCATTTTTCTTCTCCCCACACCACTCTTAAAGGAAATCTACCCATCCCAACATAATGCAATCACAACACACATACAATACACTCAAAATTCACAAATTTCATTATCGCATACATATATAAAAGAAGTAACATAAAGTGAACATCCTACCTCCTCATTTAGATTCCAAAACATCCACACAACGAGTTTCTAACACCTTCAAACAAGAAAAATCCCAAGATAGAACTCTCAAAAGCTCTAAGCATGAAATCCCAAGCCAAAATTTCAAAAATGCAAGTGTGTAGATGAGACAAGTAACCCCAATTATTCCAAATTGATTTCAGTAAATGGAAAAGGAGATGATGATGATGAGGTGGATCCATGTAGGATGTCCCTTCATCATCCCCCAATACCAATTCAACAAGTCAACACAAAAAGACCAATGCTAATAAATGAACAAGTAAGGCAATGACATGCACAAGTGTACACTCCAACATGCACTCCATACCTTGAAGAACATATTAAATGAGGTAAGTAGAAAAGTGACTTTGAGAAGCAAGGGACAACGTTAACTTGTCATGCAAGTCTCAAAAAGTTACCTCGAAGAAAAAATTTGAGATTTGGAAAGGAGGAAGAGTACACACTTCAAAATGTAATTAATTCCATTCAACATCAAGTAAATATCAAGGACCATCTACCCTACTTAATTCCCAATTGTCACATCTTCTTTTTAGTTTACAATTAAGTTAAATTAACTAATTAAAAGCATATTAACAAGTACTAATAAAGTGACTAGATTTTACAAATAATTAGATACATGCACCAAAAAATAAATAACCAAAATTAAAAGAGGGAAACATCACAACCCATGGCCACACACATGAGGTTACCCCCTATTGGAAACCTCCTAACCAAGCATAACAATTAAAGATCATAGTTATAGAATAAAAGTTGTCAAATTGGCCTTGTTGCAAACAACCAACATTCTTCTAGGGTTGGTCCCCTATCCCCTTTCGGTGTATAGTGATATCATTTTCCTGCAATCACAAAAACAATACCTCTCTAGCCTCAAGGCCGCATGAATAACATCAAGAAATAACTCATACATATCAATCCATAATCATCATCAAAATTAATCAATTCTATCAATTGTCTAAAATTTCTAAATAATTCGATTCTACCATTTTACCAACATCAATAAGATTACAAGACTAATCCAAACAACCAAACATAGGCAATACAACATGAATATAATGTGTCAAGTATAGAATAATAACAATGCAAATCAACAGGTATAAAACTGTCCACTAGTGTAAGCTAGCATATCATAATCCAAAGTGTATATTTTCTATCACCGCTAATCAAAATATAATAATTATAATGTCAATATCTCTAATCAATAGTAATAAAATCATAGTGGATATGTGTCAAAGAGGAGTGCGCATTACACCACCGAGACATTGATTTTATGTTCCTCGTGTTATATCATTTATTTATCCTTCTAGTTCTCTTTTAATGTCAAATATTCACCTGCTCTTTCACATTCGTAATTATTATCTAAATTATCCATTGTAAAGGATATTAAAAATGTATTTTATAACATGAAATAAATAATAAAAAAGTGATATAGTTTAATGGTGAATAAGTCAACAAGTTAGTACAAGATAGAAAGATTCAAACGTTGTTATTTTTTGAGGGAGTAGATTCTCTTATAAAATGAATGATGTAACTCCCACTTCCCTTAGACAATTATTATATTTTTATCTCAATTCGTTATTAGTTACATACTGGATATTATTGTATCATTTTAGCTTAGCATGATAATTAGATGATAGCGATACTTTTACTATTGATCGATTTTGATTTAGAGTATGATTTGTGTGAATTTCTTAGAGGGACATTTTATATTGATGATGATGTATTGTTGACATATTTATATATTTATGACATTCGACATTTTCATCATATTGATTAGAATGTATGTTGAACTAATCTTGTGATCTTATTGGTATTGATGAAATATAGAATTGAGATGTTGTTGGAATTTTAAAATAGTAACATTTTTTCCTAGATGATGATTTAATTTATGTATGGATGATTGTTGAATTATATGCATATATTTTATCTTGGATGTTTTGATGTGGCCATGAGGCTGAAGGAGGTATTGTGTGTTTTGCAGGTGATTATATCACAACAATCAAAGGGGGATTGGAGACCAACCACAATAGAATACTAGGTGGATACGACAATGGTCACCATGACAACTTGTGTTATGTTGTGTGTGTTTTGTTGTTGTTAGGGGGTCCCCATGGGGGATTACCTCCAATTATGACCAAGGGGTTTGTGTGTTGTTCTTTTCTTTTCCTTTATTTAATTTTAGAGTATGTGATTTTATGGTGATGTAATTCCCTTTTATCATTAATTAATTTATGTGTCTAGATTAGTAAATTAATCATGTTACTAAAATAATTATGGATGGGACAAAAATAAGTCATTTATTAGATTATATGGTTCTTTGGTTTATGTGTTTTAAGTTGAGTGTATGTGATCTTGAGTGTTGTACACTCTACCTCATCTTGGAAATTCGGATTTGGCCTTAAGGGCCAATTTTGGAGGCTTGTGGGACAAGCTAAGCTTTTCCCACACCTCTTAATTTCTTATACCAACCCTACCTATGGGTTGGGGGGTAAAAAATAGACCCCATTATGTGTTTTGGAAGGAAAAATGTGATTTTTAATTGCACTTTATTACATGTGTTTATTTCTTTGTCCTAAAGGGTGTGGGTTGGAGTGGTGTGTATAAGAGCGTTGTACTACCTCTCAGCCACCCATTTATTATGCCTTTGGGTATGAGTTTGACTTAAGTGATGTGGGGTGGAGAAGAAATGATGTGGCATTTTACATGGATCCACATCATCTCGCTCTTCCTCTTTTCTCTTTATTGAAATTTTGTCTTAGCATTTGAATCTTGGATTTTGGGGAATTCTTGCTTGTTGGGGTTGAACGGAGCTTTGAGTTGCTTGAGTTTGAAAGATGTTTGGGACTTTCTTGAAAATTGGAGCTTTACCATGGAAAGGTAGGATCTTGCACTCTTGTTTTCTTCTTGCTTTCTTGTATGATATGTGTTATATGGATGTGTGTTCTTGTTTGAAGTGTTGGGTAGTAAATTGACCTTAGGTTGTGTTGAGATGGTGAAATGGGGATGAAATATGTTGGGAGGCATAAGAGATTCTTTGTGTGTTTAGGAGGGAGTGGGTTTTGGATGCCCCACCTTGTTTTATTTGTTTTTTTTGTATTGTGGGAGCCATAAGAGAGAGGGAGGAATAAGAGTGAGGGAGGCATAAGAGACATATATTTGTTGTTGTGGGGAGGCATAATAGATTTTGGGGTTGATTGTGTTTTTAAAAAATTTGAGGTGGGAATCCAAACCCTTGGGAGGAACAAGGGTATCCCCATATTCCTATCTCTACTTGGCTTGTTTTAGAGCCATTCTTTTAAAATTTTGTTGTTCTTAAAAATGAGTATTTATAGTTATATTTTTTTGTGTGTTTGTTGCTTGAAAGAAAGTGTGGATGTATTGTAGAGTTGCCATGTGTTGGATCCATCCCTTATTGCCTTATGGTATGGGCTTAGGGGATAATGAGGAGGTTTTATTATCCTCCTCATTGGAGTTTTGGTTGGGTGGAGAGTGTTTCCTCTCCCCCATTTGTTGTTGTGATCAAGTGGAGAAAATATGGAGCTCTTATTGAAGAATTGACACTTGGAGTTTTTGTGAAATCAAGAAGTCCTTCCTTGTGAGAAAACCATTATTTTGTAAATTCCCACTTAGGTGGAGGACTTGTAGTATTATGTTGTTTTAAAAGAAATGTTGCATTGTAAGTTTCATTTACTAAGTTGTATTATTATTTTAAGGGAAATTCATTAAGGAATGTGTATTTTCCCTTCTCCTCAAATTGTAGAATGTGAAGGAAGAAATTTGAATGGAAATCATGATTAAAATCTTAGTTGTAGTGTATTATGAGAAAGAAACTCTTTGTGTTAAAGGAAATGAGCTATGCTCAAGGGAAAGAAAGTTTAATTTCATTGTTGAAGTTGCATTATTGTAAATAGCAAATAAAGAACATAGAAGTTGTAAAATACTAATAGTTTATGTATGGAAAACTGGAATGTGGAATAAAGTTGTTTGTAGTTATTGAACAAATGGTTGTAGTGAAGAATGGAAAGGTGCAATAAATTTTAAGTCACCATGTTGCAAAGTTGCATTTTGTTGTAAGGAGAAAACAACTTGTTCATATTTTAGTTGATTTTAGTCTTCATTTAGTGTGTATTTTCTTATTTAAAAATTATTGCAATTCCACTATAAATTGTTAAGGAAACTGAAATTTATTTTCTTCTAGTTTCTATACTATAATTATCAATATGTTAAAGAAGAAAGTATTAGTGCTTGTTTTTAACTTACCAATATTACTCTTGCTGTAATATTAATATTTTTAAATATTATTAATTTGAAAATACATTAATATTAATATACTATTAATACTATTATATTAATAAAAGTATACTATTATGAAATAAAGTCATTGAAATATAATATTACACACAAACACACACAGTATATATATATATATATATTATATAGAATAAATTTTATTCATGTAAAACATTAAAAAGAAAGTTAGAGTTGTAATGTTGGCCGCAACCTATGCTAAGTTTAGTGAATAAGGAAAGGGGGTTGGGGGCATGGTCACCGACTCCACCCCCACCCCATTAATAATTGGGATGGGGGGTGGTGTCGGTGACCCTCCCCCAACCCAACAACTTTACCTAATTTCAAACCTACGCATTTTACTTATTGCGGACTATATGGAGTTTAAACCCACAACCGAGGGTCTTATTTCAACTCATATATATATATATATATATATATATATATATATATATATATATATATATAATCACTATAATATTTGTGAATTGAGTTTTATTCAATTAAAATTATATATACATATACATATACATACACACACACACACAGACATATATGTGTGTGTGTGTATGTATATATGTATATGTATATGTATATGTATATATAATTTTTAATTGAATAAAACTCGAATTCACAAATATTATAGTGATTATATATATATATTCTCTTCCAAAAATGACCCTATCACTAAATTAGGACAAAACCCACATGCCAATTTGGGCAAATATTATTGAAATAAAATAAACAAAAATAAACAAATGTAATGAAACCCTAGGTGAGGGTGTAAACAAAATAAGAAGAGAAATAAAACTTATATATCCTCCCAAAAGCTTGAAATGGCCTCTCATGGCTTCTTCTTTCTCTTCCAACCTACAAATCAAAACCAAGAAATAATAAGCCAAACAAAAGAGAAAAGAGATTTTCATAAGAAAACTTAGGGTTAGTTGAACCCCTAGATCTTGTGGCCCCAAATGAATCCATCCAATAGATGAGATTCATCCCTACAAAAAGTAGGTGGGGAGTGGGTGAGAGAAATTTAAATTTAAAATGGATGGGTTGACTTATTTTTGGGGGTCACTCAATTAAGTGTAAAAGGGGATGGGTGTTATTAACTTTCTAACCCAAATGTCTTTTAGAGACATTTTAATTAAATGTCAACTTTGACCCCTTTATGGGTATAATAGGATCCTTTTTATTTAATTTATTATACCCCTTTACCCTTTGGATTAATTTTTGCAAGTTTGACTATAGTGAAATTTAAATGTTTATCAAAATAACATTTAGGAGAACCTAAATCATGCCTTAGACTTATTTAGCTTATTAAAAGGTAATGAGAGAGTTTTATTATTTAATTATAATAGGGATTAAAACGGAAATTTATATTATTAATTTAAAATAACTTAGAAACAAGAATGTGACAACTATTTTTGAATCCTTTTTGCGGACATTGTTTTCAAAAAAATTATTCCATAATTTTTCTAGCTTGCCCTAGGTTGTTCTTGGGTTTCATGTGGACAATTTTTGTAGGTGTTAGACTTGGTATCAGAGTTGTGCGTTCAAAGCTTGTACCCTTGGGCAAACTTGAAACCATGAGACATGAACATTTAACCTAGCGCAATTTTTTTAACAAACCTAGAAAAGAACATTATCGATATTTGCATAATTTAGTAAACATGTAGAAATATAGAATAAAACCTAGAATGTTGAACTAACTCTCACCTTAGTCTCTGCAAGAGGTGCGGACTAGACGAGGGTTCTTTCTCATAGATCCATACTTGGCACCTCCAGATCGGGATTTAGCGGCCAATCTACCTTAGATTTTCTGAGATGCTTTAGAACGTTAATGTCGTTATATGTGGACGATCCTTAGGAGGATGACATAATGGACATGATAGGGATCCATCTATTGAGGGTTATGCATCTCCTCAACATAGCGAGGAGCATAGGGAAAAGAAATCTCATGTGGATTCAACTAGAGCGGGGTCACCGCAGAGGGGGACATGTAGACAAGATTTCAAGAGACAGGGACAAATCTTGGAGCCATAGGAAGAGGGAGGAAAATGCATAGAGACCTAGGGGTTATTAGTCATCAACTACGAGACCATATCGGGGAGATCCCAAATCTACGCTGTCTCGCTATTTAGAAGATACAAGTGGTTTTCAGGAAGAGGCTTGGTTAGTGAGCTTGAGTGGGTGCTTAAAGCTCTACCCATGTAATAACAACACAAAATCTTTAGTTGTGATCCATATTCTGAGGGATGGAAAAGATGTTGGGTGGAGGACCGAGGAATAAAATCTCCACATAGACTCAAAGATAGTTATTTAGCCAAGAGATTTATTCAGTAGAGGATAGACGAGTTCCACGACCTCCATCAGGCATCCATGACTGTAGTTGAGTACAAGAGTCAATATATGGACCTAATTCAATATATCGACTATATATAGGACGAGAAGGTCTAAATTTGCATGCTCATCGTGGGCTTGAATTTATATTTGGGAGGTGCGGTGCACATTCATTGCCTGCAAACCATAGTAGAGGTTGTTGAGAAGGCCTAAATTATAGAGGAGACTCAGGGAAAGACTTGACAAAGTTAGGGACAGAGTGCGGAGCTACATCCAGAAGATGTAGGATAACAAGTTGAGGGGTTCAACTCCTCCTCCTTGTGGCAGACATGGTTTAGTACAATCCTTATTCAAAGCCACCATAATAGCCACCTCGGCGAAAAGTAGCAAGCTCATCCACCATTTAGACCTACTCGAGTTTCGACGCTCGGAGGGGACAGAGTATAGGGCCTCCTCCTAGGGGTCCCATTAGGTCACAGGGTGCCCTGAGAGCTTAGTTAGAAGGAGCACATTAGCGAGAGGACCTTAGCAATCCATAAGAGACCTCAAAGAGTCCATAATGACATAGACCTCTAGAGTACCGACTATATTTGCATCCCATTGGAGAGGAGCAAGTAAGTTGTTATGGACGTGGTGTTGTTTTACATGATTGGAGAGAGTGCACAAAGAAACCTAGTAACAAGGGTAAGGCACATATTCTAGAGCTTATGGTTGGTGACATGGGACATAGTCATCAGATCTATGTAATGGTTGATAACTACTAGGATGAGCACCGAATACTATGATAGAGACTATAGGTAGAATTGGTGGTATTCCTACATCTATACTGTTTGATTCTGGTTCATATCATTCATTTATTACACCATCTTTAGTAGAGTGTTGCAGGTTGGTGGTAGTTAGGCAAGTCCTTAGTTGGGACATTGAGATGGCTTCTAGAGCTGAAATCTCTGGAGACTCTTTAGTTAAGGAGTGTGTAGTGGATTTGGGACCCTTCACCACTACCTCAGATCTTCATATCCTTCCGTTGGGTTTGTATGGAGTCATCTTGGGCATGGATTGGTTATCTGCACATAGAGCTAGAGTGGATTATTACCATAAGACTATATCATGTATAGATGATTTGGGAGTTGAGTCAGTGATAGCTAGAGTTAGGAGACCCATTTCTATCCACACTATTTATGCTATGTAGCTTAAGTCTGTGCGTGCGGACGAGGTTGCTAGATGTACACTATTACTATTAGTGATAGGTCGGAGGATGGGGCTAGTGGACCTTCTTTTGATTATCACCCCATCTACGTAAGTTTTCAAGTGTTTCCTTGTGAGATGTTGGTGATAACTCCCCACATGAGATAGACTTCCACATAGATTTGGTTCCAGGAGGAGAGCCTCTCTCACGAGCACCTTATAAAATGACTACCCCTAAGCTCTATTAGCTCAAGTTACAGCTTGAGGGCCTTCTTGAGAAAGGTATAATCCATCCTAGTGTATCTCCTTGGGGTGCACCAGTGATTTTTGTTAATAAGAAAGATGGATCCTTGTGGTTGTGTGTGGACTACAAGCAATGAACAAAGTAACGATAAAAAATCGTTATCCCCTTCCTCGCATTGATGATTTGTTTAATCGATGAAGGGGGTAGGTTATTTTATAATATTTATCTTAAGTTTGGGTACAATCATCTAAGGATTGTAGAGGCAGATATCCACAAGTCATCTCTCCGCATGAGATATGGGCACTATGAGTTCACAGTAATGCCCTTTGGCTTGACGAATGCCCCAATAGTATTCATGAGCTTGATGAACGGGGTGTTTAGGTGTTTTTGGATCACTTCGTGCTTGTTTTCCTTGACGAAATTTTGATATAATCACGTATGCATGAGGAGCATGAGGAGCACGTTAAATGCCAAGTTCTACGCTTTCTTCATGAGCGAAACTTTACAAGAACCTGGAGAAGTTTGCATTCTTTCAAGTATGAGGTGCAAGACTTGGGTCACATCATTTCTAGGGAAGCTATCACAGTTGATCCTTCCAAGATTAGAGCCATTGGATTGGTCATCTCCCACTAGTGTGATCAAGGTGCGTAATTTCATGGGCTTGGAAAATACTAGAGGATATTTATATAGGAATTTCTTTAGTTGCACACCCCATCACTTCCCTTCACGTAAAGCGAAGAATTTTGTATGGTCGGATAGATGTGAGAAGGATTTTAGGAAATTAAAGGAATGTCTCTGACAATGCCTATTCTTGCAGCACTGACACTCGGTGGTGAGTTCTTCATTTGCACATATGCTTCTTTGGGAAGACTTGGAGGTGTGTTGATACAGAAGGGCAGAGTGGTTGCTTTTGAGTCTCACAAAATCAAGGATTATGAACTTAATTATCTGACTCATGAAATTGAGCTTGCAGAAATTGTCCACGCCTTGGTGTAATGGAGACATTTCCTTCTTGGCCGGAGGTTTACACTCAAGACTCATCACTTAAGTCTTTTCCATCTCTTCACATAACCTAATCTCAACACTCATTAGCGGTGTTAGATGGAGTTGATTTGTGAGTATGACATGGAGATAGAGTATGTGAAGGAGAAGGGGAACATGGTTACAAATTCCTTGAGTAGACAGAGACATGTGGCTATGGCTACTCAAGGTCTGATTTACAGAGTAGGATTTTGCAAGCAGCTTTCTCATTACACCTTCTACCTTGCAACCAGAGCAGAGATGGGTCTCATAGACCCTTACAGGGAATATTTGATGGATTTTAATAAGAGATGGATGGCCTTTTTAGGCACAAAGAGGTCATATATATGTTCGTAGGGATGGATGTTTGAGACAGAAATTTTTACAGAGGCTCATCGTGCACCTTATTCAGCCCATCCTGGGGTGAAGAAGATGCACGCCACCTTGAGAAAATTGTACCATTGGAGGGGACTGTAGAGAGACGTAGCTTTATTTGTCTCATGTTTTTAGAGTGTCGAAGGTGAAGGCCGAGCATTAGCATCCAACCTGTCTTTTTCTCCTCACGCTTATATCGAGTGGAAATGGGACACCATTTCCATGGACTTCATAGTTGGGTTACCGATGTCAAGATACCACCACAATGCCATCATGGTCATGGTGGATAAATTGACAAAAGTGGATCATTTTTCTCGGTGAAGACCACCTACATAGCTAGTGTAGTGGCATGGGTATACCTTGATGATATTGTCAGATTGCATGGGATTTCATGGAAGATCATTTGTGACCACGATTCCTTGTACACTTCTCACTTATAGACTACCATGCAGTATGCTCAAGGGACGAAGATAAACTTTAGTATAACTTATCACCCTAAGACATATGGATAGACTGAGTAGGTCAATCAAATCTTGGAGGACATGATTTGGATGTATGTCATGGATCATCAATAGAGGTGGGATGAGTATCTGTTCTTGATGGAGTTTGCCTACAATAATAGTTTTGAGAGTTTGATAGGCATGGATCATTTTCACACACTGTATGGCAGAGAGTGCAGGGAACCAAGTGGGTTGGGACAAGTGTAGGATAGGGTTTCTCTTACGTTGGCTTTACTACAGGATATGGAGCAATAAGTTGTTATGTTTGGACAAAGATTGTAGGAGGCTCGGGAAGTATGCAGATCAACATAAGACAGATCATAGTTTTGAGGTGGTCACGAAGGTATTTCATTGTGTCAGCCTCATAAGAGCCCTATCTATTACAGAAAAGGGTATAAGCTTGCTCCTTGATTTTGTTACCTTTAAGATCTTGAAGCGACGGTCCTTTGGCCTATCGTTTAGTGTTGCCACCTAACTTTTCTTTCATCCATGATGTATTTCATGTTTATGTACTTAGGAGGTATATTGTAGATCCTTCTCATGTGTTAGATTAGACCACATTGTAGGTGTAGGATTAGGGGCAGGTGCTGGTTGAGTCCATTTGTATTTTAGAGGTAAAGATATTGACTAGGTTCAAGTCCAGTGGGACAGGTATGATGAGATTGCTGCTACATGGGAGGATGTTACATTGCTACAAGTCCAATTTCCACACCTATTTCAGTGACTTCCGAAGGAAATTGAGTCTAAGGGGAGGGGGATGTAGTGATCACTTCCCTTTGACACTTATTATATTTTGATCTCGATTACTGTTGGTTATATACATGGATATTATTGTATCATTTTGGCTTAGCATGATGATTAGACGATAGAGATACTTTGACTATTGATGGATTTCGATTCATAGTATGATTTGTGTATATTTCTTAGAGAGAAATTTTATATTGATGATGATGTGTTGTTGACATATTTATATATTTCTAACATTCGACATTTTCGTCATATTGAGTAGGATTTAGCAGTGAACTAATCTTGTGATCTTATTGGTATTGATGAAATATAGAATTGAGATGTTGTTAGAATTTTAAAATAGTAACATTTTTTCTTAGATGATGATTTAATTTATGTATAGATGATTGTTGAATTATATGCATATATTTTATCTTGGATGTTTTGATGCAGCCACAAGGACGAAAGAGGTATTGTGTGTTTTGTAGGAGATTATATCACAACAATCAAAGGGGGATTGGAGACCAACCACAATGGAATACTAGGTGGATATAACAATGGTCACCATGGCAACTTGTGTTATGTTGTGTGTGTTCTGTTTGTTGTTAGGAGGTTCACATGAGGGGATTACCTCCAATTGTGACCAACGGGTTTGTGTGTTGCTATTTTCTTTTCTTTTATTTAACTTGATTTTATGGTGATGTAATTCCCTTTTATCATTAATTAATTTGTGTGTGTGTATTAGTACATTGATCATAATACTAAACTAATTATGGATGGGAAAAAAATAAGTTATTTATTAGATTAGATGGTTCTTTGGTTTATTTATTTTAAGTTGAGTGTATGTGATCTTGAGTGTTGTACACTCTACCTCATCTTGGAAATTCGGATTTGGCCTTAAGGACCAATTTTGGAGGCTTGAGGGACAAGATAATCTTGTCCCACACATTTTAATTTATTATAACAACCCTAAATATGGGTTGGGGGGTCAAAAATAGACCCCATGATGTGTTTTGGAAGGCAAAATTTGAGTTTTAATTGCACTTTCTTACATGTGTTTATTTATTTTTCCTAAAGGGTGTGGGTTGGAGTGGTTTGTGTAAGATTGTTGTCATACCTCTCAACCACCCATTTATTATGCCTTGGGGTATGGGTTTGACTTGAGTGATGTGGGGTGGAGAAGAAATGATGTGGCATCCTACATGGAGCCACATTATCTCCCTCTTCCTCTTTTCTATTTATAGAAATTTTTAGGAAGTAAATCTGGTTACTTGCTTAGCTTTTGGATCTTGGATTTTGGGAATGCTTGCTTGTTGGAGTTGAAGCGAGATTGGATTTTCTTTAGTTTGAAATATTTTTGGGACTTTATTGAAAAGTGGAGCTTTACCATGACAAGGTAGGATCTTACACTCTTGTTTCCTTCTTGCTTTCTTGTATGATATGTGTTGTATGGATGTGTGTTCTTGTTTGAAGTGTTGGGTAGTAAATTGACCTTAGGTTTTGTTGAGATGGTGAAATGGGGATGAAATATGTTGGGAGGCATAAGATATTCTTTGTGTGTTTAGGAGTGAGTGGGTTTTGGATGCACCATCTTGTTCTATTTGTTATTTTGTGTATTGTGGGAGCCATAAGAGAGAGGGAGGCATAAGAGTGAGGGAGGTATAAGAGACATATATTTGTTGTTGTGGGGAGGCATAAGATATTTTGGGGTTGATTGTGTTTTGGAGGATTTTTAGGTGGGAATCCAAACCCTTGGGAGGCACAAGGGTATCCCCATATTCCTATCTCTACTTGGCTTGTTTTAGAGCCATTGTTTTGGGAAGTTGTTGTGCTTAAAAATGAGTATTTGTAGTTATATTTTCTTGTGTGTTTGTTTCTTGAAAGCATGTGTGGAAACATTGTAGAATTGACATGTTTTGGATCCATCCCTTACTGTCTTGTGGTTGGGGCTTGAGGGCCAATTAGGAGGATTGCTTCTCCTCCTCATTGGAGTCTTGGTTGGGAGGAGAGTGTTGCCTCTCCCCAATTTGTTGTTGTGATCAAGCGGAGAAAAGATGGAGCTCTTTTTGAAGGATTGACACTTGGAGTTTTTGTGAAATCAAGAAGTCCTTCCTTGTGAGAAAACCATTATTTTGTAAATTCCCACTTAGGTGGAGGACTTGTAGTATTATGTTCTTTTAAAATAAATGATGCATTGTAAGTTTCATTTACTAAGTTGTATTATTATTTTGAGGGAAATTCATTAAGGAATGTGTATTTTCCCTTCTCCTCAAATTGTAGAATGTGAAGGAAGAAATTAGAATGGAAATCATGTTTAAAAGCTTAGTTGTAGTGTATTATAAGAAAGAAAATCTCTTGTATTGAAGGAAATGAGCTATGCTCAAGGAAAAGAAAGTTTAATTTCATTGTTGAAGTTGCATTATTGTAAATAGGAAAGAAAGAACATAGAAGTTGTAAAATACTAATAGTGTATGTATGGAAAACTGGAATGTGGAATAAAGTTGTTTGTAGTTATTGAACAAATGGTTGTAGTGAAGAATGGAAAGATGCAATAAATTTTAAGTAAGTCACCATGTTGCAATGTTGCATTTTGTTGTAAGGAGAAAACAACTTGTTCCTATTTTAGTTGATTGTAGTCTTCATTTAGTGTGTATTTTCTTATTTAAAAATTATTGCAAATCCACTATAAATTGTTAAGGGAAATGAAATTTATTTTCTTCTACTTTCTATACAATAATTATCAAATTGTTAAAGAAGAAAGTGTTAGTGCAAGTTTTTAACTTACCAATATTACTATCTATATTTCATTATTACTCTTGATAGTAATATTAAATTTTTAAATATTATTAATAATGAAATATTTTAATATTAATGGGACTTATTAATATGAAAATACATTAATATTATTATATTAATAAAAGTATACTATTATCAAATATAGTCATTGAAATATAATATTACATACATACATACATACATATATGTATATGTATGTATATATGTATGTATGTATGTATGTATGTGTGTGTGTGTGTGTGTGTGTGTGTGTCTATATATATATATATATATATATATATATATACGCATACATACATACATACATACATACACACATGTATGTATACGAATGTATATACATACACACACACACACAAATATATATATATATATATATATATATATATATATATATATATAATAAATATATATATATATATATATATATATATATATAAATCTGGGACAAATGAAAACCACATGACCCTATCAATAAATTTGGGAAAATTTATTATTTGAAAAGAAAGAAACAAAAATTAAAAATGTATGAAACCCTAGGTGAGGGTGTAAACAAAATAAGAAGAGATGAAGTTTAGATATCCTCCCAAAATTTTGAAATGGCCTCTTATGGCTTCTTCCTTCTCCTCTAACCTACAAATCAAAACCCGTAAATAATAAACCAAAAACAGAGAAAAGATTTTTTCATAAGAAAACTTAGGGTTAGGTTAACCCCTAGATTTTGTGGCCCCAAATGAATCCATCCAATGGATGAGATTTATCCCTACAAAAATTAGGTGGTGAGTGAGTGAGACAAATTCAAATTTAAAATGCAAGGGTTGACTTATTTTTGGGGGCCACTCAATTAAGTGTAAAATGGGATGGGTGTTATAAACTCTCTAACCCAAATGTCTTTTAGAGACATTTTAATTAAATGTCAACTTTGGACCCTTTGTGGTTATAATTAGATCTTTTATTTAATCAGCTTATATCCCTTTACACTCGGGATTAATTTGTGCAAGTTTGACTATATTGGAATTTAAATGTTTATCAAAATAACATTTAGGGAGAACCCAAACCTTGCCTTAGACTAATTAAGCTTCTTAAAAGGTAATGTGAGAGTTTTATTATTTTATTGGTGGCATTGAAATTTAGTGAATGTTAAAGTTATTTGTGATCATTATATATTTGAACTTCCTTTACATTATATAAATACACATGATTGAATTTAAATTTATCGTTATTTTTCTCTCATATTAAAGTTAAATTGTAGTTTTCATCATTGACGAAGCTAGGTGTATTGACCACATTTCGGTGTAGTCCATCTGTAGGCAAATGAAACCTTAGCCATATTTGACAATGCCTGGAGCCATGTTTTGTGTAATCTATTACGGGAAAAAGAAATCTATGCGATCAAGTGTTAGGGATGAGTTAGAGCGGTGGAGAGCTAGGAGGTCCATGAGCCAAAAAGGAGCCATGCCAGGAGGCCCATGAGATAAGTGTAATCCATTGTTACTACAGGTTAATGAAACGGTCCAACAGTAATGGTTGTTCCAAGATTAAATGAAACATGGTCAAGTGATCTACTTTTGCTATAGGTAAATGAAATGGCCCACATGTAGACTATAACAACATGTTCCAAGATGTTGGAAACGGCTGAAATTTGCACAAGTGTTGAGCTGGTGAGTCATGTCAATCGACTAAGCTACATTGGTGAAACCAAGTTAAGCTAGGCCAATCAGGGCTGAAACAAACTTGCACAGTGAAGCAGAATGAGGCAGCAAGTCAGAGGACAATACAAAATTCCCGTGTAGCAAGAGACTAATGCAAGAGAATGCATGGTGAAAATCCAAAGCACAAGTCACCAACACAGAGAGGAACAAGCTCATGCAGGAGGGAGTTCGTTCAAGCTGTAGATGGAGAACAAGGTACCAAACCAAGGGAGGTCGATTAAAAAAATGAGCCAAAATCCAAGGTCGATGTAGAAGCAGGGAACAATGTGGTGAAGCGAGGATGAATTCAAAGGCTTGAAAATCCAATGCAAACACACCCACGCAATAGAAGAATCTGAGCTTGTAATGACCAATGCAAAGATGTTCAAACCATGAACTCGAGCCAAATGGCCAAACCATACAAAGTGGTAGCAAGTAGACAATGTGCTCACGTTCCCACCAAAACCTGAACTACTGAGAATAAACAAGTCACGAGCCAACGGGACGAGCAGTGAGCTGGGTAGAGAGCTAGGTAGTGAGAAAACAAAGCATGCAAGCTCAAAAAGTGAAGCCCGTTTGATGACCACTGCAAAGAATGCTTAGCACCAGGAGCAGAGATCCGAGGTGCAAGGTATTAAAACCTAATGCATGCAAAAAGCAATGCACAAGAAAACCAAAAAAAAAATGAGCCTCCAAATCAAAACCGTGCCCAAGTAGTGGGTTCACCAATGCAAAGGTAACCTCAAGAAAAAAACCACAGGTCCACGCCAAAGTAAAAATGAGCTCACAAGAATAGAAGTGATCCCGAACAAACTCAACAACCCATGATAAAGCAAACCAACCAGATACCTCAAACTTGCAACTGCTGAAACCTCAATACGAGGTGAGCAATACAATTCTAAAATAATAATAAAAATTGCACGAGAAAAAATGAAGAAACCAAAAGTAATAAGAAATTGATAAATGAAGAGTGCACGTTTTACCAAAACCAACTTTGATACCATGAAAGAGGGAAAAACAAGAACCAATGTCGAAAAAAATGCACCACAATGAAGTTGCACTCTAATGGTAATGTCAAGCTCCAATGCAATAAGCAAGATTCAAATCAATGGAAAGAAAATGCAAGTAAGAAAACAGGTCTCCTCCTACCCATAGATTGAAAAAGGAAGTACAAATAGGGGTGCTTTGTGTAACCCCATGCCTAAGAAAGGAAAGAATATCAATGATGCCATCGATGCATATGACGTGATCGACACATATGATGCCACTAAAGGAGGATTTATAATTCCAAATAAGGAATGTAACAACTATGATGCACTGAAACAAATGACAATGATAGATTCTATGACAAAATCGACACTTGTCATTTGACTTCCAAAGACCTATGACTCTCGCAAGGTGAGATGACTCATCAAGTGATGTGGATGATGACTAGGCATATCACACACACCAACATTCACTTCTCCAAATCTTAAATTTAATATATACTACCTAAAGAAACCATACTATAAAAGTGATAATTAATAAAAAACCAATGTAATTGGCCAATATTCCTTTCTTGAGTAACTTCCCTTATTCATTGTAGTCATTTTGTGTCTTTTCAGCTCCAATACTACATTTTTCCCAACAAAGCACAAAATTTTAGGTGGTGGTTAATAGTCATGAAAGTCGAATGGAATTTCACCGTAAGTTTTTTTATGTAAATCCTTTAATAATCCTAAGCGCTATATTAAAAAGGATGAAAACCATGAGCTTCATTTTTATTGGGCAATGTACAAGTTGGAACTCGAGTGTGACAAGAGTATGTAATCAACAGAGCATTGTGACAAGTAAATGGATAGTTTCTGGGCCAACTTTATCCATCTCGCGAAGGACATAGTGTTATTGGCCATGTGCGTAACAACAACCCATATAATATCACCCTACACTGGTACATGAGGATACCCATCATGCCTAAATCATACTTCTTTATTAATTTATTACATTAAAGAAACATTATATCTGATTTGTTAGGAGTATAATTGCAGGTATGGGGTGAGATAGTTGAGACGATGTTGGGCTGATGGACCAACCTATATAATGTAGTGTCCCATTATTCCATGGAATACATTCACCTACAAATTCACCATGACTAGACAAGAAGGGACTCTATGGTGGCATGCACATATCTCCTTATCTGAGGGCTACACTAGATGAAGCATTAGTCATTTCACCATGCACTAGAAACACCTTTCCTTTTCCTACACCTGATGTTTAGAATACCAGTATTATAAGTAAACTCTCTTCAACCCAATTCCTTTTGGATGGTGGTTTCATTTTATCCCTGGTGCAAGAGCTTATCTATTTGATTTAATTTAATGTTGCTTATTATTATGCATTGCAAGTATAATTTAAAAGAAATATTTTGCATTACACAAGATAACTGATGCCTTTTCAACTTTGTTTACCAATAAAAACAATCTTTTAGTTTTCAGCCTTTTGTTTTATGGTGAGGTTTGTTTTCCCTTTAGAAGAAAAAAAAAATGGTTTCATTACAACACTATCGAAAGTAATTCTTAACTATTCACCGGGAAAAAAAAGGAAAGAGAGTAACATAATTTAATAATAATTGAAAATGATTACTCATAATTCATTAAATAATAATATTTCACTAGTTAATCTATAAGTTCTTATTGAACGGGTTGTAGTCTAATAGTGTGTATAACACTATAAAAGGTGTTGTTTAATAATCTGTCAATGCATAATTTTTTAAAAATCAAGTAATAAGGGACGACGTTGGGATTGTGCCCCGATGATTTTGGGGAATGGAACCCTCAATTCATAACAACTAATTCTAAGAATTCTATGCTTTAACCCATGCCAACTTTTGGAATGAATCAAAAAGTATAAACTCTTTTGTATTGATACTCATATAGATATCAAAAAATCTATTCCATTTGATTTTTGAATGCTTAAAGGTATATTTGAGGTGGTTATTTACTATTTCGTGGTCAAACATTCAACTCACAAACATATATGATATTAACATGAAAATACATTGCTCTATCTAAAAATGTAGAAGAGTGATGTCATGCATTTCACAAATAGTTTTTTTCTATATTTAAGTTAATTGATGATAGACAATATTATTATGGTTGCATTATTATTGATGATAGATAATATTTCTTTTTTATTAACTAAGTTTAAATTCACTATTATGACACAATCTTGCTTTGTAGAATCCACATTATTAACTATATTAGTAACATATTTTCATAAATTCATTCATGATCTATATCATTAAGTGTGTTAATTTTTTGTGCATTATTTATTTTACACTAATAAATATTTTTGTATTCACCTACCACAAACACTCATGGATGATGTTGTTATGAATAAATAATTATTTTTCTACATGTAAATCCATTGTCACAAATGAATGTTTCAATCCATATTAACTACTATTTTTTGTTTACAATAAAACTAAATTCAGATTTTGATTTAATATATTACATATTAACTAAAATTATTAACAATGTAATACTTATAATAAATCCTCCTATATACCTATTGGTCTTTCAAAAACACCTATAGATACTTTTACTAGTTATATAATGGAGAGAATCCATTAGATAATGTAACTTTTTTAAAAAAAACAAATTTAACGCAAAACTTAAGTTGATAAAATTTTCTAGAAACAAAAAAACCTTTTATTTTACCTAGAATTCTGAAAAATTCAATTAAAAAATAACCCCACCGTCAATTATGCATACAATGATGGGGAATAAATTTGCCATTACATTAGAAATAAACTTTGCACGAATACTAAAAAGAATCTCATGAATCGTCTAAAGAACCTTTCTTCCTTTGCATCTTCCCATTATATTTATGTTGGCTTAATATATCTAATGACATATATTTACATTGAAGGTGTTCCCCTATGGGAAAGGCCCTTGTGGACATTTCTATGACTATCTTAAATTTGACGGTTTGACGACCGTCTAGATGTTTTTACTTTTTAACAGTCTTTTGGGACATTTTTGCATTTTAACAGTTTTTAGATGCATGGCAACAAGGAGAGACCTTCCACATGGTTCACTATGGAGGACTTCCATGGAGGTCTTTAATCGTATCTTGATAGAGGACATCATTAATCTACAGTCCAATTCAGAATGCTCTGGCACACAAGTTGATTTACATTGTAGCGGACCAGGGAGACCTCGTTTTGGAAAGAAGTTGCAGATGCATATGAAACATTTCTTGTTAGTTGTTGTTGACCCATTTTTCCTTCTAAGCTTGTCCCACCCACGACTCTTAAAGCTGATGAATCTATTGAAGCAACCACTCTACATGTCTTATGTACAGGATTCCCAAGATCATCAGGAGAAGGAACCCAAAATGTTTCAAGTGTGAAAGGAATCTCATCTGAGAGATTTCAAGGTGATGGATAAGTAACTCAAGTTGCATCCTACTTTGGACTGTCACTACAGTGGTGCTACTGTTGTGACCATTTTCAAACAAGTTCAAGACCTTGTGATTGCACATGTTGGTGATTCTTGGGCTATTATGGGCACAATTTCTCCCAATGGCAGTTTGTCAGTGACTCAGTTAACAATTGATATGAAGGTAGACTTACCTGAGGAGTTCTAAATGGAATGGTCAAGATAGTGAAGAAAAAGCTGGATAAGGGGATGCAAGAAAATATTGGTCATACTAAATGAATGGAAAGGATCCTTTGAGGGATCAAGAGAAAAATTTCCACAACATTACGAGGCATACCAAGAATTAGTTCGTGCAGGAGTAAAATTTCCTCAAAATTTGGATAGGTCTGTTGTGGCATTGGAAAATCAAGACACCCAATCAACTAATTTGAGTCCTCAATATTCTGCTTCTCAAAGTTATAACTCGGAAGTTGCTGAGTCTTTAACGGCTTCTAATATTCCAGGATTGAAATATTCAAAAGGCTAGGAGTACTGTGGATGTATTAATGGAGATGTTGATTGCTCTAGATCATGTCACTAGAGAGGGTGTAAAAGAGGATGTAATTATGGACCTCGTTGAACAGTTGCAACATGTTCTTGCAAAGCATGATGCAATTGCTTCTGGATCCTACAATCCCTCTGAAGAAACACTTGTTCCTTCACTCCCTCAAGTGAACATTGAATGAGAAGAAGATGAAGCAGAAAACCACGAGGGACACTTATTTCATAGGTCTTTGAGAATTCACACACAATCTGAAGGGGAGGTTACTATTACAACAAGAAACTAGCCAACTGCTCAGCCTTCCCCACCTCTAGGCCCAAGGGTCAATACTCCACTCCCTGAGACTCTTGATAATTTGAATCTTCTCGGTGGTGATGCATCTGAGTCATTGCCTTTGGTAACTCTACCAGAAGTTAACCAAAGACAACATACAGTGTCCTCATCAGTCTTTCAGAAGGCTACACCAAATAAAGAATCAGTTTTCCAAGGGATAACAACAAGAGAACAACAACATTCTTTATCCCAGTTGTAAGATGAGACTCAAGCACACTCAAATGGAAGTCTATCAATGAAAAGTCATTTTCTCCAACAAATGGGAAGACAAATATGTTTATAATATTTAATTAATTTGTTCATCAAATTAATTATATATTACATAGGCATAAGTTATGATGTAAATTCAAGTTGGGTCAACTTGAGAACTTGAGTTTAGGAGTTGGGTTAGATTAAAAAGTAGTTTTATAACTACTTCTTCGTACATAAGCCTATAAAAGGCTAAGTTGTAATTGTAAAAGGGACTTTTTTGGGAACTCTTTTTTAATACAATATTTTTCCCACTATTGTGTTAATGTTCCTCAATCATAAAATTTTTCATTCTGCTTATGATTGAATGATATCATTGATGTTGCTCCTTCATAGTGTGATTGATGCCCAGGTGATCAAACTTTGTGTTCGTTGTTAAGGTACATGGAAGTCAAGCAAGGTTATTAAGAAATTACTAGAGGCAGGGAAGTCAGATAAGCTTCCTAAGCATATTACTCCAGATGACATAGGTGGTGTTCATAATTGGATTGCACCAGGGAAGGCCAAGACTTCAAGTGATT
Organism: Taxus wallichiana var. yunnanensis; assembly: GCA_018340775.1. Taxonomy (NCBI): domain Eukaryota; kingdom Viridiplantae; phylum Streptophyta; class Pinopsida; order Cupressales; family Taxaceae; genus Taxus; species Taxus wallichiana. Next base: position 403,787,981 of record CM031244.1, on the reverse strand, counting down.
TTAAAGGTGAGTCCTTGAATTGGTTATCTGTGTTATCTTAAAAATGAGCCTGCCAAGATTGGATGTTGTTTAGTGCCTTACAATGATGAGAATGATGTTAGTGCTTTGTAAATGATGAGGGAATTGCAAAAATAAGGTAATACTTCACATATATTCTTGTTGTATGTTTTGTATCAAGCTTGGATATTTTAAAAATGATGTTCACTCTGCAGTGAAAATTTGCACACCATTTAAGCATCACTCTACTTTTAAAGGAAACTCTTGTACATGGAGGTTTGACGTTATCCCCATCCAAGTTAGGGAATCTAGTGGTTGGACTCATGATCTTGAAATATACACTGGACAAGTTAAACATTTTAGGATAACAGGGCATGAACTTATTCCAAGAAACCTCATTATTATAGAAACAAAGATAAAAAAATTGGCCTCATGATCTCACCGTACGGAAAAAATAGTCACTCATGTCCTTATACCTCTAATCTAACCATCTCCTTCCTCAACTTGATCTAATTCAGTCAAAAGTCATATATTCACCCACCTTTGCTAGACTATCCTTCCCTGTGCCTCTTGAATAATTGGCATACTTGTAACTCTTTAGAATACCTATTATCTCTTCCTCTTTCCTTTAGATTCTATCATAACCATCCTCAAGACCCCATTCACCTTAATATTCTCTTAACCTTCAACTTTCTCTGTAACCCCTGATATCACTATGCAACATTGTTTTCCTTAAAATATACTGTCACAGGTTCCAAGTTAGTGATGTACTATAAACTCTCCAATTCCCTTAGATCTCCTTCTCCAAAGAGGATACAAGTAAAGATATCATTGAGCTTGCATCGTAAAGAAGCAGACTCCCCAAGTTACATAGTAGGCTTAGACGATGTTGAAGGAAAAGCGTTGCGTACAACTCATAATCATTTTTATCATATAGGGCCGGAATAGATAACAGGGCTTGCATATACATTAATTGATAAGCATAAATGTCTGCCATAAGTTCCAGGACTTAGATAGAAATCCAACAGTTTTTCAGGGATTGTAGGATATGATATGGCATGGTTACATCTGTGTATATGTACATGTATATATATCTACAATAAACATATTTTTGTGCAAAAATCATTCTTTGTGGATTTTTCAATAGGGGATCAGATCCGTGAGAAAAATTGTAAAATATTTTTCTTTTGATTTCTAAACCTAGACGTGGTTTCATTTCACTATGTGCAAGCTATACTAGATATTCATATGTGTGGATTCCAACCAAGGCACTATCCATCGCTGCGCCATTCCTCACAATTTTCCTTTGATCAATGGTGTGGATGTAGAAAGTGTGAATCAGGTAGGGTTTTTCTACTGTGTTGTTCTTTTATATGATTTACATTTCTATTGATAATGTTTTCCCCTTTGTATGAATATATAGGTCTTTTTGTGTCTCACTCCACAAGGCATAGGATTTTTGTTTCATTTTTGCACCAATAACGAAAGAACAAAGATAATTCATTTTTGCATGGTTTTACCCAAATTTCAGTGGCAGATCAAGCAGAAAAATATGTAGTTGAAGGTGAAAAAATAGACTCGCATGATTGTCCAAGAATAAGCTCCAGGAATTTTTGCAGCATTGCCCTGAACCCTGGTTCTTCTTCGAACAAGCCATGCTATCACATGATGTCTGCTAGCAAAATATTACCCTCCCTCAAATCTATTTCATCACTTTCTTGTTACTGCAATGGGAAGGAAGAAGTCAATCAAGATGAAATCTTGGAAAGTTTTGTTGATGCTTTGGAATCAAGTATGCAAGAATTTAGCTTTGGAAACGAAAGCGTGATGGAAAGTAGTTTGAAGGGTTTTACAATATTTGTACATAACCAACAGGGTATGGTGTTTGTACAGAGCAGATGTTCATGGCACGGGGCCTTGGGAAAGATGTCATGGAGCCTGCCATAGATATAGGAGGAGTGCATGGAAATTCGACTTCCAAACCAATTTCTACCGATTGAGGTGGTGGTGGAGGAGATGGATATGGTGCTGGATCATAGAAATATTGAGGAGTATTATCAGAGAATGCTTGAGGATAATCCTTCAAATTATCTCATCTTGTGTAACTACGCTCAGTATTTGTACAAGGTAAGTATTGTGTTGTTTACTGTGTGAAAATATGGGCTTCATTTCACTTAAATTCAATCATTCTCTGTTCTCTATGATTTAACCTGACAATAATCTAATATGCCCTTTATTACAAAATTGTAGAATTAAATTCCGGTTGAAAAATCACAAGTACTTACCATGGAATTTTATCCCCTATACACTAATGAAATCATATTTTGTTGCCATCTTAGGAATTGATCCATAATTGATACCATTGCAATCAATGTCAGTGCCTATTCTTCTTCCTTCATGTAAGCTCATGTAACCCAATGTCATAATTGGCTTCTGAACATGATACCAAGTTTGCATTGACATCAACTAAAAAAGTAACTCTTTATGACAACAATACCTTCAATCTTACTGTGTGGATTTCTTCATTCTCTTCCTGAACAATTGAATCCATAGTCTAAAATTCGTCCATTGGAAAATGTTTCTTCATCTCAAAAAAACAAAAAGGCAAGGTCTGATATAACAAAAAAAGGTATAGTAGTTGATTATTGTATAAATTTTGTGAAGGGTATATATATTAACTTGAATCAAGATTGTTCTATTCTAGGTAACAATCGGTAGTTGGTTGCTTAATTGCATTTCTATGAACACTCGTTCAACTATAATAGGTAGGACTACTCTGCTAGGTTCTTAAAAAAAGTAATTGTCATCTTAATAAGCGTAAATTGAAAGAAGAGCACAACATACTCATGATGCGCAATGAACACCGAAATTTGTGAAGCTAGTCAAATTTGGGATTGTTGGGAGTTAGACATACATTCTAGGAAAAAAATTTATACGTCTGTGAAAGAGTATTGAAATTTGAAATTATTCTAATCTGGGATGACTGGTTCCAAAGCATAAAAGATTGTCTTAAAGCCATACATACTGATAATACACGTTATGCTGACCATTGACCTGTAATATTGTCACATAAGAAGGGGATATCTATTTTCTTCATGCTACGAGCTTTATCTTTGAGGTGTATCTTTAATGTTAAAATTTTTTTTGCTCCATTTTCATTTCACTTAAGCTATAGGTTAGGCTTATAAAAGGTTATCATAAATGGAAGTTGGGATACCATTATTGATGTGGGTGCAGGGATGTTTCCTTCAATGGATTAAACGTGGACCTATCTGATAATAAACTTTCGAACCCATTCCAGGAGCTGTGGGGGATTTGGAACATCTTATGAAATTTTTAAGTCTTGTCCATATAGGATTTTATAGAGCATAAACAAGACGTCCAGTTTCTATGAATGAACATTATATTGACTTGACGATTCATCACAATTATAAAATCAAGGAATTTGAGTAGAAATAGACTGAATGGGTTTCTGCCATAGGAGTTTGGAAATCTAAGGAATATAATGGATATGTAAGTTCTTTATATTGAAAATATGATTATTTAACTCACAAGGTCATGTTTTTGGATTTATATGCCATGTATTTTCGTTTCAAGGGAAATTGTAAATTAGTGTGCTTCTTTTCAATGTCTGCATGGATATTCACTTTCTCCACATGGAAACTTGATATTTTATGATTACATGGTAAACGGTATGTGGGACTTGTATTTATTCAAATTGAGCTTGGTTAAATGGACATTTTTATAAATGCTCAGAGGCATTATAGAAAAAAGAAAAAATTCTAGGTTCAAAGCATTCCCAATACCGATAAATCTCCAATCTCTTCAAGAAGACCATCAAATAGATTACAATCACTTGCATCAAACAAGACGTGAGATTCAAGTTCAGAAAACTTGGTGGAAGTCTCTTTAAATTTGAATTATGCTACAATTCAAGAAATGTAAAGGGGGAATGCAAAGTGACAATAATGTGTAACACAAATACCATTTCAAAATTTGCAATTGCAGCATGTATCTTATCTTTTTTATACCATTATATTCATGCATCGTACTGTACTTGGTGCAAACATTTCTAGATTTAATTTTACGGCAAGTTGTTGGTGATGGACTACAATGATTGCGAGGTATGTACAAAATGGGTTGGCTGAAAAAGCCTTGGAGTTGTTTAAACAAATGCAACATGAACGTAAAAATACAAACCCCACAAACTTCTCCAACATCCTTCTAGCATTTGGCAAAATCAGAGCTTTGGAACAGGGCATGGAGATCAATCAAAAAATAATCAAGAGTGGATCTCTGTTAGATGTTGTAGTTTCAAATGTGTTGATCGATATGTATGCAAAATGTGGATGCATTCATAAGGCACGCAAGTTGTTCGATAAAGTCACTCGTGAACTTTAAGTATTTGTACCATCTGATCTTGGGAAGATATGTTTGATCTGGGGAAGATACAGATTGTTGGAGTACCTGTCAAACCTGATTTTTTTTTTTTTTGGTAAATGCTTTCAATGTAATGCCCGATTTGACCAACTCCCTGGAATTGAGCCTAAAATTATGTCATAATTTGTGCTTTCCTTGTTAGTTCAAAATTTGTAATTGCGGCATGTATCTTATCTTTTTTGATACCATTATATTCATGCATCATGTACATTTCCTTCATAACCTTCTTTATGCAAAGTTTTCTAACGCACCCATCCCTTCCCTATACTTTGAACTATCAACGCTATGTTAGTTATTTCATATCTATCTTGCCTTCACCCTATTCCACGATCATCCATTAGCACTTCTGAAAATGTTTCACTCTTTTTTTCCTATTTCAAAAGAAAATTGTTGTATTTCCTTTTACACTGACATACTATTGCCTCCTACTACTATGTGGATTGAAAGTACTATTAAGAAAATAAATGAATATTACTTGCACTTTTGTTATGTACATATTTGCATCCTTATAGACTATGTGAATGCACTATATTTTTCCATATAACTAATATTCTTTTCCTTCAACAACATATGTAGTTTTTATCCTCAAAATTTTACCTCTTATGCGTAATTTCCATTGGAACTCCACATGCATTTCAATTGTATATAGTTTATTGATTTTGAATATTTCTGCATTTGTATGTCATCAAACAATGCATCGTTCCTTGTTGACTTGCATGGATTTTTTTCAATAGGTGGTACTCCATAAGTCTGTGACTTCTCAATCATGTCGACTCCTACAAAATGAGCCCAATGAACCAATGTAACCACCATCTCACACATGTTGCAACACTAACACAATTTCCCCAAATAATTACAAACCACATCAACTACAAAAGTAATTAACTATCCAGTGTGGTATCAATTGTATTCATGTTTAGTGCCAAAAAAATTGGCCACAAAAGACTACCACTCATGACATAAAATCGGCAAATGTATGGAAATATTCATGTATTCATGTTTAGTTCCAATAAAATAGTCCACAAAACGCTACCACTCATGATATAAGAATTGCAAATGTATATGTACCAACCTTTAAATGTAATGCTCCATCTATATTCCTACTCTTTTATTTTTGTAAAGCCTGCATGTGCTTTGCTTAGGACATCGGTGAATCTTATTAGTATCTCTTCTACGATCATTTCTGGTTACAACAACTTTGGGCCTTCTCATACTGGTGTTGGCGATGGTCGCGGGAGCAATTCTCTATTTAAAGAGAAAAATGCATAAATATCATTCTGAAGAATGGGAGATGGAATACCGGCCACACAGACTTGACTACAGAGACTTGCATATTGCAACCAAGGGTTGCGAGAAGAACAAATTTTGTGTTGCGGAGGATCTCGGGGTTTGAGAGGAATTATTCCAACTAATGGTCTCGAGGTTGCTGTGAAATGCATTATGAAAGACACTGTCCAAGGACTGAAGGAATTCATAGCAGATATTTCAAGCCTCGGTCGCCTCCAACACCGAAATCTTGTGCAGATCAGGGGCTTCTGCAAGCGGGAGAAACCACTATTCATAGTTTATGACTACATGCCAAATGGAAGCCTGGATAATCTGTTATTCAAGAAGCCAAAGAGACTGTTGGGATGGGATCAGAGGCACAAAATTCTAGGAGATGTGGCTACGTGATTTCTCTAGAGGAATTGGAGCAGAAAGCACTCCACAGAGACATTAAGTCCAACAACGTTTTCTTGGATTTCGGGCTTGCCAGATTGTATGACCACAACGAAACCTCGCAGACCACTCGTCTTGTGGGAAAATTTGGGTAAATCACACCGGAGCTCATTAACACGGCAAAATCCACCACCGCCTTAGAGGTTGCATGCGGAAGGAAACCTGTAGATCCCTCTCTCAAGCCTGCCCAAATAATTATGGTGGACTGGGTCAGAGAGCTGCGTGCCAAAGGCATGCTGATGGATGCAGCCGACCCGAATCTCTGTGATGAATTTCCAGTAGAAGATGAGATGGAGAGAGTGCTCAAATTGGGGCTCCTGTGTTCCAATCCTAATGCGGAAGGGAGGCTCGGCATGAGACAAGTATTGCTAATACTTGAAGGTGAAGCTTCCCTGCCAACTTTTGACGCTGCATCTTATTGGCATACGAGCCCATCAAGCCATATCTTCAAGTCTACTCCATATATTAGTCGCAGCTCAGATATTGCTTCTACTTCCATGTCTCTGGATGGACGGTAAATTCCATGACAAACAAGAACATGAACTTTCACTCGACTCTTTATGAACAAAGCAAAAATTCACCCAAAGATGTTTCTAATTTTTATTTTTATTTTTTTCCGAAAAGTATTTTTGTAATATAGATACACAAAAAGTATATTTTGTTTTTGAAATTGGTAGAGATTGTGCTAAATTGTAATATGAAATGATTCTTATGATATCCTATAAGGGTGGCATGGTACGACATCTCATAATGTCAAATTTAATCTAATTTTAGAGAATACAATTCAACTTAGGTAAGTTTGTTAATAATTACAATTTACTAATAAATACTATTTAGAAATAAATGAATATGTAGAATACATATCTATTAAATAAATTTTTATATCTTATTGCAAGTTTTTGTGATATCTTGTTCTTTTGAGTAAAATTAGCAAAAAAGTTATATACATGTATAGATAATGTTAAAGTTTACCTACATTTTGTTTATTATCTCTATACATCGAATTGATCCATTAAGTTATTTATCATTAATAATACAATAGCCAACTATTTAGTGTGAATTTTTATGTTTCTAAAAAAACTAAAATAGGCATATCTTTTTTAATTATCTATATCAATTATTAAAATCTTTAAAAATTTATAAATATTAAATATTAGAAGGATAATTTGACAACTATAAAATAATTAGGAATGATCTAAACACAATGGCAAATTGTCCTTGTACAATTCTTATACAAGGAGACAAATAAAATTTGTAAAACTACAATAATAATATTTATAACATTAGAGATTCCACATGTTATTCCATGGTACTTATGAAGGCTTCTCGATATTAATAGTACATAAAACTACGCAAAGGTAGGACACTACAAAATGCCAAATCATGTTTAACTCAAGAAAATGCAATAAGCACATATAAAAGGTTGTTAAACATTATACTCGTTCAAGGGGGATTAATACCTAGGGAGATGAGGCAACTTCTTAGGGCACTAGCAATCAAGGGCGTCTGAATCTAAATATTTTCATTATTTTTAACTATTATTGGAACTCATCATTAAATTTTTTTACGTGAAGTCTATATTAATTGACCCTTGTATATTATTATTGTAATGCCCACATTTTACACACACAAATACAACAAGTAAAAGTACTCGAATAATTTTAATATGATTCTAATCCCGTAAATTCATTCGGAGTATTATCCTGACATCATCCCTATTACTTGAAATCTATATAAATTTGTGGTTTACTAGTGTGCAAGACAACTAATTTTAGAACATTATAATTTGAAATTAAAAAAAAATACTGCAAAGAAAGGAAACTCGCGATTTGTAAAAGGTGAAAACTAGAAATGTAGAAAGTGATGCATGAGCCCTTCTTATTGAGAATACAACTGAAACTATAATGACTGTACCATACATTAAATATATCAAATAGAGGTTGCAAATATTCATGAATTCGAACGAAAGTAGCTTTACATAGGCCTCAAATATACAAAATTGAAAAATAGAAAAGAAATGAAAGTTATGTGGCTTTTTTAAGCTACTAGTGTATTTAATCAATTTCATTTACATTCTTCAAAACATATTAGATAGCATAACCACACACTTTAAATGGGTAATAAATAAAGGTTACAAGTTGATCTTTATAGTGGTGCTCGTGATCGATTATACGTTAGATAGATAGCACAATAAGTAATATGTCATTCAATGTGTATACTATAAATTTGATTTGATTTGATTTGATATTGTAGGTTAGAGATTGATTGGATTCTTCTATTTCAAAATATGAATCTACAATGTACATATCCATTTTTATTCATAACATAATAATTTTACTCATCGTGTAGGATGTCCCACAGAGTTCCATTTACCATGTAATCATAAAACAATAGGTTTCCAGGTGGAGAAAGTGAATATCCATGCAGACTCACAAGATTCCTTTGCTTGATGCTTCCAACTGTTTCAAGCTCAGTTCCAACTTCACACAAGCTTTGTGGGTAGTGACTATGCAGTCTCTTTATAGCAATTCGATTACAATTCTTTAGAACACATTTATAAACAGTGCGTGTAACACCATAGCCAATTATATATTTCTCATTTATATTTTCTTTGTTTCTCATTATGTCATCATACATGTGAAGAGCCATGTCCATAAATCATTCCAGCCAATGGTGCAAGGTTTAAGACCATAATTGTTTGTTATGTTTCTTTTCTCTTGTGTAGAATCAAAAGCTTCTTCAGAATCACACCTAAAGACATATTTTTGGTCACACTATTCTAGAAGGAAAGTATGCCAATGGCTGCAGTGTATGGGTGAAATATATGTATAGAGTGTAGTGTAGTGATAATATGCCGAAGTCAATGAGAGGAGGTGTAGTTAGTTATAAAAGAAAGGTATTTGTCAACTCCTTTGTGCCTCAGTCTAAAGAAATCATTGGGAATCATAAGGTTGGAGCTCTGAATGTTGTTTCTATTCATTGCAATGAATCATTAGGCCCCAAGCTAGGCAACCAGTCTACATTTGAAGATAAAAACTTGTATTTCAGACCATGAATAGAAACTTTGTGGAAATTGAAAATGGACGAAGGCAAACCACTACCTTTGAAACAAGATATGCAAATGCATCAAAACATAATGAAATAATATGTTTTATAGATAACATAGTTTCAAATTCCATGGTAGCCCAAAAAATGCTCGACATCATTGCTCATTTATGGATTTTTACATTCCTCCCTTTCAATTTAGGCACAACTTGAGATAATTGTTTTCTCGAAAGATGTACATTCAATATTCATGTGTATGGATCAATCATACAAACTGCTTTGGTACAAATACCACTAGTTTTAGACATCTATCAACTTAATAGCAAGTCCCTTATAATTTACTCCCTTTTTCAATCACAAGGGGTTTTAGTAGGTTTTCACTTCAATAATTTGTTTTCAAATTCGTATTATGTTTAGTTGTATTCGAACATTTTTGGATAAGTGAATTAGAATGCTAAAGAAATAAATATTGAGAATGAGCTTAAGTATCTATATAATGTAAAAGAAAATTATACCTTTGTTTTGTTGGTATGGAATGAATGAAATAAAATAATTCTTATCCTACTCAAGAAAACATTAGCTTGGAGGGATGCATAGAGTGAGGTTTACTAGTGAGGGATATAAATGAGTCTAAAGCCTGAGCTAGTCATGGCTTTAGATTGAGGTTCCATCTATTTTGGCTCCTGATTGATCAATTTTTGTGCACCTCACCTTGTTCTATCAAGAATCAACTTGATTCAAGTCCGGTTTTTCTTCTAGCACTCTGCTCATAGATTTTTATTTGTAAAATGTAATGCCCCGTTTGGCGGTAAACCCTTTTCGAAGGTTGATTGGGCTAGTAACTTTCCTTGAAGCCATTTCCATCTTGCTCCTATTCGTTCTTGAGCAGGGGACTTTAACCCATCACGGGGGTTGATGAGTTTAGACGATAGTTTCATTAGTCTCGAACCCCTATTAAGCTACATCATGTGTAAAAATTAGGTCTTGATTTCAGATTCTTTCCTTTTGAATCACCTTCACACATACTATCTCTAAAAGAGTCATAATTTTTATTTTGAGTTAAACCTCTTTCATATAATTCTATTTTTTTTTCCTATCCACATAACTCTTATCTTCACTGTTCACACTTACGATAGAATGCATGTTATCCATTGCCCCACTAAAATTGTGATAGCATTCATTGACTTATTATTTTTGGAATGTCCACGTGATTTCGCTTGATTCTCAAATGTAATCCTCATATATCCGATCGTTTTCTTTCTCGTGTTCCCGAAAAACCACCAAATGAAACATCTCCTTTGCAACCTACATAAAAATTATGTAATTCATTAACTTTAGAAAAGCCACATCTCTCATGTGTCACCTTGTGTAAAAATGCAAACTAAAAATCTTTAACATTAAATGAATATCAACTATGCTTTGGTTTATGACTGAATTGTTCCATTTTTGTTGAGGAACATCATTCATAATTACATCAGGAATGTTAGAGATTCCGACATAAAGTTTTTTGTAATGAGTCTCTTTCATGATTGCATTCATTTAATCTCATTGTTTTAGGCCATGCATCTGTGTCAATTATAGCAGGAGCGGTGGCTATATAGTTATCAAGATTTACCATAGAAACCCACCAAAATGATTTCCATTGCCATGTACGCGAACTAATGCGCTATGAAGATGCAATGAATAATTACTTTCCATGTCTTCGATTCTAAGAAGACTCCTTTTTTCACCTTTTATTTGTATATGTATATCTGACATGAATGCTCTTTGATCTTTGAGGACCTACTGTCCCTCACCCCCCCCTTCCTGCCTTCTAGACCTGTTACGTGGCCATCCCCCACTGGCCTTACCTCTGCCAGCCGCCCCACCTCCTTTAATTCCGTTGACTTGCAATTTCCTTGCGCCCTGTGCTACCTGCTCCGTTTGAAATGTTTTGGCCGCGTGAACAAGGAGGTTGGTTTTGTTGGGATTTGAGAGGCAATGGCGTGGAAACCCCAGGCCAATGGAGTCGCAGGTGTTTGGGAGCTCTTCAGTTGCTGTTCCTCACCTTGCCATGGCCGCACAATTTTGTTTTGCAACGTTTTTTCCTGGCTTTGGCGGTCACGTTTAGACTGGGGCCAAATTTTTTTGTTGTTAAATGCTTTCATGGTTGCAGCCGCCTATTCCTTCCTCCCTGCTCATGAGGTTCAGAGTGAGAAAGTGTGACACTGCTGCGCAGGCAATCCCAGGAGCCATTGGTGTTGATCTCATTGCAGTTGCACGACCCACATGCCCATGATCAGTTGTTGCGAAATCTTGCAGCTGTAGTAGGAGAACGAGATAAAGTTTTAGTTGAACTGTCTTGTCTTTTCATTTTGGGAAGTCACTTCCAGCCAAGCTGCAGGCCAATGTCTTTGCTTATTGGTGACAGTTATGTTGCTCTAAGTTGGGTTTGTTATAGTGGTTATTGTTGAAGCTGCAAGCTAGGGAAGTAGGCGTGTTCCTCCATGTTCATTGGGTGTTGTATGGTGTGTTCTTGTTGGGGATCCACAGCAACTACTGCAACAATAATTAGCTAGGCAGCAGGCATGTTGCAGTAGTAGAAGCCTGTTTGAGCGCTCCAACAAGCAGGTGGTCCAACCTTGTTGTTATCTGTTCAGCATCGATTACACCCTCAAATTTGGGATTCTCCTTCAAGGTGACAGATCACACCCATGGGCACAGGAGATCTATGCAATGTTGGAGAAAATGTCTTGGGAGATGAAGGTAGCAGGATATTTTCTTTCAGATCCAGATCTTGTACTGAGTTGTTATTCCAAAACCGATTCGTGACAGTGAGGGTGTTACCAACAGACCTGATGAAATTTATTTATAAGATTCTCTATTGCTTCCTTACTTGTTTACGATGTAACTCATGGGAGAGAATCTCATAGGGGTGGATCTGTTTCATATCAGAGTATTTATGAAACACTTTTTGCTTTGCAATGATATGAGCTGCTTCAACAAGTCACTAAGTTGGCAGGCATAAAGGTCTCTGTTGAAATTATCATCACCTTACAAGCTTCAGCTGCAATGTTTGCACCGAGAGTTTGATGTTGTCCCCAAATCTGATAAAGGAAATGGATTGTGTAGCAATACGGTAGATTCCTTTCAGAACCAGGAGCAATGTAATCAGTATGTCTCGTGTCCGAGCTTCAAATCATGGGGTTGGTTTGTAGCTGTTTTTCACCGCGTGAATGTGGCGCTAGCACGAGCTCGCAGAGCACTTTGGGTTAAGGGCAAGCAGCGGCTTTGAGACAAATCTTTTACATATGGAGATGGCGTTCTAAACCAGGCATGTTAAGACTAGCCCCTGAAATATTTTGCTTTCCTTTTTCAACTTCATGAAATAAATGATCTACTACCTGAAATGACGCTTTAAGATGGAATATTGTGTTTGATTTTATCGATTGTCCTTGAGTGCATTGGTTTCTTTTTTTTCCTGTTCCTTCTCCTGAATCGATGTTCCTTTCATGATTGGTTTGCATAGGGGAAAATTGTTGTTATCTTTACTTTGTTATAATTATATGGCTGAGAACAATGTTTTACTTGCTTTTGTTTGTTTTGGATCAAACCATCTGAAATGGGAAAGGGACATTCTTATGAAACATGGAAGCTAAAAATAAAGAAAATAAAAAAATGTTACCTTTCAAAATGCTTGGTTATGGCTACCCTAAGCGATATCAAATCAATAAAAGCTCATAAATGCTTGGGTCTGATTTCTGCTCGATAGTAGATACTTCTTGCTTTTTTCTTCCTTAGGGGGTTGCCTTCATTAGTACTTCTGCCCCACTCGAATGCTTCTTTCCTCTTTGGCTTGTTCCCTTGCTTGTGCTGACAAGATAGTTATCACCTTTCAGATCTACTGAATGTAGACTTACCGCTGGATAAAACACAAATGCATGTATATTTCTTTTGCGGTGTTTTATCATCATTGATAAGGAATATCAAAAATATGGAAATCTGGGTCCTTAGCTAGAGTGGCTCTTGTTTTATTAGTTGTAACACTACTCCTTGATTACCTTTCTATTGAATGTAATTTGTTGCGTAAGTGAGAGTCCTGCTGGAATGAATTGATATTGTACAACATTTTACACATAGTGCTATATTGTCTTGGATAATAGTATGTATGCTATTTATGAAGATTACGGATGAAGTTTGTTTAGGCTTTCCATTTAAAAGTTGTCATGCTTGCCTACCTAGAGTGTAGCTTACTTGTGAGCTATTTTTTTTTTTACTCGTTTCCTAATAAGGCTTGCGGCTTGTGGTTTCTTCAATAATCTATTCTGGTATCAGACATTAGGAAGGAAAGAAGGAAATTTCATTATTGTCCTCAATGCCCGAAAGTAGATCAATGGGATTCAGGATACAACCTTTAGCAATAGAAAGTTCTAGGAAGAGAGAATCCTAGTTGCAAACCAAAGAAATTAGAGAGAATCCTAGTTGTTAACGTTTATTACTTTTAAAAGACCTTGTAAGGAAGAGGCGGTAGACCTCTTGTTTAGATTGTAACGATGGAATGTTTCCTTCGGGGTCACGTATCCCTTTATTGCTATGAAACATCCTCCTGGAAGGATTGGGTAACTATGTTTTGTTTCGCGTCTTGATCGTAACTAGTATGTCTTTGACTCTCAAGTTTTTCCTTTTAAGATGGATGGTTTGAATATTAGATTTAAGTCACGTAATCCATAGGGTTGCATGATCAAAATTCTCAATACTATTGACCTTTCGTTCCTATCCCACAAGTTCTTGGATTGTTTCTTTGTTTTGTGATATACTGCTTTGGAATGTTTGACTTCCTCATTGTTGGCTGGTGTAGATCCTTACCTCGTGTGAAAAGTAGATTAGTGGTTTGTGCTTTGATCCTTTCATGAAGTAGAACATTCCTTTCATGTCTATTGTTAAATGTTAGCTTATTATTTCAATGCATAGACTTAACATGCTCAGTTCTAGCGAACTGACTCTAGTTAATATTTGTGCAGATGGATTATGCGAGTAGACTAGAAGAAAAGAGTGTAAAAGTTTCATCTGTACCATTATGAAGTTCCTTGTAAAAATGTCTAATGTGTTGTAAATTATGTAACATTTCTTGTAAAGAGAGTTGATATGACCTCTTGCCTTGTATTGTTTGGTAATGGTGAAATAGAGTGTCTTATTCTTGTGTAGTCAAACTTGAAATTTCCTTTGTGAGAAATAATATTCAATCTTGACCTTGTTATGAGTATTCTTTGGTGATATCAATTGCAGTCATGAAAATTTTGTAGCATGGCTTGGCTTATTTTGTTACCTTCTTGTTCTTGACCCAAGTGAAATCCAATCTCTTGACTCCTTGGGTTCATGTGCCATGCTGAATGGAAATGTTATAACCGTGATTTGTGTTCTTGTTAAATAACGATAATTTCTTCTTTCAGGTCATAATGCTTATTGGTTTAGTAACCCTCCATGGTACTAGTATCAATGTTATTCTAGGCATATTTTAGTGGGTTGAAACTCCCTTTTTCTAAAGATAATCAAAGATAAAAGAAGAGGAATACATAGATGAATAAATAAAGAAGATAATAATGAAGTTGTATTTGGTCGATAAAATTTTAATTCTTTGATCAAAGATGATTAGGGTTCTGAACCTTAACGATACTCCTCTCCTTTTGATTCTATGCTTTCCTCCTTATGCAATGTGGGTATGAATCGAGTTTCAGTAGAGGGGGTTTAGATAGATAGCCTTGTGGAATTGTATACCACCTGGTTTTGTAAACAAATTAATCAATGAATGTTCATATTATAGGTGATCCTAGGATAGTCCTCAAGTTATACAAAAGAAAAGAAACTTAATCCTAAAAGAAGAATGGTATGAAACAAATCTTGAACCTTCCAGAACGTAAGCTAAGAATTGTAAGATGGCTCTAGTAAATCAGTAATCTTAAGAAGATTTTCACAGTGGGATGTCTTCAGCTATAACTATGTAATGTGGTTGGTCTTTTGCCATGTCCTTTCGCAAGTGAATAGTAAATTGTCCTTGAAAGGTGTGAACGTTTTCCGTGCTGCCTTTAGGGCCATCCTTGTATTAAGTTGTTCACAGTGTTAGTTGTATCCTTGGTGACGACATGTTGCGTCATGTTATGTGTCAAGCAAGTCAAAAAAATTATCCTGTATTTTACTGTGTTGTTCGTGTGTGTGATTTTGGGTGGATTCCGTTACGGTTGGTATCAGAGCGTAGGTTCATGCTCTCGAACCTATGGGCCGGATTGGTGTTGTATGGTGATGTTACATGGTGGTGGTGGTGTTACATGATGATACTGCATGATGATGATGATGTTGCATGATGGTGGTAGATATTGGAAGAGTAATGTGCTTTAAACGTGATGTGATTATTGTCGTAATTGTGATATTGTGAACGCACATTATGGGTATGTCACCTTGTGCGTGTTTGTGATCATGTTGATATGTTGGGGATGGGAGTATTCTCTCTCCTTCTTGTGGATTCTAGGAAGAATTCACGTGTGAATTATTGTTTGTGATGTGTGAAAAGAATTCTAATGTGGATGACGTAGTGTTGGAGCATTGTGGCATATTGTGATATGTGGGTGTATCAATGTGTTGTATGACTAGTTGATGTTAAAAGAAACGAGTTGTATCATGATGTTTTTACCATGTTCTGAAGAAATGTGTGTACCACCTTGCTATGTTGCAATGGATGTTATGTTGTGATGTACTATGTTCATCGTATGTATGATTTGTGCAAATATGTAATGCTTCATGTTGTGATTTTGGGTCATACGGTGAGTGTATGAACCCTATCGTATGGTGCTTGCACTTTGGGTGCAGAATGTGGTAAAGTGATGTGTTACACTCAGTGAATGTATGATCGTGATCTACCCTGTATATGTACCATATGTAAGACGTTATGGTAGTTATGTGTGTGCCACCGTTATGTTAGTGATGTTGTTGTATGTTATGTTGTGAACCTTACGCTAACCGATCCTGAGGGAAATCGGTAGAAGTGTATGTTGAGAGTGAGGAATGGTGTACCATGGGTCATTAACTCGAGTCAAAACTTGGTTTAGTAGATAACATGTGATTCTTTCCTCTCTCCCTATGTGGTTGTATGTATGCAACCTTAGTGTATCTATGACTATGTTTAGCCTTGTCGAAGTGGTGGCGGGATGATTCAGATGGAGGTGATGATAGTTGTATTATTGATATGTATTTTACGAGCTGAGGCTCGATGTTCCGAGTGCTAGCAACTCATTGAGTACCCCTTTGGTGGCTAGATAAGGCCACACAGTTATCGTAATGTGACATTATTATAAGTTGATTTTATTCGTAAATTGAGCTTTTACTTTATTTTGCAAGGACTAGCATCTTTTCTTGATTGCAATGCTTTACAATTTTGGGCATTTCCTTGGTTTTTAGCACTAACATGGGGATTTTGATACTAACTTTGGCTATTTGGCCATTTATTTTAGCTTGATTTGGGGTCTTCTTTTAAATATGGAATTTTTACCGCCTTTCCCAAGGCTTGTACTTTGCCACTTGGCACTTTGATTGGATTCTTGTGCTGGTTCTAATGTCGTGATTTGTGGAATAGGGTCATGGGATGCACCATGGATTGGTTGGACCTATGGATCCGCTTCGTTGTATGGGGGTATGCCCCAAGGAGTACATATAACTAGCGGGTTATTGAACCATGCATTATTATGTCACTTGGGTTAGGAGTGTTTGAACTCTATGTGTCTTGGACCATAGGGACAACCGGCCTCCTTGAGGGAGGCATAAGAGACTTGATGGAGGCATAAGAGTTTGAGGGAGGCATAAGAGACTTGAGGGAGGCATAAGAGACTTGAGGGAGGCATAAGAGTTTGAGGGAGGCTTATGATATATGTCTGTATGGTTGATGTTTCAGGATATATGTTGAGTTATTGTGATGTTTGGTAGTGGTATTTTGATGTATGTGTTACTCATGTCAGATGGATATGTGTTGTGATGTTGTGGTTATGTCATTGATTCCCTTGTGGACACTTTGTACATGTAGTTTTTATGAGTCTTGGAAAAACCTCATACATGGAATTGAGGAAATGTCTGGTGGATTGTAGTACTCTTTGTTTGAGTATTTGGTATGTCAGTCATTGATGTGTGACGAGTACTATGTTATGTGGACTGTGCCTATTCTATCCCGTATTTGAGTAACCTTTTGTGGTGTAATACAATCTTGAAGTATATACTTGTGTACTTGTGAATTTGTAGTGTCTTGTGAACCTGATAGGGTGTTGTGGTAGCAATTCATGTTGGGCACCCACAATAAGGAATAAATCAAAACTCTTCAATGATGATATTTTTTTAAAAGAGACTAAAACTAGAAATAATGATAATGGAAAGAGACTAATGAAATGATAAACAAGAAAGAACTGCCAATCTTCACAGAACATTGAAAGTTAAAAATTCTACCAAATGTTCCTAAGGCTACCTTGTGACCCTGCTTTAATTAACTAAAATTTAAACCATAAAGTGTACTTCTCCTTTGCATGTTGTTGGTTACGTGCTTTTTCTTTTCCTCTGTGTTATGTCGCATCAAGGACGATGCTTTCTTAAGGGGAGGAGAATGTAATGCCCGTTTGGTGGTAAACCCTTTTCGAAGGTTGATTGGGCTAGTAACTTTCCTTGAAGCCATTTCCATCCTGCTCCTATTCGTTGTCGAGCCAGGGACTTTAACCCATCGACAAGGGTTGATGAGTTTAGATGATAGTTTCATTAGTCTGAACCCCTATTAAGCTACATCATGTGTAAAAATTAGGTCTTGATTTCAGATTCTTTCCTTTTGAATCACCTTCACACATACTATCTCTAAAAGAGTCATAATTTTTATTTTGAGTTAAACCTCTTTCATATAATTCTATTTTTTTTCCTATCCACATAACTCTTATCTTCACTGTTCACACTTACGATAGAATGCATGTTATCCATTGCCCCACTAAAATTGTGATAGCATTCATTGACATTATTTTTGGAATGTCCACGTGATTTCGCTTCAGATTCTCAAATGTAATCCTCATATATCTGATCGTTTTCCTGAGCTATCTTTCTCGTGTGCCCGACAAACCACCAGATGAAACATCTCCTCTGCAACCTACATACAAAATTATGTAATTCATTAACTTGAGAAAAGCCACATCTCTCATGTGTCACCTTGTGTAAAAATGCAAACTAAAAAGCTTTACCATTAAATGAATATCAACTATGCTTTGGTTTATGACTGAATTGTTCCGTTTTTGTTGAGGAACATCATTCATAATTACATCAGGAATGTTAGAGATTCCGACATAAAGTTTTTGTAATGAGTCTCTTTCATGATTGCATTCATTTAATCTCAATGTTTTAGGCCACGCATCTGTGTCAATTATGGCAGGAGCGGTGGCTATATAGTTATCAAGATTTACCATAGAAACCCACCAAAATGATTTCCATTGCCGTGTACGTGAACTAATGTGCTATGAAGATGCAATGAATAATTACTTTCCATGTCTTCGATTCTAAGAAGACTCCTTTTTTCACCTTTTATTTGTATATGTATATCTGACATGAATGCTCTTTGATCTTTGAGGACCTACTGTCCCTCACCCCCATTCCTACCTTCTAGACCTATTACGTGGCCATCCCCCACTGACCTTACCTCTGCCAGCCACCCCACCTCCTTTAATTCCGTTGACTTACAATTTCCTTGCGCCCTGTGCTACCTGCTCCGTTTGAAATGTTTTGGCCGCGTGAACAAGGAGGTTGGTTTTGTTGGGATTTGAGAGGCAATGGCGTGGAAACCCCAGGCCAATGGAGTCACAGGTGTTTGGGAGCTCTTCAGTTGTTGTTCCTCACCTTGCCATGGCCGCACAGGCTGTTTTTGCAACGTTTTTCCTGCTGGCGGGTCGCGTTTAGACTGGGGCCGAATTTTTTTGTTGTTAAATGCTTTCATGGTTGCTGCCTGTTCCTTCCTCCCTGCTCGTGAGGTTCAGAGTGAGTAAGTGCGACAGCTGCTGCCTACTTCTGTGGCGATCCCAGGGAGCCGTTGGTGTTGATCCTACTATTCTGGTTGCACGCGACCACAACCATGATCAGTTGTTGCGAAATCTTGCATCTGTAGAAGGAGAACGAGATAAAGTTTTAGTTGAATTGTCTTGTCTTTTCATTTTGGGAAGTCTCTTCCAACCAAGTCAGCTGCTGAGCAGCCAATGTCTTTGCTTATTGGTGTGATTATGTTGCTCTAAGTTGGGTTTGTTATAGTGGTTATTGTTGAAGCTGCAAGCTAGGGAAGTAGGCGTGTTCCTCCACGTTCATTGGGTGTTGTATGGTGTGTTCTTGTTGGGGATCCATAGTAACTACCTACAACAATATTAGCTAGGCAGCAGGCATGTTCCAGTAGTAGAATCTGTTTGAGCGCTCCAACAAGCAGGTGGTCCAACCTTGTTGTTATCTGTTCAGCATCGATTACACCCTCAAATTCGGGATTCTCCTTCAAGGTGACAGATCACACCCACGGGCACAGGAGATCTATGCAATGTTGGAGAAAATGTCTTGGGAGATGAAGGTAGCAGGATATATTTTTTTTCAGATCCAGATCTTGTACTGAGTTGTTTCTTCAAAATTGACTATGTGACAGTGAGGGTGTTACCAGCAGACCTGATGAAATTTATTTCTAAGATTCTCTATTGCTTTCTTACTTGTTTATGATGTAACTCATGGAAGAGAATCTCATAGGGGCGGATCTGTTTCATATCAGAGTATTTATGAAACACTTTTTGCTTTGCAATGATATGAGCTGCTTCAACAAGTCACTAAGTTGGCAGGCATAAAGGTCTCTGTTGAAATTATCATCACCTTACAAGCTTCAGCTGCAATGTTTGCACCGAGAGTTTGATGTTGTCCCCAAATCTGATAAAGGAAAAGGATTGTGTATCAATACGGTAGATGCCTTTCAGAACCAGGAGCGATGTAATCAGTATGTCTCGTGTCCGAGCTTCAAATCATGGGGTTGGTTTGTAGCTGTTTTTCACCGCGTGAATGTGGCGCTAGCACGAGCTCGCAGAGCACTTTGGGTTAAGGGCAAGCAGCGGCTTTGAGACAATCTTTTACTTATGGAGATGGCGTTCTAAACCAGGCATGTTAAGACTAGCCCCTGAAATATTTTGCTGTCCTTTTTCAACTTCATGAAATAAATGATCTCCTACCTGAAATGACGCCTTAAGATGGAATGTTGTGTTTGATTTTATCGATTGTCCTTGAGTGCATTGGTTTTTTTTCTTGTTCCTTCTCCTGAATCGATGTTCCTTTCATGATTGGTTTGCATAGGGGAAAATTGTTGTTATCTTTACTCTGTTATAATTATATGGCTGAGAACAATGTTTTACTTGCTTTTGTTTGTTTTGGATCAAACCATCTGAAATGGGAAAGGGACATTCTTATGAAACATGGAAGCTAAAAAAATAAAGAAAATAAAAAATGTTACCTTTCAAAATGCTTGGTTATGGCTACCCTAAGCGATATCAAATCAATAAAAGCTCATAAATGCTTGGGTCTGATTTCTGCTCGATAGTAGATACTTCTTGTTTTTTGCTCCCTTAGGGGGTTGCCTTCATTAGTACTTCTGCCCCACTCGAATGCTTCTTTCCTCTTTGGCTTGTTCCCTTGCTTGTGCTGACAAGATAGTTATCACCTTTCAGATCTACTGAATGTAGATTAACCGCAGGATAAAACACAAATGCATGTATATTTCTTTTGCGGTGTTTTATCATCATTGATAAGGAATATCAAAAATATGGAAATCTGGGTCCTTAGCTAGAGTGGCTCTTGTTTTATTAGTTGTAACACTACTCCTTGATTACCTTTCTATTGAATGTAATTTGTTGCGTAAGTGAGAGTCCTACTGAATGAATTGATATTGTACAACACTTTACACATAAGTGCTATATTGTCTTGGATAGTAGTATGTATGCTATTTATGAAGATTACGAATGAAGTTTGTTTAGGCTTTCCATTTAAAAGTTGTCATGCTTGCCTACCTAGAGTGTAGCTTACTTGTGAGCTATTTTGTTTATTACTCGTTTCCTAATAAGGCTTGCGGCTTGTGGTTTCTTCAATAATCTATTCTAGTATCACAAATTAGGAAAGAAAGAAGGAAATTTCATTATTGTCCTCAATGCCTGAAAGTAGATCTCAATGGGATTAAGGATACAACCTTTAGCAATAGGAAGTTCTTGGAAGAGAGAATCCTAGTTGCAAACCAAAGAAATTAGAGAGAATCCTAGTTGTTAACGTTTATTACTTTTAAAGGACCTTGTAAGGAAGAGGCGGTAGACCTCTTGTTTAGATTGTAACGATGGAATGTTTCCTTCGGGGTCACGTATCCCTTTATCGCTATGAAACATCCTCCTGGAAGGATTTGGTAACTATGTTTTGTTTCGCGTCTTGATCGCAACTAGTATGTCTTTGACTCTCAAGTTTTTCCTTTTAAGATGGATGGTTTGAATATTATATTTAAGTCATGTAATCCATAGGGTTGCATGATCAAAATTCTCAATACTATTGACCTTTCGTTCCTATCCCACAAGTTCTTGGATTGTTTCTTTGTTTTGTGATATACTGCTTGTTGGAATGTTTGACTTCCTCATTGTTGGCTGGTGTAGATCCTTACCTCATGTGAAAAGTAGATTAGTGGTTTGTGCTTTGATCCTTTCATGAAGTAGAACATTCCTTTCATGTCTATTGTTAAATGTTAGCTTATTATTTCAATGCATAGACTTAACATGCTCAGTTCTAGCGAACTGACTCTAGTTAATATTTGTGCAGATGGATTATGCGAGTAGACTAGAAGAAAAGAGTGTAAAAGTTTCATCTGTACCATTATGAAGTTCCTTGTAAAAATGTCCAATGTGTTGTAAATTATGTAACATTGCTTGTAAAGAGAGTTGATATGACCTCTTGCCTTGTATTGTTCGGTAATGGTGAAATAGAGTGTCTTGTTCTTGTGTAGTCAAACTTGAAATTTCCTTTGTGAGAAATAATATTCAATCTTGACCTTGTTATGAGTATTCTTTTGGTGATATCAATTGCAGTCATGAAAATTTTGTAGCATGGCTTGGCTTATTTTGTTACCTTCTTGTTCTTGACCCAAGTGAAATCCAATCTCTTGACTCCTTGGGTTCATGTGCCATGTTGAATGGAAATGTTATAACCGTGATTTGTGTTCTTGTTAAATAACGATAATTTCTTCTTTCAGGTCATAATGCTTATTGGTTTAGTAACCCTCCATGGTACTAGTATCAATGTTATTCTAGGCATATTTTAGTGGGTTGAAACTCCCTTTTTCTAAAGATAATCAAAGATAAAAGAAGAGGAATACATAGATGAATAAATAAAGAAGATAATAATGAAGTTGCATTTGGTCAATAAAATTTTAATTCTTTGATCAAAGATGATTAGGGTTCTGAACCTTAACGATACTCCTCTCCTTTTGATTCTATGCTTTCCTCCTTATGCAATGTGGGTATGAATCAAGTTTCAGTAGAGGGGGTTTAGATAGATAGCCTTGTGGAATTGTATACCACTGGTTTTGTAAACAAATTAATCAATGAATGTTCATATTATAGGTGATCCTAGGATAGTCCTCAAGTTATACAAAAGAAAAGAAACTTAATCCTAAAAGAAGAATGGTATGAAACAAATCTTGAACCTTCCGAATGTAAGCTAAGAATTGTAAGATGGCACTAGTAAATCAAGTAATCTTAAGAAGATTTTCACAATGGATGTCTTCACCTATAACTATGTAATGTGGTTGGTCTTTTGCCATGTCCTTTGCAAGTGAATAGTAAATTGTCCTTGAAAGGTGTGAACGTATTCCGTGCTGCCTTTAGGGCCATTCTTGTATTAATTTGTTCACAGTGTTAGTTGTATCCTTGGTGACGACATGTTGCATCATGTTATGTGTCAAGCAAGTAAAAAAAAATTATCCTGTATTTTACTGTGTTGTTCGTGTGTGTGTTTTTGGGTCGTTACAAAAAAGTGTGATAAGTGTCAAGGTAATAAAAGAAAATTTGAATACGGGGTGAGTTGTACATCTTTAGAAGCTTGATTTTATGCCCCAGTGGATTTCGGGCACATTTGATTATTCTGATTTAATATCAACCTAACTTAAGGAGATTGCGAGGAAAAGAGGTGCATGAAAAAAGAATAGGAAAATTTAAAAGATGATAATGTAAATTTGATTTCATCTGATTTGATATTGTAGGTTAGAGATTGATTGGATTCTTATATTTCAAAATATGAATCTACAATGTACATATCCATTTTTCTTCATAACATAATCATTTTACTCATCGTGTAGGATGTCCCACATAATTTCGTTTACCATGTAATCATAAAAATAGGTTTCCAGGTGGAGAAAGAGAATATCCATGCAGAATCACAAGATTCCTTTGCTTAATGCTTCCAATTGTTTCAAGTTCAGTTCCAACTTCACACAAGCTTTGTGGGTAGTGACTATGCAATCTCTTTGCAATTCAATTACAATTCTTTAGAACACATTTATAAACATTGCTTGTAACACCATACCCAATTATATATTTCTCATTTATATTTTATTTGTTTCTCATTATGTCATCATACATGTGAAGTGTAAAGATATTACTTGTATAAATCAGAACATATACATCATAATAACATGAGAGAACACCAAAATATAGATAAATGATGACAATATGCTCATATAATAGCTTTTCCACTTCGAGGGGGCAACCTCCAATACCACTTCGAGGGGGTAACCTCCAAACCATACAATAACACTCCAATACTCAATATGATGAATAACTACAACCTTCTAACCCCTATATATACCATTCTAACCTATGGCCAATACTGAGGCCGACCTCCTAAGCATAATAAATCATAAATGAATGATATAATAAGATAAGGGGATGTGTGCCACATGTCGGCATCTCCATCAACCCATATACATTATAATATTATATCCCAAGGTACATAGCATTGCCTCCCTCTTTGACATGTTTCGTCCCCGAAACATAAGAAGAAGCCATATAATGAGTGTGCTTTAAATTATTGCACACTTGTCGCCAAGCTTGATCATCCAACCACATGTGATCCTGGTAGATGATACATATCTGAACTAATATCCATATTCCGTTGCGCTACTCTGATTCCATTCATGACCATAGTTTATCATCCTTGGATTCCATGCATAACCAACATAAGGATTTAATGCATAACCATAATAAGGATTCCATGTATAACCATAATAAGGATTCCATGCTTCATAATTGTTACTCCATTGATCCCCTGTATAAATAAAGTGATTATTCCTCCAATTACCTGTATATCTATATTGGTTGGAAATATGATGTGCCCTAGGACATCTCCATGATTTTTTTCTCTCATGTTGACGTGGATTTCCATATGCTGCAGTTGTAGTATCCTCAACCTTATGAACCTGTTTCTGAAATTTCTTTTCTTCTTCCACCTTTGCATTTGATATTTTCTTTTTCTCTTGAGTAGATGAATCATCATTTCCTTCTTTTTCTTCATGTTCCTCTTTTGAATCATCCTTATTCCCTTCTTCTCCATATTCTAAATCATCCTCATGGTCTATATTGAATTTTCTTTGATTTCCATTAAGCCTGATATCCTGTAAAGTGACCTTCTTCTTTTTGTACCAAATCTTCATAAACTTATTTTTCATATTAATATTAATTGTCCCCAATGTCTCTAACCAAGGATACCCAAGAACAATATCCAAACCATCCATATATAAGGCAAAAAAATCTGAATGTAAAGTATATTTGTCCATAGTAAGTTTTAAATCTTCAAAAACTTGAATTTTCTTACCATTCACTTGAGCTTCTTTGATATTACTTTCTTGAATATGTAGATGTTGAGCCATATCCTTGTTGATGAAGTTATACTTGCTGTTAGGGTTTATGGAAACAATTATCTTATTCCTTTGAATGCATCCATGAAACTGAAATATGGTATCTTCCTTCTTTGGAGATGCACTATCATGCGTAACAACTTCAACTTCTTCTTCTTCTTCTTCTTCTTCTATTGCTTCTTCTTCTTCTTCTTCTTCTTCTTCTTCTTCTTCTATTGCTGCTTCTTCTTCTTCTTCTTCTTCTTCTTCTATTGCTGCTTCTTCTTCTTCTTCTTCTTTTTCTCTTGATTCTTCAATATATTCGTCCCCATCATCTTGCTTTGACTCTTGTTCCTCTTTGTGGTCCCATCTATCCATAAAAAGTTGTTCCATTTCCTCCCAAGACCAATCCTTCCTGTCATTTTTAATCTCAGAAAACCAAATCCATGCAGGACCACCAAGATAATGTGAAAACCTATTCCTTGTCATGAAATATGAGAAATATATATTCTTAAATTTTATCCACCATTCTTTAGCATCCATCTCACCATTTCCATAAAATTTTTCTATCCCCGTGACCATGATTAGGGTTTAGGAATTATGAAAATATTTCGGCAGATGGATAAAAACACAAAGAACAAACCCCAACTGAAATTTCAAGAGCTTTCCGAAAATATAAATTTTGCTAAAAAATACCACAATTTTCTTCTTGAAAAGTGAATTTATGAAAAAACCTAAAACACCAATAAAATCCGTAAAACAGATCCAATAAAGCTGAATTTTTCAGATATTCTGACTTAGAGTGTTTCCAAATTATTCTGAAAAAATTGGAAAAAAATTCGATATACTCTTCAAGATATACTCGAAACAAAAAATTAGGGTTTTTGCCCTAATTTTGGCCGAAATCGCTGCTCTGATACCACTTGTAAGGATATTACTTGTATAAATCAGAACATATGCCTCATAATAACATGAGAGAACACCAAAATATAGATAAATGATGACAATATGCTCATATAATATCTTTTCCACTTCGAGGGGGCAACCTCCAATACCACTTCGAGGGGGTAACCTCCAAACCATACAATAACACTCCAATACTCAATATGATGATTAACTACAACCTTCTAACCCCTATATATACCATTATAACCTATGGAAAATACTGAGGCCGACCTCCTAAGCATAATAAATCATAAATTAATGATATAATAAGATAAGGGGATGTGTGCCACATGTCGGCATCTCCATCAACCCATATACATTATAATATTATATCCCAAGGTACATAGCATGAAGAGCCATGTCCATAAATTATTCTAGCCAATGGTGAAAGGTTTGAGACCATAATTGTTCATTATTTTTGTTTTCTCTTGTGCATAATTAGAAGCTTCTTCAGAATCACACCTAAAGACATCTTTTCACCACACTATTCTAGATGGAAAGTATGCCAGTCACTACGGTGTATGGGTGCAATATATGTATAGAGTGTAGTGTAGTGAGAATATGTTGAAGTCAATGAGAGGTGGTGTAGTTAGTTACAAAAGAAAGGTATTTGTCAACTCCTTTATACCTCAAAATCATTGGGAATCATACGGTTGGAGCTCTGAATGTTGTTTCTATTCACTACAATGAATCATTAGGCCCCAAGCTAGGCAACCAATCTACATGTGAAGATAAAAACTGGTATTTCAGAGCATGAATAGAAGCTTTGGGGAAATTGAAAATGGCCGAAGGCAAACAACCACCTTTGAAATAGGCTATGCAAATGCATCAAAACATAATGAAAGAACATTTTTTTATAGATAACATAGTTTCAAATTCCATGGTAGCCCAAAAAATGCTTGACATCATTGCTCATTTATGGATTTTTACATTCCTCCCTTTCAATTTAGGCACAACTTGAGATAATTGTTTTCTCAAAAGATGTACATTCAATATTCATGTGTATGGATCAACCATACAAACTTCTTTGGTACAAATACCACTGGTTTTAGACATCTATCAACTTAACAATAGGCCCCTCATTATTTACCCCCTTTTGTCAATCACAAGGGGTTTTAGTAGGTTTTTCCTTCAATAATTTGTTTTCAAATTTGTATTATGTTTAGTTGTCTTCAAACATTTTTGGATAAGTCAATTAGAATGCTAAAGAAATAAATATTGAGAATGAGGTTAAGTATCTATATAATGCAAAAAACAATTATTCCTTTGTTTTGTTGGTATGGAATGAATGAAAGAAATATAAGATTTTAATAACATCTACAATCTAGAAAATATTCTACGGAATCGGGGGCTACCAAGAAAATTATTAATCTTACAAACTTTACAACCCTTTTTGATATTGGATATTTTACTGTATATCTATCTTTATCTCACGAAGCATTTCAAGCTTCTCCCACTCAAACAATTTTTTTAATTTGCATAGAAACATGCAGAGCAAAATATGTAGATAGACGCATCCGATAGTAACCATTTCATCACTAAATTATTTGTACAACTACAATTATGTACAACTTTAAAGGAGTATAGTGTTAAATCAAAGTAGCTCAGTAGAAACATGACATTATTAAGGACCTTCACCTATCAAGCTTAGATAAAAACAAATATCAAGTGTACACACATTTGTCTAAATCTTATTACTTGGTCACTTTTTCATCTTCCCCCCCACCCCCACCACCTCTCTATCATCCCTGTTCCTAAAACTTCATGGATTTCATCTTCAAGTGTATTAAATGTTCCCTTGCTCATGTTCTAGAAGTGTTTTGAACTGCACTGCATATACAATTCATTTAAAATATTGTAAAATTACCGAGCTATATCAATTTGTACCTTCTAAAATTGGTGCTCAGCTATTCATTGATCAATTTTTAATATCGTCAAAATTACGGTTGTTTTTGATGTAACTAATTGAATAAGTATAGATATATTTAGTTTTATTAACTTCTTTTTCCACTTTTTTGTAGGGTATTTGTGATTCTCATTCTCCCGCAATAAAGAAGAGAGTGTCATCTCTAAATGAACTTCAGGTGGGTTTCAATATTGATTAAAGTATTTATTCATTTGTTTTTTTTATTGCATGTTATGGATTAAAAAATTATTGTAGAGTGCTTTCATGTTATTTGCTTTTGATTGTTACATTTATATTTAGACTCCAATCCTTTTTCCGAAGTGACATGTGGGGGCATGTGCCTTCGTCAATGACATGATTCGTTATGTGTTGAGGGGCTTGTTCCCCAATGAGACCATTTCAAAGCATCCCAAGTTGGACGTTAGACTGGTCATAGACAAGGATTTTTAAGCTTCCCGTCATACCTAAAAACATCTTCTACGACTAACATACTTATTTTCCCTCTCCAGTTTAATATGATGCAGAATAGAAACACAATTCCCCTCCCTACAACGAGATTGACTTAACTACACCTCGCTTGCAGAGGGAAGAAGAGTTTAAACATCTTCAATGTGTTTTTAATGTTTTGCATTACAAGAAACTGAAACCACCTAAAACATTGATAGCCGAAATGATCAGAGATCACCTCCACCTGATGCCAACATCCCCAATTTTCTCTCCAAAATATGAACGATTGGAGATCATTCATGAGGCTTCTTCTTGATTTATGATTCTAATGAAGATGCACTGAAATATGAACCACCACACAAATTGAGGAGAATGGGAATTCCAATCGAGGCATCTGTAAACTGGA
This sequence comes from Taxus wallichiana var. yunnanensis, assembly GCA_018340775.1. Lineage (NCBI taxonomy): Eukaryota > Viridiplantae > Streptophyta > Pinopsida > Cupressales > Taxaceae > Taxus > Taxus wallichiana. Next base: position 403,759,160 of record CM031244.1, on the reverse strand, counting down.
CAAAAATACAAGAAACGTGTAAAGAAAATTACACAAGCAAAAACTTTGTACATTATATCACTTTTTTGCATTTTGAATAATTTTGAAGGGTAAGACCTCATATTTGTGCTTTTAAAATGAAGTGACTCATCTATATTTATACACATACAAAATTAATCACCCATAGTTTAAACAAAGAAAGCTACAAAAAAACTATCCCTATAACACAACTAACATATACTATTTTTTGTTTGCAAAATTCCTCAAAGAAATGTGGTCTCATGGAATGCTATGATTGTAAGATATACACAAAATAGATCTAACAATGAAATGTAGGATCTTTAAAGACCAAGGTCTTGAACCTGATTGTGTGGCCATCCAGATTGCTCTGACTTTCTAAGATAATCTCAACTCTCACTTCTAGACCAAATATCAGCAAAAATTCAAATTTGTAACTCTCAGGAGTGGCAGTATTGTTGGAAAATCTCACTGTAAAGAAAGCCCCTACTTCTAATCATGGTTTAGTGTGATGGCTTCCCCCCCTAGCTAGAGAAAAATTAATACGGATGGAGCCTCGAAAGGAAATCCTGGTAAATCAGGTGGAGGAGCCATCCTTCGTAGCTCCTCAGGTTCAATTATAGCTGCCTCTGCCCACAATCTTAGCTTTGGCACCAACCATCACATGGAAGCCATGGCCATTCTCAAAGGCCTTGAGCTGGCTATCGAATTCGGAAACAATCCTCTCCGTGTTCAAAGCGAATCCCTCAATATCATCAATCTCCTCATTGGCGTATTAATTTGGTCAATGGTCAATCCAAAATATTATTGCTGATATCATAATCTTGCAAAGGAGTTTCCAGAAATTCAGACATCCTTTGGGAAGGAAACAAAGCGGCGGACCACTTGGCTAACATCGGAGTTCTCCTTGAAAGTCAACAAAGTTGGAAGGACAACTTCCCGACCAATCTCCTCCAAATTATCAAGAATGACCTCTCTTCCTAACGTTGGCTGGTGGAAGGGTGAGCTGACTTGGGTGTCAGCAATGCCTTTATGGACTCCCCAAAAGGTGGTGGTAATAATTCTTCATTTATTATGAAAATACCTTTGGCACTGAAACATTTGAAGGGGGAGATGTGTCATGATTTTGCAGATTTCCTCACGCATGGTGCAATTCCTCCCCATAATCATATTATGTACTGGCGGGAGGGTAATGATGTTGAAGCGGATGGCTCCCATGCTCTGGGCGGGCTTTTTAAGGCCCTCCAGTGTCCCCTCCTTCACACTCATTCCAAACTTCTCAACAGTATGGGTGGCCAACTGAAACGAATAGAGCCTGCCTCCTGCAACACGGTTAAGGATGACGAGGAGGTCTGGAACATCTTATTGGAAAATGGTATCACCACTTTCTAGAGAGAATGGTAGGCTACTCACCCTAGTCTCGTATGCTGCAATGGCTTCCTGGTCGAGGGGGCGTGTCCAGATTGGTAATACGTATTTTACTATCTCCACGAATGCAATTGTTGATGCTACGGGACTCCCAGCCTACCGACAATATTTATTTCAAGCGCTTCTACATGTAGAAATGTAGGATTTCATCGCTCCAGGTGAAAATCCTATCAAATATCTCTCAGGGTACACTCGTGATTCTCTGCCTCCCCCATGGGAACAAAGTTGCTGAAGTCATCATGTGATATTTCACCATTGACGGCCACTATCATCTAGTCTACGGCCCCCACTTTTTTATCCTCCGCGCCCGCACCGGGAAAAAGATCAACTCGGCTATGACGCTGCAGAAGACGACGCTTACGATGGTGGCGACGATGACAACGACGCGCCAAAACAATCAACACCAAGAAAAATGCGGTTAATTTTTTTTTTTTTTTAAATATTAACTTCGCTTACGTGATTCAAGTGTTTAAAACCAAAAGACAATATTTTAACTTAATCATAATCCACTTCGCAAATAAACAAAACTATACTTCGAGTTGCTTTCACACGACTTGAGGAGTTTAATTAATATGTGTACCGCCAAACAAAGTTATATAAAGGTCAATCCACTCCTAGCGAGCTGTTCAAATAAACTCGGTGAGCTTTATTGGAGACCAAGCTACTCCACACCACTCGGCGAGTTATTATTTGCATTGGGCGAGTTTGCATTTGTGGGCGAGCTAATTACTTCCTCGACGAGCTCATTAGCATTGACGGGTTCACATATGGGGGAACGAACTGAATTTTTTTTTTGGTTGAATTATACTCCACCACCCACCATATCACCAACTCGGTCCCTATCAACAGTCGGCCATGCAAACAAAGCCACATTAACCTCCAATCACCACACAACATTCCACAATGCAGAATAATAAAAATTGTGGGCCTTGCTATTTCCTAGTTGGGGACCCTCATCGAGAATCGACACACTCTAGCTCGGCTTTGTATTGAATTTCATTGTTATATTGCTTACCGATCTAGCTCGGGTGGACAACAGAGTCTAACCATTTGGCGAGTTACATATGCATGGCATTTATACCACCATCCTCGTGGCCATCCATCTCGTCATACAAGTTAATGCCACCGTGGTTATACAACTTGCACGACCACTTTTAAACTCGGCATACGTATGGAACATCTCCCGGCCACTTTACACAATAACCTCACCGAAAGAAGTGATACGTGGCCTCAGCCACTACGTAGAGGACATTCAAAAGAAGACGGTGGGAAGACATGGTTGGGGGTGGGTGGCTTTAATAGCCACCCGCCATAAAATACCTACTCGTTGTTTGCGTACAGGCACATAACTGGCCGCTTACCTTTCTTTTTCATTTATTTCCCTAGTGATAGCAAGTCTACCACCCTATACAGTCGGCCGGTGGTTTTGGTCTGTCCTGGGCCATGCAAAATTAATATGGTGGTTAGGAAAGAAGCCACACTGCACCGAGGGAGCAGGGTGAGGTGAGGACGCCGTTTCAAAATCCTGCACTGTGTGGAAAAGGGTGTAGGAGAAGTAGGAAGGAAAAAAAATAAACGAATAAAAATATTTAGTGAACTGGAAACGTCTGGCGCATCAGATTTGGATCGGCTGGATATAAAAGCCGGCCGGGTTACTATGGTGTAGAGGGCTGTTGCTGTTGCCATTGTTTTTGTTTCTCTCGTATATTTTTTTCTTTTCCCTGCGCTAGTTGCAGGGTAGGTAATGTGGGCAGGGGTCGCGAGAATGCAGAAAGAGACCATTAATGGCGGTGGTGGCGTTTTCAAGGAGGAGCACTTGGTCGGCCTGGCAGGTGTGAAGAGAGAGAAAGGGTTTATCGAAATGACTTGCGGCTGCACCAGCGCCAAATACGGCTCCAGGCGGCAACAAAAAAACGTGCTACTTCCACTGTCCTCGGGGACTGCAAGGTGCATTCTAGGCGCAAATCCAGGCCGGCTTGCACAAAAAAAATGGTCAGGCAGCGGAGGACACAAAAAAACAAAGCCTTTTCATTCTTTGGGGCGCGCAAGGCAAGCAGGTTGTCAAATTATGTTGTTATCTCTGTTCAGTAACGAAGCATCCTCGAATTTCTGAGTTCACTTTCAAGATATTCACACCAAAACGCCTAAGGGACAGCAAGGGTGTTACATGAGACCTGAAGAAATTTATTACAAAGATCTTCATTGAGACTCGGCCTATGCTCTATGGGGGCTCGTGGAGAAGAATCTCCTAGAGGTGGATCTGTTTCATATCAGAATATTTATGAAGCCAAATTTACTTTGCAAAGAGTGCGACGTCTCAGAACGGGGGGGGGTCTGTTTCATGGCAGAACATTCAAGAAGCATATTTTGTTTTACAAAAAAAAAGAGAAAAGGATCAGTTCATGCGTAGGATTAAGTGCAGGCCTGTTACGGCCATGTCAATAGGAATTGTTTGAATATACATATAATTATTAATATACTTTGTTAACCTATATAAGAATAAAATCAGTATATTGGTATATTAAAAATTTACTAATAGTAATTCCATTCAGTTTAATAATACTTTATTATGAATTATATGTAAAATGTCAGTTTACCTTATTAATGAAATGTGCTAATGAACTTATTAAGCTAGAACTTTGTATTAAAATCTCTTTTTTTTTTTTACCAATTTAATTGGGGCGTTGTATGGGACTTCAATTTTATTTGATATCCTTTCCTTTACTAATCTGCAATAATTTTGTAATAGATTCAAATAAGAACTCTTACTACCATTTAATATTTAGTCTACTTGTTGTCCAAAGTAGAAGTAATTGTATTTCAAATTTCTATCTATCAACAAGAAGGAAACTAGCTTTTACTACACATATCATTTGATTAATACAATGAAATAAAACTAACATTTCACAAGAAGGTATTTACAACCAATCTCCCTATTAGTATATTCACAAGATTATCACAAGCCTTTTTGTACATATCATTTCTTTATTTCCTTACAATCTTTTCAATAATGTAAACATCTTGCAAGTAAAATTTGCATTCAACCATGTAACTTTTGATGCAATATAGATTACAATGTCCTTTATTTTTGAATGAAAACAAGATGATACAACTTTCTTTCTCATACAAATTTACAACAAAATAATGTATATAAGGGAAATGGAAAGAGTCTTCACAAGCTCCAAGGTGCTCTTCATCCATGCTCCAAGTTCCAAGTAGCTCAAATCACAACCAAGATAGGGGGAGAGGCAACACTCTCCTCCCAACCAAAACTCAATGGAGAAGAGAAGCAATCTCCTCCATTGACCCCCGAGCCCCAAACACAACACAATGAAGGGTGGTCTCCAACTCAAGGCAACAACACTTGCTTCCACAATACAATTTTCTTCACAACATTCAAGGTTAAAAAGAAGAAACAAAAAGGAAACACAAATAACACAATACTTTTCACAACAAGGCTTTCATCCAAGCCAACAAGAGAAGGAACTATGGGAAAGTTTTCCTTATGCCTCCCCATTGAGATGAGATGCCCATCCAAACCCTCCACAATAAAACTCAAGCCCCTATGACTCTTATGCCTCCCTCAAGTACCCCTTTTTCCTCCCATACTCTTATACCTCCCTCCTCTTATGGCTCCCTCAAGGACAAGGTAAGAATGTGAACATTCTTACCCAAGATGGGCATCCCTCTCAAACTCCCTCCACAATTGCCTATTCTACTCTTATGCCTCCCTCATGAGTTTTCCCATAGACCTCTCCTACACTACACATTAAGCATTCTATCCATTTTTCCACAATACACAAAAGTAAACATGCATTTTCAACAAATTTAAGCATAAAAGCAACAACAATAAGAAAGCAAAAAGAGAGAAGGTTTCCTACCTCTCCATTGGAGAAGCCTAAACCAAGAAGCTTTGTCCAAGCTCCCTCAAAAAACAATCCAACCATGCAAGTCCAAGCTCCTTCTTTTCTTTCTCCCAATTCTTTTCTCTCCCAAAGGAAAGTAAAAAAAAGAACTCTTCAACAAAAAACCTCCAACCCCCTCAACAAGAGAGGAAATTTCCATAAATAGACAAAAGGGAAGGGTGAGGATGATGTGGCTCCATGTAGGATGCCACATCACACATCCTCAAACCACCTCCCATAGTCAACTCAACTCCCAAAACACAATAAATGGGTGGTTGGGTTTAATGACATCTCTTTTCCACATCCATCCCTTCCCATGTGTCTTAAGGCAAAAATTAAATGCAAATGGAAGAAAAGTGCACTCCAAAGTTACATTTCCCTTCCCAAAACAATAAATAATCCCCTTTTTGGCTTCCCAACCCATAGATATGGTTGGTAAGGGGTTTTGGAAAGTGTGGGACAAGTTCAACTTGTCCCACAAGTCCCCCAAAATTGCCCTAAATCTCAAATTCGAGATTCAAAGGATTTGGAGTGGTCAACACTCAAAACAAGCATTCAATACAAGAGGAAAACACAAAGCTCAAGGAGCCAACCATCAAAATTAATTACACCCACTAGACTTCCCTCCAAAATTTAAAAAATAAAACAAGATGTTACATTAATCTAAACATACTTAGCAAAAGTAATTTAAAAAAAAAAACATCACAAATGAAATCACCTACTAAAGTAAGTTAAAACAAGTAATTAAAATTTTTACCTCCTTGGTCATATTAGAAAATTTCCCCCTCATGGAAATTTTTTCTTAACACATAAAGAACAAGGGTAACACAATACAATTCACTAGTTGCCTTGATGACCAAATGTTGTAACCACCCGACATCCTGTTGTGTTTGGTTTCCAATCCCCCTCATGGTTGTGATCATGTTTTGTTTCCTGCAAAATACAAAATACCTCCTTCGGCCTCGCGACATGTCAAAATGTCCAAAATAACCATATGCATGAAATTCATTAACATCTATACGTAATTCAATTATCTATTATTTCAAGGTTTAAATCACAACTTAATTATGCATTCCATCATTATCCAAAGTTATAGCAATGTAAATTCAACAACTACATTCTACTTATCATGGCGAAGAAATCCAATGTTAGGACACATGCAATATATCCATATAAAAATAATATCAGTATCCAATAGTCTGTCCATGAGCCAGTGTAGATCATACAGAAAACAAAATCCAATCATAACCCAAATGCATCTACTCACAAAACATCATGCTAATCAACGTAAGTATAAGTCATGTCCATATCCAAAAGTCTGCATAACTCAAAATGATAATCAACCAGGTCATAGGGAGTGGGCATTACATCCCCTCCCCTTAGACTATACTTCCTCCCGGGAAGTCACCGAAATAAGTGTGGAAACCGAGCTCGCAATGATGTAAAAGCATCCTCCGAAGTAGCAAAGCAGCCTCATCGCACTGCCCCATCGACCCAAACCCGATCAATCTCTCTCGCCGTGAAGGCCTGTGGTCCCGCGATCTAAAATGCACATGGGCTCCACCATCACCTCGCCTCGATCCTCGCACTGCAATGCGGCCCAATCTAGCACATGAGAAGGATCGAAATATATCTCCTAAGCACAAAACGTGAAAACATCATCGGACGTGCGATAAGCTAGTGGCAGCGGCTAGAGGATAGGCTAAGGGGCCGAGACGCCCAAGATCTCAAAGGGACCCATAAACCTAGGAGCAAGCTTAGATCCTTTTCCACAACGGATAGGGCTCTTATGGTCTAACACGAAGGAACACCTTCGTGCCTACCTCAAAATCCGCGATCCGTCACTGGCGATGGTCTCCATACTTCTTCTCGTCTATCCTAGTGCCTCCCTGCAATCTCTGTCCGATCAATGTAACTCCGCTGCTCCATGTCCCGTAGTAATGCTGGCCCAAGAGAAACTCCCCGTCTCAATCCTATCCTAGCTAAGAGGTGTCTTGCACTCTCTACCATATAATGCCCGAAAGGGAGCCATGCCTATGAACTCGGGAAACTATTATTGTAGAAAACTCCACCAAATACAAATACTCCTCCCATCTCGACTGATGATCCATCACGTACATCCCGAGCATGTCCTCCAAAATCTGATTCACCCTCTCTCATCCGCTCCATCTCGTCTCAGGGGTGATAAGTCATGCAAATTAATCCTCGTCCCTGGGTATGCCGCATGGTGGTCTAGAAATGGGAAGTGTACAAAGGGTCGCGGTCGCATATGATCTTCCGCGGAATCCCATGTAGTCTGACAATCTCATCAAGATATACTCATGCCACTGCACTAGCCGTATAGGTAGTCTTCACTGGGGAAAAATGAGCTACCTTCGTCAATTTATCCACCGTGACCATGATGGCGTCGTGGTGGTATCTCGACGTCCGCAACCCAACAATGAAATCCATAGAAATGGTGTTCCACTTCACTCCGGCATGGCGTGAGGATGAGAAGGCCCACTGATGCTGGATGCTCAGCCTTCACCTTCACCGGCACTCTAAATAGCTGGATACAAATGAGGCTACATCTCTCCAAATCCTCTCCAAAAATACAACCGCCTCGTGGTGGCGTGCATCTTTCTTCACCTCAGGATGGGTGAATAAGGCACGATGAGCCTCTATCAAAATGTCATGTCTCAAGCCTCCATCTCTAGGAACATATATCCGACCTCCGTGTCCGAGAAGACCATCTACCTCTAATGAAAATCCATCAAACCTCCTCAAGAGGTCTCGAGACTCCATCCCTGCCTCCGTTCGCAAGGTAGAAACTATCCTCGAGGAAGCCTCCGCCGTAAGATCCTACTCCACAAACCGTGCCCACCGAGGTGGCCATAGTCACATGTCTCCACCTACTCAAGGCATCCGCAACCACACTCTCCTTCCCTTTCACATGCTCTATCTCCATGTCATACTCAGCGGAGTAACTCCATCCAACGCTGCCGACGAGCACGAGATGGGGCCGCGAAGAGGTGGCGAAGACTCAAGTGATCACCCGAGTGAAAATCTCCTGCCGAGAAGAAAATGTCTCCACCGCACTACGGCATGTACCACCGCTGCAAGCTCAAGGTCATGGGTCGGATAATTGAGCTCATAATCTTTGAGTTTGCGGACTCAAAGGCAACTACTCTACCCTCCCGCATTAACACACCTCCAAGTCCCGCCAAGGAAGCATCTCAATGTAAACGTAGAACTCACCCGAGGATCGCACGCAAGAATAGGTGCTCTCATGAGGCACTCCTTCAAAGGTACTTGAAAGCCTGCTCACATCTATCCGACCATAGAAACTTCTTCCCTTTCCGCCTCAAGAGAAGTATGGGTGCGCGTAATCCGAGAGAAGTCCCGAACAAACCTCCCGTAATACCCGCTAGACCCATGAAACTACGCACCTCTACCACACTAGTGGGTGCCGTCCAATCCATGATGGTTGAATCTTGAAGGATCGACTGCGATACCTTCCCTGCAAATAACGTGGCCCAATACGCACCTTAGGGCTGAAAAGAACGCACACTTCTCCAAGTTCTGTAAAGCTGCACTTGCTCGCAAGACATCAAGAACCTAGCGTGAAGGTGCTCCTCACGTGTGCATGAGTAAATCAGGGAATGTCATCAAGAAAAATGAGCACGAAAGCGTATCAAGGAAGGTCCTGAATACCCCATTCATCAAACTCATAAACACCTTTGGGGGCATTCGTCAAACCGAGAAGGTACCACCGTGAACTCATAGTGGCCATATCTCGTGCGGAAAGTTGTTCATGTGAATACTGAGTCTCCCGTAATCCCGGAACATGGTACCCCGACTTAAGATCTATCTTAGAGAAATCCGCCCAGCCCCTTCATCCGATCAAATAAATCATCAATGCGTGGAAGGGGGTAACGATTCTGATCGTTACTTTATTCAAATTGATTCAAGCAATAATACACAACCGAAGAGATCCATCCTTCTTCTTCATTTAAGATGACCTGCACTTATGGCGGGATACATCACGGCCAGACAGGGGCCTTTTCCTTAAGGCCTCAAGCCGCAACTTGAGCCACATAACCTGTGTAGCTATCCAG